>CM043318.1:103783553-105213553 GCA_023736055.1 Quercus glauca
TTTTATTATTTTATGAAACATTGTGAATTGAACAAACCAAAAATAATGTAGCAAAACTATCGTAACTTTATGCATTCAAAAAAAAAAAAAAGTTGGTGAAACAGTGCTAGTTGAACAATCCAAAAATACTATAGCTTCAAGTCATTCGCTCTTTATACATATATATATATATATATATATATATATATATATAAAATATAAAACAAACTAAAGCAAATTGGTGTACTTCAGAAAAAAAAAAACCGTCCCACCAGATTGGCTAAATGCCTTGAATAAGTATGAAAGGTATTATAGTAGCATTAGAATGAGTCAAAGACTTTGACTAAACCAAAACACTATTCTTCAGCCTACTGAGTCTTTTTTCTATAGTTAATAGAAAAAAGAAAAAAAAAATGGTTGGTGAAACAGTGCAAGTTGAACAAACCAAAAATACTATAACTTCAAGTTATTTGCTCCTTTCATATATATGGATAATATAATATAAAACAAAAAAAACAAAAAAAAAAAAAAAAACAAATCGGTGTACTTGAGAAGAAAAAAAAAATCCATCTCACCAAATTGGCCAAATGCCTTGAAAAAGTATAAAGGGATTTTTAGTGGCATTAGAATGAGTCAAAAAACTCTACTAATTGCCAAAACACTAATCCTAACACTATTCCTATGCCTATTTACTCTTTTTATATTTTATTTTGACGGTAAAGAGTTAATAGCTTAGCAGTTTCGAAAATATTGTGACGACAACAAGATGTCTTAAAATTTTCACAAAAGAAATGTAATGTTCACGATATTTTCATAACAAATTTTAAGTAGCAGGTTATTACAAATTGTTATTGGTGGGAAAACAGTAATTTCATTAGCAAGTTTAAATTAGAACCAATAACAATTTATCACCTACGGTCTGTTGTGAAGTTGTTGTAAAAAATGTTCTAGATGTAACATTTTTTTCGCACAATAACTTTATTTTAGTTGTGGTTGGTTCCAATATTTGTACTACTATTTAAGGGGCTTTCCCTATTTGAAATCCTCATTTATGGGTTCAAAAAAACCCCTACACCCCTTTGTTTAAGTAGAGACAAACCTAAAGGACAATTCGGTAAAAAAACAACTCTAACTCTGACTAAAACTTTATCAAACAAGTAAAGTCACTCTCTTGTTGATTTTCAAATTGCCTTATCCACTTATAAATTAGATTCAAAAAAAAAATTTATATATGAAAAATAAAAACACATGATTTTTTTTTTTTTTTGGCTACAAAATAGGATCACTGAAAAAAAAAAAAAAAAAAAGCATTATCACTCGCATGAAGCGCGTATGATGAGGCTAGTGATATTTTATTATTTTATTTTGACCTATACGAAATTAAGACCTCAACAATTGTGAAAATGTTGTACCAATTTATTTGTGTTAATATTTTATTATTTTATGAAACATTGTGAATTGAACAAACCAAAAATAATGTAGCAAAACTACCGTAACTTTATGCATTAAAAAAAAGAATACTATAGCTTCAAGTCATTCGCTCTTTATACATATAAATAATATAATACAAAACAAACCAAAGCAAATTGGTGTACTTAAGAAAAAAAAAAAAAAAAAAACTCCCTCACACTAGATTGGCTAAATGCCTTGAATAAGTATGAAAGGTATTATAGTATCATTAGAATGAGTCCAAGAACTTAACTAAACCAAAACACTATTCTTAGGCCTACTGTGTCTTTTTTCTATAGTTAATAGAAAAAAGAAAAAAAGTGGTTGGTGAAACAGTGCAAGTTGAACAAACCAAAAATACTATAATTTCAAGTCATTTGCTCCTTTCATATATATGGATAATATAATATAAAACAAAAAAAAAAAAAAAAAAAAAAAAAAAAAACAAATTGGTGTACTTGAGAAGAAAAAAAAATCCATCTCACCAGATTGGCCAAATGCCTTGAATAAGTATAAAAGGATTTTTAGTGGCATTAGAATAAGTCAAAAAACACTACTAAACCAAAACACTATTCCTAACACTATTCCTATGCCTATTTACTCTTTTTATATTTTATTTTGACGGAAAAGAGTTAATAGCTTTGCAGTTTCGAAAATATTGTGACGACAATAAGATGTCTTAGAATTTTCACAAAAGAAATGTAATGTTCACGATATTTTCATAACAAATTTTAAGTAGTAGGTTATTACAAATTGTTATTGGTGGGAAAAAAGTAATTTCATTAGCAAGTCTAAATTAGAACCAATAACAATTTATCACCTACGGTATGTTGTGAAGTTGTTGTAAAAAATGTTCTAGATGTAAAAAATTTTTCGCACAATAACTTTATTTGAGTTGTGGTTGGTTCCAATATTTGTACTACTACTTAAGGGGCTTTCCCTATTTGAAATCCTCATTTATGGGTTCAAAAAAACCCCCACACCCCTTTGTTTAAGTAGAGACAAACCTAAAGGACAATCCAGTAAAAAAACACCTCTAACTCTGACTAAAACATTGTCAAAAAAGTAGAGTCACTCTCTTGTTGATTTCAAATTGCCTTATCGACTTATAAATTAGATTCGAAAAAAAAAATTTATATATGAAAAATAAAAACACATGTTTTTTTTTTTTCCTACAAAATAGGATCACTAAAAAAAAAATGCATTATCACTCGCGTGAAGCGCGTATGATGAGGCTAGTGATATTTTATTATTTTATTTTGACCTATAAGAAATTAACACCTCAACAATTGTGAAAATGTTGTACCAATTTATTGTGTTAATATTTTTTATTTTATGAAACATTGTGAATTGAACAAACCAAAAATAACGTAGCAAAACTACCGTAACTTTATGCATTCAAAAAAAAAAAAAAAAGCAGTTGGTGAAACAGTGCCAATTGAACAAACCAAAAATATTATAGCTTCAAGTCATTTGCTCTTTTTACATATATATATATATATATATATATATATATATATAGATAATATAATATAAAACAAACCAAAGCAAACTGGTGTACTTCAGGAAAAGAAAAAAAAAAATCCCTCTCACCAGATTGGCTAAATGCCGTGAATAAGTATGAAAGGTATTATAGTAGCATTAAAATGAGTCCAAGAACTTGACTGAACCAAAACACTATTCTTTAGCCTACTGAGTCTTTTTTCTACAGTTAACAGAAAAAAGAAAAAAAGTGGTTGGTGAAACAGTGCAAGTTGAACAAACCAAAAATACTATAACTTGAATTCATTTGCTCCTTTCATATATATGGATAATATAATATAAAACAAACAAAAACAAATTGGTGTACTTGAGAAGAAAAAAAAAGTCCATCTCACCAGTTTGGCCAAATGCCTTAAATAAGTATAAAAGAATTTTTAGTGGCATTAGAATAAGTCAAAAAACTCTACTAAACCAAAACACTATTCCTAACACTATTCCTATGCCTATTTACTCTTTTTATATTTTATTTTGACGTAAAAGAGTTAATAGCTTTGCAGTTTCGAAAATATTGTGACGACAATAAGATGTCTTAGAATTTTCACAAAAGAAATGTGATGTTCACGATATTTTCCTAACAAATTTTAAGTAGTAGGTTATTACAAATTGTTATTGGTGGGAAAAAAGTAATTTCATTAGCAAGTTTAAATTAGAACCAATAACAATTTATCACCTACGGTCTGTTGTGAAAGTGTTGTAAAAAATGTTCTAGATGTAACATTTTTTTCACACAATAACTTTATTTGAGTTGTGGTTGTTTCCAATATTTGTACTACTATTTACGGGGCTTTTCCTATTTGAAATCCTCATTTATGGGTTCAAAAAAACCCCCCACACCTCTTTGTTTAAGTAGAGACAAACCTAAAGGACAATCCGGTAAAAAAACAACTCCAACTCTGACTAAAACATTGTCAAAAAAGTAGAGTCACTCTCTTGTTGATTTTCTAATTGCCTTATCGACTTTTAAATTAGATTTGAAAAAAAAAAATTATATATGAAAAATAAAAACACATGTTTTTTTTCCCCCTACAAAATAGGATCAATGAAAAAAAAAAAAAAAAACAATATCACTTGCGTGAAGCGCGTATGATGAGGCTTGTGATATTTTATTATTTTATTTTGACCTATAAGAAATTAACACCTCAACAATTGTGAAAATGTTGTACCAATTTATTGTGTTAATATTTTACTATTTTATGAAACATTGTGAATTGAACAAACCAAAAATAACGTAGAAAAACTACCGTAACTTTATGCATTCAAAAAAAAAAAAAAAAAAAAGCAGTTGGTGAAACAGTGCCAGTTGAACAAACCAAAAATACTATAGCTTCAAGTCATTCGCTCTTTATACACACACACACACACATATATATATAGATAAGATAATATAAAACAAACCAAAGCAAATTGGTGCACTTTAGGAAAAAAAAAAAAAAAATCCCTCTCTCCAGACTGGCTAAATGCCTTGAATAAGTATGAAAGGAATTATAGTAGCATTAGAATGAGTCCAAGAACTTGACAAAACCAAAACACTATTCTTAAGCCTACTGAGTCTTTTTTCTATAGTTAATAGAAAAAAGAAAAAAAGTTGTTGGTGAAACAGTGCAAGTTGAACAAACCAAAAATACTATAACTTCAAGTCATTTGCTCCTTTCATATATATGGATAATATAATATAAAACAAACAAAAACAAATTGGTGTACTTGAGAAGGAAAAAAAAATCCATCTCACCAGATTGGCCAAATGCCTTGAAAAAGTATAAAGGGATTTTTAGTGGCATTAGAATGAGTCAAAAAACTCTACTAAGCCAAAACACTATTCCTAACACTATTCCTATGCCTATTTACTCTTTTTATATTTTATTTTGACGGTAAAGAGTTAATAGCTTAGCAATTTCGAAAATATTGTGACGACAACAAGATGTCTTAGAATTTTCACAAAAGAAATGTAATGTTCACGATATTTTCATAACAAATTTTTAGTAGGAGGTTATTACAAATTGTTATTAGTGGGAAAAAAGTAATTTCATTAGCAAGTTTAAATTAGAACCAATAACAATTTATCACCTACGGCTTGTTGGGAAAGTGTTGTAAAAAATGTTCTAGATGTAACATTTTTTTTGCACAATAACTTTATTTTAGTTGTGGTTGGTTGCAATATTTGTACTACTATTTAAGGGGCTTTCCCTATTTGAAATCCTCATTTATGGGTTCAAAAAAACCCCTACACTCCTTTCTTTAAGTAGAGACAAAGCTAAAGGATAATCCGGTAAAAAAACAGCTCTAACTCTGACTAAAACATTGTCAAAAAAGTAGAGTCACTCTCTTGTTGATTTTCAAATTGCCTTATCCACTTATAAATTAGATTCGAAAAAAAAAATTATATATGTAAAATAAAAACACATGTTTTTTTTTTTTTTTTGGCTACAAAATAGGATCACTGGAAAAAAAAAAAAAAAGCATTATCACTCGCGTGAAGCGCGTATGATGAGGCTAGTGATATTTTATTATTTTATTTTGACCTATAAGAAATTAACACCTCAACAATTGTGAAAATATTGTACCAATTTGTTGTGTTAATATTTTATTATTTTATGAAACATTGTGAATTGAACAAACCAAAAATAATGTAGCAAAACTACCGTAACTTTATGCATTCAAAAAAAAAAAAAAAAAGCAGTTGGTGAAACAGTGCTAGTTGAACAAACCAAAAATACTATTGCTTCAAGTCATTCGCTCTTTATACATATATATATATATATATATAATATAAAACAAACCAAAACAAATTGGTGTACTTCAGGAAAAAAAAATTCCATCTCACCAGATTGGCTAAATGCCTTGAATAAGTATGAAAGGTATTATAGTAGCATTAGAATGAGTCCAAGAACTTGACAAAACCAAAACACTATTCTTAAGCCTACTGAGTCTTTTTTCTACAGTTAATAGAAAAAAGAAAAAAAGTGGTTGGTGAAACCGTGCAAGTTGAACAAACAAAAAATACTATAACTTCAGGTTATTTGCTCCTTTCATATATATGGATAATATAATATAAAACAAACAAAAACAAATTGGTGTACTTGAGAAGAAAAAGAAAAATCCATCTCACCAGATTAGCCAAATGCCTTGAATAAGTATAAAAGCATTTTAGTGGCATTAGAATGAGTCAAAAAACTCTACTAAACCAAAACACTATTCCTAACACTATTCCTATGCCTATTTACTCTTTTTATATTTTATTTTGACGGTAAAGAGTTAATAGCTTAGCAGTTTCGAAAATATTGTGACGACAACAAGATGTCTTACAATTTTCACAAAAGAAATGTAATGTTCACGATATTTTCATAACAAATTTTAAGTAGTAGGTTATTACAAATTATTATTGGTGGGAAAAAAGTAATTTCATTAGCAAGTTTAAATTAGAACCAATAACAATTTATCACCTACGGTCTGTTGTAAAAGTGTTGTAAAAAATGTTCTAGATGTAACATTTTTTTCGCACAACAACTTTATTTTAGTTGTGGTTGGTTCCAATATTTGTACTACTATTTAAGGGACTTTCCCTATTTGAAATCCTCATTTATGGGTTCAAAAAAGCCCCTACACCCCTGAAAGCTCGAAAATGTGTTGAAAACACAAGTGCAATTTAGACCACCCAATAAAAGTTACGGCTCGGTAGATTTTACACTAACTTAATACTAAGTGCGGAATAGTGCAAAAGCGAGCGGATAGACAAACAAGCTACTCGAATATATATTTAAAGCAACACAGCAATATAACATAATGTAAAAGAGTAGGGAAGAAGAATGCAAACACAGATAACACCGAGACGTGTTATCGAAGAGGAAACCGAAAAACTCGGCGAAAAACCTCTCCGCCGTCTTCCAGGCGGAAATCGATCCACTAGACAATCAGTTGGGATACATGGGTTAGCAAGAGACCCTTCAAGCCTAATCTACCTGATGCACCTAAACCCTCCAAGCTCCTACTCCAACATGGCTTCTCGGAATCGTGTCTTGTCTAGCTCTTTGGATCCCGCAACAAGCTCCATGTTGCATTTGCCATCCTTGGCTTCTTCCAATGCTTCCCAGCAACTTCAAAACGTCACACAACACTCTCAAAGGGTGTGGTAAGTGTTTGGGCTATCAACCTCTCAATGGTATGGAAATGGAGAGGGAAGAGTTGAGGAAATACCACAAGTAAGTGTATAGTAAAATGTGGGGAGGACAATCTCTAATTCTCAATGTGTTTGGCTAGGATTTTCTCTTTGAAGCACTCCTCAACATTTGTGGGTAATGAGGGTATATATAGGATAGGTACAGAAAGTGTGACTCATTTAGTACAGGCTGGCAGAACAGAATGCCTCGCGGGTGTCTCGCGGTAAGGCCTTACCCACGAAATACTCGCGAGACATAGCTGTCTCCACCTGGCCTGACTCTTCACATTCCAGCATGTGCATGGCACATGATTCACTTTGCGAGAAGCTAGGTCGCGGGACACCTGCGAGAAGTCTTCAATCTTCAAATGCTTGAGTCTTTATACACTCTCTCTATCATACACCCCTTACAACAAATTCCACAACAAATATAGGGTATAAACGATTGATAATAATTACAATCAAATTTGGCACGGAATAAAAGACAATAAAAACACTTTGTTGTAAATAACAACTTTACAATCTCCCCCTTTGGCTATTCCATGACAAAACCCTAAAACAAACTCTAGACTTAAATGAGATTTTTGGAACAAAGGCAAAACTCACTCACACCTAATTCTAGATTCTGATAAGCTCTTGAAACATATGAACAATTATCTCCTGAAACACAACAACACAATAATATCATTGTATACAGAAAACTTGAAATGCATATGGAGCAAATATAATGTGATCAAGCAAAATGGAATAAAACAATAGACTATGGCAAGATCAAACAAGCAATCACTATACACAAGTGATCACTATGCTCATTCACACAAGGAATTAACATCTGGACATGCAAAATGATAAGCTCATTTGAAGAGTATCATTTGCAAGTCCAACACTCAACCAATGCAAAATACACGAAGTATTTGCATTTAGGAACAATCCTACGCGGGCATAAGAGTGTTCATCACTCAACCAATGCATAGAATGTATATGCATCTGGGAACAATCCTACAAGGGCACAAGAGTGATGTTCTTGAAGTAAAATGCATGACATTAAACAACAAGCAAACATGCATAAAGGTTGCATAAGCACGGTATTGCAAATGCATGGCACAAACCATAAAAGCCTTCAAACTATGCATGAAACAAACCCTTAAAGCTTACAATAGCAACATGGGTACAAACTAAAAAAATGCTACAAAGCATAGAGAATAAGCACAAAATAGACTACTGAAATTATACTGAAATAGAAAACCGAGTATCAAAGTTTTAAACTAAAAACAGTAAAACAGTTATAGGAACTAAAAGAAACATAATTAAACCGTCTGTAAAACCAATAACCAATGTTACTATGTTTCTAAGCTACACTCTCCCTAATGCTATGCAGGCTCTTCTTCAACTCCCCCTCAAAATTTTCTCCCCCTTTTTGATCGGAATGGCCAAAAGGCTAGAACTGGCCGGAGTTTGAGTTTGATCCATAACCGGAGGACAAGTTCTGAATTTGTGATGACAACTCGGTGATCTGTCCTTGAAGGTATGCGAACTAGTCCGCTGTGTGCTGCACATGGGAGTCAAGCACTGTAGACATCTGATCCATCTTAGCTAGCAACTGATTAAGTTTGCTCAGGCCTTGCGTTAAAGTAGAGGACGATGGCTGTGCTGATGTCTCTGGAGCAGAAGTGAACCTATCAATCTCCTCCTCTATATCTCCACCCTCATCTTGCATAACACGAGGCGATGGAATGGTATACACACCAGTCTTGGAGCCTCTAATGTGGGCTGTGCTCCTGGTCAGTGTATTAGCACCAATGGGATAGTCCCTCTGAATTATAGTAAGATCACTTGGAAATTTCAGCTTCGTCTTGGCGATGAATCCCATGATCAGTGAGGGAAAGGGCATTATGGTTCTTGAATTCTGCTTCGTAATGCTCTTTTTCAGAAGGTGGAAGATATGACTGCAAATATCAATCTCCGTGTGAATAATCAGGTTGTAGAGAAACCTTGTCCTTGGAACTGATAATGTGGTGAGGTTGGTGACCAGATACTGGTTATGGATCATCACATAACTCAAAGTTCTCATTTCTGGAGAAAACTTGAGAGTATCCATTGATGATTTCTTTGGAACCCCTCCAAGAGTAGTTATCATGTCCTTAATAGAATCCAATCTTTCATCATATTGGACTGACATTAGCTAAGAGGGAGGACGTATCTCCAACAAATCTTGAATACTATCCCTTGTGATTACGAATTCCTTGTGCCTCACCCAGCAAAGTATCTTGTCATCTTCCACATCAGCATTAGAGAAGAACTCTCTAACAATTTTTGAGTATACATTCCCTACTGGATTCAATAACTTGGTCCAAGTTCTCTCTTTGAGCGCATCCGAAATGAATGTGTGCTTAGATCCTCTAATTGAACTACCCGTTCCATGACAATGGTCCTGTGCTTATAACAATCATTGTATTTCATATCTGCTTCAGCAGACTTGAAATGCTCAGAGTCAGTGCGAGTACGTTTTGAAGACTTCTTCTTAGCTGCATGCTTGGTGGGAGACATCTGCACAACAAATCACAACAAATAGAGCACAAGTGCACAAACACCAAAAACAGAACACACAAAGATAATTAGGTCCATGTTAGAGCAAAAACCAGAGAAATAGTTTAAAACAAAGCGTAACCAACTCAAACCATCATGCTTAGACACACAAACCAGGAAAATATTGACGCAATGCATGAAAACAGATAATTGTGCATGTGTGTGTGTCTGTGTGCATATGCTGATGCACGTGTGTGCATGTGTGTGCATGTGATGATGCATGAGGGGTGCCTAAATGTGCCTAGTTATGTGCCTAGTTGTGTGCCTAGTGAGTGCATCATGAGCAAAGTGTATGAAACACTAGATCAAAGACCATACCAAGTGAAATAGGGTTAAACATATGTAAACTCACAACTTGGAACTCACTTGAATCCAATTTAGGCACAACAATGTCACTTAGACATTTTATCAAACACCTAACATCCATAAAAACATTCTAAGTATGAGCAATGCATGAACATGGTAAAATCTTGCCTAAATACATGTTAAAATGCCACAAGGGGCTAACACAGATGCACAATAAGTAAATGGGACTCAACCCAGTCAAAGAAATTGAAAGATTTGCCTAAAATATAAGAAACCCACCCCAAATTTCAAAAATCCCCAATTTTTCAAAACCCCAAACAAAAATCTGCAAAATCTAAGTAAAAACATGAAAAAGATGCTTTAGAAGACATACCTTGAGAGAGAAAATGCAGAAAATATGCTTGAATAGAAGAGGTTTGAATGAAATAGTGATTTGGGTTGAAAGGGTTCGAAAGGGGTTATGCGAGGGAAATGAAAGAGTTTTGAAAAACTGTCACATCTGCTACATATAAAGTGAAAACATGCGTTTTTTGTGGGTTAGAGAGTAGTGAGACAGTCGCGAGACAACCGTGAAAATGGCCACTGAAGCACAAATTTTTCGCGAGAAGCTTTAAGTCGTGACACAGTAGCGAGACAGTCGCGAAACCTTCTGTCTGAATTTGGAAAAATCCCAGTTTTTGCCAAACAGCATTTCGCGAGAAGCTGTTGGCGAGACAGTCGTGAAATAGTTGTGAGACAGTCGCGAAAGTCTCTGAGTAAATTTGCAAAAAGATTATTTCCCTCAAACACTTTTCGCGGGAAGCTCTAAGTCGCGAGCTTCTCGCGAAACAACCCCTAAACCAGATTTTGATGAAAAACGCACAACATGCATTTTGACCAAAAATAAACACACGAAAGGATAAAATCACTTTCAAAAACATATAAAACACTCAAAAATCTTTTTGGGTTTGATCAACACGAACTTGAGTATATACATTACATTTGAACATATACAATCACACAAATGAGATAGGCATTGATTGAATCAAAGTCTTGTGTGTTGTGTGTGAGTATCAAATGTGGAATAGTCTTTAGACCAGAGCGAAACTTCAATGATCAATTCAATCGAGTCGTACACAACTGATACGAAATCAAATGAACTATCTCTATTATAGAAATGAGTATATATGACCTCCCACATATTGAATACATAACTTAGAAGCTTTTCATTTGGCTTTTGCATAAAGCATCACAATTGGTCAATTTTATTTTGTATGGACAAAACATCTCATTTTGAAATTGGTGCTTGAAATTTATGATATTTCAACATTGATGAATAGCCTTTGGCTTTTTGAGCACCATACACAAACATATTAAAAGAGTCGCTTTCCCTTTTTCCTAGTCAAATACTAGTATGTGCGACAGGCTTTTGCAGCTCATTATCTCTTTTCATTTGGAGATTTACATTTGGAGAGCTCTTTTTTCAAAAAAACATAAAAATTAAGTGAGAAGAGATATAGACACAAGTCTATGCAAGTATAAAGACCAACAAGACTATTGACCAATCATTCATGACAAGTTTGAAGATCTATTTACAACAGTCACACATAGTATTCAAGGTTTCTTCCACATAGAAATGAGTGCATACATAGCAAGCCAAGATTGTAACTACGCCATTAGTACGAAGGTACTAGGCCAAACTCACATGTGACATACACAAAAACAAGTGATCAAACTTTTGAGATTTTTCTATTTTTATGGGTTTTTGAATTTTTTGAATCACACCCAAAACAGAACAAGAAGAGTAAGATCAACAAAACAGAAGCAAACCAGAACTGGTAAAAGAAAAACAATAAAATAAAAGCAATGCATGATATGATGCAGCAGCAAATGTCCCTAAACATTGAAAGAATTAATGCATGGACATGTTATAATGCTTATGCATGAGTACCCCTCTTCACCCACACGTCACGTGCGTTTGGGGTGATATCCTTAATGGATTGTGTATGAGAGTTGGGACTTTCAAACCTTCTGGTGAAACTCTCCAAGCAAGTGGTGAAGGCATCGATCATCTTCATCACATCCGTCATTCCAAGATCACGTTTTTGGCTTCTTGATTGTTCACCACCCCAAGCTCTATTGTCATTTCTTCTTCCTCGTGATCTAGGAACACTTGCATTGTTGTCTGCTCTCAGCTTTTGACAATTGGGTCTAGTGTGTCTTTGCAGTCCGCAACAGTGACACACATAATCCGTCCTAGGACCCCGTTGATATCTTGGGATTAATCTTCCTATAACTTCATGTTTGACCACCGATTGATTTCGAGGCTTGTTCACCATCCGTTGCTCAACCACATTCCTCTTCTTAACATCCTTAACTTTTTTAGGAATGGGTTCTTCTACAGTAGCCTCGTTTGCCTTCATAAACAAGGATGCTGTTTCAATGGGCAATGCATTACTTGGATGAATATCGAACTGCAATTGATTTATGACCAGTTGCTCAGGTATCTGTTTAGCACATTCAGAGGTGGACTCCGCCACCTATACTAGGTTTCAAGTTTAATGTTGATGGTGTCGTGTTTAGTGAGTTGAATTTTGTGGGAGTTGGAGTCATTGTACGGGATTGGAATGGGCAATTTGTAACAGCAATGTGCAAACAAATACAAGCACCACTAGGACCTCTTGAAGCGGAATCGAAGGCTATTGAAGTTGGTTTGCAGTTTGCAAAGCAGCTGGGTTTCTCAAACATCATTGTTGAGGGTGATTCATTAATAGTCTATAAGGTGTTGAATCAATCATCTTTAGCTCTGGCCTCAATTGATGCGGTGATAATGGGGATTAACTTAGCTACATTGGAGTTCCACAATGTGTATTTTTCTCATGTAAAACGTGATGCTAATATCTCGGCTCATTTGTTAGCAAAGTAGGCCAAGGGCATAGTTAATCAGTGTATGTGGATGGAGAGTTGTCTTAGTTTCTTAGAATTAGCAATTCTTTATGATGTAAACTCTACTGTTGTTTAATATTATGTGTGTGTTTCCTATAAAAAAAAAATTGTGTCAAGTTGATCCCTAACCTTTCAATGTCATGTTAATTTAGTTTCTGTCGTTATCTAGTGGATGGAAATGGCTGATGTGTCAAATGGTCTAAATAAAAATAAAAATAAAATTGCCACATCATTTGCCACCTTGATTAACATGTCAGCATTTTTAATTTTATTTTATAAAATGTCAGCATGATTTTAAATTAAAAAGAAAAAGAAAAATAGCAGTGAAATATTATCGAGTTACTGCTAATTGCTATATGAAAATGTTGCAATTTTTGAACGATCGTAAAGATTGGAAATAAAATTAATAATTATTGCAAAAATTGTTAACCTATAAAGCGTACGTAAACATTGGTTTAGGATTGTCTTTGAGCCTCATTCAGCATTCCATGATCAAAGCAAAGGTCATTTGATGACTATTTGAGTATTATAATTATAATAATAATTATAATAATAATATAATAATGGAGACAAACTCATTGCTTTGCTCAGCTCAGGTGGAGGAGTCACAGGCACACGCGGTGGTAGGAGTCACAGTATTTAAAAATTGCCACATGGCATATAAATTAATAAAAAATAAAACAAAAAAAATTTGAGAGCATGTTTGGTAGAGGTGTTTGTGTAGTATTGTTTGTAATTTTTTGAAATACATGTAAATAAAAAAAAGTGTATGAAAATATATATATAATGTTGTTTAAAAACTAAAAATAAGTGTTTGAAATGTCCTACCAGACTGTCTTAAAGTATCAAAAACCAAAACAAATAATTCAAAAACTGATATAATTCTAGTATCTCTTAAATAATAAAAAACGGAAGAATTTTGATTTAAACTAAAATAATTCAAAAAACAAAAACAAATAAATATATATGTAGTTTTACTAATATACCCTCGTGTGTATATATATATATATATATATATATATTGTTATAAACCCTGCTCATGCACCTCATTTTATTTCAGCTCACAGAAACGCAGCTGCCACCCTCTCATCTCACCCACTCACCAATCACAATCTACCGCCGGCCCAACTGCCCAAGCTCTCACCGCCGGTCCAATCATTCTCCGCCGGCCAGTCTAAGTCTGTCACCAGCTACAATCAAGCGATCAAGCACTTCGTCCGTTACAGATCCACCGTGAACAACCCTCATCCGTTACAGATCCACAATCGGTGAGGTTTGGGTTTTTTTCTTTTCGTATTTTTGTGAGCGAAATTTGGGTTTTCTAGGCTCTCTCGGTTCAAGCTCTTGATGTCTGGTCCTCTCTCTCTCTTTAAACCCATGGTTGAAAACCCAGATCGGTAGTGATTGGGTGGTTTGATCAGTCCAGATCTGAAAGAGAGAGAAGCACAGATGGTCACTTGGATTGGGTTTTATTCGGGGATTGTTGAGGATCTGTAGTTTGATGATTTTGGCTGGAATTTATAGAAGCACAGAGGTTGGGTTTTGTTGGTCTGATCGGTTACTAACATTTTACATTTTTAGTTGTAATTCGACGCATAAGGTGGCTTTGATTGTGAAGTTTATAGGTTTGTTGGTTATTTTGGATGATTTAGATGTTTTATTATTGATTTGGTTGGGTTTTGATTTACTGGATTTGGAGATGTTTGGGATGAAATTTTTTGTATTTAGTTGAATTTGTGTGTATGAGAAATGTTGGAAAAGAAAGTATTTGAGTACTCTGTTCTTCGTTCTTCCTTATTATTTATTTATTTTTTTGTTTGCATTTTTAAGATCTTGTGATCTGGGTTTATGTTCTTGTCTATTCAGTTACCAAACAGCACCTACTTTTCCGGAAAAGTTAAAAACGGTGGCCCTATCTTCAACTGTATAAGATTGCGTGGAAGAGGGACATCTACGTGTTTCTATATTGACACCGCTTTCACTGCTTTCCTTCTCCTCCTTTCAACTTTTTTCATCTTTCTGCTCGTGAATCCCAATGGCCTCATCTGACCAACCCAAGGACTTTGATGTTTTCTTGAGTTTCCGAGGTGAAGATACTCGCCGTGGTTTTGTAAGCCATTTACATAAGGCTCTGACTCAACAGTGTATTCGAACTTTCATTGATGATAACCTCCATAGGGGAGAAAACATTTCTGAAGAGCTTTTCAAAGCCATTGAAAACTCAAGCGCATCAATAATTGTATTTTCTAAAAATTATGCATCCTCTAGTTGGTGTTTGGATGAACTTGCTAAGATTATTGAGTGTTCCAAAAAAGTGCTACCAGTTTTCTATAAAGTGGATCCATCTGAAGTTCGTAAGCAAACAGGGGATTTTGGAAACGAACTGACTGAGCTTGAAAAAAAAATTGAAGATAAGACAAAGGTACAAAAGTGGAGGGACGCTTTAACTAAAGCAGCCAATCTTTCTGGCTGGGACTACAAAGACAAAGATAAAGACAGGTATTTGTATAGTACTATGTACTCCTGTTTGCTGATCTTCTAGAGTTTTAATGGTTTTGTGATGTCCATTAAATTTTATTGTTAATTAAACAACAACTAGAATTAATTGTTAGCTTTTATTTTCTCTTTAAATTTTATTAAATTATGAAAGTAATATTTTCTTGTCATATCTTTTATACAAAGCTTTTTTATTTTTTTTTCATTTTTTATTTTTTATTTTTTTGAGAAGAATCATTTATACTAAGCTAGTTAGCTATAGATTAAAGATGGAAATAAAAGAACTTAATATTAGATTACTTACCATTATTAATTTGGAATTTCACCCCTCATAATATTTGGAAAATTTTTAAAGAAAATAACTTAATTCATTTTTTCTAAGCATGTAATGAGATCCAGTAAGATTATGTTGTCATCTGAGTGGACTTTTAATGCCACTTCATACCAAAAGCTAATTGCTACCCAAAAAAATGATTTAAATAAAAATTTTCAATCTGAGTTACATGTCGCTTACTTCATCTAACAACACTTCAACTGTGATGTAAAAATTAAACATCTTGCATTCAGTTTATGTTATTTATTTTTCATAGTCCAACTTGTTACATGTGTTAATTAAATGCTCTGTGAATGACAGTTGCACTGAATCTGAACTTGTCCAAAAAATAGTTGAAGAGATCTTAAATTCTGAATTCATTCAAATGCCATCAAATGATGCTACAATGCAGCTGGTTGGGATAAATTCTCGCATAGAGGCGGTAACAGAACTTTTAGATATTGAATCAAATGATGTTCGCATGGTAGGGATCACTGGCCTTGGTGGAATAGGCAAAACTACAATAGCAAAAGCTATTTATTATAGCTTTTCAAATCATTTCAAAGCAAAAAGTTTTGTAGAGAATGTTAGAGAGGGGTCAAAGACAGAGGAAGGCAAAATACTTTTACAACAGACACTTCTTAAGGGTATCTCAAAGGACAAGAATTTGAGTGTGGATACTCTACATGAAGGAAGCACAAGGATAAATAAAATTCTTCGCCTAAAAAAGGCTCTTATCATTCTTGATGACGTGGATGATGTCGACCAGATAGAAACATTGCTCGGACAATGGAAAGGCTTTGCAGTTGGAAGTAGAATCATTCTGACAACAAGAGATAAAAGCTTGCTAGTTCAAAATGGTCCTTCAACCTATGACTATGGGGTTGAGGAATTAGATAAAGATGAGGCTATTGAACTCTTTCGTAAGCATGCCTTCCCAAGTAACGAAGTCTCTGAAGATTATTTGGAACTTGAGAAACAAGCTATAAGTTATGCCAAAGGCCTTCCTCTAGCTCTAAAAGTAATGGGTCGTGATTTGTGTGAGAAACCTATAGATTATTGGGAAGATGCGTTAGATTGTTATAAAACAAATCCTCTTAAAGGTATTCAGAATATACTAAAAAGAAGTTATGACGGATTAACCGAAAATGAAAAGAATATTTTCCTTGATATTGCATGTTTCTTCAAGGGATATAACATGAGTTATAATATGATTAAGGATGTATTGAAAGCTTGTGGTCTAAACCCAGTATATGGTATTCAAAAACTTATTGATAAGAGTCTCATTGATCGATATAATGGATATGATGATGATTGTTTGTCGATGCATGACTTATTACAACAAATGGGTATGGACATTGTTCGACGAGAAGCACCACAAAACCCTGGGAAACGTAGCAGACTATGGTGTTATGAGGAAACTCTTGATGTATTAACTGAAGATATGGTATGTATGTTATTTTGATACACTTCCTCCCTTTACTTCACATGAGAGATGTATTACACTTTTTTTCCCTTTATTTATTTATTTATTCTGAATATTATTTTTGTTTAAAGTTTATTAACTATTATATGTTTTGGTGATTCACTTACCCTATTGTTCAACTAGGGTTCAGATAAAATTCGAAGCATAATATTGTGCCCGCCAAAATCAGAACAAGTGGAGGTGCAAATAAAGGCACAATTTTGTAAGATGAAAAATCTTAGATTGCTTTTGATTCGTAATGTACGTTGTTGCAATGGACCCCTTGAATGTCTTCCCAATGGATTAAGCTTGCTTGATTGGCGTGAATATCCATTTTCTTCGTGGCCACCAAATTTTTTTCCTAAAAAACTGATTGTGCTCAACTTGCCTTTTATTCTATTTAAGGAACCAGTACTCAAGCAGCAGGTATGATCATTAGCATTTATAAATTATTATTTTATCAAAGTTTTTAGTTTTTAATTTATTTATATATACTTCTTTAAAGATTAAACCATGTTCTAACTTACAAATTTTTTACTACAGAATTTTGTATCTGTGACATATGTGGACTTCAGTGAGTGCGATCTGATTACGAAAATACCTGACTTATCAATGACCCCAAACGTAACGACATTGATACTTCGATGGTGTACAAATTTAGTTGAGATTGATGACTCCGTGGGGCATCTTGATAAGCTTGAAGAGTTGAACCTTTACGCTTGCAAAAAACTTGAAACTCTTCCGAACTGTCTCACAATGAAATCTCTTACAAATTTTGATCTGGAAGCCTGCGAGAGTATTAAGAATTTCCCAAATATCTTGCACGAAATGGAAGGTGTTGGATTTTTACATCTTCGGGGGAACTGTACTATTGAATTGCCTCCATCATTTGGGAATTTGATTGGGCTTATGGGCTTAGAATTGTTTTTTGGAGAGGCACATCTTCCGGGTAGCATCTATAATTTACAGCATATAGAGGATCTTTTTTTTTGTGGCAATATCATATTTCCAAAGAATGTGGAGATTGATAGACAGCCAATGTGCAATTCTCTTGGTTGCTGTTCCAAATATGTTTTTCCAATGTTGAAAATACTACATATTATGGACAATGAAATTTGCTCAGAAATAGAATTTATTTTGAATTATTGTTGCCCCCACACACTGGAAGAGTTAGAAATCCATGACAGCAAAGTTGTTACCACCCCAGAAAGCATGAGCAGATTTGAGAGATTACATAGGCTTATTATTAGAGATTGCAATGAGTTGCGGGAAATCCCAAGGATTCCACATAGTATAAGAAATGTAGAAGTAGTAAATTGCCACTCGCTGGATTTACAATCATTCTTTCAGGTATATCTCTCTCTTAAAGATATTAAGAAACTATTTGTGTTACCTTCACAAATACTACATGATTTGCTAAGATGTAACTTATTGAATTTGCTAATTGCATGTAGCTGCTTCCAGAAATCATGGGGCTTCCACCAAATCTACCACCATGTTTAGGTGTAACAAGCCACATGTTTCCACACTCATCTACAATGCCTCCAATTTGGCCAAACCGCCTTTGGGAATGTAGTTTTGAGGTAACAGGAGATGAGAATGATATTCCAAATTGGTTTAACCATCAAAGGGATGGAAATTTAATATCATTCTCGATTGGTCCCAAATTTCCAACAATTGCTCTCTGCATTGCTTTTGGAATACAAGATTCTTATTGTGAATTTTCTTATCATGTCATCATTTCCATCAATGGTAGTAAACTAACGTGTGAAAGAAAATTCATTCAAAAAGATAGGAGCTTTGGGCACCTGAGTTTTTGCTGTAGACGTCAGAGCTCATTGCAGGAACTATTTCGGGACTTGCAACTAACTGGTCGGAATCATGTTGAGATCCTCTGTGAAACTTTCCCTCGTCCTATTCCTTTTTCATCCGGAGAATATATTGCTCCTATCGTTAAAAGGATAGGAGTCCATGTAGAATGCAATTGCCCTCCTCCTCCTCAAAATCCCAGTATCTTGCAATCAGGTTTGGGACTTCCAATGGATACAGAAAATGGATCAGACTTAGGTTTGGCATTTGACTCATCAAATGTTGATGGGTTTGATTTGGGCTCATCTTCAGTGGCCCAGCCCCAAGTAAAAAGAAAGAGTAAAAAAAGAAAAAGAAAGTTAAGGCCACGTTTTGGAACGTTGTTTAAACAACAATTTCCTTTGTTTAAAAAAAGAAAAAGAAAAGTGATGGTCTGATTTGTTTAAACAACTCAACTCAACTCAACTTCAAACTCAGATTAGATCGAATCCAAATCCAATGGCTATCATTTTCTCAGATCTCCACACCGATTCAGGCCTCAAATCTCTCGACGAGTTTCCTTCCGGAAAATCCTATGTTTCCGGGGACAATATCACCAAGGATGACATCAAGGTATACGCTGCCGTTTTGGTGACTCTTTCCCCAATGTTTGCAAGTGGTACGACGCCGTTTCTTCCTAACTCGCTGCAAGGTTTGCTTTCTCACTCTCTCTCTCTTTTATTTATTTATTTTTGCAAATTCTGAGTGATGGTCTGATAATTGTTGCATACAGTGACGGGGTTTCTGATGCCCCACCAGGTTATTTCTTTTTATAGAATATGATGCCCCACCAGGTTAAGTTTATTATCACTCTTAGTAAGGCTTGTTGTTGCTTCTTTTATTGGTTTGTCATTTTTGAACTACAATTTGTTTTTATTTTTTACTTTTTTGGTTATCAGTATTATCTCACAAAATGTTCTGTTTTAATACATTTGGTAATATGCTATTCTGTATTTTTCTCAATCAACTTTCAACTTGATGTTATTCTTTTCCTTGGCTGCCAAATAGAGGTGAAGATTGTTATCTGATTTTACAATTTTGTAGGGAATGATTCCGTAGTATTGTTGGAATAGACATTTTTTAAGTCTATGACTTCTTTTTTTATTATGGTTTGGACTTTGGACTATTGCTGCATTTTTTTTCCTAATATTTTTAAATTCTCTAATAATTTCCTGGACTCTCACTCATTGAATTTTGGCGTGTGTGTGTTTGTAAATGCTGCTTATGAAAATCCAGGTATTAGCAAGTTGATCAAGATGTTGGTTTCATGTAATGGTGTCTCTAAGATTTTCTTTTCACAAGCCTATAACAGACTGACAGAGATTTAGATTTACTTTGATTTAGAATTTTTCTGAAGTTGCAAAATTTTAAAGAACTCTAAAAAATTTCAAATTAAGATCTTTTGAACGAACATACCATAATAGAACTCTCCCAATTTTCAAAGATTTATTTCTTATATGAAGAAATGACAACCATGATGAAAGGCAAACTTACCAAACTCTAGACATTGAGGACTATGAGCTGGGACTCTCTCTCTCTCTCTCTCTGTCTCTCTCTCTCTCTCAATACTACCTATAGGTAGAAAAGATTGGTACAATCAATTCATGACTTCCTAGAACTAGATTTTTTTTCAAGCATACAATTTTGTTTTCAACAACGTTTCAGTGTATATTATTTTCTGTTATGCTCACCTGCTGTCCAATGTGTTCTATTATAGGCATTTAAATGATCGTCTGACTCTTGACTTTTTATGTAAAAGTCTCTTTTTTTTTTGTTCTTGTATCATGTGTTCTTGTATTTACATGATAAATATAATCACAAAAGTTATTCCTTTAAAGGGTAAAAATAATTGCAATTCAGCCCTGGTGAACCATCATTACTAGAAGTTGGCTTCCAATCAGATATTTAAATTTGTGTGCAATGATGCTTCTATCTATTGAGAAACCTTATGCATGAATCTGTATTTTGCCAGTTGAACATGTTTTTAATACATTTCTGCTTAATTTGTTTGCCTTAAAACGCATGGCTACACCTGTTTTTTTTTTTTTTTTTTCCCTTCAAATGTTGCAGTCTAAGAACTTACAATTTTTTTTAGCTTGCAAATTCTTCATTTTATAGGCATTCACATGATCTTTTCACTCTCTACCATCAATGTAAAAGTCTTTATTTGTCTTTGCAGGCTGAGGACTTGCTATAAGTTTTTTTAAGGTCTATTGGACAATTTAATTGATTTGATCCATTCAAAGAAGATAACAAAAGAAAATAGAAAGAACAATTTTGCAGTTGGTGATTCTTCTTCTTCTTTCTGTTCAATATTTATAATTTTACTTGTTGATTTGATTTTTGAGAAATTCAAAACTTTTCAATTTAGCACATATATCCGGAATCTGAATTACATACCAGAAGATATTTATTGTTTATCTAAGTATTATTCGTATGATTCTAAATCATAATATTCATTTGAGGGGCATCAAATTATATTAGGTTCTCTATCTCATACACACCAGTTTATGTATCAACCATGAACCATCCTATTTTATTACACTAAAAAAGACAGATTCTTGATGAGAAATAGTATATTTGTAAGCCCAATTATAACAAAGAACAAGGAAGCAAATGTACCCCATTTTTATTTACTTATTTTTTAATATTATTAGTCGTTTTTCCCAGCATAAAGAAAAACAACATTTTCAAAAGATCAAGCAAGGCAGAAAAATATAAAATACATTGAAAGCTTGGAGTGCAATATAAAAGTCTGGAAGTCATCCAAGAAAATGTGCTTCTCAACAAAGAATGACTTTTAGTGATAGTATTGAACATATCTGAAAACAGGAAACATCAATCACATAATCTTGCAAGATTTGGAATCCCGTGACTTGAACTTGATTAAAAATTCAATACTTTCCATGTGTCAGATCAAAAACAGGAAACATCAATCACATGGTAGCCAATAATATATGGTTCTTGGGAAGAGTGATGCAGTGATGCTTGAGATACATGCATGTTGTTTTGGGTTTGGAGTCCGGATGTCCTAATTTGTTTTTGTTTTATGCGTAGGGGCATGACATTTTGTAATTTTCTTTGTATTTGTTTCAGATTTGGCTGGTCAAAATAGACTTCAGCTTGTGTCTCCACTCTGACATTCTCAGATCTGGTGAACATATTTTCAACTGGCCTTTTTAGCATTATAGATGGTTAAGTAAGGGGGATCCTATAGCCCTTCTCTTATGTTTCTTTTTTGTTATGAAGATGCTGAAAAGGATGATTGCAAGAGCAGCAAGAGGCATTCTTATTGTGTTTTAGGTGGGAAAGGAATTTGAGATTTCAAACTTCATTATAGATGATCTCTGCATCATCTTCTATTGGAAATTTAACTTAGTTTGGTTATCTTAGTTTTCTGCTTCTTTGCATTGAGAAATTTCTGCATTAAAAAAGAATATGGGTTTCAAGTGAATTGGTTTGAGCAGAAGATGAATTGGCAGATATTGTAGGCTGTAAGGTAGGTTCTCTTCCCATGCAAAATTAACTTTATTAATTGCTACAAGGATCTTTGTTTTAGGCTGCTTGGAATTTGATGATTGAACAAATATGGACATTAAATTCTATCAATATATATATATATATATATATGGACGTTAAACTGAAGTGCATTTAACTACTTATTTTCTTTCTTACTTTAGTATGCTGATATAGGTGGTTTATATGTATGATAAATTGAAGTGCAATTTTTATTTTTGTGCCTGATTTCATTCAAAGTACCAGATCAAATATTTGCAAAATTGTAGAGAAAAAGACGTTATTTTATCTAATATATTTTCTTGTCCTTCCGTAATTTACGCTTTGTGGAAGGGGTTGCCCTTTCTCAGATCCCAATTTTTTCCATCCTAAATAATTCCCTTTTCGATTTTCTTATTACAAGGCTTTAATATTGTTTTTTGCAAACACATTTGTAATCATGTTAGCAAGTCAGTGATATGGAAGGTGGAGGAGCCCCATATCCGATCTATTTGTAATCATGATTTAAGACTTAACACTTAACATTAAGCTGTATCTGCTTCTATTTGAAGTTGAAATAAATCTTGTTCTTTTGCACTGGCTATGTGATATGCTCTTTTCTCCTATTTCTTGTAGTTCAATAGGCTAGACATGATCTTAATTAAGGGACCCTTTTGTATACTAATTACCTTTGATTCTGTACCCAAATTGAGTGGCATGATTTTCTGGTTTAAGTTATTTGCGTGTTTTATGTAGTTCTTAATATAATGGTGTTTAAAAAAACTGAGAGTCAGATTTCAATTCAGTTCAGGCAAGGATTATCAGGAAATGACTTACCATAAAAAAAAAGAAAAAAAAGACCTATTAGATCATGAAGATATTGTCTGAGTTGTGTACAATATTCTTGTACTTTTGTTATTCAGGTGGCACTTAGAATAAAAGACATTTGTGACATTATGTACACAAATATGGGCAATTATATCATTTGTTTGTTAATAGATGGCATATATGCAAAGATATCTAATATAAATATAATAAAGTAGAAACATCTAGTAAGGCTCTACCATGATTTTGAATTGTTTGTGAAATTTAAGATTTATAAGATAAAATGGAACAGTTGTGAGGGGGGGGGGGGGGTGGTGGAGTGGGCAGTGAAGACAGAGGAGGAGAAAGTAGGGCAAAGCCACAAAGTTCAAGTCATTACACTAACTAGTATATATTGGTGTGGTTCTTTTAGGTGAAGAGAATGATGAATCCTTTGCCAATAATGAGCTTGATGAAAGAGTATACAGGCATTACAAGTCTCCTCAATTAGAATGGCTTTTCTTGGGATGAAATTTGCAAAACAGCGGCACTGTGGCAGCTGATGTTTAGCTTTGGGAAGCTTATATCAAGGTGCCATTCTATCCCATTAATAATTTTGCTAGGATAAAGGGTTTTCCTCTAGTTATCACTAAAGAGCACCCCAAAGCATAGCATACAAACTTGTATATTTTTCCCCTTTGATGAAATGATACTACTTCTGTATTCATTTAGTAAACTGAGTGTTTTTTTGGGTAACATGAGATGAAGAATATATGATCATATTGATTCTATAATAATCAATGAACTGGATAATTTTTTGTAGCTTTCGTTTAAAAATTACATTTTGCAGGAACATTCGGATTTGTGCCTGATTTATGGTAATGAAAGTCAGAATGGAAGAACAAGTTCGTTTGGACATGAAAATGGAGGTCAACAATAATGGCCTTTGGATGGGATTGATGATAACTTGGGATGCAATATCCAGCTAGGGAGTTTGAAATATCTTATCAGGGGAAAAATGAAAGTTTGCAACTTCTTAAGCCTCAGCATGTTCTCAAAAATTTCATAGGCACTTGAGGAAAGGCCATGTGTTGTCAAAACAAATGTGGGTACCGAGAAGGACAAAGAGTACAATTGAATAGAATGTATTGATACAACATTTCAAATTGTTCCTGAAATAGATGAGAAGCTCTTTTTGGAAGGTTTTTGAACTCTTAGAAGATGAGAGAATGGCCACGAAATTTGCAGTGAGGAAATGGTTATTCAGAAAGGTTTAACAGGACATCTATTTTGCTTGTCAAATTGGGATATAATTTAGATTTGGTTCCAGAGTTTTGTCAATGTAAATAAGATCCAATTTTAGAGTAAAGATATTTTTGGAATAGAATTTCTTGCTTGATTCATTGTTATATTTATACCCAAATCATTTTCTAGTGTTCAAGGTTTTAATAGGAAGTCAGTTTGATTTTGTTGGGAGTACCTGCAGCTGCATGGTGATGTTTACTGTCTTGCTTCATTGATGAAAAGTAACTAAGTTTATATTAAGATATTAACTTGTCACTATCATTCTCTAGGCTTGAGACCTGGGATAACCCAGAACCAGAAGACAAAAGTAATTGAACATACTTTCAATTACTTGTACACTGATTTACTTTTTTAAGCCATCCTGTACTTACAAATTAAAAATAAAAAAAAAAAAAAAAAATAGTCATTCGTCTTTTATTAACTTATTTTTAGGTGGTTTGGGCTCAACCCCAAGTGTGTTTGGGCTCATGTTTGTAGAATTTATCTACCTATCTCTTTTATTCACTTAGCAATAAATAAATAAATAATACTACCCGAGTACCAGTTTAAGCAAATTTCATGCTAAAATGGCAAAGAGGGTGTTGTTTGCACCCGATGCATTATACATATATAACCTTTTTGGCATTTCTGCCATTTAGATCTCTAAGAACAACAACCCAAACAATTTATCCTTGTGGCCCAATATGTCAAAATTTACACTATTTGTCAAACTGTATATTGTTTATTATAAAAAAATGTAAAAAATTGTGTCATTTTTGTCTTAATGCGGATCATGTCACTTACATACATGAGTTTAATAAACATTACGCCGCTTGGAGTGTAAACTCAAGTAGTAGAACCAATGACAGTGGATTGGTTGGATGCTAACACATAGAAGTACGGGTAAGAGCATTTGCATTGGACTAGTCAATGGGCTAGTCCAGCCAAAATATGCCTAGAAAGCCCAATTAATTGACCCACATTGGACTAGTAGCCTAATAACAAAAATTCATGCAAGCTACACTAGTCATCCAAACATGATTGGCATTGTAGCTTAAAAAATTACATTTTTTTTATATAGTTCCCGAAGACGAATCAACTTCAATTAGAACTAAGCTACAACTTAGCATATGATATTCTTTGAATATTTTTGAAACAAAAACTACCAAATTTGGTCACTAAAGTTGCTTCTCTTCACTAAATGAAATTTTCTAGGAATTTAATAGTTATCCGACTTTGAAGATGATTGCAATAAAGTTCATTTAATAATAAAAATTCACACAGATTCCTTTTAAAATTTTCTTTTAGGTCTTGACTACTATGTTTGATAACCATAAGGGCCATCCTTAAATAATTGGTCACATATTTGCATCACTTGGAATGAAGGTCCATGATGGCAAAAATGGCCCTTATGTGTGGGACATTTTTTTTGGTATTAGTTCTTGGTATGTAAGACTTGGTATCAGTGGCAAAAGGTATATTTCTTACTATATTTAGCCATAATTAATGTATAAGGGAAACTTCAAGGAGGCTGAAAAATCATTATAGACTAATCATTATGATTTTGTTAGTAAGTTGAACAAATGGTCAAATTTCACCATTTCATTTTTCTTTATAAAGATGGTTGCAATTAACTTCCTGCTAGACGCATCTTCTTGTTGGATTATAGAGGCTTTTTTTTTTTTTTTTTGCCTCTTATTACTAATATAATACTCTCTCCGTCACAGTTTGTTTGTCCTCTATTCCATTTTGGGATGTCCTAAAATATTGTCATGTTTCTAAAAATAAAAGTCATTAATTTACTAATATTTCTATTATACCCCTACTTTATTTTCAAAACTATTTGAAAAGAAAACTAACAAATATTTAAAAAATCAATCTAATTGTGGCACCTTTTTAGTTGCCTCATTAAGAATAACTCTTTTAAAAAAAAGTTGATAAATTTATTTAAGGGTAGTTTTGTAAACTTATACATTTTTATGAGGTAGACAAAGTAATAAATGCTGTTTTTTTAAAAAGTTTGACTTTTCAAACATGACAAACAAAGTGGGACAAGGGGAGTATAATTGAAGCTAATTCTTCAAAATGCATAGTACAAGGTTCAAGGTTATATAAAAATCATAAAAAATAACAAAAAATTATTTCAAAATAAAATTATAAAGTTTTCACGCATCGCGGTAGAATACCATCTAGTTCAAATTAAAATAGAGAGTTGTTAACATACGTGGCTTGACTGCCTATTATTTATGTTTTTGGCTTTGAGTTGTTTGCGTGCACAGCTTCACAAAATTGCCTACCTTTGTTGACCTTTTCATATATATATATATATATATATCTCTCTCTCTCTCTCTCTCTCTCTCTCTCTCTCTCTCTTCGACGGTTTTGTAAAAAATAAATAAATCAATAAAGAGGATGCCATGCAACAATTGAGTAGGGTAAATTTCTCTATTCTTATTCTTTGTGATTTGTGAGAGCTTTTTTGGAGTATTTGAAGTCTGTGTAAGTGCCTCTATACTACTTTTCTATTTTTCATAATTATTAGGAAAATTTTCCCCTCATCGGCACCTATAAATGATTTAGAACAAAATTTAGGTACAAAATTGATTGCAACTTAAGGATACAATTTTACTAAATATCTTTTTATTGAAGATGAATATTGACAAATTCACTATTGGATTACTTTTTTTTTTTTTAATATCCTCAATGCTTGTAAAATTTCTAAAAAATTAAAGATCAATAACTATATCATTAATAAATTATTTAAATTTCAAATTTTTGTAGTTTAAAACTAAACTATGCATGAAATATTATCTTATAGATTATATAGTAAATAATATTCAATTGATACAAAACTTGACATATGTGTTAAGAGCATAAAGAACATGTAATCCAACTATTACATTTTTGCTTTGCACTTATTTGTTCATCCTTGCAATTGTTAAATGCTTCGATTAATTAATTTTCTAATAACGTATATTCTGCATTAAGTGCATTTAGATTTAAAATTAATCAAGTTGTAATTATAATTGAGGGTCTAAACTAGCTCTAGCATTTACATTATTGAGCTTTCAAATTTTTTTTTTTTGTGAGTTTGAAAAATAATTCTCTACTTGTGGCTCAGTAGCACTTTTTGATCTCCACAAAAATATCTTAAGTTTGAATCCACTAATTATTATAAAAAATAAAATAAAATTTCTTGCAATCATGAATTTGATAACTTGGGTACTTGCTATGCCTACACCAAGTTTCCTGACCAATCAACTACATAATCAAAGTGTCTAGTACACAGGACTCCTCATTTTATAAGTTGTGGAGAAGTGATTTATAGAAAACTTTACTACCAATTTTTGGAGAGGTGCTTTAGTGGTAAGAAACCTACCAACTCTTTACCATTTGTATCCAAAGTTCAGAGTTCAAGCGTTGACACGCTCCATTAATTGTGTGGATGTATAATCCCACATCATTTATTAATAGGGTTCAAATGAATCACTGAATTAGAGTGTCGGAGACAATAAACTCATATGCAAGTTCTTTTATTTTTTGTTCAATTAAAAATATAAGAGTTCTGGTACAAAAATAAAACAAAATAATTAGAGTAATATTTCTTCCTCTTATATACTAACTAGTAAGAGATGTCAATATGGTGAGACCCACAATGTGTTACATGTGTAATGCATTACTAGCCCAATCATATATGATGATGTTTAATGGGGTTGAAACACCATATGTACTAATCATTACTAAACTTTAAACATGATTCAATAGTTTTTTTATTCCTTAATCTTGCAGATAATAAACCATGGAGTTTTTGATGAATCACTAAGCAAAATGAGACAGCAAGTT
Source organism: Quercus glauca (assembly GCA_023736055.1). Lineage (NCBI taxonomy): Eukaryota > Viridiplantae > Streptophyta > Magnoliopsida > Fagales > Fagaceae > Quercus > Quercus glauca. Next base: position 103,812,042 of record CM043318.1, read on the forward strand.
CAAGAGTTCTTTGACCTTCCTTTGCAAGAGAAGAAACGTTGGGCTCAGAAACCAGGAAGTCTCGAAGGTTATGGTCAGGCATTTGTGACTTCAGAGGAACAAAAGTTGGAGTGGAATGACATGATCTTCCTCAAAACTCTTCCCCTTCAAGATAGAAATTTGAATTTATGGCCAAAAAACCCTCAAGAGTTCAGGTAAATTCTAACTGAGTCATAAGATTGACCAATTGATATACATTCACGTATGATTCATGAATATAGATATAGACACCTAGCAATATGCTCATATGATGGGATGCTAGCTTAAGCATAACTTTATCGAAGTCAACATGGGTGAGGTGGATTTTTGTTTTCCCAAAGTATAAGAACAATATAAGATAAGAATACAAAATCATTGCCCATAGTATTAACGGTATTCCTAAAATATCTAGGATATTCTAACATAGAAGGTCTTTTATTTATTTTATATATGTTGAAGATATGATAGGATTGGGCTCATAATAATTACACTTTACGATTAATTCAAGAATCTAGTGATTTTTTTTTTTTTTTCAGTGTAGGTGAAATTTAATTCCAGTTTCCTATTCAATTATAAGAGATTTTACATGCCAAGCTAAGTGGAACTCATATAATAATAAATAGTCCTCTTATTCATTATTCATATGAATTCTATGTACTCTCATATTTTTGAGTTTGGAAAAGTACTTGACATTTTTTTTTTCTTTTCTGGAGTATAATTTGTTTTTTTTCTTCCCAATTTGGTGTGAATTTTAGAAAAACTCTGGAATCTTATTCTGAAGATATGAGGAATGTGGCAGTTTCCATCGTAAGGTTCATAACCATGGGGCTTGGACTTGAGGCTCAAAAATTTTGTAACACTTTTAAAGAAGGAACGTACGAAATAAGGATGAATTGCTATCCTCCTTGTCCCGAACCTGAACGTGTTATTGGCCTTAATCCACATGCTGACATCTCCGGTATAACTCTCTTACTTGAGTGCGGCGACACTCCAGGATTGCAGGTTTTGAAAGACGAACACTGGGTTAATGTTGAACCTGTCAATGGTGCAATTGTTGTAAACCTTGGCCATATCATGGAGGTAAATACTATGACTTACATGTTAATATTTGTTAGATTGTCATAGCAATATTGTAGATATGTACCGTTAACTATGATTTTTTTTTTATTTTAATTTTTTTTATTTTATGTCTAATATTTCTTTAATATTCTGAAATTTTAATGTGGGTTATGGTACCGTGCGTAAAGTCCCTTGTCATTAAATAAATGACTACTTCCTTGAAATACATAGCCACGTACACCCGAATTATTTGAAGATAAGATTGCAGTAGAAAAAGTACAAATGCAAGGTAAGCATGGTTAACAAAATTATAGCATTTGCTTTGATCATGCAGATTATAAGCAACGGGAATTACAAAGCCCCAGATCATAAAGCAGTGGTGAACAATTCAAAACAAAGAATGTCAATTGTTACTTTCTGCTATCCCAATCCATCTGTGGATATTGGACCCGCAGAAAAGCTTATCAAGTCAGAAAGCCCACCTGTATACAAGACCCTAACAAATGCTGAGTATTTTCATAGCTTTTTCAATCGAAAGCTTGAAGTTTCATTCATTGACAGCCTGAAAATCTAATTGTCATAAATTGGGCATTTAATGGTGAGCCCTACAATGGACTTAATCAATCAAGATGTAACATTTAAGTAATGGGGTGGCAGTGAGGAATAAACTTCTATACTAAATAATTTTAAATTTGAATGTGTCAAAACGTGGACTCCCTCGATATTGACAGAAGACGGGTCAAATTTGTATAATAGTGTTGTTAATCGAATCATGAGAGAGTGTTGTTAATCTATCCTTGCACATCATGTGGGCATGATGATGTTTTTTTTTATTATGTATTACTTCATATTTAAAAAAAAAAAAACATTTTATTATTTACTAAATTAGAATTTATGTTTTTCATGGTTCATGGGGAACTTTAATTTCTCAATTGTTTAGTAATTTCCTTCGGCTGGCCGTGTACATTGAATCTTGAAATTACATGGTTAACTAACCTACTTCCATTAAGAAAGATTTATTTTGGGTGTTATCCTATAATTTATGATTATTTGTTCAATACCATACCTGATTGGCTGTTTGCACTTAGAAAACAAATAACAAGACAATGTGGTCGAGTTCAAAACCTGAATTTTACTTTTACAGTTCAACTTTAGGTTGCTAAGAAATTTTTTTTTTCTCCCTTAAGTCACCAGGCTTTGTACCTAACTATGTATATCATCTATTTACTTTCTTCATTTTTTCTCAATGTGAGATTCAATACTAACATGTGCACTCACAACAAATCTCCCCAAAACCCAATTGTTTTGTATTACTTAACCTACAGAAGCACTTTCTGCTTCTAAAGTCCCCTGACATGTGCTGTCAAATTCTAAGTTTGACCCCAACAAATTTGGACCAGTTCTGAAGTATAAGGCAGGTTTCCTCAAATAACCAGCCTAAAGTGCAGTGAGGTTACCAAAAATGTGAATATTCTTATTTATTCAAACATTCCTTCACTTGTCTTGCATGAGCTTAATTTTCTTGTGAGTCAAAAAAAGCACCAACAAAACTTACACCAATTTCTAATAAATCCATTTATTGGAAAATATTAGTGCAAGGCTACAGCTGATTATCCTTCAACAATTTACCTAGTCTCCATCACCTTTTAGTAGCAGGCTTAACAGTTTTTTTGAGAATGAGCAATACAGTTCAAAGGATATCAATTTATGAACAATATAAAAATTGTGGAAAAAACCTACCTTCTGTAGATTCTGAAATATATCTGGTAGTACGATATTTCTGGAAAAAGGAAGAAAGAACTTTGATTCAAAAATATTGGAAATGATAACTAATATACAAGAAATATCCATAGCTGGGAAATGAACAACAAAACCTGCAAGTGACTTTTAACTTGCAAAATGGTTAATCCACTAGCATCCATGATCTTTAGGATTTCCTCTGGAGTTGCCTCTGGAATCATCCAACAAATAACTGATCAGTCAGTAATAATCATCTCTTTACCTTAAATATGTCATGTGAAACTTACTGTCTGCAGCACCAAGACGATTTACACATTCAACAAATTGATTGTGAAGATCCTGAGTCCATCTAATGCGTGTTTTACTTGAGGCTGCAACTCTTGATAATACAGAACAACTATTTGTCATGGAGATTGGTTTTGGTAGTTGAGAACGGCGATGATTACAACCAACCTGTTACAAGAAAAGATATCTCCAATCAAATTTAACCCCTGCATAAAGCAAATTGTAATTCTCAACTGAATACAAAAGACAAAGGCATGCAAAAGATGAATGAACTCACTTTGTTGCACTGGTTTCCCTCAATACTTATACAGTTTGGCCTCCATTTCAGGCTGCTATCTAGTTTGGCTGACTTCTGTAGAAGTTCAAAGAGATCACTTTTGAGACTTTGATTGTTCTGGATGGGAACTTTCATCAATGATTCCAGATAATCTGATGATTGTAGATTCAGACTGTCCTGATCTTGTGACCAATTGTTAGAATATGGTTGACTTGATGGGACAACTAAATTATGGTTCTTCAGAAATTGAGAGCATGGAGATGAGCTATCGCCGTGACTGTGTGTTTGTGGTAAACACATGCATTGTTCAGTTGTACTGAAGGCAGAAGTTGATCCTGTATAGCTAGATGTGATGCTAGCTATACTAGCAGTTCTAAGATTCAGCTTGGTTGAGACTCACTCTAAGCCCTGCAAGTAGTAAAGTCCCATGTCTGAAGGTGGTTGTGAAGAAAGAGTTTCAAGAATACCTTTAGGTATGTTGAAAGAATCATCATTCAACAATTCATTGCTCCATTTTTGGACCTTTTTCTTCTTCATGTTAACTGAAGTGCAGATATTTAATATAAAACCTACGAGAAGAACTTCTATACCACCAGCTCAGGATTCAATTTGTTTGACAGTAAGGACTGCACTAACTAAATTGTGTTTCTATCATCTAGAACATAAGCAACAAGACTATGGAAATGGCAACAAACTACAGTCTTTGGAGTCATTTACTTGTAGAAAGGGGATTCTTTTTCTTGAGCTTTAACATAACTTTATTGTGTATACTACTGCACGATTCCATGCAGCTTTTCAAACATTCCAAGAAGAATATGTTCAAAAGAATGACCTTTCAATGTAACCAAAGCCCCAAACATAATATAAAAAAAGGAACACTAAAAACAGGCAAATTAGTAATGCTGATTCCAATTTTGGGAGTTAAAAGTGCTAGTTCATGATGATTGATGAGAATTTAAAGTTACCAATCAACACAGGAAGGCTGGTTAGGGGTCATTATCTTGTAAGTAATACTTTTTTCGGAAAATTCTTGTCACTATTGGTTTTGAGGAATAATTTTGGACTCTATAATAATGGTGCATCCTAACATAATTTAAGGACCTGTACCTACTGTTTTTTAATATTAGGTTCCTTGGTGGCTAAAGGAGTCTGACGATGCAATACAAGAATCTCTACAAGGATTCGATACTTCCCAAATGCGTCCGAATCTTGTTAATTTAGAATATTAATCAAACATATAGACCACAAAATAAACAAATCCTTGTATGACGTTCACAAAACTAGTCACCAAGGTAACCATGTTATCCATCAATAAAAAACTGAAGGCCTCCTTTTGGTTCCATTTATTTAAGCTTTGCCTTAGCCTTCTAAGGCCATCTTTAGATGTATGAAGAGACAATGTGTATAAAATATTTCCTTCACCATTGCTTTATCAAGATTTTTTGTCACTGCAACTGAAAATTGTTTTAAAAAGATCAAATTGATTGAATGGTCCACAAAAGATTCAAGTACTAAACCTCAGGTTAGCTTTAGATCATCCTCTACAAAATGCATCTTTCATTAAAAAATAAATTGAGTGGAACTTGAAATTCAAATGCTTCATTATTGGTTAAACGTTACAGCTATCCATCAAAAGACTATAAGTCTATAATAATAGGTTATATAAAGATGAAGTAGCTCAGGCTAACCATATTTGTTCGAATACGTGTATTTTTTTTTTTTTTTTTTTTTGATAGGAAAACGAATACTTTTATTCCAGAAATTTATAAACCACGTACATCCTGGGCACACACTGATTCAATATGGCTAGGAAATTCCTCTAGCCAAGTGACATAGTCTTCAATTTTGCTTGCATACTGGGCCAGTACATGGGCTGGGACATTCCCCTGCCGTTTAACGTGCGAGAAAGCAAACGTTCGAAAACCTTGAACTTGACGGAGTATACCGGTGACGATATTCTGGATCGCCATAGACGCCGAGTCTGAACCGAGCACTGCGTTGTACACCGAGAGTAGGGGTGGCAAAATCAACCCAAACCCATTTGTCCACCCAAACCCACCCACTTAAAATAGACCCAAACCTACCCAATTATTAGTTGGGTTAAATGGGTATTAACCCAATTAAACCCAATTAATACTAATGTTTATTGGGTTTTAATTGGGTACCCAATAACCCAACTCCAAAATTACAAAAATTACAAAAATACCCCCTCAACCTAAAAAATGACCAAAATAACACCTAAACCTACAAAATGACCAAAATACCCCCAAAACCCAAAAAATGACCAAAATACCTTCTGAAACTTAAAAAATGACCAAAATACCACCGAAAACAAAAAAATAACCAAAATACCCCTGAAACCTAAAAATGACAAAAATACCCTTGAAATCCAAAAAATGACCAAAATACCCCTAAAACCCAAAAAATGACCAAAATACCCTTGAAACCCAAAAAATGACCAAAATACCCCCAAAACCCAAAAAATGACCAAAAATACCCTCGAAACCTAAAAATGACCAAAATACTCCTGAAATCTAAAAAATGACCAAAATACCCCCAAAACCTAAAAATGACCAAAATACCCTTGAAACCCAAAAAATGACCAAAATACCCCTAAAATTCAAAAAATGACCAAAATACCCCCGAAACCCAAAAAATGACCAAAATACCCTCGAAACCTAAAAATGACCAAAATACCCTTGAAATCCAAAAAATGACCAAAATACCCTTGAAACCCAAAAAATGACCAAAATACCCTCAAAACCTAAAAATGACTAAAATACCCCCGAAACCCAAAAAAATGACCAAAATACCCCTGAAACCTAAAAATGACCAAAATACCCCCGAAACCCAAAAAATGACCAAAATACCCCTAAAACCCAAAAAATGACCAAAATACCCTCGAAACCTAAAAATGACCAAAATACCCCTAAAACCCAAAAATGACCAAAATACCCTCGAAACCTAAAAAAATGACCAAAATACCCCTAAAACCTAAAAATGACCAAAATACCCTTGAAACCCAAAAAATGACCAAAATACCCATAAAACCCAAAAAATGACCAAAATATCCTCAAAACCTAAAAATGACTAAAATACCCCCGAAACCCAAAAAAATTACCAAAATACCCCCAAAACCTAAAAATGACCAAAATACCCCTAAAACCCAAAAATGACCAAAATACCCTCGAAACCTAAAAAAATGACCAAAACACCCCTAAAACCTAAAAATGACCAAAATACCCTTGAAACCCAAAAAATGACCAAAATACCCCTAAAACCCAAAAAATGATCAAAATACCTTCGAAATCTAAAAATGACCAAAATACCCCTGAAACCTAAAAATTACCAAAATACCTATGAAACCTAAAAAGTGGCCAAAATAATCCCGAAGCCTAAAAAATGACCAAAATAACCCTAAAACATAAAAAATGACCAAAATACCCTCGAAACCTCAAAAATGAGTAAAATACCATCGAAACCTAAAAAATGTCCAAAATAACCCCGAAGCCTAAAAATTGATCAAAATAACCCAGAAACCTAAAAATGGCCAAAATAACCCTGGAACCTAAAATTGACCAAAATAACCCCGAAGTCTAAAAATTGACAAAAATAACCCCGAAACCTAAAAATGACCAAAATACCCTCGTAAAACTATAAAATGACCAAAATACCCCTTAAATCTAAAAAATGACCAAAATACCCTCAAACCTCTAAAGTGACAAAAATACTCCTAAACCGTTGAAATGACCCAAATAAACCCAAAACCGCTAAAATGGCCACAAACAACGTGAAACCTCTAAAATTACCAAAAATACCCTGAAACGTCTAAAACGACAAAAATACCTCTAAACCTATAAAACGACCAAAATACCCCTCAAAATATCTAAAATGACCAACATACAACTAATCCTATAAGATGAACAAAATACACTCGAAGCCCCTAAAATTACCAAAATAGGGGTTTGGGGTATCTTAGTCATTTTTTAGGTTTATGAGTATTTTGGTCATTTTTTATGTTTAGGGAGTATTTTGGTCATTTTTTTGTTTTACGGGGGATATTGGTAATTTTTTAGGTTTATGGTGTATTTTTATCGACTTACAGGTTTAAGGGGGTTTTTTTTTGTCATTTTATAGGTTTTGGGGTATTTTGGTCATTTTTTAGGTTTCAGAGGGTATTTCAGTTAATTTTTAGGTTTCGAAGGTATATCGATCATTTTTTAAGTTTAGGGGGTATTTTGGTTATTTTTAGGTTTAGGGGCTATTTTGGTCATTTTTAGGTTTCTAGGTTATTTTGGTCAATTTTTAGACTTCGTGGTTATTTTGGCCATTTTTGAGATTTCGGGAGTATTTTGGTCATTTTTAGTTTTCAGGGTTATTTTGGTCAATTTTTAGGCTTTGAGGTTATTTTGGCCATTTTTTCGGTTTCAAAGGTATTTTAGTAATTTTTTAGGTTTTGGAGGTATTTTGGACATTTTTTGGGTTTAGGGGGTATTTTGGTCATTTTTAGGTTTCAGGAGTATTTTGGTCATTTTTTGGGTTCAGGGGTATTTTGGTCTTTTTTTGGGTTTCGGGGGTATTTTGGTCATTTTTTAGGTTTCGGGAGGTATTTTGGTCATTTTGTAGGTTTTAAGATTATTTTGGTAATTTTTAGGTTTCAGGGGTATTTTGGTCATTTTTTGGGTTTCAGGGGGTATTTTGGTCATTTTTTATGTTTCGGGGGTATTTTGGTCATTTTTAGGTTTCAGGGATATTTTGGTAATTTTTTGGGTTTTGGAGGGTATTTTGGTAATTTTAAGGTTTTGGAGGTATTTTGGTTATTTTTTAGGTTTTAGAGGTATTTTGGTAATTTTTAGGTTTTTGGGGTATTTTGGTCATTTTTTGGGTTTCAGGGGTATTTTGGTCATTTTTTGGGTTTCGGGGGTATTTGGGTCATTTTTGAGTTTTAGAGGTATTTTGGTCATTTTTTGGGTTTTGGAGGGTATTTTGGTAATTTTAAGGTTTTTGGGGTATTTTGGTCATTTTTTGGGTTTCAAGGGTATTTTGGTCATTTTTTGGGTTTCGGGAGTATTTTGATCATTTTTTGGGTTTCAGAGGTATTTTGGTCATTTTTTGGGTTTTGGAGGGTATTTTGGTAATTTTAAGGTTTTTAAGGTATTTTGTTCATTTTTTGGGTTTTGGGAGTATTTTGGTAATTTTTGGGTTTTGGGGTATTTTGGTCATTTTTGAAGATTTTAGAGTACTTTGGTCATTTACACTTTATGGGCATTTTGGTAATTTTGATAATTGGGTAATTGGGTGGGTTGGGGTTTACTCATAATAATTGGGTTGGGTTGGGTTTGGGTTAGAAGCAATTAGTTAAATGGGTTTTAATGGGTAAATGGGTTTTATATACCCAACCCAATTATGCCCACCCCAAACTCACCCAAACCCACCCATTTGACACCCCTAACCGAGAGTGAATCTCCTTCAAAGATCGCATCCCATATTCCCACCTCTGCAGCGAAACGGACTCCCGTCTCCATCGCTTTCGCCTCCGTCTCCAGCGCTCCTAACGGGACTGCCATCTTCTTGCTCATCGCCGCGACCACCGCTCCTGTGTCATCTCTAATAACAACTCCGATCCCCGTTAGCTTCCGTTTGGTGAACACGGCGCCATCAACGTTGACCTTGTACCATCCCTGCGGCGGTGGGCTCCACTTGACTGTCACAAGTGTACTCTCCTGAGCAGCTTTGGGACTTTCATTTACACTCTGATATTCATCTAGGAGCATTAAAGCACTCCGTACCACAACTCTCCCAGGCCTACCCTTTCCTCCATGATATATCTCATTTCGATCTCTCCATATACTCCAGCAAATCATTACAATCCGCTCCACCAAACCCGACATAAAGTCGCTCCACTTTTGCGCCTGACACATTAACTCCATGAAATCCCATGATGGCAGCACCTCAAAAGGCAAGGACAATTTACTTAGAAGACCAAATATCTTTGGCGTGTTCACATTGCCAGAAATGGTGGCTGATTGTCTCAGCATGGACCCTAAGGTAATCACAAAGACCATCTTTTGTGATTTTTCTCTTACGTAAATTTTCTTTAGTAGCCAAAATGTTTTTGCATGCTTTCCATGCAAAGTGTTTTACTTTGTTTGGTATATTATCCCCCATAAACCTTTCCACACTCTCCTCAACTCAGATGGACTAGAGCAATTCGCTACCTCACTATCCAAACCGTCCTCCCTAGCCACCTTGTATGCGCTCCTTACTGAGAACCTCCCATTCCTATTCTCGGCCCACACTATTTTATCACGAGCATCATTAACACTTAACGGAATGCTTAAAATTGCCTCAGCATCTTGAACCAAGAAATTCTGGCGCACCAAGTTAACCTTCCATTCCTTGCTTTCCTTGCTTTCCTTGTCTATGAGATCACAGACCATTTTTAACCGTGTGTTGCCTCTTTCGGGTGTTACAACTTTGTACGTTTTTGGTGTAGGAAGCCATTTATCCCTCCATATTCTAATATTTTCCCCATTACCCACCTGCCACCTCAGGCCCCTTCGCACCAATGCTTGGGCTGCATGAATACTCCTCCAGGCATAAGATGGCTTTCCACCCAACTCTGCATCCACAAAATCATAACTAGGAAAATACTTGACTTTATACACTCGGTACAACAATGAAGATGAGTTTGTCTGTAACCGCTACCCTTGCTTTGCTAAGAGAGCAAGATTAAACGTTTTTAGATCTCTAAACCCCAGCCTGCCTCTCTCCTTGGGTAAGCACATCTTTTCCCAGCTCATCCAAGCTAGTTTCTTTTCATCCCTCACCTGTCCCCACTAGAATTGTCTCACCAGACCTGTCAGTTCATCACACAGCTTATTTGGGAGCTTAAAACAGCTCATGGTGTATGATGGCACCGCTTGAGCCACTGCCTTGATTAGTACTTCCTTCCCGGCACTAGATAGAAGTTTTTCTTTCCAGCCTAAGACCTTATTTGCTACCCTTTGTTTCAACTGAGCAAATGTATTTCTTTTCGACTTGCCTACCAATGACGGGAGGCCTAGGTAGGCTTCATGTGCTCGAACAACCTGTGCGCCAAACATGGCTTTAATTGATTCCTTCGTGCTCATTTCCGTGTTAGGGCTGAAGAACAACGATGTCTTACTCCGATTCAGTTGCTGTCCAGATGATGTCTCATAAACTTGTAGTATCCTCTGTAACTCATTACACTCCCTTGTAGTGGCTCTTCCAAATATGAGGCTATCGTCGGCGAAGAATAAGTGTGATATTCTTGGGCCCCTAGCTGAAGCTGCAACACCCCTCAGCTTCTTTTCTCGGATGGCCTTGTGTAGTAATGCAGACAGACCTTCGGCAACAATAAGAAACAAGTAGGGTGATAGTGGATCCCCTTGATGTAGTCCACGTGTAGGTGAAATCTGTCCATATGAAACTCCATTGACCCACACCGCATATGTTACCGAGGACACAGCTCATGACCAACCGAATCCATTTATCATGAAAACCAAGCTTCCTCATTATTTGTTGCAGGCACTCCCACTCCACCCGGTCATATGCTTTACTCATGTCTAATTTCAACGCCATTTCACCTATCTTCCCATTCCTTTTCCTGTTGACATGGTTCATTAGTTCATGAGCTACAAGCACATTGTTTGTGATAAGTCTCTCCGCAATGAAAGCACTCTGGTTCTCACCTACAATGTCCTGTAAGACCACCTTTAACCTATTGGCCACTGCCTTGGATGCTAACTTATAGACCACGTTACACAAACTTATTGGTCTGTAGTCAGTAACACGTGCTGGGTCCTTGATCTTTGGTATGAGCACAATGTGCGTTTCATGAAATTTAGGAGGTGCTATTCCATGGTTAAGGAAACCAAGAATAGTTTGAATAACAATAAAGTTTATAGTAGGCCAAAAATGTTGATAAAATAATGGGGGCATACCGTCGGGTCCCGGTGCCTTCATTGGATGCATCTGTTTTAATGCTTTCTCTACTTCGTGGGCTTGAAAGTCTTGGATGAGCATGGAGTTCATTCTATCAGTCCCCTTAGTATGTAGAGCATCAAGCATCTCATTGCTCACCTCCTGTTGCGATGACGTGAAGAGCTTCTCAAAATACTCCACAAAAATACTGCCTATCCTTACCTCTTCATCTTGCCAAGCACCATTAGAGTCCATGATTTTTGAGATCATGTTTCTTTGATTTCTATTCGATGCTTTGGTGTGAAAAAAGGATGTATTATAGTCCCCTGACTTCAGCCAACAATTCCTCGACCTTTGGTGCCACATGTCCTCCTCTGCCATTAGCATTTTGTTCAACTCCATCTTTGTTCCTTGGATTTCCTCCATGACCGTATTCTTGCTTCTCCTCTCCTCCAAGTATTGAAGCTTTTTCTGTAAAGAGGATATTTTCCTCCCTACATGCCCAAACGTGTTTTTGTTCCAAGACATTAAGGAAGTGCGGCATTCCTCTATGTAGTTTGAAAACAGACATTCTGACCCCTTATGCATCCCTCTCCCCCAAGCCGTTGTTACTATCTCATCACACCTATCATCCCTCAGCCACATAGATTCAAACCTTAAGAGTTTTGGTCGCTGAACATTGCGTCAACTGGTACTGCTTGTCTTGAGGACTAGCATGCAATGGTCCGATGCCAATGTTGCCACATGGAGAAGCCTTGTTTGTGGAAAACACGAAGCCCAGTTCGTGGACACAAAAGCTCTATCAAGCCTCTCCCGAACCCAACCTCGCAATCCCAACCGCCTGCTCCACGTAAAATCTGGGCCAATATATCCCATATCCCTCAAGTTACACCTGTTTACCGCCTCACGAAAGTTTCTCATCTGCCTATCTGGATGTGCACTGCCACCTTCTTTTTCATCGGAGTGCATAATTTCATTGAAGTCCCCTATACATACCCATGGAAGATCACAAAACTTGCTCAGTTGTTCCAGCAGTTTCCTCGACTCCTCTCTTTTGCTTGTTTCCAGATTGCCATAGAACCCCGTGAACCACCACTTCTTATTTCCTTGTTCTTCAGTTACAATAGCATCAATATGGTGTGGAGAGTATGTCTGAACGTCCACTCTCGTAGAACTTTTCCATAAAAGTGCCAAGCCACCCCCGCGTCGAACACTCAGCACCACCAAACCCTGTTGTCGCTCCAATTTCTTTTTGATACTTACCATCTCTGATACTTCAAACTTGGTCTCAATTAAAAAGACCAAAATGGGATCTTCCTTCAAAACTTTTTTCTAGAGAGTGTTAACTGTACAGGGGTTTCCAAGCCCCCGACAGTTCCAACATATTGAACTCATGGCTCCCGGTGGGGCTGTCCAACAGCCACCGCCGCTCCAAGTTGCTCTGCCATTAGCTTGCTAAGAGTCAAAACCTCTCCTTCTACCCTTGACCGTTTCCCTGTCATCCCATTGTCTAGTATTTCATTCAACGGTGTCCTTACCGTTCTTTTCATTCCCACTCCATCATCTTCAATCCCCATCACGACCTCCATTTCTGTTGCCTCTCCCTGTATGTTGTCGCCACCCTCCTTATTATTTTCCTTTTCTAGTTTAATTTGTTTCTGAGCTGAAACTTTGCTTTTCCTTGTTTTAATTTCTCCTTTGGGCCTTTGCGTACACAAGTCCATAGTGAATATATCACCAGACTTAATGGAACCCCAGTCCGATCCTCCCTTCCTAGGCGCTTGGTTTGTTTGGTCCAAAGACTCCTCACATTGGCCCTCATCACAAATGGGCTATAAAAGCAGCCCACTACCGTTTGCCTTATCCACGTTATGGCTGGCGTTTGTAACTTCCAACTGGCTTCTCTCCTTCAATGCTTCCTTCTCTCCCGCCATCCTTTTCGTACTTGTTTCCTTTGCTAAATCGTCTCCAAATATTGCGTCATCAATCTCCTTAACTGCTCCTTAAATCCTGGACCTTGCGGATTGCATGGAATCCTCATTATCTCGTGCCCTTCTGGCTCGTCAGATGAAGCCACCTTTGCCCTACTTGTTGCCACGTCATTATCCCCATGTGCATTCTGTATGGCAGCCGCCGTCACCTCCTTTCCCGTGTTAACTAACTGCCCCACCATCGTGGACACCCTTTCCACCGCTGTCTTGTGTTCCTTCCTCCCCTCATTCTTTGATGTAACCACCAGTTGAGGCTGCTGAGCTGCTCCGACATTGCTCGTAGCCATGGTCCATATTGCTTGTCTTCTGCCTTGAGCGATTCTTTACTACGCATCCACTGCATGCAATCTTTTTCATCGTGATCAATCATCCCGCACCAATAGCAGAAGATGGCTAATCATTTATATCTAAAATCCACCCACGACGGTGATGGACCTCCCATTCGAACTAGTCGACCCCGGCAAAGCGGCATGGATATATCTATCGACACACGAATTCGAAGATAATTCCCCAGACAAAAACCTTTATTTTCCACGTCCACCTTCTCCACTCTTCCCAAAGACTCACCGATGCGTAGACCGACCTCTTTCATTTGGCTAATGGTGGGTAGGCCATGGATTTGGACCCAGAAGGATGCATTGTTAAATTTGAGTTGGCTCACCACTTCCCCAGCTTCTAGTTTGTGTAGTACTAGGAGGTATTTGTCAAAAGACCATGGACTAAGCATGAGAACTCTGTCCAAGTCCTCCTCCTGTTGAAAAAGGAACAAGACCTTATTTTCGCCCACATCGCTAACTTCGAAATTCTTCTCTGTCCTCCATACTATTCGCAAAACCCTCGCCACTGATTCTAAATTCACCCTCCTCTTCGTGCAAAACTTTCCTGCGAGGACAAAGCCCACTCCATCCTCTGGTGGACTAAGGTCCACCTCACTCCCTTCTCTTCCTGATAGTCGTAACCCTGCGCACTTCTTCGTGATGTCCTCCATAACGCCCCGATCAATACTGAGAAACTAGTTTCCACCGTTAGAAATGGAGAGAAAATCTTTGCCGTGCGGCAAGCCTATTTTTCACCTCTAGGGCTTCGTAGAAGACATAGAGAGAAAACCATATCGAATATGTGTATTAGGTATGGAGTAGAGTAGACTTTCGAACACAAAGACAAGAATAGAAAACATTTGAATCAATCGATATATTTGAACCCGAATTGACACAATATAACGTATATGAACAAATGTATCCATATGATTCTTTGTTTTCACCGTGACATATACATCTTCTCTATCCACATCTGCTTGTTACAACTCACTAGTGGCCTTGGATGGCTAAAGGAATGGGAATTAAGTCTTCATAGTAAGCACGAAAAAAGAAAAGAGAAAAAGGAAAAAAGCACTGTTAGGACACAAAATTTTTCACATCTTTTGACATGATCTATTGTGATTGAAACAACATCACTTTCATTTGGATCCATCACCGACACCACATTTTTTTAAGATAGGAAAATAAATAGCGGCATGTCGCAAGTTTGAGTCTGGAAATCAGCCTCCCCAAATTAAATTTGGGGTAAAACTGCTTACTATGACATTTTGTTATGCACACAGGGTTCGACTTTTTAAATAGAGGAGGGAAAAGTGAGGTTCGAACCCCCAACATACTATTATTATACCCAAATTACAATACTGAATAGATTATGTTAGCAATCGCGAAAAAATTATGAAAAATCTTATGTCTCTAGATTTATTAAAAAGAAAAAAAAGAAAAAAAAAAAAAAAAAAAAAAAAGAAAGAAGAAGACCCTATTATTAGAACTTAAATTTATATTGTTATTGGATATAACATAACAGAGAGCATCTTCATCATGAAAACAGATTACACATTGCAAACCGGTTTAAGAAAGAATCATTTTAATTAAATATGAATTATGACAACACTGTAATTTGGTGTAGAAAGACGTTTCCTGTCACCCTTGGTATTGCACGATTAGTATTTTATACATTGGCTTAGCGAGTCAGCAAACTGTGATGCTTTTCTCGGCCAAAATAGCAAAATACTCATTTCAGCCAAACTTTACAATAAAATGCCCTCTGTCTAAAACTATTTAGGGATATGCTCCTGTTTTGAAACTTAATTTTCTAAAAATCAAGTGATAGCGGAATTAAACTTAAAAAATATATATATATATATATATATATATATATATATATATATATATTGTGGAACTCAAGTTCATGGAACTCGAGTTTTTAGTATTGAACTTGAGTTCCATGAACTCGAGTTCCTTGAAAATATTCAAGTGGAACTCGAGTTCTATGAACTTGAGTTCTTTGAATGGAACTTGAGTTCCACAATTTTTTTTTTTTAAAGTTTAATTTTACTATAACTCGATTGTCCAAAAATTGAGTTTTATATTGAAAATCGAGTTTCAAAACAGGGGCATATCCCTAAATAGTTTCAGACAGAGGGCATTTTGCTGAAAAGTTTGGCAAAAGGGGTAAAACCCAATTTTAGCCTGCTTTTCTCGGTTTTTAAAGTGGGAGAGTGTGAATGCAGTAATACATTCCAAGTATATATGCTTTATTTATTTGTGAAAGGGCATGAAGATCGAGTTCTGGCCAACTATCAAAACTTTACATAACATTTTGAATTGCACCTCCACGTACCAAATTCTAGATTGGACAATGGTTGATCTAGTTTCTAGATTTCATTATGAAGTGCAACGCCTTCCATAATGAAACTGTCATACTCAGAATCTTGTTCTTTTCATAGGTGATAGATTATTGAATGTGTCAAAAGTTTAAGTTGTTAGAAAGTTGTGAACTTTGGATGTCAGATACTATGATAAACTAGTCACAGACCCAGTGCGTCGTGTGTGATAAAATTTTTAGAGTGGTCTCATAAATATATATTTTTCAATTTGATTTAATTTAATAAATAAAAATGTAATTCATAATCATATTTTCATTTATTATAGCGACAATTACAAATGTAATATATATAATTTTCGTCATATCAAAATCAAAACAATACAATTTTTCTCAAGAATTCAAAAAGTAAGTTAGTGAAAATATTAATTTTTTCAATAAAATTTCTTTGTAATATTTTGTGTATCATAAAAAAGTATATAAAATTTGGAAATTATTCTTTTAGTTTAATTTTTCTACCATACAATCAAATACACCAGAAACATAACTAAAAAAATTAATAAAACTTATCAAAACTACAATTTAAAATAAAAAAAGAAAGGGAAAAATAAAAGATTGTAACTGTAGGGATGAAGGGCCCAGATATAGGTATTGGGCCGTGGGCTGTACCTGAGGATGTCAAATATCCGGGGGACAAATAAATACTAGCGGAGGCATACAAATTAAGGAGCTGTGGATGAAGTCTAGTCACAATGAACAAGAAACGTTGTTCGAGGAGAAGTACCTCATCGACTAAGCAGAGTAGAGGTCAAAGGTCCAACCCTTCATCAAGAACTAGGCAACAGGCAATCGTGCTGGTAAGGATAACCATCAGTGAGGGAGAAGACAAAAGAGAGTTGGGAAATATCTGAGAAGAAAGTTGCTACCACCGCATTGAATGCTTTGCAGCTAACCCCCTGGCCGCATTAATGTGGAGGTGATACTTGAACAGTAACTTTCAGCCTTACAACTACCCACAAAGATTTCAGGAAGGTGCTGATGAGACAAGTATCAAAATCAGCAATTTGATCAACACGTGGAGGGCTGAGATGAAGGAAGGAAGGGGAATATAAGGGAGAAAAACCCCATTACAAAGGAGATCATAAAAAAATCTACGGAAAAATCACTGTATACTCAAGCACTGTAATTTTGTATAAGTCTAAAAGAAATATATAAAAACAGACCATCCTCGGACTTGGCTGAGGAGAACTTTTCCTGCATAAAACTGCTTGTTTTATTCTTTCCAACAACAACTAACCTACTGTGATCACCATCCACCTAACTCACTGAAAGTTCATTTTCAAGTCCACTCTTTAACAAATTCATTGTTTTGGGCTCTTTGGGCCATTGACCATCCATTTGGGCTTTGGGAGCAAATCATGTCCTTACAATTGACACCGTTTGTGAGAAAATTGAGCATACTTGAGTTAGTTTAGTTATGGTGAATTTAGAAGAGTCAGTGGGGTTGTAACTTGAAGATCATTTTGTGAATCTTGAATGAAGGAGAGATCGTGAGGTTAGTGTTCATACAACCTATACCAGTAGGGGTCACTTCAGGAGTGGGAGTCATGTGTCTCATGGGGAGGATACCAAGAACATGCAAAAAGAAATAGATCATTTATGTATGAAGTTACGTCGGAAACAAAGGAGAAGGTCACCATCAAGCACAGAATCTTTGTCTGACGATGATGATAGTTACAGACCTCAGTCAAGGACTCGCCCCAATGAGTCTTACTCCTACAAAGAAGAGCGCCATCATAGGCAGATAAGTAAAAGCCCGACCTACAAAGGCTTGGGGAATAATGCTATGAGCAGGGCTTTGGGCCAAATCTCGAAGTCTCCATTTACTAGGAGGATTGATAGGGCAAATCTTCCTTGACGGTTTACATAACCCACGTTTACCATGTAAAATGGTAGAGCAGACCCAGTGGAACATATCAGTCATTTTAACCAAAGAATGGCTGTACACTTGAGGAATGAGGCCTTGCTGTGTAAGGTGTTCTCATCTAGCTTGGGGTCAGTTGATCAATCGACTCCTTTCAAGAGCTTACTAGGGCCTTTGGGGTAAGATTTGTCACTTGTAGTAGGGTTCCTTGCCCTCTGAACTCTTTGCTAACTATGACTATGAGAGATGGTGAAACTCTAAGAACTTACTTGGATAGATATTGGGAGATGTTTAACGAGATAGATGGAGATTTTAAGGATGTAGCCATAAGGACGTTTAAGGTCGGCTTGCCCACTGAGCACGACTTGAGGAGAACTTTGTAACCAGGAAGAGAAATACTTGTTCAAAAGAGAAAGCAATACGCATATATAAAAAAGACATTCCTTGGGCCTAATCGAGGATCCTTTTTTCTTCATAATTTTGTGATCCTAGTCATTTCTTTGGCGTCTTTACTCATTGTGATTAACTTTAGCTCTTTAAGTAGTCAATATCCTACCCATTCTCTAACAAATCTATTGTAGTGGACTCATTGGGCCACTGTCAAGGTCGTTCTTAGGCCGTGGTTCAGTTTGTGTCCTTACAGTAACCATTTTCCTTAAAAAAAAAAAAAAAAAAAAAAAAAAAAAAAAAAAAACAATTCCAAAGGGTAAAAAAGTAGAGAATTTTTTTTGAAAAAAAAGTATTGTATTAATGCTATCATAATTTACTCTAACTACTAATCCAATATGTGAAAAATAAATAGATAAATAAAAAATTTTAAACACAAAATTGAATTTGTTTTCTTAAAAATCTCAAAGAATACACTAATAAGATAAGGAAGATGAAGAATAACATAAATATTCGTAAACACTTAAAACAATTACCCAAGCATCTAAGAACATCATATAAAAAATACATAACAATTTACTACTAATTTGTTAAACAAAATATTTTTAAATAGTGAAAGGAAATTGCACAAAGACCATTGTCTTCAACTGAACTAATAGTTCTTCATTAGCTTGTTCAAACTATCTTGTAGTTTTTCAAATAAGCTAAAATCTGACAACAACACAAAATATAATATATTATAATATGATTTTTTTCCCAAATTAGATCAACAACAAACACCATTCTTTAATAAAATGATAAAAAAAATATTTGCATCAAGAAACACATATGAATTAGTCAATAACAAGACAATGAGGGTACAAACCTCTAGTTGGAGATCCTCCTATGGGTAGCTATCAAGTTGTATCTTTTCTACTATCAATGATTAAGCAAGACCTGTGAATACATTTTTTTATAGACAATTTTTTTAAAATATTTTTTATTCTTCATTGATTTCATGTTTCAGTTATAAGCAATCAAAAGTAGAATTCTAAAGAACATAAACATTCATCAATCTAAGGTAGAAACACAAGAAAAATAATAATAATAAATTCAACAAAAAATGAAAAAAAAAATTGAGAGAGAGAGAGAGAGAGAGAGAGAGAGAGAGAGAGAGAGAGAGCCTTTTTTGCATAGGAAAAATATACATAGAATGGAAGAGATTAGGTGACAAATTTATAATAAGATGATGAGAATAAAAAGAACCAAAATAAGGAAGATAAAAGGGTAAAGTAATATTTAAATTTGAAACCACCTAAGAGGAATATATGTTGATACCACTTTTGTTTTGATTTTCCATTGATTTATTATTTAGTTATAACATCAAAATTAAAGTAAATGAATATGTAAAGTTAAAACTGCCTAAAATGAATTTGTAAAGTCAATATATTTATATAGTTAATATTGTAAAAAAAATTAAATTTAAAAAATAAATATGAAAAAGACTAATGATGTGGTGGATGAGGTAGCTTAATGTCAATGAGAGCGTAGCAACAATAATTACTATGCTTCAGCTTTTAGATATATATATATATATATATATGTATGTATGTATGTATATATATTACCTATTATTCCAAAAACTAAAATTGTTAGGAAATAATAAATTTGTAAAGCCGCCTAAAATGAATTTGTAAAGCTAAAACCGCCTAAAATGAATTTGTAAAATCAATATATTTATATAGTTAATATTGTAAAAAAAAAAATTTTAAAAATATGAAAAAGACTAATGATGTGGTGGATGAGGTAGCTTAATGTCAATGAGAGCGTAGCAACTACGCTTCAGTTTTTAGAGAGATATATATATATATATATATATGTATATATATATATGTATATGTATATATATATATATATGTATATATTACCTGTAGGGTCCAAATTTGTTGGGCCAGGTATCAACTCTTTATATTGTGAGCCCAACAAATTCCCAACAATAAATTTGTAGAGAATGGGTTAAACAACTGGGCTGGTTATGGATTTAGCAACGGTTCATACAAGCAAACCAATGTAAAAAGGGCATTCAGACTAGCGTTTAACAAGGATCTCTTTGGTCCGAAGAGGCTTAACATTTAAAAACTTAATAAATACAATTTTTCTTCCTCCAAAAAAAAAAAAACTCCCTCTCTCTGTGAGACATATCTTCTTTATATATACATCTTCTACCTCATCTTCACCGCCCACTTGTTCTTCATCTAAGCGTCCACTTGAGTGTTAGTTACATCAGAAGTTTGCTTTAGCCCGCAGTGAGTGGTAGTGGTTGAGGTTGCACTGTTCAGGTGTCTTCTCCACATAAATGCGGCCAGGAAAGTTGCTGCAGTGCATTAAATGCGGTGGTGGCAGCTTTATTTGTAAGATATTTTACGATATCCCCGCACTTAAGCATTCCCAGAGTTAACTCCTTACCAAAGAATCTTTTACTTGATCAAGTTCTCTGGAGACCCGACGAGTGGAGCCTCTTCGGACTAGCCAGGTCATCTTCAGACATAACACTCGTCCTTTCTTGGTTGCATCTTCTCCAGGATGGCAAAGCGTTGATCCCCTTAACCTCTTTGGGCAGGAAGTTATATTTGAGTTGAGCCCCAGGCCCAACGTATGGTATTGGGCTTTCTCACCCACAATAGCCCCTCAAAATTCCAATTTTTCCCTCGCATCCGAAGAGAAAAAGTGGGGTTTTGACTTTTTGCCAAATGAAAGCATTGTATTCCTGACTCCGCACGTGTGTGCGCATGAATCTAGGCGCCCTTTTTTATTACAGCTGCTGTTGCGTCGTTTCCCAAGCAGCATTAATTGCTCCAGGCGGCGTCTTGTCAATGAGATCCAACGGTGGGTTAGTGATCAACGGTTGTGATTCTCCTCGAAATTTGGGCGGGATAAATTCCACCGGTTTGCTGGCTCCTATATAAATGCCCCAAAAGGGGTCATCTCCCTCTCATTTTGCGAATTTCAGACTCTCAGCGAACTCAGACATCTACGCTTACAACGCACTCTCTGCAATCAGCCCCAACTCACCCTAGAACACACCGCGATCTCTCTGCGAGCATCAGGGTCGTTCTTCCATTCAATTCCGCGTAAGTACATTGTTTGAGGTTCTCAAACTCTTTTCGGATTGCCTCTTCGGCCTCTGTTAGCTTTTCCCAATTACTGTTTCGCACTTCCTCCTCTAACCTGATCAAAAATGGGTAGATTTGAATACTTAGTGGATAGTCCTTCCCAGATAGAGAAGTTTAGGGCGACGTATCGCATTCCCCAGGACGTGGGCCTGAGGTATTGCCCTACAGAGGGATTACTAACGGACCGAAAGGAGGGTGAGGTTATAATCCCCATCATCGCTTTCTTGGAGGGGGGAATGACCATTCCCATGGGACCAGTTACCAGAAGTTATCTTACCGGCCATAGGCTTAGCCCCGATCAGTGCGCACCTAACATGTTTAGGATTTTAGGAGCAGTTGACGACCTAAATCGTCATTTAGGATTGGGACTTACCTGGCATGACGTGGTACATATGTACGAATGCCGTACCAAAGAAGGAGCGGGATACTATCTAAGGTCCCGATCCGATGTTGTCAGGCTCATTTCCTGTCTCCCCAAGTCCAATAAAGGGATGAAAGACGATTATGTCATCGTCTCGGGCGCTTGGCATGACGGAATTCATTGCCCAACCCAGCCGGGAGAGCCAGGTGGGATATACCCCGTTAAGATTTTCTAACAATAGGTTTAGGGTTGTCGTTTTTAGCTATTCGGCCCTCTTTTATCAAGTTTCAAGCCTTTCTGACAGTTTCATTGCAATGTTTTTTTCAGATAGGAATAACGTTGCTCCTCGGCTCAGCCTTACAAACACCGCGGCGCTTAATTACCTTCTTCGGTCAGAGATCTTCGCAAGCGAAGACGGACAGCTTAGGGCCGCTCACCTCGTCATCAGCTACACTTCGCTTTCAAAGGATTTTCAGCCGGTCGGCAACGCCATAACGCTTGGAGACCGCCGCATCCACCGAATTGACATTGGTCGGAAGCATTTTCTAGCTCCCTTCAACCTCGCCCCCGTGCCACATCCTAACCCCCAAGGTGTACCACTGCTCGTTCAGCCAGTTCAACAGGTCCCCCTTCGGCCAGAAGCAGCGGGAGAAAAAGTAGCCTCATCGACCCCCTCGCTTGACGAGCAAATCGATCAGTTTAAGTTTGAAGAGGAAACCTCGGAAGAGGTTCAAATTTTGGTTGCCGACGAGGTATTTGATAGGCACTCAGCTGCCCCGCTCTTAAACATTGCCGTGCTTGACGACTCTGAGGAAGAGGATATGCAGAGTCTATCGAATTTGTTGAAGAACAGGAGGCCGAAGGACGTGACCAAGGGTACTGGTACATCCCAGCCCACGGTCAATCTCCCACCACCCCCTCCTCTTCCCCCAGCCCCAAGAGATCCTGGCCTAAAGCCGCTGCCGAATCTGAAGAAGAAAAGGCTGGTGACGGATATCGAGGAAGGGGAAGTAGTCCCTCCGAAGGCGCCTAAGCAGCACAAAACGTCCCATGATACAAGAAGGAGTTCTTCTACTGAGCGCAGAGAAGAAAACTTAGCCGCAGACGTGCGGCGAGGGACTCGGGCGTGGTCCCCAAAGCTGACATTGGATGGCGCAGCCATTCCACATGATGCCTCTCTCCGAAACTACGCGGGAGGGAAGGCCGGGTGCATAACAGAAGCGCTGGAGCGGGCTCTCCTCCTTCCGAAGGACATGGAGTCCTATCGGCGCTTTAGCCAATAGGAGCTCTTTCTGTCCCTGAAAAGGGACCTAGCCATGGTGAGAAGTGATATTCTCTTCTAGTTCTTATGGCTTTCACCACTTAACGTAAAACTTTGATTGCCATGCAGATCGCCCAACAAATTTACGTGGCTGAAGAGTGGAATAACGAGAAAGTTGTAGAGGTGCAAGCCCAGGTCCGATCCAAGGAGGAGGTCGAGAAGGCACTGGGCAAGGCAAGAGACGAGTGCGCCCGTATCTCCGAACAACTGAAGGAGGAGACGAAGGCAAAGAAGAGTGCGGAGGCAGGCCTAAAAAATTTTGAAAAGCAAGCCGAAGACCAACGCCAGAAGATATATACCACTGAAATAAATCTGGAAACGGAGAGGGCGTTGGTGAAAGAACTTCGGGATGAGCTAGACAAGGCCAGGGACGCTGCTAAATTGGCCAAGGAGGACGCTCAGTTGGCCAAGGAAGCAATTGAGGCCGAGAAGCAGGCTGCCTACCTGCTGGGGGTACAAGAAACCCAAACGAGGCTCACCGAGGAGTTTGCCAAGGTCTGCAGGGATTACTGCGACATTACATGGGGCAAAGGCCTTGATGCAGCTGGAGTCCCTGTAGAATCTGCCCTAAGGTAGCCTGGAAGCGTCTACTATCACCCTGATATATGCGACCTGCCAGATGCCTCGGAAGCTTCCTCGGCCGGTCAGGATCTTCTAGTCCCAACTGAGACAAGCCAGGCACCCCTTCAGACCGGAGATGCGGGCAATCAGCCAAAGACTGATCCAGTGCCTCAGAATAAGGCTCAGGATGTTCAGATTGCTTAGGATGTTAGGATCTTTTGTCATCTATTTTTGTAACGAAATTACCTCTTTAATGAATGAAATAGTTTGCATTTTGTTCCTTGTGGCTTTTATGGTACATGTTAGATTGTCAATATGGCTAATAATGATAGTTTGATAACTACTAATCGATCAAAACCACAGTAATCTTGCAAGCATTGCTAAACAAGGCCTCGAGGCCATAACAGTTGACGTAATTCAGCTTAAGTTTGCGTGTTTCGCCAAACACTAGGTTAGACTAATAAAATGAACGAGTATTAACCGAGATTATCCGGTCCGAGGACCGCGGGTATGATTGGATTTAAGTTTAAACACTTGTAAATCGTAGTGTTAACTAACCCAAATCATCTGGTCCGAGGACTACAGGCATGATTGGATTTAAGTTTGACACTTGTAAAACGCGGAGGAGTGTTAACTAACCTGAATCATCTGGTCCGAGGACTACAGGCATGATTGGATTTAAGTTTAAACACTAGTAAATCGTGGAGGAGTGTTAACTAACCCGAATCATCTGGTCCGAGGACTACAGGCATGATTGGATTTAAGTTTAAACACTAGTAAATCGTGGAGGAGTGTTAACTAACCCGAATCATCTGGTCCGAGGACTACAGGCATGATTGGATTTAAGTTTAAACATTAGTAAATCGTGGAGGAGTGTTAACTAACCCGAATCATCTAGTCCGAGGACTACAGGCATGATTGGATTTAAGTTTAAACACTTGAGAAATTAGCATAACAAAATGGTGTCATTACTGAAAGGAGAATTCTTTTAATAGTAGTACCTTTTGAGGTTATTTACATTCCATGGCCGGGGCACTACACGATTATCTAGGTCTTCTAGGAAGTATGCTCTAATGCCAGCCCCCGAAGTGACGCGATATGGTCCCTCCCAGTTCGGTCCCAGCTTTCCCCAGGCTGGATTCTTTGCATTACCTACTACCTTCCTCAGGACAAGATCACCAGGCTCCAGAGGTCTCTGCCTTACATTGGCGTCATAGCCCTGCCTCAGTTTCTGCTGGTAATGCGCCAGTCGGACCATTGCATTTTCCCTTCGTTCTTCAATTAGATCCAGACTCTTTTCTAGCTACCCGTCGTTGCTGATTGGATCAAAAGAGCTCGTCCGGTATGTTGGGAATCCAGTCTCTAGGGGTATCACGGCTTCAGCCCCATAGGTCATTGAAAAGGGGGTCTCTCCAGTAGACTTGCGAGGTGTGGTTCTGTACGCCCACAACACGTGGGGTAACTCTTTTACCCACCTACCTTTCGTATCATCCAGCCTCTTCTTTAGTCCGTTGACTATGACTTTATTAACAGTTTCGGCCTGCCCATTTCCCTGAGAGTAGGCAGGGGTGGAATATCTGTTTGTGATTCCCAGCTCGCTACAATAACCCCTGAAAGTTTTGCTATCAAACTGAAGCCCATTATCTGAGATCAAGGTATGAGGGACCCCGAATCGAGTGACGATATTTTTCCAGACGAACTTCTTCACATCTACATCCCTAATATTCGCTAAAGGTTCGGTTTCGACCTATTTGGTGAAGTAGTCTGTTCCGACCAGAAGGAATTTCTTGTTTCCTGCTGCTTTAGGGAATGGGCTTACGATATCCAGTCCCCACTGGCTAATGTATGTTCGGCGCAAACCACTGGCACTGGTCGCACTTTTTAACGTATTCATGGGCCTCCCTTTGCATGTTTGGCCACCAATAACCCTGAGTAATGGCTCGATGAGCTAAAGATCTCCCTCCAGTGTGGCTCCCACAGATCCCTTCATGCAATTCTTCTAACAGTGACTCAGCCGCTTCGGGGGGCATGCACAACAAATATGGGCCTGAATAGGATCGTTTGTACAGTTTCTGTTCCTCGGATAGCCAGAACCTTGTAGCTTTTCTCCGTATTTTGTCCGCTTCCCCTTTTTCTTCGGGCAACACATCGTCCTTCAAGAACTTGATGATGGGATCCATCCAGCACGGGTTGGTTCTGACGCAATGAACTTGGAATGACTTTTTTCTTACTTCCGTAGGCTCCTGCATGTCCTCAATGAGGATAACCCTCGGTAATGCCTGCGCCAAAGAGGTGGCGAGGGTGGCTAAAGAGTCGGCATGTGTGTTGCCACTTCTGGGGATGTGCTGCAGGTTAAAATATTCAAACTCTGACTGCAGGGACTTAACCAGGTTCAAGTACCCCTGCATCCTCTCGTCCTTCGCCTCAAATTCTCCCTGCACTTGGCCGACGATTAATCTCGAGTCCGAGAATACCTCAACCGACTTTCCTTCCATCCTTCGTACCATTTTCATCCCTATCAATAGAGCCTCATATTCTGCCTCATTATTCGTTGCTGAGAAATCCAGCCTTAAAGCCTTTTTGATGATAATTCTTTCTGGGGATATCAACACTAGCCCCACTCCAGAGCCCCTCTGATTTGATGCGCCATCAACGTACACCTCCCAGGGCAAGGGGTTCCGTGAGGAAACCATACCAACGGCCCTTCTTTCAGCGCCGAGCATTGGTGTTACTTCCTCTAAAGGGGGCTCTGTGAATTCAGCGACCAAGTCCGCAAGGACCTGGCCCTTCACTGACGTGCGGGGCATGTACTTGATATCAAAAGCCCTGAGGATTGTTCCCCATTTGGTAATTCTTCCTGTGTAATCGGCGCTTCGGAGTATGGCCCTAAGCGGGAGCTGGGTGAGGACTATAACGGTGTGCGCTTGAAAATAATGGGGCAGCTTCTTCGTACCCAGCACAACTGCCAGAATGGCTTTCTCCAGTGGTAAATAACGAACTTCAGCTTCCTACAGCGACTTGCTTACATAATAAACTGGTTTTTGCACACCACAGTCTGTTCGGATCAGTACCAAGCTTACAGCATTAGGAGCCACAGCGATGTAAGCAAACAAGACTTCGTCTGGTTCCGGACTAGACATGATGAGAGGTCTAGCCAGGTAGTCCTTAAGTTGCTGAAAAGCGACCGCACATTCCTCCGTCCATTCGAAATCCTTCCACTTATTAATCAATGAGAAGAAAGGCCTACACCTGTCTGCTGATCTGGAAATGAATCTATTAAGGGCAGCGGTCATCCCCGTCAGCTTTTGAATTTCCTTGGGGTTCCGAGGGGCTCGCAAGTTGTTGATGGCCTTTATCTGATTGGGGTTAACTTTGATTCCCCTATGAGTGACCATATACCCCAGGAATTTGCCTGATCCTACACCAAACGAACATTTGGATGCATTCAGACGCAACCTGTGTCCCCTCAGGATTTCGAAAACATCCCTAAGATCCCCAATGTGCTCAGCTATGACTTTGCTTTTTACCACCATGTCGTAGATATAAACCTCCATGCTTTTGCCCAGTTGCGGCTCAAACATTCTGGTCATCATTCTCTGATAGGTAGCCCCGGCATTTTTCAAGCCGAACGGCATTACCTTGTAGTGGTAATTCCCTACAGGAGTTACGAAGGCCGTTTTGTTCTGATTGACGAGAGCCAGTGGTATCTGATGATAACCTTGAAAGGCGTCTAAGAAACTCATCCGAGGATGTCCAACAGTAGCGTCAACTAGTTGATCTATCTTTGGCATGGCAAACGGATCCTTCGGACAAGCTCTATTAAGATCAGTGAAGTCCACGCACACCCGCCATTTCCCACTTTTCTTTTTTACCACCACTGTGTTAGCTAGCCATTCGGGGTAAAAAATTTCCTTAATGGCCCCTGCCTGCTTAAGCCTCGTCACTTCCTCCCTAACTGCATCTGTGTGTTCCTTCGATGGACGCCGGAGCGGTTGCTTCTTGGGGATTATGGTGGGATCTACGTTCAGATGGTGGCAAATGAAATCTGGGCTCACCCCCGGGGCTTTCGCAGGGTCCCATGCAAATACATCAACGTTTGTCCTGAGGAATTCTATCAACTCTCCCTTGTCCTAAGAAGGCAGCATGAATCCGACTTGAAAAAACTTCTCTGGATCGTTATCAACAACTATCCTTGCCAAGCTTTCGCACTCTACTTCTCCGGCCGAGGCTTCGGTGTCCATCGCCGAAGGTTTTAATTGCTATAAACTCTCCTTGTTACAGTTCGACGGCTCAGCATGCGGCTCGTGCTGGATGGCTGCCACTAGACATTGCCTGGACGTAGCCTGATCCCCTCGGATCTCCTCGACTATCCCTTCAGACGGATACTTAATCTTCTGATGCAGTGTGGAGGATACAGCCCCAAGGGTATGAAGCCAAGGTCTGCCTACTATAGCAGTGTAGGGTGAGTAGGTATCCACCACTATGAAATCTACTTCCACCGTCTCAGGACCGATCTGCACAGGCAGTCTGATCTGGCCCTTCGGAATGATCATTTTGCCATCAAAACTGACTAAAGGGGAACTGTACGGAGTTAAGTCTTTGGGAGACAAGTTCAGCCCCTTATATAGGTCTGGGTACATTATCTCTGCGGCGCTACCCTGGTCTACCATCACCCTTTTCACGTCGTATCCGCCTATTCTCAGAGTAACCACCAGGGCGTCATCATGCGACTGTATAGTTCCAATTTTGTCCTCGTCCGAAAAGCCCAAAACTGGGACGTCAATCCTAGGTCTCTTCGGCTCTCTGTTAACGTTTTCCGAGGTCACCCGAGCAACTGACAATACCCTAGTCGGGCAAGACCCCGTCCTACCTGGTGCAGCAAAAATAACATTGATTGTCCCCAAGGGAGGTTTTATAGCATCACCTCTCCTGGGCCCCGGGCTTGCCTGATTTCCCTAACCGTATGAGCGGTGTAGAAGGTGCTTTAACCTGCCTTCGCTGACCAGCTGATCCAAATGGTCCCACAGGCTCCTGCAATCCTCAGTAGTATGCCCATGGTCAAGGTGATACTGACAGTAAAGATTGTGGTTGCGTCTTTCAGGGTTTCCTACCATCTTGTTCGGCCTCTTGAAGAACGGTTCGTTTTTTATTTTATCCAGGATTTGGTGTACTGGTTCGCGAAAAACTGCATTGACCGTCTAGAAGTTCGCTGTGCTTTGTCCGGCTCAGTCCCTCCTCGACCTGTTGTGGTTCTGCCTGTCCGACCTGAAATCCCTCCCCTCATGAGGGATAACCTTCTCCTTTCCCTTACTCTGCTGTTGATCTTCTTCAACTCTTTTGTACTTATCGATCCTATCCATCAACTGGCATATACTGGTGGCAGGCTTGCGTGTTAAGGACGTTCTCAAGGGATGTTCAGTGGGGAGGCCCAGTTTAAAAGAGCTGATAGCCACCGATTCACAATCTTCCTCAACCTCGTTATACGTTTCCCAGAACCTATCTGAATACGACTTCAAAATCTCACCTCCTTTCATACTGACTGACAATAGGGAAGCCATGGACTGCGGAACCCTTCGGCACGTGACAAAACGTGAACCAAATGCTTGAGTCAACTCTTGGAAAGAGCTTATAGATTTTGCTTTCAGATTGTCAAACCACCTCATGGCTATCGGTCCCAAGCTGGATGGGAAGACTTTGCACATCAGAGCTTCGTCCCTGGAGTGGACGACCATCCTCTGGTTGAAATGGCTCACATGTTCCACTGGGTCTATCCGGCCATTATAGATGGTGAATGTAGGCTGGTGGAAACGTCGAGGAAGTTTAGCATTTTCGATGTTACGGGTAAAGGGAGATCTGGAAATCTGATCCAGGGCTTTACTCATAGCGTCGTTCCCTGCGCCCCTAGGTAAGGGATTCTGAAGGTTCCTCTCGTCATGACGCATTTCCTCATAGGTAAAGGATTTGCTGACTGGCGTTCGAAGTTTCTGTTTGTAAACAACATCTTGTTCGTCCTCGGAATCTTCATCAGAGTGCGAGGGACTGCGCTTCCTCTTCGCATGGCGCAACTCCCTCTTTAGCCTATCGATTTCCTTCTGCATGTCTTTGTTTTTCTCTGCATGGGACATGTGGCTCTCTCCATGCGACTGGTTTTGGCCGTCACGTGCGGTGTGTACGTTGCCCTCATGATCCTGCTTTCGTTCCAAATGAAGAAAATGATCGGTGTGCTGAGACAACCTGGACTCCGCTGGTCGTTGCCTTGGTTCAGCCATCTTTTGAGGTGTTGCTTCCACCTTTGCTCAAGCTGTTCCCCACAGACGGCGCCAATTGTAGGGTCCAAATTTGTTGGGCCAGGTATCAACTCTTTATATTGTGAGCCCAACAAATTCCTAACAATAAATTTGTAGAGAATGGATTAAACAACTGGGCTGGTTATGGATTTAGCAACGGTTCATACAAGCAAACCAATGTAAAAAGGGCATTCAGACTAGCGTTTAACAAGGATCTCTTTGGTCCGAAGAGGCTTAACATTTAAAAACTTAATGAATATAATTTTTCTTCCTCCAAAAAAAAAAAAACTCCCCCTCTTTGTGAGACATATCTTCTTTATATATACATCTTCTACCTCATCTTCACCGCCCACTTGTTCTTCATCTAAGTGTCCACTTGAGTGTTAGTCACATCAGAAGTTTGCTTTAGCCCGCAGTGAGTGGTAGTGGTTGAGGTTGCACTGTTCAGGTGTCTTCTCCACATAAATGCGGCCAGGAAAGTTACTGCAGTGCATTAAATGCGGTGGTGGCAGCTTTATTTGTAAGATATTTTACGATATCCTCGCACTTAAGCATTCCCAGAGTTAACTCCTTACCAAGGAATCTTTTACTTGATCAAGTTCTCTGGAGACCCGACGAGTGGAGCCTCTTCGGACTAGCCAGGTCATCTTCGGACATAACACTCGTCCTTTCTTGGTTGCATCTTCTCCAGGATGGCAAAGCGTTGATCCCCTTAACCTCTTCAGGCAGGAAGTTATATTTGAGTTGGGCCCCAGGCCCAACGTATGGTATTGGGCTTTCTCACCCACATTACCTATTATTCCAAAAACTAAAATTGTTAGGAAATAATAAATTTGTAAAGCCGCCTAAAATGAATTTATAAAGTCAATATATTTATATAATTAATACTGTAAAAAAATAAATAAATTTAAAAAATAAATATGAAAAAGACTAATGATGTGGCGAACGAGGTAGCTCAATGAGAGCGTAGCAACAATAATTGCTATGCTTCAGCTTTTAGATATATATATATATATATATATTTATAGATTACCTATTATTCCAAAAACTAAAATTGTTAGGAAATAATAAATTTAATAATAATTCTAACAATATATAAGAGTGTCACACCCCAAGAATATATAGCCCACTGTACTTCTTAGAATTTCAATTTACACAAATGTGCAAGTATCTTAGTTATCAAATTGGAATGAAGTGGACCGAAATGCTCTGCTAATTAATGTGGCTTAATAGAAGTGCAATAATAATGAATGCTACGCATTAATTTTCAGATATTACAAGTCGCAAACTCACATGATGAGTGAGAATATATAATTAATTTTAATGTTAAATTTATTTTCTAAATAATGTTGTAGATAATTTGTTCTCCTTAAAAATTAAACAATTTATAAAAGTAATTTCTACCGCTCAATTTTTACAAATATAAAATTTTATAATTGTAGGTATTTTGATTGATATTATTCTTTTTGAAGTGGTCTATATTTTCCTAACTATTAATATCATTCATTATATTTTCCTAATTTCCTTTGGTAGAACTAAAATTATTAAGTTTCAAATGTATTATTCAAATTTCTCATTCTCTTAAGAAGATTATTATCATAATCAAAATTCATCACATAATTAAAATTGATATTACTCAAATAATTGATAGACACATTTAAATACAGTCATTTAGATTGTGTTTTGATATAAACTCAAATTCTCATTTCCAAACTGACAAATAATTAACTCAAAAACAATCAAACCAAAATTATATAGGGAGAGAGATGACTCATGATGGGAAACTCAAAAAACACAACACCAAAACATATCAACCCAAAGTAAAGACATTAAAAAAAAAAAAAAAAAAAAAATTCATCAACCTAAAGTAGAGTTGCAAGAAAGAGTTAAAAATCTACAGGGACAGATAGCATAATCACATTTTTTTGGGAGAGAATATGAGAGAGAATAGCAAATTTATAGAATAAACTTTAATGAGAAGAATATTCAAATGAAATGTATAGTTGTAAACACTAAATTATCTAAGTCATGCTATGTAATAGAATAATATTATATCATTATATTTATAATAAAATAGGATCACATCTAAAAATCAAAGAAAAAAATGATAATAGATTTATTTATTTTTAGTTTATAATTACCTGAAAAAAAAATCACATTCTACCATTGTATTTGTGGGGGTAAAAGCCCAAAATCATATATTGGGCCTTGGGTTTTATTTGAGGGTATGTGTGTCCGAGGAGGTGTGAGTGATTAGAAGAAGCCCAAAGTCCAGAATTATAAAAGATGGAGTGGAGGAAGATGGTCCGAGGAGAAGTTTATTCTAGGGTAAGATTAAATACTGATCGGCTCTATACTTCAGCAATTTAGGTGACCTTCTGGAAGATTTTCACGACAGGATGATCTTTATACACGTACAAAAGAGATAAGAACCCAGAAATATCTAAAGGAAAAACTGCTGCCACCACATTAAATGCACAACAACTACTTTCTTGGCCGCATTTATATGGAGAAGACCTCTGAACAGTGTTTCATTGACAACTACAACTCACAAGAGACCAAAGGAGGTGGCTAATGGGACAGTCACTCAAGTAGCAGTCCAAATGGTTGACAAGTGTAAGGTGAAGATGATCCAAGGAGACTATATAATGTAAGAACCCCTCCACAAATGGGGGATCGGAAAAAAAAGGAAGAGAGGACATTATAGCAAAAAAGCAAAACCTGTAATCATATTAACCGGATTTTATAACACATATTGCCTCCTCGGACGTTATCTTCATACAAGATTATTGATTTTGTCATCATTTGGTCATATCTAAAATTCATACTAGCCGTTATTAACTTCATTAAAGCTCAGATCTTTGACTCACTCTCTACAAATTTTATTGTATTGGACTTATTAGGCCAAAGTCTTGTTCAATTGAGACTTGGGCTGTAAATTGTGACCTTACAATTGGCTCCGTTTGTGGGAAAATCTTTTGCAAGAGTGAAGATAACGGTCAATTATGGCAGAACCAAGTCCACAACCAGCTGAATCGAGAGGCTCCCAGCATGCTGACCCTTTTATTAACCTTGAGCAACAGGGTGACTGTGAAGGGAGTGTGCACACCACCTATACGAATAGGGGTCAACCTCAAGGTGGAAGCCATATCTCCCATGCAAAAAGCAATAGGGGCATGCAACTGGAGATTGACCAACTGAAACGGGACTTGCGCCATGCACAGAAGAAGCGAGCATCACCGAACCATGATGCTTCCTCTGATGATGAAAGAGACGTTAGTTATAGGCAGAGGTACCGAACCCCGCCCAGTGAGTTTTTCTCCTACGAAGAGGAGCACCATCATGAACAGCATCGAAAAAGGCCACCACCAAGAGGCATGGGAAATGATGCTATGAACAAGGCCCTGAATCAAATTTCCAGGTCGCCTTTCACACGTAGAGTTGAAGATGCAAGGCTCCCTCGACGCTTTCATCAGCCAACATTCACCATTTATAACGGTCGAACAGATCCAGTGGAGCACGTAAGCCAATACAACCAGAGGATGGCTGTATATGCCAAAGATGAAGCCTTGATGTGTAAAGTTTTCCCATCCAGTTTAGGACCCATCGCGATGAGATGGTTCGACAGTTTGAGGGAAGGGTCTATAGGCTTTTTTAGAGAACTCACCCAAGCATTTAGATCCCGGTTTGTTACCTGCAGGAGAGTCCCTCGGCCTCTGGCTTCCTTACTATCTATGAGCATGCAAGAGGGAGAAAATCTGAAAGCGTACTCGGATAGATATTGGGAGATGTTCAATGAGATTGAAGGTGATTTTGATGATGTGGCCAACAGTACTTTCAAGCTTGGCCTTTCAGCCGAGCATGATCTAAGGAAATCTTTAACTGGTAAGCCCGTTACTAACATACGTCAACTCATGGATCGGATCGATAAGTATAAAAGGGCAGAGGAAGACCAACAGCAGAGAAAAGGAAAAGAGAAGGTTATCCTTCAAGAGATGAGGGATTTCAGGTCGGACAAATACAACAACAGGCCACGGAGAGAATTTTCGGAACAATCAGGCCCTACTAATGTCCAGGTGGTCAATGCTGTATTCTGAGAGCCGGTGTAGCAAGTGATGGAGAAAATTAAGCATGAACCATTCTTCAAATGGCCGAACAAAATGGCGAGAAACCCTGAAAGGCACAATCAAAACTTTCACTGCCAATACGACCAAGAGCATGGACATACCACATAAAATTACAGAAATTTGTGGGACCATTTGGACCAACTCGTCGGAGAGGGAAAGTTGAAACATCTTTTACATCACTCCAGTAGCCAAGGTGGCCAGGCCAACTTGGAGCCCAAGAGGGGGGACTCCTCAAGGCCTCCCTTGGGGACGATTAATGTAATCTCTGCTGCCCTAGGGAGAATTGGCTCCTATCCCTCCAGAGTGATGACTGTATCTCCGCTATATGCTGAGGACTTTGATTCAAAACCCAAAAGAGCAAAAACGAAAATTCAGCTAGTCCTTAGTTTTTCAGATCAAGATAAGGTTGGAACCATGCAGCCCCATGACGATGCACTAGTGGTCACGTTGAGAATTGGGGGCTATGATGTGAAAAGGGTAATGGTGGATTAAGGTAGTAGCGCCGAGATCATGTACCCTGGCCTATACAAGGGGCTGAATTTAAGATTCGAGGACTTAACGGCCTACACTTCCCCGTTGGTAAGTTTTGATGGAAAAATTGTTATTCCGAGAGGACAAATCAGATTACCCATACAAACTGGCTCGGAAGTAGTGGAGGTGGACTTCATAGCGATGGATGCCTATTTCCCGTATACAGCCATAATGGGTAGACCTTGGCTCCATACCTTGGGGGCTGTCTCTTCTACTCTTCACCAAAAGGTGAAATTCCCATCTGGGGACCGAATTGAAGAAATTGTTGGAAGTCAGTCTATGGCTAGGCCATCCCTAGTGGCTGCCATCCGACATCAGCCAGAGGTTGAGTCTTCGGCCCATGCTGAAGGAAGCTCGTAGCAATTACAGACTCAGGCGTTATGTGTTGATAGGTCAGCCGAGGAAGCGAGCTGCGAAGATTTAGCAAAAGTGGTTATCGACGATGATCCTAAGAAGTTTTTTCAAATTGGGTCTCAGTTGTCCATTGAAGAGAAGGAAGAGCTATTGGAGTTTCTAAAAAGGAATGTGGATGTATTTGCCTGGAATGCTTATGAGGCTCTAGGGGTGGATCCGAACTTCATCTGTTACCATCTAAATGTCAACCCATCTGTTACTCCTAAGAAACAACCACCTCGGCGTCCATCCAAGGAGCACATAGAGGCAATACGAGATGAAGTAACAAAGCTTAAGCGTGCAGGGG
This sequence comes from Quercus glauca, assembly GCA_023736055.1. Lineage (NCBI taxonomy): Eukaryota > Viridiplantae > Streptophyta > Magnoliopsida > Fagales > Fagaceae > Quercus > Quercus glauca. The sequence continues at coordinate 103,847,350 of CM043318.1, forward strand.
CTATCAAGGAGATTTTCTATCCTGAGTGGTTGGCCAACACCGTGTTGGTAAAGAAGAAGAATGGAAAGTAGCGAGTATGTGTGGACTTCATTGATTTGAATAAGGCATGTCCAAAAGATCCTTTCCCCATGCCTCGAATAGATCAGCTAATGGATGCTATCATGGGCCACCTTCGGATGAGTTTCTTAGATGCCTTCCAAGGCTATCATTAGGTACCTTTAGCCCTAAATGATCAAGAAAAAACAGCTTTCGTTACCTTTACAGGGAATTATCATTACAAAGTAATGCCTTTTGGTCTAAAGAATGCAGGCTCTACGTATCAAAGGATGATGACCTGAATGTTTGAACCACAGTTGGGAAGAAGTATTGAAGTCTATATAGATGACATGGTGGTGAAGAGTAAGGTAGAGTTCGAGCACAGAAGAGATCTCAGAAATATTTTTGAAATCCTAAGAAAGCACAAGTTATGCCTTAATGCTTCCAAATGCTCATTTGGTGTCGGATCGGGCAAGTTTTTGGGTTACATGGTGACTCATTGTGAAATTGAAGTTATCCCTAATTAAATCAAGGCAATAAACAGCTTAAAACCTTTTCAAAATCCCAAGGAAGTTCAGAAGTTTACTGGAATGACTGTTGCTCTAAACCGGTTTATTTCCGGTCAGCTGATAGATGTCGTCATTTTTTCCTCATAATGAATAAGTGGAAGGGATTCGAGTGGACTGAAGAGTGCGCTTTAGCTTTTTAGCAGCCTAAGGAATATTTATCTCGGCCGCCCATTATGTCCAACCCAGAGGTAGATGAAGTCATATTCACTTATATTGCTGTGGCCCCTCATGTAGTAAGTTTCGTACTAATCAGAGTCGACAGTGGCATACAACGGCCAGTCTATTATGTAAGCAAGTCCCTACAAAAGGTAGAGGTTCGTTATCTACCACTGGAAAAGGCCATCTTAACAATGGTGCACGCCACGCGAAAGCTCCCCAATTATTTCCAAGCGCACACGGTTATTATCCTTACCCAACTTCCGCTCAGGTCCGTACTATAGAGTGCTGATTACACAGGAAGGATTGCTAAATGAGACACCATCCTAGAAGCTTTTGACGTCAAGCACATGCCTCACACTTCTATCAAAGGCCATGTTCATGCTGACCTAGTGGCTGAATTCGCTGAACCTTCATTAGAAGAAATAGCAGAAACACAGCACATGGATGAGAAATCAGTTGGCATCATCTCTCTACAAGTGCCTTTATGTTGGAAGGTATATGTCGATGGGGCAGCTAACCACAGGGGATTCGGAGTAAGGCTAGTCTTGATCTCACCTGAGAAGCTCACTATTGAAAAATCGTTGAGATTAGACTTCTCGGCCACTAATAATGAGGCCGAGTACGAAGCTTTGTTGGAAGGAATGTCCATGGTGCAAAGAATGGGAGGAAAGGCAATAACGATGTTTTCAGACTCAAGATTGATTGTCGGCCAGGTGAATGGTGAACTAGAGGAAAGAGATGAGAGAATGCAAAGATACCTGAGTCAAGCTAGGCATTTACAATCAAGATTCGAATCATTTAGCTTATTACACATCCCCAAGAATGGAAATACATATGTTGATTCTTTGGCCACTCTTGCAACCTCCTTGAATCAAAGCTTACCTTGGATTATCCTTATAGAAGACTTGTGCCGACCCAGGGAAGAAAATGAGGGGGTGATCCTAGTTCATCAGGTCAGAGCAGGTCCTAGCTGGATGGACCCCATAGTACTATTCTTGAAGGAAGATATCCTACCCGAAGATAAGTCTGAAGCTAATAAGATACAGCCAAAAGCACCTCGTTTCTGGCTGTCTGAGGACCAAAAGTTGTATAAGCGCTTTTTCTTAGGGCCCTATCTACTTTGCATCCACCTTGAGGCATCAGAGCTACTCCTTGAGGAGTTACATGAAGGGATTTGTGGAAGGCATACAGGAGGTAGATCATTATCCCACAGAGCCATTACTTAGGGTTATTGGTGGCCAAATATGCAAAGAGAAGCCCAAGAATACGTGAAGAAGTGCGACCAATGCCAAAGATTTGCGCCAAACATACATCAACTAGGAGGAACGCTTAATCCACTGTCAAGCCCTTGGCCATTTGCTCAATGGGGCTTAGACATTGTTGGTCCATTCCTTAAAGTAGCGGGGAACAAAAAATATTTACTGGTCGGCACAGATTATTTCACTAAATGGATTGAAGCCGAGACCTTGGCAAACATCAAAGATGTGGATGCCAAAAAGTTTGTGTGGAGAAACATTGTCACGCAGTTCGGAGTCCCTCGAACTCTCGTCTCAGACAATGGCCTTCAGTTTGACAGCAAATCTTTAGAAGATATTGTTGTGAACTAGGGATTTCAAACCGGTATTCTACCACAGCTTACTCTTAGGGAAATGGACAAGCCGAGGCAGTAAACAAAACCAGAGTGAATGGACTTAAGAAAAGACTAGACAATGCAAAGGGAAGATGGGTAGAAGAGCTATCACATGTCCTCTGGACATATAGAACCACTCCACGGAGATCCACAGGAGAAACTCCTTTTTCAATGACATATAGAGCTGAAGCAGTTATCCCTCTAGAAACTGGCTTCCCAACACTACGGACAAGTTCATTCAATCCAAGTAATAACAACGAGTTACTAGAAAAAAGCCTTGAGTTGATCGAGGAACGAAGAGAAAGTGCAATGGTGCATTTGGCCTACTACCAACACAAACTCAAGCAGAGTTACGATGCTAACGTGAAGCTGAGACCACTAGCGCTTGGTGACCTCGTACTGAGGAGAGTTTTAGGTACTGCAAAAAACCCAGCATGGGGAAAGTTAGGACCTAATTGGGAAGGACCATACTGTATCACCTCAGTGGCTAGTATAGGAGCATACTTTTGAGAAGATTTAGATGAACATGTAATACCGCGCCCTTGGAATGTAAATAACCTGAAAATGTATTATTATTAATGCAAATTTCCTTTTACCAATATGTTCTTTAATTACTCGAAAGCATTGTGCTTATCAATTTTTCATTTTTTATAAGTGTTAAATAGAACTTTAGTCATGCCTATAATCCTCGGACCAGATGCTTTGAGGAAATTAACATTCATTGTCATTTTTTATAAGTATTAAACAGAACCTTAGTCATGCCTGTAGTCCTCGGACCATATGCTTTGGGGAAATTAACATTCATTGTCATTTTTCATATACATATATATTTGAATTGAACCTTGAACATGCCTGAAATCCTCAGACCAGATGTTAAGGAGAAATTAGTACACCATGACATCTCTTATATTTAAGCAAATCAAACCTCACTTGTATATTCCTCCATAACCTTCATTTGTCAACACTTTATGATACTCATTTGTTTTTCATTAAGTGTCCAGACAGATCTACAATAGTTGCCAACTCTTCAGGCTAATGGTTCGGAGTAAGTAAGATGTCTTGGCTACTTAGTCAGGTATGAATTGGTTATTAGGTAATTATTAGATTCAGCCATCGTTGCAGAAATAGTAATTTGTAATATCAATATGGAGTAAGAAACTTTCATCATTGACACTTAGTCAAATTATTGGCATTTACAAAATGTTTCTGTTAATTTTTATAAGAATTAGATTAGCAGCAAAGCAAGTTCACAAGTAATAATAATGAGAGTAAAGACATATGAAGCAAGAATAGAAGAAATAAAGGGAAAAATCCATTCATTAGTTAAAAAGAAAGAGTACATTACACTTACTGACTAAGAGTCATTATAAAAAAAACTTCACTAGCCTTACTAGCTAAAACTAAAAGAGAATTCTATATCTTAAGCCTATGCCTAGGGGGCAGGAGGATCCTCCTTCTGGCTAGGATGAGAAGTCTGAGCATCCTTGGCCTTGGGATTGGTTTCTTTAAATTTGGCCTTTGCTTCTTTTGTTTTTGCCTCAACACCCTTGATCTGATCAGCATCCTTAACTTCAGCCAAGGACTCCTTTTCCTTGCCCTTGTTCTTTTCTTCACCAGCCTTACTGGCTCCTTTTGGGACCTCAGGAACAGGGAGAGCAGTTTGGGGAGCCAAAGGCTGGTCGGAAGCCACAAGGGCAAGGGCAGAGGACAACGGAAGAGCATCTGGAGTTGCGATGTCATGATGGTAATATATACTCTTCTTCTCCCTCCACACTGAGTCTGCAGGGACGCCTGCAACATCAAGGGCCCTGTCCCATGACACGTCGCAGTACTCCCTACAAACCTCGGAGAGCTCCTCGGCAAGCCTAACTTGGGTCTCCTCCACTCCAAGTAGGTAAAATGCTTTTTTCTCGTTATCGAGGGCTTCATTGGCTAGCTGGGCTACATCTTTAGCTTTCTGCACTTCAGCTTTCAACTCCAGCACAAGTTGTCTTGCAGTGGCTAGCTCTAACTCTGTCTGATAAAGCTTCTTGCGCTGTTCTTCAGCTTGGGTCTCAACACTTTTTAACCCAGCTACAACAGACTTTCTCTCCCTCTCTTTAGTTGTTAGCTTATTTTGCAGCTCCTAATTCTCCTCCTTTGCAGCCCCCAAAGCCTTCTCAACTTCGAGGTGAAGGTTGATTTCAGCATTTGCCTTATTTCGGGCTTTATTGACCCATTCCTCGGCCATGAAGACCTCCTGGGTAATTTGCACAAAAACAACACAACAGCCATTGTGAACACAAAAGAGAAAGAAGAAGAACTCAAAATCATGTGCGTAAGTAAAACAAGAATGAGAACTTACCATTGCGAGATCCCTTTTTAGGGATAGAAAGAGTTCTAGTTGCCTCAATTTCTCACGTCGTCCATGTCCTTGGGCAGTAAGAGGGGCTGCAACAAGGCTTCGGCCATGTGAGAACTGTGACCCCTTTGAAACTCCCTAATGGAAGCGTTCCAATGGATGGCGACTTCGTCTACCTCTAGCCGAGGAGACTAGTTTCACTGGGCTATGTGCACATCGGCCTTGTTCTGCTCCTCTCGGCTCTCGACGGACGAGGACCTTCGACTTCGCTGGTTTTTGACCTTCTGTTGCTTGTTTCCCTTAGTAGGGACTAGCTCGCCCTCTTCTAAAGCCTCTCTTGGCCTTTTCTTTTTCAAATCAATATTTGGCTTCAACCCAAGATTGGTTGGAAGCTGAGGAGGAGGAAGAGGAAGGTTAGCTGAGGGCTGGGAATTATTAGTTTCTTTTGATACGGGTGCCTAGTTTCTCCCCTTTAAAAGGTCTCTCAAACTTTTGCTCCTTGTATTCAAGGACATTTCTTCTTCTTCTTCTTCTGAAGTGTCGTTTGGAATGGTAACAACAAGAGCTGGGGCGTGAACCGTGGAATGCCTGTCAAGTTCCTTATCAGCGTCCGAGGCTAATACCACTTGTACCCCTTGAGACTCTTCCTCTCCAAAGCGAAAATTATCAATCTCTTTGTCAAGCGAAGAGTTTGAGGATGCAACCCCTTCTCCGACCGCTGCAACTTTAGGAGGATTCTGTTGAATTTGTGGGACGACCAGAGGGCCACCTTGTGGGTATGGATGTACTACCGGTGGAAGATCGTATGAGGCTAGAAAATTAGGCCGAGATACGTCAATTCGAGCTATACGCTGGTCCCCCGCTCTTATGGCGTTGCTGACCTCTTGAAATGTCGTAGAAATGGGCTGAAAATCCAAGATCAAATGAACGGCCCGAAGCTGCCCATCGCCGCTTACGAAGATTTCGGATCTTAGCAAGTAATTGAGGGCTGCGACGTTGGTTAAGCTAATCTAAGGTTTCACGTGCCTTCTATCTGTTAACATCAGGGAAAAATAAAGCACAGTTAGAAAATTGAAACCTATTGCCAAAAGAAAAATAGAACAAAAGAAGCAAAACAAGGCCGAGACTAAAAACATAAGTCTATTGTTAGGAGACCTAAATCTAGAATGTCCCACCTCACTCTCCCTCTTGGGTTGGGCAATGAAAACCATTATGCCACGCTCCTGAAGCGATCAGATAGTCATCTTTCATCCCTTTATTAGATTTGGGTAGATATGAGATGAGCTTGACAATATCAGATCGGGATTTGAGGTAAAATCCCGCCCTTTTTTATTTATGACACTCGTATAGATGGACCACGTCGTGCCAGGTGAGCCTCAGGCCTAGATGCTCGTTTAAAGCATCAATGCATCCTAAGATCCTAAATAGGTTAGGTGCACACTAGTGAGGGCATATCCTATGGTTGCAGAAATAGTCCCTTGTAATTCTACCCATGGGGAGAGTCATTCCCCCTTCTATGAAGGCCATCACAGGGATTATGATTTCTCCCACCTCTCGGTTGGACGCTATTTTTTTTGGGGAGCAGTACCGCAGAGCAACTTTTGGCTGTATGTGGTATTTTTCCTTAAAGATCTTTATTTTGGCAAGGCTGTCTATTAAATGCTTAAATCTACCCATTATAAATGAACTATAAAGGAAAATACCAACAGTGACAACTGGGAAATAAGAATTTGGGGGGCTGAGAAGACTGGCCGAGGAGAAAAAAAGGTTCAAGGAAATTAAAGCTTACACGGACTAAGGTATATTACGACCCTTGAAGTTTTTAGAGAAACTTGCAATGATTTCTGGGAAAATGACTATGGAAGGCTTAGTGATTTAACAGGCTTTGTATGTTGAAACGCTGGAGATCATTGGAAAGCTTGAGAGTTCGTAAAGTAAATGAGAAGTGATTTCTTTCAAAGCTTTATATAGAAGGCAAAAAGTGAGTAGAGGTTATCCCGCCCAAATCCTAAGGAAAAACATCAGCCGTTAGATTTAAGCTTCACCGTTAGATGCGAGGGACATAACGCCGCCTGGAGCAGTTAATGAAGCCTTACGAATTCCGAAACGTCAACAGCAATTATGAAGCGCATAAAGCAATACTCTCACACATGTAAGTTCAAGGGTTTTTAATATATATTCTTATTATGTAAATTTGAAATAATTCAAAATCCCATCTTTTCTCCTCAGATGCGAGGGAAAAACTGAAATTTTGAGGGGCTATTATGGGGGTAAAAGCCCAGGATCATATATTGGGCCTTAGGTTTTATTTGAGGGTATGTGTGTCCGAGGAGGTGTGAGTTATTAAAAGAAGTCCAAAGTCTAGAATTATAAAAGATGGAGTGGAGGAAGATGGTCCGAGGAGAAGTTTATTCTCGGGTAAGATTAAATACTGATCGGCTTTGTACTTCAGCAATTTAAGTGACCTTCCAAAAGATTTCCACGATAAGGATGATCCTCATACACGTGCGGAAGAGATAAGAACCCAAAAATATCTAAAAGAAAAGCTGTTGCCACCACCACATTAAATGCACAGCAACTACTTTCCTGATCGCATTTATGTAGAGAAGACCTTGAACAATATTTCATTGGCAACTACAACTCATAGGAGACCAAAGGAGGTGGCTGATGGGACAGTCACTCAAGTAGCAATCCAAATGGTTGACAAGTGTAAGGTGAATATAATCCAAGGAGACTATATAATGTAAGAACCCCTCTACAAATGGGGGATCGGAAAAAAGAGGAAGAGAGGACACTGTAGCAAAAAAGCAAAACCTGTAATCATATTAATCAGATTTTATAACACATATTGCCTCCTCGGACGTCATCTTCATGCAAGATTATTGATTTTGTCATCATTTGGTCATATCTAAAATCCATACTAGCCGTTATTAACTTTATTAAAGCCCAGATCTTTGACCCACTCTCTACAAATTCTATTGTATTGGGCTTATTGGGCCAAAGTCTTGTTCAATTGAGACTTGGGCTGTAAATTGTGACCCTACAGTATTCATATCCATATAATAATGTAGTACTAGTATTCAATGTCAAGTTGAAGGATCTAGTTTCGCTCTTGCTTAAAAAACCATGTCATTTTCATCAATGTTAAGAGATAGAGATCATAAAAATAAAAATTTTATTATTTTTAGTTTATACTCACCCAAAATTGATCGAAGTGAACCAAACTAGACTAGACCAAATGAACCAAACTGGACCAAATTGGAATGAATTGACAAAATTGGACTAAGTTGGACCTAGATGGACCGAATGAACCAAAGTGGACTAAAATGAATTGAATTGGACTGAACTGGACCAAATGAACCAAATTGAACAAAGTAGGCTAAATTGGACAAAAGTGGACTGAATTGGACCAAAGTAGACCTAATTAGACCGAAATGGACCAAATTGGACCAAAGTGGGTATTTATTATCTCTATTTCTTGAAGTTAATGAAAATGTCATATGGTTCTCTAAGTATGAGCAGAATTGGGTCCTTTAACTTGGCCTTGAATACTAAATTGGCATACGGATATGAATAGAGTGATGAAATATGATTTTTTTTTTTCCGGTAAGTGTAAACTAAAAATAAATAAATGGTTTCTTTGCACAACTTGTTTGCATTGCATGTATTTTTTATTATAAGTTACATTTAGGTTCTAGAATGTGTATAGTCATGGTAGTTAAAAGTGATGGTCCTATCATTATTGGTAATTACAATTAATTTGAGAATATGTGTAAAGGTATAATGCATTATATATATATGGAAGGAAAATGATGACATGACTACTGATATGGCTCAATAAAAGTGTAATAACAATAAATGATACACATCATCTTTTAAATGTTATATAGATATAGATATTAAATGGGCAAGGCAGGTGAATAAATGGGTCAGAGGCATGCTAAACTTCTAATTAAATTGTACTCTCTCACCCAGGGGCAGAACCGGGATTTTTACTTTGGGGGGTCGAGATTAAACTATCACATTGTTAACTCAAAGTACCACAAGGTCCACCCCCCCCCCCCCCCCACACACACACACACACACACTCACGTCTTAGATTTTTAATTCCAAAGTGAGTCATAACTCATATATATTGCATACAAAAGTTTCATTTCTACAAAATTGTCTTATATGAAATCTTTACATATTTCTAAACTTTATAAATTAAAGAAATAAATCATAAACCATAAGATAAACAAATAGAACTGAAAAGGGGAAGATCTAAAAAAAGAATTTTGTGCCTTCAAATAAGAATGCTATGCTTAGGGGTGGGAAACAATATGCATAATTCCTCCTTTACTCCTTTATTTGATCCAAAGAAGCTAAAGATACCCATATCAAATGCAATTTGGAGTCACTAATTAGATAATTTAGTTTGGATTTGAAGCTGAAATTCTAAAGTTGAAACAAGAGTACAATGAATTTTTTGTGTGGAGTAGAATCTATATGTGAAGTGAAGAGGACTGGGCCACTGAATTTGTGTAAGCCAAAGAAAAAGAATTTTGTTTGAGTTGTTGGAACTTAAAAAGGAAAGTGAATTTCAACTTTCAACTTGTAAAGGTAAAAAAAATAAAAGGGTTTGGGAAGAAGCTGATGAAGCTTCCAATGGAAGCCAATGCTAAAAGAATAAAAGTTTAAGCTGAAAAAAATGAATAGTGTGATTTGGGAAAGGGAGAAAGAGACCTGTCATGTATATCTGGGTCCAATTATTTTCTTGTGTGAACCAAGTCTTTATAAGATGTTATTTTCTTGTGTGGCCAAGTTTTTTATAAAATATTTGTGAGTCCATATATCTACTACTACTATTTAATTTTTAAAAAAATTTGTAGGAGCATGGTTCTGCCCTGCTCTCAACCAGATATTTGTTTTTTTGACATATCACATATGTATCTAATTTGTACTCTCTCAGGCATGCAAATGTTTTATTTCTTGGATGTAACAATGTTTAGAATGCCACACATGACAATTTGTACCCCTCTAGTATTACTTAATTTTCTGGCCTTCTAAAAAGTGGAGGAAAAAAAATATTCAATTTACATTTTTTATTTTCTAAAAAAAAAAAAAATCACTTATTGACCTCCAATTTGGGGGCCTCTCTTTAGTAGGGCACCCCAGGCTATGACCTAAGCCCTTATCGTGAGATTGAAGCAATTAAGTGAATAAAGAAAATGTAGTCTTTTACTTTTATTTTGTGGATGTAGGCAAGGCTGAATCACGTAAAATTCTAACTTTTTCTCTCTTTTCTTTTTTACATACGCTATCACAAATTTCTACAAGATTGCAAGACCTAGAAAGTTCTTAAAAGTCGCTTCATTGCCTCAGTTTGAGAAGCTTGGCTTTGTTCAAACTTCAAAGTTGGCAGCTCTAGAATATTCAACGGCAAATGAAGGAAAATTCAACATTTTTAGTTGGTTGTGCTTTTATTTCATATCATGTCACCTTCCTGGATATTTGCTTGTAATGAAAAGTCTCATTGTGGAGGGCTAACCTCCAGTCTTATACGCCAAGGTCAAAGACATGGGTTTTATCATATAAAGGAAGAGGGACCTCTCACCTTACTTAAAAAGCACAAATTGAAATTGTGCTTCTTGTTGACAATCGTAACCATTAAATTAATTAGTCTATTAGGATATGCGGAAACTTGTGGATTTTCGACTTTCTGTTAGTTTAATTGGTAAAGTTTCTTATGGTTGAATAAGAAATCTAAGATTCGATCCTTGCTTATGCTAAAAGACTAATTATTGTATTGGTCTAATGATAAACACCAAAAAACCAATTATTTCATCGTCATGTCATGTATTTTAATATGTTCATTCATCATATGAAAACATGATAACATGCATTAAATCATGGCATCGACTTGAATATGTTGAGTTAGATTATCTTTAGGATGAGGTTTCACGATATTTTGCTGTGAGTTTTGCCTCCTACATTTTATTAGAGTTTTTTTTTTTTTTTTTTTATAATATATTTATTTATTTATTTTTTTTTTATGGTTAATCTTCTTAGATTTGTGAATCAGTGTGTTTAGATTTTAAATAAAATTCTTGTTTCATCAAAATTTGAGGTGAACCACATGAAATGATGTTGTACAGACTTTACATCAGGAAACTTTCAGCATGTTATTTTATTTTTCCCTATGTAACTTGAAAACATTCACATGCATGAAATGATTTAGAATTGCTTGAGAAGGTCAAAATCCCAAATTTGCTATGAAATTTGTCTTTTAAATGAAAAACATGGCACCTCCTCATACAACATGTAGGAATTTCATTTAGGATGTGCATTTTAATCTCTTTATATTTTCACGCACTTTCGTGCATTTCAATATTACCTATGTATCTTAGGATAGGTTGCATTACTTGATTGTTTTTCATTTTCCTTTTATATATTATTGACTAACACTCTTTGTTGTAAATGTTGAATGCATTTGATGTTATTTTACTGAATTTTCTAGGTTTTAATGTAATTGTGTGATGGAAAGATAGATTGTTTATATTGGTCATTGTACCTCTAACGCCTTATCACTTTGTAACTTAGTCCTCAAGTTTGTCTAAGGAATGTAAATTAGGTTTTATTTGATGTAATTTCCTGCTTTCGATATTTTTCATTAGATTGCAATTAGGACACGAAATTTGTATTTTCCTTTATATTGGATTGTATTTAGAACCAAAATTATGTATTTTTTCTTCTTTCTATAGGCACTTTTATAGTTTATTTCTTCTTCTTTTTTGTAAAATTTATTTTGAGGCTTTTGTTAATTTTTTCCTTTAACATAAATTAAAGTAAGTTATATATCCACAACTGATCTCCACCATGAGACTCGTAATTGAGGTATGCTAAGAATCTCAGTCTCCTTTAGTCTCGGTTCTCATATTACAAATCTAAATCAACCCAAACACAAGAAATCTTTAATCCGACAACAATCACGCAAAAAATGATTATATAAACCAATAAAACAAAATCATTTTGAACAAGGAATCCAAGCTTACAAGTTACAACTAAGAAGGTGAAATTCACCAAAGGATAATACACATGAGAGCCTTATAGTAGAAAACAAACCGCAATGCAAGAGACAGGAAACCAACCACTATTGGCCAAATTCTGATACCATAATACAAATAAGAAAAGGTATTTCACCAAATGTTGCAAATAATCACAACTATGGGCAATGAAAACTCAAGATGACCTATTTTTTGAATGAAGGCGGAGAAGAAGTAAACAATGAAGGGCTTGGGGGAACGGAAACTTCAATCACTCCCTCAAGCATTTGTGTGACCTTTTTCATTGAGGGCCTCAGTGAAGGATCTTCTTGAATACACCAAATCGCTACAATCACAAGCCTTTCTAGCCTCTTCATATCATTTCTTGCCTCTTCATCATTTTCTATCAACTTATCTAATTTTTTATCTTTGTAGCAATTATAAGCCCAATCTATCAATGCCTCCTCTTCTCCTAGGGCAAATGCTACACTAGACTTGCAACAAATGATCTCTAGTAACATCGCCCCAAAACTGTACACATCAACCTTAACCGAAATGGATGCTTTCCTAAACCATTCAGGTGCAAAGTATCCAATTGTCCCTCTTTTTGCTGTAAAAGCTACTCGACTTTGCTCTGCCAACAAAAGCTTTGCTAATCCAAAATCAGCAATCCTTGGCGTAAAGGACTCATCTAGGAGTATGTTTTGAGGCTTTATATCACAGTGGATGATTTGTGTGCTGCACTCTTCATGTAAGTACATTAGGCCTCGTGCTATTCCAAAAGCAATTTGCACTCTTTGGTTCCAATGAGGCCTGGATATCCCAAAGAGAAAGCTAGCTAAAGAGCCATTACTGATGTACTCATATACCAGAAGCCGATGCTGCCCCTCATCACAATAGCCGAGCAAACGGACTAAATTCCTGTGATGAGTTTGACCGATCGCACTCACTTCTGTTTTGAATTCCTTCTCACCTTCTTCTACCACCTTACCTAACTTCTTGACTGCAACAACTCTTTTGGAATCTGATGGAAGGACTCCTTTATAAACAGTTCCGGAAGCACCTTTTCCCAGTGTTTCCTTGAAGCCCCCGGTTGCTTCTTCGAGCTCTTTATATGTATAGCTTCTCACATTTGTTGTAAGTGTTCTATCAATATTCAATCGCGAATTGAGCTTTTTGTGGTACAAGTAGATAATAGCCACAGTACTAGCTAAGAAGAAAAGGATATTAAGAAATGCAGAGCTGCCAAGGAGTAGTGCCAAGACAACTACCATAGACTGGTCTTTCTTATCTATATTTTTAGGTGTCTTGATGAAAACTTTGCTAGTATTACTTTCAACATACATTCCATTGGACAGAGGATACTTCTTCTTCCAACATTGATTACCTTTACCGTCATAAATGACCACAACACACAAGCAATCGTCAAGGCATAGCTGTCTACACTCTGTCTCATTAGCCACGGGAACACTACCGTAATCTGAGAACGGCCAATTCACATTTTGAAACAGTTTAAACTCTATATTTTCTTTTTGCTTTTCCCATCCAATTTGGCAGCTAGGCAATAAAAAATCTGGTTTGCAGCCTGCAAAATTATTGGATTGGTCCAAGGGAGAAAATCCCTCAGGACAAAAGCAAAATGCTGGCCCACTCCCACTTGAATCACCTGCGGTACGGCAATATCCGTTCGGTCCACAAAACCCGCCTCCAACAGCAGCAGCATCACCAGTAAATGTAGCACAAATATCACTGGGAATGCTTTGCACTACAGTCCATGATGAAGAACAGCTCTCACTTGGGGTGCTCACCTTTCTGGTGTGGTTGTACAATCTGAAGCCACCATCAAAATCAATCCTAGCCAAATAGTAGAAATCTTTTTTTGAGCCTGCAGGACTTTCCTTGGTAAGGCTGTGCACGCTGTTTGGATTGTTTGCATCTTGGATGTACATGTATCCATCCTCAGTAAAGTTCAACTGTGATTTCCAGTTCGTTGTGCCGGTGGCAAAATAAGCCTTCTCAAGGGCTTCAGATGGCATAGAAAGAGAGTAAAGCACGAAATTGCCATCAAGCTGAAAAGAAAGCTGGAAGCGCCCTTTTGAATAATTTGTCTTAGATTCTCGAGACCTGAGTGTGGTATTCATGTACAGTATTTGGCCAGGCAAGATTGTATCAGTAGGCTCTTTGAAGCTTTCCCATATAGAATTATACCGCTCATCTAAAATCACCAAGTTACCATTGTCCAGCAGAGCCGCACAACTGGATTTGGAACCATTCCTTGGAGTCTTCCATAACTCTTTGCCATTAGGGTCATTGAGAACAAATGCACCGCTGCTATCCTGCGTTAGTTTAGAATCTTGTGGTGCTGGTTCATTTCCATTTGCAGACCAAACTATGGTTGGTTCTGTTATTTTATTGAACCAAACTGCAAGCAAGAATTGATTTTCTTTCTCACTTTCAAGAGGATGGAATCCGAAGGCAAATTCTTCTAATCTCGACGTGATTGGATTACTGTTTTGCCCTGCAACTAAACCTAATGAGTCCAGCCTTATGTTACAATCTTTTTCAGTGTAGGTGAAAACAGTGGGAAGGAGAGGAAGAAGCAGAAGCAGAAGCAGAAGCAAGAGACAACAAAAATGAGGAAGTGTTGAAGTAGCCATTGCCATGGTTATGGCTTATGGGTTTATGAGTTAGAAAGAAGCAACCTTTATATTGAAGAAAACGTCTAATAGGTTTAAACTCGCTTTTCCAAGGAGTTGTTCAAGTCTTGTGATTGAAATTTCCAAGAACCACAGTCATTTGTCATGGTCAAAGATATTTTAATAAACTAATACTCCGACTTTGTTTGTCCTATTTGAAAGAATCCAGGGCAACCTTAATATAGAAGAAAACGTCTAATAGGTTTAAACTAGCTTTTCTAAGAAGTACTTGTTCAAGTCTTGTGATTGAAATTTCCAAGAACCATTGTCATTTGTCACAGTCAAAGATATTTTAATAAATTAATACTCCCTCTGTTTATTTTGTTTGTTCTATTTAAAAAGTTAAATTTTTTAAAAGAATATTATTTATTATTTTATTTTTTTAAAAAAAAATATAAATTTTCAAAATTATCTTGAAATAAATTTATCAAAAAATTAAATTATTAAATCTGAAATTACACCTACAAAAATTTGCTCCTTACCTATGTTAGCATTTTTGAAATTACACGTACAAATTGTAATTTATCCTTTTAATCAAATTTAAAAAATCTACAACTATCACAATACCAAAACTATTGGGTATTGGCTCCAAGCATTTTGGATTACTTCAAATACAAATTCTAGTTTATCTTTCAATCAAATCTAAGTTAGGAATCTTATTGGCGCCAATTCTGAAACTTTTTTTAATAGTGGCGGCAAAAAAAGAATTAGTCAGGAGTACTAAGTGATTTTACAGTGGCGGCAAAATTTTTTTAATATTGGGTATTGGCCCCCCATTATCCTTTTGCTAATTGGTTCCGTGCCAAAATAAAAATACTCCCTAGATCTAAAGTATTCCTTATCTAAATCCAATACTCCCTATTATCCTTTTGCAAATTGGTTCCATGCCAAAATAAAAATCTATCTGTTGCCCTGCCCCTGCCTCATCTCCTTCATCATTATCCTCTCTTCAATTCTTATCTTTCCAAACAAATTAAGATGAGTGACTTGATAGAGACAAACCTTTTACAACTCAAATCAAAGAAAATTTTTACCAATGCAGAGCGTCAAGCAATATTTGAAACGTTGCTTAAACAAAGCAACAATGGAAAGTTGAAAAAAGGTTGCGTAAGTGACCTGGCCACTAGACTATCTGTCAACCCCAAAACAATTAGAAGAATTTGGCAAAGAGGAAAAGCCTCCCAAGATTAGAATTCCGTTGCTAATGTGTCTCAAAAGTTTCCAAAGCATGCTGGGCGAAAAAAAGTACAAATTGATTTCAACAAGATTTTAGAAATTCCTTTTCGTGGTCTTACCAATATTCGATCGTTGGCTGCTGCTTTGAATGTTGCTAAATCAACACTAAATAGGCGGATTAAAGAAGGTGCTATCAGGCCACACTCAAATGCTTTGAAGCCATATCTGACTATGGAGAACAAGAAAGCAAGACTTCGATTTTGCTTATCCATGCTTGAGCCTAGTAGTTTCAACAACAATTCAACTTTTAAAGGTATGTTCAATTATGTTCATGTTGATGAAAAGTGGTTTTACATGTCCAAAGAATCAGAAAAATATTATCTTCTCCCCCAAGAACAAGAGCCTTTACGTACATGCAAAAGCAAACGTTTCATTACCAAAGTAATGGTTCTTGCGGCGGTAACTCGACCAAGATTTGATTCATCTCGCAATCAACAATTTGATGGAAAAATTGGAATTTTTCCATTCACATGCAAGGAACCCGCCAAACTATCTAGTAAGAATAGTTTTGCGGGTACATTAGAGACAAAGCCAATATTGTCAGTGACCAAAGATGTAATGAGATCATGCTTGATTCAAAAAGTTCTTCCTGCAATTCGAGCTAAATGGCCGCGTGATACGGAGGATATCGTATTTATTCAACAAGACAATGCTATACCTCACATTGACCCTAATGACACTGAATTTCTTGAAGCTGCATCTAGTGATGGATTCAATATACATTTGTCCTATCAACCACCTAATAGTCCTGACATGAATGTCTTAGATCTTGGATTTTTTAGAGCCATTCAATCAGTACAGTAGCAAGAAGCACTTTCAACTGTTGATGAGTTAGTCAATGCAATAGAAAAAGCTTTTAATGAATTGCCACTTCAAAGTCTTAATCTTGTTTTCTTAAGTTTACAACAATGCATAATTGAAATGATCAAAGACTTTGAGGGGAATAATTATAAGTTGTCGCATATGGGAAAAGAAAAATTGGAGAAGCAAGGTCCTCTTCCTCTTCAACTTGAATGTGATCGTGATATCATTGAGAGAGCTTTTCTTTATCTACAGTAGATGGTGTTAATTCAAGTTGAAGAAAAGTTTTTTTTTTTTTTTTTTTTTTAAGAGAGAGAATGGCGTTTAAGATGCCAAGCCAATTGTTTTTTTTTATTTAAAGAGTTATTCTTAACAAGGCACTCAAAAAGATGCCTCAATTATGTTGATTTTTTTAAATATTTGTTGATTTTCCTTTTAAATAGTTTTGAAAATAAAATAGGGGTATAATAGGAACATTAATAAATTAATGACTATTATTTTTAAAAACAGGACAATATTTTAGGACATTTTAAAATGGAACAGAGGACAAACAAAGTGGGACCGGGAGAGCAATATGTTGTTTGGAAAACGTCTAACTAAAGACTACCGAGTAATTTTTATTTGTTGACTAGCGTCTAAAAAGCATGAATACTTCAACAATTAGCGATATCCGTATTGCACATGTATCCAATGTGAACTTTTGAATACCTTAAATTAATATCCTCTTAATTAGTTATTATTATTTAGAAAAATTTTACTCCTAATGACATTTTGTACGATAATTGGGATTTTATTTTTTAGATCTTACAATATAATATTATATATAATAATGTGACATCAATAAATAAATATATATATATATATATATATATATATATATATAAACAAAGATCTCATGTAGGAGAGCATGTGGCACCAACCTTTTTTTTTTTTTCTCAAGTTATTACACCTCATTCCTCTCACATTTAAACTTTCAAGTATTTCACTTGGTCCTCTGTGTAGGACTAACAGAACGGGGTGTTCCATTTTAATCACAACTTCATCATTTAAAGTCTAAATTAAGCATGTAAACTATCGTTTTAAAGCTTATGGAATGTACTTTCAAGCCATTAAAAAATATTTGACATTAAACAAGATTTAATGGATCAAAATAAGCCTGTAAATTTCGGATTACATGTAAACAATCAAAAAAATTACAGCTTTTTATTTTTTTTCTCTACATGCCTAATATGCTTCTAAAAATTACAGATCTAAAAATTAAAAATTACTTAATCTTTTAATTTTAGCATGCATATAGGATTACATATATCAGATATCAAATGTTATAACTTGCACAGTGGGTTTTCTTATTATTTATTTTAATTTATAGTAAAACACTATATTCTTAATTTTGTTTAGACCACATTTTTTCTAATGTGACATATATATAATTGTAGTGGCATTTTCTTTTTAACTGTGATGTTAAAATAGAATTGTGATAATATGAGAAAATTGTGAAATTAGTTTTCTAATTTTATGTATAATTATGCATGGTTTTAATCTTTGAATTAATTTATGATGTCCTTTTAACATATTGTGATATGATTGAATTGATATTATATGAATGCATTATGTGATGAATATATGTGTCCAAAGGGTTTATGAGACTCTTTGGCTCATCTCTATAGTTAGAGATTGTATTGGTAATTCATGTAACATGTATATTTTTATTTATTGTTATTGTGGATGGATAAGACAATTTTTGAAATTATTTGGTAACGTGGCATCCCCAAATTTTTTTTTAATTACAAATAGAATCTTTGTAGTAGGGTATTTGAATATGTAATTTTTTGGGCCATTGTTTTTGGCGATGTAATTTAAGGCTATGTAATTTAATTTTGGAAGCCATGTAAGGGGATGTGTTTCACTGTTACCGATAATTTTCAAATTTTGTCTTAGCATGTTGTATGAAATTATCAGTAGGGCTTATAGTGAAGCCCATGCACAATGTGTTGTGCACAAAGATGTATGGACACATGTTATATATATGATTTTAATATGTGGATGGTGTGATCTTTTATTCTTCACAAAATTTTATTTAAAATCAATTAGATGTGTTATTCCAATTTACATAGTGAGAGATGATTATGAGCTTAGCAAAATTTTCGATCTCACTATGTAGAAAGGAATATCATGGTCTAGTTGGATTTTTGGAAATAAAATTTAAAAATGTATGTGCTAATGTCAACTTGTGTAATGAATGTAGTGAACATGGCCACTAAGAATGTAGTTGCTAATCTAAGGGAGAGAAACTAGATGGAACCAACTATAATATGTGGCATAGAAAAATTCAATATCTGCTTAATGAACAAGAGGTCCTTGAAACCCTAACCAATGTGATGATGCGACCTAAAAATGGGAATACTACCCAACATTGTCATGACTTAGAGGCCTATGAGTCTTGGGTTAAGAAAGATCATTGTGCACACTTCACTATGCTGAGTAGCATGCACAATGATCTTATTAGGGAGTTTGAGGACTACCCAAACGCCCAAGAGATGTGGAACCAGTTTAAGATTGCCTATGGAGGGACTTCAGCAACTAGGTTGCGAGCTCTTACTTTGAAGTTTAAGCAATATGTTATGGATTCAAAGCATAGCATGGCTAAACATCTAAGGACAATGTCTGCATTGATCCATGACCTAAAGGCTGCTGGCAATAATCTCTCTGATGAGCAACAAGTCACAACAGTGATACATTCACTGCCTGAACCTACTTGGGGGCAAATGAAGCTTGTTTTGACACATAGAAAGGAATATCATGGTCTAGTTGGATTTTTGGAAATAAAATTTAAAAATGTATGTGCTATTATCAACTTGTGTTATGAATGTAGTATACATGGTTGCTAAGAATGTAGTTGCTGATCTAACTAAGGGAGAGAAACTAGATGGAACCAACTATGATATGTGGCATAAAAAAATTCAATATTTGCTTAATGAACAAGAGGTCCTTGAAACCCTAACCAATGTGACAATGCGACCTGAAAATGGGAATACCGCCCAACATCGTCGTAACTTAGAGGCCTATGAGTCTTGGGTTAAGAAAGATCGTTGTGCATGCTTCACTATGCTGAGTAGCATGCACAATGATCTTATTGGGGAGTTTAAGGACTACTCAAATGCCCAAGAGATGTGGAACCAGCTTAAGATTGCCTATGGAAGGACTTCAACAACTAGGTTGCAAGCTCTTACTTTGAAGTTTAAGCAATATGTTATGAATTCAAAGCATAGCATAGCTGAACATCTAAGGACAATGTTTGCATTGATCTAACCTAGAGGCTGCTGGCAATAATCTCTCTGATGAACAACCGGTCACAGCGGTGATACGTTTACTGCCTAAACCTACTTGGGGGCAAATGAAGCTTGTTTTGACACATAGTGAGAATATCAAGACTTTTGCTGATATTTCTCGTCATCTCGAGCTTGAGGCATAGTGCATAGGGGTGCACCAAAACACCCTCCTTGTCTCCCAATCTGGGCAGCGGAAGGCATTCAGGCCTAAACGCAAAGGACAAGGGAGGAATGCCAAAGGAGCTGGTAACCTTAGGCCTAAAGAAGGCAAGATAGCAAAGTACCAAAAGGGCAAGCATGCTAAAAAGGACAAGGCAAAGATCAAGTGCTACAACTATGGTAAGAAGGGTCACTTCGCTCGTGAGTGCACTAAGCTGAAAAAGGTATCCATTCTTAACAACTCTGCTATTACTTATGTTTGTACACATGTTTTTGTTGCTCATACTCTTCCTGGGTGGATTGTAGATGCAGAAGCAACCAAACATATAGCTAGAGATAGAGTTGGGTGTGTGGATTAATAAAAAATACCAACATGCACACAGTACGTTATTTTGGGTAACGGAGCTCAAGAAGAAGTCATAGGAGTTGGAACCTACCAGCTCAAATTGCATCTGGGACGTATGTTACTTCTTCATGATGTGCTTCATGCACCTAGTGTCCAATGTAATCTATTTTCAGAACTTGCTATGCTTAGACTTGGATTTAGTTTCCGTTTCGATGGTCCTTAGTTGGATTTTATTTAAATAAAACCTTGTATGGACATGGTTATTTATCTAATAATTTCTTTATGTTGGATTTAGATCATTCCACTTTTTCTTTTATTGCTCATAATGATGATATTTTTGATTCTATAATGTGGCATGCTAGACTTAGACACATAGGAAAAGATAGATTGGCTAGACTAGCTAGAGAAGGCCTATTGGGGTCTATCACTAATGCAAGCCTACCTATGTGTGAACCTTGTCTAGCTGAAAAGGCCTGTAGGAAGCCTTTTGGTAAGGCTCCAAGGGCAACTCATCCTTTGGAATTAGTCCATTCGGATATATATGGACCTATGAATGTTAAGGCACGCCATAGCGCCTCTTATTTTCTCACATTTATAGATGACTATTCACGTTTCAGTTATGTCTATCTAATCTCCCATTGCTTTGAAGCATTAGATTGCTTTAAGCGCTTTGTGGCAGAGGTTGAGAATCAGAAAGAAAGGTGCAAGAAAGAATTAAAAATCTAGAGGGAGAGATAGCATAATCACATTTTTTTGGGAGAGAATATGAGAGAGAATAGCAAATTTATAGAATAAACTTTAATGAGAAGAATATTCAAAATGAAATGTATAGTTGTAAACACCAAATTATCCAAGTCATGCTATGTAATAAAATAATATTATATCATTGTATTTATGATAAAATAGGATCACATCTAAAAATCAAAGAAAAAAAAAGATAATAGATTTATTTATTTTTAGTTTATATTTACCCAAAAAAAAAATCACATTCTACCATTTTATTCATATCCATATAATGATGAAGTACTAGTATTCAAGGTCAAGTTGAAGGATCTAGTTTCGCTCTTGCTTAAAAAACCATGTCATTTTCATCAACTTTAAGAGATAAAGATTGTAAAATTAAAAAATTTTATTTATTTTTAATTTATACTCACCCAAAATGGACTGAAGTGGACCAAACTAGATTGGACCAAATGAACCAAAGTGGACCAAATTGGACTGAGTTGGACCTAAATAGACCGAATGAAACTAAGTGGACTAAAATGGATTAAATTGGAACAAATTGGACCAAATGAACCAAGTAGGCTGAATTGGACAGAAGTGGACCGAATTAGACCAAAGTGGACCTAATTAGACCGAAATGGACCGAAGTGGGTATTTGTTATCTCTATTTCTTGAAGTTGATGAAAATTTCATATGGTTCTCTAAGTAGGAGTAGAATTTGATCCTTTAACTTGGCCTTGAATACTAAATTAGCATATGGATATATATGAATAAAGTGGTGAAATATGATTTTTTTTTTCTCGGTAAGTGTAAACGAAAAATAAATAAATGGTGTCTTTGCACAACTTGTTTGCATTGCATGTATTTTCTATTATAAGTTACATTTAGGTTCAAAATGTGTAAAGTCATGGTAGTTAAAAGTGATGGTCCTATCATTATTGGTAATTACAATTAATTTTGAGAATGTGTAAAGGTATAATGCATTATATATATATATATATATAGAAAGAAAATGATGACATGACCATTGATGTGGCTCAATAGAAGTGTAACAACAATAAATGATACACTTCATTTTTTAAATATTATATAGATATAGATATTAAATGGGCAAGGTGGGTGAATAAATGGGTCGGAGACACGCTAAACTTCTAATTAAATTGTACTCTCCCAACCAGGGGCAGAACCGAAATTTTCACTTGGGGGGGGGGGGGTGTGGAGACTAAACTATCACATTGATTCACAATTCAAGAAAAACTCAAAGTACCACACGGTCCCCCCCCCCCTCCTCCAACACACACACACACGCACGCGCGCATAAGTCTTAGATTTTTAATTCCAAAGTGAGTCATAATTCATATATATTACATACAAAAGTTTCATTTCTACAAAATTGTCTTATATGAAAGCTTTACATATTTCTCAACTCTATTGAGTATACCAAAGTTTTCTAATTTGCTACAGTCACGTGTAACAATAATAAATAAATAAATAAATATAAGTATTAACAAAACTAAACTATATTTACAAGAAAATAAAAATAAATCATAAACCATAAGATAAACAAACAGAACTGAAAAGGGGAAGATCTGAATAAAGAATTCTGTGCCTTCAACTAAGAATACTATGCTTAGGGGTGGGAAACAATATGGATAATTCCACCTTTACTCCTTTATTTGATCTAAAGAAGCTAAAGATACCCATATCAAATGCAATTTGCAGTCACTAATTAGATAATTTAGTTTGGATTTGAAGCTGAAATTCTGAAGTTGAAACAAAGAGTAGAATGAATTTTTTTGTGGAGTAGAATCTACATGTGAAGTGAAGAGGACTGGGCGACTGGGTTTGTGTAAGCCAAAGAAAAGAATTTTGTTTGAGTTTTTGGAACTTAAAAAGGAAAGTGAGTTTCAATTTTCAACTTGTAAAGGTAAAAAAATAAAAGGTTTGGGAAGAAGCTGATGAAGCTTCCAATGTCATTAGATTATGTTGTCTAAAAAAAGAAAAGGACATAAATTATCAAACCATAAAAGACACTCCTATCTTTTCCTCCTTGTTAAGCAGCATAAGAAAGAAATAAAAGAGAGGATAACCCGGCTACATTTTGGGAAAAGAGAAAAAAAAAAAAAATAATGCAATAGATGACATACTATACAATAATAGAATGCAAAATACTGTTATGCTATTTTTAATTAAAAGGAGAAAACATCATTTAGTCCCTATATTTTGAGGTCATAGTCAATTTGGTCCTTACATTTAGGCAACAGTTAATTTTATCCCTGTTATTTTTAACTTGCAGTCAATTTGGTCCCTACCGTTAACTCATTAACACAAAATGCCTATGTGGCAAATGATGTGCATTGTTGGCACACTTGGAGCTTATGTGACAACAAAAATAATAATAATAAATTTATATTAACTTTAAACAATGATACATTAGCATCTGAATAATAAAAAAATAATTGATTTAATTTTAAAGGAAAAAAAAAATCACGAATTCAGATATGGAGAGGGGAACACACAAATCTTGAATATTAACCCAGAAAATATCAAACCCGAATCAAGCTCAGCAAATATTAGTTTATGTTTTTGTTTTTAATGTATTGGTGTAAATGTTAGTTTGGGAATTTTCGGTGGCGGTAGTGGCGGTGGTGTGACAGCGGTAGCGGTAGCAATTGCGGTAGTTGTGATTGTTGTTTATTATAGTGGATATATTATTTTATTGCAGTTGATATATTATTTTATTGTAGTAGATGTATTATTTTATTGTGTTGAAAACTAAAATAGATCCACTGATACTTGATGCTTTGTAAAGTGTATACATAAAATAGATAAATTAACTTTTTGTGATGTTAAATTGCTAAAAAAGTAACTCCACTCTAACATCATAAAAACAAGATCAGGTGAATATTGATACACCACAAATGCAACTCCATTGAACACTGCCACAACATTTTTTGAGAATAAGCGGCAGAGTACACTGTCACAACATTAATGCAACTCCATTGAAAGTGAATCTTGACATATAAATGCGACATCATGGAGAGTTATTCGATGCATGAGGAAATCACGACCACGTTAAAATTGGCAGATTGTACTGGCACAAATTAAAATTTACACTGTTTCACATAACTACAAATTAGAACTTAACAGTTTGGGAATTCTGCTATATGTCCTTGTCACGTACCAAAAGATGCAAGAGCAATTACATGAAAAAGGAAAAAAGAAAAAAAAAAAAAAAGAAAGCAATAGATTAGTACGTAGTTTTTCAAAACCCCCCTCAGCTTTTATTCTCTACAAGAGCATTAGCGTTTTCAAGTTATTGCTTATTTATATTCATTTAATTATAGAATATTTAGCCTTCTTAAAAATACTCCTAAATAAATGAGTGTTTGAATATGTAATTAAATGAGAAAGATCTCAAAATTTACATTTTTCCCCGCTCTTATAACATATATATATATACACACACACACAATATTATAATCTTTTCTCTTTAAAACATATTTTTACACATAATTACCAAATTTTTATATATAAAATCTTTAAAAGGAAAGATAAAAAAAATAAGTGGGAAATTCAAGTTTGTCCTTTTTTGTTGCCACATCGTATTTTGAAATTAGAGAATACAAAACAAAAAAATTAATTTTAAATAAATGGGAAATTCGAGTTTGTCCTTTTTTGTTGCCACATCGTATTTTGAAATTAGAGAATACAAAACAAAAAAATTAATTTTTTAAATCAGTTTTTTTTTCCACTTTTTTTTTTTTTTTGTTGTATTTTTCTTTTCAAAATTACACACACATATATATCAACAATAAAATGTTACATTTTAACAATACATTTATTTTAAGTTGTGGTACGTCCTCTTATGATATATCTTATTTTTATTTTATCTTATAAAAAACAGACACCTCATTAATTATGAAAATATTACAATAAAAATGTTCTCAAATGTGACAAGGTTCCCACGATGAAAATAGCCAAATACCATGTTTTGGAAAAATTTATGGCAAATTAACACTGTTTCGAAAATATTTAGCAATCTACCACTTTTTTAGTATTCGAGTTTCACAAAATCGAGTTCTAAATAGTACTCGAGTTTCGTAAACTCGAGTTCCTAAGCAATATGGTACTCGAGCTTCACAAAGTCGAGTACCTTGTTTTTCTTTTTTTTCCTACTTTTTGTTTTGTACAAAACTTTGGTGAATTAAGTGCCTATAGATTTTTTCTATGCTCTATTGCGTTAAGTGTAAAAAGATGCTGCAAATTTTTAGGCTTTTGGGTTCAGTTCTGCACAAGTTACCAAAGTGTGGATTTGGGTGAATAGAAAAGGTCTAATGGACTAGGCCTGAGGCCTAACAAGTTCTCAAATATCATATGGGGTGTTGTCCTCATCTCAAAAGAAAATTAATGGTAGCAGGTGGCAGAAAAAGAAAAAAAAAATTATTAATTAAATATATTGCTTGAAATGCAGGCCAAATTTTATTATATTCAGTTGGAAGAACATTTTATTAATTTAATGGAGTTTAATAGAAGTTCGTCAAAGTTTGTAAGTTTTTCTCATATCTTCTCTTTTATGAAGTATTAATTCATTCCAAAGATTGCTACTTCGCTATCATTTTTTCTACAACATTCTCTGACTTTTTATTTAGAAAACTATGATAAAAAATTTTTCCCAATATTCTTATGAAATTATTTTGGCATGACTAGTGTTAGTTGTATTCTATTAGTCAACTGGGCCAAGAACTTATGAAATCTCATTTTGTTCATATCCAAACAATTGAGACCACTATTTTGTAATAATTGCAATACAATTTAGTCCTGAAGGTAATAAAACTTAGCAAATCATCACCAACCTCATCTTTTTTATTTGTTTTTTCTAACTAAAATTGCTGACATGTTTTGTCTCTATTATGAATTTAGCAAAATTTTGTGTTCTTTATTTAGCCATTTAATTTTTGACAACCAAGGGTGTGTATATATTATGCATTTCCCTATAGAAAATTTAAAATTTAGCTAATTAAATTGAGCATTTGAGATTTAAAAAAAAAAAAAAAATTCATCCCACCAAGACTTCCTCTTAGCATTTGAGATTTCAATATCATATAAAATTTCCTTATTCACGATGGGTTCAAATTTTGAAGTACTTGGAAGCTTTATAGTCTTCCATACATTAATTACAATAAACTGGACTAGGGATTTAGCTCAATAAAATAAATGCCAAATTATTGGATATGAATCCCTGGCCTAGTACATTAATCAAAATAAACTAAGGAATCTTTTGTGCTTGGTTCATGTGCTACCACAATGTTTCATATGAGAAAGGTTATTCAAAATAATCATCATATATTACAATTGTTTTATCTACTACTGATGGCCCTTGGGGAAGATTCTATTAAACAAAGCTGATGCATGTGCTCCCATACAATGCCTCACTTCATTATTCACATCATCAAGAGGAAGTTTATGTGCTATCAAGAAAGGCTGGTGGTAAGTCCATCCAAAACTAACTTTCTACTCTCTCTCTTCTCTAATACTAGTATTTTTTTTTCATATTAGAATAAAATATAGAATTTTATTCATAAATTATTTGCTATTTCTTCCACGACATATTTACTTTCTTCAAGTTTTTCACATAATTTGGGAATTATTTTTCTGTAGGAAGACGCACTACTAGTATTTCAACTTAGGTCCTCTAATGTGCGAACAGGTTTGGGTACTTCAATTGTCTAATTCTCTTTTTTGTGAAGGTTTTGTTATTTTCTTTTTCCTTGCCCTTCCCTCAACATTATATAATGCATAAAAATGGATTTTTGATTTTATTTTAAAAGTATTATAATAATGCTTGCATAAGTGTCATTGAGAAAGTTTTAATTCCCACAAAATTATTTTTATTTTCCCAATATTATATGTTCTTGAGCTTTAGCCAATTGTTAAGGTGTTCTTATAAACTTGTAACATCTTGATCAATAATTGCTCTCTTTTTTGAAAAAGTTAGAATGCACTAAGCATAATAAACATAATGCTAGAATTTTGAAATACAATTAACGATCAGTAATTACCAAGCACCTATGTCATATTCAAAAATGAAAAATAGACAATTTACATCAATACTAGCCATAATTTGTTCTTTTTGATGAAAGCGCAGGCAGGGAAAAGATGGAATATGACATTTCCTGCTGAACTTAGTCAGGGTAGAAAGGATAGGAAAAATTCATTTTCTTCCCCTATTTATTATAAATTTCTGCAAAATTTTATGGTGGGTGATGTAGAACAGACAACACAAACTTTCCTAGAGCTCACTAGAAGTCAGTGTGTGGGAAATTCAAGAAGTAGAAAAGTACAAGTAGAAATCATCGGCGATAGCAGTGGAATTGTGTGAAATTTGGTGACGTGAAGGGAAACAGCGCTAGGAGTAAAACTTATTTTGTTCAGCCATGATCAAATCTTCTTTTCGGGTAAATTCTTTCGTTAAGCCCTTTAAATTTGTGTATCTGCCATTTTTAGTAATACCTATTTTCTTAATAACTTTTAGTTTAAAATTCAAAATAAGGTCCCATCTATTTTGGGATGTCTCTTAGAGATAGTAGTTTTAATCTCCGCAATTATCTCAATTTTTCATTTTTGGTAAAAATCACTATTTTGCTACCCAATTTCATAATTAGCATGAATTAGGATTTTTTAGGTGTTTTTCTAGTTGCCCTAGGTTTTCTTTTAACTATTTAAACTTATTGTAGCCTCTAAGGCAATTCCAGTTTTCATATTATAAAAATACAAAAAAATTTCAATTGTTTCTCTCTAGTGGATTTTAGAACCCTTAAAGATTCAAGAACCCCTTGTGGATTTGATATTTTCATTCAAGAGCTAATGTGGTTAATATTTTTCACCCAGAAAGCAACGTTTCTTGTAACTTGATCTTCTGCAACATTAGTGGGGCACCTTCATGTCTCTTCAAGAATTGAAGCCCAAGAACAAGAGCGCACCCTACCTCCTAGTAAAGAGAGGTGCGATTTTTCTCTATGGAAAGCTAAGTGACAAATTTGGCATAGTGGCTGAGGATTTATTTTAACTAATAATCTTGCGAAGCCTTAGATTACAGACAAAAGATTGGTCATAATCCAGAAATCACAAAAAATGGACTTTCAAGTTGATTCCAGTGCTTCTTCTTTTTTTCTTTTTTTCTCTCATTAAGATTTGTGAGTTCTCTTCTTCTTTTCTATTGTTTCTCTTCCAACAAATTTTATTATCAATCTTTGTTTTTTCCTATTCTCAACTTTGTATACTATTCACTAAATTTGTTATTCTTTTCAAATTCATTGTTCCTTTATATTTCAGTGGAAAATTGACTGCAATAGGGAGTGTTGATGACCATGTTTGTGTTATATGGAATTCTTCAGAATGATGTACACATTTTTTAATTTGCTCTTTTCCATGTTTTTCATTTTGGATCTTTTTTCTTTTCCATTTCTAATGACATACATGGATTTATTCCTGAATTACGGGTTGTGAAATCTAAGTTTTTTCTATTACTAAAGATTGTCATAACCAGTAAATGACAAAACAAAACCTTCCCATAACCTCGTCAGATTCTTTTCAGGGTTTCATAAGTAAATGCACTTAATAGTTAATAAACTGAAAAAATGGTTGTTGTATTCTTAGTGGAGCCTTTTTACTAATTTAAATTTTTTTAAAAGGATGTCTGACATATCAGGCTGCACACAAATCAAACATTATGTGTGCCTAAGTTCAAGTTGCTGCCTCATCTACTTCAAAAAGAGTAAACAAGAGTGGATGACTTTCCACTATAGTTGCAGAACCTTTAATTATTTGATGAAGTGTCTATAAACAGTTTCAAGAAGCTGAGATATCTACCAGCAAGGGTGTGGTGCCCCACTAGATAACAGATGCTGCCATGCTAGTAATCCTTCATTTCCCAACTAGAGGTTATATACTTCAGCATCGATAGGTCAAGATTGCCCATGTTCCAAGTCTATAGATAAACTTTTGATTCCTATGCTAAGCTCAAAGAATCTAAAATAGGTATTTTGCTCAAATGTCTTTATGTTTAATATATCACTTTGAATGGACTAGCTTATGCACTTAATTATTAATTTCCATAATTTTTGTTCAAAATTGTGTGCTCATATACTGTAGCATATTTTTCTGCATAGCATACTTAAATCTTTGAATTTTCCATCCAACAAAAAAAATCAAGTATTTTTGTTTGAACAATCAATTCTAAACTTCTTGAGATTATTTGTGTGTGTGTATTCTGGTCTACCAATGCATTGATTAGGGCTTTTTAGTTACTATTACATTGTCCTCACTGTTAAGTTTTCACTAACCAATTTTGGATTAATTAGTGCTCTTTCATTATTCATATTAAAACTTCTCCAAAGTTTATTAATGTTATGAATTCATCTAAAGTTAGTTTTAAACATGAGAAATGCTCAGCGACAAATTATTTATTATATTTTAAACAATTTTGTAGATGACCTTAAAGTCTGATTTGCTGTACAATGTGCACTATAAGGAAGTATAACTTGAGATTCAAATCAAATTAAACGAGAGGGTTAACAACTTTTTTCTTTTGAGATCAAATTATAATGTTGGGTAAGCTGTATTACTCATCATTGGATTATTTCATGATTGCAGTTGTATTACTCTTCAGTTTTTTCTTTCTTTTTATTTTTTCCTAAAAGACTTCTGGTTGTAGGTCAGCTAGAACCATAAATTGAATGTACCTGCATGTGCCAATTGGGTATATTAGGTATCACTTCAACAATGCATCAAGTAAGGCCTAGGCTTTCCCAGCATTTACACTTTTCACCATGTTCACTTCTTTCTCCTATATCACTACAACAAAATTGACTTGTTTCAACCCACTTTTCTCAAGGGTTGACTAAAAAGTGCCGAAACCATCACTAAAAATTGGGGTGTATGTAGACGTTTGATTAGCTTTACTCCGAGGGTCATTAAAACCCTCGGAATAAACCTATACAACCCTCGGAATATTCAATTAAAATTCGGCGGCTAGTGTCTACGCTCCAGCGCTAATTGTAGCTCCAAATTTAAACATTTTTCAACGCATCCTATCACAACCTTTGAAAAAAGATATCTCAAAATTTTCAACCCTTGAAATAAAGTCCAAAATTAAAATACAAAAGGAAAGCTCATTTTTGTTCACGCTCCACAATCAGAAAATTCTCTCAAAATCGATTTGAGCTCATCTCAGAAAACTCAAAGATCGGAGCTCATCTCATCTCCGACGGGTTGATTTGCGGTGGTCAGCTATCTCATCTCCGACGACAAGCGAGCGGTTGATAGACTGAGCACTCTTCGCCACCCCATTTTCCGATTACAGGTCTGTCTTTCTCTGTTTGTTTCCCGAGAAATTATGGAAATTACATAGCAGAACTATCCAAACAATTTTTGGTATTCTCTCTCGTTTTCTCTCTCTCCATCGGTAGATATTTCTCTTTCCTCACCATTGGTATAATTTGGGGGCTATAGGATTTGGATTACATGTCCTTTGGTATAATTTGGGGGCTATGGTTTGGATTACATGCCCTTTGGAATCTGAAGTATGGGTTGGATCCAAGAGGCTTGAACATATTATATTGAAGAAATGCTTAAAAAGGAGTTTCTAAGTGTTAATGGTGTGGTATAACAATAGTATCAATTTAAGTATTTTATCTAAGAGTTTGAAGCTGATTTTGAAAATTCTATGTGTATGTTAATTATTGAAAATCAGCTATCATATAGGTTTCCCCAATGGATATATTGATTATACCAGTGCAGTGCAAGTCTTTGTGTTTCTCAAGCTATTTAAGCTAAAATCAATGCAATTGATTAACCATTTTTATTGGTTTTTTCACTTTTTGTGTTATGGAGTATAAATTAGAGTTTTTTGAGTTCCCTAATTTTGAAAGGACTGGACTATGTGATATCAAGAAGTTGCTACAAATTTATAATTTATACATTTGAAACTTGTGTTAAAGAGTACTCTTCTCTGTAGGAAATTTGGAGTATACACAAAAGCTTTTGTAGCTGGACTTCCAAAAATCATTAACAATGTCATATCTAGCTCATCTCCTAGTGTAATCTATGATTAAATCACAAAACAATCTTCATTTTTTCACACATGATTCAGATCATAGACAAAGCCTTTTAGATTTTAATCATTTTGCCAACAGATTAACTTGTACAATACGGATAGATTATTTATGGTAGGTAATGAAGATCAATCTCAAAGAGAAAATCCCATCAGGAAGGTCAAGGATTTAGCTGAGGAACAAAATGAGCATAACCTCTACGCATTTACTCCCAAAGGAAAGGGAGGAAGATAATGCCTCTCAAAATATCATATATGGTAGCTCTGTTTCGTTTTGTTTGATTGTTGAATCCATAGTTATTGATGCTTCTCATTTAAATAAAGTGTTTGGTAGCTCTATTTTATTGTAGGAAATAAGAATGATATTTTTTGGGTTATTCTTATGTGACAATATTGCGGCTGGTATTGAAGCTCGTTATGGTTTTCTTAGCTGATCCAAATGATATCTTCTTGACAGATGGAGCAAGCCCAGCTGTAAATTCTGACTTCACTTTCTTTTTGTTTCTATAACTGCCAGTATTTTCCATTTCCAATTGATACATTTATAACAGATTGTGTTTCTCTCTTACCAGGTCCATATGATGATGCAATTACTGATAAGCTCAGAAAATGATGGAATTCTTTGTCCCATTCCTCAGTACCCTTTATACTTTGCTTCAATTGATCTCCATGGTGGCACACTAGTATGCTTCTAATTTGTAGCACTTTATTCAGAAGCTCAAGATTGGTTGTATTCAACTACTAAGTGAAAAGACTTTTTTTTCTTCTTTTTTTCAGCATAGATTTAACACTGACCTGACTTGGTAACTTGGAAGTTGGAAGTTGGAAAATGGAAATTTGATTTATTCTTTTTTGAATTTTCATTCAATCTTGAAGTATGCTTATTTCAGGCTCCTTACAATCTCAATGAAGCAACAGGATGGGGATTGGAAGTCTCTTCACTTAAGAAGCAATTGGAGGCTGCCAAGTCTCAAGGCATCATAGTTAGGGCTTTAGATGTTATAAATCCCAGAAACCCAACAGGCCAGGTGTGCTATTAGTAGGTTTGAAGAAGTAGAGATTTGTCTAGCAAAGTACCTAAAGTTCACGTAAAAGAGAATGCATTGCTATGTGTCTATTTTTGTTCCTGTACATTATATGATTTTTCTGTTGTACCTGCAGGTTCTTGGTTAGGAGAACCAGCATGACATTGTGGAATTCTGTAGGAAAGAAGGTCTTGTGCTACTGGCAAGGTAAATTCTTATTAGCAAAAGATGTTGAAACATCACGCAACTCTACTAATAAATAGAGATTTGAGTACTTGTAGGGAACTAAATTTGGTTTTGTTTGCTCTTTATTGATTCCCTTTGCTTGCTTGGAGCCCTACCCAATAGATCTGATTTGATTTGCTATGTTAAAGTTACTACTTATGTCCAATGAACTTTATACAGGTATATCAGGAAAATGTTAATTGTGAATAGATCATGTGTAATGTATTTGAGTTGATTTTTGTGGAATTTGAAATTTGGATTAAGTGTCAGGTGTTAATACCATGTTCTATTACTTAGAGATTTAAACTGGATAATAAGGTGTTCACTTGATTGTAAACTTGGTTCAAAGCCATTATGATCTACTTAACAGCTGTGAAATTATTATTTTCTAATTGAATCATTTGTCTTTAAGATCAACAAGACTATTCTGGTGCTTATGCATATGAAAGGATTGATGTGGAGGGATCTTTCCATACTGAATGGTTCAAGCTTGCCAAACAGTGTAAGATAAGTTTTGGAGGTATTCCACTTGAATGAAACTCAAAATAATCCTAATAAATTTCTGCCCAGGACTCTGCTGGGCAGAGCTGACACCACCTCTACCTATTGAAATGTATCTCAATTATTACATACTCCAATTAAACACCCCAGCTCTTGAGCAGTTTTATTTCAGTGGTCTTTTGGCCAAGGACGTTACGGTGGAAAACCTCCCCAACTTGGTTAAATCAGGTCTTAAATTTGAGGAGATAGAAAATGAAGTGAGTACTCGAGATTATGTAAAGAGGATATGGGACTTCATGGAATCACTCTGTAACGTTGAATCCATGGAATTCAGCATAGAAACGCAGAGGTACGGACATGTTATGTTTTTCATGCTCTAACTCTCTTATCATTAATTAAATTGCTCAATGCTACTTAATAATATTGTTGCGAGTGGGTTGTGACTTTGTGCAACTTGTGATTGTTATGTGGTCATGCAGATCCTCTACTATGGTTCTATCGATGATCTTCCTGTGTTTAAAAATTTGACTTCCTTGACGTTTGGTGGTTGTATTAGGTCTTGTTATTATATGTGGCCTGTAGTACAACTCTTGCTTTGTCAGGCTCCAAAGGTACAAACACTTGTCTCGCAAGAAATTAAGAAAGCTTCAAAGGAGGTATCCTACTTGTCAATTTGAATTTGACGAAGGACAAGTTGATTTTAAGTTCTCTTTCTTAATTTGTGAGAAGCAATAGCTTTATTGGA
This sequence comes from Quercus glauca, assembly GCA_023736055.1. Taxonomy (NCBI): domain Eukaryota; kingdom Viridiplantae; phylum Streptophyta; class Magnoliopsida; order Fagales; family Fagaceae; genus Quercus; species Quercus glauca. The sequence continues at coordinate 103,881,010 of CM043318.1, forward strand.
ATGGCCATTGGTCTTTGCATCTTTCATTTTAGTTTGGAAATGTGTATTTTGTCCAGTGATTTGTTTAGTGCAGCTATTTGCATTGTGTTTGTGTGTTTTTGTTGAGGAGGTCATTTAGACTTTAGCTTTGGTTGTGTTTTGTGCAGCCACTAGGCTGATTTGGGTGTTGTATGGCTACTGGCCTTTTGTTCCTGCACAAAGTAGTTTGTTTTCTTGTGCGTGATTTAAATTCTTGTATTTTGAAGCATCTTCTAATCTCTTGGAATGGCCTTGAGAAATCATTCTTTGCCCAACACTCTCAGCATGCTATTAAAGGTGTTGGGTAAAATAGTTTATTGGTTTCAAAATTCTATAGTTAAAAATTACTACAGAATTTTTATAATGAATGCCTTAAGAACCCAGCAGCCTACTTAAAATGGTTTAGTAAAAGGAGGAGTAACATGTCTTTGTCCTGGGGTTCACTTCATTCATTATAACTAAAAAAGTGTAAGTTTCTGATGGACTGGCACTCCGATAGGTCAACTGCTATCAGTGCTGCTAGAAAGATCCAAATTATAATGCACTATCTAAAACTAAGTAATTTCATATCTGATATGGTATGCACCATATATTTTTGGTAAATTTTAAAAAGATGTGGATAGGATCTAAGCTTGTCATTAAAAATTGGTCTGGTCTAGTTGGTTAAGGGAAAAAGATGAATTATTTTTCTATGTATTACATTTATCAAATTGCTTTATATGTGACAATGTTTAACCTCTGTGATCATATGAGTACCTATGTTCTACCCATATTTTTCTTTTCATTTTGTGCACAAAGATGATTATAGTAGCTCTGTCATTGAGGTATACTGGTTTGTTATTTCAGATGTGGATTGGTTTCCCTGACAACTTGCTTCTTTTTAATGTTTGCTCTACTAACAGACAAAACAACTTGATGGGAATCTTCCATCTGAACTTGAGGAGTTCCTGAACAAAAATCAAGGGGTTGAAATGGTAGTAAAGTTGGGTAGAGAGAATACTAATTGTCAAGTGATTCTGTTACAAAAGATCAGGGGCCCTATTCCTCAGCTGAAACCCAAAAACAACAGTGGTAGGTCTTTTCGCTACAAAACATGCTTGTTTTTACTTCTTTAACTTAGTAATACATGCTTTGTTTTCGAGTGATTCTCTTTTTAGTTCATGTCTTAGTTTTCTTTTAATACTGCAGCCTCATGACACAGCTGAGTTGGAAAACGTGGAATCTTTGAAGGATAGTGAGAACAAAGCAGGAAAACGCAAACGCCAGGTGAATTATTCTTGATGGAGATGTGATCACAAATTTGAGATTATAAGTTTGATGCTTTTCATGTTTCTTTTCTGATATCAATCATTTTTGTTATATCTAATTTTTATTTTTCTATTTTAACTCAATTCAACACAACTAAGATCAATCCTAACTATTTCGAGTCTACTACATGGTTCTTTTTATGCTACTTGGCCTTATCTTGGACATGTCCCCATATATCTTTTCTTTTAACATAAATATTTGTTGATGCAATTTGGCAGAATCCTTTATGTGAGACTCTTTAAACACTAGTACATCAAGTTGTTTTGCATTGAAATAGAATAATATTAAGATTAGGATTTCGATCATGCATGGTTCTTGTACTGATTCATTTCTCTTCTTCTTTTGCCTCATTTTTTTGCTCCTTTATCTAGTTAAAATACTAAGTTCCTTTATGTTAATATGAAAATTTCTACATAAACTTCAAGAATGAAGAATTTAGTAATTTGGAAAGCTAATTGAATTTTGTTTTGGTATAATATAGATTTTTTAATATGTGGTTCTTTACAGTTTATGTGCATGGCTGTGGGTTTTTATTTAATTTTTTTTTTAAAAGAGGAAAACCTTATTTTGAGGGTTGTGAGACCCTCAAAAAAAGGTTATTGTTCTTTCAAGGGTCATGTAGGCTGTTGAAATTTCAATTTCAAGGGTCACGAAGGTAGAAATATCCATTTCGAGGGAATTTGTTTCAAAAGTCATCAAGGCTTTTAATACCTTTTTCAAGGGTTTTGACCCTCGGAAAAAATCAACTTTGTTGTAGTGTATATATATAATATCAGAAATAAATCTTTTTTTTTGGAATATGCAGGATTCCTGACAATTCGTCCACTGTTCAAATCCTGTGTTATGGTTTGCTAACTTTGTAGAAGTGACTTCAGTAGTTTTCTAGATTATGAGGTACACATCTAGGATTAGCCTTACATACTGATTATCATCATATAATAATCAATGTTCAAACTTTAGTAATAATCAATGGCATAAACTAGCAAGAAATTGAAGAGCAAGCAACTTGAAACTCAAATTTGACGCATGTTTTTTGTCTGTGATCAAGTTATGCTCTAAGATAAACATCTAGTGACTTTCCATCTTGCACACTTGATTGATTGTTAAAATCATTTCACAGATAATCACTGCTACCAATCTCTGTAAAGAGCATATCATAGTAAGCTTCAATTAATGGATTTTCAAATTTCTGTTATAGTCTTCTCTTATTGTCAGTCTTGTTGTCTTAACTAAGAGGCCAACCTGTTTAGGTGCTCCACTTCATACTACTGTATGGAGGGTAATAGCCTACAGATTGCAGATAAGGCAATGGACATAAGTCTTTGTAAGCTGAATTTTGTTTGTAATTATTCAATGAATACCATATGTGTATTTCTCAGGAATATGACTGAAAACTTCTATCAATGAAATTTTCTATGACTAAGAATCTAAAATATCATAGCTGTGCTTTTATCCAATTTGAATTGTATTTCCTACACTTAAAGCCTCATTGTCAGTGATAAGTTGAAATAAGATACGCAATTTTCTTGCATAGGATGATGATTATTTTGTGAGAATTTGCAAACTGATTTGAAAAAATTGAGGGAGGCATCACAAATTTAGGGAAAAAGTTAGACCATACAGGTATGAATGTTAAATCTTAAAAGCTTACATAAATTATTTTTGCAGTCTACCCAGAAAAGAATCAGGGATATTAGCTAATTGCTAATCAAGGTTGAACAAATTTGTGCCTAGTCAATACTGTCCAGCTTTAAGCTTTACTATCACTCACTGTAGTGCTTTTTCTGGTGACGCATATAACCCGGCCACTAGAAAATGTAATTCTATTCTTGTTGTGACTGAATTCATGTTGAATGTTTGTTTTTGCAGGGTTGAAAAGTTGACAGATTTTTACTTAAATGGGTAAATTTGAAGTCCACTTCCAGACGGGAGTAGTTGGATACTCTCTCTTTAGTGCCATTCTATTTTTCGATTCTGTGTGCTGGTATCAAGGAAAACATCAAAAGCTAATGCCAATTGCATCAGAATGTGAAGTGTGGTGGTCAGTAGAGAAATCATTACTGCCTGTATATAAGACTCCAATCTTGATAATAGGTGACCTCATCTGCTGCAACAATAGAATGTCTTCTCTAAGAACTGACTTTATGGACTGAAGGTATACCTTTTATCATTTTTACCTACAGTCTTGTCATAGTTACTAATAAAAAAACTCCTAGTGAGTGTTATTTTAATGTCTTTTCTTTTGTCATTCAATTTAACCATTGTCATTGTAGGATATAAAGAAATCTCTTTTGTCTGTTTTTGTGTACCTTGTGCTGTTATCTACAAAATAATTTGCTAGATCTATAGAATAATTTATCATGATTCATCACCATTTTCACAATTAGGTGCTTTTGTAAGGTCTAAACTGGGTATTACTGTTCAGCATTCCCTTTATATCCAGGAGTTTCCTTACAAACTATAGTTCTTCAGTCTCTTGTTTAATTCTTATGCTACCTTATGTAGGCATTGAAATTTATTTTCGACCTAAAGCTGAAGCAAGGGAGATATGGCTGCTTTGTTCTATCTACGAACCAATTCTGCAGAAAGGGAAGACTTTCAGCTGTCAACAGAATGTATTTCTGGAGGTTCATATGGTGATACGTATGTCAATACAAACAGATGTATTGCACGTGGTGTTATTATATTATCATCCAGTTGGGACCATTCTGGCTGAACCTAATTACCAAGGGAGTCCCTCATTTGAAACAATCTTGTCCACTCTTAATGTTCCCGCCGGACTTGTTGGGCATGTGAGCAGAGCTAGGTTTTAGTGGAAATGGGCATAGTCACTTCCATCGCTTATCTATATACAATAAGCTGGGTTCTTTTCTACCAAACTGAATCAAATCTTATGTCGTTATCTTGGCCTCATAGAGCCCTTCGTTCCAGTGACCTGAACACTTGACTGTACACTGAGGTATACATACGAAGATTAACCATCTTATACACATTGATTTCATTTCTCAGATCTTAATCTCTTCTACATATCTCTACCAAAGCATGTAATAATACTACCATCAATTAATGGAATTCCCATGTGTATTCTGTCGGAGCCGTCTCTTCTTATCAGCCTTGTTGTCTTAACCAAGAGGCCAACTTGTTTGGGTGCCCCAGTTGATACAAAAGTTCGGAGAATAATTTCCTAAAGTTAGTAGATAAGGTAATTAATGGACATATACCTCTGTAGGTTGACTTCTATTTTCTGTTATTCGATTGGTATAAATTAGTTTAGACATTAATTGTATTACTAACAAATATGACTTTAGTTTGAACTACCACTATTTTGATAGATTCTGATTACTGTGCATTCCTTAATCTTTTGAGTGGAGTAAAGGCGAGATGCACAACAGTGTGGTAGAACTAAAAGCCATATTCTTACATCATTTGACCCTCCTGCGTAGCTCCATATATGCATGACCATGCTGGCTTCTTTGAATTGAACTTCTGATAAATATGGGTAAGTTTTGATTATTGTGAATGAGTGGGACCAATTCTAACATTGATTATGCAAAATGCTAACCAAAAATAGTATACACAGGTTCTACTTAGTGTTACACAGGCACATCAAACAATATATCCACTCCAAACACATTCTGCAGTCTCACACTTTCATCTTCAGCATCATCAACCATCGTTGAAACTTGCTCAGAACTAGAGCTTGTCCTTAACAAGAAAGAACTAGAGTTCTCAAGATTACATGCCAAGTATATGGGTCATGATCAAAAGCTTTTACAGTGTTTATCCCTTTTATTAATGAAAGTTCAATTAGTGTGTAAAACACTAATAAATGTTTAGACCCCCAATATCAAATTAAACCAACACAAGCTTATACCCAAACAATAGATGTGCGGAATAATAGGTACAAGCAAAAACCCAATCAAATAAACAACTCTACACCATAATATATCACAACACAGCAGTAATTAAAAGGCAAAAGTAAGGATTAGAGAGATGCAAACACAAAGATAATATCTGCACGTGTTATCAAGGAAGAAACCCAAGAACTTGGCGAAAAACCTCTCCGCCGCCTTCCAAGCGATAAAATGATCCACTAGAGAATAAAGTTTGAGTATACGAATAATAAAAGACCCTCCAAGCCTAGTCTATCAAATGTACTTGAGTCCTCCAAGCTCTTGCTACCAACTAGCCAAGCCTAACCGTATCTTCTTTAACTTTCCGAATCCCGCAATAAGCCCATTACATCAACCAAGTGAATTGGTCATCTCTGAACTGCTTCCCAAGTACCAAAATACCTCATCACTGATATGGGTATGGTGAGATAAGGATTTGACTAATAAACCTCTCAAGGGTATGTCAATGGAGGGAGTAAAAGTAGAAGAATTTAGAGAATCAAATGTCTAAGATTGTAGATGAGTCAATCTTGGTTTTCTTTAGAGTTTCTCCCTCAAAATTCTCTCTGAAAGTTCTTTATATTTCGTGAGTATAAGGGTATTTATAATACGTGAGGAATGTGAAAAGTCATTTTTCTGCAAAACAGGGCATTCTAGCAACTCACTCTCACGACTAGAATGAGTTGTGAGTTTGAGTTGCCAGACAACTGCCAGGTCATACTGTACTTTTTGTCCTATAGTGCTCTAGCTATCATGACATTTCAACTTCTTGCATACTTCACACGTGTGGCATTTTGACGAGTTACCAGTCGCGAGTCACTTGCGAGATCCAATTGCGAGAATCCTCTAAATGCTCACACACTTGAATTTCTTCACACTCTCTCACACACAACCCTTAGATTATTCTCACCTAAATACAAGGTATCTAATTGCTAAAATTACAAGCAAATTTGGCACGGAATAAAGCCAACACATGGTTGAATAAATTCAACCTTACAACTAATATTGGGAAATTTGTCCCGAAGTGCTCTAAGTTTTCATAGTAGCTCATTGTATATAAATAACGTTTATCAAGAATGCTTTGTTTTGTACTTGTAAGTTGTAATCATTTTCAAGATGTTATTTCATTTTCAAATTGTGTTTCCTGTTAGGCTATTAAAGGGCTAATTAACTCTTTGGCTACCATGATTAGACTAATAAAAAAATACAGATGGATTTGCAGTTTGTTCCAATATTCAAAATACCTTAGTTGTTACAAATATCAAGCCTTGTAAGGCACATTTGATGAGGCATCCTCTCCCCATTTTTGGGCAACCCATCACAAATTCATAATGCAAAATCTCTCAAACCACTGTAGCAACATTTGGAAAAATCAAGTTACTAAGGAGCTTTGTTTTATGCGGCCTTGTGATTTACCCTAATCTTTCTTTCGAAATTTTGGGAGGTCCAAATGTTATTAAACAGAAGAATGTCACTGTTTTCATCAAACACAAAAATTTAGGATTGACCCTTACATCCACCCTCCACTTTTGACACCAAGCTTGTATCCCATTTATAGGAAATTTTAAGCATATATAAAGATGACAATTCAGAAGGTCATGAGATATTATGAGAGAGAGATGCACTTTAACACTTTAGCATCAGTGGATGTCTTGAAATAAAATTAACACACAAATTAAGTATAGCCAAAGATGCAATAGTTGAGATCATCTTTTCTCTGATCACATTTTTGTTTGGATAAGCAAGAAAAAGAGAGGGAATAAGAGATTCAAATTAGTGACATTTGTTTCATGCGGTGTAATTATTCTTATTCTTTAGGTTACAAAATAGCATGAATTTCAATCTCTATATGGCTCTTCCACTATAATTAGAATGGCATCACCCAAAGAATTAATTTGGGAGTATAGTACGTGATTTACTGATATTAAAAAATTAAAACAATAATTAGAAAAAGAAAATGAATTGTTGTTTATGAGGGCCATGTCCATTCTTTGTCTTTTTTATAATTAATCAATCTTTTAATATTCATAGAATAATTTTTAGGATACTTTAAGAAAAAAAAATATGCTTAAAATATTTTTTTCTCAATTATTTTTTTGAATTATAGTAATTTTTAATATTCAATTAAAAATAATTGTACAATGATTTTGGATCATAGTTTAAGTATAATAACCTGATGTACAATGCTATATCATTATATTTTTAAGGACTATATTTTAATTTTAGTTTTACTAAAAAAATGTTATGAAAATATTGTCGACGTAACACTTCTCTTAAAATTAAGCATTTTAATCTTCTATCATAGTCTTTAAAACAATATTTTGGATATTGTCAAAGAGTCTCGCCTAGGTCCAACCAAGTCGGATATCAGCCCGAAAACTTAGTTCCAAGGTAAGGTGTAATGCTATCTAGCGGTTGTTTAATTTTCATATAGATTTATGTCATGAAAAAAGAATAACTAGTTCTACTTTGGTTGACAAAGGGATTCCTTTAAGCATCTTAAGGAAGTGATCGATGATTAAAAATATTGGTATTAATTTTTTTAAGAGAATTATAAAATTTTTATTCATAATATGAAATCAATACATCATGAGAAATAGCTTGCTCTATAAAACTTAGATGGTCCACCATCCATGTTACATAGTTTGAGATGTCTCTTGCGTCAACATGGAACCCTAACAAAAAAAATCCATTATCAATAATAAAAATGTCACATATAATCACTAACTGTCAGAAACATAAATTAAATCAAATCCTTAGCACACTGAAAGATTTTCTCATACTAACGCATAAGCCAAAACTTTGTTTCTTGTCCCTCACACACGCCAAATGCTACAATATCAAACCCTTAACCTTGCTTTTTAAGTTCCTCACACATACCAAATGCTACAACATCAAACCCATGTAGTGTCGCTGCCTATATCTAATGAGTCCACTCTCAAACACAACCATTTCTATACTTAATTTCACAACTTACTAAGTTGTGTGATTGTGAGCGATTTATGTAAAGTGATGGGTCGCACAAAACAAAAAATGTATGTTCACCACTCATAATCATGTAACTTAGCAAATTATAAAATTGGACATATGATTGGCTATATCCCTACAATTATTATTATATAATACTTTTGATAACTTTTTGTGAGAATCAATATTTCTGATAATACTTTTGGTGAAACTAAGAATAACTTAATGGACAATGAATATGAGATAATAAGTCCACATAGGCAGACTCCATTCCCTTGGCACATGAGGGTGGATCTCTATATAGGACTCATGATTTGAGCTCGCTCTTCATCACATGAAAGGGGGATGAGCTTGTTGAGTGCCAATAATTTCTTGGGATGATGGCAAGAGAAAAGCAATAAGCCAATAAGTGCTATTTATGTGCACATTGTTTGGCCAACTTATTTAAAGGAGGGACAAAAAATTAATTTTAAGCAAATAAGATGAGTTGGAAACAAGCTTAGTTTAGCGTCTCTTGGGATCCGCTTATTTTGCTGAAACTGAAAAATTTTTGCTGAAAGTACTGTAGATAAAGATAAATGTTAACTAAAATAGTATAGTGAGACTTAAAAATAGTACCAAAAAATGCATGGGGCCTATGAATAATAGCAAAAATAAGCTGAATAGTAAAATAAGCTAGCTTTTTAATTTGGAGCCAAACGCACATTTAAATGCACAAGCATCAAGAGCCAATGTAGAAACTTTCACGTGAATTATCCAAAAAGAATATAAAATGTAAAGTGTTTATTAAACAGAGTAAGGCTTCCATCTTATGCACACAAGACAAGACTGGCACGTAGCTATATTTTATGCTAAGTGTTAGTCCTGTGTCATGTCTAACGTACAAAAAGACTAGAGGGAAGCCAAACTCCATTGAATAAGATGATTTACAAACAAACATAAGAAAATCTAGAATCACAATTTTTTTTTAATCACAACTTTGATGTAGTAATCTGTGAATAGTGAAGAAAAAATAATGATCATCCGTGTGGAAGTGATAGGCAACAACTCTCAATTTATCATATTAAAATTTTGGCAAAGTTGTGACCAAAAAATTTTTTTTTTGTGGTCCTAAAACTGCTGAACATGTAGAGACAAAATTAGGATATTAATTAACTTGTGTAACTTAAAAAAAAAAAGAAGCTAAAAATACAAAATATCAACAAGAATTTTGCTCAAGCTACTACTAGTTTTACAAATGGTAAACTTTAGATATCGTTACTTAAGTGATACAAATGGTTCCCCAATAAAATTCATACATTAAGTTATATTGAAATTAATTGCCTCTGAAAAATATAGCGATGTTTGTATTTTATTAGTTGATACTTGAATTTAATTGGGTAACATACTTAATTTTTGCTCTTTAATTAAAAACATTACAAATTGATATGGAAATAAACATGATTACTACCTCATCAATAACATAATAAATAAATTAAAAAAACCAAACCTACTTCCAACTTTATTAAAAAATATTCACAAAATAATGTGATAATAAATATGATTGGCATTACATCAACAATATAATACTTTTTTTATTATGTTTTAAAAATTGATACATTTGTTTTGTAAATCCTATATTTTAAAATTTATAGTAGTTGTAGCATTATTCTAAATAAATTTCTTTGACCAATCAATTAAAGAAAATACATCCCATAAAAATAATAAATAATTAAAAGAAAAAAACACAAAATAAGTGATTATTTGTATTTTTCTTTTGAAAAAGCCAAACATTATAGTTATATTTCCCATAAATTACCAAACAAATAAAAATAGCAAAATAGATATATTCAAAATATGGTTAAAATGGAGTATGGAATATGAAAACTGAAACTAATAAAATCTTACTTGAAACAAACTTCTATCTTTGATAATACTTGAAAATAAACACTATCTGAAGAGTTACAAGCTTACAAAATAAAACTGTCTTAAAGGTTACAAGATTGTCTGTCTGAAGAGGAAAGGTTACAAGAGTACAAAAGGAGAAGTCTTTCCGAGGTTACAAAATTTTCTGTTTGAAGAGGAAAGGTTACAAGAGTACAAAAGGAGAAGTCTTCCTGCTACATGAGCTAATATGGTTGATTTTTGGAATTGAATATGCAAAATTTACCATTATGTTATTATACATTGAGATTACGTGCTCTTACCAAGTGACAAATACATATTTTCTACACAAAAAATTTTATGTGGAAAATATGGGTCGACCCCAACTCAATCCTAACTTGATTAACGCTTATCTCTAAGAGCATTTGTATTAGTTCATGTAAAAATTTCAGTCTATTTTAACATCTATATAAAAATTATCATAATAAAAAATATGAATTTGGAATAATTTATTTTTTGTTAGTACTAATTTATTGAGGTATGTGATAAATAAATTTCAATTGTGCAAGTTTAGAATATAAATGTGGGATGCTTTTTTTGTACTCCCAGGAAACTATTTGCATCATAATAAAAAATATGAATTTGGAATAATTTATTTTTTGTTAGTACTAATTTATTGAGGTATGTGATAAATAAATTTCAATTGTGCAAGTTTAGAATATAAATGTGGGGTGCTTTTTTTGTACTCCCAGGGAAACCAAACTTTTTGCAGTCCCACATCGAAGACAACTCCCTCCCCCCCAGGCCTTATAAGCGTGAGCCTAAGACAAAGATAACTGATGGTACTACCTCGTCTAAGGCTCACACTTATAAACCCTGGGAGGAGAGAGTTGTCTTCGATGTGGGACTGCAAAAAGTTTTTCAAGGAGTACGCAAATAGTTTCCCTGGGAGTGCAAAAAAAGCACTCCACAATAAACTAACCACATCATCTAGTAAAGTTGAGATTGTTTTATACTTAAAATTTTATTTTAGTCAAATTATAATTTTGTATTATAAATTATTTTTTATTTCTGTTTTTTAATCAATAAAAAATGAAATATTAGAAAAATTTTAATTTCAGTTTTAGAAAAATATAAAAAATTTGGTCAAAAAAATATAAATAATTATTAAAAAATAATTTTTTTTCTTTTTTATAAAAAAAATAAATTAAATAGTAAAAAAAAATCTGTCTTTTTCAACTAATGCGAATCGTATCCTAACTTTCCCTCCCCGTTACCAAAATCAACCTATAATAAAAATATTTAAGCAAATTGGAAAACTTGGCACACAATTGGGTGATTAAAAAAAATTAATTAAATTTCTGCTACATTTACAGATTGTACTCCTTTGGTTGACTGTAATTATGTGACTGGCTGTACTAGTCATTAAGTCTACAGTTTCCGTCTTGGGTTACGTTAGATCAATTGGTAATTCTCTTGTGATTAAATAAAAAGATCAGATTTAAATTTTATTTATACTAAAAATAAAAATCAATTTTTATCTATGTCTAGTGATAAAAAAAATTATTATTATTATTATAAAATTGATAGTTTGATACTATAAACTTAACTTGTCATATAAAAAAAAGGAAAAAAAGAATAATTGTAGTTACTAGTAACACTAAAGCAAATTGTAAGGGCACGATTTGCAATACAAGTACAATATGTATGAAATTGTGGGTTAAGGAGCCCAGCACAATTAATTTGTAAAGAATGGGTCAAAAAACTAGGTCTCAGTGCATCTAACAATGGCTAAGAAGTGTTTGAAAGACGATCATGCAAGAACAAAGGACGTAAGACTAGGCGAATGTATTGCTGAGGAGGCCAATGTTTGTATAGATTAATGAAACTAATTACAAGTGTGATTCTGGTTGCTATAGTGTTCTTTCTCTTTTTTTTGATCCCCCACTTAAGGAGAGTTTCTTTCGTTTTATAAATCCCTTCTGGTGATCTTCGACCCTCCACTTGTCAATCATTCAGGCCACTACTTGAATGTCCGTCCTATAAGACACCCCTTTTGGCTTTCTGTGAGTTGCGGTGGATAAGGAAGCACTGTTCAGAGATCTTATCCACATAAATACAGCAAAAAAAGTTGCTGCATTGCATTTAATGTGGAAGTATCAGCCTTTTCCTAGATATTTTCGGGTTCCCTTCCTTCTCATGTGTTGATAAGGCACGCTTCTGGCACTGGAGCTTCTATGGAAGTCATCTCTGTTGACAGAACACGTACTTGAGCTGTATTTGCTATGGCCGTGAAGTAATTGCTCCTCGGACCGCCATTCATTCCCTTGCTTATGGGGCCCATGAATTGGAAGCCCTCAAAAGCTATTTGTCCCTCCTCAGACATACTGAAACTCACGGCTAAGGCTCAAGGCCCAATATACGATTTCTGAGCCCTTACCCCTACACAAATTATGCAGCACATTCCAATCTTATCAAACTATCTGTAATTATTAATATGGCACTGCCATCCTAATAAATTAAATACTAAATAAAGGATAATTAATGAAAATATATCGGACAAATATAATCTAAATAAGCTGGTTCAAATATAAAAAAATTGAAAATCGGTACAAATTGAAAAGTCATACAACTATTTAAAATATACAAAAAAAATTATAACATTTTTTGATAATAAAAATTATAACATAGTAACAATAGTGGGGTTTGACATGATATCACATCAACCCACGTGATAGTTGCAGACTATATTGGAATAAAAAAAAGCTATGGACCTTATTGTTAAGAGTCCTTCAAGTGCCACATAAAGTGGCACAGAAAAAGTTACAACTCGTTTATGTGGTGACTTATAGTTGATGTAAGAATGTCTTACCATCACTTTTTTACTAATTATAACTTGTCATATGAGTGAGTAAGGACGATCTTTATGCACGACCCCGATGCATACGTCGTCCAAATAAACCGTTACGAAAGGCGGCAATAAATGGTGATACCGTTGAAGACACCTCTGATTGATCCAACATTAATACGTGCGTTACAGATCTTGCAATAACACCACCATTACTGCAGAACCAACGACTAGAAATGATCATCCATATATATACTCCGAGAGAGGAGGATGAGAGGGAGGTAGAAAATTATTCATACAACTTTATTCTCATTTTAGTTTCTATTCATTTGTATCTTGATTAGCTTCTCTGACTTAATCATCGGAGGCGTGGTGGGCAGCACCCCCACCGGTGATTCTCTCTTCATTGTTAAATTCCAGGACCGAGGCAAGCAGAGGACGATCTTTGTCTGGACGAACATCTCGATTGACGATCTTAGTATCATCAGGTACAAACTGTGTAAACTGTAAATGCACTTCCATGTGTTGACGGCGAAGAAGTTTATTCAAAATTTCAAAAAGAGGTGATGAGTCCATTTTGATACAGCTGAAAACTGAAAACACTGTAGCAAAATAATTTTTAAATGTGTGAATAGTACTGTGAGACTCATTTTTAATGAAAAAGTTGCTGAAAAGTGTAATTTGTGGGACCCGTGAATAGTGCACGGGTGCACTGTTCACTGCTGACTTAGTCAAAAGTGTGGCTGAAGCAAAAAAAAAAAAAAAAAAAAAAAAAACTGAAAATGCACTACAATGCAAAACGCAAAACGTAAACGCCAAAGTAATTTGAATTCAAACAAGTACGTTATATGAAACTATCTTCTCGACAGAAATTTAAAAAAAAATAATAATAAATGATATGATAGGCAGCCAAGTAGGATCCGATTTAAGTCGGTCAATAATAATAATAAATATAATATATAAGTAATTGTATAAATTTATAAGTTTGTTATAGTTTTAATTATGTAAATTTATATTAAAACTATTTATTTTTATTATTTTTTTACGTATCTCGAAGATGAAGGAAGAGAGTGAATGATGATTGTTGTGTGTGAAGAAAGATATACAATTAAAAAAAGAAAAAATTGATATTTCAATGAAATGTTGTGTAAAATAAATAATCTAACACGAGTGGTTTTGAAAAATAAAATATTTTGACTTAGGGCCAGATTAACAATTTTAGGGAGCTAAAACTTTAAATACGGTATTTTTTATATTTAAATATTAATTAATTAAATAATTTTTATTTAATTTTTAATATTTTCTATCAATTTTATTTTTTATTTTTTATTTTTGCCTTTTGAAATAAAAATTTATTAATTAAGTTTTTGTATTAAAGTTTCACTAATATTTTATTTTTTATCGATTAAAAAAGAAAAAAAATGATTTATAATACAAAATTATAATTTGACTAAAACAAAATTTTAAGTATAAAACAATCTCAACTTTACTAGATGATGTGGTTAATTTATATTCTAAATTTGCACAATTGAAATTTATTTAACTTAATAAATTAATATTAACACAAAATAAATTATTCTAAATTCATATTTTTTATTATGATAATTTTTATATGGAGATTTAGATTTGCTTGAAATTATTATTACTAAATAAAGGGTACTTAATGAAAATATATCAGACAAATATAATCTAAATAAACTGGTTCAAATATAAAAAATTGAAAATCGGTACAAATTGAAAAGTTATACAACTAATTAAAATATATAAAAAAAATTATAACATTTTTTGATAATAAAAATTATAACATAATAACAAAAGTGGGGGTTGATGTGATATCACATCAACCCACGTGATAGTTGCAGTCTATATTGGAATAAAAAAAGATGGATTCACATCAGGTGCAATACTTAATGAACGGTTGAAATTGAAAGTTAAAAAAGCAACTTTTAATCTCAACTATTGAATAAAATATATTAAAAGTAAAGTTTAAAAGTTAAAGTTTAAAAGTAAAAAAAGTAAAAATTTTTTTGAAGAAAATAGGTAAATTGCACCAGGTACAATAGGTATTGCACCTAATGTGAATCCAAAAAAGATATGAACCCTATTGTTAACAACACAACAAAATAGGTACAGATTGTGTAAACTAGGGTAAAAGCTGTAGACTATATTGGAATAAAAAAAAGCTATGGACCATATTGTTGATGACACAATGAAATAGGTACGGATTGTGTAAACTGTAAAGTGTAATAAATGCATGTCACTGTGTGGACGGTGGAGAATTTTATTCAAAATTTCAAAAGGAGGTAATATGAATACATGAAACTATCTTCTTGATAGAAATTTTAAAAACAATAATAATATAAAATAATATGATTGGCAAGTAAGTCCAATCGGATTTAACTCGGTCAATAATAATAATAATAATAATGTTATATAGTTTGTGTAAATTTATATTAATACTATTTGTGGGGCCCTATTTCAATAACCACGTTGGCCCACTACATACAGCCCAAGGCCCATGCCGAGAACAAAGTAATGGCCGAGGACAGTGGGAAAGGGCCCAGGTTGTCCAAGGACCTCGCCGAGGATGACCTGTCCTCGGCATGCCGACGTCACTAAAGGGAAAATATCCCTCCTTCGTTGAAAATATCTCACCAACATTCTGACCGCTTTAATGGTGAGGTGACCTGAAGATCCAAAGCATCAGTCACTTCAACTGTTACAAAGCCTGCAAAGGCGGCTTGGACCTAACATAAAGCCTGCAATCGCAGAAGATGGGACAGATCCCTGTTCACAAAACTCAGATGATTGACAAATGGACGGCTAAGATTAACGATAAAAAAATACTATATAACTAAGGGGATTCCCCAACAAAGGGAGGGGGATGAATCACAAGGAAGAGAGGTCCTCGGACAGAGACGAGGAGAAAGACCTTTCACAAACACTTAACCAAAGTGATGAATATCCCCATAAACATCTACCAAAAATGGAGGACAAAACCTCCTTCCAACATTGAACCAGATTCATGTCCCTTATCCTCACGAGAACTACTCGATAAAGTCATTCTGTATTTGCCATGTTACACCCATGTTTCAGAGGTCGTTCGCATTGTTAATGCCTAGTCTGTCTTCCCACATCTCTACAAGTTCTATTGTTAAGGGTCCATTACAAATTATGCCCCTACAATTGGCGCCCACCGTGGGGCCCGACTTGTGTATTGGCAGTGCGACGGCAACAATATTCATCCAGTAGTATACAACAACGAGAAACAAACGCAAAAAGAAAAGAGATAACATGTAAAATAGGTCTACTTCTTTTATTCATACATGAAGAAAAATTACATCTCTTACAAGTGACGCCCGGGGGGCTTGTTCTAAAGCTAACTACAAAGTTAGGAGGCAAGGCTGGTTGAGGAACAAAAAAAAAAAAAAAAAAAAAAGAAGAAAGGGCAAGTAGATGAAGAAATGAAGAACAAATAACAAAAAAAAAAGTGAAGCAAGAGAAGACGAAAAGAGAAGAGAAGTGAAGCAAGAGAAGAGGAAGGAGAAGCGAGAAGAAGGATTAGAAGAAAGGAAAGCTACAGAGGAGGTGGAAGAGGTCGCGGCACAGGACGGCTCCACTCCTGGGTTCCGCCTAGCTTCCCTCCCACCCCCACTGCAGCCGGCTTGGGGGGTCAATGACCCATGCCCAAGGGAAGGTGGTTACGTGCTTCCTGGACCCTCCTCCAGACGGCGAAGAGGGATCCTCCACTGGTTAGGTTGAAAAGAAGGAGAACCTTTGGATTTCCCCTACTCCAACCCCGATGTGACGTCCAGGGTGGGAGTGCCATCCTCGGCTCCTGATAGGGGCTGTGCATCCCCGAGGCCGCCCTGTCTAAGGGCCAACTCATTCGTAGGGGCTCAGACGGCTATGTTTGGCGGAGCCTTTTTGGGGTGGTATTTTTGGGAGAAATTTGAGATGGATGTTTGTCAAGTGTGAAGGAGAAGGTTGCCCTGGAAATGCCTTATATAGAAGGCGGAATATTGATGAGTGCCAATCTGCAATAAATCCCAGGGAGAGATTTCCGGAGGCAATAATGCCGCCACAATTCCCAAGGGGCTTGTCAACCGTTAGATCCTCGTGGATCCATGGCTGGTATTAATGAGGAGACGCCTCATTAAACGAGAAGACACCGAAGCGTCAGAACGAGTTACTTGGACAACCCAGAAGGCGCCTCGTTATCAGAAGAGTCCCACCAAACGAAGGAGCAAAACGCGGTAAGGTCTTATCCTCCACTAACTCCAGCCCCATTTATTATTATTATTACCCTGCTTGGAAAATGTGATTATTTAATGCTTATTGTAAATTGTAGTAATGTAAAATTAAATGGCCACGGAAGACTAGATAACGTAAGAAATAAATGAGAAAACTAGGTACTGGACAGAACCGGGCATTGCATGGTCCTCGGACCCAAGCCTCAGGGGAAACCAGATACTTCAGATGTTTAACGAGAAAACTAGGTACTAGACAGAACCGGGCATTGCATGGTCCTCGGACCCAAGCCTCAGGGGAAACCAGATACTTCAAATAAATAAATGAGAAAACTAGGTACTGGACAGAACCAGGCATTGCATGGTCCTCGGACCCAAGCCTCAGAGGAAACCAGATACTTCAGATGTTTAATGAGAAAACTAGGTACTGGACAGAACCGGGCATTGCATGGTCCTCGGACCCAAGCCTCAGGGGAAACCAGATACTTCAGATGTTTAATGAGAAAACTAGGTACTGGACAGAACCAGGCATTGCATGGTCCTCGGACCCAAGCCTCAGGGGAAACCAGATACTTCAGATGAATAAATGAGAAAACTAGGTACTGGACAGAACCAGACATTGCATGGTCCTCGGACCCAAACCTCAGGGAAAACCAGATACTTCAGATGTTTAATGAGAAAACTAGGTACTGGACAGAACCAGGCATTGCATGGTCCTCGGACCCAAGCCTCAGGGGAAACCAGATACTTCAGATGTTTAATGAGAAAACTAGGTACTGGACAGAACCGGGCATTGCATGGTCCTCGGACCCAAGCCTCAGGGGAAACCAGATACTTCAGATGTTTAATGAGAAAACTAGGTACTGGACAGAACCAGGCATTGCATGGTCCTCGGACCCAAGCCTCAGGGGAAACCAGATACTTCAGATGTTTAATGAGAAAACTAGGTACTGGACAGAACCGGGCATTGCATGGTCCTCGGACCCAAGCCTCAGGGGAAACCAGATACTTTAGATGAATAACGAGAAAACTAGGTACTGGACAGAACCAGGCATTGCATGGTCCTCGGACCCAAGCCTCAGGGGAAACCAGATACTTCAGATGAATTAATGAGAAAACTAGGTACTGGACAGAACCGGGCATTGCATGGTCCTCGGACCCAAGTCTCAGGGGAAACCAGATACTTCAGATGTTTAATGAGAAAACTAGGTACTGGACAGAACCGGGCATTGCATGGTCCTCGGACCCAAGCCTCAGGGGAAACCAGATACTTCAGATGTTTAATGAGAAAACTAGGTACTGGACAGAACTAGGCATTGCATGGTCCTTGGACCCAAGCCTCAGGGGAAACCATATACTTCAGATGTTTAATGAGAAAACTAGGTACTGGACAGAACCAGGCATTGCATGGTCCTCGAACCCAAGCCTCAAGGGAAACCAGATACTTCAGATGTTTAATGAGAAAACTAGGTACTGGACAGAACCAGGCATTGCATGGTCCTCGGACCCAAGCCTCAGGGGAAACCAGATACTTCAGATGTTTAATGAGAAAACTAGGTACTGGACAGAACCAGGCATTGCATGGTCCTCGGACCCAAGCCTCAGGGGAAACCAGATACTTCAGACGAATAAATGAGAAAACTAGGTACTGGATAGAACCGGGTATTGCATGGTCCTCGGACCCAAGCCTCAGGGGAAACTAGCTACTTCAGATGATCAAATGAGGAACTTAAACATCCCATGGTCCGAAGCCTTAAGCCAGCAGGAAGAATATTTCCTCATGAAAACTAAGTGCTAAGAAAAACCAAGGTCTTGCGTGGTCCTCGGACCCAAGCCTACGTGGGAACGAGTTACTATGAAACGTTTCAATACAAACATTGAACAGAACCCGTGTTCTTGTACGGATCACGAGTCCGAAATTAATGCGTAGCCGACCCTTTTTTAGGCGCTAAATAAACGAGCCCCATCAGGGACGAAAACCAGGAGAAATTAAGTGTTATAACACAAACGACCCAGACCTACTCGTCCTCGGGCGACCCTTCGCGCAAAAAGAAAGCTGCAAGAACAGCTGAAGTAGCGATATCATCGACGATAAGGTAGAGCCCAACAGGCCGGGGAAACGCGCCGAGAAAGTCAAAATCCTCTTCCCCGCCCATGGGGACGTGAAGCAGAATTTTGAGGGGCTATTGTGGGGCCCTATTTCAATAACCACGCTGGCCCACTACATACGGCCCAAGGCCCATATCGAGGACAAAGTAATGGCCGAGGACAGTGGGAAAGGGCCCAGGTTGTCCAAGGACCTCGCCGAGGATGACCTGTCCTCGGCATGCCGACGTCACTAAAGGGAAAATATCCCTCCTTCGTTGAAAATATCTCACCAACATTCTGACCGCCTTAATGGTGAGGTGACCTGAAGACCCAAAGCATCAGTCACTTCAACTATTACAAAGCCTGCAAAGGCGGCTTGGACCTAACATAAAGCCTGCAATCACAGAAGATGGGACAGATCCCTGTTCACAAAACTCAGATGATTGACAAATGGACGGCTAAGATTAACGATAAAAAAATACTATATAACTAAGGGGATTCCCCAACAAAGGGAGCGGGATGAATCACAAGGAAGAGAGGTCCTCGGACAGAGCCGAGGAGAAAGACCTTTCACAAACACTTAACCAAAGTGATGAATATCCCCATAAACATCTACCAAAAATGGAGGACAAAACCTCCTTCCAACATTGAACCAGATTCATGTCCCTTATCCTCACGAGAACTACTCGATAAAGTCATTCTGTATTTGCCATGTTACACCCATGTTTCAGAGGTCGTTCGCATTGTTAATGCCTAGTCTGTCTTCCCACATCTCTACAAGTTCTATTGTTAAGGGTCCATTACAAATTATGCCCCTACACTATTTATTATATATTTAATTTTTTATTAATTTTTTATGTATTTTGAAAATGAAGAAAGAGAGTGGATGATATTGTTGTGTGTAAAGGAAGATATACAATTAAAAAAATTAAGAAGAAATTGATATTTTAATGAAATATTGTGTAAAATAGATAATTTGACATGTGGTGTTTTGAAAAGTGAGTATGTAAAATAAGAAAGGTAGTTCTTATGTTAAAATAGATTGAAATTTTTACTACTAATACAAATGCTCTTAGAGATAAGCATCAATCAAGTTAGGATTGAGTTGGGGTCGACCCATATTTTCCACATAAAGTTGGGTCTGACCTCCATAGATTAAGGTCAATATTGGATCAAATTAAAACTACCTGGGTTAATTAAAAGGTGTCACAACTTCTAGCTTAGATCAACCCATAAGTTTTTCTCTCTCAAACTTTAAGATAGATTAATGGATTAATGGATTAATATATAAAAATAGATTAAAAAAAGATCAAATATAATTCTAAATAATGGCATCCAGCTGGAGGAGTCTGCTAAAGGAGAAAATACACAGTGTACTATCAAGAGACAAAGAAATAAAGGTGCAATTTATTGGAAGATGACAATTGACAAGAGATAGATTAGAGCAGAAAGTGCCCCATGCACGGTGTACTATCAAGAGACAACGAAATAAAGGAGCAATTTCTTGGAAGATGACTAGAGATAGAGCCGAAAGTGTCACAAGCATGTCGATTGACCAAAGCCTGTCAAGTTGTTGACTCCGGATGTACCCAATCCAGTTCTTGATGACTTATTTAACCATGAAAAAAATTGAGTTTTATGGAACTAACTTCCCATGGGTGAAAGTAGTCAAATATCATATTTTGGCGAAATTTATAGTAAATTAACCTTATTTTGAAAATATTTAGTAATTTATTATTATTATTATTATTATTATTATTATTTTTTAAGAATCTGAATGGTGTAATCGGCAAATGGTTTAATAGCCATGATTTATTTCTTACACTAAAATAATGGTTTCTAGGCATGGAATAAAGGCTCCTTAAGAAACGTTATCTAGTTTGATTTCAGTGTACACCTTTGGTTTTCTTCTCTAAGGATTTTTCCTACAAATTACTGTTTACTGATTGAGTGAGTCAATGTGGTAGCTGTAGGTGATAATATTTGTCCCTGCATTCCCATGAGTATTTCAAACTTGCCAGGAAACACACACACGAAAGAGGGGGCTGGGGAGGACTTAACTCAACGTTGTGAGGCACGGGTCTTCGTAGTCCAGTCATTTTTCTTTGCTAAAGTACTACACCGAAATTTTTGAATCATAACGACCAAGACTATCTTTCTATCAAGAAAATGAGTATCAAAGACTAGAAATGGCTTGATTCAATGTCAGGTTGACTAGGAAATCCTCATTAGGATAATATTAAAAAAAATTATTTGGCATTTAAAAATTGCCACATCAGCATATAAATTAGTAGTAATTTTTTTTTTTTTAATGTATCAAAAACCAAAAAAAATAATTCAAAAACTAAAATAATTCTAGTATCTCTTAAATAATAAAAAATTGAAGAATTTTGATTTTTTTAAACTAAAATAATTCAAAAAAAAAAAATTTTAGCTGAAATTTGTCCCAAAAATAATAAATTTAGTTGTATTTGTAATTTGCCCCAAAAATAAATATATTGTTTTTCAAACAAGTTTTCTCTCTCTCTCAAACCCGCTGGAGCTCCTGGATTTGTCTCTCTGTCAACCAAGCTTTAACATGATTTAAAGTTAGTGGAAAAGCTGTATAAGAGGAGAGGGACATCTACGCGTTTCACATAGATTGATTGACCACAATGACCCCGGTATGGTTCGTTGAAGGTTCAAAGAGTGATTTTGGGCTTTACCCAGAAACTTCCATGACAGTGCAATTAATGAAAAATTATTGTATCAGTCTCAGCATCCAAAAACATTCTAATTTCAAAGAGAGAAAGAGAGTAGACTAGAACAACTTTTGAAAAAAATAGTGTAGTTGTGGAAATTTCCAATCAATTTTTTGCCCCACCAAGCACTTTGAGAGGAGGAGAGGACAAATAAGTTTGGCATGGTGTACGAAATTTCCAACCCTTCGTTTGACGTTTTAGTAGCAGATTGCAGATCACGCAACGCATACGTTAGAAAATTTCCCAAAAACCTTCGTTAAAGCATAAAAGAGAACAAACAACTTCTTATCATTTTGCTTTGTGACAAATTTTTTTTCTTTGTGCTGAATATTGTGACCCATTCATTGTAAAGTTCTTTTTACATTGCCTTTCACAAGCTTTTTAAGTAAATTTAACATTACTTTTTTACCAGAAGATTTTTATTTTACATTACTTTTTGACCAGCAATGACCCCAGCATGGCTCGTTGGAAGTTGAAAGAGTTATTTTGGGCTGTACTCAGAAACTTCCAGGATATTGCAATTCATGTAAAATGCGTCACTTTTTGAAAGCGAGACTTCATTAAAGCCTAGCCTCTTGCATCCATTCACTCACCCTCAATTCCTAATTCGTCCTTCACTTTCCTCACTTTATATTGACACCACTTTCACTGCTTTCTTTCTCCTCCTCCTTTCAACTTTTTTTCATCTTTCTGCTCGTAAATCCCAATGGCCTCATCTCACCAACTCAAGGACTTTGATGTTTTCTTGAGTTTCCGAGGTGAGGATACTCGCCGTGGTTTTGTAAGCCATTTACATAATGCTCTGACTCAACAGTGTATTCGAACCTTCATTGATGATAATCTCCATAGGGGAGAAAACATTTCTGAAGAGCTTCTCAAAGTCATTGAAAACTCAAGCATATCAATAATTGTATTTTCTAAAAATTATGCATCCTCTAGTTGGTGTTTGGATGAACTTGCAAAGATTATTGAGTGTACCAAGAAAGTGCTACCAGTTTTCTATCAAGTGGATCCATCTGAAGTTCGTAAGCAAAAAGGGGATTTTGGAAAAGCGCTGACTAAGCTTGAAAAAAAAATTAAAGATAAGACAAAGGTACAAAGGTGGAGGGAGGCTTTAAGTAACGCTGCCAATATTTCTGGCTGGGACGACAAAAACAGGTATTTGTATAATACTATGTACTCCTATTTGTTGATCTTCAAGAGTTTTAATGGTTTTGTGATGTCCATTAAATTTTATTGTTAATTAAACAACAAATAGAATTAATTGTTAGCTACTATTTTCTCTTTAAATTTTACTAAATCATGAAAGTAAAATTTATACTAAGCTAGTTAGCTATAGATTAAAGATGGAAATAAAAGAACATAATATTAGATTACTTACCGTTATTAATTAGGAATTTCACCCCTCATAATATTTGGAAAAATTTTAAAGAAAAAAACTTAATTCATTTTTCCTAAGCATGTAGTGAGATCCAGTAAGATTATATGTTGTCATCTAAATGGACTTTTAATGCCACTTCATCCCAAAAGCTAATTGCTACCCAAAAAAATGAATTAAATTAAAATTTTTAGTCTGAGTTACATATCGCTTACTTCATCTAACAACACTTCAACTGTGATGTAAAAATTAAACATCTTGCATTCAGTTTATGTTATTTATTTTTCATAGTACAAATCATTACATGTGTTAATTAAATGCTCTATGAATAACAGTGGCACTGAATCTGAACTTGTCCAAAAAATTGTTGAAGAGATCTTAAATTCTGAAATCATTCAGATGCCATCAAATGATGCTACAATGCAACTGGTTGGAATAAATTCTCGCATAGAGGCGGTGACAAAACTTTTAAAAATTGAATCAAATGATGTTCGCATGGTAAGGATCACTGGCCTTGGTGGAATAGGCAAAACTACAATTGCAAAAGCTATTTATAATAGCTTTTCAAATCATTTCAAAGCAAAAAGTTTTGTAGAGAATGTTAGAGAGGGTTCAAAGACAGAGGAAGGCAAAATACGTTTACAACAGACACTTCTTAAGGGTATCTCAGAGGACAAGAATTTGAGTGTGGATACTTTATATGAAGCAAGGATAAATAAAATTCTTTGCCAAAAAAAGGTTCTTATCATTCTTGATGACGTGGATAATGCTGACCAGATAGATACATTGCTCGGATGTGAATGCTTTGCATTTGGAAGTAGAATCATTCTGACAACAAGAAATAAAAGCTTGCGAGTTAATGGAAAAGGTCTTTCAACCTATGACTATGGGGTTAAGGAATTAGATGAAGATGAAGCTATTGAACTCTTTCGTAAGCATGCCTTCCCAAGTAACAAAGTCCCTAAAGATTATTTGGAACTTGAGAAACAAGCTATAAGATATGCCAAAGGCCTTCCTCTAGCTCTAAAAGTAATGGGTCGTGATTTGTGTGAGAAACCTATAGATGCATGGAATGAGGCGTTTGATTATTATGAAACAAATCTTCATGAAGATATTCAAAAAATACTAAGAAGAAGTTATGAAGGATTAACCAAAGATGAAAAGAATATTTTCCTTGATATTGCATGTTTCTTCAAGGGATATGACATGAGTTATAATATGATTAAGGATGTACTGAAAGCTTGTGGTTTAAACCCATATGGTATTCTAAAACTTATTGACAAGGGTCTCTTGACTATTGATCAAAATAATTATTATTTGTCGATGCACGACTTATTACAACAAATGGGTATGGACATTGTTCGACAAGAAGCACCACTAAAGCCTGGGGAACATAGCAGACTATGGCGTTATGAGGAAGCTCTTCATGTATTAACTGAAGATATGGTATGTATGTTATTTTGATACACTTCCTCCCTTTACTTCACATGAGAGATGTATTACACTCTTTTCCCTTTTTTAATTTATTTATTCTGAATATTATTTTTGTTTAAAGTTTATTAACTATTATATGTTTTGGTAATTCACTTATCCTATTGTTCAACTAGGGTTCAGATAAAATTCAAAGCATGATATTGTGGTCGCCTGAATCAGAACCAGAAGAGGTGCAATTAAAAGCACAATTTTGTAAGATGAAAAATCTTAGATTGCTTTTGATTCGTAATGTGCATTGTTGCAATGGACCCCTAGAATATCTTCCCAATGGATTAAGCTTGCTTGATTGGTGTGATTATCCATTTTCTTCGTGGCCACCAAATTTTTCTCCTAAAAAACTGGTTGTGCTCAACATGCCTTTTATCCTATTAAAGGAACTAGTACACAAGCAGGTATGATCATTAGCATTTATAAATTATTATTTTTTCAAAGTTTTTAATTTTTAATTTATTTATATATACTTCTTTAAAGATTAAACCATGTTTTAACTTTCAAAATTTTTTTTTCTACAGAAATTTGTATCTGTGACATATGTGAACTTCAGTGGCTGCGAACTGATTACAAAAATACCTGATTTATCAATGACCCCAAACGTAACGAACTTGATACTTAGGTGTAGAAATTTAGTTGAGATTGATGACTCCGTGGGGCGTCTTGATAAGCTTGAAGTGTGGGACCTTTCCAATTGCGAAAAACTTGAAACTCTTCCAAACTGTCTCACGATGAAATCTCTTACATCTTTTGAGCTGTATAGATGTGAGAGGATTAAGAAGTTCCCAAATATCTTGCACGAAATGAAAGGTGTTAAATATTTATATCTTCCAGGGAACTGTACTAATGAATTGCCTCTGTCATTTGGGAATTTGATTGGGCTTAAGAGGTTAGTTATATCATCGAATTCAGGAATGTGGAGATTGATAGACAGCCAATGTGCACATCTTCCGGGTAGCATCTATAATTTACAACATATAGAGAGGCTTGAACTTAATGGCGAAATCATATTTCCAAAGAATGTGGAGATTGATAGACAGCCAATGTGCACCTCTCTTGGTTGCTCTTCCAAATATATTTTTTCAATGTTGAAACAACTAGAACTTTATGGCTTTAAAAGTTACTCAGGAATAGAATTTATTTTGAATTATTGTTGCCCCCTCACACTGGAAGAGTTAGAAATCGTCTATAGCAGTGTTGTCACCCTCCCAGAAAGCATGAGCAGATGTGAGAGATTACATACGCTTACTATTTCATATTGTGAAGAGTTTCAGGAAATCCAAAGGCTTCCACATAGTATAAGACGTGTAGTACTACCAGATTGCCCCTCGTTGGATTTACAATCATTCTTTCAGGTATATCTCTCCCTTAAAGATATTAAGAAACTATTTGTGTTACCTTCACAAATACTACATGATTTGCTAAGATGTAACTTATTGAATTTTCTAATTGCATGCAGCTGCTTCGAGAATTCATAGGGCTTCCACCAAATCTACCACCATGTTTAGGTGTAACAAGCCAGAAGTTAATGTCTCCACACTCATCTACAAAATTTCTTGAGAGTGAAACCGACCTTTGTAAATATCGTTTTGAGGCAACAGGAGATGAGAATGATATTCCAAATTGGTTCAACCATCAAAGGGATGGAAATTTAATATCATTCTCGATTGGTCCCGAATTTCCAACAATTGCTCTCTGCGTTGCTTTAGAAATACAATATTTTTATTTTAATTTTGATTATTATGTCTTCGTTTCCATCAATGGTAGTGAACGATCGTTTGAAAGAACATCCAATTACGTGTCGAGCAGCGATGTACATCTGTGTATTTCCTGTAGACCTCAGAGCTCATTACAGGAACTATTTCAGGACTTGAAACTAAGTGATCGGAATCATGTTGAGATCCTCTGTGAAACTTTCCCTCGTAGTGCTTATGATCCTGCAGACGGAGATATTGCTGCTCCTATCGTTAAAAGGATAGGAGTCCATGTAGAATGCAATTGCCCTCCTCAAAATGCCAGCATCTTTCAAGACATTAACAGGCACCTTTCTTTGCAATTAGGTTTGGGACTTCCAATGGATACAGAAAATGGATCAGACTTGAGCCTTAAATTAATTTCTAAATATAAGAGCATTGGGCATCTGTGTTTTTCCTGTAGACCTCAGAGCTTTTGGGACTTGCAACTAACTGATTGGAATCATGTTGAGATCCTCTGTGAAACTTTTTCTGGACCTCGTTTCAGATATATTGCTGATCCTATCGTTAAAAGGATAGGAGTCCATGTAGAATGCAATTGCCCTCCTCCTCAAAATCCCAGCATCTTTCAAGACGTTAACAGGCACCTTTCTTTGCAATTAGGTTTGGGACTTCCAATGGATACAGAAAATGGATCAGACTTGGGCGTTACAGGCTCAACTTTTACAGCTTCAAAGCATCTCCACCCTCTCATGTTGAAGTCTCTACATGATCCAGATTTTGCCGCTGATAAAGGTATTATTCCCTTCGCTTCTATGAACAACACTTTACTTTTGTTTACTTGTCTTTATTTATTTATTTTTTATATGTATGAATAATGCTTACTAATTCATGGGAGGCCAAAAGCAACATTGGCGTTTTGTTGATCATATATATTTTGATTTTCCTTATTACTTATCCATAAACCATACAATAGAATAGCTAATCGTGAAGCCCCAAACGCAGAACAATATTTTCGTTTTCATTCTACAAGAAGTTTCTTCCTGTTTACTTTGTCTTCTTATTAACTCATTTCACTCCTGTTTACCATTGTGTCTTGCTATATTTATTTCACTTTGATTGCAAACATGGACTTAGCCAACACGCAGTCGACGGCCTCCCAGTCCCAAGCCACACCATTGCCTCCGAACAATCCCTTTGAAGAAGTGTTGTGGCCCACAATGTGGGCAAAGCTCGATGCCAATCCAACCACCCAGGCCTACCTTCAAAATAATGATTTTGTGAGGATAATGAATGAGCTCCATAATACCTATCTCAAGGACAAGAGGGTTATACAAGCGCCTACTTCTGCAGATGCAGAGATGCCTCAGTCTCTGTCTTCACCATCGCTGCGGGAGAGGAAGAGAGGCATGAAGGCTGAGCCTGCAGAGGAACTAGATCCAATGAAGTATATAGAGCAACCACAACATGATCCAGATTTTGCCGCTGATAAAGGTATTATTCCCTTCGCTTCTATGAACAACACTTAACTTTTCTTTGCAATCACATGTTGATGGGTTTGATTTGGCTTCATCTTCAGTGGCCCAGCCCCCTGTAAATGATGATTTCGACTCCAATCAGTTTCCACTGTGGGAGAGAATGGGAAGACTCTTGATTGGACTTTTCTTGATGGTCCTTTTAATTTTATCAATTGGCTGGTTGTAATTGTAAGTAATATGATTTGATTTGAGTTGTAACGCCC
The DNA here is from genome assembly GCA_023736055.1 of Quercus glauca. Taxonomy (NCBI): domain Eukaryota; kingdom Viridiplantae; phylum Streptophyta; class Magnoliopsida; order Fagales; family Fagaceae; genus Quercus; species Quercus glauca. Next base: position 103,909,284 of record CM043318.1, read on the forward strand.
CAAGTTAAAAAAAGAAAAAGAAAAGTAAAGGTCTGATTTTTTTTTTAGTCTTGCAAGTGCCCCACCTACCCCACCTAATATCCACCGCTCGTCTCATACTTTCACTCCATCACTTTGGCCGGCTCACTTCTTTCTTCTTTTTCATTTTTCCCTCAAACACTCACTTCCCTCTCTCATCCTCTCCCACCGGTACACTCCACACCATCATTTTTTCCGGCAAGATCACTAGGAAAATCTTTAAGAACATCTAAGCACCTTCACATATTTTATTTGAGGTAAAAGTTCTAATCTCTTTTTATAGGTTTTATGCTATTGTTTGAGGTTATTTTTATCTAAGCTTTGATAAGGATACCCATATGATTTATGAGCTTTGGAAGTAATATTTATGTGTTTTTATGTATGGGTTTTGTATTGGTGGAATTATTTGATGAGTGGGTTTATGGTTGTGCTAATGGTGGCAATCTAAGGTTTATTTATGTTGGAAATTTGGGGGTTTTGAGTTATAACCTGTGGTGGTTAGTAAAACTAATTTTTTCCATTGCTATTGGGTTTATTTGGACTTAGTTGAAGTTCTAAATTTCTTGTCTTGGAGGATATTGTGATTTTGCTTTCAACTCCAATCAGTTTCCACTGTAGGAGAGAATGGGAAGACTCTTGATTGGTCTGTTCTTGATGGTCTTTTTATTTTTATTTTTTGTATTTAAGTAATTGTAATTTATCAATTGGACTGTTCAATGGGACATTGGTCTTATCATGACAAAGATGCTCTAAGCCATAGATGCAAACATTTGAGAAGGCAATATAATGAGAAATGTAACCACTGATATTATGTCTAGTATTCTTATATCCAATCTTGTATCTTTGGAACATTTGTTGTTCTTTATGCTGCATCCTTATGCTTCTTCATATAGAAATTAATCTGTTCTGAGTTGTTGCAGATTATTGTTGCATAGAGTGAAGGGGTTTCTGATGGAGATGCAATGCAGATTTCGACATTGAAGACCCCAATTTGATGATTGGTATGTTTCTTGTTTAAGCATTGAGAGCTTTCCCCAATAATTCAAGAACATTATTGTTTGCTTATATTGCTTATATTGCTTCTATTGTCTTATATGTGTTGTTCCTTAATCTAAATATCAATGTTCTTTCAGTTGCATTATAGAACTGATAATTGTGCTTATTTCTACTTGATTTATGAAAATCCAGCTACTGATGGAGGGTATTAGCAAGTTGATCAAGATGTTGGTTTCATGTAATGGTGTTTATAAGATTTTCTTTTCACAAGCCTATAACAGACTGACAGATTTATATTTACTTTGATTTAGAATTTTTCTGAAGTTGCAAAATTTTAAAGAACTCTGAAAATTTTCAAATTAAGATCTTTTGAACGAACATACCATAATAGAACTTTCCCAATTTTCAAAGATTTATTTCTTATATACAGAAATGACAACCATGATGAAAGGCAAAATTACCAAACTTTGGACATTGAGGACTATGAGCTGGGACTCTCTCTCTCAATACTACCTATAGGTAGAAAAGATGGGTACAAGCAAATCCTGACTTCCAGAACTAGATTTTTTTTTTCAGCATAGAATTTTGTTTTCAACACTGTTTCAGTGTATATTCTTTTCTGTTATGCTCACCTGCTGTCCAATGTGTTCTATGTTTTTAATACATTTATGCTTAATTAGTTTGCCTTAAAACTCATGGCTACACCTGTTTTTTTTTTTTTTTTTTTTTTTTTTTTTTTTTTTCACTTCAAATGTTGCAGTCTAAGAACTTACAATTTTTTTTAGCGTGCAAATTCTTCATTTTATAGGCATTTACATGATCATTTTACTCTCTACCATCAATGTGTAAGTCTTTATTTGTCTTTGCAGGCTGAGGACTTGGTATAAGTTTTTTTAAGTTCTATTGGAAAATTTAATTGACTTGATCCATTCAAAGAAGATAAAAAAAGAAAATAGAAAGAACATTTTTGCAGTTGGTGATTCTTCTTCTTCTTTCCATTCAATATTTATAATTTTACTTGTTGATTTGATTTTTGAAAAATTCAAAACTTTTCAATTTAGCACATGTATCCGGAATCTGAATTACATACCAGAAGATATTTATTGTTTATCTAAGTATTATACGTATGATTCTAAATCATAACATTCATTTGGGGGGCATCAAAATATATTAGGTTCTCTATCTCATACACACTAGTTTATGTATCAACCATGAACCATCCTATTTTATTACACTATAAAAGATAGATTCTTGATGAGAAAGAACAAAGAACACAGAAGCAAATGTACCCCATTTTTATTTATTTATTTTTTTAATATTATTGGTCATTTTTTCCAGCATAAAGAAAAGCAACATTTTCAAAAGATCAAGGCAGAAAAATATAAAAAACATTGAAAGCTTGGAGTGCAAAATAAAAGTCTGGAAGTCATCCAAGAAAATGTGCTTCTCAACAAAGGATGACATTTAGTGATAGTATTGAACATATATGAGAACAGGAAACATCAATCACATAATCTTGCAAGATTTGGAATCCCATGACTTGAACTTGATTAAAAATTCAATACTTTACATGTGCTAGATCAGAAACAGGAAACATCAATAATATGGTAGCCAATAATATGTGGTTCTTGGGAAGAGTGATGCAGTGATGCTTGAGATACATGCATGTTGTTTTGGGTTTGGAGTCTGGATGTCCTAATTTGTTTTTGTTTTATGCATAGGGGCATGACATTTTGTAATTTCTTTGTATTTGTTTCAGATTTGGCTGGTCAAAATGGGCTTTAGCTTGTATCTCCACTGTGACAGTCTCAGATCTGGTAAACATATTTTCAACTAGCCTTTGCAGCATTATAGATGGTTAAGTAAAGGGGATCCTATAGCCCTTCTCTTATGTTTCTTTTTTGTTATGAAGATGCTAAAAAGGATGATTGCAAGAGCAGCAAGAGGCATTCTTATTGTGTTTCAGGTGGGAAAGGAAATTGAGATTTCAAACTTCATTATAGATGATCCCTGCATCATCCTCGATTGGAAATTTAACTGAGTTTGCTTATCTTAGTTTTCTGCTTCTTTGCATTGAGACACTTCTGCATTAAAAAAGAATATGGGTTCAAGTGAATTGGTTTGAGCGGAAGATGAATTGGCAGCTTTGTAGGCCGTAAGGTAGGTTCTCTTCTCATGCAAAATTAACTTTACTAATTGCTGCAAGGATCTCTGTTTTAGGCTGCTTGGAAGTTGATGATTGAACAAATATGGACATTAAATTCTATCAATATATATATATATATATATATATATATATATATATGGACTAAAATTGAAGTGCATTTAACTACTTATTTTCTTTATTTCTTTAGTATGCTGATATAGGTGGTTTATATGTATGATAAATTGAAGTGCGTTTTCCATTTTTGTGTTTGATTTTGTTCTAAGTATCAGATCAATTATTTGCAAAATTGTAGAAAAAAAGACGTTATTTTGTCTAATATATTTTCTTGTCCTGCCCTAATTTAGGCTTTGTGGAAGGGGGTGCCCTTTCTCAGATCCCAGTTTTTTCCATCCTGAATAATTCCCTTTTCAACTTTCTTGTTACAAAGCTTTAATTATTGTTTTTTGCAAATGCATTTGTAATCATGTTAGCAAGTCAGTATTATAGAAGGTGGAGGAGCCCTGTCTATGATCTATTTGTAATCATGCATTAAGACACGTTAACACTTAACATGTAGTTGTTGCTGCTTCTATTTGAAGTTGAAATAAATCTTGTTCTTTTGCACTAGCTATGTGATATGCTCTTCTCTCCTATTTCTTGTAGTTCAATAGGCTAGACATGATCTTCATTAAGGGACCCTTTCGTATGCTAATTACCTTTGATTATGTACCCAAATTGAGTGGCATGATTTTCTGGTTAATTTATTTGTGTGTTTTATGTAGTTCTCAATATAATGGTGTTTAAAAAAACTGAGAGTCAAATTTCAATTCAGTTCAGGCAAGGATTATCAGGAAATGACTTACCATAAAATAAAATTTTTTTTAAAAAATGACCTATTAGATCATGAAGATATTGTCAGAGTTGTGTACAATATTCTTGTACTTTTGTTATTCAGGTATCACTTAGAATGAAAGACATCTGTGACATTATGTACACAAATATGGGCAATTATATCATTTGTTTGTTAATAGATAGTATATATGCAAAGATATCTAATATAAATATAATAAAGCAGAAACATCTAATGAGGCTCTGCCATGATTTTTAACTGTTTGTGAAATTTAAGATTTATAAGATAAAATAGTATGGTTGTAGAGGAGGGTGGGGAGGGGGCGGGGGGGTCAAGACACGGGGAGAAAGTAGAGCAAAGCCACAAAGTTCAAGTCATTACTCTAACTTGTATATATTGGTGTGGTTCTTTTAGGTGAAGAGAATGATCAATCCTTTGCCAATAATGAGCTTAATGAAAGAGTATACAGGCATTACGGGTGTCCTCAATTAGAATGGCTTTTCTTGGGATGAATTTGCAGAACAGTGGCACTATGGCAGCTGATGTTTAGCTTTGGGAAGCTTATATCAAGGTGCCATTCTATCCCATTAGTAATTTTGCTAGGATAATGGGTTTTCCTCTAGTTATCACTAAAGAGCACCCTAAAGCATAGCATACAAACTTGTATTTTTTTCCCCTTTGATGAATTGATATTAATTCTGTATTCATTTAGTAAACTGAGTGTTTTTGGGTAACATGGGATGAAGTATATATGATCATATGGATTGTATAATAATCAATGAACTGGATGATTTTGAGTAGCTTTTGTTTAAAAATGACATTTTGCAGGATCATTCGGATGCAACTGCATACAAATATAGGGGATCTCATATTTCTGATTTGTGCTTGATTTATGGTAATGAAAGTCAGAATGGAAGATCAAGTTGTTTGGACATGAAAATGGAGGTCAACAATAATGCCTTTTGGATGGGATTGACGATAACTTGGGATATGCAATATCCAGCTAGGGAGCTTGAAATATCTTATCAAGGGAAAAGTGAAAGTATGCAACTTCTTAAGCCTCAGCATGTTCTCAAAAATTTCAGAGATCATCGAGGGAGAGATACAGGAAGCACTTGAGGAAAGGCCATCAATAGTCAAAACATATGTGGGTGCTGAGAAAAGGACAAAGACTACAATTGAATAGAATCTATTGATACAACACTTCAAACTGTTCCTAAAATAGATGAGAAGCTCTTTTTAGAGGGTTTTTGAACTCTTAGAAGATGAGAGAATGGCCATGAAATTTGCAATGAGGAAATGGTTATTGAGAAAGGTTTGACGGACATCTATTTTGCTTGTCAAATTGGGATATTATACAGATTTGGTTCCGGAGTTTTGTCAATGTAAATAAGATCCAATTTTAGAGTAAAGATATTTTTGGAATAGAATTTCTTGCATGATTTCATTTTTATACTTATATCCAAATCATTTTCAAGTGTTCAAGGTTTTAATAAGAAGTCAGCTTGATTTTGTTGGGAGTACTTGCAGCTGCATCGTGATGTTTACTTTCTTGCCTTAAAAAGTACAGGATGCCTTAAAAAGTAAATCAGTAACTAAGTTTATATTAAATATTAACTTGTCACTATCATTCTTTAGGCTTGAAACTTGGGATAACCCAGAATCAGAAGAGAAAAGTAATTGAACGTACTTTCAATTACACGTAAATTGATTTACTTTTTAAGGCATCCTGTACTTGTAAATTTAAAAAAAAAAAAAAAAATTTAGTTATTGGTCTTTGATTAACTTATTCTTAGGTGGTTTGGGCTCAACCCCCGAGTGTGTTTGGGCTCATGTTTGTAGAATTTACCCATCTCTTTTATTCGCTTAGCAATAAATAAATTAATAAATAATACTACCAATAAGAACAAGCAAATTTCATGCTAAAATGCCAAAGGGGGTGCTGTTTGCACCCAATGCATTAAACATATATAACCTTCTTGGCATTTCTGCCATTTAGATCTCTAAGAACAACAACCCAAACAATTTATCCTTGTGGCCCAGTATGTCAAAATTTACCCTATTTGTCAAACTGTATATTGATTATTATAAAAAAATGTAAAAAATTGTGTCATTTTTGTCTTAATGCAGATCATGTCATTTAGATATATGAGTTCAATAAACATTATGCCGCTTGCAGTGTAAACTCAAGTAGTAGAACCAATGACTGTGGATTGGATGCTATAACATAGAAGTACTCGTAAGAACATTTGCATTGGACTAGTCAACGGGCTAGTCCAGCCAAAATATGCCTAGAAAGCCCAATTAATTGACCCACATTGGACTAGTAGCCTAATAACAAAAATTCATGCAAGCTACACTAGTCATCAAAACATAATTGGCATTTTAGCTTAACCAATTACATTTTTTTTTTATATATAGTTTCTGATTATGAATCAGCTTCAATTAGAACTAAGCTACAACTTAGCGTATGATATTTTTTGAATATTTTTGAAAAAAATACTACCAAATTTGGTCACTAAAGTTGCTTCTCTTCACTAAATGAAAATTTTTAGGAATTTAATAGTTATCCTACTTTGAACATGATTGTAATAAAGTTCATCTATAACTAAAAATTCACACATTTTCCTTTTAAAATTTTCTTTCAGGTCTTGACTACTATGTTTGATAACCATAAGGGCCATCCTTAAATAATTGGTCACATATTTGCATCACTTGGAATGAAGGTCCATGATGGCAAAAATGACCCTTATGTGTGGGACATTTTTTTTTTTTTTTGGTATTAGTTCTTGGTATGTAAGACTTGGTATTAGTGGCAAAAGGTATATTTCTTATTATATTTAGCCATAATTAATGTATAAGGGAAACTTCAAGGAGGCTGAAAAATCATTATAGACGAATCACTATGGTTTTGTTAATAAGTTGAACAAAATTGTCAAATTTCACCCTTTCATTTTTCTTTATAAAGATGGTTGTGGTTAACTTTCTGCTAGACTCGTCTTTTTGCTGGATTATAAAGGCTGTTTGTTTATTTTTTTTCCTTTTTCTCTTTTTACTAATATAATATAATTGAAGCTAATTCTTCAAAATGCAAAGCACAAGGTTCAAGGTTATATAAAGATCATAAAGAATAGCAAGAAACTATTTCAAAATAAAATAGAAAGTAGTTAACATACGTGGCTTGACTGCCTATTATTTATGTTTTTGGCTTTGAGTTGTTTGCGTGCACAGCTTCACAAAATTGCCTACCTTTGTTGACCTTTTCATATATATATATATATATATATATATGTATCTTCGGCGGTTTTGTAAAAAATAAATAAATAAATCAATAAAGAGGATGCCATGCAACAATTGAGTAGGGTGAATTTCTCTATTCTTATTCTTTTTGATTTGTGAGAGCTTTTTTTGGAGTATTTGAAGTTTGTGAAAGTGCCTCTATACTACTTTTCTATTTTTCATATTTATTAGGAAACCTTTCCCATCGTTGACGCCTATAAATAATTTAGGGCAAAATTTAATTACAAAATTAATTACAGCTTAAGGATATAATTTTACTCAATATCTTTTTATTGAAGATGAATATTGACAAATCCACCATTAGATTACTTTTTTTTTTAATATCCTCAATGTTTGTAAAATTTCTAGAAAATTAAAGAACAATAACTATATCAATAATAAATTATTTAAATTTCAAGTTTTTGTAGTTTAAAACTAAACTATGCATAAAATATAATCTTATAGATTATATAGTAAATAATATTCAATTGATACAAAACTTGACATATGTGTTAAGAGCATAAAGAACATGTAATCTAATTGTTAGATTTTTGCCCTGCACTTATTTGTTCATCCTTGCAATTGTTGAGTGCTTCAATTAATTAATTTTCTAATAACGTATATTCTGCATTAAGTGCATTTAGATTTAAAATTAATCAAGTTGTAATTAAAATTGAGGGTCTAAACTAGCTCTAGCATTTACATTATCGAGGTTTCAATTTTTTTTTTTTCTAAGTTTGAAAAATAATTCTCTACTTGTGGCTCAGTAGCACTTTTTGATCTCCACAGATATATCTTGAGTTTGAATCCACTAATTATTATAAAAAATAAAAAATAAAAATTTCTTGCAATCATGAATTTGATAACTTGGGTGCCTGCTAGGCCTACACCAAGTTTCCTGACCAATCAACTACATAATCAAAGTGTCCAGTACATAGGACTCCTCATTCTATAAGTTGTGGAGAAGTGATTTATAGAAAACTTTACTACCAATTTTTGGAGAAACACAAAAACTGTGTGTTTTAAAACCTCATAATATCAAAGCTAGTGTTTGGTGACCATTTCTTGTCCTAACAGATCTGGAAGTGTGTTCTTTTTTATTCAGTTTCTTCTTTCTTTGTTTTGGTGATCATTTCTTGTCCTAATAGATTGAAGATTGAATTCGAATATTTTTAGGGTTTTAGAATTGGAATTTCAAAAATAGATGCTTTTTCTTTATGTTTGGAAATTTAAGTTTAGCTTTTTGTCTCACTTCTCCGTCAACCCCCCCACACCTACCCCCCCCCCCCCCCCCCCCCACAAAAAAAAAAAAAAAAAAAACAATAAAAGTAGTTGTTTTCAAAAAACTAGTTTAGCAAATAAGCTATTGAAAACTATGGGATACAAAACTATTTGTATCATGTATGATTTGAATTTTTCCATTTTGAGAATTCAAATTTTTTTCTTGACTACAATGTTTCGTTTCCTTCGTCTATTAGAATTTAAAGTTGGATGACAAACATGAATGATGTAGTTTTTTTTTCTTTTCCAATATAAAATTCATCATGTTTGACTTGATTTGTTCAAGGAATAATTATTATGAATCTCGATCCCCTTGGATTGCAGTTCTCACAATTACAAATCCAAATCAACCCACATGCAAGTATGCTTTAATCCCACAGAAATTACAGCAAGAACAATTTAACTAACCCAAGAAAAAAAGAAGTCAGATTGAACTAGGAGTCCAAAATTAAAGCTAAGTAACTAAGAAGTTGAAAGACACTAAAGAATAATAGGCATGAAACAAGGGAACCTTGTATCCAAGAACAAAGGACAGAGCAAGAGACAAATGAATAACGGAAACCAACCACGGATCAGTCTGAATTTGATACCATAATACAAATAAGAATAGGTGTGGCGCCTCACCTTTAAAAGAGGTTGCTCAACACTTAGTTATTTACAAAGTTACCCTTTATCATCAATCTCAAATGCTTACCTTTCAATTGAGGAGAATGAAAACTCAAGGGAACTACTTTTTGAAGGTGGAGAGTGATTATACAATGAAGGACTTGGGGGCACAAAGACTTCAATAACTCCCTCAAGCATCTGTGTGATCTTTTTCATCGAGGGTCTCAGTGAAGGATCTTCTTGAATACACCAAATTGCCACAATCACAAGCCTCTCTAGCCTCTTCATGTCATTGCTTGCTTCCTCATCGTTTTCTATCAACTTATCTAATTTTTTATCTTTGTAGCATTCGTAAGCCCAATCTATCAATGCCTCCTCTGCTTGCAACGCAAATGTAACACTAGACTTGCAACAAATAATCTCAAGTAACATCACACCAAAACTGTACACATCAACCTTAACGGAAATGGATGCTTTCCTAAACCATTCAAGTGCAAAGTACCCAATCGTCCCTCTTATTCCTGTTCGAGCAGCTCGAGTTTGGTCAGCCAACAAAAGCTTTGCTAATCCAAAATCAGCAATCCTTGGTGTAAAGTATTCATCTAGAAGTATGTTTTGAGGATTTATGTCACAATGGATGATTTGGGTGCAGCAATCTTTATATAAGTACATGACACCTCTTGCAATTCCAAAAGCAATCTGCACTCTTTGGTTCCAATGAGGCCTGGATATCCCAAAGAGAAAGTTAGCTAAAGAGCCATTACTCATGTACTCATATACCAATAGCCAGTGCTGCCCCTCATCACAATAACCAAGCAACCGGACTACATTTTTATGATGAGTCTGACCAATCACGCTCACTTCTGTTTTGAATTCTTTCTCACCTTCTTCTACCGCCTTACCTAACTTCTTGACTGAAACAAATCTTTTTGAATCTGATGGAAGGACCCCTTTATAAACAGTTCCAAAAGCACCTTTTCCTACTATTTGCTTGAAGCCCCTGGTTGCTTGTTCGAGCTCTTTATATGTATAGCTTCTCAAGTTTGTTGCAAGTGTGCTATCAATATTCCATGGCGAATTCATCTTTTTGTGGTGCAAGTAGATAATAGCCACAATACTAGCTATGAAGAAAAGGATATTGAGAAATGCAGAGCTGCCAAGGAGTAGTGCCAAAACAACTACCACAGACTGGCTTTTCTTCACTGGAACAAAGCTATTAGGTACCTTGATGAAAGCTATTCTTGTAATATTTGTGCTATATCTTCTGTTGGACAGAGGATACTTCTTCTTCCAACAATAACCTCCTGTTTTTTCGTAAATGGCCACAACACACATGCAATCGTCAAGGCATTGCTGCTTACACTCTGTCTCATTAGTCCCTTGAACAAGGCTGTAATCTGTAAACGGCCAGTCCATATTTGTAAGCCGTACAAAGCTTACCTGCCCTTTATTTTCTTCCCATCCATTGTCGCAGTTGGGTAACGGAAAATCTGGTTTACACCCTGCCCAATCCTCATATGGGTTCAACTGAGAAAATCCAAAAGGACATGAGCAAAATGTCCCGCACCCACTTGAAGCATCTGAGGTACGACAAACACCGTTGAGTCCACAGAATCCACCTACAAAAGTATTAGCATCAAATACACCACAAATATCAGTAATACCAGGAATGCCTTGCACTGGATCCCATGTTGAAGGACAGCTTCCACAACTTGTGTCCTGCTGTCTGAGATGTTTGTATATTCTGAAGACCCCATCATAATCAATCCTCGCCATGTGGTAGAAAGAGTCTTTTGAGCCTGGATCTTCTTGGGTAAGGTTGAAGATGTTGGTTGTTTTGTTCGCATCTTGGACATACATGTATCCGGCTTCAGTAAAGATCAACTGTGATTCCCAGAACATTGTCATGGTGGCAAAATAAGCATGATTAAGGACTTCAGATGGCATATTTATAGAATAAAGCACCAGATTGCCATCAAGCTGTAAAGAAAGCTGGAAGCGGCCATAAGAATAATTTGTAGTAGAATTGGTGAGACCTGAGTGTGGTATTCATGTACAGTATTTAACCAGGCAAAATCGTATCAGTAGGCTCTTTGAAGCTTTCCCATATAGAATTATACTGCTCATCTAAAATCACCAAGTTCCCATTGTCCAGTATAGCCGCACAACTGGATTTGGAACCATTCCCTGGAGCCTTCCATAACTCATTGCCATTAGGGTCATTGAGAACAAATGCACTGCTGCTATTCTGCGTCAGTGTAGAACCTTGTGGTGCTGGTTCATTGCCATTTGCAGACCAAACTATGGTTTGGTCTTTTGTTTTAGTAAACCAAACTGGAAGCAAGAATTGAGACTCTTTCTCATTGATTTGAAAACGGCGGAATCCAAAAGAAAATTCACCTAAACGCGACGTGAATAATGGATTAATATCTTGGTCTGTAGCTGAAGCCGTTGAGTTCAGCAATATGTTACAGTCATCTTTGGTGTAGGTGAAAACAGTGGGAACGAGAGGAAGAAGCAGAAGGAGAAGAAAGAGAGAACAACAATGATGAAGTGTTGAAGTAACCATTGCCATAATAATGGTTATGGCCTATGGGTTTATGAGTTAGAAAGAAACCATTACAACAACATTTATGATGTTTGATAGGTTTTAAACTTGCAGTTCCAAGCAGTTGCTGTAGTCTTGTAATTGTCATTTTCACGGTCTATGACTTCGTCAGATATTTGAATTAATTAATTAACACCAAATTGTTTGGAAAAAGTCTAACTAATAAGACACTAGCTAGCGTCAAGAAAGATAACTCTTTAATCCCTCTCCCTTAAATTAATAGTAGCTTCTTAATTACTACTAGTTTTAATTATTCAGACAGATTTTGCTCTGTTTTGGCATTTGTATGATAGTTGACATTTTATTTCTTGTATCTATGAGTGTAATGTCCTATAAACAACATGCATGATTCTATGTACACCTTTTAAACTTATAATAATTAATCTAAACCAAGAAGGATCAAGAACTTTATACATTTTAGAGCTAACTTGATTTATTTTAAGTCTTTTTTTTTTAATAATTTTTTTATATAGAGTTTCAACTAATAGCGTCCATTTCTGATAATTGTACTCTTTACCATCAAACAAATGCACTAATCAGTTTTTGGTATAAGCGAATACTATTTATTTAACTTTCTACTCTCAAGTCTCTAGCTGTTAAAAGAATTGAGCATGAATAATTTTTTTATTTTTTATTTTACAATTATCCAGTATTTAGAAGCCTTTCAAAGAGAGGGAAAGAGTGCAAAACTCATACATACATACATACATACATATATATATATATATATATATATATATATATATATATATATCTCTCTCTCTCTCTCTCTCTCTAAAGAAAATTAATTATCATCCCAAAATACATTTGAAGTTGAGAGAATTCTAATTCTCTGGTTTATGTTTTGAATTAAAAATTATGATATGCGCTTAAAATATTTAATTATCTCAAGTAAGAGTATTTGAAGTATTCAACCTGCGTCATTAGCTTAATGCATGGGCAATGACTCATTAATCAAGCTTATAATAGTGGCAATTTCCACGCCGTTGCTTGATTTAATGCATGTATCATCCCAAGTCCTCACACTTTCTCTCTCCGAATTAGTTTTCCTACAACTACTAGCGCAATTACTCTATCAATTACTCCATCTGTTGACAATTGTCAATTGTGGCTTGATTGCCTATTAATTAAAAGTTGTATATATTTGCAATTTGAAATAGTCATTAGGTCCTTCTCCCAAAAAAAAAAAAAAAAAAAAAAAGGAAATAAATAAATATTCACATTTGGTATCTTGGTTGAAACTCATTGTTTTATTTGTGAAACTCGATCAAATCAAATTAAAATAGAGAGTAGTTAATGTATGTGGCTTGACCGGCTCTTATTAAAGTTTTGGCTTTGAGTTCTTTCCATGCACAGCTACACAAAATTGCCAACTTTAGTTGTCCTTTTCAGGTATATCTATAACTAGTTACTAACTCGTACAATGCATGGAAAACTTTTAAATCAAATGATAAAATGTTCTTGTTTAAATATTTGTTTAATTTCAACTATTTGAAGCTAAATCAACTCCAGTATAAGATGAAAGATGTAGTTTGAACATTTCTTATGAAAAATTGTCAAAATTTTATCGCATAATATCATTAAAAAATGAGAAACATACAAAAATATTAGAGAGTAAAATAATACAACAATTATCACATGCTCTTACATTTGGTTTAATAATTATTACAAAAGAATTAGTAAACAAAATAATATATAATTGTCATTTTGGGTTTTGCTTTCTGTGAAAGTTTCAAATTTTCTTTTGGTCATTGTTTAAAGATTAGATCCATACTAATATTCTAAAAGATTAGACATACTAAAAACAAAAGATATTGACCAAATATGATCGTGCCCTTAACTCTTCCAATTAGCAAGTAACATAGAACATTAATTGCAACTAATCAAATAATTCAGCAAATTTAGACCCTACAAAGCATGACAACAACTATATATGTTACCAAAAAGCCAAAAGCTTAGGACATTGCATGATTCAGCAATACTATGCAAATCTTATATAATCAGTCCATCAAACTTTTTCTCATTTAAGAATAGTAATCAAACAGCACTATGAAAAAAAAAATTGCACAAGAAAAATAAGATAAAACCAATATGAGTATAAGGCTAGAATCTGTACTCTAAATTATTGCAATTTTTTTATTAAAAAAATCCATATTAAAAAAAACATAGAGCTAACAGAAATTATTAAGAAATCAAACAAATAAAATTCTAGCAATGTAACAATAATAAATGATACACATCATTTTTTAAATATTATATAGATATAGATATTAAATGGGCAAGGTGGGTGAATAAATGGGTTGGAGGCATGCTAAACTTCTAATTAAATTGTACTCTCTCAACTAGGGGCAGAACCGGGATTTTCACTTTGGGGGGTCGAGATTAAACTATCACATTGTTTCACAATTCAAGAAAAACTCAAAGTACCACATGGTCCATTCCCCCCCCCCCCCCTCCCCCCAACACACACACGCGCGCGCGTGCTCACACACACTTCTTAGATTTTTAATTCCAAAGTGAGTCATAACTCATATACGTCTTAGATTTTTAATTCCAAAGTGAGTCATAACTCATATATATTGCATACAAAAGTTTCACTTCTACAAAATTGTCTCATATGAAATTTTTACATATTTTTAAACTCTATTGAGTATACAAAAGTTTTCCAATTTGCTATAGTCATGTGTAACAATAATAAAAAAGAAATAAATATAAGTATTAACAAAACTAAACTATATTTACAAGAAAAAAAAATTAAAGAAATAAATTATAAACCATAAGATAAACACATAGAACTGAAAAGGGGAAGATCTGAAAAAAGAATTTTGTGCCTTCAAATAAGAATACTATGCTTAGGGGTGGGAAACAATATGCATAATTCCTCCTTTACTCCTTTATTTGATCCAAAGAAGCTAAAGATACCCATATCAAATGCAATTTGGAGTCACTAATTAGATAACTTAGTTTGGATTTGAAGCTGAAATTCTAAAGTTGAAACAAGAGTACAATGAATTTTTTGTGTGGAGTAGAATCTATATGTGAAGTGAAGAGAACTGGGCCACCTGAATTTGTGTAAGCCAAAGAAAAAGAATTTTGTTTGAGTTGTTGGAACTTAAAAAGGAAAGTGAGTTTCAACTTTCAACTTGTAAAGATAAAAAAATAAAAGGGTTTAGGAAGAAGCTGATGAAGCTTCCAGTGGAAGCCAATGCTAAAAGAATAAAAATTTAAGCTGAAAAAAATGAATAGTGTGATTTGGGAAAGGGAGAAAGAGACCTGTCATGTATATCTGAGTCCAATTATTTTCTTGTGGGAACCAAGTCTTTATAAAATGTTATTTTCTTGTGTGGTCAAGTTTTTATAAAATATTTGTGAGTCCATATATTTATCTACTACTACTACTTAATTTTAAAAAAATTTGTAGGAGCATGGTTCTGCCCTGTTCTCAACCAGATATTTGTTTTTTTGACATATCACATGATTCACATATGTATCTAATTTGTACTCTCTCAGGCATGCAAATGTTTTATTTCTTGGATGGAACAATGTTTAGAATGCCACACATGACAATTTGTACCCCTCTAGTATTACTTAATTTTCTGGCCTTCTAAAAAGTGGAGGAAAAAAAATATTCAATTTACATTTTTTATTTTCTAAAAAAAAAAATCACTTATTGACCTCCAATTTGGGGGCCTCTCTTTAGTAGGGGCCCAGGCTATGACCTAAGCCCTTATCGTGAGATTGAAGCAATTAAGTGAATAAAGAAAATGTAGTCTTTTACTTTTATTTTGCGGATGTAGGCAATGTGCCTGAATCACGTAAAATTCTAACTTTTTCTCTCTTTTCTTTTTTACATACTCTATCACAAATTTCTACAAGATTGCACGACCTAGAAAGTTCTTAGAAGTCGCTTCATTGCCTCAGTTTGAGAAGCTTGGCTTTGTTCAAACTTCAAAGTTGGCAGCTCTAGAATATTCAACAGGTAAATGAAGGAAAATTCAACATTTTTAGTTGGTTGTGCTTTTATTTCATATCATGTCACCTTCCTGGATATTTGCTTGTAATGAAAAGTCTCATTGTGGAGGGCTAACCTCCCGTCTTATACGCCAAGGTCGAAGACATGGATTTTATCATATAAAGGAAGAGAGGGACCTCTCACCTTACTTAAAAAGCACAAATTGAAATTGTGCTTCTTGTTGACAATCGTAACCATTACACTAATTAGTCTTTTAGGATATGTGGACACTTGTGGGTTTCAGACTTTCCGTTAAATTAATTGGTAAAGTTTTTTGTGGTTTATTGTTTCAATTTCCCAAAATAAATAAATAAATAACTCATCATATTTAGATAATTGAAATAATAAAAAGCATAAATTTAACATTTAATAAATTAGATAGATATATAGTATGTTTTTATTAGTAGAGCAGAAAGAGTGAGGTAAAAGATTTATACTTATAAATCATGCATGTATAGTAGAGATACACTTGCGTTTCAAACACCATACCACAAACAGAAACTCAATTAATAGGTGAGCCAATTTTGTCAAGTCAATGCACCACACAAGCTATTACTAGCAAAAAAAGAAAAAAAAAAAAGAAAAAAAAAAGAAAAGAAAAGGAGCTGTTTTAGGCAGTCGACTAAGTAAGAGAGAGAAACACACAACATCATATATAATACTCCATAAAAATACAAAACCAATTATACACAAAACTTTTTATTTCATATATACAAAGGGAGAAAGCGGGGACCGCACTCAACGCTCTGTATGTGATGACGCCATCTCACAACACAAAAAACAATTAATCGAAAGTGTACTCACTATGATTTAAAGTTTGTGGAAGATAGTCAGACAGCTGTATAAGATTGCGTGGTAGAGGGACATCTACGTCTTTCACATAGTTTGATTGACCGCAATGACCCCCGGGATGGTTCGTTGAAAGTTCAAACAGTTATTTTGGGCTCTACCCAGAAACTTCGAGGATATTGCAATTTAATGTAAAATGCGTTTTATTTTTTGAAAGCAAGACTACAATAAAGTCTATCCTCTTGCATCCACTCACTCACCCTCTTCCTGTACACTTTCCTCACTTTCTATATTGACACCGCTTTCACAGCTTTCCTTCTTCTCCTCCTCCTTTCAACTTTTTTCATCTTTCTACTCGTAAATCCCAATGGCCTCATCTCACCAACCCAAGGACTTTGATGTTTTCTTGAGTTTCCGAGGTGAAGATACTCGCCGTGGTTTTGTAAGCCATTTATATAAGGCTTTGGATCAACATGGTATTCAAACCTTCATTGATGATAATCTCCATAGGGGAGAAAACATTTCTGAAGAGCTTCTCAAAGTCATTGAAAACTCAAGCATATCAATAATTGTATTTTCTAAAAATTATGCATCCTCTAGTTGGTGTTTGGATGAACTTGCTAAGATTATTGAGTGTACCAAAAAAGCGTTACCAGTTTTCTATCAAGTAGATCCGTCTGAAGTTCGTAAGCAAAAAGGGGATTTTGGAAAAGCGCTGACTAAGCTTGAAAAAAGAATTAAAGATAAGACGAAGGTACAAAGGTGGAGGGAGGCTTTAACTAACGCAGCCAATATTTCTGGCTGGGACTACAAAGACAAAGACAGGTATTTGTATAGTACTACGTACTCCTGTTTGCTGATCTTCTAGAGTTTTAATGGTTTTGTAATGTCCATTAAATTTTATTGTTAATTAAACAACAACTAGAATTAATTGTTAGCTTTTATTTTCTCTTTAAATTTTACTAAATTATGAAAGTAAAATTTTCTTGTCATATCTTTTATACAATGCTTTTTTTAAAATTTTTTTTTTTGAGAAGAATCATTTATACTAAGCTAGTTAGCTATAGATTAAAGATGGAAATAAAAGAACTTAATATTAGATTACTTACCATTATTAATTAGGAATTTCACCCCTCATAATATTTGGAAAAATTTTAAAGAAAAAAACTTAATTCATATTTTCTAAGCATGTAGTGAGATCCAGTAAGATTGTGTTGTCATCTAAGTGGACTTTTTTTTTTTTTTTTTGAAAGGTCATCTAAGTGGACTTTTAATGCCACTTCATCCCAAAAGCTAATTGCTACCCAAAAAAATGAATTAAATAAAAATTTTCAATCTGAGTTACATGTTGCTTACTTCATCTAACAACACTTCAATTGTGATGTAAAAATTAAACATCTTGCATTCAGTTTATGTCATTTATTTTTCATTGTCCAACTCGTTACATGTGTTAATTAAATGCTCTATGAATGACAGTTGCACTGAATCTGAACTTGTCCAAAAAATTGTTGAAGAGATCTTCAATTCTGATATCATTCAGATGCCATCAAATGATGCTACAATGCTGGTTGGAATAAATTCTTGCATGGAGGCGGTAACAAAACTTTTAGATGTTGAATCAAATGATGTTCGCATGGTAAGGATCACTGGCCTTGGTGGAATAGGCAAAACTACAATTGCAAAAGCTATTTATGATAGCAGCTTTTCAAATCATTTCAAAGCAAAAAGTTTTGTAGAGAATGTTAGAGAGTGGTCAAAGACAGAGCAAGGCATAATCCATTTACAAGAGACACTTCTTAAGGGTATCTCAGGGGACAAGAATTTGAGGGTGGATACTATATATGAAGGAACCACAAGGATAAATAAAATTCTTCGCCTAAAAAAGGTTCTTATCATTCTTGATGACGTGGATAATGCTGACCAGATAGATACATTGCTCGGATGTGAATGCTTTGCATTTGGAAGTAGAATCATTTTGACAACAAGAAATAAAAGCTTGCGAGTTAATGGAAAAGGTCTTACAACCTATGACTATGGGGTTAAGGAATTAGATGAAGGTGAATCTATTAAACTGTTTCGTAAGCATGCCTTCCCAAGTAACGAAGTCCCTGAAGATTATTTGGAACTTGAGAAACAAGCTATAAGATATGCCAAAGGCCTTCCTCTAGCTCTAAAAGTAATGGGTCGTGATTTGTGTGAGCAAACTATAGATGCATGGAATGAGGCGTTTGATTATTATGAAACAAATCTTCATGAAGATATTCAAAAAATACTAAGAAGAAGTTATGAAGGATTAACTGAAGATGAAAAGAATATTTTCCTTGATATTGCATGTTTCTTCAAGGGATATGACATGGGATATAATATGATTAAGGATGTACTGAAAGCTTGTGGTTTAAACCCATATGGTATTCGAAAACTTATTGATAAGTGTCTCTTGACTATTGATCAAAATAATTATTATTTGTCGATGCACGACTTATTACAACAAATGGGTATGGACATTGTTCGACAAGAAGCACCACTAAAGCTTGGGGAACGTAGCAGACTATGGTGTTATGAGGAAGCTCTTCGTGTATTAACTGAAGATATGGTATGTATATTATTTTGATACACTTCCTCCCTTTATTTCACATGAGAGATGTATTACACTTTTTTCCCTTTTTTATTTATTTATTCTGAATATTATTTTTGTTTAAAGTTTATTAACTATTATATGTTTTGGTTATTCACTTGCCCTATTGTTCAACTAGGGTTCAGATAAAATTCAAAGCATGATATTGTGGTCGTCTAAATCAGAACCAGAAGAGGTGCAATTAAAGGCACAATTTTGTAAGATGAAAAATCTTAGATTGCTTTTGATTCGTAACGTACATTGTTGCAATGGACCCCTTGAATGTCTTCCCAATGGATTAAGCTTGCTTGATTGGCGTGAATATCCATTTTCTTCGTGGCCACCAAATTTTTTTCCAAAAAACTTGGTTGTGCTCAACTTGCCTTTTGTCCTATTTAAGGAACCAGTACTCAAGCAGCAGGTATGATCATTAGCATTTATAAATTATTACTTTTTTCAAAGTTTTTAATTTTTAATTTATTTATATATACTTCTTTAAAGATTAAACCATGATCTAACTTAAAAAAATTTTTTTTCTACAGAAATTTGTATCTGTGACATATGTGAACTTCAGTGGCTGCGAACTGATTACGAAAATACCTGACTTATCAATGACCCCAAATGTAACGCAATTGATACTTTTTAGCTGTATAAATTTAGTTGAGATTGATGACTCCGTGGGGCGTCTTGATAAGCTTAAAGTGTTGAAACTTGCCGGTTGCCAAAAACTTGAAACTCTTCCGAACTGTCTCACGATGAAATCTCTTACATCTTTTGAGCTGCAAATCCACTTCAGAATTAAGAAGTTTCCAAATATCTTGCATGAAATGAAAGGTGTTGAAGATTTAATACTTATAGGAAGCTATAATGGATTGCCTCCGTCATTTGGGAATTTGATTGGGCTTAAGGCCTTATATTTATGTTTTTCAGGAGAGGTGCATCTTCCGGGTAGCATCTATAATTTACAGCATATAGAGTTGCTTCATTTTAGTGGCAATATCATATTTCCAAAGAATGTGGAGATTGATAGACAGCCAATGTGCAACTCTCTTGGTTGCTCTTCCAAATATGTTTTTCCAAGGTTGAAAAAACTATTTATTAGTGGCAATAAAATTTGCTCAGAAATAGAATTTATTTTGACTTATTGTTGCCCCCTCACAGTACTGGAAGAGTTAGAAATCCACAACAGCAAAGTTGTCACCCTCCCAAAAAGCATGAGCAGATGTGAGAGATTACATGGGCTTATTATTAGATTTTGCGATAAGTTCCAGGAAATCCTAGGTCTTCCGCATAGTATAAGACGTGTAAAAGTAGAAGATTGCCGCTCGCTAGATTTACAATCATTCTTTCAGGTATATCTCTCTCTTAAAGATATTAAGAAACTATTTGTGTTTGAGGTAACAGGAGATGAGAATGATATTCCAAATTGGTTCAACCATAAAAGGGATGGAAATTTAATATCATTCTCGATTGGTCCCGAATTTCCAACAATTGCTCTCTGTATTGCTTTTGGAATACAAGATTCTTATTGTGATCCTGGTTGGCATTCTTCTTGTCATTTTTATTTTCATGTCATCATTTCCATCAATGGTAGTGAACGAACGTTTGAAAGAAAACACATTTTTAAAGAGTGGAGGCTTGGGCATCTGTGTTTTTGCTGTAGACCTCAGAGCTTAATGCAGGAACTATTTTGGGACTTGCAACTAACTGATCGGAATCATGTTGAGATCCTCTGTGAAACTTTCGATTCTTTTCATCCTACATCCGGAGATATTGCTGCTCCTATCGTTGAAAGGATGGGAGTCCATGTAGAATGCAATTGCCCTCCTCCTCAAAATCCCAGAATCTTTCAAGACATTAATAGGCACCATTCTTTGCAATCAGGTTCGGGACTTCCAATGGATACAGAAAATGGATCAGACTTAGGTTTGGCATTTGACTCATCAAATGTTGATGGGTTTGATTTGGGCTCATCTTCAGTGGCCCAGCCCCAAGTAAAAAGAAAGAGTAAAAAAAGAATAAGAAAAGTAAGGCCACGTTTTGGAACGTTGTTTAAACAACAATTTCCTTTGTTTAAAAAAAGAAAAAGAAAAGTGATGGTCTGATTTGTTTAAACAACTCAACTTCAAACTGAGATCAGATCAGATGAGATCGAATCCAAATCCAATGGCTATCACTTTCTCAGATCTCCACACCGAAT
This sequence comes from Quercus glauca, assembly GCA_023736055.1. Classification (NCBI taxonomy): domain Eukaryota; kingdom Viridiplantae; phylum Streptophyta; class Magnoliopsida; order Fagales; family Fagaceae; genus Quercus; species Quercus glauca. Next base: position 103,930,683 of record CM043318.1, read on the forward strand.
CAGGCCTCAAATCTCTCGACGAGTTTCTTTCTGGAAAATCCTATGTTTCCGGAGACAATCTCACCAAGGATGACATCAAGGTATACGCTGCCGTTTTGGTGAAACCCGGTGACTCTTTCCCCAATGTTTGCAAGTGGTATGACGCCGTTTCTTCCCCACTCGCTGCAAGGTTTGCTTTCATACACTCTCTCTCTCTTTTATTTATTTTTATTTTTTTGCAAATTAAAATGTGTTTTAATTAATTTTTGGTATTTGTTAATTGTTAATTTTTGGTATCTGTTCTGAGTTGTCACAGATAATTGTTGCATACAGTGACGGGGTTTCTGATGGAGATGCAACGCAGATTTCGACAGTGAAGACCCCAATTTGATGATTGGTATGTTTCTTGTTTCAGCATTGAGAGCTTTCCCCAATAATTCAAGAACGTTATTGTTAGCTTCTATTTCTTCTATTGTCTTATATGTGTTGTTCCTTAGCATAAATATCAATGTGCTTATTTCTTTTTATAGAATATGATGCCCCTACTCAGCTTGTCAAGCCTCGTCAGCGCAACACCAGGTTAAGTTTATTATCACTCTTAGTAAGGCTTGCTGTTGCTTCTTTTATTGGTCTGTCATTGCTGAACTATGATTTGTTTTTATTTTTATTTTTTTGGTTATCAGTATTATCTCACAAAATGTTCTGTTTTAATACATTTGGTAATATGCTATTCTGTATTTTTCTCAATCAACTTTCAACTTGATGTTATTCTTTTCCTTGGCTGCCAAATAGAGGTGAAGATTGTTATCTGATTTTACAATTTTGTAGGGAATGATTCCTTAGTATTGTTGGAATAGACATTTTTTAAGTCTATGACTTCTTTTTTTATTATGGTTTGGACTTTGGACTATTGCTGCTTTTTTTTTTTCCTAATGTTTTTAAATTCTCTAATAATTTCCTGGACTCTCACTCATTGAATTTTGGTGTGTGTGTGTTTGTAAAAGCTGCTTATGAAAATCCAGGTATTAGCAAGTTGATCAAGATGTTGGTTTCATGTAATGGTGTCTATAAGATTTTCTTTTCACAAGCCTATAACAGACTGACAGAGGTTTATATTTACTTTGATTTAGAATTTTTCTGAAGTTGCAAAATCTTAAAGAACTCTAAAAAATTTCAAATTAAGATCTTTTGAATGAACATACCGTAATAGAACTTTCCCAATTTTCAAAGATTTATTTCTTATATAAAGAAATGACAACCATGATGAAAGGCAAAATTACCAAACTCTGGATATTAAGGACTATGAGCTAGGAATCTCTCTCTCTCTCTCTCTCAATACTACCTATAGGTTATTGTTGTCACAGATTATTGTTGCATAGAGTGAAGGGGTTTCTGATGGAGATGCAATGCAGATTTCGACAGTCAAGACCCTAATTTGATGATTGGTATGTTTCTTGTTTCAGTATTGAGAGCTTTCCCCAATAATTCAAGAACATTATTGTCTGCTTATATTGCTTCTATTGTCTTATATGTGTTGTTCCTTAATCTAAATATCAATGTTCTTTCAGTTGCATTATAGAACTGATAATTGTGCTTATTTCTACTTGATTTATGAAAATCCAGCCACTGATGGAGGTTATTAGCAAGTTGATCAAGATGTTGGTTTCATGTAATGGTGTCTGTAAGATTTTTTTTTCACAAGCCTATAACAGACTGACAGATTTATATTTTCTTTGATTTAGAATTTTTCTGAAGTTGCAAAATTTTAAAGAACTCTGAAAGATTTCAAATTAAGATCTTTTGAACGAACATACCATAATAGAACTTTCCCAATTTTCAAAGATTTATTTCTTATATACAGAAATGACAACCATGATGAAAGGAAAAATTACCAAACTCTGGACATTGAGGACTATGAGCTGGGACTCTCTCTCTCTCTCTCTCTCTCTCAATACTACCTATAGGTAGAAAAGATTGGTACAAGCAATTCATGACTTTCCAGAACTAGATTTTTTTTCAGAGCATAGAATTTTGTTTTCAACACTGTTTCAGTGTATATTCTTTTCTGTTATGCTCACCTGCTGTCCAATGTGTTCTATGTTTTTAATACATTTATGCTTAATTAGTTTGCCTTAAAACTCATGGCTACACCTGCTTTTTTTTTTTTTTTTTTTTTTTTTTTTTTTTTTTTTTTTCACTTCAAATGTTGCAGTCTAAGAACTTACAATTTTTTTTAGCGTGCAAATTCTTCATTTTATAGGCATTTACATGATCTTTTCACTCTCTACCATCAATGTAAAAGTCTTTATTTGTCTTTGCAGGCTGAGGACTTGGTATAAGTTTTTTTAAGGTCTATTGGACAATTTAATTGACTTGATCCATTCAAAGAAGATAACAAAAGAAAATAGAAAGAACATTTTTGCAGTTGGTGATTCTTCTTCTTCTTTCCATTCAATATTTATAATTTTACTTGTTGATTTGATTTTTGAGAAATTCAAAACTTTTCAATTTAGCACATGTATCCGGAATCTGAATTACTAACCAGAAGATATTTATTGTTTATCTAAGTATTATACGTATGATTCTAAATCATAACATTCATTTGAGGGGCATCAAAATATATTAGGTTCTCTATCTCATACACACCAGTTTATGTATCAACCATGAACCATCCTATTTTATTACACTATAAAAGACAGATTCTTGATGAGAAAGAACAAAGAACAAAGAAGCAAATGTACCTCATTTTTTTTTTTTTTAATATTATTGGTCATTTTTTTCAGCATGAAGAAAAGCAACATTTTCAAAAGATCAAGCAGGGCAGAAAAATATAAAATACATTGAAAGCTTAGAGTGCAAAATAAAAGTCTGGAAGTAATCCAAGAAAATGTGCTTCTCAACAAAGGATGACATTTAGTGATAGTATTGAACATATATGAGAACAGGAAGCATCAATCACATAATCTTGCAAGATTTGGAATCCCATGACTTGAACTTGATTAAAAATTCAATACTTTACATGTGCCAGATCAGAAACAGGAAACATCAATAATATGGTAGCTAATAATATGTGGTTCTTGGGAAGAGTGATGCAGTGATGCTTGAGATACATGCATGTTGTTTTGGGTTGGAGTCTGGATGTCCTAATTTGTTTTTGTTTTATGTGTAGGGGCATGACATTTTGTAATTTTCTTTGTATTTGTTTCAGATTTGGCTGGTCAAAATGGACTTTAGCTTGTATCTCCACTATGACAGTCTCATATCTGGTAAACATATTTTCAACTAGCCTTTGCAGCATTATAGGTGGTTAAGTAAGGGGGATCTTATAGCCCTTCTCTTTTGTTTCTTTTTTGTTATGAAGATGTCGAAAAGGATGATTGCAAGAGCAGCAAGAGGCATTCTTATTGTGTTTCAGGTGGGAAAGGAAATTGAGATTTCAAACTTCATTATAGATGATCCCTGCATCATCTTCGATTGTAAATTTAACTGAGCTTGGTTATCTTAGTTTTCTGCTTCTTTGCGTTGAGACACTTCTGCATTAAAAAAGAATATGGGTTCAAGTGAATTGATTTGAGCGATGAATTGGCAGCTTTGTAGGCTGTAAGGTAGGTTCTCTTCTCATGCGAAATTAACTTTACTAATTGCTGCAAGGATCTCTGTTTTAGGCTGCTTGGAATTTGATGATTGAGCAAATATGGACATTAAATTCTGTCAATATATATATGGACATTAAATTGAAGTGCATTTACTACTTATTTTCTTTATTTCTATAGTATGTTGATATAGGTGGTTTATATGTATGATAAATTGAAGTGCATTTTCCATTTTTGTGTTTGATTTCGTTCTAAGTATCAGATCAATTATTTGCAAAATTGTAGAAAAAAAGATGTTAATTTGTCTAATATATTTTCTTGTCCTGCCCTAATTTAGGCTTTGTGGAAGGGGGTGCCCTTTCTCAGATCCCAGTTTATTCCATCCTGAATAATTCCCTTTTCAACTTCCTTGTTACAAAGCTTTAATTATTGTTTTTTGCAAATGCATTTGTAATCATGTTAGCAAGTCAATATTATAGAAGGTGGAGGAGCCCTGTCTATGATCTATTTGTAATCATGCATTAAGACAAGTTAACACTTAACATGTAGTTGTATCTGCTTCTATTTGAAGTTGAAATAAATCTTGTTCTTTTGCACTAGCTATGTGATATGCTCTTCTCTCCTATTTCTTGTAGTTCAATAGGCTAGACATGATCTTCATTAAGGGACCCTTTTGTATGCTAATTACTTTTGATTATGTACCCAAATTGAGTGGCATGATTTTCTGGTTTAATTTCTTTGTGTGTTTTATGTAGTTCTCAATATAATGGTGTTTAAAAAAACTGAGAGTCAAATTTCAATTCAGTTCAAGCAAGGATTATCAGGAAATGACTTACCATAAAAAAAAATTAAAAAAAAAAAAGACCCATTAGATCATGAAGATTTTGTCAGAGTTGTGTAGAATATTCTTGTACTTTTGTTATTCAGGTATCACTTAGAATGAAAGACATCTGTGACATTATGTACACAAATATGGGCAATTATATCATTTGTTTGTTAATAGATAGTACATATGCAAAGATATCTAATATAAATATAATAAAGCAGAAACATCTAATGAGGCTCTGCCATGATTTAAACTGTTTGTGAAATTTAAGATTTATAAGATAAAATAGTATGGTTGTACAGGAGGGTGGGGAGGGGGTGGGGGGGTCAAGACACGGGGAGAAAGTAGAGCAAAGCCACAAAGTTCGAGTCATTACTCTAACTTGTACATATTGGTGTGGTTCTTTTAGGTGAAGAGAATGATCAATCCTTTGCCAATAATGAGCTTAATGAAAGAGTATACAGGCATTATGGGTGTCCTCAATTAGAATGGCTTTTCTTGGGATGAATTTGCAGAACAGTGGCACTATGGCAGCTGATGTCTAGCTTTGGGAAGCTTATATCAAGGTGCCATTCTATCCCATTAGTAATTTTGCTAGGATAATGGGTTTTCCTCTAGTTATCACTAAAGAGCACCCTAAAGCATAGCATACAAACTTGTATTTTTTTTCCCCTTTGATGAATTGATATTAATTCTGTATTCATTTAGTAAACTGAGTGTTTTTGGGTAACATGGGATGAAGTATATATGATCATATGGATTGTAAATCACAAACAAGACACAAAAATTATACATTTGGCTTTTTCATGAATGAATGATATATACTACAATTCATGAAACCAAAGGTTACTATTTACTAATTCAAATCTCCTCCTTCCACTCAAAGGACAAAACTCACTCATTAATAAAAGGAAATGAAAATACTGGGATGAGGGGCAAAGCATCAAACCTGGTACTTCACAGTTCATCCTATGTACCCAGAAAGAAATGCAGTAGATGCCTCTTATACACACCACAGAGTCTTTAGTCAAAGCCACAAGATATGGGATTAGGACTGTAGTGGCTACTCTCTAAAGCTTCCACAGCGAGAGAAATTCCATTCTATCCTATTTTACTATTTTACCATCTCCAAAAACTATTTTATCAATTATATAATACAATTTTACAATAGATGCAGCTCCTATTTTTACCTATAATATATTAAAATATTATAAATTACAAAATAAAATAATATAAAAAAATCTCTCTCTCTCTTCTTTCTTCATCTCTGTTCTCCCTCACTCTGTTTTTCTCTCTTTCTCATCCACCCACCACCAACCTAAACCCAGAACAACCACCCAACAATACACGCCTTGCTGAAACTTGAAAAAAAGCCTTTATTTTTTTTTCCTCTCCCATGCCAATTCAGCCATACTCACAAAGAAAGAAAGAGCAGAGATAAAATTCAGCCATGAGTAGTCAAAACATATGTGGGTGCTGAGAAAAGGACAAAGACTACAATTGAATAGAATTTATTGATACAACACTTCAACTGTTCCTAAAATAGATGAGAAGCTCTTTTTAGAGGGTTTTTGAACTCTTAGAAGATGAGAGAATGGCCATGAAATTTGCAACGAGGAAATGGTTATTGAGAAAGGTTTGACGGACATCTATTTTGCTTGTCAAATTGGGATATTATATAGATTTGGTTCCAGAGTTTTGTCAATGTAAATAAGATCCAATTTTAGAGTAAAGATATTTTTGGAATAGAATTTCTTGCATGATTTCATTTTTATACTTATACCCAAATCATTTTCAAGTGTTCAAGGTTTTAATAAGAAGTCAGCTTGATTTTGTTGGGAGTACTTGCAGCTGCATGGTGATGTTTACTTTCTTGCCTTAAAAAGTACAGGATGCCTTAAAAAGTAAATCAGTAACTAAGTTTATATTAAATATTAACTTGTCACTATCATTCTTTAGGCTTGAAACTTGGGATAACCCAGAATCAGAAGAGAAAAGTAATTGAACGTACTTTCAATTACATGTACATTGATTTACTTTTTAAGGCATCCTGTACTTGTAAATTAAAAAAAAAAAAAAAATTTAGTTATTGGTCTTTCATTAACTTATTCTTAGGTGGTTTGGGCTCAACCCCCGAGTGTGTTTGGGCTCATGTTTGTAGAATTTACCCATCTCTTTTATTCGCTTAGCAATAAATAAATTAATAAATAATACTACCAATAAGAACAAGCAAATTTCATGCAAAAATGTCAAAGAGGGTGCAACTGTTTGCACCCAATGCATTACACATATATAACCTTCTTGGCATTTCTGCCATTTAGATCTCTAAGAACAACAACCCAAACAATTTATCCTTGTGGCCCAGTATGTCAAAATTTACCCTATTTGTCAAACTGTATATTGATTATTATAAAAAAATGTAAAAAATTGTGTCATTTTTGTCTTAATGCAGATCATGTCATTTAGATATACGAGTTCAATAAACATTACGCCGCTTGCAGTGTAAACTCAAGTAGTAGAACCAATGACTGTGGATTGGATGCTATAACATAGAAGTACTGGTAATTACATTTGCATTGGACTAGTCAATGGGCTAGTCCAGCCAAAATATGCCTAGAAAGCCCAATTAATTGACCCACATTGGACTAGTAGCCTAATAACAAAAATTCATGCAAGCTACACACTAGTCATCCAAACATAATTGGCATTTTAGCTTAAACAATTACATTTTTTTTTATATATAGTTTCTGATTATGAATCAGCTTCAATTAGAACTAAGCTACAACTTAGCGTATGATATTTTTTGAATATTTTTGAAAAAAATACTACCAAATTTGGTCACTAAAGTTGCTTCTCTTCACTAAATGAAATTTTTTAGGAATTTAATAGTTATCCTACTTTGAACATGATTGTAATAAAGTTCATCTATAACTAAAAATTCACACATTTTCCTTTTAAAATTTTCTTTCAGGTCTTGACTACTATGTTTGATAACCATAAGGGCCATCCTTAAATAATTGGTCACATATTTGCATCACTTGGAATGAAGGTCCATGATGGCAAAAATGGCCCTTATGTGTGGGACATTTTTTTTTTTGGGTATTAGTTCTTGGTATGTAAGACTTGGTATTAGTGGCAAAAGGTATATTTCTTACTATATTTAGCCATAATTAATGTATAAGGGAAACTTCAAGGAGGCTGAAAAATCATTATAGACGAATCACTATGGTTTTGTTAATAAGTTGAACAAAATTGTCAAATTTCACCCTTTCATTTTTCTTTATAAAGATGGTTGTGGTTAACTTTCTGCTAGACTCATCTTTTTGCTGGATTATAAAGGCTGTTTATTTATTTTATTTTTTTCCTTTTCCTCTTTTTACTAATATAATATAATTGAAGCTAATTCTTCAAATTGCAAAGCACAAGGTTCAAGGTTATATAGAGATCATAAAGAATAGCAAGAAACTATTTCAAAATAAAATGATAAAATATCCACACATCACGCAAGATACCATCTTGTTCAAATTAAAATAGAAAGTAGTTAACATACGCGGCTTGACTACCTATTATTTATGTTTCTGGCTTTGAGTTGTTTGCGTGCATAGCTTCACAAAATTGCCTTCCTTTGTTGACCTTTTCATATATATATATATATATATCTTCGGCGGTTTTGTAAAAAATAAATAAATAAATCAATAAAGAGGATGCCATGCAACAATTCAGTAGGGTGAATTTCTCTACTCTTATTCTTTTTGATTTGTGAGAGCTTTTTTTGGAGTATTTGAAGTTTGTGAAAGTGCCTCTATACTACTTTTCTATTTTTCATATTTATTAGGAAACCTTTCCCATCGTTGACGCCTATAAATGATTTAGGACAAAATTTAATTACAAAATTAATTACAGCTTAAGGATATAATTTTACTAAATATCTTTTTATTGAAGATGAATATTGACAAATCCACCATTAGATTACTTTTTTTTTTTTTTTTAATATCCTCAATGCTTGTAAAATTTCTAGAAAATTAAAAATCAATAACTATATCAATAATAAATTATTTAAATTTCAAATTTTTGTAGTTTAAAACTAAACTATGCATAAAATATAATCTTATAGATTATATGGTAAATAATATTCAATTGATACAAAACTTGACATATGTGTTAAGAGCATAAAGAACATGTAATCTAATTGTTAGATTTTTGCCTTGCACTTATTTGTTCATCCTTGCAATTGTTGAGTGCTTCAATTAATTAATTTTCTAATAACGTATATTCTGCATTAAGTGCATTTAGATTTAAAATTAATCAAGCTGTAATTAAAATTGAGGGTCTAAACTAGCTCTAGCATTTACATTATCGAGGTTTCAATTTTTTTTTTCTAAGTTTGGAAAATAATTCTCTACTTGTGGCTCAGTAGCACTTTTTGATCTCCACAAAAATATCTTGAGTTTGAATCCACTAATTATTATAAAAAATAAAAAATAAAAAATTCTTGCAATCATGAATTTGATAACTTGGGTGCCTGCTAGGCCTACACCAAGTTTCTTGACCAATCAACTACATAATCAAAGTGTCCAGTACACAGGACTCCTCATTCTATAAGTTGTGGAGAAGTGATTTATAGAAAACTTTACTACCAATTTTTGGAGAAACACAAAAACTCTGTGTTCCAAAACCTCATAATATCAAAGCTAGTGTTTGGTGACCATTTCTTGTCCTAACAGATCTGGAAGTGTGTTCTTTTTTATTCAGTTTCTTCTTTCTTTGTTTTGGTGATCATTTCTTGTCCTAATAGATTGAAGATTGAATTCGAATATTTTTAGGGTTTTAGAATTGGAATTTCAAAAATAGATGCTTTTTCTTTTTGTTTGGAAATTTAAGTTTAGCTTTTTGTCTCACTTCTCCGTCAACCCCCCCACACCCCCCCCCCCCCCCCCCCAAAAAAAAAAAAAAAAACAATAAAACTAGTTGTTTTCAGAAAACTAGTTTGGCAAATAAGCTATTGAAAACTATGGGATACAAAACTATTTGTATCATGTATGATTTGAATTTTTCCATTTTGAGAATTCAAATTTTTTTCTTGACTACAATGTTTCGTTTCCTTCGTCTATTAGAAATTAAAGTTGGATGACAAACATGATTGATGTAGTTTTTTTTCTTTTCCAATATAAAATTCATCATGTTTGACTTGATTTGTTCAAGGAATAATTATTATGAATCTCGATCCCCTTGGATTGCAGTTCTCACAATTACAAATCCAAATCAACCCACATGCAAGTATGCTTTAATCCCACAGAAATTACAGCAAGAACAATTTAACTAACCCAAGAAAAAAAAAAGTTAGATTGAACTAGGAATCCAAAATTAAAGCTAACTAAGAAGCTGAAAGACACTAAAGAATAATAGGCATGAAACAAGGGAACCTTGTATCCAAGAACAAAGGACAGAGCAAGAGACAAATGAATAATGGAAACCAACCACGGATCAGTCTGAATTTGATACCATAATACAAATAAGAATAGGTGTGACGCCTCACCTTTAAAAGAGGTTGCTCAACACTTAGTTATTTACAAAGTTACCCTTTATCATCAATCTCAAATGCTTACCTTTCAACTGAGGAGAATGAAAACTCAAGGGAACTACTTTTTGAAGGTGGAGAGTGATTATACAATGAAGGACTTGGGGGCACAAAGACTTCAATAACTCCCTCAAGCATCTGTGTGATCTTTTTCATCGAGGGTCTCAGTGAAGGATCTTCTTGAATACACCAAATTGCCACAATCACAAGCCTCTCTAGCCTCTTCATGTCATTGCTTGCTTCCTCATCGTTTTCTATCAACTTATCTAATTTTTTTATCTTTGTAGCATTCGTAAGCCCAATCTATCAATGCCTCATCTGCTTGCAACGCAAATGTAACACTAGACTTGCAACAAATAATCTCAAGTAACATCACACCAAAACTGTACACATCAACCTTAACGGAAATGGATGCTTTCCTAAACCATTCAGGTGCAAAGTACCCAATCGTCCCTCTTATTCCTGTTCGAGCAGCTCGAGTTTGCTCAGCCAACAAAAGCTTTGCTAATCCAAAATCAGCAATCCTTGGTGTAAAGTATTCATCTAGAAGTATGTTTTGAGGCTTTATGTCACAATGGATGATTTGGGTGCAGCACTCTTCGTGCAAGTACATGAGACCTCTTGCAATTCCAAAAGCAATCTGCACTCTTTGGTTCCAATGAGGCCTGGATATCCCAAAGAGAAAGTTAGCTAAAGAGCCATTACTCATGTACTCATATACCAATAGCCGGTGCTGCCCCTCATCACAATAACCAAGCAACCGGACTAAATTTTTATGATGAGTCTGACCGATCACGCTCACTTCTGTTTTGAATTCTTTCTCACCTTCTTCTACCACCTTACCTAACTTCTTGACTGCAACAAATCTTTTTGAATCTGATGGAAGGACCCCTTTATAAACAGTTCCAAAAGCACCTTTTCCTACTATTTGCTTGAAGCCCCTGGTTGCTTGTTCGAGCTCTTTATATGTATAGCTTCTCACATTTGTTGCAAGTGTGCTATCAATATTCCATGGCAAATTCATCTTTTTGTGGTGCAAGTAGATAATAGCCACAATACTAGCTATGAAGAAAAGGATATTGAGAAATGTAGAGCTGCCAAGGAGTAGCGCCAAAACAACTACCACAGACTGGCTTTTCTTCACTGGAACAAAGCTATTAGGTACCTTGATGAAAGCTATTCTTGTAATATTTGTGCTATATCTTCCGTTGGACAGAGGATACTTCTTCTTCCAACAATAACCTCCTGTTTTTTCGTAAATGGCCACGACACACATGCAATCGTCAAGGCATTGCTGCTTAGACTCTGTCTCATTAGCCCCTTGAACAAGGCTGTAATCTGTAAACGGCCAGTCCATATTTGTAAGCCGTACAAAGCTTACCTGCCCTTTATTTTCTTCCCATCCATTGTCGCAGTTGGGTAACGGAAAATCTGGTTTACACCCTGCCCAATCCTCATATGGGTTCAATTGAGAAAATCCAAAAGGACATGAGCAAAATGTCCCGCCCCCACTTGAAGCATCTGAGGTACGACAAACACCGTTGAGTCCACAGAACCCACCTACAAAAGTATTAGCATCAAACACACCACAAATATCAGTAATACCAGGAATGCCTTGCACTGGATCCCATGTTGAAGGACAGCTTCCACAACTTGTGTCCTGCTGTCTGAGGTGTTTGTATATTCTGAAGACTCCATCATAATCAATCCTCGCCATGTGGTAGAAAGCGTCTTTTGAGCCTGGATCTTCTTGGGTAAGGTTGAAGATGTTGGTTGTTTTGTTCGCATCTTGGACATACAAGTATCCTGCTTCAGTAAAGATCAACTGTGATTCCCAGAACATTGTCATGGTGGCAAAATAAGCATGATTAAGGACTTCAGATGGCATATTTATAGAATAAAGCACCAGATTGCCATCAAGCTGTAAAGAAAGCTGGAAGCGGCCATAAGAATAATTTGTAGTAGATTGGTGAGACCTGAGTGTGGTATTCATGTACAGTATTTGACCAGGCAAAATCGTATCAGTAGGCTCTTTGAAGCTTTCCCATATAGAATTATACTGCTCATCTAAAATCACCAAGTTCCCATTGTCCAGTATAGCCGCACAACTGGATTTGGAACCATTCCCTGGAGCCTTCCATAACTCATTGCCATTAGGGTCATTGAGAACAAATGCACTGCTGCTATTCTGCGTCAGTGTAGAACCTTGTGATGCTGGTTCATTGCCATTTGCAGACCAAACTATGGTTTGGTCTTTTGTTTTAGTAAACCAAACTGCAAGCAAGAATTGAGACTCTTTCTCATTGATTTGAAAACGGCGGAATCCAAAAGAAAATTCACCTAAACGCGACGTGAATAATGGATTAATATCTTGGTCTGTAGCTGAAGCCGGTGAGTTCAGCAATATGTTACAGTCATCTTTGGTGTAGGTGAAAACAGTGGGAACGAGAGGAAGAAGCAGAAGGAGAAGAAAGAGAGAACAACAATGATGAAGTGTTGAAGTAACCATTGCCATAATAATGGTTATGGCCTATGGGTTTATGAGTTAGAAAGAAACCATTACAACAACATTTATAAAGTTTGATAGGTTTTAAACTTGCAGTTCCAAGCAGTTGCTGTAGTCTTGTAATTGTCATTTTCACGGTCTATGACTTCGTCAGATATTTGAATTAATTAATTAACACCAAATTGTTTGGAAAAAGTCTAACTAATAAGACACTAGCTAGCGTCAAGAAAGATAACTCTTTAATCCCTCTCCCTTAAATTAATAGTAGCTTCTTAATTACTAGTTGTGTATTAACACCAATGCTTAATACACACCTGAGGTATTCGAGAGATCAAAAGCTTGCAATCATCCATAAGAGGCGATATGACGTTATTCACATAGGAAGGATTCCTTAAGGCATCCACAATAGACTTGGCATCAAGCTCAACTTCAAGAGCATTTATGTTGAGGCTGCAGCAAACCAGAAGGCCCTCCCTTAGCCCCCACAACTCAGCGGCAAAGCTGTTAGTCAAGCCAATCCTCCTACTAAAACCCATAACCCACCTACCTGCATCATCTCTAACCACTCCACCACAACCAGCCAAACCTATGTTACCACAACAAGAACCATCTGTGTTGAGCTTCCACCAACCTTGGATAGGCTTCTCCCATCTAATCCTCCTCAGAACATTCTGGGTCAGAAGCCTTGGAGAGGAAAGGCAATGAAAAAATTCCATAGCTTGGTTAATAATTGTCAAGTCTAGCTTCGGGTTCCTACTTTTACCATTGAACACCATATTGTTTCTACTCTTCCATACATTCGACACAGCAAAAGGAAAAACAACTTTCCAAGGCAGATGAGAAGCACCTAACCTGTGATTAAAATTGCTGTTGAACTTAAGCCAATCATGGAGGTTGCTCCTCCAAAAGGCTTGATTAGAGGATAAAACCCCCAACTGAATCCAAAGGCATCTTAAAAGCGGGCAGTCTCTCAGGGCATGTAAAATGCTTTCATCACCTTCCTGGCATAAAGGGCAAGCAGTCTCATGACCAACACCCCTCCTTTCTAGGCAAACCTTGACTCCAATGCTGTTATGGGCGCACTTCCAAAGAAAGGTTCTAATCCTTGGAAGAGTATTCACTTTCCAAATCCAATGAGCTGAAAAAGAAGTTAAACAATCATCCCCCATGGCAAACCTATAAGCACTCTTTAGATCAAAGGTGCCTTTCAAAGAGAGGGAAAGAGTGCAAAACTCATTTATATATACATACATACATATCTCTCTCTCTCTCTCTCTCTCTCTCTCTTTAAAGAAAATTAAGAAAATTAATTATCATCCCAAAATACATTTGAAGTTGAGAGAATTCTAATTCTCCGGTTTATGTTTTGAATTAAAAATTATGATATGCGCTTAAAATATTTAATTATCTCAAGTAAGAGTATTTGAAGTATTCAACCTGCGTCATTAGCTTAATGCATGGGCAATGACTCATTAACCAAGCTTATAATAGTGGCAATTTCCACGCCGTTGCTTGATTTAATGCATGTATCATTCCAAGTCCTCACACTCTCTCTCTCCGAATTAGTTTTCCTACAACTACTAGCGCAATTACTCTATCAATTACTCCATCTGTTGACAATTGTCAATTGTGGCTTGATTGCCTATTAATTAAAAGGTGTATATATTTGCAATTTGAAATAGTCATTAGGTCCTTCTCCCAAAAAAAAAAAAAAAAAAAAAAAAAAAGGAAATAAATAAATATTCACATTTGGTATCTTGGTTGAAACTCATTGTTTTATTTGTGAAACTCGATTAAATAAAATTAAAATAGAGAGTAGTTAATGTATGTGGCTTGACCGGCTATTATTTAAGTTTTGGCTTTGAGTTCTTTCCATGCACAGCTACACAAAATTGCCAACTTTAGTTGTCCTTTTCAGGTATATCTATAACTAGTTACTAACTCATACAATGCATGGAAAACTTTTAAATCAAATGTTAAAATGTTCTTGTTTAAATATTTGTTTAATTTCAACTATTTGAAGCTAAATCAACTCCAGTATAAGATGAAAGATGTAGTTTGAACATTTCTTATGAAAAATTGTCAAAATTTTATCGCATAATATTGTTAAAAATGAGAAACATACAAAAATATTAGAGAGCAAAATAATACAACAATTATAACATGCTCTTACATTTGGTTTAATAATTGTAGGGTTACAATTTGTAGCCCAGGCCCAAAAAGTGGAATTGGGTCCCGCTCCAAGTAGCCCAATCCAATAGATTTTTTAGAGAGTGGATTGAAGAGCAGGGGCTCGACCAGATTCTTAACGGCTAGAACAGGATTTTTTATTTAATATGTCTAAGTGTACAACAAGGAAATTCTTCGTGCTGAGTTTTTACCTCCTCTCTCTCTCTCTTTTTTCCCCCCCTCAACAGGAGAGGTGTCTTATATTTTATATACATTCCTATGCTATCTTCACCGTCCACCTGTCGTCCATCAGGCTCGTCACTTGAGTGCTCGTCTCATCAGCCGCCTTCCCAGGCCCTCTGTAGGTTGCTGTTGACACTGCAGCACTGTTCTGCGGTCCCTTCCACATAAATGTGGCCAGGAAAGTGGTTGGTGAGCATTTAATGCGGATGGAGTAGCCTGTCAACTGGACGTTTCTGGGCACTCCTTTTTTGCCCTTGTAGGGGCCTTTATTGTCAAGAAAAGGTTTCTGACTGACCATCAGCGTTATGGGAGATGAGGGCGACTGGTATCAAACAGTATCCGAGGGGGCCCTCCCCCTCGGGACGCATATCTCTTAAGATCCCTGGGAATGGAATCCCCCTCAGACCTTCCACAATTTTCGCTAGGGCCCAGGGCCCACCTGGCATTTATGGGCCGTTACCCCCCACAATAATTATTACAAAAGAATTAGTAAACAAAATAATATATAATTGTCGTTTTGGGTTTTGCTTTCTGTGAAAGTTTCTAATTTTCTTTTGTTCATTGTTCAAAGATTAGATCCATACTAATATTCTAAAAGATTAGACATACTAAAAACAAAAGATATTGACCAAATATGATCTTGCCCTTAACGCTTCCAATTAGCAAGTAACATAGAACATTAATTGCAACTAATCAAATAATTCAGCAAAATTAGACCCTACAAAGCATGACAACAACTATATATGTTACCAAAAAGCCAAAAGCTTAGGACATTGCATAATTCAGCAATACTATGCAAATCTTATATAATCAGTCCATCAAACTTTTTCTCATTTAAGAATTGTAATCAAACAGCACTATGAAAAAAAAATTGCACAAGAAAAATAAGATAAAACCAATATGAGTATAAGGCTAGAATCTGTACTCTAAATTATTGCAATTTTTTTATTAAAAAAATCCATAATAAAAAAAAATAGAGTTAATATAAATTATTAAGAAATCAAACAAATAAAATTCTAGCAATGTTTTATACAACAATATCTAAAAAAATCAAACAAAATCATGCTGTATCACAGCCAAGAAGTACCCATAACCATAAGCCTAGAATGAAACCACAAAAAAAAAAAAAAAAAAAAAAAAAAAAGAAAAAAAAAGAAAGGGATATCGAGATTTGAGCAACATGGAGATTGAAGCATAATATAAAGAGATTCAAAGTGAATGGGTACCATATTGATGTAGAGAGAGTACGGTGGCTAGGTTTTTGGTTAAATTTGATTTAAAAAAAAAAAAAAACTTGTGCAATCATATGCCAAACAGGTACAAAAGACAATTTAACGCACTGGCCCCTCTTTATTTAGAAGGTGGCTCTTTCGTCAATCTTGGAATTCACATTGCACAAAAATTGCAACTGAGAACAAAGAAAATAAAACAAAGACAAAGGAAGGTGGCAATTGAAGCTAAAGGTTTTCATTGTGTGTTGAGTTTCAAAATTTTGGAGTCGGGTTCTTCAAAATAAATAATAAAGAGAATAAATTAAATTTAAAAAATAATAATTATGTGGAAAATTGTGAAGGTTTAAAAGCTTATGTGACACAATATAAGGAAGTCAACAAATTGTCAAACATTTTCGATTTTATATTATATATATAATATATATTATTTATAGGGTAAACTACTAATTTGGTCATCCTTTATACCATATTTCAATACCTAACTTTTCAATTGTATCAATTTAGTCCCTAACTTTTTAATGCCGTGTCAATTTAGTCCATATTGTTATCTCTTTAATAGAAATTATTGACGTGGCTAACGGTCAAAATAAAATTTAGTATCTGTTGATGTGGGAATAAACTAATTTTTATTTTGGTTGTTTGCCACATTTGTAATTTCCATCCAAGAGATAACAACGGGGATTAAATTAACACAGTATTGGAAGGTTAGAGACTAAATTAACATTGTAGGGACACAAATTTTCGGCCCAAGCCCAAAATTGGTTTGGACGTTGGTTTCGTGAGCTCAATACAATGAATTTGTAGAGAGTGTGCCAAAGAGCTAAATTGAAATGATAGATAGTAACGGCTAATAAGTTATTCTAGACTTAAGTGAAGATGGTTTGCATGCAAGGTTTGAAAGATGAACGTCCGAGGAGACAAAAACACTTGAATGTAATTTGATTTCAAAGACAAAACAAGCCAGGGTTACAATAATCTTTTTCTCTCTCTATTTCTTTCTTCCTCCCCCCTTCCATTTCTGGGAGATCTTTTACATTATATAATTCTTTTCTGCACATCCTGACCATACACTTGTCGCCCATCTAAGTCTTCACTTAAGTACATGTCCCATCAGCCACCTTCTCTGGGCTCTGTGAGTTGCGGTGATCAAGGAAGCACTGTTCAAGGTCTTTTCCACATAAATGCGGCCAGGAAAGTAGGTTTGGAGCATTTAATGTGGAGGCAGGTGTACATCTCTGAGTTCTTATCTCTTCTGTGAGTGAATAAGGATCTCCCTTTTCATGGAAGTCTTCTGAGGGGTAGTCCAAACTGCTGGAGTGCAGAGCCGAGCAGCATTTAAGCCCATCTGAGGTATATCCTCTCCTCGGACAATCTACCTTTACTTCATTCTTTATAATTCTGGACTGTGGGCTTCATTTAATCCCCTGCTCCTCCTCGGACGTATCATCTCCCTAATTGGAGCCCAAGGCCCAACATCCAATTTTGGGCTTCTGTCCCCACAAACATAATTGAAAGATTATGGACCAAACTAAAATATGGTGAAAATGATAGAGACCAAATACATAATTTCCCCTTATTTATATCTAAAAGATGAAGGTGAATCACATGTATGTCATCATTTTCTTTACTTCATTTCTTAAAAAAAAATGTTTATAAGCATTAATGTATGTAATAATGCATTATCTTTTTACTCGTTCTCAAAACTAATTATAACTTGTAAATCCTGATATAAGTATATAACCATCACTTTCACTAACATGACTTTACACATTCTTGAACATAAATATAACTTATAATATAAAATACATGTAACACAAACATCTTTGGCGGAGACACCATTTATTTATTTTTAATTAGTTATACTTGCCCAAAAAAATCTCATTCCACTATTGTATTTATATCTGTATGTAAATTTAATATTTAAGGCTAGGTTGAAGGGCTTAGTTCCACTCCTACTTAGAGAATCATATGTCATCTTCATCAATTTCAAGAGATAGAGATAATAAAGCTCTTAACAAATGGGTTTTTTCCCCCTTTCTTTTTCCTTTTTGTATAAAATATTATATGTGAGAGGTTTTCCTGATCGATATGATTTTTGTGGTGTACCAACTTTCTCTGCATGGTTTCAAATTCAACTTGAATAACACAGAATCACATAAGCATGCATAATAATTTATTTAAAAATCTTAATTTCATAACAAATCTAATTGATGTTACTTTAACAACAAACCACTTCCATCATACTAGAATAAATTATTCATCACAAATTATGGTTTTACATCACTTTATTCTTATAATTATTATTAATTTTTTGAGTTATGTTTACTAATTACGGTTCGTTATTCGGTCCATTTTGGACTATTTGGTCCAGTTCGATCAACTTGGGTCCAATTTAGTCTATTCAGTCCACTTAGGTTCGTTTGGTTCAAGTCGGTCCATTTCGGTCCATTTGGGTTAAGTGTATTATTAATTGTTTGTGTAATATCAATTGTAATTATATGATAATCTTTTACTACCATGATAATCTCCTTAAGAGAGTGAGAATTTGAATAATAAATTTGAAAATTAAAAAATTTAGTTGTACTAAAAGAAATTAGGAAAATATAGTGCATATTAACAATAATTAGAAGAATACGGACCACTTCAAAAAAAGAATAATATCAATTAAAAACACCAAAAATGATACAATTATATATTTGTAAAAATAGAGAGACGAAAATTACTTTTAGAAATTGTTTAATTTTAGGGAAAAAAAATTATATACAATAAATTATACATTATACCACATCTCAAAATAATTATAAATTCCCATGAATTCCTTGGGTCTGCGACTAGTATGAATAAAACCTATTACACACTTGTGTGTATTACACAAGTGTTAAATAACACTAAATCTTGAGTCTAACTCACATTTTCTATTTTGAAATCATGAGTTAAACTCAAGATTTTAGAGTTATTACACACTTGTGTGCATATACATAAGTGTGTAATAAACAATGCCCATAATTATATATATCTTGTGCAGTTTTGAAAAAAAAAAGGTAAATAAATAAATAGGGGATGCCATGAGACAATCGAGTAAGGTAAATTTCTCTATACCTATTCTTTGTGATTTGTGAGAGCTTTTTGGGTGTATTTGAAGTTTGTGAAAGTGCCTTTATGCTACTTTTCTATTTTTCATATTTGTTAATGGAAATTTCCCCTCGTCAACGGCTATGAATGTAGGCCTAAGGTTGAGCCATCTAAATAATATTTACTCTTGTAGTTCTACTTGACTCTGTCCATTTTTCTTCGTTTCTTTCTCAAACTCATAATAAATTTTCACACAATCTTATATGAGAATGCTATCCAAAAGCCCTTGCACACAACACTACCTCCATAGTCCTCATATGCATTTCCTCAACACAGGATGCACCTCTGGCAAACATGACACCCTCCATGCCTGATATTTCTATGTTTACCATATTAAGCTAGGATTTCTAAATTTTCAAATATCATTCCTAATTTCCAGACCATGAGTCAAGTTTAGTCCTCATATGCATTTCCCCAACACAGGATGTAACTCTGGCAAACATGACACCCTCCTTGATTGATATTTCAAATGTCATTCCTAATTTCCAGACCACGAGTCAATTTTAGACCATATCAATATGCAAAATTATTTCCTGATGTGAGTCTTCTTTTTTTTGCTGAGTTCGGAAAATAATCCTCCTTGTGTCTTAGTAGCACCTTTTGATCTCCTCATAGAAAAATCTTGAGTTTGAATCCACAACTTACTTAAGCCAAAAAATAAAAAGCCCTCTTGCAATAATGAATTTGATAAACTGGGGTGCCTGCTATGCCTACATCAAGTTTCCTGACCAATCAACTACATTATCAAAGTGCCTAGAACGCAGAACTCCTTATTCTATAAATTCTGGAGAAGCAATTTATAGACAAATTTACTACCAATTTTTTGGAGAAACTAATTTCCAGACTCTATCTGCGACACTTTGCTTAAGCAGAAGATACTTCTCATCGCATCAAAGTTTGACCACTAAATTACTAACTCCATAATCAACTAGGATTCATAATAGTGCAAGCAGACCGTACTTGACCGAATCAAGTTTCTTTGCTTGTACATGGTAATTTCTAGTTTACATCACAATTGAGTTGTCATCGAGTTTAAGTTAGGTGATAAGGTACATAATGTATTGAATTAAGGGGGCTTGAACAAGCCCATGATAATGAGATCCAAACCCCAGGTCTGCTAAGTGCCACGACAACTAGTGCCAACAAAATTGACAGAAATTTAAACAAAGATTGAGGCATGCATAAAATTATAAACTTGTAATCTGGACTTACTACTTAGTCTAGAATAACAAGTGCAAATGTTTCCACATTAGAGCTCTAAAAACACAAGCACCCAGAGAACACAAATCAAGCTCAAAAGCCTAAGAGTCTCTAAATCTTCTCTATTCTCATTTGTCTGACCAATAGGGTGCCAAGAAAGATATTGTGGTTCTCACAGAATACCACCATCATAGCTTCCCAGAAGACTTTTAAAAACCAGCCCATCCACCAGGTTGAGAAGCTGGCTTGGTATCTGTGATCTTTGGCTTTGCCAAAAGGCTGAACATTATTTCCTTCACTAATGGGTTTTGATATCTGAGGGCTACTAGTGAGGGTAGCAAAGAAACTCTCTGTTCCAAGACCACATGTATCAAAACCAGAGTTTACTCGTGTACCCTGCTTACTTTGGTGACCATTTCTTGTCGAAACAGATTTGGAAGGGTGTTCTGTTAAACATTCGCCACCTCAGACAAAAAGCTCCTCATTTTTTTTAATCAGTTTCTTCTTTCTTTGTGTTAGTATTGTTTAGAGATGTCTGAATAAAGGACCTATTTAAATTTCTCTCTCTCTCTCTCTCTCTCTCTCTCTCTTTTTAATTGGTTTTTTTTGCGCTTTATCCCTTAATTTTAGCCCCTTATTAGTTTCTTACTAGATTTAAGATTGAATTCCTATATTTTTAGGGTTTTAGAATTTGAATTTCAAAATAGTGCTTTTTTCTTTTGGCAATTTAAGTTTAGCTTTTTGCTTTTAGTCTAACTTATTTTTTTTCTCCCCTAAAAAGGTACTAAAATTGGTTGTTTTTTGAAAATAAGCTACCAAAAATTTTGAGATACCAAAGGGACAAGTATGACACAAATGATTTGAATATTTTCTTTTTGAGAAATCAAATATGCTCGACTACTAGCATGTTTCATTTCCTTTCCTCTATTAGAATTCAAAGTTAGTTGGAAAACATGATTGATGTAGGTTTTTTCATTTCCTATTTCAAATTTAAATTTGAACATGTTTAAAGTGATTCGCTCAAGGAATAATTATAAATGAATCTAGACCCCCTTGGGTCGCAATTCTCAAAGTTACAAATCCAAATCAACCCACACACAAGTATAATTTAATCCCACAAAAATCACAGTAAGAACAATTTAACAAACCCATGATTAAAAAAAAAAAAAAAAAATCAGATTGAACTATATAAACCTTTTTACCAAGAACAAACCACAGTGCAAAAGATAAATACATGAAGGAAACCAACTGCTAATCATCCTGACTCTGATAGCATAATATAAACAAGAATAGGAGTGGCACTACGACCGTTTCATTCTAAAAGAAAAAAAAAAAGAATAGGGATTACTAAAGACTTGGTTGTATGTACAAAGTTACCCATTCTCATCCATCACAAATGGGGCACAGAAACTGAGGACAATGAAAAATCAAAAAATGAACTACTTTTTGAAGACGAAGAGGAAGTATACAATGGAGGACTTGGGGGTACAGAAACTTCAATCACTCCTTCAAGCATTTGTGTGACCTTCTGCATTGAGGGTCTTAGTGAAGGATCTCCTTGAATACACCAAAGTGCCACAATCACAAGCCTCTCTAGCCTCTTCATGTCATTCCTTGCCTCCTCATCGTTTTCTATCAACTTATCTAATCTTTTATCTTTGTAGCATACATAAGCCCAAACTATAAATGCCTCCTCTTCTTCCCTTGCAAAGGCAATGCAGGACTTGCAACAAATGATCTCAAGTAACATCACCCCAAAACTGAACACATCAACCTTAACTGAAACGGATGCTTGGGTAAACCATTCAGGTGCAAAATACCCAATTGTCCATCTTATTGCTGTAAGAGCTGCTCCACTTTGCTCCGTCAACAAAAGCTTTGCTAATCCAAAATCGGCAATCCTTGGGGTAAAGTACTCATCCAGTAGTATGTTTTGAGGTTTTATGTCACAATGAATAATTTGGGTGCTGCACTCTTCATGTAAATACATTAGGCCTTTCACTATTCCAGAAGCGATTTTCACTCTTTGGTTCCAATGAGGCTTAGATATCCCAAAGAGAAAACTAGCTAGAGAGCCATTACTCATGTACTCATAAACCAAAAGCTGGTGCTGTCCCTCATCACAATAGCCAAGCAAACGGACTAAATTCTTGTGATGAGTCTGACCGATAACATTCACTTCAGTTTTGAATTCCTTCTCACCTTCTTCTACTACCTTATCTAACTTCTTGACTGCAACAAATATTTTAGAATCTGATGCAAGGACACCTTTATAAACAGTACCAAAAGCACCTTTACCCAATATTTTCTTGAAGCCCATGGTTGCTTGTTCGAGCTCTTTATATGTATAGCTTCTCACATTTATTGCAAGTGTGCTGTCAATATTCCATGGCATATTCACCTTTTTATGGTAGATGTAGAAACTAGCCACGAAACTAGCTAAGAAGAAAAGGATATTGAGGAATGCAGAGCTGCTAAGTAGTACTGCCAAGATAACTACCATTGGCTCACCTTTCTTATCTGACTTGCCTTTCATATCTGAACCACCTTTAGGTACTTTAATGAGAGCTATTCTTGTAATATCTAGGTTTTGTCTTCCATTGGACAGAGGATACTTCGTCTTCCAGCAAGATTTACCATTATCATCATAAACTGCCACAACACGCAAGCAATCATCGAGGCATAGCTGTCCACACGTTGCCTCATCAACCGCAGATCCTTGAAGAAAGTTGTTATCTGAGACCGGCCAGTTTGTGTTTGTTAGCTTTACAAAATCAAAATCTTTATTTGCTTCCCGTCCATTGTGGCAATTAGATAATGTGAAGTTTGGTTTGCAGCCTGTCCAATAGTCCGATTGGCCCAAGGCCGAAAATCCAACTGGACAAGAGCAAGATGCATGACTAGAACCACTTTTTTTTAGTACAAATGCTGTTGGGCCCGCAGAACCCACCACCATTAGCATAATTAACAAATGCATCACAAATATTATCAGGAATGCCATTTACTTCAGTCCATGATGCAGGACTACTTCCACCACTTGTGGTGTCCTAGCCATGTGGTAGAAAGTTTCGTTTGAGCCAGGATTTTTCTTGAAAACGTTGAACCAGTTGGTTAATAATGAGTTTTGGACGTACATGTATCCGGCCTCAGTAAAGTTCAACTGTGTTGCCAAGTTTACCGTCCAGCTAGAAAAATAAGCTTTCCCACGGATTTCAGATGGCATAGATAGACAATAAAGCACCAGATTTCCTTCATACTGAAAAGCAAGCTGGAAGCGCCCTTTAGAATAATTTGTGTCAGATTGGCGAGACCTGAGTGTGGTATTCCTGTACAGTGTTTGGCCTGGCAAAATTGTATCAGTAGGCTCTTTGAAGCTCTCCCACATTGGATTATATTGCTCATCTAAAAGCACCAAGTTCCCATTATCTAGCATAACAAAGCAACTGGATTTTGAACCATTCCTTTGAGGCTTCCATAGCTCTTTGCCTAAAGGGTCATTGTGAACAAATTTTTGGTTGCTAGATAGCTTCAGTACAGAACCTTGTGGTGCTGGATTATTGCCATTTGCAGACCAAACTATGGTTTTGTCTTTTATTTTATCAAACCAAACTGCAAACAAGAATTGATTCAGAGTCTTATCGCTTTGAACGTGACTTCCATGGACCAGTTCCTTGCTGTGCAATTAAAGGTGAGTCCAGCAATATATTACAGTCATCTTTGGTGTAGGTGAAAACAACGGGAAGGAGAGGAAGAAGAAGAAGTAAGAGCAAGAGAGAACAAAAATGAGAAGTGTTGAATTAGCCATTGCAATGGTTATGACTTATGGGGTTATGAGTTAGAAAGAACCCATGACAGCCATTATATAGAAGGAAACGTTTAGTGGGTTTTAACTTGACCTTTTAAGCAGTTGTTCAAGTCTTGTGATTGAAACTTCTAAGAACCACGGTCATATTTCATGGTCAAGATATTTTTTAATAGACTAACATCAAATTCTTGCGGAAAACGTCTAACTAATTAATAAGACTAGCGTCTAGAAAGTATGAGTACATCAACTAGTAGAAACATCCGTACTAGACATGTACCCAATGTGATTTAAAAAAATTAGTCACAGACCCGCACATTGCGCGTGATAATTATTTTAGAGTTATTTCATAAATGAAGAGAAATATAGCATAGAAAAGATAATGAAAAATTTATAATAAGATGATAAGAATAAGAAAAAACAAAAATAATTAAGAGAAATGGAAAGATGAAGAGTGATATTAAGGTAGATGATAGTGAGGAGATGAAAATGTGAAAAGAATGAGAAATGTTGGAGAAAGTGTAAATGTTAAAAAAAAAAAAATGGGTATGGTTTTATAAGGAATTTATTTATTTATTTGTATTTAATTAAAACATTATATGTTTAATTTTAGAAAATTAAAAAAATGAGAGAAAATATTAATAATTTAATGATATGGAGGATATGGCTGAATTAAAATGGTCAATTGTTATAGTGCTATTGATTTTAGCTTTAATATATATATATATATATATATATATATATATATATATATTGCAACATGAAAAATGATAAACTCTATCCATATAACTAAATTAAAGTTGCTTTATGATAATGAGTTAACAAAACGAATTGGTGGTTACTAGAGAGCTAAGCATTTTTTTTTTTTTTGAAAGAATAAACCTAAAAGCTAAACATGAATTTTCTTGTTTTATTGCTTGTCATTTGGGTAAGATTGAAGCCTCACATAAATTAATGGAGCCTCATTAGACTTATCAACCATTAGAGCTCTAAAGAATACCAAAAACAAAAAAATTAGTATAAATCAGTACTTACCCTTTGCAAGTCAAGAGGTTATACATACAATCTAATGTACATCATTACCCAAAAATGTTTCAACTCACCACACAGCAAAGTAATCATGCAAATGAACTTTGAAATATCCATTTGGTGTTACGATCAATGTTATGGAGCTTTTAGGAAAAAATATGTAATAATGGTAAATTAAACAATACTATTCAACTACTCAGATTTATCACGACATGAGGAGAACATGAATGCATTATGGACCCCTTTGTTCCTTATGGCCCATGCAAAATTTAAACTATTGGAATTAAGAAGAAATAGATTTCTAAATATATATAAATAGAATAATTTGGTTAGAAGCCAATCACTACACATGAGGAGAGAAAAAAAAAATCAAATGAAAAGATAAAGTATCAAGTCTAAAAGGAATTTCATAGAACAAATGTCATGTTGTAAAAAAATAACATATATAGAACAACTACATAGGTGAATTCAAAGCAACCCAAACTAAAATTTAAAGAAAAACACATGTAATAAAATTAACAGTTAAAGAGAGGAAAAAAAAAAAACCCTTAAATCACAAAACTAAATCGTATTAGCTCAATATAAAGTTCTAAAGAACACAACAATTTATCAACCTAAAGTAAAGATGAAAGAAAAATAAAAAAATCCACCACAAAATTGAGAGAGCGAGAGAGAGAGAGAGAGAGAGAACCTTTTTTTTTTTTTTTTTTTTTTTTTGTGAGGGAAAAGTATGTAAAAAATGGAAGAGAGTAATAAATTTATAATAAAAGGTTGTGAATAAGAAAGGACAAAAAAAAAAGGAAGATAAAGAGAAAGATGAAGAGTGATATTAAGGTAGAGGGTAGTAAGGAGATGAAAAAGTAAGGTAAAGGGTAGTGGGGAGATGAAAAGATAAGAGATATAGAAATGTTGAAGAAAGTGTAAATATTTTAAAAAAAAATGAGTAAATGTTAAAAAAAATTATAGGAAAATTGAAAAACAAAATGATAATGAATTAATAACATTTAATAATGAATTTTCCAGCTGTTGTGGCTGTTCTCTTCCTCCCTTCCATTGCTTTCTCCTGCTTAATTCAATAGGGCCTTAGTAGATTGGTTTTATGGGCTGTTTAGATAGAAGGGGAAAGGAAGAGGAGTGAAAGGAAATAGAGTTGAGTTGACTAAAAGTAAGTTAATTTTGTGTCAAATTTACTCTACTCTACTTCTTCTCCCCCTCTTTCAATCCAAGGACCATTAATTCGGACAACTTGATCGTTTCTTCTTTGGTTATGTATGGAAAAATAGAAATAAAATGACTACAATTTTGGGTATAACACTTTGTTTGGAAGCAAGTATGCAACAGAGGGAAAAGAAAGGAAAATAAATGAATAATGGAGAAATCAAAGTTTCTTGATAGATTCACTGAATACATATTAACATGAAAATGGAGAGAGCTGGTTACTAATACTGAAGCACTTCGAAGAAGATCACAGTAACCCATCGGGAAGAGCCTTGGAGACGCATCGTCCCACTGGCGACCCTGCATGGTCGCCGACCTCGCCAGGCTTCTCTAATCTGTTGTTTAGATTTTAGTTTTGGGCGTGTTTGTTGTTCCTAAAAAAACAAAATACAAAACTGCTCTACATCTCAACCAACTTTAACTCAAATCACACTTAAATTGCACTGAACTATATTTCTGAGAGATATGATTTTCTGTGCTTGTTCTATTAGATATAGATTTGTTAATATGGGGCTTGTTTCGCTGCTGAGAAAAGATTGGGAAATCAATTTAGTACTCTAACGATGTGGTCTGGCCTAGACTTTAAGTTTGCTTTCTCTCCCTTTATTTTCTTGGCAGTCAAACAGATTTGCTACGAAGTAGATAAGAGAAAAAGAATCAAAATTCGGAATTCCGTAATATGAAATTTTATCGCTTAAGAAGACTAATCCTTTGATCTTTGAAAGGTGATGCAGCTACCCAACACACACACACACACACACACACACACACACACCCATCAACTGAGAGTACTCCAAGATAAACCACAGTTCATATTATCATGACATACATATGTGATCCGTACACAACATCTCAGCGACAAACTGTTACATATATGTCAGCTAATGCTTTTTCTTTTTTGAATACTGCTATATTATAATAATAAAGAAAAGATAGGGTGCACATGAATAGGGCATAGCATGAAGCCGAGGACTCTCTTACGCAAATGAGACTGATGATGGTGCAGCTTTGTAATTTTCTGAAGAGCTTATAAAAGCTGAGATTGATGATGGTGCACCTTTGTGATTTTTTAAAGTGCTTGCAAAAGCTGGTATATAGGTGCCCCGGTTTAGATGAGATGGATTATAATAACCCCTAGGAAGCCTTCGGCGTAGCAAAGGAAAATCACTAGCCATGGAGGCCTTTTCGTTGATCCGGGCGTTGTGGGTGGACCGAGAACTGGGCAAGGCAACAGATGTTGCAATGAAGTCAGAGCTTAACTTGTTAGATGCAGCAGCTGAGCTTGAGTTCATGTAGGAACAAATGGCAAGAACCATGAGCAGGGATGCAAATAGCTGTTTAGAAGATGCGCTTTCCATCTCTCTCTCTCTCTCAGTGTTGGAGGGTAGTGTTTATTGTTTAATGGACGAAGGATTGAAGAAGGGTTACCGGTATATATATATATATATATATATATATTTTTGAGCTATGCTAGTGCTAGTGGTACAATTTGTGCATGGTGAGTTGTGAATGGTAGAAGTGATAATAGGTCTATGTAAAAACACTCTTTTACCACTCGCAACTCACAACGTGAGCAAATTGTGGTATAAGTTGTGTCACTTTATATGACACAAGCATAATTCATATATGGGTCATGCTAACGAATATCTTTAGGTATTAATTAACAATTTATTTTAGAAAAGTTTTGACATCATTTTTATGAGAAATGAAAAAAAACTGTTAAAATATTAATGTTTTTTTTTTTCTTTTTTCATAAAAATTTTCTTTAAATTGATTATTAACCAATAATTTAAAGACATTCGATAACATTTCCTTTCATATATATTTAGGCTTTTGTTAATGGTGTTGTTTAGCACCCATTAAAATCAATTATTTTATTTTATTTTATTAATATAGTGTTGCTTTTTGGGAGTAGAAAAAAACATGGTAAAGCAGCAGATAAAGTGTCAATAGAGCATAAAAAATCACACATTTTACGACATGACCGAAATAGCCTTTTTAAGTTCTTCCCTCTTCCTTTCCTTTACTAACATTTTCAACTTGGTTTTGTACTCTCTCTTCTTCCCATATCTACAAAACATCCACTCGAATGCCCCAAATTTCAAACCCAAGCCAAATTCTCAAGCTTTTTCACATCCCAAATTTAAGCCTGTCACCAAAACAACCTAGATACAACCAAAAATAGAGGAAGGAAAAGTAGAAATAAAGGGAGAGAGAGAAAGGGGAGGCCAACGGTTACTAGTGGTGGTGGTGGCGTAGGGGTGCACCACTATTAGAAACGGTGATGGAGCTCAAGGGTTCGGCCATTGCTGAGATGAGAGAGAGAATCTGAGATTGTAGAGAGAGGGAGTGAGACAGATCTGGTTGTGGTGGGTACAGATCTGGTGGTTGTGGTGGTGTTTTTGTTTCTTGGATTGAAGCATGAGAAAGACTGAGAGAGAACGAGTGAGTGAGACAATAGAAGAAGAAAGAGAGCAGCTTCAGACTTAGTAGAGACTAGAGAGAGAATATTGAGTGTAAAAGTTGAGAAGAATTAAAAGATGAACAATGGTATTTTTGAATTATAAGCAGCAAATTTAACTTTTCAAAAACTTTTTTTTAAAAAAAATTTATCTATATTACTATTTAGAGAACTTTCTTTATTTGAGATCTTCATTTTTTTTTTCCAAAATTTCCACATATGCTTATTTTAAGTAGAGAAAAAACTTAAAGATAATCTCATAAAAATTCACCTCTAACTTCTACAAAAATATTATCTAAAAAATAGGATCACTCTCCTATTGATTTCTAAATTGCTATATTAACTTATAAATTAGATTTTGAAAATAAAATTTATATATAAAAAATAAAAACAAAAAAAAAATTATGACACTATTAAAAAAAGAATAAGCCTCATTATATGCGATACACGCGTGCATAATAAAGCTAATTTAACGGGTGCTGTACAGCACCATCAACAGGACCCGTTTAGGCTTTTTCACGCGTGCTGCTGTACAGCACCCATTAATAGGAACCATTTAGGCTTTTTCACGCGTGCATAATAAGGCTAATTTAACGGGTGCTGTACAGCACCCATTAACAGACCCATATATTTATATAAACTTTGCAGGGGCCAATGATTTTTGCAGAATGCAGACTCTCTTTGCCCACTAATTCCTTATAACATTACGCGAACACGACAAGTGTTCTGTTAACTTAATTAAGGCGCCCATCATCCTTCGAAGTAAAATTGATTTGTTAAGATCGGTGCTTATGGAATCCACTCAACTTATGAGACATTGGATATCACACATATGCACATGATATGGTGTCTGGTGACTTTAATGGGAATTGGTCCAGGTTGTTAGAACTTAGACGCCTCTAGAGTAAAACAAAGGTTGTCGATGGAATCGATTCCCCTTGGGGGACTCCGAAAGGCAACACACTAATAAGTTCCACCATTTTAATTTATTAAAGTTGTTTGGAAATGCATATGGGATGTGAATGCGGAAATTATTGTGCAAGATTTTAGGTTATGTTTATTGCTATGCCTTAATAATATGTATCAACTTTCTTTATGATCTTAAGATTTGGTGTGAAAGCACGCATAATAGCCTTGTTATGTGATCTTAGATGCCAATTTCACACGTGAGATCCATTATTAGCAAATGTAGAATATTTGTGGGAGACCAGCGTTTGATAAAGTGTATTTCAGTCGTGTTGATAAAGTGTCAGTAGGAAAAATAGTAACGACATTCAACTCTTATTTTAAAAATAATAATGATGACTATAAACTGCTACTTAATATGTATTTTCAAGGGATTAAGCAATGTAATTATATATTATACGCCTAGATTGTAAGGGCACGATGTTGTTGCTGTTGGTTTTTTTTTTTTTTTTGATAATAAGACTAGAAATTTTATTCAGACGAGGATAAAAACATTACATCAAGCGCTAAAGTGCATTCAATAATACTTAGAGATTCCTCAATCCAAGTAACAAAATCAGAAATGTTCCTAGCATACTGAGCTAGGCCATGAGCTGCCTTATTACCTAAGCGATGAACATAAACAAAGTGCACCTGCCTAAAAGAACTAAGGGCTTGAAGAGAACCAGCAATAATATGGGCTATACCAGCTAGCAGGATAACTGTACCATTGAGGGCCTGAATGACCGATAAAGAATCACTTTCAAAAATACGTCAAGAAAGCCAGTATCCTTAGCAAACAGGATTGCCTCTTCCATTGCTTTTGCTTCTGTCTCAAGTGGACCCAAAGGAACATCCATCAACCTGCTCGTTGCCGCTGCCACCTGACCACACTGATCCCGAATCACAATGCCCATACCAACAGACTTGAGAGAGGAAAAGACAGCGCCATCAACATTTACCTTGAACCAAGGGGGTTTAGGGGGCAACTAGTACACTTCCGAAGCACTCCGAGGCTTCTTGTTGTTATTAGTGACTTACCAAAGGCTTTTTTTTTTTTTTTTTTTGGAGAAGGACCAAAGTTTAAGTTAATAGTGATATAAATATATATACATGAAATAAGTTCAAGTTTAAGTTAAAGATTTTTTATTATTTATGAATTAAAGATATGCACAGTATACGATTTCTCTTTTTAAAAAATATAAAACTAAAATAAAAATAAAAACCATCAAGCATTATTTTAGATCATTTTGTTATCTTGGAATAAAGAACTAACTTCATTTGTGCGGTGGTGTTAAAACAAAAGGATTAAAGGAGAATAAACAAGAAAACCTAACATAGGGGCCGGGATAAATGAAGAAACAAAGAAAAAAAAATGTTAGAGAGAGAGAGAGAGAGAGAGTTGTTTTGCATGGGCATTTTATGAATTTATATTTTTTAAATACTTAGGTTAAGGAATAACTATCTTTGCCATTTTAATTAGGAACAACTATTCTTTATTTTCCTATAAAAAAATTATTTTTCATTTTAAAAAATAGCTATTCTTATGGAATAACCATTCCTTATATTAAAAACACAACCAAATAAATGAATAGTTCATTTTCCAAAAAAAAAAAAAAAAAAAAAAGGAATAGTTACTCTCAGGAAATAACTATTCCACTACAGAGTTTATTACAATGTACTAAACGTATCCTAATATTTTGATAGTTCAATTTCCTCTAAAAATTAAAGAAAAAATGGGTTATGATTTGTTAAGTTACTTAAGTAGGGAGTTTAATTTGTTTAGCTAGGTAACATGTATAATGGGATATAATCAATGTCACACTCTTTGGAAATACTAAATAGCAGGGAATATGGTCAAGGTCAATAATACGATTACATCAAAGACTTTTCGAGTGAAAATAACTGCATTTCAGCATTTGTATCTAAGTTGTGGGTATAAGCTCTTGAGCTAAAATAATTAGTATGATTCTTTACTCCTTGTTATAGCAAGTTAAATGTTCCATAAGGTAATTTGTATAGACAATTGTAGAAAATTTGGATAATGGCATTGGTAGCTAAAGAAAGATCTAGAACGATTTCACATAATGTTGTAAAATAAATGTATAGGCTGTACCTATTTTGTCTTCCCATTTGCTTGGTGAATACAATGTTATTCATTGTACTTTGTTCAATGTGATGCAGTAGATATGGAATTAATTGTCAAGATAATTGTTGACTGCATGGTTGACTCAAAAGAAAACATTGATGAGAACCTCCTTGCTTCATCCCTTAACAGAAACCTGGTATTAATAAGTTGCATTGTTAGAGAAGTTTACTTTGATTCTACTTATAAATATTGAATTATAGAGTCAGATTTGATTTTGATTTTTTCCCCCTTCTTATCTTTCTTTTAAGCTACAAGATCCAGTAATGCTATTCAGTAGAATCACGTCAAGTTGTTTGGAGGAACAGATTCAGAATAACTATAATTTGACTCACGAAAAGATTAATTTTTTCTAGCCACCTATTCCGAAGATATATATGTTTAATTTTCAAGTGATCAGAAGTTTGTTATTTTATTTTATTTTATTTTTATTTATTTATTTATTTTTATTGAATTACACAGTAGAAGATTATTAGGAGAACCAAATAAAACTTTCAAAAAGATTTACCTTTTTTTATCCTTGGTTTGGCTCCTCTATTTTATCAGTGTTAGTATAAGGGATGTTGGGCAAAGTTCTGTGGTCTAGAGAAAGTTTTCTTTGCTTTAGTATTATTGTTCTTGTTGTTTTTTGATGAGCTATTGTTCTTGTTATAAATAAAATGGGAGACTTATATATTTATATGGATAACATATATATATGGTTCCACCTTGGATTGTTGTACCCTTACCCATGTCAAGCAGGAGCAGCACCTTTAACTGCCAAAATTTCTTTGTTTCAACAATGACTTGGTTCGCACATCAGAATTGCATGTCAGAGATAAATTGTAATGTTATAGCTATCAAGCGATCTGATTTCTAGGCTAAATAAAGATAACAATTTAAGGCCAGTAGTTACCAATTAGTCTGGATTAAGGCTTACTTGAGTTGAGTTGAGGTGAGGCATGAATCAGAAATAGGTGAAGGTTAATAGTTTACAACATACTTATGATTATTTGCTAAAACAGTTATAAATAATATGGCCATTATCAGATCACAAGATTTGATACAATTGCATGTGCATTTAACAATCTTATTTGACCACATTTTAACAATTAACAATTCTTTCTTATGTACTTTTGAATGAAAATAAGTAATAATTACCATTGTCAGAAATAGGTTAAGGTTAATAGTTAACAGTTTATTTATATGATTATTCAGTTCAGGGTAAACTATATAAATGGTCTCTATCTTTTACACCATATTTCAATTTGGTCCATAACCTTTCAATTATGTCAATTTGGTCCCTAACCTTTTAGTGTCGTGTCAACTTAGTCCCTGCTGTTATCTTATAGATGGAAAAGTCTGACATGTCAAACAGCCTAAATAAATAATTTATTTATTGCCACATCAATAGACACATGTCCTGCCACGTTAGTTTTTTTTTTTTTTTTTTAACCCAAATTAATTTAACCCAAATCATTTTTTTTTTTTTTTTGTGATAAAAAAATTTGTAGATTTTATTAAACAGGAGTAGACCCAAATTAAATCTAAAACTCATATCTCCCTAAAATCAAAATCCCTAATGTTGAGGGCTGTGGCGCCTTCTTCTAGCGGCACCTTCTCTACTCTGGCAACTCCAGGTCTATCTCTTTATCTCACGATTTCTCTCTCTCTCTCTCTCTCTCTCTCTCTCTCTCATCCTTACTTCATGTTTGGCTCCCTTGAAATTCAATGATTTAGTCTTTTCTTGCTCTTAATTTCGTATTATCATTTGGCTCAGCTTTGTGTCTTTTGTATTTTTATACTTTATATTGCGATTTTTTTGCTTATATATACTCTTTTCTAACTTTTTTTTATGCTCAATCTCGCATCACTGGAGATTGGCCCTATGGTTGTTGCAATGTAGAAACTCCAATTTTTTAAAACCCTTTAACTCCACTATAGTCCATTGTGAATCTGTTTGGGACCATTTCTACCTTAAATGGTTGGACCCACTTGTAGTAATATACACATGCAAACAAACACATTCAAATGAAACTTTGCATGATAAGTCATATGATTCGAAAGGTACCACATTCACATAGAAAATTCAACAAAAGAGTCAAGACATGGAGATGGTCAAGTTGACACATCATTCTTTATATATACTAAATTCCAAAGTTAATATGTTCTCCAAAAATGGTTATTGAAATTGAGGACCTGTTTCTAAGAATGATAACAAAAGATTAAATTTGTATTTAATCTCCAAAAATGGCTGTAGTAATTTTCATTTTACGCTTTACTACTGTGATAATGGTCTATTATTGCTTTGACAGGATGAGGGTACAAGTGCAAGTGCTGGTGCTGGTGCTGGTGCTGATGCAAGTGCATATGAAAATCAGCCTTTACAGCCAATAATACCACCATGGTCAACTGCAAGTGCACAAGCACATTCTGAAGGTGGTGCAAATACACAATCAGCTGCAAATGCAACAGCCACAGGAGTGACCTCCGCAATAGCTAGGACATTTACCAATGCTGAAAATGGTCCATTTGTTCCACTAGGTAAAAAGCTGAAGAGACCTAGGAGTAAAGCAATTGATATGCCAATGGGGAAAATAAAGCCTTGGGTCAGCAATGTACCGCTTCCAGAAATATGGGGTCCACCTCCTTCGTGGAAAGGAAACTCTTCTGTAACCAAAGAAACACTGATGGCTGCTAGTCAAACGGCAAGGTATAGGGAGACATTCAACATACTTAGCAGTCAAAAATCAGTTCATGCACCACCATCATTTAGGGGACAAAGTGAGAAAGGAAAGAAAGGAAGTCATGGCTAATTTTTATTTATATTCATTTTAAAGACCTGTTGGATTTGTACTTATTTTGAGTTATATTCTATTATGGATTCATATTTTAAGTCAACTACCAGTTCGTTTCATGCATTTTGGATGTTCATTTTAAGTTATGTTGTGTATTGTCAAGTTTGATATGTCATGTAATTTGACTATTGAGTATTCTAGATGATTACCAACAGGTTTGAATGGATGTTTTTGTTTAGTGTCATTTTTTTTTTTTTTTTGTCATTTATATTTTCCTTATTGTCTTTACAATTTAGTATTTCTCAATGTCAATAAATTTGGATGATTGACAACAGGTTTGAATGAATGTTATTATTTAGTGTCATTTTATGATACTCAGTTTTTTAAGTATCGTGTCCATTATTTTCCTTATTGTCTTTGCAGTTTGGTACTTCTTAATGCCAAAAAATATGGATGATTGCCAATGTGTTTGAATGGATATTTTTGTTTAGTGTCATTTTGAGTTTTTTACGTGTGAAATGGAACATGTTCCTGACCCTATTTTGTTTAAACTTTAAATGGAACATTTTCCTCATTATATTTGAGGCAGCTTTATGCTCAAGAGCGCAAGCACATGTAAGCTTTATATATGATGCCCAGGCTTTTCATTATCATGTATATACATTAGTTAGCCTTTAAGCTAACATCATTGTGCTGCAAGCCTCCATATGAGGCACTTGAAGACATTTGTAACCTGGTACAAATAAATTACAATTAGTTTCAAATGAACAGCCACAAAAAAAAAAAAAAAAAAACACCCACAATAACATACATAAGCATAAAAGAATAGTCAAACAATATGAGCTCCAAACAAAATTATTATACAAAATCATCATCTAAAACTTATGATTGATGACAGATTGAGAATAAGTCACCAATAGCAAAAATATTAAACACCAAAGTATCGAGGCAAGGCCTAATTTTGAAATTTTAGTGGCTATTCTCATCAAATGTTTGTCAAGTAGCCTTCTTGCATTTCCCTGCAAATAAAGTGTTTCACACAACTCTTTGAATAATTCAAAAGTAAGGAAAATCTAAAAATCCATGGTCTTCAATAGAAAATAATGTCTTGACATAGAATCTGATATTAACATATATATATATATATATATATATAGAAATAACCCTGATGTTCATTTATCAATACAATCATTCACTTACAAATGGAAAAGGCTACCACCTGCAAAATAAAGTGTTTGTTTAAGTGTTAAGAACAACTTTGTTGAATTTTTAGACCCCTTAAAAACAACCAGATTGCGTAGCCTAGATTAATTAGCCAAGTTGTTACTTAGTCAAATTAAACAATTCTAGGTTAAAACAATCAAATAATCATATCATGCATATAAAACATATAAAGCAGCGGAAATAATAAAGAACACAAGATATGATCACCCAGAAAACCACACGGAAAAACCTGGGGAGGATTTAACCCACCGATCCTCAAGGAAAAACGGAATCCACTAAGAAAGAATTGAAGTTCTTACAAAAGGACTTACAAGCTCCCCGCTTGACTTCCTAATGCTACCCACCAGTAAAACTTCCTGACACGACCACGCGCAGGCTCCGAGTCCACGGACTACTTCTTTCTTGAATTCCTCAATCAGCTACAAGCACCCACGCTTGTTTTTCTTTAAG
Organism: Quercus glauca; assembly: GCA_023736055.1. Classification (NCBI taxonomy): domain Eukaryota; kingdom Viridiplantae; phylum Streptophyta; class Magnoliopsida; order Fagales; family Fagaceae; genus Quercus; species Quercus glauca. Next base: position 103,967,193 of record CM043318.1, read on the forward strand.
CTTCAATAGCAGCAACCTTGTTGATCATCAAGATGTAGAAAATATCTCTACCTTGAAAACCCTAAGTTTATGTGAAGAAAAGCTCCTCAAAGATCTCACAAGAGATTCACATAAATAGCAAATATGAGCAACAAAGACTTAGAGAGGTTTGGGTACAAAACCCTAAAAATAAAAGGAGGCACAAGAGGCACTCTAATCTCTCTCTACCAAAGTCTCAAAAACGTTCTAGGGTTTCCCTTATATATATAAGAGTTTTACTTGAACCCCAAGACGTTTAAATAGAGTTTGGGCTGAGTTGGAATTCTGCAGAAAAACGTTCTGGCCGACTTTCGATTGATCGAGTCTAATTTTCGATCGATCGAGCCAGGCCGAAAGTTACAAATACTTCTGCAGCCACTCGATTCCAACTTTACAATAATTAATCAACTTTGAGCAAGCCTAAACAAGACTAAGTACATTGTTTTGATCATGGTTTGCCAACATTACACATTAGAGTTCTAAATACATAAAATCCTAAATCTTTAGAACCTAACAAACTTCCCCTAGACACCCAAGTTAAGGAGTGTCTAAAATTACTACACCACCAAAATCTCAAGAAAAACATAATAAAAGCTTAAAATTACTCTTACCCTATATTGAAATTAAGCCTAATAGATAATAACAAACTCACTTGTTTATTTCCCCAAAGTAATGCTGAGCAAAACTTAGTTGATCATTCTCTTGTGATTAAGGTCTTTTAAAACCAATCCATGCCAATTAAAACCTAACTGTTCTTGCTTGATGCATCAAACAAGTGAAGAAAGTAAAAATCAGAGACAAATGCCAAACAATCAATAGGGATAGTGGACAGCCCAAGTCCCAAAAATATTAAGTGTAGAGCCACATCATATCAGTTACACTCCATAATTTAGAAAAGGCTCTAATTAGTACAGAAGAATGTTCACGGTATCAGAAATACAAAAATATACAAAAAGAGAAAAGCATTATAGCTTGTAAAAATAAGCATTACAACTTGACCATCTCCATGTCTTGGCTCTTTTGTTGAATTTTCTGTGTGAATCTGATACCTTTTGAATCATGTGACAACCCCATGCAAAGGTTCATTTGAATGTGTTTGTTTGTACGTGTATATTACTACAAGTGGGTCCAACAATTTAAGGTAGAAATGGTCTCAAACAGTTTCACAGTGGACTATAATGATTTTTTTTTTTTTTTGAGCTGTGATTATAACGAAGTTAAAGGGTTAAAAAAAAATGGAGTTTCTACATTGCAGCATCCATAGGGCCAATCTCCATTGATGCGAGATTGAGCATAAAAATCAAGTAAAAAAAGAGTATATATAAGCAAAACGCCAAAACATGAAGTAGAAAAATACGAAAAATACACAAAGCTGAGCCAAATGAAAACATGAAATTAAGCAGAAAAAGACTAAATCATTGAATTTCGACAGAGCCAAACATGAAGTAAGGATGAGAGAGAGAGAAATCATGAGATAGAGAGAGACACACCCGGTGTTGCTGGAATAGAGAAAGAGCTGCTAGAATAGAGAAGGCGCTACTGGAAGAGAGAAGCCGCCGTTGGAAGGAGGGTCTACCCCTGTTTAATAAAATCTGCAAATTTTCTTATCCAAAAAAAAAAAAAAATTTTGGGTTAAAAAAAAAAAAAAAAAAAAAACTAATGTGGCAAGACATGTGTATGTTGATGTGGCAATAAATTAATTTTTTATTTAGGCCGGCGGTACTGAAATTCTTCAATGGCATTAGGTTTGTGCAGTCTAGGTGTTAAATAATATAGAAAAGTGTACGATGAACTATTAAGAATTAGTTGTCACTTGTCACCAACAAAGGGACTATTCCCAACTGTTATCTTACTCTTACCACATAACTATTTCCCCTTTCTTAAGTTAAGCCTGGTAGAAATTCAATTTCAAATGAATTTATCGTAGTCTTAATTTGACAAATTTGGGTTTATCATTTTAAGTTTCTCTTCCCTAAAAGCATTTATATCTTCTGCTCAAAATCAGTTGCAAATCAAGTTAAAAGATTTATTAAAAGATAGAAGTAGCTCAGCTCTCTTATTGACTTATATGCCTTTGAAGGAAATATCTCCGCTTAAAAATTCCAAGGTATCATCTTATGCTTAATCTTATTGTTAAAAAAAAAAAAAAAAAAAAAAAAAAAAAAAAAAAAAAAAAAAAAAAAAAAAAAAAAAAAGGTATCAAAGCAAGGAAAAATGACTAGTCAATCTTGGCCTTCTTAGGGTATAGAGTTTATCTCTAAATTAGTTTGGAGGAAAATTCTTCCAATTCACTATGTGGCAATTCAATCTATCAACCACGTGGCTTTTAGTCACAAGACCTAATTTAATGAGTCATGTGATTTAATAGAGGTGAATGGTTAAAAAAAGACATGCAATGGAGGAATGTTGCTTATATCTAGCCTTCAATTGGGAATGTTGTTCATATTGCAGGATCTCAAGGGCCTTTTGTCATCAACAAAGAGGGAATTCAACTGCTCACAATCCCTAGTGCAGGGAGATTTGAAAGACCTGGGTATGTTGCTAAGGGGAACTAGAATTAATAAAGGCAAAAACACCATTTTGGTCTCTATATCTTGTGGTCACAGTCAATTTGGGCCCTACATTTTGGTAACAATTAATTTAGTCCCTGCTATTTTCAACTTGCAATCAATTTAGTCCTTACCGTTAACTCATTAACAAAAAATACTTACGTGACAAACAATGTTTCTTTTAACTCTAATTCCCATTTAGAAAGTTGATTAGAATTAAATTATTATAAATATATTTGCACGCATGTTTACGTTTCAGAGGCCCAGTCCCTTCCATTCATTTTCATCTTTAATCTTTTCTGATCCGTTAATTTCTCTCACGTTTTGACTTAGTTCTCTGCTTCTTTACCATCACCAAAACTAGAAGAGGTAATACAAAGGAAATGTTTTATGAGAAACACTGGATCGTTTTCCCCTGGTTAGTGGTTATTGACTCATTGTAACGTTTCTAGCTGACTCATCAAACCAAATGAGATACTCGTCAAAGACAGCATGTACTATCTTTATCACAAAAGATGAAAAGAGTAGCATAGCTAGAACACTTTTTTAACATTTTCTTGGGTCTCTAATTACGAGATATTTTCTTTCATGTGATTTGCAGAAAATGTTCAAATTGTTAGAGGAAATTCAAAAAGGTAGAATTCATACTCGAGAATGTGTTCCCAAATCCAAAGGAAGGAATTTCTTCCAAGAAAGATCGAGTAATACCTGGATTCTGAGGCGGCTATTTCTAATGATGTCAAAAGGAAATTCAACCCTAAGAAACAAAAATCATTGGATTTTAAAATATTTTTTACTTTATTTTTATAGAAAATTCTCAAAGACTTATTACACATTAAACAAACATGAAGTGTTCTTTTGGGAACAATTTATCTAGCTTTTTGCTAAAAATATTTTATTGAAAATATTGTAAATAAAATGTAAATGTTAAATAATAAAAAACTAGGTAACTCAAATGGAACCCAAAAATAGTAAGAAAAATAAGCAAAAGTAAATAAAATAAGTAGGTGACTCACATGAGACTCGAAAAAAGTAGGAAAAATAAGTAATAAGCTAACTTATAAGTGCAACCCAAGTGGATAGGAAAGATACACGAGCTTCTATTAGAAGCCAAAATCCTAAAATCATAATTCATTAGTTGATTAAACACATTTGAAAGATGAGAAATTACTCAAGGACAAAGTCTGATTCCCACCACCAATAAAAATATGACATATTTTGTCATGTGCAATGCATATGACTCACTTAATTAGTTACATTAAGTGATATTGGTGGTTGGAGCAACCCCAAATTTTAATTATGGCTTAATCAAGTAAGGCTAATTTATCGATTAACACCAAGTTTACGTGATTAACCAATTGATATGGATACCAAAAATTAAATGGATAAAAATATTAGAGCCTATGAAATGTAAAAACCACAAAAATTAAATTCACAATATCAAAGAGGCAAAAATAACACTGGATGTGTTATCGATGTGGAAAACCAAAAAACGGGTGGAAAAACCTCTTTTCAACACAATTACCAAAATGGTCTACTATAATGAATAGTTGCAGTACAAGATGCACACAAAACCCTCCAAGCCTAGTACTATCTATATACACATGTCGTCCAAGCTCCTACTATCAACTAACTATACCAAGTCTTTTCTTTAATCTATTTGTCGGATCCACAATTGAGCTCCAATTGCAATCTCTAAGTCTCCTTGGTTGAATATGTAGTGGCTCCAATGATTCCCAAGCTTCAAACAACCCTCATTACATAAAGGTACAAAGGTAGTGATGGGTGAGAAGGAATTGATCTCCTTTCAAGTATTTGACTATGGTCATGGTGAGAGGGAGAAAGTAGAGAGAAAGGCCAAGCGTTAGGCTCTAACAATTTGCTAGGTTCTTGTCAACTTTTAGATGTTAATTATGATTTAATTTCATAGGAAATGAGACCTATAATTGCTGAAACAATGGAGAAGCTCGTACTTGATTTCTTTGTTGTTCTAACCATTTCGATTGACCAAAATTTAGGCAAAAATGTCTTCAACAAAATGCAAGGCATGTTTCAAACTCACAGGACCAAGATCCAATTTCACTCAATTGAAGTTCTCCTGGCAGAAACTTCAATTTTCAGTACTTGGACTTCAACCAAATTACAAATCAACCTACTAAAACCAAAATACAAAGTATTTGAATGATAATTACAAGAAAATTTTGACACAGAATATGCCAACAAAAAGAAAAACCTAACAAAAGATTTGGCAGGTTTTGCTTTGTAATCTTCCATGGCCAAGAAATGATAACACAATCTTTAAGCAACCATGACGTGTATATCCTAAATTTCCCAATTGATTGGTGTTACTCAATGTTACACCAACTTGATTACATTACCAATTAAGTTCCAATTCAATGAATAAAGTGCACAACCATATTGCAAGACAGACATAGAAGTAGAAAAGTGAGACACAACAATATGGTTACGAAGGGAATATCTTGACAGAAAAACCCTTTTGGCTGTAGAATTCACTATGATAGAATAGAAGTACAAAGTACAAGAATATACCAAATCCTATTAGTGTCACCACCCAAACTCGAATTCCAGAATTGCAACCATGACTGACATGTTAATAATAAGTCTAAACTTGATATTCTTAGTTCAATGATCCAAGAGAAATCGAACATAAAACTTCCACCCTTAAGCGCTCACAAGGTACAAAGGATTCCTAACCCACCTCAAGGAGGTTCCCAAATACAAATTACATACATCAAACCTTTTAATGCACCACTTCAAAGAACAAGAATTTAACAAAGCAATGTCACACATCAATACATCATCCATGAAATCAAAAACTATCATAAACAGGGGTAGTAAGGCTTATGTCTTTCCTTTGTGTACTAAATGACAAGATCAAGGCACAATAAAATTCAACCAAGTAGAATACATGTCAAGAAATGGTCATACCAAAATACAACTCAATCCAATAAACCTAATTCAAGGATAAATTCCATAAAGTTCCAATATTTTAAGGTTACCTTTTAGCTGATTGTCTGCAGATCAGCCCTCTTATAAAATGAATTTGACCCTTAAGAGTTATCAAAATAACTTGAAATTTTACAAGGATGTAATCTTACATGTCTAAAACGTATTTTGAATATTCCAGCTCAAAATAACTTCTACAGAACTTATTAAAACTCATGTAATTTAGTAAACTCAAATCTGTCCTGAAAGATTTAAGATCATAATATAAAAAATCATTATGATCTTAATATTAAACCACATGCATTGAAACTTGATTCAAAATAAAGCTACATGTCTTAGCTTTCATTCTAACTAGACGCGGATCCACGCCTTGCGCATGATTATTTTTTTAAGGGAGGTCTCATTGTTATCATTATTTTGTAATTTGAACTAACTTAATGAAGAGAAATGCATTTCATAATCATGTTCATTGCAAAATAATTTTTTATTATTGTAGAATTTTTTTATTTAAATTTTGAAACCTTAATTCTACCATAGTTGGTTGATTAATTTGTACATCTCTAAGTCAATTATACACATTTTGCATGCTACATGTAAACCCTATTTTCCATAAGGCTAAAATAATGTGGGAAACATTTGATTCTATGGAAGTTAAAAAATAAAATTCTTATATCTTGTCTTAATGTTGCCTAAATAATGTTAAATGAAATGTCAAAAATGAGATTTTGAAAATTTCCATCTTTATTTTTTATATATTTCTATTATTATTGAAGAATATCTTCTTTTTAGTTTTGATAAGAAATATGGTTTTCCATATTAGAGTTTGATTAGTTTTAAATTTAAATTTTGTATGATTGTATTTAATTATATGATTTAATTAAGTGAATGTAACAATTGATTTTATTGACATCTGTATGATCATCTTTAATTAATTTTTTACTCATTCTATCAAGCTCTTTGTTTTCCAAGTAACGGTTACTAATTGACGTTTGATTTCTTGAAGATAATTCTAATGTACTAAATATGCATTGTAATGTTTATTTTTATTTTATTTTTTTCATTCCAATTTACTGCCATTAATTTAGTGTATCCATAACTATTAGTTTGTTTATGATATGTTTGGTATAATATTCTATTGTTGTTGTTGTTGTTGTTATTATTATTATTATTATTATAAATTTAGTGTTTCTAAAATAGCATGCGTTTTGTATTCCATTCTTGTATTGATGCATTGTAGCATTTCATGGGAAGACTTTATGATAACAATTTTTATTTATTTGAATTTAAGTAAAATATTTTATGTTTAATTTTTTAAAATAAAAAAATGATAGAAAATATAAATAATTTAATAATATGAAGGATATGGCTGAATTTAAATTTTGAATAAAATAAGAAGAAAAGAAAAAATAGGAAAAAAGAAATGTATATCAATAAACACCAAATTATTCTGAAGAATACAAAAAAAGATAACAACTTGAAACACAAATAAAAGGAATTATGCATAGAATGGGAGAGGGAATAAAAAAAAAAGGCAAAATAAACGTAGATAAATGGCAAGATGAATAGTGATATTAAGGTAGAGATTAGAGGAGAGATGAAAAAGTAAAAGGAATGAGAAGGTGTAAAAATAAGTTGAGAATTTAATAATAAGAAGAATAGTCTAAAAAAAGAAAAATATGATATATATATATATATATATTTTTTTTTTTTTTGAGAATAAAAAATATGATATTTTGATTGTAATATAATAGATTTTTTAATTCACTTTAAACATTAAAAAAATTATAGGAAAATTTGGAAAGAAAAAGGATAATAACATAAAATAAATGCTACAATTGATTTTATTACACTATAAAGTTTTTAATGTCCACTGTAACGTCATCTCTATTTTTTTTTTTTTTTTAACTCCTCCCATCATGTACTCATCAGCCTCTTTATTTTCTAAATAACAATTACAAATTGACGTTTAATTTCTTTTATTTTTCTTTCTCTCTCTACACTTTATTACCTATAAATCTCTCTCTTATTATTTATTCATTGACATCCTATTGTTTTCCCAAATTTGATAATAATTCTAATGTACTAAATATGCATTGTAATGTTTATTATTATTTTTTTCATTTCATTTTGCTGCCATTAAATTAGTATAGTCATCACTATTAGTTTTTTCAGTTATGTTTGGTTTGATATTATATTATTATTATTATTTTTTAATTTAGTGTTTCTAAATTGGTATTTGTTTTGCATTTCATTTTTCCATTGTAAGATTTCATGGGAAGACTTTGTAAGAACAATTTTTATTTATTTAAATTTAAGTAAAATATTATATGTTTAATTTTTTTTTTCAACAAAGAGAAAAAATATAAATAATTTAATGATATGGATTATGAAGGATGTTGCTGAATTTAAATGTTAAATAAAATAAAATGAAAGAGATAATGACTCTCTATCTCCACTATCTCTCTCTCCTAATTTGATTGTGGGTTTTAAACTTTCAATTTGGATAATAATTTGTTTCTCATGATTTAATTTATTAGGAATTGATTGCAACCGACAGTTTTAGTGTTTTCCTTCCTTTGGGTGAGCTTCCAAACTGGCTTGAGTACAAGAGTAAGGGATCAATTTTATATTTTGTTGTGCCCACGCTAGTAAAGCAAAAGATTCGAGGATGGTCTTTATGTGCGATATTTGCAAGAAGCTTTCATGATATGTATGGATTCATTATAATCTATGAATTAAAAAATTATACCAAGAAAATCACATGGCAATATCGACAAAAGAATTGCCGTGTAATACCATGTTAAGAATATCTGTGGTTGCACTCTATTGGAAGCCGGAGATGAAATGGAGTATTCAATAATATATAATAAGCAGTGGTTTCCAAGTGAAGAAGTTTGGGGTCAACTTGATTTATGACAATGATGAAAAGAATTACCTATCATGTTTTGAACCAATAATCGAAAATGCATGTCTTTCTTGAAATGATGATTATATACTATTTTTGTATTACAATAAGATAATATTTTAAAATCAAATAAGAATTAAAAAGATAACAGCAGAAAACACAAAACTAAATCATATCAATTCAAAGTTGAATTGTAAAGAATACAAAAGTTCAAAACTAAAAAATACACCAAAAACTAAGAGAGAGAGAGAGAGAGAGAGAGAGAGAGAGAGAGAGAGAGAGAGAGAGAGAACTTTTTGTGTGTGGAAAAACAAAAAATTATGCATGAAATGATTGAGAGAACAACAAATTTATAGCAAGAGGTTAAGAATAAGAAGAGTCAAAAATAAAAGAAGATAAAGGGGTAGGGGAATAGAGATATTAAGTTCGAGAGTAGTGGGGATATGAAAAATTAAAATGGAATGAGAAAAGTTGAAGAAAGTATAATAATAAATAAGAATAATTAAAAATAAGATTAATATGATATTTTGATTTCAATATAATGGAGTTATTAATTCACTTTAAATGTTAAAAAATTATATGAAAAATTGAAAAGAAAAAAGATGTTGATAAATGTTATAAAAAAAAAAAAAAAGCAGACCCACGCGTTGCGCGCGTTAATTTTTTAGATAAAATATTATTTTAGTCCCTAGACTTTATAAAGAGTTAAAAAAAAAAAAAAAGTTTCATCATATTTTTCATAATCTTGTCTATAACATTTTTTCCATTATCATATATTTATTGGTTGATGATTTGCATAACATAAACATTGAATAAGAGGTAAAACTATTCATTGTGTATGAAGATTATGATTATATATATATTTATATAATTTCCCTAGTTAGAATTTGATTAGTTTTAAGTTTAAATTTTGTATTATAATATTTGATTGTTGATTATTGATTTAATTAAGTGAATGTAATGGTTGATTTTATTGCATTATAAAGTTTTCAATGTCCTTTGTATAGCCATCTTTATTTTATTTCTTATTTCTCTTGACCACCTTTTTATTTTCCAAATAACGGTTATTAATTGACGTTTGATTTCATTTCTTTTTTTCTTCCTTCATTTATTCTTTATTACTTTGTATGTTCCCTTGCTAGTTGTAAGTTTTATGGTTATCAATAAAAAATAGATATCATGGATGGCTTAAATAGTTATAGATATAGTTACGTTAGTGGTATGTCAAAGGTTTTTTTTTTTTTTTTTTCCTTCTAAATTTTCAAGAAAATATGAAAGGCATTTCTCTAGTTTGGTCTCAATCAATTAAGATATCCATAATATATTAATGGAAATAATAATGAGCCTTAAATATTTTTAATGTATGAAGTGGTTAGGTTAGTAGTATGTCAAAGGTTTTATAAAAAAAATTTAAATATAATTCCAAGGAAATGTAAAATGCCTTTTTCATAAAAAAGAAATTGTGACTTTTTGAATGGTAGAAATATGATTGTTTTACTTACCTTGTTTGTAGATTTCATTATTAAGTTATAAACATCTAAATTAAAATAAATGAACATATAAATGCAAAATTATATGTAATATTACAACAACACAAGATGATAAATATGTATAGATAATTTTTTTTTTTTAATTCATGAATCATTATTTCACTGTTTACTTTCATTTTGCAAAAAACTTTACATAAACTCCTCTTTTGTGACAACTTTTTTTTTTTTCTTTTTGCAGAAACAACTTAAGGATATTAAGACTTAAGTTAACACATGTGATAATTGTAAAACACATCAGTGATATGAAAAATAGAAAGAATTAAATATTTAAAAAACATTTTTAGTAGATTGTAATATAAAACATTTTTTTCTCAATATTTTATGTAACTTTTCCCATAAGATCAATATTGTTGGCATCCTTTAAAGATGATACATAATATTTTTGAGAAGAAGAAGAAGTAGAGACAATACTAACACATAATATAAAATTATTAAGCTTGCGTGATTTAAATTTGTGGCAAAAAAAGTATTAATGTATCTATGATAAAAGTTTTTATCTAAATGATATATGTAGTTCATATTTTATTAGACTTGATTCAAAAAGTTCATTCTCAATAGCTTTTTAAGTCTACAAATTGATCAATATATGGGCCTAGACACATTCAAAGGGTGCCATCTAAAATAAATTATATGACTCTATCACACAAATATTTTGATTCCCCCAGTATATGGTAAAGAAATGCAAGTTTGTGTCTAGCCATTTTCTTAATTTGTACTGCATAATTTAATAGTATAGAGGATGTGATTGGATTTAAATATTGAATAAAATAATATGAGAGGAAAAAAGAGTAAAAATAAAAAAAATATATATATAGCAACAAACATCAAATTATCCAAGTCATTCTATGTAATATAATAACAATATATTATTATACACTATATGTATAATGCAGTAGGATAATATTTAATCAAAGAGAATATAGAAGATAACAACTTAAAACACAAAACTAAATTACATCAACTCAAAGTAAAATTCTAATTAACACAAAAATTCATCAACCTAAAGAATTGATGCAGTAAAAAAAAAAATCAAACAAAAAATGAAAAACAAATTGAGAGAGTGAGGGAGAGAAGTAACCTTTTTTGTGTGAGAAAACTATGCATAGAATGAAAAAGAAAATGTCAAATTTATAGTAAGATATTGAGAATAAGAAGAGTCAAAATAAAGGAAAATAAAAAGGTAGAGAAAGAATGATATTAAGGTAGAAAGTAGTGGGAAGATGAAGAAGTAAAAGGAAAGGAGAGTTTTGGAAAATTAATAATAAAAATAATGGTTAAAAGATATTTTAATTTTTAAATAATTAAGTCACCTTAAATGAGAAAATGTTTTAAAAAAATATATAAGAAAATTGAAAACAAAAAATGATGATATGGTTGCTGATGTGGCTCAACATGAGCGTAACAACATTAAATACTACGCTTCAGCTTTTAGTAATATATAGATATAGATAGATATAGATGTATGTGCCAAATGTTATGGAGCTCGCATATGGAATGAAATAAATGCATTTATTAATATTGTATTTCTCCTTATTTGTGAGTATTAAATATTTATCCTTATAAATTTCTTTTGAATGGTTCAACAATCTTCTCTTACTTAGGGCAAAGTTTTTTTTTTCTTAGCTAGCTGCTCATTCACCTCCATAAAGAGAAGTACCAATTTCATACAATATTGGAAATTTCAAGTAGAAAAATAGCAAGCATATCTTTGGAAGTCTAAATTTAATATCTAAAAAGGCTACTGTCATTGATCTTTAAAATAGAACTACAAAACCTTATAAGAAAAACGAATTAGTCCAACAACAAATGGCAATTCACACTTTGATGCAATGTGCATTCCTCATCTGGCCAAAATAAAATAAAATAAAAAAACAGCTGCTCAAAAAAAAAAAAAAGTAGGATTGCAAGAGCATGTTTGCTACAATTATTGAATACATTACATTTTTTGTGCACAAAGCCATAAATAAGACTTTTTTTTTTTTTTTGGGATAAAATCACCCACCTATAATTTAAAGGGTTATGTTAACAGGTGCCCTTAGGGTAATTGTTAATAAACTATAATAGGAAAGTTTTGACATCATTTTCATGGGAATTATAAAAAGTTGTCAACAATATTTATTGTTTTATCATTCTCCTAATAAAAGATTTCTAAAAATAGTTCCTAAACCAACGCTCTAAGGGCATTGAGTAACATTTCCCTAATTTAAATACATACAATATCATAAGTCTTCTGTTTGTCCTTTGTATAGTTCTTTAATTATTAAAAGAAATACACAATTTTTCGTTGGGACAAGTTAAAAATTAATTCTGTAAAATTTGGGACCTTATCTCCTATAATTGGTGAATATATGCAATACCTACAATGCAACAACTGTTCCAATAACAAAGTGTGAAATATTGATGTAACTGTGGATTAGTGTTGTTTTGGAGATCGACTATTGATGTAACTGTGGAGAGTGCAAGCATAAATTACATCGATGCAATGTTTCAAGAAGAAGATAGGGCAGGGATTAGAGTGATCATTCGAGATTGCCAAGGAAGGCTTGGCACACAGTTGAAATCACCCCTCTCCCCCTAACTGTCTTGGAGCTTGAAACTTTGGCTACATCGAAGATTCTACAATTAGCTGCTTATCTGAGTTTGAATGATGTCATCTTAGAGGGAGATTCAGAGATTGTTATAAACGCTTTGGAGGCAACCTTGTACTCTTTGGCATCCTTTAGTTTATTTAGTCAAGATGTTAAATGTTTTGTAAATTTATTTCATTGTATTAGGTTTCCATACGTTCGTAGAGAAGGAAATTGTGAAGCTCACAACCTAGCTCGACATGCACGACATGTCACTGGTTTTCTAGTGTGGATGGAAGATGTCCCATTGCACACCATTGCTACTTATCAGGTAGTTTTGCCTACTATTTAATAAAGTTCAAAGTCTTGATTCTCAAAAAAAAAAAAAGTGTGAAATAATTTAAATAAAACACACACGTGCGCACGCGCACACACACACAAGCTCAAACTGACAACTAACTTATCAAACCATAAAAACATTCTTGACCCATTTATCGTCAACAACCAAACAACTCCAACTCTCAATAATCCTTCCCAACCACAACCTACCAAATTTGGAAAAAAAAAAAAACCATTTCCCATATACTTTTTTCATGAGAAACAAAGAAAAGAAAAGTTGTGAACTCTCTCCATAATTTGCTTCCTAGTTTGTTAAAAATTAGCTAAAATAATTCAAATAAATATAAATGATTATATTTCAAATGTATTTTTCATATCATAACATTCATAAGACAATTAAGTAATATTAAATCATAATCAAATATAAAAAAATATTGAGTTTCTCAATCACTGGATATATATGTGTGTGTGTGTGTGTGAGAGAGAGAGAGAGAGAGAAATTAATATACTTAAACTTTTTGTTAGAGTTCAATATTCTAGGCAAGTCTTCATCTAAATTATCTTAAATCATGTTTAACCCATTTGATTACCCAACACCACTTAGTATTTATGAAATTAAAAAATAAAAATACAAAAACTAGAAGAAGGGCTGATATTGGTTTGTCCGCCCATTAATTGATAAGTACATACAGAAGCCCAAGCCAATTTAAGAAAGAAATAAGTGGCTAAAGCCTTAAAGGCTTGCAAGCATTTGGTACGAGTGGATGACAGCTAAGCTCGCAAGCATGGGTTTGTCCGTCCATCATCTACAACAACTTGACCTTCACTGTGACAGTTAAGCAAAGAGACCTGCAGAAATGGTGAAAATGCAGCGAGAGCGAGAGAGACAAAGGGCAGCAAGAGCGAGAGAGACAAAGACAGAGAAGAAGAATAAGAAGCAATAGCAATCCAACCTCATGGTTTGACAGCATCTCATGGTGTTTGACGCTTCAACAATGGCTGTAAGTACCCCAAAAAAATATCTTTGATCTGAACCTGTGATAGGGCGATTTCACTGGTTTTCTTGCATAGGGCAGTTTTATGGGTTAAAAGAATCGTTTTGGTGAACGGTTCACAGTTAACCCAGTTGGCCTGTACGGTCTAATCCAGGTTTCAAAACTATTTTTACAGATTGTTCAAGCACTTTTTTAATGTTGACAATTTTTTGGTTTGGAGGTTCAAGGGCTTTGATTCTAAAAGCTTTTGTTTTTGTGTTTTTGTGTGTGTTTTTTTTTTTTTTTTTTTTTTTTTTGGGTCTGTTTGCTTGCTAAGAACCCCACAACAAATATCCATGGTTTCAAATCTGATAATTTGGTAGGGACTCCTTGCTGGAAAGGATTGGATTCTGCAATGGCATAAGTTAAGCTGATAGGCTCTCTATCCATGGAGGAAGAGAGATTGTAGATATATATAGAAAAAATAAAGCAGTGGGTCTTCTATTTCCAATAGGCAACGATTGAACGTTTTGAAAAACCGCTTGATTGAGAATAGGAAGAATCACCACTAATCAAGATAGATTTGAAGAAGGTCCGAATTAATGCTCAATTAGTTGAAAGAATAGCAAAATATTAATTACAAAAGGAAGGGATAATGTGTACCTAATATGGACTCTGATTTTTTTTTAGTATAGTGGCAATTGAACAGGTATGAAGGATTGATTCAGTTAAATGAGGAGAGGAAGAGACCAAGGAGGGAAGAGAGAGAGTTTGGCGTTAGAAAGCTGAAGTTATGAATTTTTGATAGCGTGAAAGACAAGGAAGTAGTTAGAAAGCTGAAGTAGTGAAGTTTCGTAAGCCTGAAAGACAGGAAGGTTGTGAAGTTTTGTAAGCTTGAAAGACAGGAAGACAAAGAGGGGTTAGCATTAAAAACTATTGAGCTTGGTTGGGGCTTTACAGAGGTCAGCATTAACCGTAATATATAAAGATTGGCCTTTAAAGTGGAGATAGGGTTGAGAATAATTTATTTTTAATAGCATATTAAAATTATGAAAAAAGTTTAGAAAAAAAGGGGTAATGACGTGGCTGCTGATGTGGCTCAACATGAGCATAGCAACATTAAATGTGTAAAGTTGTAATTTACAACTGTGTATTTGTTGGCTTTTATTCCGTGCCAAATTTGATTGTAATTATGTTCAATCGTTTAAAACCCTGTATTTGTTGTGGGACTTGATGTAAGGGGTGTGTGAGAGAAAGAGTGTTGAAGACTCAAGCATTTGAAGGAGAAAAGGATTCTCGCGGGTATCTCGCGGGTATGTCGCGACCAAGCTTCCCGCGAAGTGAAACATGTGCCAGGCACATGATGGAATGCGAAGAGTCATGCCAGGTGGAGACAACTGTGTCTCGCGAGTATCTCGCGGGTAAGGCCTTCCCGCGAGACACCCGCGAGACTAGCTGTTCTGCCAGCCTGTACTTTTTGAGTCACACCTTTTGCACCCCTCCTACAAATACCATCATTACCCACAATTGTTGAGGAATGCTTCAGAGAGAAAACCCTAGCCAAACACATTGGGAATTAGAGATTGTCTTCCCCACCTTCTCTAAACAATTTGCTTGTGGTATCTCCTCAACCCTTCCCTCTCCATTGTCCATATCTTTGAGAGGTTGATAGCCCAAACACTTGCCACACCTTAGAGAGTGCTGAGTGACGTTTTGGTGCTGCTGGGAAGCATTGGAAGAAGCCTTTAATGGCAGATGCAACATGGAGCTTGTTGCGGGATCCGGATAACTAGGACAAGACACGGTTCCGAGAAGCCTTGTTGGAGTAGGAGCTTGGAGGGCTTAGGTACATCGGGTAGACTAGGCTTGGAGGGTCTTTTGCTAATCCATGTATCCCAACTGATTGTCTAGTGGATCGATTTCCGCTTGGAGGGCGGCGGAGAGGTTTTTCGCCGAGTTCTTCGGTTTCCTCTTCGATAACACGTCTCGGTGTTATTTGTGTTTGCATCCTTCTTCCCTACTCTTGTTCATTTCATTTTTACTGCTGAGTTGCTTTAAATTATGAATTAGAGTAGTCGTTTTATTTATACGCTTGTGTTTACACTATTCCGCACTTGTTATAAAGTTAGTGTAAAATCAACCAAGCCGTACTTTGAATTTGGGGGTCTAAACCGCTCGTGTGTTTTCAACACATTTCCGAGCTTTCAATTGGTATCAGAGCGGGTACACTTGCTGAGGTTTAATTACCTAAGTGTGATCGTTGACCCTTCTTGAGATGGACCGGTCTCAATCGCTCAATGTTCCACCATTTTTTGATGGGAACAATTATGCATTCTGGAAAGTGAGAATGAGAGCATTCTTATGCTCTATCGATGATACCGTTTGGGATGCGGTTGAGATAGGTTGGACCAAGCCGGAGGCTCCTAAGTCCACTTGGGATAAGGCAGCCCTTGCGGCAGCAAATGCTAACAGTAAAGCCTTAAATGCTATCTTTTGTGGTGTGTCCCCTGATGAATTCCACAGGATATCTCATATGACAGTAGCCAAGGAAGCTTGGGAGATTTTGGAGACTACCTATGAGGGTACAAAGAAAGTCAAGGACACAAAGCTCCAAATGCTCACCACCAAATTTGAAGAACTCAAGATGAGTGATGATGAACCATTTAACTCATTCTATGGGAAGCTCAATGAAATTGTCATTGCTAAACTCAATCTTGGGGAGAAGATTGAAGACACTAAGGTGGTGAGAAAAATACTGAGGTCCTTGCCTGAAAGTTTTAGAGCAAAGGTTACAGCCATAGAAGAAAGCAAAGACTTGGATGAGATTAAGATTCAAGAGCTGATCGGGTCTCTCCAAACCTATGAGCTGGGACTGCCTTCCCACAAGACGAGCAAATCGCTTGCACTTAAAACCATCACCGAAAGAATAAATGATTCCTCCGAAGAAGATGGAGTTGAGAAAGAAGTAGCATATCTTGCGAAGAACTTCCGCAAGTTTCTGAAAATGAAGAACAGTGGGAAACCGTTCAATAGAGGAAAGTTCTCTTCTTCAGGAGGTGATAAGAAAGAGTTTAAGAGAAAAGAAGGAAAGGATTATCAACCTTCTCCAGATATTGTGTGCTATGAGTGCAATGGCCATGGACATCTAAAGAAGGAATGTCCGAATTTTCTGAGGGGAAAAGGAAAAGCATATGCTACAACGCTCAGTGATTCTGAATCTTCTGATTCTGACTCGGAAGAGAGCTGTGACGGTGAGGGAAACTACTCCGCTTTCATGACCATTGCTCATGAAGATTCCTCGGACGACTTGGGTGCACTTGAGAAGGAACTTGGTGAGCATTCTGATTCAGAATCTGCTGGAGTTGTGGAAGAATCAGACGCTGAAGAGGAAGAAAATACAGCTAATCTTCAAGAGAATTACTCCTCACTTCTTGAGAAGTCAGGGGAATATGCAAGAATAGCCAAGGCAGCTGTGAGAAAAATGAAGAAAGCAGAGGAAGACTACCGAAGTCTCATGATCAGACATAAGGAGGCCAAATGCGAAATAGAAGGACTGAATGGTGAGCTGTCAGAAGCTTACTTGAAGATCAGATTCCTTGAACAAGAGGTGGTGCAAGCACAAGCCAAGATAGAAAGGGTCTCCTCAAGAAAGTTGGATGATGTTATCTCATCCCAAAAACATTCCTCAGACAAGTCCGGTTTGGGATATACCGGAGGAAGTAGCTCATCAGTCAAAGCTACCAAAGAAGTGAAATTTGTGAAGGCCGTAGAACCAATTGTGGAGGAGGCCGTTCCCGAGAATGTTAAGGTTGAAAAGAAGAATGTAACTGATCAACGGATGATGAATAAGCCTCGAAATCAAGCTGGAGGTAGACACCAAACCAGAGCAAGATCTCTCTCAAGACCTCAACGGGGTCCTAGAACGGATTATGTGTGTCACTATTGCGGATTGCAAGGACACACCAGACCCAACTGTCAAAAATTGAGAGCAGACAATAATGCAAGCATTCCTCGATCACGTGGAAGAAGGAATGACAATAGAGCTTGGGGTGGTGAGAACTCAAGAAGCCAAACTCGTGATGCTGGAGTGACAGACGTGATGAAGATGATCGGTGCCTTCACCACTTGTTTGGAGAGTTTCACCAGGAGGTTTGAAAGTCCCAACTCTCGTACCCAATCCGTCAAGGATATCACCCCAAACGCACGTGACGTGTGGGTGAAGAGGGGTACTCATGCATAAGCACTATAATATGTCCATGCATTAATTCTTTCCATGTTTAGGGACATTTGTTGTTGCATTATATCATGCATTACTTTCATGGTTTGCACTTGTTATTGTTGATCTTTCTTTTCCTGTTCTGTTTTGGGTGTGTTACAAAAATTCAAAAACCCATAAAAATTATAAAATCTAAAAAGTTTGATCACTTTGTTGAGTTTTGTCTCAAAACATGTTTTGCCTTGTACCTTTGTACTTATGGCTTTGTGCATTTATCGAGCTTAGCTTGTCCCTCATGCACTCATATCATAGTGGAAGAAATTCTGAAATCTATGTGACGGTTGTAAATAGATCTTCAACTTTGTCATGAATGATTAGTGAATGGTTGTGTTGATCTTGAGACATGCATAGACTCATGCCTATATCTCTTCCCACTTTTATTTTTTTTTGCTTAAAAGAGCTCTCTAAATGTAAATCTCCAAATGAAAAGAGATATAGAGCTGCAAAAGCCTGTCGCACAAACTAGTATTCGACTAGGAAAAAGGGAAAGCGACCAAAATATAAGATATGATGCCCTAAAAGCCAAAGGCTATCTCATCAATTGAAATATCAAAAATTTCAGGCATCTCTCTCTAAATGAGATTCTCTTTGCTAAAAAGTTGCAAATGAATTATTAAGAATGGAGCCAAATGAAAAGCTTCAGTGAATTGTTATCAAGTACGTGTGGGAGGTCATATATGCATGTTTCCATAATTGAGATAGGTCACATAATCTAGTGCTAGTTGTGTATGCCTTGATTGAATTGATCATTGAAGCTTCACATTGGACTAAGGACTATCTCATTTTTGATATCCACACACATCACACAAGTCTAGGTTCTATGAATGTCATAATCATTTGTGTGATTGTACTTGATTAAATGTGTTTCACATGCTCAATCTTTGTTGATCAAATCCAAAAAGATTTTTGTGAGTTTTATTTGTTTTTGAAAGTGATTTTAGACTCTCTTGTGTTTCTTTTTGGTCAAAATGAATTTTGTGTGTTTCTCACCAAAAACTGGTTCAGTGGCTTTCTCGCGACTGTCTCGCGACTGTATCGCGACCAACAGCTTCTCGCGAAATGCTGTTTGGCAAAAACTGAGATTTTCTTAAAATCAGACAGAGAATCTCGCGACTGTGTCGCGACTGAATCGCGACTTAGAGCTTCTCGCGAAAATTTTGTGCTTCAGTGGCACTTTTCGCGGTTGTCTCGCGACTGTCTCGCGGCTCCCTTACCCGCGAAAAACGCGTGTTTTCAGTTTTATAGGGCTGATGTGACAGTTTTTCAAAACATAAAAACTTCCCTCCCTTCATTTCTTCGAAACCCTCTCTACCCAAAAACACTATTCCATCAAACCCCACTCCGAACCAAGCATTTTTCTGCATTTTCTTCTTCAAGGTATGTTGATCAATCAATTCTTTTCAAGATTTTACTTAGTCTTTGCAGAATTTTTGGTTAGGGTTGTGATAATTGGGGATTTTCGAAATTTTGGGTTGTTTTTCAAAATTGAGTGGTGTTCTTGCCAAATCTTTGATTGGGTTTTGTTTCTTGTGATAGTGTTGCATCTGTGTTGGCCCCTTGTGGCATTTTAAAGTGTATTTAGGCATATTTTCACCATGTTCATGCATTGTTCATACTTGAAGTGTTGATATGCACATTAGGTGTTTGATTGAATGTCTAAATGACATTATTGTGCCAAATTGGTCTCAAGTGAGTCCCAATTTCAAGTTTTCCATATATCTTACCATGTTTTTAGTCTAGAATTGATCTTTGATCATGTGTGCATTACACTTTGCACATGTTGCACTCTCTTGGCAAACAACTAGACACACTTGGGCACACACTCATGCATTTCATGTTACACACACACATATGCATTCACACAAACACACACTTGCACAATGATTTAATTTCATTCAAAATGTCTTGTTTTCCAATGCATTTGTGTTACTGTTTAATGAAGTTTGTGGTATAGCTTGCTCTGTTGTGTTGGAAATGCTCTGTTTCTTTTTGTTACTCTGTTTTGGAAAGATCTCATTTGATGCAAACTAACTTGAATCTAATCAAGTTTTTGCTCTTTTGTTTTTGCTCTTGTGTTTTGCTCTTGTGCTCTTGTGCAGATGTCTCCCACCAAGCATGCCGGTACCAAGAAGAAGGGTCCCAAGCGTGCTCGTACTGACTCCGATAACTTCAAATCCGCAGAGGCAGATATGAAGTACAATGATTACTACAAGAGAGCAACCATTGTCATGGAAAGGGTGGTTCAATTGGAAGAGCTTGAGAATACATGCATTCCGGATGCACTCAAAGAACGAACCTGGACCAAGCTGCTGAATCCAATTGGAAATGTGTACTCAGAGATAATCAGAAAGTTCTTCTCCAATGCTGCTGTAGAAGAGGACAAGATAGTCTGCTGGGTGAGGCACAAAGAATTCGAGATCACAAGGGATAGCATTCAAGACTTCTTGGAGATCCGTCCCCCCTCACAGCCAATGACAGTTCAGTATGATGAGAGACTAGGGCATATCACGGAGATGATATCAGCACTTGGTGGAGTTCCAAAGAAATCCTCAATGGATACTCTCAAGTTCTCTCCAGAAATGAGAACTCTCAGCTATGTCATGATCAATAACCTGTATCCAGTCACCAACCTCACCACTCTATCGGCTCCGAGGACGAGGTTTCTCTATGATCTCTTCACTCACAAGGAAATTGATATCTGCAGCCACATCTTCCACATTCTGAAGAAGAGCATCACGAAGCAAAATTCCCGAACCATAATGCCCTTTCCTTCACTGATCATGGGTCTCATTGCCAAGACAAAGCTGAAGTTTCCTAGTGGCCTTACAGTTGTTCAGAGGGATTACCCCATTGGTGCGAACACTCTGACTCGGAGCACAGCACACATTAAGCGCCCCAAGAGAGGTCCTCATCTCATTCCACCGCCTACGAGTGTGCCTCAGGATGTCCCAGAGGAGGGTGGGGATACTGAGGAGGAGATTGAGAGGTTCACTTCTGTCCCAGAGACTGCACAGCCATCATCTTCTGCTCCAGCTCAACCACAAGGTCTCAGCAAGCTTGATCAGATCCTAGCTAAGATGGATCACATGTCTACCGTGCTTGACACTCATGTACAGCACACAGCGGATCAGTTTGCATACCTCCAGGAGCAGATCACCACACTATCCACTCAGATTCAGAGCTTATCCCCTACACATGGTTCAGACTCCGAATCCGACCAGTTCTAGTCCTTTGGCCATTCCGGTCAAAAAGGGGGAGAAAATTTTGAGGGGGAGATGATGAACAAGAGCTTGCACAGCCTTAGGGGGAGCATAGCTTAGAAACATAGCTACATTAACTATTGGTTATTGGTTTTACAGACGGGTTTACTAAGTTTTTTTTGGTTTACAGTTAATGCTTTACTGTTTTAAGTTTATACTTCTGACACTTATGTTTTTAACTTTAGTATTAATTTCAGTATATTTTCAGAAGTTTGTGTTTGGATTCTATGCTTTGTGGCATATGTGCTATGTGGCATTTGTTTTGTACCCATGTTGCTTATGTAAGCTTTAAGGGTTTGTTGCATGCATAGTTTGTAGGTCTTTGTGGTTTGTGCCATGCATTTGCTATACCATGCTTTTGCAACCTTTATGCATGTTTGCTTGTTGTTCAATGTCATGCATTTTACTTCAAGTACTTCACTCTTGTGCCCTTGTAGGATTGTTCCTAGATGCATACACGTTCTATGCATTGGTTGAGTGATGAACACTCTTGTGCCCTAGTAGGATTGTTCCTAGATACAAATATTTCGTGTATTTCGCATTGGTTGAGTGTTGGAGTTGCAAATGATTCTCTTCAAATGAACTTATCATCTTGCATATCCGGATGTTCATTTCATGTGTAAATGAGCATAGTAATTACTTGTGCAAAGTGATTACTTGTTTGATCTTGCCATGATCTAGTGTTTCTATTTCATTTTGCTTGATCATGTTATTTTTGCTCCATATGCATTTCAAGTTTTTCTACATGCAATAATATTAGTGTGTTGTTGTATTTCAGGAGATACTTGTTCATATGTTCAAGAGCCTATCAGAATCTAGAATTAGGTGTGAGTGAGTTTTGCCTTTGTTCCCAAACTCACGTTTAAGTCTAGAGTCTGTTTTAGGGTTTTGTCACGAAATAGCCAAAGGGGGAGATTGTAAAGTTGTAATTTACAACTGTGTATTTGTTGGCTTTTATTCCGTGCCAAATTTGATTGTAATTATGTTCAATCGTTTAAAACCCTGTATTTGTTGTGGGACTTGATGTAAGGGGTGTGTGAGAGAAAGAGTGTTGAAGACTCAAGCATTTGAAGGAGAAAAGGATTCTCGCGGGTATCTCGCGGGTATGTCGCGACCAAGCTTCCCGCGAAGTGAAACATGTGCCAGGCACATGATGGAATGCGAAGAGTCATGCCAGGTGGAGACAACTGTGTCTCGCGAGTATCTCGCGGGTAAGGCCTTCCCGCGAGACACCCGCGAGACTAGCTGTTCTGCCAGCCTGTACTTTTTGAGTCACACCTTTTGCACCCCTCCTACAAATACCATCATTACCCACAATTGTTGAGGAATGCTTCAGAGAGAAAACCCTAGCCAAACACATTGGGAATTAGAGATTGTCTTCCCCACCTTCTCTAAACAATTTGCTTGTGGTATCTCCTCAACCCTTCCCTCTCTATTGTCCATATCTTTGAGAGGTTGATAGCCCAAACACTTGCCACACCTTAGAGAGTGCTGAGTGACGTTTTGGTGCTGCTGGGAAGCATTGGAAGAAGCCTTTAATGGCAGATGCAACATGGAGCTTGTTGCGGGATCCGGATAACTAGGACAAGACACGGTTCCTAGAAGCCTTGTTGGAGTAGGAGCTTGGAGGGCTTAGGTACATCGGGTAGACTAGGCTTGGAGGGTCTTTTGCTAATCCATGTATCCCAACTGATTGTCTAATGGATCGATTTCCGCTTGGAGGGCGGCGGAGAGGTTTTTCGCCGAGTTCTTCGGTTTCCTCTTCGATAACACGTCTCGGTGTTATTTGTGTTTGCATCCTTCTTCCCTACTCTTGTTCATTTCATTTTTACTGCTGAGTTGCTTTAAATTATGAATTAGAGTAGTCGTTTTATTTATACGCTTGTGTTTACACTATTCCGCACTTGTTATAAAGTTAATGTAAAATCAACCAAGCCGTACTTTGAATTTGGGGGTCTAAACCGCTCGTGTGTTTTCAACACATTTCCGAGTTTTCAAAATGCTACGCTTCAGCTTTTAGTATTATATAGATAGATAACTTAAAAGTATTTGTCTCTTAAATTTGTAATATTTATTTAGGATTAAGAAATTTATACATTTCAAGTGGAGAGAATCTTAATCCACCAATTTATATTTTGAATTGAAAATTAGGATGGGTACTTAGTTATTTATTTACTTTAAGTGAGTGTAATCAAAGTATTCATATTATACCATATCATAGATTTTCAAGAATAGATTAAAAAAAAAAAGTCGTACCCAGTGCATAAAGCTTTCAAGTTTGCAGGGTTTGGGAGAGATCATGATTGACAATTAGTACTGTCCACCACCTGCCTAGATCCAATGATCTCCACCCAATAACCGCTCGATCCAAGTAGTGGTTCAGTTGGCCGTGGGTTGCCAGCACCAGGACTCAATGTTGTTAGTTCGAGTGACAGTTTGGTTGTCTAAGAAAACGATGAACCCGACTTGCCTAAAGACTTGTTCTCTCCCTGTTAGAAATCGCGAGTTTCAGCCAAAACTCTAGTAAGCCTGACTCTAACTCCGCCTATATTAGGTGATGTAGGCCAGATCTCGGCCAAATCTCGATAGATCCAGCCATATCTCGGCCAAATCTCCATAGATCCGAAGGAATATCAGCCAGATCTCGTTACATTTGGCCAGATTTCTACCAAAATCTGACAAGATCAACAAACCCAAAACCAACTGATACACACCTAAAATCGATATGACCCAACCCAGTTGATCCGAAACTTCATTCGGGACAATTGCGGGTTAAAATCTCCCCCACCTGATGATGTCGGGTCAAGTCCAAGTTGCGCACAAACCCAACTTTGCCCTACCCGTGGATAGCTCTATAGACAGTTTTACTCCCAATTTATTAGAGAGATTGATTCTCAAACTTGAACCCAGTTTATCTTCAAAGATTGACGTCTGGGTTAATTGCACCCCCCCCCCCCCCCCTTTTCTCCCATGGTAAATATTGGATACACTTCAACTCCCTCTCAACTTTAAAGATGTGCAATGTCCCCCTTTTTTTTGTTGGTAACTTGCATATCACACTATACTATTACTAAATTCCATGAAATTCAAATTTCTTAATCCATTAAACCTATTGTTTATATTAAAAGACCAATTTTTCCATAAACATTAAATAGGGTAAAAAAATTATCAAGGATTATTTGGATCTAGACCGAGTACCTAAATTGTTATTTTTATAAGGAAAAAAAAAAAAAAACCCAATTTCTTAATTTAAAGAGAGAATAACTGAAAAATATTAGAATCATCATCTCAATTCTTGAAGAGGAAGAATAATCAGAAAAAAAATAACAACAATCCTAAAATCATCCTTTCATGAAGGCAAAAAATATCTTGTAATTTGTAAAAATTCTTTACTCAGAGCTAAATATAAACTTTGTCACTACCATTAGATCCGCTAACCATAAACTTTTCAGCCCTCAATGAATTGACCCATAATTTGACCATGCTTCAAAGACTCTTTCCCCATCGAAACCCCCATACCATCTTGTGCCACCCACAACCCATTCCCATGGGAAATGAAGAGAGAGAGAGGGGGGGGATACTTTTTCCCCCTTTTAAGGTGTTCATGATATTTTTTAAAGTTGAACGCAATTTTTTATAAGAAAATTAAAAATTTCTTAAAATTTTTTTAACTTAACAAAATTCAGTAACAGCAGGGTAATATGCATATTGCCAATAAATCAAAGAATCATTGCTTAGTTAAAGTTTAGGGAGTATTGAAGAGTATCCCATTAATCGTGTTTGGCTTGCATTCAAGTGCTCTTGTGTACTAGAGGCGACAAGAATACAACATGGTTTTAAAAACCGAACCGGTCATCGAACCGTTTTTTTTTTCCAATTTCCGGTTCAACCCCGGTTTTTGACCGGTTTTTGGCCGGTTTTTCGGTTGTTGACCGGTTATTGACCGGTTTTAGGGCTTTTAACCGGACCAGATTGGCTCCCGGTTCCCGGTTGAACCGGTCGGACCGGCCGGTTCGGTCCGGTTTTTAAAACAGTGAATACAACACATGTTGACCAGGTGTTCTGTCGAATACACGTAAGCATTTACGGAAGCCTCACCCAATGTATTGTCGTATCCAAATATATACGACTTATTGGCATTTACTATTTTGATGAGCAAAACTGCAGAAAGCTAGACTTATTCATTTTAGCTGAGTTCTAGAATCATTAGTTCATGTCAATCATGGCCCAGTCAAGTGGATGAGTGCGTGCTATGAAATTTTCTATGAAAAATTGGTCAACTTTTCAAAGGATACTTTTTGTGCAGTTTTCTCATAGTAGGTATTGGCAATTAGAGTGTAAATTTTAGTATTCTTTGTGATTTTTGAAAGACTTTTTTTTTTTTTTGGGTGTATTTGAGGTTTAAAATTTTGAGAGTGCCTTTGTGCTATCATTGTATCCTTGGTAATTATTAGTGCAATTTTCTTCTCGTAGCCACCCATGGAAGTAAGCCTAAAAGGCTAAACCACATAAGTCCTTGGTTCTCACTTGCGTGGGATTGTGCTTATTTTTTTCATTCCTATCTTTCTCTAGTCCCCAATAATTTTTTCACAATCAATCTTGTGCAAGAATGCTATTAGAAGGCTCTTTTGGGCAGCAAACTGATATTAGAGTCAAGGCTCTTTATCTAGGCATTTGAATCTGTTCTCTTTGGAGATTTTTTTTTTATTTTTTATTTTTGATTGGTTCATAGATCTGATTGTTGGGAAGAAAATGTTGAGAAGTATGTTTAGAGCTTGTTGTTCAATTTTGACAAAATTAAGCTAAACTTATTAAATTAACCACTTATGAAAGGCATTGGATTCCCTGTTAACAAGGCACAACAACGAATCACAAAATAATATAAAGTGCAAAATAATAATAATAATAATAACATAGTGATTTGTCAACGATGTAAAAAACTTAGAGATGAACCCAAAGGGGAAAGAAAAACACCTAGTGAATACCTACCCAAATAAAAAATTTATTATTTACAATCAAAGTTTACAATAGAATAAACCCTAACTTCTAATGCTATCTCTTGTAGTTGTGACTCCACAGACTGCTCCAAGTTCCTTGAACTATTCTGTCATGAAATTCTCCACACAAACTTCATCCATGACTCCAAGGATTGCCTCAACGTTTTCTTCACAACAACTAATTGTGGTGGCTCTGTGGCTCTAGTTACTGATCACCAATCTTCACAAATCGTCTTTAGATTTTCTTCTTGATCTTCGGTATACAGTGATACAAAGAGAATTGAGGTTTTGGACTTTAGATGCATGGCTCACACTTTCTCTCCTCTATTTGGGACAAAATTGCAAAATGCCCCTTTTGGGCAAACTAAGCAACGTTTTGCCCTCTTTCTCAAACTAATTATGGAAATGCCCACCTTTTGAAAATCGAGTTTCTCAAAATCGATTTAGGCCCTATAGCGACGTTTTTAAGGAGCCTATAGTGATGTTTTTAGGGCTTATAGTGGCATTTTGTAACTCGATTTATATAAAATCGAGTTATAGGTAAAAAAAATTTTAAAAATTGCCTATAACTCGATTTATTGGAAGTTGAGTTACAAAACGTTACTATAGGTCTTGAAAACGTCATTATAGGTCTTTAAAAACGCCACTATAGGGCTCAAGAATTTTTTTTTATAACTCAATTTTGAGAAAATCAAGTTTCAAAAGAGGGGCATTTCTCTAATTAGTTTGAGAAAGAGGGTAAAACGCTGCTTAGTTTACCCAAAATGGGCATTTTGCAATTTTGTCCCCTTTGTTTGAGTTCATTGTAATAGGCCCTAATATATTTTTTCATGTAGGGCTCAAATTTCCACTTGATAGTCGACTTAGTAAGCCTTTAAGAGAATCAAAATTCTTGATTTTAAATCAATAAAGAGTCAACCAACAAGTAGATCTAGATTGATCAAGGGTAGAATAGGATGCAGTTGAAATTCCGAAGACCACAATAACAAGAGCTGTTGAAATTTCGAAGACTACAATTACAAGAGCTGACTCTTGTACTTCGTCTTTCACTTGAAGTTTTACAATTCAATGAAGCATTACAATGTCATGAACATGCCAACACTAACCTAATAGATGTCATGTGTGTTGGAGGGATAAAAACCTTGGGGAGCTTCTTTGAGTAATTAATATAACATATAGAAACACACTTTAACTCAAAATGCCTAAGCCCAATGAGTATGTGCTCAATTATGTTATATTAACTACTCATTCTTCTCATCTTTATTCAATGTGAGACTTCACTCACACATGTAACCTAACAATCTCCCCCTCACATGTGACTCTACCTCTCTATAGGCTTCAAGATCTCTTTGTGAGCCATGAACAAGTCCTACTCACTCCCCCTTGACTAATGGGCTTTTCACTTCATCAACGCGTCATCCATGGGTCTCTCACACATCCATGGGAATTCTGCACATCCATGTCCATGGGAACCTCGCATCACACCGTTATTTAGCACCATTAGCAATATTCCATGATCTTTGTGTGTGGGCCATTTAGGCTTTCTCTATCCCCGTTGGGTAGGGATCATGAACACCTCACCGCCTTTGCCGCACATCACCATGGGCTCTGATACCACTTGTTGGAGGGATAAACACCTTGGGGAGCTTTCTCAAGTAATTAATATAACATATAGAAACACACTTTAACTCAAAATGCCTAAGCCCAATGGGTATGTGCTCAATTATGTTATATTAACTACTCATTCTTCTCATCTTTATTCAATGTGGGACTTCACTCACACATGTAACTTCACTCACACATGTAACCCAACAATGTGAGCCATCTACAAAACCTTTGATAGTTAAGACTATGGTCTCTAATTCCAAACTTGAGGTAGAAAAATTTAATGGAACAAACAACATTGGCAT
Organism: Quercus glauca; assembly: GCA_023736055.1. Taxonomy (NCBI): domain Eukaryota; kingdom Viridiplantae; phylum Streptophyta; class Magnoliopsida; order Fagales; family Fagaceae; genus Quercus; species Quercus glauca. Next base: position 103,995,505 of record CM043318.1, read on the forward strand.
GTGGCATATGAGTTTATGGACGTCTTGATCTAACAAGAGTTGATTATTACTTTGAAAGACAAACCTGAAGAATGGTTAGATGGAGACTAGGAGAAGGTTAATAGATAAGCTTGCACCACCATCAATTTTTGTTTTGCCAAGGATCAAAAATATTTATTATATAAGGTAGAAAAATGATAACAAGCTATGAAAAAAAAAATGGAGAACAGGCACATGACCAAGAGTATGGAGATCCAATTCTTTTGAAGAAAAAACCCTTCTGTTTCCATTATTGTGCAAATGTTTGTCTATCTAACAAGAGTTGATTATTACTTTGAAAGACAAACCTAAAGAAAGGTTAGATGGAGACTAGGAGAAGATTAATAGATGAGCTTGCGCCACCATCCATTTTTGTTTTGCCAAGGATCAAAAATATTTATTATATAAGGTAGAAAAATGATAACAAGCTATGAAAAAAAAAAAAAAAAAAAAAAAGGAGAACAGGCACATGACCAAGAGTATGTAGATCCAATTCTTTTGAAGAAAAAACTCTTCCGTTTCCATTATTGTCCAAGTATTTGTCTATCTAACCAGTTGAATGATCATAACAAAATACTAGCAGATTTGCAAAATTTTGAAGTTGAGATTAGTTATGAGGATAAAGCTTTTTTTGTTATTAACTTGATACCTATGTTCACTTAATTACTACACTATTTAATGGAAATGATAAAGATTATATTTGAATTTATTGTAATATCAAGGTGAACTATTATTTTGAAGACAAGTATAAAATGAAGGGCGTGGGGGTACAAAAACTTCAATAACTCCCTCAAGCATTTGTGTGACTTTTATCATGGAGGGTCTCTGTGAAGGATCTTCATGAATACACCAAATTGCCACAATCACAAGTCTTTCTAGCCTCTTCATATCATTCTTTGCCTCCTCATCATTTTCTATCAACTTTTCTAATCTTTTATTTTTGTAGCATTCATAAGCCCAATCTATCAATGCTTCCTCTTCTCCCAATGCAAATGTGACACTGGACTTGCAACAAATGATCTCAAGTAACATCACACCAAAACTATAAACATCAACCTTAACTGAAATCGATCCTTTCCTAAACCATTCAGGTGCAAAGTACCCAATTGTTCCTCTTATTCCTGTCCGAGTTGCTCGAGTTTGCTTTGCCAACAAAAGCTTTGCTAATCCAAAATCAGCAATCCTTAGAGTAAAGCACGCATCTAAGAGTATGTTTTGAGACTTTATGTCACAATGTATGATCTGAGTGCTGCACTCTTCATGTAAGTACATTAGGCCTCTTGATATTCCAAAAGCAATTTGCACTCTTTGGTCCCAATGAGGCCTTGATATCCCAAAGAAAAAGGCGGCTAGAGAGCCATTACTCATATATTCATATACCAGAAGTTGGTGTTGCCCCTCGTCACAATAACCACGCAACTGAACTAAATTCTTGTGATGAGTTTGACCAATCACACTCACTTCTGTTTTGAATTCCTTCTCACCTTCTTCTTTCATTTTATCTAATTTCTTGACTGCAACAAATATTTTAGAATCTGACGCAAGGACCCCTTTATAAACAGTTCCGAAAGCACCTTTACCCAATATTTGCTTGTAGCCCCTGGTTGCTTCTTCAAGCTCTTTATATGTATAACTTCTCACATTTGTTGCAAATGTGCTATCAATATTCCGTGGCAAATTTAGCTTTTTATGGTACAAGTAGATAGTGGCCACAGAACTAGCTAAGAAGAAAAGGATATTGAGAAATGCGGAGCTGCCAAGGAGTACTGCCAAGACAACTATTAGAGACTGGCCTTTCGTTTCTATACCTATATTTTTAGGTACCTTGATGAGAGCTATGCTAGTAATATTTGGGCTTTTTCTTCCATTGGACAAAAGATACTGCTTCTTCATACATGTCTCACCTTGATCATAAACGGCTGCAACACACAAGCAATCATCTAGGCAATGTTGAATACAGCTTTCCTCGAAGAAAGTCGTAATCCGAGGATGGCCAATCCATGTTTTCAAGCTTTACAAATTCTACAAGCTCTTTATTTACTTCCCATCCATTGTTGTCACAGCTAGGCAGTGCAAAGTTTGGTACACACCCTGACCAATTGTAGGATTCGTCCAAGGAGGAAAATCCAGGAGGGCATAAGCAAAAAGCCGTCCCTCTTGAATTGTCAAAGGTACTACAAATGCTGTTGGGCCCACAGAACCCACCTCCAATAGTGTCACCAGAAAGTACACTACAAATATCATCAGGAATGCTTTTCACTACAGTCCATGATGAAAAATAAGAACAGCTCACAGACTCATCGTTTGTGGTGTCCTCCTTTTTGAAGTGCCTATATAGTCTGAAACCTCCATCATGATCAATCCTAGCCAAGTAGTAGAAATCTTCTTTTGAGCCTGGATATTCATTGGTAATTAGGTTGTGCACTCTGTTTGATTCGTTTGCGTCTTTGATGTACATGTATCTGTCCTCAGTAAAGTTCAACTGTGATTCCTAGTTTAGTGTGCTGGAGGCAAAATAAGCCTTCTGAAGGGCTTCAGATAACAGAGATTTTGTCAGAGAATAAAGCACCAAATTGCCGTCAACCTGTAAAGAAAGCTGGAAGCGCCCATTCGAATAATTTGTATCAGATTGACGAGACCTGAATGCGGTATCCATGTACAATATTTGACCAGGCAAGATTGTATAAGTAGGCTCTTTGAAGCTCTCCCATATAGAATTATACTGCTCAGCTAGAATCACCAAATTCCCATTGTCCCGCATGGCCGCACAAATGGATTTGGAACCCTTCCTTGGAGGCTTCCATAACTCTTTGCCTTCATCGTCATAGAGAACAAACTCATTGTTGCTAGACAGCCGTAGTTCAGAGTTTTCTGGTGCTGGTTTATTCCCATTGCAGACCAAACTATGGTTGGATCTTTTGTTTTATAAAACCAAACTGCAAGCAAGAATTGATTTTCTTTCTCACTTTCAAGTGGATGGAATCCAAAGGCAAATTCTCCAAAACTCGACGTCAATGGAATACTTTTTTGCTATGCAACTAAAGGTTTGTCCAGCCTTATGTTACAGTCTTCTTCGGTGTAGCTGAAAACAGTGGGAAGGAGAGGAAGAAGCAAAAGCAAGAGACAACAAATATGAGGAAGTGTTGAAGTAGCCATTGCTGCAATGTTTATGGCTTATGGGTTTATGAGTTAGAAAGAACCCAGGGCAACCTGTATATAGAAGAAAACGTCTAATAGGTTTAAACTCGCTTTTCTAAGCTGTTGTTCAAGTATTGTGATTGAAATTTCAAAGAACCACTGTCATTTTGTCATGGTCAAATATATTTTAATAAAAACTTATAATATATAGTTTGGAAAAGGTCTAACTAAAGACTACCGAGTAATTTTTTATTTGTTGACTAGCGTCTAAAAAGCATGAATACTTCAACTATCCGTATTGCACATGTATCTAATGTAAACTTTTGAATACCTTAAACCATAAATTATAAATTACACCTCTAAACTTTGGGGCTAATTAAATTTTACATCCTAAAATTTTAAAATTTGGATTTTACCATCTAACATTTGGGTTTCAGGATTTGAATTTTACCCCATATCTCTTAAACCTTAGAAGATAAAATCTAAAAATTTTAAAATATTAGAGTGTAAAATCCAAACATCCTAAACTTCAAGGGGTAAAATTCAAATTCTAAAATTTCAAGATATAAAATCCAAACACCTCCAAACTTTAGAGGTGCAATTTGCAATTTACCCTACCTTAAATTAATATCTTTTTTTTATATATATATATGAAAATATCTTCTTAATTACTTGTTATCATTATTTAGAAAAATTTTACTCCTTATGACATTTTGTATGATAATAGGGATTTTATGTTTTTTAGATCTAACAAATATAATATCTTATCAAATAATGTGACATTATACATTACTTTAAACTTATACAATATTTAATATGAATTAATAAATTCATACAGCTGAAGTGGAAAGAATCTTTAGCCATTTAGTTTAGGCAAAATTACAACGTTGGTCCCTCAAGTTTACCATGTGTGCACAATTGGTCTCTTAAGTTTGAAGCGAGCACAATTAGTCTTTCTAGTTTTAAAACTGAGTTGTATTAGCCCTTTTACTAACTGCCGTTAGTGGTGTTATTTACATGGCTAACGGAACAATGACTTGACTTTTTTTAATTAAAAAATTACAAAATAAATTTACACATAAGAAATTCTCAAACCGGTACCAAATTAAAACCAGTATTTGCAACTTATTCCCAAATCAACTATTAAAAAAAAATTAAAAAAAATCACAAACCAACCCACCTATGGCTGGTCATTGCTACATTATTCTTAACAGTTAAAATACACTTGTCTTTTGGTGAGTACGCCCAAAAAAAATAATAAAAGCTGTCACTACTAGAGATTCTAAAAATTGATATGGAAAAAAAAAAAAAAAAAAAATCTAAAAAAGGTGAATGAAAACACAAAAACTACCAAAAAAAAATTCAAGTATAATATAAGCAGGTATGGGAAACTTTAGGGTCCGTTTGGTAATGTTATTCTAATAACATTGTTTGTATTTTTTGAAAAGAGATTAAATTCTATAAGGACATGATGTAAAACCCATGTTTTACCCCCTTCAATCCCAACATGCCACATCATCTTATCACATATTTAAGAATAAATACAATCACACTCAATCAATTCTAATACCCATATATAAATCCAACCAAATTGAGAATTTATTGAGATGTTATTAGGTGTGGTAGGACGTATTGAATTTTAAGTAAAACTAGTCGCTAACTCGTTCGATGCACGGCATAGTTAAATAAAAGGATAATTAACCAACCTTATGTTAAAAGAAAAAACTAAAAGAAATCAAGGAGAGACTAATTTGCCCACCAAGAAAAAGAAAGAGGAAGAGAAGCGATTGAGAAAGAAAAAAAAATTGTTAGGTTACGTTAAAAAAAAAAAAAAAAAAAAAAAAAAAAAAAAAACAAACAAACAAACAACATACAACAACCTTTCTACATAAATCCACTTTTTGCTCTAATTTATTTTGCAAATTAGACACTATCAAGAATTTCAATAAACACTATTGCCACATCTATCTCTATTTTAGGCATTTAATTTACACATATGCCAATAGCAATAACTATCACAGTTGCTCAATGCTATGACAATCTTGATCCAAGCATTCTCCTTCTAGAATCTTATATCTTTTCTTTAAACCTACACATCAACAATTTTAAGTAAGAAAGTTGTCAAAAGTGATTTCAAGTAAAAATCACATTTACACATAATCTATGCAACCTAACTCACTTTAGGTCTTATAATTAAGCTAATAACATCTTATAATTTCATCTTAAGCTATAGCGTCTTGCTCATTAAAAGGTCGTATTCAACGCACAAAGCTCTTGCTCATTAAAATGCATAATACGTGTAGGTTTTGTCTTTCATATTTATGTGCTCTTACTATGTAGAAACCCAAAATAAAAAAAGATCTTAGACTTTCTTGGATTTTGATATCTTATAATATTGCACATCATCAAACATCAACATAAGATGATGTTAATTCAATAAAGTGAACAAATCTGAAACAAAATGCATGCATAAAACTCTAAGCATGCAAAAGAAATAAAAGCTTCAAAAGCAAAACTGAAAGCTTTTTGTCATATAAGGAAAACAGAAAATTCTCTTTTTAAATAGCTGCATTGCATACATTTTATAATAATTGAAAGAATAAAAAGAAAAAGGCTATATTAGGTTGATTTAGCTGCATGTTAGGAGGATATTATTTGTAGTAATATAAGGCTTTTCAATTCTGTCAATAGAATTCACATATTATATATATATATATATATATATATATATATATATATATATATATCACTTGCCAATCAAAATCTTTTTAGAGTGACTTTCTTTGAGAAAAGGATGTGATATACAGGGAGAAAACTTTAGAACCCAAATGGCATTGGCTTGAAATAGAAAAAAAAAATGTCCCCAAAGTCAAAGCCAATCTACAAAATCTGTAAAACCCAATCAAACACATTTGATTGAAGCATCTCTTCTAAAACTTTGAAAGGAATTAAGAAACAAAGGGGAAAAAACCAAAGTTCATAGTATTGATAAACCAAAGAAAACAATAATTTGCCATAAAAAAAGGGGGTTTGGGGGAAACAAAGTTCATAGTTAAAGAAAATAATAATCTGCCATTGAAAAAAAAAAACAATTTCATAAGAAAACTTAAATAGCCACAATTTTTATGAATCAAATATTGTCGAAATCATAAATGGATAACAAATCAAATCCAGTTTATCAAATTGTTTGAAGCTATAGGTGATAAGATTGCAGCTCTGTAATCGATAAATTTTGGTGAGAGTCAATTCATGGATGACAAATGTTTTGTCATTTGATGGTAGACTTCAACAAATCCAAACATCCAATAAGTGCTGTATTGTTGTTTGGTATTCGAGTCTATTGGACCAACGTGTTTGTTCTAGAACAAAGATAATCAAGCAGATTGAGAGCAAGTTCAATTGGTTTCTGTGAAAAGGCAATGATTTCTTGGCTTCTAGTACTAAGTTTTTTGGGAAGTGTCTAATTAGTTTAATCAATAATTTGACCAAGGTACATAAAAACAGATGATGTATTGACAACATATATTGAAAGAGACAAATATATTGAGGAATGGAACATCAATCTAAATGTAGAAAGAGGCATTATCAATGGTAGTACCTTCATCCACCAATTCCTCCCACTTGAATCACCTTCGACTAACTTGAAAGCCCATCCTTCAAGACTTGAAGTTTCCCATCTTCTGAACCTTGGTTGCTTCAAGAGGATTTTTTTTTTTTTGAAACAGAGCAGTGTGAACGTTATTGACAACTATAATCAAACACATTGTAGGCAGTCCATTAATGAACAATCAAAATTGACAAATATAATCAAACACATTGTAGGCAACCCATTAATAAACAATTGAAACAACGATGTTAGAAGACTACCAGAGACTTTCTGTGGGTATTTATACTGGGATTTTGGGGCTGTCAAACACTGTTGGACGACTACCAGAGGTAGTCTGTGGTATTTACATTGGGATTTTGGGGCTGTCGAATCTCTGATATTTCCTGCATATTTTTTTCCTGGAGCCAGCCACTGCGTTGGAATATTCACAATAGATAGATAACACTATTGAAATAATTTCACCAAAAAAAAATCTTTTCAAATCAATTTTCAATAACCATGGAGACCCATCAACGCATCCTCAATTGAAACTTATTTTACAATATCCATTTCATTTTATTTACAATTGAGATTTAGAGATACCTGAAGAAGAGATGAAGGAGGGAAGAGAGAGAGGTTGACGTTAGAAAGCTGAAAGTCTGAATTTTTGAAACTGCATTTGGAAGAGAAAGAAGTTGGCGGTAGAAAGCTGAAAGTCAGAAGTTTTGAAACTGTCTTTGGAAGAGATAGAGGTTGGCGTTAAAAAGCTTAAGGGTTGAAGTTTTGAAACTGTGAAAGACAGATAGAGCAAAAGGAGGGGAGACAGAAAGTTATTGGCGTTAAGAGTAAATACCATTCGACTTGGGTTGAACGTAAGATACATGTAGGTTTGGGCCTAACGGTGGACAACACTAACATAAGTTACATATAATTGAAGTTGGGCTTTATGATGAGATAGTGCTAGAAAATATTTTCTTTTTAATAGTATTTTAAAATTAAGAGAAAATTTTAGGAAAAAATATTTTGAAATTATAGGAGAAATTTATGAGATAAAAGGGTAATGACATGGCGGCTAACGTGGCTCAATAGGAGCGAAACAACATTAAACGCTACGCAGCTTTTAGTATTATATAGATGTTGATGTGGCAATCACTTATTAGATGGTGGAAAACATGGATTTTACACTCTATCCTTATAGAATTTAATCTCTTTTGAAAATATGTGTGAATAAAAAATATATGAAAATACATGTAATGTTTAATTTTAAAAACTGAAAATATATATTTAAACACATGTACTAAACGAGTCCTAAAGAATGCATTCTCATCAAGACTGCTCTAAGATTCTTGTTCGGATATGTGAAGATTAAACCATCTGACTATTCCCATTAAACCAAGACGATAATATAAGCGATATAGACCATGAGTGCTTCTTGCACCAGTAAGCTAGTACCCAAAAGCCCCAAACCCTTTTTTCAAAATTTCATATTTAATGCACAATTCTCATAACTCAGATTAGACAACAAAAACTTCAAAACTTTGGGCCGCGGCTAGGGTTTGGATCTCCATTGTTTCTTACGTTTCTTTTATGGGGAGATTGTTTCTTATGTGTAAAATTATTTTGTAATTTTTTAATTATAAAAATGTCATATCATTAAAAAAATATATTAAAACATTGTTCCGTTAACCATTTAAGTAACACCACTAACGGAAGTTAGTAAAATGACTAATACAACTTATTTTTTAAACTTGAGAAACCAATTGTGCTCAGTTAAAACTTGACAGACTAATTGCGCTCAAAGGGTAAACTTGAGAGACCAATATTGTAGTTTTGCCTTTAGTTTATGTTTTCCTTGATATAAATTAACATTAAGATATGTACTTAAAATAGTTTTTTTTATTATAAGTGGGATTTTTTTTTGGATAAAAAGTAAGAGTAATTAAAGTATTCATATTGTATCAAATCAGATTTTAAAATTTTTGACGAATTTCTGTTCCCGGATTGCATAGTATATGGCGTATAGGCATTTTCTATTTTGATGCACGAAAATCGTAGAAAGCTTTAAGTTTTTCATTTGATATTTCAATAGGATCATGGCAATTGCACACGATTCATTGACCCTTTATTTATTTTTTTTTAATCAGAAAACAGAAACTTTATTAACCATGAAACAGAGATTACATCTTGGACAATTGGATAAGAGCTTGTTGAAGAAAACAAGGAGTCTCTTCAATCCAAGTTAAGAAATCAACAATGCTAAAAGTATGTTTAGCTAATAAGTGAGTTGGCATATTTTCTATCCTTCTCACTGCGTGCAAAAAAACAACTCTACATATATCCGGTAAAGATGAAAGAATTCCATATATCACCGGGGTGAATCTTCTTAGCCAAAGCCTGGGACCATTTCAACATGCAAAGTTATTTCTTGATGCAGATAAGTTTATAAATAAATACAACAACGAAGTTTTTAGTCCCAAAATTTAAGGTCTACTACAAATCCTCTATAGATTAGATTGGGTTTGTCATGTGAACTCTTTTCCTCCATTCTATCATTATTTGAAAATAAATCACTCGTTAGAAACCTTGTCCACTTTCTAAACTTCTTTACAGACAAAACTTGACTTCAAATCCCTCACTTATTGTTTTTTTTTCCCTCAAAAAAATTTCCCATGCAATCATTATTCTAATCCACTTTTCTAAAGCAATTTGGGTACGCTGCAACTTTAGCCTGGGTTGTATTTGGTGACCATCGGGTAAGTTTGATGGTACCGTCAAGGATTAATATATATGTTGGCTAAGTGATTAGAAAAGTCAGCATCAGATATTGATAAACAGATTTCTAAATATACTAAATATCCTTAATATCATGTAAAATTGTAAATATTCATCAAGCCTTTCAAGAACACTTAAAAATTAGTAATAGAAATATTTTCATATCTGAATGATGAAGATCCCTCCATTCCTTCAAAAAAGATCAAGATTTTTGGAGTGTGTTTATGTATGTAAAGATCTTTTTGTCAGTAGCTCATAAAGTGAGATCTTTTTGCCACATATATCACAATTGATTTTTCTTAGTCTTATGAATTATGCTCTTGAGGATTATCGCCTAATCCTTCTGGAGATGTCAGTATGTTACTGACGTTTGCCTGTTTGGAGTGTATTGTTCGACAGTACATTTCCCCGCTGGTTTTTGAATACAGACAAAATTCCTAGTGGCAATAGATTTTACAATGCGGAACCAGGATGATATGAACAAAGCTTTGATTTTTTAGATTGTAGTTTTGACTCTTTTTGCATCTGTTTGTAGAAGGGTTACAAGATAACTCAAAATACAAGTTGTTCTATTAAGGGTTGCTTATAACCAAAATGAGCCTACATTTACTTATTCACTAAGGTGCAACAAAAAAGGTCGAAATTAAATTACTAGTTAAGACACATAAAGAGAATGTCAACCAGAATTTGATAACTAGTGTGCCTGCACCATGTTACCTGACCAATTAGCTACATAATCAAATAGGTTGAACCAAACGTGAACACGATACTCCTGCTTCTGCATGGTTTGTAGACAACTTTACAGCCAATTTTTGAAGAAGCAGATTCCCAAACTCTAATTTACGACACATTGCTTGCGCAGAAGACAATTATCATCGCATCAAGGTTTGACCTCTCTAACTCCATAATCAACAAGGATACAGAACAATTCGAGCAAATTTACGACTAATCAAATTCTTGGAGTCTCCATAGCCTCCATAGCCTCTTGTTGGACAAACACCATACCCCCTACTCCCTCTACTATAATCTTTGCTCATATATGGTCATTTCTAGTTAACATAACAATCAAATTACTACCAAGTTTAAGTTGGATTATAAGCTATATAATCTAATGAATTAAGAGGTTTGAACAGGTTCATTATCCTTTCACCCCACAGGTACGAAAGGCCCACGACCATAAGATCCAGTCCCCCGGCCCCTAGGACACAAGGGGTTAATTTTTTATAATTTTTTTTATTATAAAACTATAAAAATTTATCGCCAGTATGCAGTGCCATTAAAGCAGTTGTGCAGATATAAATCAAGCAACAATGCAAGATCGTTAGAACTCAGTACTTTAAACAACAATTGAGACATTCATTAAAGTATACACCTGTAGTCTGGTACTTAGTCAAGAATAATATCACAAATGTTTCCGCATTAAAGCATCTATAAAACACAAGCACCCAGAGAACACAAATCAAGCCCAAAAGCCAATAAGTTAATAAATATTCACTATTCTCATTTTTCTCACCAAGGGTGCCAAGAAAGATAGTGGGGTTCTCACAGAATACCTCCATTATAACTTCCCAGATGACCTTTGAGTTAAAAACCTGCCCATCCAGCAGGTTGAGAAGCTGGCTTGGTCTCTGTAATCTTTGCCTCCCCAAAACGCTGAGCATTATTTCCATCACTGATGGGTATTGATATCTGAGGACTATTACTGGGGGCAGCTGAGAAACTCTCTGCTCCAAAACCCCATGAATCAAAACCAGTGTTTGCTTGTGCAGCCTGCTTAGTTTGGTGACCATTTCTTGTCCTAACAGATTTGGCAGGGTTCTCTTTTGAAAGAGGTTTCTGTGGCTTAGGTTCCTCAGCAAATGCTTGCCATTGCTTTGGCTCCGGGCTCACACTATTCCTGTCAGATTTTTCTTGCTGTGGTTCCCAAATTGTTCCTTCAATCTTGTCCTTTGGCTGAAAAAAGAATAAATTCTATCAATAACAGATATGATGGAGAAAAAATAATCAAATTCTGATAGTTTAAAGCAAAGAAAATTATACCAAAGGAGTTGCAGGAGAGGTTTGAATTTTTGAAACATTTTTATTTGGTGATGGATTTCTAGCAGCAAGTGCTTGCTTGAGCTCTTGAATCTCCTGTCTTTGAGATCGACAAATGGCAGATAGCTTTTCAAATTTTGAAGTTATTTCAGCCTTCTCCAAGTTTGTTTGCTTCAGCTGCCCCTTCAGCCTCGCTACTTCAGCCTCTAATGCTTCCTCCTTTTCAGAATTACTATTACTAACTGTGGAGCTAAACTTCTCAGTATCAAATTCAGCAACAAAAGTGTTAAAAGTGTCATCTTGAAAAGTAGCTGTAGTCTCAACTTTTGATGGTTTTGGCCTATGTGTGCCACGGTCTGTACCCTTCTGAGAAAATGTCATCTCAAAATCCTTGGAAGAGCCATCCTCAGCCTTTTGTGATTTACCATGTGTATTTTTTCGAACAGTATAAGTTTGTATGTCTGCCTCTTTTGCAGGGCTAGTATTCCTAGGTAAAGGAAGATTCTCAGGCTTAAATTGATCATTTTTTGATGTACCATGGGTAGTAGGTTCTTCATCAAATTTGGGTCTTGTCATGTCCTCAGGAACAACTGAATCTTTTGCGTGCAGACTGGACCAGAAAGCAACAAGCTGCCCCCCACCTCCCCCTGCCCTAGAAGAAGGTTGTGATGTGTTCCTAGTTTGTTCTCCAGATGAAGGTGGGGGTGGTGGACTTCTGCGTGGCACTGGATGTGCCTTATATGCAGGCTTTGGAATACCTGTTACATCAGCCTCACTTCAATTGAAAGCAAATCTCAAATATTTGTGGCCTTTCTTAATATCAATTTACAGTTATCCAAAATTAAATCTGCTCCAACAAAATCCATGTCAAGAATTTATGAAATGTTAAGTTTTCTTCATTTCAACCAGGCTTAACACTAAGCTAGAAGGTCAAATTTAATAATTCATACAGAAAGAAAAATGAGTTTTTGTAACAAGTACACCATTGATGTCCTCACCTTCATGTATGTCTGCGGATTTCATTTCAGGTGGCCTATCAGGTAAAGACTTCTGAAGATTAGCAGGTAACTGCTCATCTGCGTGATGTCTGGTCTGTCATCTGGTGAAGATTGAAGCATCTCTTTTGTTAACAATATAAAGTGAAACAGAATGACTGAATAATCTGTATATTGATGTGCTATACCATGTTGTATATGCTAGAGTGGATGCGGAAAAGGAAGCATAGAATAGGAACACTGAGAACACGAGGGTTACGTGGTTCAGCCTTGACGGCCTACATCCATGGAGGAATACCTTAAGGGCTACATCTTTATTATATGAGAGTGTAGTACAATAACCTGTGTTATAATGAACCATAACATGAGTATATATAGGCGACTAAACCCTAGACTACTAGTACAAGCAGGATTGGGCTTGGGCCTATTACATTAGGCTAATATGTTTAATATATATCTCTAACACCCTCCCTCAAACTCAAGGTGGAAGCTTGATGAAGGCTTGAGATTAGATAAGCATGAGAAGATCACTTGAAGATGCCTTAAGAATGCCTTTGAAGAAACCACAATGAAGAATGTGCCAATTGACCAATTTCAGAGTTTCAAATGAAGAAACGGAGTCCAAAATTGGAATCTACGCAAAAAACTGAGCAAGATAGGCCCTTTCGAAAAGTTTGACTTTTGGTCAAAGGTCAACGCAAAAAGTCAAAGTCAACTGGTCCAGAGTCAAAGTTAACGGATACTGGTCCGGGTCAGTTCCGGGTTTCCGGGTCGGGTCACGGATTGGGCAGCAGAGCCGCTGACGTCATCTTATGACGTGTCGCTGACGTGGACTAGGGCTGATGTGGCAACGGCTTGCATGGCGCTGACGTGTCAAGATGACGTCATCAAATGATGTCAGGATGACATCAGGTGAGTTCTTCGGCGCGTGGTTGGCACGTGGGAAGTCCACCGGCACGTGGATTAGATGCTAGAAATTCTACCGGCGCGCGAGGGCGCGTGTATTGTCAGATTATGGCCGGAATTTCAGGGTTTGTAGATCGGTGAACGAGTAGGCCGTTTAGGCGGCGCGTGTGGTAATAAGACGATCTGAAATTCAGCAATCTGAGGCGGCGCATGGGAGAGATTCGGAGTCAACTGCGGCGCGTGGAGGCGCGTGGCAGGGCTTCTGGTGACCGGATTTCTGGGTTTTCCACACGGTAGGCCGTGGAGCGTGGTTGTGTAGTTGGTTTTGTCAGGCGAAGGCTTGATTTGCACAGATTTGAATGGTGAGTGGTTCGACTTGCTTGAGAGATCAAAGATCTAGCAGCGAGGCAGCAAGGGGTTTCTGTGGGAGCTGCGTGATGCTGTGGACCCAGATCTGAAAGAAGGCATGGGCACTGTTGTGGATCTGTGTTATGCACGTGAGAATCTTCTTTGCTTGTTAGAGATGTTCGTTTGATGCCAAGAACGAAGTTTGGCTCTGATACCATGTTAACAAAATAAAGTGAAACAGAATGACTGAATAATCTGTATATTGATGTGCTATACCATGTTGTATATGCTAGAGTGGATGCGGAAAAGGAAGCATAGAATAGGAACACTGAGAACACGAGGGTTACGTGGTTTAGCCTTGACGGCCTACATCCACGGAGGAATCCCTTAAGGGCTACATCTTTATTATATGAGAGTGTAGTACAATAACCTGTGTTACAATGAACCATAACATGAGTATATATAGGCGACTAAACCCTAGACTACTAGTACAAGTAGGATTGGGCTTGGGCCTATTACATTAGGCTAATATGTTTAATATATATCTCTAACAAGATCAAGTCTGTAACAGAGGAGCCATACTTGGGTAACTCTGGAATGCGATAATTCCCATTTAAAATTTGAAGCTTTGATTCTCCATCAAATGCACTTTTGAAGTAGCAAATCCGATAGAGGAGGCAACCCAGCGCCTGCAGATTGACAGAGTAACGTCAGTTCCTGATTGCACATTTGATTAGATTATTTGACTGTTTCTGCATTTCACTCTGAATTACAAGGTTCAGCTTGACTTACCCATATGTCTACCTTCTCATTTATAAGTTCTCTCCGAAAGAGATCCCACATCTAGGTAAAGGAGGAAAACAAAAATCAAATAACTTTAGCATTAAAATAAAAAATTTAACATTGTAAGAGTGAACTGTGAAGTTCAATGTTCAACCTCGGGTGCTCTATAAGCAGGTGTCGTGTGCTTCCTGATATTATCTTCTTCAATGCCCATTTCTTCAGGCTTCTCAAAACGCTTATGATTGGTAGAGGTGCTGCCAAAATCGCACAACTTCCATACTCCATCAGATCCAAGCAAAAGATTCTCAGCTTTCAAGTCTCTGAAAATGAGAGGAAGAAATAACAATAAATCATAAATATTTCTTAGCAAGCAAAAACAAAAGGAAACTAGTAAGTCTCTTCAAATAAATTAAAGGCAAAGGATGTCTTTTCTTCTTGCAGTACAGGTATGACTTACAAGTACATCAATCCAAAATTTTCCACAATGTAATCACAAGAGGAAAACAGCATTGCAGTCACCTTGTTAGCATCTATACTATACCTGTGGGCAATGGGTGGGGACTGGCAGTGCATGGCAAAAACAGCATTACAGACATCCCTGAAGATTGAGAGGACCTGTTTCTCATCAAAAACTCCGGATCCTCTGCTTTCCAGCACATTAACCAGAGATTTCTCACAGAATTCCATCACAAGGAATGCTTCTTTAGTTCGTCCCATATCCAAGATCGTATGGGCATAGTGTGACAACATTAGGATGTCCCTTAAGTGACTTCAACACTGAGATCTCCTTCATCACCAATTCCTCTAATTCCTCATCATTAAATATACACAAGGTCCCGAGCATACTGTTTTAAAGCATACTGCTTTGACACATTCACAAGGTCCCGAGCTAAGTATACACAAGAGAAACCTCCCTCCGCAATGGCATTAATAGGCACCTTTCTTTGCAATCAGGTTTGGGACTTCCAATGGATACAGAAAATGGACCAGACTTAGGTTTGGCATTTGACCCATCAAATGTTGATGGGTTTGATTTGGGCTCATTTTTAGTGGCCCAGCCTGTAACGCCCCAAGTAAAAAAGAAAAGTGAAGGTCTGATTTTTTTTTTTTTTCCCCCTTCAAATGTTGCATTTTCTAAGAACTCACAATTTTTTTTAGCGTGCAAAATTTTCATTTTATTGGCATTTACATGATCTTTTCACTCTCTACTATCAATGTAAAAGTCTTTATTTGTCTTTGCTGGCTGAGGACTTGGAATAAGTTTTTTTTAGGGTCTATTAGACAATTTTATTGACTTGATCCATTCAAAGATGCTAACAAAAGAAAATAGAAAGACATTTTTGCAGTTGGTGATTCTTCTTCTTCATTCCATTCAATATTTATAATTTTACTTGTTGATTTGATTTTTGAGAAATTCAAAACTTTTCAATTTAGCACATGTATCCGGAATTTGAATTATATACAAGATATTTATTGTTTATCTTAGTATTATACGTATGATTCTAAATGATAATATTCATTTGAGGGGCATCAAATTATATTAGGTTCTCTATCTCATACACACCTGTTTATGTATCAACCCTGAACCATCCTATTATTATTACACTAAAAAAGACAGATTCTTGATGGGAAATAATATATTTGTAAGCCCAATTATAACAAACAACAAAGAAGCAAACGTACCCCGTATTTATTTATTTTAGTCATTGTTTCCAGCATAAGGAAAAGCCACATTTTCAAAAGATCAAGCAGGGTAGAAAAATATAAAATACATTGAAAGCTTGGAGTGCAATATAAAAGTCAGGAAGTCATCCAAGAAAATGTGCTTCTCAACAGATGATGAAATTTGGTGATAGTATTGAACATATCTGGAAAAAGGAAACATCAATCACATAAATTTGCAAGATTTGGAATCCCATGACTTGAACTTGATTAAAAATTCAATACTTTCCATCTGTCAGATCAAAAACAGGAAACATCAATCACATGGTAGCCAATAATACATAGTTCTTGGGAAGAGTGATGCAGTGATACTTGAGATACATGCATGTTGTTTTGGGTTTGGAGTCTGGATGTCCTAATTTGTTTTTGTTTTATGCATAGGAGCATGACATTTTGTAATTTTCTTTGTATTTGTTTCAGATTTGGCTGGTCAAAATGGACTTTAGCTTGTGTCTCCGCTCTAACATTCTCAGATCTGGTGAACATATTTTCAACTGGCATTTTCAGCATTATAGATGGTTAAGTAAGGGGGATCCTATAGCCCTTCTCTTATGTTTCTTTTTTGTTATGAAGATGCTGAAAAGGATGATTGCAAGAGCAGCAAGAGGCATTCTTATTGTGTTTCAAGTGGGAAAGGTAATTGAGATTTCAAACTTCATTATAGATGATCCCTGCATCATCTTCTATTGGAAATTTAACTTAGCTTGGTTATCTTAGTTTTCTGCTTCTTTGCATTGAGAAATTTCTGCATTAAAAAAGAATATGGGTTTCAAGTGAATTGGTTTGAGCAGAAGATGAATTGGCAGATGCTGTAGGCTGTAAGGTAGGTTCTCTTCCCATGCGAAATTAACTTTATTAATTGCTGCAAGGATCTTTGTTTAAGGCTGCTTGGAATTTGATGATTGAACAAATATGGACATTAAATTCTATCAATATATATATATATATATGGACGTTAAACTGAAGTGCATTTAACTACTTATTTTCTTTCTTACTTTAGTATGCTGATATAGGTGGTTTATATGTATGATAAATTGAAGTGCATTTTCCATTTTTGTGTCTGATTTCGTTCAAAGTATCAGATCAAATATTTGCAAAATTGTAGAGAAAAAGATGTTATTTTATCTAATATATTTTCTTGTGGAAGGGGGTGCCCTTTCTCATATCCCAATTTTTTCCATCCTGAATAATTCCCTTTTCAATTTTCTTATTACAAGGCTTTAATATTGTTTTTTGCAAACGCATTTGTAATCATGTTAGCAAGTCAATGATATGGAAGGTGGAGGAGCCCTGTCTCTGATCTATTTGTAATCATGCATTGAGACAAGTTAACGCTTAACATGAAGCTGTATCTGCTTCTATTTGAAGTTGAAATAAATCTTGTTCTTTTGCACTAGCTATGTGATACGCTTTTCTCTCCTATTTCTTGTAGTTCAATAGGCTAGACATGATCTTAATTAAGGGACCCTTTTGTATACTAATTACCTTTGATTCTGTACCCAAATTGAGTGGCATGATTTTCTGGTTTAAGTTATTTTTGTGTTTTATGTAGTTCACAATATAATGGTGTTTAAAAAAACTGAGAGTCAGATTTCAATTCAGTTCAGGCAAGGATTATCAGGAAATGACTTACCATAAAAAATAAAATAAAATAAAAAGAAGAAGAAAAAAAAGACCTATTAGATCATGAAGATATTGTCTGAGTTGTGTACAATATTCTTATACTTTTGTTATTCAGGTGTCACTTAGAATGAAAGACATCTGTGACATTATGTACACAAATATGGGCAATTATATCATTTGTTTGTTAATAGATGGTATATATGCAAAGATATCTAATATAAATATAATAAAGCAGAAACATCTAGTGAGGCTCTGCTATGATTTTGAACAATTTGTGAAATTTAAGATTTATAAGATAAAATGGTATAGTTGTAAGGGAGGGGGGGGGGGGGGGGGAGGTGAAGACAGAGGAGGAGAAAGTTCAAGTCATTACACTAACTTGAATATATTGGTGTGGTTCTTTTAGGTGAAGAGAATGATCAATCCTTTGCCAATAATGAGATTGATGAAAGAGTATACAGGCATTACAAGTCTCCTCAATTAGAATGGCTTTTCTTGGGATGAAATTTGCAAAACAGTGGCCCTGTGGCAGCTGATGTTTAGCTTTGGGAAGCTTATATCAAGGTGCCATTCTATCCCATTAGTAATTTTGCTAGGATATCACTAAAGGGCACCCCAAAGCATAGCATACAGACATGTATATTTTTCCCCTTTGATGAAATGATATTACTTCTGTATTCATTTAGAAAACTGAGTGTTTTTGGGTAACATGAGATGAAGAATATATGATCATATTGATTCTATAATAATCAATGAACTGGATAATTTTTTATAGCTTTCGTTTAAAAATGACATTTTGCAGGAACATTCGGATTTGTGCTTGATTTATGGTAATGAAAGTCAAAATGGAAGATCAAGTTCGTTTGGACATGAAAATGGAGGTCAACAATAATGGCCTTTGGATGGGATTGACGATAACTTGGGATATGCAATATCCAGCTAGGGAGTTTGAAATGTCTTATCAGGGGAAAAATGAAAGTTTGCAACTTCTTAAGCCTCAGTATGTTCTCAAAAATTTCAAAAAATCATCAAGGGAGAGATACAAGATGCACTTGAGGAAAGGCCATGAATAGTCAAAACAAATGTGGGTACCGAGAAGGACAAAAAGTACAATTGAATAAAATGTATTATGTATAGATACAGCATTTCAAATTGTTCCTGAAATAGACAAGAAGTTCTTTTTGGAGGGTTTTTGAACTCTTAGAAGATGAGAGAATGGCCACAAAATTTGCAGCGAGGAAATGGATATTGAGAAAGGTTTGACAGGACATCTATTTTTCTTGTCAAATTGGGATATAACTTAGATTTGGTTCCAGAGTTTTGTCAATGTAAATAAGATCCAATTTTAGAGTGTAGATATTTTTGGAATAGAATTTCTTGCTTGATTCATTGTTATATTTATACCCAAATCATTTTCAAGTGTTCAAGGTTTTAATAGGAAGTCAGTTTGATTTTGTTGGGAGTACCCGCAGCTGCATGGTGATGTTTACTGTCTTGCTTGATTGATGAAAAAGTAACTAAGTTTATGTTTAATATTAACTTGTCACTATCATTCTCTAGGCTTGAGACTTGGGATAACCCAGAACCAGAAGACAAAAGTAATTGAACGAACTTTCAATTACTTGTACACTGATTTACTTTTTTAAGGCATCCTGTACTTACAAATTATTAAAAAAAAAAAAAAAAAGTCACTCGTATTTTATTAACTTATTTCTAGGTGGTTTGGGCTCAACCCCCAAGTGTGTTTGGGCTCATGTATGTAGAATTTATCTACCTATCTCTTTTTTCACTTAGCAATAAGTAAATAAATAATACTACCAGAGTACCAGTAAGTATAAGCAAATTTCATGCATGGCAAAGAGGGTGTTGTTTGCATCCAATGCATTATACATATATAACCTTTTTGGCAATTCTGCCATTTGGATCTCTAAGAACGACAACCCAAACAATTTATACTTGTGGCCCAATATTTCAAAATTTACCCTATTTGTCAAACTGTATATTGTTTATTATCCAAAAAATGTAAAAAAATTGTGTCATTTTTGTCTTAATGCGGATCATTTCATTTACATATATGAGTTCAATAAACATTATGCCGCTTGCAGTGTAAACTCAAGTAGTAGACTCAATGACTGTGGATTGGATGCTATAACATAAGTACTGGTAACAGCATTTGCATTGGACTACTCAATAGGCTAGTCCAGCCAAAATATGCCAAGAAAGCCCAATTAATTGACCCACATTGGACTAGCAACCTAATAACAAAAATTCATGCAAGCTACACTAGTCATCCAAACATAATTGGCATTGTAGCTTAAACAATTACAATTTTTTTATTATTATTATTCATTTTCTTCCTCCATACCTGAGCTGTTTGGTAGTAGTTGGTTGCGGGTGTGGGTAGCAGCATGGGCAAAGGTGTGCAGTGCAGTGTGGCATAGTGGAGAAAAATGAGAGTAAAATGTAAAGAGTAAGACTTAAAAAACCAAGAAAATCAATCTCCTCTCTTACGGTATTTTACATACATTTGGTCATACCCTCAATCAGTCAATCTTGAATAAATTACTTCAAAGGGTTTCAAATAGGACAAAGTTTAGCTACAAAATTGGTTGTAGCTTGAGGCTACAAACTCACTCAATAAAATAAATACTATAACATATTTTGAAAATCTAACCGTTGAATTGCATGTTCTTTATGCCTTTAATACACATGTTAAATTTTGTGTCAATCAGATATCATTTACCATATGATTTATAAGCTTATATTTTGTGCATAATTTTAAATTACAAAAACTTGCAATTTAAAAAATTTATTGATGACATAGCTATTGATCTTTAATTTTCTTGAAATTTTGCAAGCATGGAGAATATAAGAAGAAGATGTAATCCAATGGTGGATTTGTTAAAATTCACCTCCAATAAAAAGATATTAAGTAAGTTTGTAGTCTAAGGCTACAACTAATTTTGTAGCTAAACTTTGTCCTTTCAAATATACCACTGAGGTGCTCTCCACGCTTTTCATTGATTTTACCAAGCTCAGAAAGTTAAATTCCTACTTGGCAGCTCTAATGTGTCAATGGCTATATGAGACAAATCTTTTTCAATAGCTCTATTTTGTCTCAGTACTTTTTTTTTATATGCCATACCAATTACGAAAAGACAAATGACCAATAGCAATCTTTGAAATTCCTAGAGCCAAAGATGTTGTCACTTGCATAAGTTACCTTATGGTTAATAAAATTACTATATTTGACATGTACCTTAATCATATTATGATAAATATTTGGGTCATTCACAAATACAAGTTGCTATTGAAAGTTCGTCGTCCTCAAAATTTTCTGGCTTCATACCTTGGTTGGAATGTGGTTTCCGAAGAGCTTTTCTACACATAACAAATTTCCAGTAATCGCATTGTTTGAGCCTATCTCAATGGTGTGTAAAGTCTTTCTAAAGATGGAGAATTGGCACGCCTTTTCCGTTGAAGGTAAGCAGCCCAAACAGTTACTACAACTAATGATTCTTAATTTATTTTATATAGTTCCCGATGGTGAATCAGCTTCAATAAAAACTAAGCTACAACTTAATATATGATATTCTTTGAATATTTTTGGAAAAAAATTCTACATAAATTGGTCACTAAAGCTACTTCTCTTCAATAAATAAAATTCTCTAGGAATTTAATAGTTATCTTACTTTGAACATGATTACAATAAAGTGCATCTATAAATGAAAATTCACACAGTATATTTTTTTTTTTTTCCTTTCAGGTCTTGACTACTATGTTTGATAACCATAAGGACAATCCTTAAATAATTGGTGACATATTTGCATCACTTGGAATGAAGGTCGATGATGGCAAAAATGGCCCTTATGTGTGGGACATTTTATTTTATTTATATATTTTTGTATTTGTTCTTGGTATGTTAGACTAGGTATTTGTTGGAAAAAAAAAAAAAAAACTAATTATTAACTCAAATCAAATCAGACCAATGGGATAAAGAAAAAGAACTTGTGATCGAGAATTGGAATGCCAAAATACCTAAATATGCACAAAAGTCTATACAAATTTACCAAAAAGATAAACAAATGTAATGTGACAATTAAATCAACAATAAAAAATAAAAAATAAAAGAACCATTAGTAGAAAAAAGTGTTTGAAACAATTAAAAAAAAAATCCACCAAAAGAGAAACAAAATTGGAGCTCTCCCATACAGAATTATTATTCTCGTCCAGAATCACCAAGTTCCCGTTGTCCAGAATAGCCGCACAACTGGATTTGGAACCATTGCTTGGAGCCCTCCATTACTCTTTGCCTTCTTGGTTATTGAGAACAAACTCACCGTCGATATTCTTCTTCAGTTCAGAGCCTGGTGGTACTGATTCATTTCCATTTGCAGACCACCCTATGGTTTTGACTTTTATTCTATTAAACCAAACTGCAAGCAAGAATTGATTCCCTGTCTCATTAAGAGGATGGAATCCAAAGGCGACGTCCATGGACCAGTTCCTGGCTGTATGTTACTGTCATCTGAGGTGTAGTTGAAAACTGTGGGAAGGAGAGGAAGAAGCAGAAGTAGAAGCAAGAGAAAACAACAATGAGGAAGTGTTGAAGAAACCATGGCAATGGTTTTTGGCTTTATGAGTTAGAAAGAATCAATGACAACCTTTATAGAAGAAAATGTTTGGTTGGTTTTAAACTTGATTTTCTAAGCAGTTGTTCAAGTCTTGTACTAAATGAGTATTTTAAGACCCAATGACTTTTTTCTTGGTCTGTGTCTTCTTCAGATATATTTTCAGATATACAATAAACTAACAAGAATTTGTTTATTAGAAAAAGACTTAACTAATAAGATCCTCCCTCTTCTGGGGGTGGTTTCTCAAAAAAAAAAGACTTAACTAATAAGTTTATGATAAAAAAAAAAAAAAGTCTAACTAATAACATTAGCGTCAAGAATGCATGAATGCCTATCCAATGTGAAAATTTTGAATGCCTCATGATACCACTTTAACACGGCTCCCTTAAATTAATAGCTTCTTAATTAGTTTTTGTTATTTAGACAAATTCTACTTCTTTTAGCATTTTTATGATAGTTGAGATTTTTTTATTATTTTTATTTTGTATCTAAGATAATACTATCTTAAAACAACATGATACTATATATATACAATACATTTTAGGACTAGATGGATATAGTTTGAGACTAGAGATTATATTTAACTAGATTTTTTAATCTTATAAATTTTTTTTAATATTAAATATTTTTTAAATAATATTTATTTGACTTTTTATATTAAATTTTTTTTATTTTATGTATAACCCTTTCTTACTACTTTTTGAGATATAAAATTACTAATTTAGTTTTTGTATTTAAGTTTTATTAATTAGGAATACTTTTTACTAATAGCTAATCTACATAATCTTCTTGTGGTATAATCAATCTTGAGTAGGTTTTTCTCAATTTTATTATTTTTGCAGAAACAATGGTAACAAGTATTGAGAGAAATTCAATAAATGATGCATGCATTTGAAGAAAAAAAAAAAAACACAGCCTTTTTATATAATCAAGAATTGTCATATTACATGATTCTCTCTCTCTCTCTCTCTCTCTCTCTCTCTCTCTCTCTCTCTCATGTCAATCTTATTCAGTTGATAATATAATCTAGGGTAAATTACATATTTGATCCCTAACTTTTCAATTGTGTCAATTAGATCCCTAACCTTTCAATATCGTGTTAATTTAGTTCATGCCGTTATATCTTAAATGAAAATTGATAACGCGTCTAATGGCCAAAATAAAAAATTAGCTTTCATTGATGTGACAATACACTAAAATTTTATTTCGACCACTTGCCATGTCAGCAATTTTTATATAAGATATAACGGCATGGACTAAATTGACACAACATTGAAAAATTAAGGACCAAATTGACACAATTGAAAGGTTAGGGACTAAATTGAAATGTGGTGTAAAAGTTAGGGACCAAATATGTAGTTTACCTTATAATCTATTGTGCGGGACATTGATTTGCAAGTGTTATAGCCTCAAGTTGTCAATGATAATTTGGCATACTTGCATCTTTTTTTTTTCCAACATACTTATTTATGGTTTCAATTTGGTTTGATTTCTATTGTCCAATATGTTTGCAAGTCTTTTGAGGTGAAAGAAAGAGTCCAAAACTCATCTATTTTCTTTTCTTTATTCTTTTTAAGAAAATGAATTACCATCCCACAATTTTTGTGGTCTTTTCTAATTGGGTGCCTTATGCCTAGACCTAGAAGAAGCAAGATACAAAGATACATTTTAAGTGAAAAGAATTCTAATCCTCTAATTAAGGGTTTTACAATGGAATAGATACTTATTTAATTATTGGAATAAATAAGAAAACTATAATTGAAAATTTCATCATTTTATTGATTTGAGAATAAATGTACATTGATTATTGGAAATTACATAGCTTTGGTCCTAGATAAAATCTAAGATAAAGTACATGGCTTTGTTTCCTAGTTACAATATAGAGATTGAAAATTACATGGATAAGCATTTGATCTACTAACCCTTAATCTAAACTCGGAGGCTACATTATAAGATGGGAAGGTGTTAGGCACCCACCTTGCCCGGTGAAACTGATCTTCTAGACTAAAGTGGCCAACATTCATATCATCTCATCCAAATCACTCAATTGCATGTTGAATTTTAATGTGCGTGCATGTGATAAACCCTAATTCAATTTATTAATCATTGCATTTGAATTGAAAAATAAATTCTAGTGAATGTGTGTGAATAGTAATATCTTAGATTCAAGGATATGAGAGAATTATGAAACTAACATGTTCTTCATATTTTGGATATGGCTTTAAGATCAAAGCTAGTGTCATGCATGAACATGTGATGAACAATTAAGAACATGTGAAGAACACATATGAACATTTTAGAACATTCAAACATATTCAAGGAATTTAAATAATCACTAGCATGCTCTAATCTTAATCTCATCATAGCAATAAAAAAAATAAAAAAATAAAAAAACAAATTAGGGAAAGAGATTATACCTGCATGCAAAATCCACACAGTGGAGGAAGAGGCTCTTGGTAAAGACTCTAAGAATGGAGTAGAAAAGAAGAATTAGGAGAGGGAGAGTGAGTCTCACTCAATACCTTGAGTCTCAGGAAAACCAAAATATGACAAGACTACTCTATTTTACTAGGACTCAAGAGGGGAGAAGATAGGGTTTTTTGGTGTGCCGTGGAATGGAGGAGATGAGGGGTTTATATAGTAGTGGTGGAGAAAATATGAATAGAATGACATTTAATGAGGGTTGACAAAGGATCAAAGAGAATCATGAACCTAAACCTTATTTCAGACTTTGGGGAAAGCTGGTGCATTAAATTTGGGGGTTGGTGGGAATGATTAGCAAGCAAAATGTCTAAAACCCTAGTTTTTCCTATAGCTCCTACAACAGTTTTTAGAGCTAACTTCAAAAAATCATTTTTGTTTCAATTCTAAGTGGAATTACCTTATTCTTGTGCTTAATTTGAAATCTCATATGTCTAGTTTCTGAAAAAATTAACCACACTCACAGATTCAAAATATTTTAAGAGATATCAACGAAATGGCGAGCAAATGTCATTTGTTGGGAAATAATTTGAGCACAATTAACATTAATAGGCCCCAAATTAATTTCCAATTAAAATTAATAGGCTCCAATCACTTCCATTTTAGACTTAATCAGTTTCAAATCTACCCCCAATTAAAAAGATAATTACACAAATTACTTATCGAATAATTAATGTTCGATTATCTAATTAATCAAGTGTGCACAACCTTACCATAAGATGTAGTCTTAGTTAATCAAATTATGATACGTCATTAATCTCAAATCGATTATAATTACAACCAATTAGAATCAATTTTTCACAATCACATATATTCGAACTTAATTTGTGATAGTGCATCCTGGCCATTAAAATTTGATTTAATGATAACTTTCTATTTGATGGTCTTAGTAGGGCTTATGACCAGTCAATTTGATTGTTACACCATCAAGATCATTTTGATGAAATGAAATTAAGGATCTAGTGGCCAAAATTAAAATGCTTATTCCAAGGTGAAATTACCATTTTATCCTCCATGTGAGGTTAAATGCAGATTTCAAAATGGGGTGTCAACATAATGACCTCACAACATGCTCATAAATATCTCCCATACACTTGTATTTGGCTCCTTTGCTAGCAGTGAATGCTTGTGCAATTCAAACCAACAATAAAGATGAAAAATTAAGAAATTCCTCCATGTGAGGTTAAATGCAGATTTCAAAATGGGGTGTCAACATAATGACCTCACAACATGCTCATAAATATCTCCCATACACTTGTATTTGGCTCCTTTGCTAGCAGTGAATGCTTGTGCAATTCAAACCAACAATAAAGATGAAAAATTAAGAAATTCCTCCATGTGAGGTTAAATGCAGATTTCAAAATGGGGGTGTCAACATAATGACCTCACAACATGCTCATAAATATCTCCCATACACTTGTATTTGGCTCCTTTGCTAGCAGTGAATGCTTGTGCAATTCAAACTAACAATAAAGATGAAAAATTAAGAAATAAAATCTCCCTCTCTCTCTCTCTCTCTCTCTCTCTCTCTCTCTCTCTCTCTCTCTCTCTCTCTCTCTCTCTCTCTCTCTCTCTCTCTCTCTCTCTCTCTCTCAAGCTTATTTTTTTAGTTCTAATAATCAAATTGTTTCACTGCTTGAGGGGCTGATAAAAAATTACAAAGAAACTGGGCCTTCAAAGAAATGATGGATTCAAATTTGATTGACTAGCATGTTTCGTTTCTTTTCCTCTTTTACTATTCAAAGTTGCTTTTTTTAAGAAAGAAATTATAATTTGATAGCTACAAGTTACAACTAATAATGGGTGAGCGAGAATTTGAATTCTAGATATATCTTTATTTGAAAACATCAGGAGGTTTCTAGGCTCTCAGAAGAATTAACAGTTGGTCGACAAACATGATTGATGTAGTTCTTCTTCTTCTTCTTAAAATTTAATTTTGAACAACATGGCTGATACACAAATATGCTTTACTCCTGCAAAAAACACAATATCCCCTGCCCCTCTCCTATAAAAGATATACTATCATCGGATTTGACCTCTACCTCCATAATCAATCATGATACATAATAATTTTGAGCAGATTTTCTTGGCTAATCAAATTCTAGGAGCGTCTCTACATCCCCTTATTAGACAAACACCATATCTAGGTCATTTTAAGTTTTTATCACAATAAAGTTATTATCAAGTTTAAGTTAAATTATAAGTTATATAATCTGATGAATTAAGCAGGTGGGTTTGAATAGGTCTATTAGCCTTTCATGTCAACCCCATAGGTTTGGAAGGCCCATGACCATGAGATCCAATACCCAGCGCCTAGGAGGAGTTAATTTTCTAGGCCCCTTTAGAAATTAAAGTTTATAGAGTGACCACTTTCTAACTTTGAAGTTTTGGAGTTTCAAATGAGCGTTATTTGTTCTTAATGTTTCAAAAAAAATTAAGGATCATTCTGTTAATGGATATTCATTTCATTTTCTATGCGGCTGATTGAACAATGCCATAACATTTAGTCATTTAATAGCGATATGACAATATTTTTAATACTAAAAAATTACACATTAAAAAACACAAGACCTATGGAAAATCAAAGGTCAAAGCCAAATCCGTTTGAAACGGGTTTTCGTCAAATCAAAACCAAGCTAAAATTTCCATTAAAAAAAATCAAGCTAAGCTAATGACTTTAGGGACTGATAACAATTATTTGAAATTTCAAGAGCGAAAAGCATCCAATTGGTAAACTTCAAAGTCTAACCACATATTTTGGCCATTTTTTAAAATAAAATTCAACGCAAAAATCTACTTTATATCCTATTACTTTCACCAATTGTTATTTTAGTGCATTAACTTTTATCAATTGTCATCTTAGTCCACAATGTTTAAATACTATCATTTCAGTTTATTAACTTTGAGTAATTGTCATTTTAGTCCATTGAATTGAAATTTTTTCAGTTTTTGGACTTAAATAAATTAATAAAATAATCATTTGTAATGATAACCTGGTGTGTGTGGGGGATGGAGACCACATATGTCCGATATAATTCTCAGTATTGAATGAGGTTTGGATACCAATTTTTTTTTTAAATTAAAAAAAAATTATTTTCTTGAAATTGCATATTGATAATATGAATTACCTATGATTGCTGTGATCAATAAGGAGAAGCAAAGTTATATGATTTCTAGTTTGTCTATACAGTTACGACCACTGTTTTATGAAATTATGGTTCCAATGCATGACCTCTTTAAATTAGATTATTTGATTGCCAGAAAATATTTTAGAGCTTTCAGATAGTGGAGAGGCTAACTAGAATTACATCATTTGGCCCCAACCTCCAGGACCTAAAAGTGTTGGCATGCAGGTTCATGCTCTTGTTATCCAAACAAAAAGCTATAGTTTGTTAAAGTTATAATAAACTTCACAGCATGCTCATATATGTCTCCCATGCAGTACGGGGTATTTGGTTCCATTGCTAGCAGTGAAATGATTTGCAATTTAAACAAACAATAAAGGAAATTTAAATAAGATTTAAAGAATCCGATAAGAAAAACAGCAAAACTTATACCAAATCAAGTGATAGACGACCAAAAAAACCCAAATCCATTGATATTTCGACATTAAAAATAGAAGAAAACCGCCAAATCGTGGGAAAATTAACCTTGAGATTGTAACACTAGACTAAAGGCGGATTCGACATCTTTTTCAGGCCTCAATAACAACTCCGGTGGTGACTGTTGCAGAATGAAACTCCGATGAGAGGATGAGGAGGAAAGTTTGCCTTTAGTTTGCCGTTTAGAGAAGAAGCTTTGAACGTGGTTAAGGAATATTTGAGGTTTTAATCAGGTTATAATTACATATAATAAGGTGTATTTAGTTTAAACTTGTTGACTGATGTGTCACTCTAGGATTAGTTAGCATAAACAGTGTCTTTTACGCCAGGTCCAGATCTAACTTATGCTCTGGTATGTCACTTAATCCTGAAAAGTACTGCTTACTTAACCTAACCTAATCAGTGGACCACTCAGGCAAGGTCATATATATGTGAACAAGAAGATGCTCTGTGAGTAAAATTGTCATCTAAAAAGACAACCCACCTAGCCAGTTTGAAATTATATACTACCATGTAATTGGTATTTACCAAATAACGTCACATACATCAAATATATGTGGTCCTGATTTTGAGAAATTGCATGCACCAGGACCACAATTTAACACCTTGACCTTGAGTCAGTCAATGCAGGCGACACTACGTTATGTCAGGACTTGAAAAATATCATCGCATGCTTTATTGTTCTCTCTGTAGACTTTAAATGGGTAAAATTTATAAGGACAATTTATTGGTTTAATTTTCATCTGCCATTAATGTAAATTGTACACAATTGCACGACAGTGTGTACAATATAATGTTGTACACACTGTCGTGCAATTGTGTACAATATATTTAGATTTTTGTTAAAAACATTATAGATAAAAGTTATAAGGTAAATAAAATAAGTAGAAGATACACATGAGATTTACAAAAGGTAGGAGAAAAAGAAGAAAAAATAAGCTGGTTTATAATCAAGACCCTAGTGCATACTAAGTCATATAATTGCCCTTTTTTTTTCTCTTCCATTAAAAATTTTTCATCTTTATTTTCCTTTCTTTTATATAACTTTTGAACATTAAAAAATATTACAAAATATGAAAAATTTTATTTTTATATATTTTTTTAGTGAAGCTAGCTATTTATTATTTAATGTCCTCAATACATAGCTATTGAATTGACTATAACGTACACTTTTAATCCAAAAACTTCTGTGATATAGCAATTTAAAATTAAAGCATAGGTGATATAGCAATTTAACACCTTGACCTAGAGTCAGTCAATTGCAGTTTGTATCAACGGACAAAACGATCGATCGTGGGTCTCTCACAATCACACAAACTAGCTAGTAACCGTAAATTAAGGGCAACCCTTTTCTCACTGCATTCACAAATGGCAACATTTAATTCAATCACCTATCTGATTCTCAACACACACACACACACACAAAACTTATCAGTGTGGTGTGGGACATAGACGACATTGCTAGTTTGAAATATCATCGAGTTATTGCTAATTGCTACATGAAAATGTTGCAATTTTTGAATGATCGTAAAGATTGGAAATAAAAATAATAATTATTGCAAAAATTGTTAACTTATAAAACGGACGTAAACATTGGTTTAGGATTGTCTTTGAGCCTCATCCAGCATTCCATAATCAAAGCAAAGGTCATTTGATGACTATTTGAGTATTATAATAATAATGGAGACAAACTCATTGCCTTTGCTCAGCTCAGGTGGAGGAGTCACAGGCACACACGGTGGTAGGGTAGCAGCAGTATCTTTAGGTAGTTTACTTTCTACATGTGTAGTAGAAAGTAAACTAATAATTTTTCAATTTATAGTTAACATGGATATGGTTTTATAAACCTCATGTATAGCTTTTATTGTTTTCGTCAAACTCATACGATGATTAAATTGTAACAATTTGAAGTCATCCAGTTGTGCATATTAAACTTTAGACTTTATTTTATAAAATATTGAATCATGACGTTCATTTTATAATTATTTCCAAATGTGATTATTTATTCACTCATTTTTACAGAAAATAATAAATTATTATAAAAAGAGCTAACTATATGAATTTAAGCGTCCGTTTGGAAAAAAACTTATTTAAATTTTTGTCGAAAACGTTATAGATAAAAGTTAAAAGGTAAATAAAATAAGTAGAAGATACATGTGAGATTTACAGAAAGTAGGAAAAGAAGAAGAAGAAGAAATAAGCTGGTTTATAATCAAGACCCTAGCGCATACTAAGTCATATAATTGCCCATATTTTTTTTCTCTTCCATTAAAACATTTTCTTCTTTATTTTCCTTTCTTTTATATAACTTCTGAACATTAAAAAATATTACAAAATATGAAAAATTTTATTTTTATATTTTTTTAGTGAAGCTAGCTATTTACTATTTAATGTCCTCAATACATGGCTATTGAATTGACTATAACATACACTTTTAACTCAGAAACTTCCGTGATATAGCAATGTAAAATTAAAGCATAGGTATGATACCTAGAAAGTTTAATAAGTTACTTTCGCACCGAAAGCATGACCACATAAATTAAGAAATGTCTCATCTTGTTTGCATCCAGACCCTTTCTCAGTAGATAGGTTTTCAAATATTGACTTATTAAATAAATAAATAAACACTTTAAATGGGTTGAAGAATTAAAGTGTATACACTATTTTTGGGATTAAAAAAATTTTATTTCTAGATGGATATTATATTTAATATTAAGTAGATTGAAATGGGTTGTGTGACTTGTGTCACATTTACGTCAACCCAATATAACCTGTTTATTAAGCGTATTAGGTGGGTTGAGTCAGGTCAACCCGACTTATTAACAGGCCGTGTTAGGGTTAAAAGATCATGACATAATTATTAAATGGATTAGGTTCAGGTTGAATCATTTAGTCAAGTACTCCTACCTCGATACGACACGAACCTGACACGCTAACCCAAATTCTTGAATTGATACTTCTATTAATAATCACCGGTAAAAATATGTCATTTAAAATTATAGTGAAAATATGGTAGAAACATCATTTTTTGTTCTTGGTGCCGTAAAGTTAAGAGTTTATTTTTCAAAGAGAAGAGACCCTACAAAGAAAACAAAGGCAACACCAATCTAATCCCCTTATTTACGCTTTTTTGGATTGGATGCTTTACTTTTTTTTTATTTTTTTTTATTTTTATTTTATATTATCATCTAAAGGCTCTAATCTAATCATCCAAGACCACCACTAATACGAGAACAAAACGTTAAAATATTGTTTCATGTTCGGAAGACTATAAAAAATTCTTAAAGTTTCAGTCTTCCACTAACTTTAACAAAGTCGGTGAAACTTTAACATGATTTAAAGTTAGTGGAACAGCTGTATAAGATTGCGTGGAAGAGGGACATCTACGTCTTTCACATAGCTTGATTGACCACAATGACTCCGGTATGGTTCGTTGAAAGTTCAAATAGTTATTTTGGGCTTTACTCAGAAACTTTTTTTTTTTGGTAAACTAGATAATATATTATTTATTTATTTATTTTTTTTGAGAAGCAACTAGATAATATATTAAAACAAACTAAGTGGTGGCCACCACCATATTACAAACACGATCTTGGGTTAAACCCAACTTGTCCGATTGCAAAAGCTTTATTTAGAAACTTCCATGATATTGCAATTAATGTAAAATGCGTGTCATTTTTTGAAAGCAAGACTACAATAAAGTCTAGCCCCTTGCACCCATTCACTCACCCTTGTCCTGTTCACTTTCCTCACTTTATATTGACACTGCTTTCATAGCTTTCCTTCTCCCCTTCCTTTCAACTTTTTTCTTCTTTTTGCTCGTAAATCCCAATGGCCTCATCTCACCAACTCAAGAACTTTGATGTTTTCTTGAGCTTCCGAGGTGAAGATACTCGCCGTGGTTTTGTAAGCCATTTACATAAGGCTCTAACTCAACAGGGTATTCAAACCTTTATTGATGATAATCTCCCTAGGGGAGAAAACATTTCTGAAGAGCTTCTCAAAGTCATTGAAAACTCAAGCACATCAATAATTGTATTTTCTAAAAATTATGCATCCTCTAGTTGGTGTTTGGATGAACTTGCTAAGATTATTGAGTGTACCAAAAAAGTGCTACCAATTTTCTATCAAGTGGATCCATCTGAAGTTCGTAAGCAAAGAGGGGATTTTGGAAAAGCACTGACTAAGCTTGAAAAAAAAATTAAAAATAAGACAAAGGTACAAAGGTGGAGGGACGCTTTAAATAAAGCAGCCAATATTTCTGGCTGGGACGACAAAAACAGGTATTTGTATAGTACTACGTAATCCTATTTGTTGATCTTCAAGAATTTTAATTGTTTTTTGATGTCCATTAAATTTTATTGTTAATTAAACAACAATTAGAATTAATTGTTAGCGTTTATTTTCTCTTTAAATTTTACTAAATTATGAAAGTAATATTTTCTTGTCATATCTTTTATACTATGCCTTTAAAAAACAAAAATGAGAAGAATCTTTTATACTAAGCTATTTAGCTATAGATTAAAGATGGAAATAAAAGAACTTAATATTAGATTACTTACCATTATTAGTTAGGAATTTCACCCCTCATAATATTTCGAAAATTTTAAAAGAAAAAAATTTAATTCATTTTTTCTAAGCACGTAGTGAGATCTAGTAAGATTATGTCACGCCTCAAACCCAAAAGGGTTCAAAGCGTACGAAACCAAACCTTCAAGAGAGACTATGGGGAATTTTTTTTTTCCTTTTCCACATGATAAGAATATATAACTATACTGAAATCTCCACATTACAAGTCAAAGCTCTATTACACATATATAGACAATACGAATTACAAATCATGTGCCTCCAAAATTTACACGAATATTCCAAACACCAAACGAGTTAACATACAACTCCAATGTTCTCAAAAATATGCAACCCCAACAAAATTCTTGGGTTAACAAACCTCAAGGGAGCCCCACCTCTAATTGAATTAACTACTACTTCCTTAAAAATAACTAGATCAAATCACCAACCGATAATAATGTTAGTCTCGCAATTCAGCATAACATTCCAATCACCACCATTAAGACAAGCTCCATTTTTGAGGTGCAGCTAATTTATCTGAAAAACAAACTGTTGGAGAGTGGAATGAGCTAAAACCCAGTAAGTAGCATAATTAATGGGGATGAGAGAAATGCAAGTTTCATGATAATGAACATTTTACAAAACATGTTAAAATTTGGGAATTTTCATGAAAATCCAGTAAATTCATTTTCATTGGTAAGATGACAAGAATGATTGAAATTATGCAATACAAAGCTTTCTCAAAATATCTCAATATGAAACTATTTACTATATACTGTGAGTAGGGGTGGCAAATGGGCGGATTGGGTCATAAATGGGTTGAGTGTGTAATTACCCATTTATTCATTTATGACTCGTTTATTTATAAATTAATTATTCATTACCTGCCCAACCTATTTAATTAGTAACCCACCCATTTAACCCCTTTAATTAGAGGGCAGTGAAACATGGATCTCTATTCTCTACTATATAGTTGTTATGTATTTTGTTGGCTTTTATTCCATGCCAAATTTGATTGTAATTATTATCAATCGTTTATACCATGTATCTATTGTGGGATTTGTTGTAAGGGTTGTGTGATAGAGAGAGAGTGTGAAGACTCAAGCATTTGAAGGCTGAAGAATTCTCGCGGGTATGCCGCGACCTAGCTTCCTGTGAAGTGAATCATGTGCCCTGCACATGTTGGAATGCAAAAAGTTAGGCCAGGTGGAGACAGCTGTGTCTTGCGAGTATCTCACGAGTAAGGCCTTCCCGCGAGACACCCGCGAGGCAATCTGTTTTGCCAGCCTGTCCGGATTGAGTCACACTTTCTGTACCTATCCTATTTATACCCTCATTACCCACAAATGTTGTGGGATGCTTCAGAGAGAAAACCCTAGCCAAACACATTGAGAATTAGAGATTGTCATCCCCACATTTCTCTATACACTTACTTGTGGTATTTCCTCAACTCTTCCCTCTCCATTTCCATACCATTGAGAAGTTGATAGCCCAAATACTTACCACACCCTTTGAGAGTGTTGAGTAACGTTTTGGTACTGCTGGAAAGCATTGGAAGAAGCCAAGGATGGCAGATGCAACATGGAGCTTGTTGCGGGATCCGGAGAGTTAGACAAGACACGGTTCCGAGAAACCTTGTTGGAGTAGGAGCTTGGAAGGCTTAGGTACATCGGGTAGATTAGGCTTGGAGGGTCTCTTGCTAACCCATGTATCCCAACTGATTGTCTAGTAGATCGATTTCTGCTTGGAGGGCGGCAGAGAGGTTTTTCGCCGAGTTCTTCGGTTTCCTCTTCGATAACACGTCTCAGTGTTATCTGTGTTTGCATCCTTCTTCCCTACTCTTGTTTATTTCATTTTTACTGCTGTGTTGCTTTAAATATGGATTAGAGTAGTTGTCTTGCTTATACGCTTGTGTTTACACTATTCCGCACTTAGTATTAAGTTAGTGTAAAACCAACCAAGTCGTTACTTTAATTTGGGGGTCTAAATTGCTCTTGTGTTTTTGACACATTTTCGAGCTTTCATCTACCATTAACGATATTTTTTAAAATAGTTTGTGCCAAAGATGCTCGCCAAGCTCTCCAAGTCCCAAGACTCCGTTGCCGGTGACGGCACCAACAACGTCATCATCGTTGCTGGCGCTCTCCTACGTCAGTGCCTCTCTCTGCTTTCCCATGGTATTCACCCTACGGTTATTTCTGATTCTCTACATAAGGTCGCTCTCAATGCCGTCGATGTCCTCACCGCCATGGCCATCCCCGTTGAGCTCTCCAATCGCGAGTCTCTCATCAAGTTCGCTTGCACCACTACAAAAAAAAAGTTCTGTGGCCACGTTTGTAAAACGCGGTCTTATGTCCAAAAAATGTGGCCATATATAGGCCGATTTGGTTTATAGCCGCGTTTTTTCAGGCTGCATTTTCAAATGTGGCCTAAACCTCGTGGCTATAAGCCAGAGGGGGTCTACGGCCGCACTTTTCAAACGTGGCCTAAGATCGAGACCTTTGGCTGCGCTCAAAACGCGGCCTAAGGTTATAAACTATGGCCCCGTTTTTAAAACGCGGCTTTTGTTGTTGCATTTAAGCCCCGTTTTTGAAAAACGGGACTTTAGTCTGTCTGGGGCCGCGTTTTGACAAATGCGGCCTAAAAAACACGGCCCAAGACCTACGTTTTTAGTAGTGTACTTTTCTTAACAGCAAGGTCGTTAGTCAGTATTCCAGTCTCCTTGCTCCCCTACAAAGCTACACTGAGGCTTTGACGCTTTGTTTTGTCTTTTCAAATAGCAGCGCCAAAGCACGCCACCTTCTTCTCTTGATTATAGACAGAAAAATCACATTAAAAAAGACATTTATGGATACTTGGAGGTTGAAACTCATAATTAAGTCTGTGCATTACAACTTGGCTAACAGAGTTTTAACTTATTCCAATTCTTTTCCGAAAGTTTCAAACCATGAATAAAGTCAATACAGTTACGACCACTATGTTATGAAATTATGGTTCCAATGCATGACCTCTTTAAATTAGATTATTTGATTACCAGAAAATATTTTAGAGCTTTCAGATAGTGGAGAGGCTAACTAGAATTACATCATTTGGCCCCAACCTCCAGGACCTAAAAGTGTTGGCATGCAGGTTCATGCTCTTGTTATCCAAACAAAAAGCTATAGTTTGTTAAAGTTATAATAAACTTCACAACATGCTCATATATGTCTCCCATGCAGTACTGGTATTTAATTCCATTGCTAGCAGTGAAATGATTTGCAATTTAAACCAACAATAAAGGAAATTTAAATAAGATTTAAGAATCCAATAAGAAAAACAGCAAAACCCATACCAAATCAACAAAACCCATACAAAATCAAGTGATTGACAGCCAAAAATACCCAAAACCATTGATATTTCGAAATAAAAAATAGAGGTAAACTGCCAAATCACGAGAAAATAAACCTTGAAATTGGAACACTAGACTAACGGCGGATTTGACATCTTTTTCAAGCTCCAATAACAACTCCAGTGATGACTGTGGCGAAATGAAGCGCCGGTGTGAGGAGGAGGAGGAGGAGGAGGAGGAGGAGAATCTGCCTTTGATTTGCTGTTTGGAGAAGAAGCTTTGAACGTGTTTGAGGAATATTTGGAGTTTTAATTAGGTTATAATTAGATGTAATAAAGTGTATTGAGTTTAAATTTGTTGGCTGATGTGTTGCTCCAGAATTGGCTGGCATAAAAGGCGTTATTTACGCAGCTCTGGACCTAACTTATTAATCCTAAAAAGGCAAGGTCATATGTGAACAAGAAGATGCTTTGTGAGTAAAAGAATTTGCCATCTAAAAAGACAACCCACCTAACCATTTTGAAATTATATGCTAACATGTAATTGGTCTTTACCAAGTAACGTCACATGGGAAGGAGAAGAAGCTTTGTCAATACTACCATGGAATTTTCATGTTAAGTATTATTTTCGGCTGTAATTCGACGCACAAGGTGGATTTGAATGCAAAATACATATATTTTTATTTCACATAACTGGATGGAATGCTTGGGAAGAATATAATTTTATATTTAAGAAAAATGGATCAAAGTTTAATTTTTTGCTTTTTTAACTGGCATATTGATATACAGTAAATTAAATCTACAGGCACTGAACTTTGAATGGACTTTTAAGGATACTAGTCGCAGACCCGCGCATTGCGCGTGATAAATTTGTTTATGATAGTGTTATTATTATTATATATTATTAATTATTAATATTTTTCTATGCATTACTACTCAAGCTGCATTATATATGTATGATCAATACATTGTAGGATTTATGGTGATTGGAGGTTTTGGTGATGGAATTAATTGTGTCTTGTTAGAGATTAGTATTTGGAATAGAATGTGGAAATTTTATTTGTTGGACATACTTGAAGAAACAATCTAGCTTTTGAACTTGCAATTTAATAGATAATTCATAATCAACTGGTAGAAAATATGAACAACCTACACAACCAAAAGATAATATAAAATATATTTTAGCATAGCCTTTTCATTTTATTTATAATTGAGAGTTAGACATTCTTGAATAAGCAATCCAACTTAAAAACATGCAAATTAACAGGTAACTTGTGAGCAACGGGTGGATAAAATAGTAATTAAAACGATGACAGGTGTCCACATCATTGAACACCAAGAACTTTTTTTTTTAATGAATGAACACAAACACTCGCGTGCAAATACACACAATAAAAAAGATCTAATATTTTATGTTTTAAGGTGCATTGATTTTGCTGTCATCTATTTATAGTTTCTTCTTGGTTGTTAAGTACGTTCATACAAGAAACATGAAGAGCATTTTTCTAAGACTACTTCGAGATTCCTGCCTTATGCAGTTCCATTATAAATGAAACTATCACAAGATAAAACCCAACCCAAATACTTAAACCAACCTCATTTTTTAGACCAACATCGTTTTTTTTTTTTTTAATCTCTCTCTGTTTTTGGTTTTAATCTCCCCCTGTTTTTACTCTTTCACTTTGTGTTAAAAGCTTCCACTGCCTATTTTAGCACTGCCCCGAATTCTCACCTACATGCTATATATGCCATCCTTTTTCTTTTGTCTTGTTTTTTTTCCTTCTACAGTTCAAAATTTATGAACCCAAGAAAGACAACTTGAGGACCCCCCTATCTTTTGCAATATTTTATCCCCATTAACTTTTATACTCTCCTAAGCTGCCCATTTCACTGATCAATGACATATATAATCTCATAGAGATTTAAGCTCTGATTTGTGTCTTTGAAACAATTCTAGAAGTAGCAGTATCTCTTCATTAAATGTTTTGTCTTAATTGTAGAAAGCCATTTGATTACACTCACCTTAAAATCATTTCAAATAAGTGGTGGATAATATGAACAACTTACACCACCAAAAATAATATGAAAACTATTTTAGTAAAACATTTCATTTTATTTACAACCGACATTTAGTGATACCTAAAGAAATATTCCAGCTTTTGAACTTGCAATTTAATAGATAATCTGTGATAAATTGGTAGAAAAATTGAACATCCTACACTACAATGCTTTTTTTTTTATTATAAATTTTGAGAAGAATCATTTATACTAAGCTAGTTAGCTATAGATTAAAGGTGGAAATAAAAGAACTCAATATTAGATTACTTACCATTATTAATTAGGAATTTCACCCCTCATAATATTTGGAAAAATTTTAAAGAAAAAAACTTAATTCATTTTTTCTAAGTATATAGTGAGATCCAGTAAAGATTATGTTGTCATCTAAGTGGACTTTTAATGCCACTTCATCCCAAAAGCTAATTGCTACCCAAAAAAATGAATTAAATAAAAATTTTCAATCTAAGTTACATGTCGCTTACTTCATCTAACTACACTTCAACTGTGATGTAAAAATTAAACATCTTGCATTCGGTTTATGTTATTTATTTTTCATAGTCCAACTCGTTACATGTGTTAATCAAATGCTTTGTGAATGACAGTTGCACTGAATCTGAACTTGTCCAAAAAATTGTTGAAGAGATCTTAAATTTTGAATTCATTCAGATGCCATCAAATGTTGCTACAATGCAGCTGGTTGGAATAAATTCTCGCATAGATGCAGTAACAAAACTTTTAGATATTGAATCAAATGATGTTCGCATGGTAGGGATCACTGGCCTTGGTGGAATAGGCAAAACAACAATCGCAAAAGCTATTTATAATAGCTTTTCAAATCATTTCAAAGCAAAAAGTTTTGTAGAGAATGTTAGAGAGTGGTCAAAGACAGAGCAAGGCAAAATCCATTTACAAGAGGCACTTCTTAAGGGTATCTCAGAGGATAAGAATTTGAGGGTGAGTAGTATATATGAAGGAACCACAAGGATAAATAGAATTCTTTGCCTAAAAAAGGTTCTTATCATTCTTGATGACGTGGATAATGCCGACCAGATAGAAACATTGCTCGGACAATGTGTAGGCTTTGCTTTTCGAAGTAGGATCATTCTGACAACAAGAAATAAAAGATTGCTAGCAAATCGGAATGGTCTTTCAACCTATGACTATGAGGTTGAGGAATTAGATGAAGATGAAGCTATTGAACTCTTTCGTAAGCATGCCTTCCCAAGTAACAAAGTCCCTGAAGATTATTTGGAACTTGAGAAACAAGCTATAAGTTATGCCAAAGGCCTTCCTCTAGCTCTAAAAGTAATGGGTCGTGATTTGTGTGAGAAAACTATACATGAATGGGATGATGCATTAGATTGTTATAAAACAAATCCTCTTGAAGATATTCAAAATATACTAAAAAGAAGTTATGAAGGATTAACTGAAAATGAAAAGAATATTTTCCTTGATATTGCATGTTTCTTCAAGGGATATGACATGAGTTATAATATGATTAAGGATGTACTGAAAGCTTGTGGTTTAAACCCAGTATGTGGTAT
Source organism: Quercus glauca (assembly GCA_023736055.1). Lineage (NCBI taxonomy): Eukaryota > Viridiplantae > Streptophyta > Magnoliopsida > Fagales > Fagaceae > Quercus > Quercus glauca. The sequence goes on from CM043318.1 coordinate 104,035,648, forward strand.
TCGAAATCTTATTAATAAGTGTCTCTTAACTATTGATCAATATAATTATTTGTGGATGCATGACTTATTACAACAAATGGGTATGGACATTGTTCAACAAGAAGCACCACAAAAGTCTGGGGAACGTAGCAGACTATGGTGTTATGAGGAAGCTCTTGATGTAGTAACTGAAAATATGGTATGTATGCTGTTTTGATTCACTTCCTTTACTTCACATGAAAGATGTATTACTCTTTTTTCCTTTATTTATTTATTTATTTATTCTGAATATGATTTTTGTTTAAAATTTATTAACTATTTTATGTTTTGGTGATTCACTTACCCTTTTGTTCAACTAGGGTTCAGATAAAATTCGAAGCATAATATTGTGGCCGCCTAAATCAGGACAAGTAGAGGTGCAAATGAAGGCACAATTTTGTAAGATGAAAAATCTTAGATTGCTTTTGATTCGTAATGTACGTTGTTGCAATGGACCCCTTGAATGTCTTCCCAATGGATTAAGCTTGCTTGATTGGCGTGAATATCCATTTTCTTCATGGCCACCAAATTTTTTTCCTAAAAAATTGGTTGTACTCAACATGCCTTTTATCCTATTAAAGGAACCAGTACTCAAGCAGGTATGATCATTAGCTTTTATAAATTATTATTTTTTCTAAGTTTTTAATTTTTAATTTATTTATATATACTTCTTTAAAGGTTAAACCATGTTCTAACTTTCAAATTTTTTTCTACAGAGTTTTGTATCCGTGAGACATGTGGACTTCAGTGGGTGCAATCTGATTACGAAAATACCTGACTTATCAATGACCCCAAATGTAACGACATTGAAACTTAGTTACTGTGAAAATTTAGTTGAGATTGATGACTCTGTGGGGCGTCTTGATAAGCTTGAAGAGTTGGACCTTTTCTATTGCAAAAAACTTGAAACTCTTCCGAACTTTCTCTCGATGAAATCTCTTACATATTTTAATCTGGAAGCCTGCCAGAGGATTAAGAAGTTCCCAAATATCTTGCATGAAATGAAAGATGTTAAATATTTATATCTTCAAGGGAACTATACAAATGAATTGCCTCTATCATTTGGGAATTTGATTGGGCTTAAGCGCTTAGGTGTATCATCATATTCAGGAAAGGCACATCTTCCGGGTAGCATCTATAATTTACAACATATAGAGACGCTTGAACTTTATGGCGATGTCATATTTCCAAAGAATGTGGAGATTGATAGACAGCCAATGTGCAACTCTCTTGGTTGCTCTTCCAAATATGTTTTTCCAATGTTGAAACAACTACAACTTTTTTTCTATGAAATTGGCTCAGAAATGGAATTTATTTTGAATTATTGTTGCCCCCTCACACTAGAAGAGTTAGAAATCCAAGAAAGCAAAGTTGTCACCCTCCCAGAAAGCATGAGTAGATGTGAGAGATTAGATACACTTATTATTAGAGATTGCGATGAGTTGCGGGAAATCCCAAGGCTTCCACATAGTATAAGACGTGTAAAAGTAGCAAGTTGCCACTCGCTGGATTTACGATCATTGTTTCAGGTATATCTCTCTAATTTTTTTGTGTATGTTGCAGTATTGCAGTAACTTGGATTGAGACAATTTTGATACCTCTACTCTTCACCTCCCCTTTGCGCACGTCTCTAGCCCAATATCTGAGACAATTCATTTTAGCCCATTAATCACCACAATTAAAAAGAATAAAAGAGTCTCTCTCCTTTTTAATATAGATTAAATATTTTCACTAACTCCTCATCTTCCATATTCACTTTCACATTTTTACATTTATGTTATAACATTTATTCTTTTTTATTTATTTAATATTAAAATGCTCCAACAGAAACTATTTGTGTTACCTTCACAAATACTACATGATTTGCTAAGATGTAACTTGTTGAATTTGCTAATTGCATGCAGCTGCTTCTAGAAATCATAGGGCTTCAACCAAATCTACCACCATGTTTAGGTGTAACAAGCCACATGTTAATGTTTCCACACTCATCTACAACATCTGGGAGACAAACCCGCCGTTGTGAATATAGTTTTGAGGTAACAGGAGATGAGAATGATATTCCAAATTGGTTCAACCATCTAAGGAATGGAAATTTAATATCATTCTCGATTGGTCCCGAATTTCCAACAATTGTCCTTTGTATTGCTTTTGGAATACAAGATTTTCATTGTAAATTTGATTGTCATGTTATCATTTCCATCAATGGTAGTGAACGAACGTTTGAAAGAAAATTCATTGAAAATTCATTGAATTTTTCCTGTAGACCTCAGAGCTCATTGCAAAAACTATTTTGGGGCTTGAAACTAACTGATCGGAATCATGTTCAGATTCTCTGTGAAACTTTCCCTCGTTCATCCAGAGAAAATATTGCTCCTATCGTTGAAAGGATAGGAATCCATGTAGAATGCAATTGCCCTCCTCAAAATCCCAGTATCTTTCAAGACATTAATAGGCACCTTTCTTTGCAATCAGGTTTGGGACATCCAATGGATACAGAAAATGGATCAGACTTAGGTTTGGGACTTGACTCATCAAATGTTGATGGGTTTGATTTGGGTTCATCTTCAATGGCCCAGCCTGTAATGCACCAAGTTAAAAAAAGAAAAAGAAAAGTAAAGGTCTAATTTTTTTTTTTAGTGCCCCACCTACCCCACCTAATATCCACTGCTCATCTCATACCATCACTTTATCTCTTTGGCCAGCTTGCTTCTTTCTTCTTTTTCATTTTTCCCTCAAACACTCTCTTCACTCTCTCATCCTCTCCCACCGGTACACTTCACACCATCATCTCCACCATCATTTTTTCCGGCAAGATCACCATCTTCACATATTTTATTTGAGGTAAAAGTTCTAATCTCTTTTTATAGGTTTTATGCTATTGTTTGAAGTTATTTTTATCTAAGCTTTGATAAGGATACCCATATGATTTATGAGCTTTGGAAGTGATATTTATGTGTTTATATGTATGGGTTTTGTATTGGTGGAATTATTTGATGAGTGGGTTCATGGTTATGCTAATGGTGGCTATCTAAGGTTTATTTATGTCGAAAATTTGAGGGTTTTAAGTTATAACATGTGGTAGTTCGTAAAACTAATTTTTCCATTGCTATTAGGTTTATTTGGAGTTAGTTGAAGTTCTAAATTTCTTGTCTTGGAGGATATTGTGATTTTGCTTTCAACTCCAATTAGTCTCCACTGTGGGAGAGAATGGGAAGACTCTTGATTGGTCTGTTCTTGATGGTCTTTTTATTTATTTATTTATGTATGTATTTATTTATTTGTATTTAAGTAATTGTAATTTATCAATTGGACTGTTCAATGGGACATTGGTCTTATCATGACAAAGATGCTCTAAGCCATAGATGCAAACATTTGAGAAGGCAATATAATGAGAAATGTAACCACTGATATTATGTCTATGATTCTTATATCCAATCTTGTATCTTTAGAACATTTGTTGTTCTTTATGCTGCATCCTTATGCTTCTTCGTATAGAAATTAATCTGTTCTGAGTTGTCACAGATTATTGTTGCATAGAGTAAAGAGGTTTCTGATGGAGATGCAATGCAAATTTCGACAATGAAGACCCCAATTTGATGATTGGTATGTTCTTGTTTCAACATTAAGAGCTTTCCCCGATAATTCAAGAACATTATTGTCTGCTTATATTGCTTCTATTGCCTTATATGTGTTGTTCCTTAACCTGAATATCAATGTTCTTTCAGTTGCATTATTTCATTTTCTGTATTGCTATCCTAAAATCTGATGTTATAGAACTAATAATTGTGCTTATTTCTGCTTGATTTATGAAAATCCAGCTACTGATGGAGGGTATTAGCAAGTTGATCAAGATGTTGGTTTCATGTAATGGTGTCTGTAAGATTTTCTTTTCACAAGCCTATAACAGACTGACAGAGATTTATATTTACTTTGATTTAGAATTTTTCTGAAGTTGCAAAATTTTAAAGAACTCTAAAAATTTTCAAATTAAGACCTTTTGAATGAACTTACAATAATAGAACTTTCCCAATTTTCAAAGATTTATTTTATTGTACAAAAATGACAACCATGATGAAAGGCAAAATTACCAAACTCTGGACATTGAGGACTATCAGCTGGGGCTCTCTCTCTCTCTCTCTCTATACTACCTATAGGTAGAAAAGATTGATACAATCAATTCATGACTCCCCAGAACTAGATTTTTTTTTAGTATACAAATTTGTTTTCAACACCGTTTTAGTGTATATTCTTTTCTGTTATGCTCACCTGCTGTCCAATGTGTTCTATTATAGGCATTTAAATGATCTTCTGACTCTTGACTTTTTATGTAAAAGTCTTTTTTTTCTTTTGTTCTTGTATTTACATGATAAATATAATCACACAAGTTATTCCTTTGAAGGGTAAAAATATTAGCAATTCAGCCCTAGTGAACCATCATTCCTAGAAGTTGGCTTCCAATTAGATATTTAAATTTGTGTGCAATGATGCTTCTATCTATTGAGAAACCTTATGCACGAATCAGTATTTTGCCAGTTGAACATGTTTTTAATACATTTCTGCTTAATTTGTTTGCCTTAAAACTCATGGCTACACCTTTATTTTTTCCTTCAAATGTTGCAGTCTAAGAACTTACAATTTTTTTTAGCGTGCAAATTTTTCATTTTATAGTCATTTACATGATCTTTTCACTTTCTACCATCAATGTAAAAGTCTTTATTTGTCTTTGCAGGCTAAGGACTTGGTATAGGTTTTTTTAAGGTCTATTGGACAATTTAATTGACTTGATCCATTCAAAGAAGATAACAAATGAAAATAGAAAGAACATATTTGCAGTTGGTGATTCTTCTTCTTCTTTCTAAAAAAGACAGATTCTTGATGAGAAATAGTATATTTGTAAGCCTAATTATAACAAACAACAAAGAAGCAAATGTACCCGTATTTATTTATTTATTTTTTAATATTATTAGTCATTGTTTCCAGCATAAAGAAAAGCAACATTTTCAAAAGATCAAGCAGGGTAGAAAAATATAAAATACATTAAATTCTATCAAATATATCTTTGCTCTCTGCAGTCTGCCCCCCACAAACAATCAAATTTTGGATGTAAGTTTTGAAGGTCTCATTGTATTTTCTTCTTTCTTGTGTATTTTGCATGTTTAGGCTTCATTGCAGCCTGGTGGAACTATAACTTTTGAACACCAGAATCTTAGTTGGCTAAACAGATCCATTATGGGTTCAGTGACTACCAGCAACTTCTCGAATCCAATGGCCAAATAGTGTTGCCTAGTGGAGGAATTAGTGCAGATGGGCCTCCCACAACCCTCAGTGGTACTGGCATTGACCAAATGGCTTTTTTACAGGCAAATATTACACATGATAACACCTAGTTCATAAATGGAGCTCTAGTTGGGTCAAGGAACCTATTTCAGGTGAGTGTAGCTTCTAGTAACATGTAGCTTGATTTTTATTTGCTTAATTGAACACCTTCTACTTCTATTTTGGTTTGAAAGACCTTGGAAGGAAGAAAAATGCGTAGAAGGTTTTAGGAAGGAAGCCATAGTAGCAGGATCATCATATTTCTAGTCAATTTTGTCAGGAGCCTTCTTTTTCTTTTTGGTATTTTGATAGTTTCTGACAAGTCAAGAGGAATTCTGTCCGTGTTTACAACTATTTCACATGTGTTCAATGGATATCATAGTTATTATGATGGTTGGAGTTGTAACAAAAGTATGGTCAGATATGATATTGGTACTACCCTATGTGACAATGAAACTGTCAAATGTGAGGGGGAAAAAAGAAGGATACTGATATTGGTACTGCCCAATGTAATAATGGAACTGTCAATGTACAGTTTGAAGTGCATTTAACTACTTATTTTCTTTCAAATATTTGCAAAATTGTAGAAAAAAAAAACGTTATTTTATCTAATCTATTTTCTTGTCCTGCCCTAATTTAGGCTTTGTGGAAGGGGGTGCCCTTTCTCAAATCCCAATTTTTTCCATCCTGAATAATTCCCTTTTCAATTTTCTTGTTACAAGGCTTTAATTATTACTTTTTGCAAACACATTTGTAATCATGTTAGCAAGTTAGTGATATGGAAGGCAAAGGAGCCTTGTCTCTGATCTATTTGTAAATTGTAATCATGCATTAAGACAAGTTAACACTTAACATCTAGTTATATCTGCTTCTATTTGAAGTTGAAATAAATCTTGTTCTTTTGCACTTGCTATGTGGTATGCTCTTCTCTCCTATTTCTTGTTGTTCGGTAGGCTAGACATGATCTTAATTAAGGGACCCTTTTGTATGCTAATTATCTTTGATTCTGTACCCAAATTGAGTGGCATGATTTTCTGGTTTAAGTTTTTTGTGTGTTTTATGTAGTTCTCAATATAATGGTGTTTAAAAAAATTGAGAGTCAGATTTCAATTCAGTTCAGGCAAGGATTATCAGTAAATAACTTACCATAAAATAAAATACTCCCTCCGTCCCACTTTTTTTGTCCTCTATTCCATTTTGAGATGTCCCAAAATATTTTTCTGTTTCTAAAAATAAAAGTCACTAATTTACTAATGTTCCTATTATACCCCTATTAATTTACTAATTCAATTTTTTGATAAATTTTTTTAAGAGTAGTTTTGGAAATTTATACATTTTTAAAAGGTAGACAAGACAATAAATGATGTTCCCTTAAAAAGTTTGACTTTTCAAACAGAACAAAAAAAGTGGGACGGAGAGAGTAAAAAATTTAAAAATGACCTATTAGATCATGAAGATATTGTCAGATTTGTGTACAGTATTCTCTTACTTTTGTTATTCAGGTGTCACTTAGAATGAAAGACATCTGTGACATAACAAATATAGGCAATTATATCATATGTTTGTTAACAGATGGTATATATGCAAAGATATCTAATATAAATATAATAAAGCAGAAACATCTAGTGAGGCTCTGCTATGATTTTGAACTGCTTGTGAAATTTAAGATTTATAAGATAAAATGGTATGGTGGGCTGTCAAGACAGAGGAGGAGAAAGTAGAGCAAAGCCACAAAGTTCAAGTCATTACACTAACTTGTATATATTGGTGTGGTTCTTTTAGGAGAAGAGAATGATCAATCCTTCGCCAATAATGAGCTTGATGAAAGAGTATACAAGCATTATGGGTCTCCCAATTAGAATGGCTTTTCTTGGGATGAAATTTGCAAAACAGTGGCACTATGGCAGCTGATGTTTAGCTTATATGAAGGTGCCATTCTATCTATCCCATTAGTAATTTTGCTAGGATGAAGGGTTTTCCTCTAGTTATCACTAAAGAGCACCCCAAAGCATTGCATACAAACTTGTTTTTTTTTTTCCCATTTGATGAAATGATATTACTTCTATATTTATTTAGTAAACTGAGTGTTTTTGGGTAACATGGAATGAAGTATGTAACTATGTATGATCATATTGATTCCATAATAATCAATGAACTGGATAATTTTGAGTAACTTTTGTTTAAAAATGACATTTTGCAGGAACATTCGGATGCAACTGCATACAAATATGGGGGATCTCATATCTCTGATTTGTGCTTGATTTATGGTAATGAAAGTCTGAATGGAAGATCAAGTTGTTTGGAAATGAAAACGGAGGTCAACAATAATGCCCTTTGGATGGGATTGACGATAACTTGGGATATGCAGTATCCAGCTAGGGAGCTTGAAATATCTTATCAGGGGAAAATTGAAAGTTTGCAACTTCTCAAGCCTCAGCATGTTCTCAAAAATTTCAGAGATCATCAAGGGAGAGATACAAGAAGCACTTGAGGAAAGGCCATGAGTAGTCAAAACAAATGTGGGTGCTGAGAAGGACAAAGACTACAATTGAATAGAATGTATTGATACAACACTTCAAATTGTTCCTGAAATAGATGAGAAGCTCTTTTTGGAGGGTTTTTGAACTCTTAGAAGATGAGAGAATGGCCATGAAATTTGCAACGAGGAAATGGTTATTGGGAAAGGTTTGACAGGACATCTATTTTGCTTGTCAAATTGGGATATTATATAGATTTGGTTCTGGAGTTTTGTCAATGCAAATAAGATCCAATTTTTGAGTAAAGATATTTTTGGAATAGAATTTCTTGCATGATTTCATTTTTATACTTATACCCAAATCATTTTCAAGTGTTCAAGGTTTTAATAAGAAGTCAGTTTGATTTTGTTGGGAGTACCTGCAGCTGCATGGTGATGTTTACTTTCTTGCTTCATTGATGAAAAAGTAACTAAGTTTATATTAAATAATAACTTGTCACTATTATTCTTTACGCTTGAAACTTGGGATAACCCAGAAGCAGAAGAGAAAAGTAATCGAACGTACTTTCAATTACATGTACACTGATTTACTTTTTAAGGCATCCTGTACTTATAAATAAAAAAAAAAATAGTTATTCGTCTTTGATTAACTTATTTTTAGGTGGTTTGGGCTCAACCCCCAAGTGTGTTTGGGCTCATGTTTGTAGAATTTACCCATCTCTTTTATTCACTTAGCAATAAATAAATTAATAAATAATACTACCAATAAGAACAAGCAAATTTCATGCTAAAATGGGAAAGAGGGTGCTGTTTGCACCCAATGAATTATACATATATAACCTTTTTAGCATTTCTGCCATTTAGATCTCTAAGAACAACAAGGCAAACAATTATCCTTGTGGCCCAATATGTCAAAATTTACCCTATTTGTTAAACTGTATATTGATTATTATCAAAAAATGTAAAAAATTGTGTCATTTTTGTCTTAATGCAGATCATGTCATTTAGATATATGAGTTCAATAAACATTACGCGGCCTACAGTGCAAACTCAAGTAGTAGAACCAATGACTGTGGATTTGATGCTATAACATAGAAGTACTGGTAAGAGCATTTGCATTGGACTAGTCAATGGGCTAGTCCAGCCAAAATATGCCTAGAAAGCCCAATTAATTGACCCAAATTGGACTAGTAGCCCAATAACAAAAATTCATGAAAGCTACACTAGTCATCCAAACATAATTGGCATTGTAGCTTAAACAATTACATTTTTTTTATATAGTTTCCGATGATGAATCAGCTTCAATTAGAACTAAGCTACAACTTAGCATATGATATTCTTTGAATATTTTTGAAAAAAATACTACCAAATTTGGTCACTAAAGCTTCTTCTCTTCACTAAATGAAATTTTGTAGGAATTTAATAGTTATCCTACTTTGAACATGATTGCAATAAAGTTCATCTATAAATAAATATTCACACAGTTTCCTTTTAAAATTTTCTTTCATGTCTTGACAACTATGTTTGATAACCATAAGGGCCATCCTTAAATAATTGATCACATATTTGCATCACTTGGAATGAAGGTCCATGATGGCAAAAATGGCCCTTATGTGTGGGAAATTTTTTTTGGGATTAGTTCTTGGTATGTAAGACTTAGTATTAGTGGCAAAAGGTATATTTCTTACTATATTTAGCCGTAATTAATGTATAAGGGAAACTTCAAGGAGGCTGAAAAATCATTATATACGAATCATTATGGTTTTGTTAATTAGTTGAACAAAATGGTCAAATTTCACCATTTCATTTTTCTTTATAAAGATGGTTGTGGTTAACTTCCTGCTAGACTCATCTTCTTGCTGGATTATAAAGGTTTTTTTTTTTTTTTTTTCTCTTTTTACTAATATAATATAATTGAAGCTAATTCTTCAAAATGCATAGTACAAGGTACAAGGTTATATAGAGATCATAAAGAATAGCAAGAAACTATTTCAAAATAAAATTATAAAGGATCCACGCATCGCGTAGGATATCATCTAGTTCAAATTAAAATAGAGAGTTGTTAACATTTGTGGCTTGACTGCCTATTATTTATGTTTTTGGCTTTGAGTTGTTTGCGTGCACAGCTTCACAAAATTGCCTACCTTTGTTGACCTTTTCATATATATATATATATATATATATATATATCTTCGGCAGTTTTGTGAAAAATAAATAAATAAATCAATAAAGAGGATGTCATGCAATAATTGAGTAGGGTAAATTTCTCTATTCTTATTCTTTGTGATTTGTGAGAGCTTTTTTGGAGTATTTGAAGTTTGGGAAAGTGCCTCTATACTACTTTTCTATTTTTCATATTTATTAGGAAAACTTTTTTCTCGCCAACGCCTATAAATGATTTAGGACAAAATTTAGCTGCAAAATTGATTGCAGCTTAAGGATACAATTTTACTTAATATTTTTTTATTGAAGATGAATATTGACAAATCCACCATTGGATTACTTTTTTTTTAATATATTTTTTTATATCTTCAATAATTGTAAAACTTCTAGAAAATTAAAGATCAATAACTATATCGTTAATAAATTATTTAAATTTCAAGTTTTTGTAGTTTAAATCTAAACTATGCATAAAATATAATCTTATAGATTATATAGTAAATAATATTCAATTGATACAAAACTTGACATATGTGTTAAGAACATAAAGAACATGTAATCGAACTGTTAGATTTTTGCCTTGCACTTATTTGTTCATCCTTGCAATTGTTGAGTGCTTCGATTAATTAATTTTCTAATAACATATATTTTGCATTAAGTGCGTTAAGATTTAAAATTAATCAAGCTGTAATTAAAATTGAGGGTCTAAACTAGCTCTAGCATTTACATTATTGAGCTTTCAAATTTTTTTTTTTTTTTTTCTGAGTTTGAAAAATAACTCTCTACTTGTGGCTCAGTAGCACTTTTTGATATCCACAGAAATATCTTGAGTTTGAATCCACTAATTATTATAAATAAATAAATAAAAAATTCTTGCAATCATGAATTTGATAACTTGGGTGCCTGCTATGCCTACACCAAGTTTCCTGACCAATCAACTACATAATCAAAGTGTCTAGTACACAGGACTCCTCATTCTATATGTTGTGGAGAAGTGATTTATAGAAAACTTTACTACCAATTTTTGGAGAAACACAAAACTCTGTGTTCCAAAACCCCATAATATCAAAGCCAGTGTTTGGTTACCATTTCTTGTCCTAACAAATCCGAAAGGGTGTTCTTTTTTATTCAGTTTCTTCTTTCTTTGTTTTGGTGATCATTTCTTGTCCTAACAGATTGAAGATTGAATTCCAATATTTTTAGGGTTTTAGAATTGGAATTTCAAAAATAGATGCTTTTTCTTTTTGTTTGGCAATTTAAGTTAAGCTTTTTGTCTCACTTCTCCGTCAACCCCTCTCCCCCAATAATAATAATAATAATAATAATAATAACAATAAAACTAGTTGTTTTTTGAAAACTAGTTTAGCAAATAAGCTATTGAAAACTATGGGATACAAACTATTTGTATCATGAATGATTTGAATTTTTCCATTTTGAGAATTCAAAATTTTTTTCTTGACTACAATGTTTCGTTTCCTTCGTCTATTAGAATTTAAAGTTGGATGGCAAACATGATTGACGTATTTTTTTTTCTTTTCCAATATAAAATTTAAATTTGAACATCATGTTTGACTTGATTTGTTCAAGGAGTAATTATTATGAATCTTGATCCCCTTGGATTGCAGTTCTTACAGTTACAAATCCAAATCAACCCACATGCAAGTATGCTTTAATCCCACAGAAATTACAGCAAGAACAATTTAACTAACCCATAAAAAAAAAAAGTCAGATTGAACTAGGAATCCAAAATTAAAGCTAAGTAACTAAGAAGGTGAAAGACACTAAAGAATAATAGGCATGAAACAAGGGAACCTTGTATCCAAGAACAAAGGACAGAGCAAGAGACAAATGAATAACGGAAACCAACCACGAATCAGTCTGAATTTGATACCATAATACAAATAAGAATAGGTGTGGCGCCTCACCTTTAAAAGAGGTTGCTCAACACTTAGTTATTTACAAAGTTACCCTTTATCATCAATCTCAAATGCTTACCTTTCAACTGAGGAGAATGAAAACTCAAGGGAACTACTTTTTGAAGGTGGAGAGTGATTATACAATGAAGGACTTGGGGGCACAAAGACTTCAATAACTCCCTCAAGCATCTGTGTGATCTTTTTCATCGAGGGTCTCAGTGAAGGATCTTCTTGAATACACCAAATTGCCACAATCACAAGCCTCTCTAGCCTCTTCATGTCATTGCTTGCTTCCTCATCGTTTTCCATCAACTTATCTAATTTTTTATCTTTGTAGCATTCGTAAGCCCAATCTATCAATGCCTCCTCTGCTTACAACGCAAATGTAACACTAGACTTGCAACAAATAATCTCAAGTAACATCACACCAAAACTGTACACATCAACCTTAATGGAAATGGATGCTTTCCTAAACCATTCAGGTGCAAAGTACCCAATCGTCCCTCTTATTCCTATTCGAGCAGCTCGAGTTTGCTCAGCCAACAAAAGCTTTGCTAATCCAAAATCAGCAATCCTTGGTGTAAAGTATTCATCCAGAAGTATGTTTTGAGGTTTTATGTCACAATGGATGATTTGGGTGCAGCACTCTTCATGTAAGTACATGAGACCTCTTGCAATTCCAAAAGCAATTTGCACTCTTTGGTTCCAATGAGGCCTGGATATCTCAAAGAGAAAGTTAGCTAAAGAGCCATTACTCATGTACTCATATACCAATAGCCGATGCTGCCCCTCATCACAATAACCAAGCAACCGGACTAAATTTTTATGATGAGTCTCACCGATCACGCTCACTTCTGTTTTGAATTCTTTCTCACCTTCTTCTACCACCTTACCTAACTTCTTGACTGCAACAAATCTTTTTGAATCTGAAGGAAGGACCCCTTTATAAATAGTTCCAAAAGCGCCTTTTCCTACTATTTGCTTGAAGCCCCTGGTTGCTTGTTCGAGCTCTTTATATGTATAGCTTCTCACATTTGTTGCAAGTGTGCTATCAATATTCCATGGCGAATTCATCTTTTTGTGGTGCAAGTAGATAATAGCCACAATACTAGCTATGAAGAAAAGGATATTGAGAAATGCAGAGCTGCCAAGGAGTAGTGCCAAAACAACTACCACAGACTGGCTTTTCTTCACTGGAACAAAGCTATTAGGCACCTTGATGAAAGCTATTCTTGTAATATTTGTGCTATATCTTCCGTTGGACAGAGGATACTTCTTCTTCCAACAATAACCTCCTGTTTTTTCGTAAATGGCCACAACACACATGCAATCGTCAAGGCATTGCTGCTTACACTCTGTCTCATTAGCCCCTTGAACAAGGCTGTAATCTGTAAACGGCCAGTCCATATTTGTAAGCCGTACAAAGCTTACCTGCCCTTTATTTTCTTTCCATCCATTGTCGCAGCTGGGTAACGGAAAATCTGGTTTACACCCTGCCCAATCCTCATATGGGTTCAATTGAGAAAATCCATAAGGACATGAGCAAAATGTCCCGCCCCCACTTGAAGCATCTGAGGTACGACAAACACCGTTGAGTCCACAAAACCCACCTACAAAAGTATTAGCATCAAATACACCGCAAATATCAGTAATACCAGGAATGCCTTGCACTGGATCCCATGTTGAAGGACAGCTTCCACAACTTGTGTCCTGCTGTCTGAGGTGTTTGTATATTCTGAAGACCCCATCATAATCAATCCTAGCCATGTGGTAGAAAGAGTCTTTTGAGCCTGGATCTTTTTGTGTAAGGTTGAAGATGTTGGTTGAATTCTTCGCATCTTGGACGTACATGTATCCGGCTTCAGTAAAGATCAGCTGTGATTCCCAGAACATTGTCATGGTGGCAAAATAAGCATGATTAAGGACTTCAGATGGCATATTTATAGAATAAAGCACCAGATTGCCATCAAGCTGTAAAGAAAGCTGGAAGCGGCCATAAGAATAATTTGTAATAGATTGGTGAGACCTGAGTGTGGTATTCATGTACAGTATTTGGCCAGGCAATATCGTATCAGTAGGCTCTTTGAAGCTTTCCCATATAGAATAATACTGCTTATCTAAAATCACCAAGTTCCCATTGTCCAGTATAGCCGCACAACTGGATTTGGAACTAACCACTGCCATAATAATGGTTATGGCTTATGGGTTACATAAGTTAGAAAGAAACCATTACAGCAACATTTATAATGTTTGATAGGTTTTAAACATGCTGTTCTAAGCGGTTGCTGTAGTCTTGTAATTGAGATTATTTAAGAACTGGTCATTTTCATGGTCTATGACTTCTTCAGAAATTCGAATTAACAAACACCAAATTGTTTGGAAAAAGTCTAACTAATAAAACTAGCTATCGTCAAGAAAGCATGACTGCGTCAACTACTAGTAGCAATGTTATCAAATGAGAAATCCTTTTCAATTAATAAAGATAACTCTTTAATCCCTCTGCCTTAAATTAATAGTAGCTTCTTAATTACTACTAGTTTTTTATTATTCAGACAGATGTTGCTTTGCTTTGGCATTTGTATGATAGTTGAGATTTTATTTCTTGTACATCTATGAATGAATGTCCTATAAACAACATGATTCTATGTACACCTTTTGAGTTTATAATAATTAATCTAAACCAAGAATGATCAAGAAATTTATACATTTTAGGGCTAACTTGATATATTTTAAGTCTTTTTTATTTTTTAGAGTTTCAACCTATAGCTTCAACTTATATCGTCCGTTTCTGATAATTGCGCGCGCTCTTTATTATCAAACTAAGGTACTAATCAATTTTTAATAGAGGCAGATAATATTTATTTAACTTTCTACTCTTAAGTCTCAAGCTGCTAAAAGAATTGAACATGAATAAATTTTTTTACAATTATCCAATATTTAGAAGCCTTTCAAGGAGAGGTAAAGAGTGCAAAACTCATCTCTCTCTCTCTCTCTCTTTTATATATATATATATATATATATATATTTCTTTTTAAAGAAAATTTATTATCATCCCAAATTTTTTGGATCATACATTTGAAGTGGAGAGAATTAATTCTCTAGTTTATGTTTTGAATTAAAAATTATGATATGTGCTTAAAATATTTAATTATCTCAAGTAAGAGTATTTCAAGTATTCAACCTGCGGTAATAGACACAACTCAATTAGACCTCACTAGCTGCGTCATTAGCTTAATGCATGGGCAATGACTCATTGCCCAAGCTTATAAAAGTGGGATAGAAGATTTGGATTCATAATAGAGTCAATTTCCACGCCGTTCCTTGATTTAATGCATGTATCGTTGCAAGTCCTCACTCTCTCTCTCTCCCAATTAGTTTTTCTACAATTAATTGAGTAATTACTCCATCTGTTGACAATTGTCAATTCTGGCTTGAATGCCTTTTTTTTTTTTTTTTTTTTTTTTTTTTTTTGAGAATGAAATGCCTATTAATTAAAAGGTGTATATATTTGCAATTTGAAATAGTCATTAGCTCGGCTTCTCAAAAAAAAAAAGAAAGGACACATTAGGTATCTTGGTTGAAGCCTTGGCCGGCATTGTTTCGTTTGTGAAACTTGATCAAATCAAATTAAAATAGATAGCTAACATATGTGGCTTGACCGCCTATTATTTAAATTTTGGCTTTGAGTTCTTTGCTTGCACAGCTACACATAATTGCCAACCTTAGTTGAGCTTTTCAAGTATATCTATAACTATAACTAGTCGCTAACTCGTGCAATACATGGAAAACTTTTAGATCAAATGTTAAAATGTTCTGGTTTAAATATTTGTCTACTTTCAACTATTTGAAAGCTGAATCAACTCCAATTTAAGATGAAAGACGTTGTTTAAACATTTCTTATGAAAAAATGTCAAAATCTTATCACGTAAGATCATTAAAAATGAGAAATACAAATATTATGGAGTAATGTATTACAATAATTATAACATGCTCTTACATATGGTTTAATAAGTATTACAAAAGAATTAGTCAATAAAATAATATATAATTGTGCTTGTATCTTCAAGCTTTATTCAATGTTGTTCTAGGTTTTGCTTTCTGTGAAAGTTTCTAATTCTCTTTTGTTCATTGTTTAGAGATTAGATCCATACGAATATTCTAAAAGATTAAACATACTAAAAACAAAAGATATTTGACCAAATATGATCGTCCCACTATATCTTCCAATTAGCAAGTAACGTAGGACATTAACTACAACTAATCAAATAATTCATCAAATTTTGACCCTACAAAGCATGACAGCAACTATGTTACCAAAACACCCCCCCCCCCCCCCCCCAAAAGCTTAAGACATTGCATAATTTAGCAATACTACACAAATCTTAATAATCAGTCCATCAACCTTTTTCTCAACTAAGAATAGTAATCAAACAGCACTAAGAAAAAAATTGCACAAGAAAAATAAGATAAAACCAGTATGAGTATAAGGCTAGAACTGTACTCTAAATTATTGCAATTTTTTTATATAAAAAAAATCCATAATAAAAACAAACATAGAGTTAATATAATTAATTAAGAAATCAAACAAATAAAATTCTAGCAATGTTTTATACAACAATATCTAAATATCCAAACAAAATCCTACTATATCACAACCAAAAAGTACCCATAACCCTAAGCCTAGAACGAAACCAAAAAAACAAAAAATTGGTACTGAGATTGAGCAATATGGAGATTGGAGCATAATATATAGAGATTCAAAGAAAAGGGGTACCATATTGATGTAGAGAGAGTAGAATGGCCAGGGTTTTGGTTAAACAGAATAACCTCAAATATGAGAAAAGAAAATCTAAATTTGATTTTTTTTTTCTTAAATACAATTCATACTTGTGCAGTCATGCCAAGCACACAAAAGACAATTTAACGCAATGGCCCCTCTTTATTTAGAAGATGGCTCTTTTATCGGTCTTGGAATTCATATTGCACAAAAATTGCAACAGAGAAAAAAAAAAAAAAAAAACAAAGACAAAAGAACTTAAATTCATAGAGAGGGTGAAAAGAACCATTACGTTTATAATGGACCAAAGCGATCGGGTTTTCTGGGTCTTTGTTGTAGATAAGAGACTGGATTGGAGTGAGAGAGAAGGAAGGCGGCAATTGAAGCTCAAGGTTTTCACTGTATGTAGAGTTTTTAGAAATTTGGAGTTGGGTTTTTGAAAATAAATAATAAGAGAATAAATTAAATTTAAAAAATAATAATAATGTAAAAAATTGTGGAGGCTCCAAAGCTTATGTGGCACAATATAAGGAAGTCAACAAATAGTCAAACGTCTTCAATTTTATATTATATACATACATATATATATATACATATATATATATATATATATATATATATATATAGATTATTTATAATGTAAAATACTAATTTGGTCCCTTTCCTTTATATCATATTTTAGTTTAGCCCTAACTTTTTAACTGTGTCAATTTGGTCTCTAACTTTTTAATGTCATCTCAATTTAGTCCATGTTGTTATCTCTTGGATGGAAATTATTGATGTAGCTAATGACCAAAATAAAAAATTAGTTTACGTTGATGTGGCAATAAACTAATTTTTTATTTTTGTTGTTTGCTACATTTGTAATTTTCATCCAAGAGATAACAATATGGACTAAATTAATACAGTATTGGAAGGTTATGGACTAAATTGACACAAATGAAAGGTTATGGACCAATCTGAAATATGGTGTAAAAGATAGGGACCAAATACATAGTTTACCCTTATTTATATCTAAAAGATGAAGGTGAATCACATTTATGTCATCATTTTCTATCCTTCATTTCTTAAAAAAAAAAAATATGTATAAGTATTAATGTATGTAATAATGCATTATCTTTTTACTCATTCTCAAAACTAATTATAACTGTACATTTTTAGACCCCTTTAAACACAAGATGTTTAACCTAGTTATTTAGCCAAGTGATTACTTAGATAAATTATTCAGATTTAGGTTAACACAATCAAATCATATCATGTAAGTAATGCGGAAATATAAAGTACACACGATATGATAACCTAGAAAAACCAAACCGGTAAAAAATCTGGGGAGGATTTAACCTAGCTATCCTCAAGGTAAAACAGATCCACTATGAAAGAATTGAAGTTTTTACAATAGAACTTAGACCACTAACACCCTATTGCTACCTCGTGTAGAAAACTTACTACCACGACCACGTGACAGCTTTGAGTCCACAGGCTACTTTCCTTGATCCACTGCAACCACAAATGCTCCCACTTGTGACTTTGAGATACCACTCAAAGGTTTCAGATCTTCTTTAAATTATTTATGCAGCAACTGAAACGATCACCAAGTTCTAGACATAATCTTGATCTTAATAACTCTAAGTGTGAATGAAGGTAAACACCTCTAGATCTCACAAGAGATTCTACACACAGCACATCAAAGACTTCTAAAACATAGCTAGGGTTTTTCTTTTTATACTTGGAGTAAAACATAAAACCCTATACGTCAAACCGGGCTTGGGCTGAGTTGGAAATTCTACAAAAAAAAATAATCTGCACGAGGTTTGATCGGTCGAGTCTAATTTTTGATCGATAAAGCCTTGCAGATTTAGTCCAATAAATCCTGCAATCACTCGATTCCAACTTTACTAATAAACACACTTTAAGCAGCCTAAATCTAGACTCTAAGCTTTGATCATGGTTTGCCAACACATTACAAATTGAAGTTCTAATACATTTAGTTCCTAAAGTCTTAGAACCTAACAATAACTTATAAATCCTTATATAACCATCACTTTCACTACCATGACTTTACACATTCTTGAACCCAAATTAATGTAACTTATTATATAAAATACATGTAATACAAACATCTTCGGCAGAGACACCATTTATTTATTTTTAGTTTATACTTGCCCAAAAAAAATCTCATTCTACCACTATATTTATATCCGTATGTAAATGTAGTATTCAAGGCTAGGTTGAAGGGTTTAGTTCCGCTCCTACTTAGAGAACCATATGTCATCTTCATCAATTTCAAGAAATAGAAATAATAAAGATCTTAACAAATTGTTTTTTTCCTCTTTCTTTTTCCTTTTTGTATAAAATATTATATGCAAGAGGTTTTCCTTATATGAATTTTGTGGTGTACCAACTTTCTCTATGTGGTGTCAAATTCAACTTGAATAACACATAGAATCACAAATACATGCATAATAATTTTATAACAAATATAATTGACGTTACTTTAAAAACAAATCACTTCCATCATACTAGAATAAATTATTCGTCAGATATTATGGTTTTACATCACTTTATTCTTATAATTATTATTAATTTTTTGAGCTATGTTTACTAATTACGGCTGTTTATTCAGTCCACTTTGGTCCCTTTTGGACTATTTGGTCCAGTTCAGTCCAATTCAATCCACTTCAGTCCATTCTGTCCAATTGGGTCAAATCTAGTCCATATTGTCCACTTTGGTCCAATTATATATTCATTTTGGTTTGTTGTTTCACTTTGGTTCGATTCAGTCCTGTTTGTTTTTAGACCCTTTACAACACAACCAAATTAACCTAGTTAATTAGCCAAGTGATTACTTATTCAAATTATGCAGTTCTAGGGTAATACAGATAAATCATATCAATGTAAAGTGCGAAAAATAAAGAACACAAAGATATGATGACCTAGGAAAACCAACCGATAAAAAACATGGGGAGGATTTAACCTAGCTATCCTCAAGGTAAAACTGAATCCACTATGAAAGAATTGAAGTTTACACAATAGTCTCTTAGACCACTAACATCCTATTGTTACCTCGAGTAGGAAACTTACTACCACGACCCCATGATAGCTCCGAGTCCATGGACTACTTCTTTCTTGGATTCCCAGCAAGTACAAGCACTTCCGCTTATGTATCTTTAAGCTCTTGAATCTGCAACTGAATGATCACCAAGTTCTTGACATAATCTTGAATCTTGGAAACCCTAGGTATGTGTGAAGGCAAACACCTCTAGATCTCACAGAAAATTCACACACACAGCATAAAGAGCAACCTAAAACGTGGCTAGGGTTTACCTTTTTATACCTAGGGCAAAACATAAAACCCTACACATCAAACAGGCTTGGGCTGAGTTGGCAATTCTACAGAAAAATCAATCTGCACGACTTTCAATCAGTCGAGTCTAATTCTCGATCGATCGAGCCAGGCAGATTTACACAGTAAATCCTGCAGCAACTCGATTCCAACTTTACATAAGAAACATATACTTTGAGCAAGTCTAAACAAGACTAAAACGTTTTGATCATAGTTTGCCAACATTACAAAATGAAGTTCTAATACATTAGTTCCTAATTCCTTAGAACCTAACAAACTCCCCCTTTGGCAATCCGTGACAAAACACAAACTTAACAAAATGCTCAAAGTTATATAAAAACAGCCCATTATAAAAACATTGCCGAACAAAACAAATCCAACCTAACTACTATCTATTAGTTGCAAGTGTAGACAGCAGCACGACTGAATCAAGCTGTATATTTCCTGAAACACTCAACAAACGCATAAATGCATGTGTGAAAATACAAGTAAAACAAAATAACTTCTTGATTTCACATAACACAAAGTAAAGACATATATCATGAATAACTCATAAATATAAATCAATAAACAAAGTGAAACAAGTTACATATACAATCAATGTATCTCCCCCTATCATGGACAACCCAAAACAAAATACATCATGAACCAAAAAATGTAAATACAAAATGAAGCACCTAGATACAATCTAAAAGCTCCACAGCTCTAAATAAAAAAAAAGTCTCCCCCTAACTACAAAACTCATCTACAAATGTACTCCCCCTTTTTGTGACGGAATGCCAAAGGATAATAAGAATCCATCATCAAAAGGAGGTGGCGAAGGCTACAGTTTCAAGTGCTCCAAATCTGCTAGCAAGGCATGAAGCTCATCAAGCATGTCCACTAAAAGCTGACCATGAGCCGCCTGAACGGTCATGACAGTCTCCAACGTACGACAAATGTCTGAATCATCCGAAGTAGATGGTGGAGGAATAGCAGCAGTAGCAGTAGCATCAGCAGCAGGATCAACAGACTCCTCAGCCGTAGTATCACCTGTAGAAGAGGGAAGAGGAGGTGCGACACCAGAAGACTCAACCCAAGGGCGTTTAGAGCTTGCTTTCAACTGAGCAGCCATCTACCTAAGAAAGGTGGCACCGATGGGAGCAATAATATGAACAAGCTCAAAAGCCGAAAACACATATAATCCTAGATGTAAAAGAATCCAATGAATAAAAATGAGAAAAAAAAAGAGCATGAGCAGTAGAACCACTCCTATGAACCTCAATCAAAGAATGAATAAAAAGATGAGGAAAGCTCATAGGAGCATCAGTAACAAGGGTATACAAAAACTCATAACGCTCCAAAGGAATGGTGTGTAGATGAGAGATAGGCCACAAAGAATGACAAGCAATCTGAAAGAAAAGATAGTGAATCTTAGTGAGCTCAGCAGTAGTGATCTGAGGATTAGAACCCCACTGGAAAATATCTAGTGATTTAAGACATGATGTCATTTAGGGGAGGAGACTCATCATAAGGGTAGACAGGATGCTAGATAAGTGGCACCCCAAGAGCATCAGCCAATACTGAAGGAGTAATGGTGTACTCATTACCCCATTTCCAACTCCTCACAAGAGTATTGGAGTCATAGGCGTGGACCGAGAGGTTCGAGTAGAACTCTCTGATTAAGGTAGCTGGAGGAGGATGATCAACATCCAACAGAGGTAACCAGCCCTGATGCTCAAAGTTACGCCTAATCTCAGGGTCAAGCTCATCTAACATAACCTTTCTCTGAGCCCAAATGTTCCTTTTAAGGTTAAGCTTCTCATAGGCTTCTTGATGTTTCTCACTCAGAAATCTACCACTGTCAAAGGTAGGAGCAGAGGGTGAGGGGGCAGACCTATTTGCTTTAGTCTTCCTAGGCATGATGCTAAAGATCAAAAGGATAGACACAAAAGAGATAGAGAGGGGAAAAAGGAACAACCAAGGGTAAACTGCAAGTTAGCACAAAAAAAAAAGAAACAGCAGTTCTATATGATGCATGAACAATATCAACGCATGATGCATTCTCTAATGCAGTGAGAATAAGTTCAATTTAACTTTAAATTCACAAAATTGGCTTGAGCATAGAGTTTATACCAAAAACCCTAAAATTTTAAAAACCACTTGTACAATTTTCAAGAAATTGACCAATTGATCATTAATCAAGATAGAAAACACAATATAATGATCATATGAATCAATCCAACAAGCCAATTTCATCAAATTAAACCTAATTGAACAAAATCTCCAATTCGGGTAGATTCAAGCCCTAGAAATTCAAAATTTTCCCAAATCATCAAATTGATCAAATTAATGCACAAAGATCAGTTTTATATTGTCCCACAACAAAAACCCATTAATCAATTTCCAAAGAAAAGACTTAAATTATCAAAAATCCCAAAAATACTTAGGTTCAAAATTTACCAAATATGCATGACAAAAATGCATGAAACTTGAAAATAAATAAAAAAGGAAGGGTAAATTCCTTGGGAGAGAAAAACCTTACAAAAAGATCAGAGGAAAACGACAAAAATCTTGATTGGTAGCCTTGACCAATAGGATAGAGAGAGAATAGCTTTTGAAAAAGTTGAAAAAGTGATGAATAAGTGAAAAGCTAAAGGTTTTTAAAAAAATCTCCATACGATTTTCGATCGATCAAAAATTAGGTTCGATCGGTCGAAAATGCTTTTATTAATCCACATCAATCAAGCACCGATCGAAATAGACAGAAGCTGACCAAAATTTTAATCGCATTTTTGATTGGTCGAAAAACAGGTTTGATCGATCGAAAATCTGGAAAACACAATTTTTTGAAAAATAGAGCAATTTTGTGCAACAACTCCTCAACGCATTGAATATTATGAATAAAATGCATAAGTATGAGATGAAATGCTTTTCAAAAACACTTGTTTTAGACCCAGTTTTCCTAAAATTAAGATTTTCAATCAATTCACCTTAAATTCTCAAACAACAAACATGTTTTGCATAAAACTCAAGGAATTTTCAAACTTGGTTGGCCAAACCAAAATCACACACAATAACATGAACAAAGTTTAGCAAAGAGTAACTTGTGTAGTGTGTGCAACTAGTAAAACCTTGAGATACATGTGAGGTGATATGTGAACAGTGATCAATCACAATCTCTACGAAATTCATCACATAGAGTTTGAAAGAGACTATCACCTAAAGAGTTATATCATATAACTCTCACATCTCTTAGAATAAAAGCTTGCAATCATGTAAGTTTTTTGATTTGCCTCATAATGTACACACCAATTTTACTTAATTAGAAACTTATTAAAAATAGCCGGGATAATGTACACACCAATTTTATTAGATTTTGAATTTATTATAACCCAATAATGTACACACCAATTTTAGCAATTAAACCAAGGCTACACCTTATGTTCTTTTTATGCATGTACTACACTTTCTCGAGTACAAAATCTTATGATATGCACTAAGGTGTTCATGATTGGCTAGTAATCAGTGGTGAGATGGTTATTTATGCCTTTCTTAATAAGTTCAAGTTCGACAATCAAAGGCATGTGATTTCAAGATCAAGATCATGTGATAAAAAACTATAAACATCTTCCCACACAACATGCACTACAAAGCTCAAACTAGTAAAGTGCAATAAATAAGCTCATCAAAGCTAAACAAGGTTCATAAACATGTTATGTAAAGCTAAATTGGCCAACCTTGATTTCAAATCCAAGAAAAATAATGCAAAACACATTTTGCTTCCTTTTTGCTTCCTTTTTTATTTATTTATTTTGAATTAAAAAAAAAAAATCCTAGAATGAAATGCATGAATGTTATGCAATGCAAATCCTAGAAAACAAAGAAAACAAAATAGCAAGAAAAAAAAAGGTCATAATGAGTAGAGCGATGAAGCACAAGGACCATGTCAGAAAGACTTAATTAGATCGAGCCTTTTGCATCCAAAGCTTTTTAGATGCAACTCTAGCATTGGAGTTATTATTCATATTAGAATGATGACCAACTCCAGGATTGGAATAAAGGTTTAGAGCCTTTACCAATTCACCAATAAGTACCATAGGATCTTGTTCTTGAGGCACAAATACTTTTGGTTTATTTGCTGGCTTAGTAGCTTGCAACTTGAAACAGTTTAGACGAATGTGCCCAGACTTTCCACGAAAATGACAAACCCATGCAGGCTTAACTTGCAACTTGCCCTTAGGAGGATTAGGAGCCTTAGGTTTAGACTCTTGAAGATCAACCCTAATCTTCCTAAGAGGTGTAACTTCTATAGATTTAGCAGCCTCACTCACAGAGGGTTTGACAACCTCACTCACAGGGGCTTCAGTAGAAGGAACAAAAATTGTGGAATGGTGTTCAGGCATAGAGATGCTTTCTACAAAACCTATGCCAGTTTTGTCAGAGGAAGACTTTTGAACACTCAGCATGTGATCAAGTTTGGGGCTTGCAAACCTATTAGATTGTTCTCTAGCAACAGATAATTCAAGTTTCAAATTCGTAACTTTATCAAGCAAAAACATGTTCTCAGTCTTCACATTATTCAACAATTTATTAGCATCAAACAGTTTCATAAGCAAATTTTTCTTTTCAAGTTCAAGAGATGCAATTTTCTTTAAGCCTAAATCAACACTCATAGCATCCTTTGCAGCAACTTTGCAAAGTTTATTTTAGGCTTCTTGTAAATCTGCATCCTCAGAGAGTTCTCCATCAGAAGGGTTCTCCTCAACAGCAATACTTTCATCAACTACAGCAGTAGCAGTGAAAGTAATGAAATTTCCATCCTCATCACTACCAGACTCATTGTCAGAAACTTCATCATTCTCAGTCTTCACATTATTCAACAATTCATTAGCATCAAACAGTTTCATAAGCAAATTTTTATTTTCAAGTTCAAGAGATGCAATTTTCTTTAAGCCTAAATCAACACTCATAGCATTATTTGCAGCAACTTTGCAAAGTTTATTTTAGGCTTCTTGTAAATCTGCATCCTCAGAGAGCTCTCCATCAGAAGGGTTCTCCTCAACAGCAATACTTTCATCAACTACAGCAGTAGCAGTGAAAGCAATGAAGTTTCCATCCTCATCACTACCAGACTCATTGTCAGAAACTTCATCATCACTAAAGGTTACAGCCATAGCCTTACCCTTAGACCTCAAGAATGTAGGACATTTAGATTTCACATGACCATACCCTTGACACCCAAAAAATTGTTGACCCATAGAGTGGCCGTTTGGATAGAGATTATCCTTGCGGCTCGCGTTTTGGTTATTTATTTTTTTTTTTTTCCAGCCGCTAATGTTGACTATGAGGGACAAAAAACATTGTGCATGAACAGTGCACGCACTGTTCATGTAATAAAAAATATTAAAAATGGGTCCCACGGCACTATTCACATATTTAAAAATTATTTTGCTACAGTGTTTTCAGTTTTCAGTTTTCAGTTTTCAGTTTCAGCAACAATAAGCTCAATCCAAACGGACCTAGAATTATTTGAAGGTTGACCTAATTTTTCTTTAGGTTTTTCAGTGTTATTAACCTTAGTGGGATCATTCCTCCTAAAATTTCTAGGTTCAACAGTGTTCTTACCTCTTGCCCTTCTGTTATTGTTCCTAAGAAAATTTCTAAAGTTCTTGGCAAGGTAAGCAATCTCTGTAGCAGAAAGCTCATCATCAAATCCACTTACCTCAACATCATCAACAGGCTTAAGAGCCATTGATTTGGATTTGCTAGTCTTAGGTAAGTCCAACTCATAGGACTGAAGAGATCCTACAAGTTCATCAACAGGAAT
This sequence comes from Quercus glauca, assembly GCA_023736055.1. Classification (NCBI taxonomy): domain Eukaryota; kingdom Viridiplantae; phylum Streptophyta; class Magnoliopsida; order Fagales; family Fagaceae; genus Quercus; species Quercus glauca. The sequence continues at coordinate 104,061,463 of CM043318.1, forward strand.
GGAGTCCACATCCTTGCTTTCAGTGATGGTAGTCACTTTGGGTCTAAAATCTTCAGTCAAAGATCTAAAAATCTTCCTAACAATTTTAGGTTGATCATAGATTTCACCTAGATTATAAGCAGAATTAATAATATCATTAAGCTTAGCATAGAATTTATCAAAAGATTCATCATCAGACATCCTAATGCTTTCAAATCTAGTTGTTAATTGTTGCAGCTTATTAATTTTAATTGCATTTGTGCCTTCATGCACAGTCTGGAGGATATTCCAAGCAGTATAAGCAACCTCAATATTAGAGATTCTCTTAAATTCCTCCATAGAAACAGTATTAAAGATAGCATTCATAGCTTTGCTATTAAAAGCGGCTGCTTATTTCTGAGAAGTTTTCCACTCACTCACAAGAGTAGTGGGCTTCTCCCATCCGTATTCAACGGAGTTCCAAACTATTTCATCAATAGATTTCAGAAATGCTTTCATCCTTACTTTCCAATAAGTATAATTATTCCCATCAAAGTGAGATGGAATAACAAGAGAGTGTCCGTGTTCCATGACAACCAGGGTCAAGGATCAGCTCTTAGATCAAAGGATCTAGAACAAGAGAGCTACTTGCTCTGATACCACTTGTTTGTTTTTAGACCCCTTACAACATAACCAAATTAACCTAGTTAATTAGCCAAGTGATTACTTAGTCAAATTATGCAGTTTTAGGTTAACATAGATAAATCATATCAATGTAAAGTGCAGAAAATAAAGAACACAAAGATATGATGATCTAGGAAAACCAAACTGGTAAAAAACTTGGGGAGGATTTAACCTAGCTATCCTTAAGGTAAAACTGAATCCACTATGAAAGAATTGAAGTTTACACAATAACGACTTAGACCACTAACATTCTATTGCTACCTTGAGTAGAAAACTTACTACCACAACTCCATGATAGCTCCGAGTCCACGGACTACTTCTTTCTTGGATTCCTAGCAAGTAAAAGCACTCCGCTTGTGTATCTTTAAGCTCTTGAGTCTGCAACTGAATGATCACCAAGTTCTTGACATAATCTTGAATCTTGAAAACCCTAAGTATGTGTGAAGGCAAACATCTCTAGATCTCACAGAAGATTCACACACACAGCATAAAAAGTAACCTAAAATGTGGCTAGGGTTTACCCTTTTATACCTAGGACAAAACATAAAACCTTACACGTCAAACGAGCTTGGGCTGAGTTGGAAATTTTGCAGAAAAATCAATCTGCACGACTTTCGATCGATCGAGTCTAATTCTCGATCAATCAAGCCAGGCAAATTTACACAGTAAATCCTACAGCAACTCAATTCCAACTTTACATAAGAAACATATACTTTGAGCAAGTCTAAAAAAGACTAAAACGTTTTGATCATGGTTTGCCAACATTAAAAAATGAAGTTCTAATACATTAGTTCCTAATTCCTTAGAACCTAACAGGTCCACTTCGAGCTATTTGGTCTAGTTCTGTCCAATTTAGTCCACTTCGGTCAACTTGGGTCCAATTTAGTCCATTCAGTCCACTTAAGTCCATTTAGTTCAATTCAGTCCATTTCAATCCACTTTAGTGTATTTACTTAAGAATGAGAAAAATCAAGTTTGGGTTAAGTGTATGATAATCTTTTATTATCATGATAATCTCCTTAAGAGAATGAGAATTTGAATAATAAATTTGAAAATTAAAAACTTTAGTTGTACCAAAAGAAATTAGGAAAATATAGTGCATATTAACAATAATTAGAAGAATATGGACTACTTCAAAAAAGAATAATATCAATTAAAAACACCAAAAATGATACAATTATATATTTGTAAAAATAGCGAGATGAAAATTACTTTTAGAAATTGTATAATTTTTAGGGAGAACAAATTGTTTACAATAAATTATACATTATACCACATCTCAAAATAATTATATATTTCCATAAATTCCAAGGGTCTGTGACTAGTATGAGTAAAACCTATTACACACTTGTGTGTATCTAATACTATATATAATAGCAAAAGCTTTAAGGAGGTGCTGCCACGTTAGGGAAAAAGACCCCTTAAAATGTTGACACGTATACAATTTTCCCTTTAAAAAACCGTACAGTGAGTTTGGAAGACACACTTTCATCAAATGTGTATCTATAAAAACACCAAGACACAATTTCATCAAACGCTCTAACTTCCGTTTCTCCTCTTTTGGCTACTCTCTCCTTTTGCTTCCTTTTGATTTTCTTAACACCGATGCTTACGATACAAAGATAGAGAAGGAGGAAAAAATAAACCTTGCGATTCAGAGATGAGAAGGAGACAGACGTTGAGAGAACTACCATCAGTAAGTTTTTCTTTTTTTCATTCTTTCTTAGATTTGGGTATGGGTATGAAATATGAATTAGTTTTGAGAAATTTGGTTGAATTGATTTTAATTTAGGTATTTGGGTTACATTAGGTTTTGATTTGATTTTTTGAAATTTGGGGTTATATATGATTTAGGTTTGGAGAGGGCAAAAATAGAGAAATAAGAGAGAACAAGAGTTCGTTATTCGGAAAGAGCGGAAACCTTTATCGGTAATTGTTTTTCTTTTTTTTTAATATTGCTTTAAACGTTTGAGTTGATTTAGTATTAGGTTTGGGTATTTAATTGAATTGATTTTGATTCAATATCTGTCTTCCTTTTTTACTTTTTCCCCTTAAACTACACTCTTAGATACCATTTAGAGGACAGAAAAACAGTGAGTCGGAGATTGAAAGTTTGATTTTTTTAATTTGATTTTGATTGTCAATTTGATTTTTTTTTTTTTTCAATTAGTTTGTTTTGGGAATAGAAACAATTAAATAGGAATGTTGATTGAAATCATTAGCAGACAAATAACTTGTGGAGTATGACTTAGTTTTGGTTGATTAGTAGTTTGGATTTGTAAGGTTGAATTTAATCAACCATTGTGTTGGCTTTATTCCGTGCCAAATTTACTTGTAATTTAGAAATTAGTAACCCTGTATTTAGGTGGGAATCATGTAAGGGTAGTGAGTGAGAGAGTGTGAAGAAATGCTCAAGATTGTGCAAGGATGCAGAGACTTGCGACTGGCAAAGCCGCCAACTGCAGCACACGAGTGAAGCGTGCAGAGAAGATGAACAGTCACGCCAGCTGGAGCACTACAGGACAAAAAGTCCAATCTAGCAGTTCTGTTAGCTTGCGGCTTGAACTCGCGACTCAGTCAAGTTGCGAGGCCAAGTCGCCAGCCAGCTCTGTTTTGAAAAACCTGACTCTTCGCATTCTACTCTCACCCTAGTATAAATACCCCTTATATCCACAAAATGTAGAGAGCTTCCAGAGAGAATTTTGAGAGAGAAACGCTAGAGAAAAATAAGATTGAATCATCCACAATCTTCACATAGAGATTCTTCAAATTCCTCTACTTTGACCCTCTCTATTGTTACATCCTTGAGAGGTTCATACTCAAATCCTTTTCTCACCATACCTATATCTGTGAGAAGGTCATTGGTGCTTTAGGAAGTAGTTAGGAAGGGACCAATGGTTATTGGTTGATGCTATGGGTTATAGCGGAATCCGGTAAGCTAGAAAAGAAAAAGGCTCGGCGCAACCTCATTAGAGCAAGAAGCTTGGAGGGCTTCGATACACTGGGTAGATTAGGCTTGGAGGGTCTATTGCTGTTCATGTATCCTAACTACATTTTCTAGTGGATTATTGATCGCTTGGAGGGCGGTAGAGAGGTTTTATGCTGAGAGCTTCGGTTTTCTCTTCGATAACACATCGTTGTGTTGTTCTTGTGTTTCCATCTCTCTTCCCTTAATCTTTGCTATTTAATTTCTATTGTGGATGTGATTTTATTTGGTATAGATTATTTATCAATTCTGTTATTAGCTTATGTTCATTTTCCGCACATGTATTGTTTGATATTAAGTTTGAATTGGTAATTTGTAATTTGGGAGTCTAAACGTTCATAGTGTTTTACACACTATTTGAACATTCAAGATTTGTTTTGATTAACGTTTTTGGAATCCATTTCTATATATATATATATATATATATATATATATATATGTATATTAATATGGGCATGTTGTTCCTTTGGGAAAGGTTACTATGTAAATTTTAAGGATTTCTTTGTTTTTCAGCATTGATAAAGATTATTGATATAGATGCTCTTATGCTATGAGCGCATCAACTTTTATATGTTTATCAAGTCAATGATATGGACATGCAGCACCATGAAAAAGATAAGATAATCATGGCTTTTTATGAATCAAGTTCTAATTCAATAAAAAAACAATATATCACATGTATTAATCACGGCACACATGAATAAATCTAATACTTATGCAGAAACAATTACTACAAAATTTTTAATATGAAGAAAAGAACTTTTCTTTCATTCTAAAACACAATTAACGCATTAGTGCTATTTTGTTCTCAAAGAAAATTGACCTGTAAAATTTTTATGATTTCATTAATATTTTCCCATCTTTTCCCAGCAGCCAAATAGATTGTTAGAGTCCTCTTCTTTCTTTTCTTTTTAGACTATGCTTTGTAGCAAATTTGGCTTATTTGTGTTTGTATAGTTTTACAATTCAATCTGCCTCTAAGATTACACAGTCTTAGTTTTGCGAAATTTGAGTTTCTATTAGTCATGATTTTATAACTAGTAATTTTAAGTCCAAACCGAGTTTTGTATGATCAGAAAATATGATCAGAAACTTGATGTATTAAACCATGCTTTGTAACAAAACCTGTATTTAGCAAGTTGTTCAATGTAGATAATATAAAAAAAAAAACATCCAATAGGAAAAAAAGAAATCCGAACATTTCAAGCAAAGAGTAACATAGCAATCAATACATATTTCATCAAAATATATGCTTAAATATAGCTTAATTGGCACTTCTTTCTCCTATAATAATTAGTTGAAAGGTGAGGTCAAGAGTTTAAAATCTGCCAGGTACGTCTATAACTTACCAATAAAACAAAATGGAACAGGTGAAATGTATTGGTTGTAAATTGTAATATGTGATTCCCATATGTATTGGGATGCCTTGTGAGGATATTTTGTGTTCTAAATGTTTCTTAGATTTGTTTCAATGAATTACCTGCCTGAAAAAGAAAAATGAATAAGTAAAAAAATATGCAGATAGTAGAAGTGTTTAGGATGGGGCCATGAAGGTATCAATTCTGCATATAGTTGGATCACTACATATTAAGAGGCATATTTTCTACTTACCAGATTCTATAGTCATATTGATTGTCCATGATTTAAAGTTGTCCTCTGGGTGGAGGAGGTTTAATCCAAGACATTGGAATACATTTCAGAAGATCCAGCAATTAACAATTATGCAAATCCCTAATATCTATGGAGTGGCTTATATGAGAATTCTCTGTATTTTTTGCATTATGAATATGAAATTTGTTCCCACACCTACGCAATAACATGTTCCATATGACTATGGCTTTACAATTACATAACCTATACATCAAGCTGAACAATAACGTCCATATTAGATTAAGTTTCTTAGCTGGAGAGCAAAACATACTTCCCACTCACATAGATATTTTGTAACATATTGTAAATGTGAAGAATCTTACATTTTTTTCTTTTTTGAAATTTCAATATAGATAGAAAAAGAAAAATAAAAGGGCAAGATTGTTTCCAAAAGAAGGCTTTTAATTTATTGTGATTTATAATATGTGAGCAAATGGTGGCCAAAAAAAAAAAAAAAGAAGAGCTAAGAGGATTTCAGAAATATCTTCAGTAACATCATAGCCTATGATTCATAGGAAAGAGAAATAGGATTCAGATTCTTTTCTTTTAAATTAATTATTATAGTGGAGTACAAAAGGACGAATTTGAAGGGTTTAAACAGTTAGTTGTTTAAGGCGGCACATAAATATTGGAGAAGCATCCAAATTAGTGGAAAAAATTCACAGGGGATCTCATAAAAAAGAAAACACAAACTCTTTACTAATTTAATTGCCACCATTTCATACAGCTATGAGTGCACACAGCATCCCTCATGTCTTTCATTAAGAGAACATTCTCTTCGATATTCCTTCCCATGACAAGTGCGGTTTGGTGCTGACCAATCAATATACTTAAGCCGAGGCTTAAATCCTATTGGCCTAGACTATAGTAATACATTTATAGATTATGTTACAACATAGATAGGTCTACAATCACCCATTTTAGATGGCTTGGGAACCTTAGTAATTCATGAGAAGATGGTGGTGTTTACCTCCTTAATAATTAGTACCTGACCTGAAAAACAATTGAATGGCACTTGTAACATCTTGCACAACACTCTTTAATTGAGAGAGATGAAAACTCACCTTTAAATCCCCTTGGAATGGATGAGCCGTGCCACCAACACTTTATACTTCACTACTTTAGAGTCTTACATTCTTCCAATAAGCCACAACACATTAAAAAAATGACACCTAAGATATTTCCAAATAAACCAAGGTAAAATAAAATAGTTTTTTTGGCAGTAAAATTGTAGCACTATTGAAACTTCATTCAGGCAATCTCACAAACACATCAATGGCATGCCAAGGATGCTCATCTAATATAAACACAAACAAAAGAAAAAAAAGCGTCTCATATTAATATAAACAAAGCATAAAAGTTTTGCACCAAAAAAAAAAAAAATTTGAAACAGAGAATAAAAGTTTTGCACCCAAAAAAAAAGAATTGAGATGTAGAGATACCTCAACCAAAGCAGGGAGATTCTGTCAGTATTTATAATCCGTGTGAAAAGGAATAAAGGGAGGAAGGAAATCAGATAGGCAGCCGTTACTGAGAAACAGTAGAGCAGGAAGATGAGTAGCTTTCAAACTCTTTGTTTTCTCACACAATACCTGAACAAACTCTCTATTTTCTCACACAATACCTGAACGCTTCAATGTTTTTTTTTTTTTCTTTTTCTTTGTCCTCCCTTTAAGCTTCCATCTACGTTACATATTACAAGACCCTGAACTCAATATTTCAAAACCTTAAATGCAAAACCTAAACGCTTCCCTTTTTTTTTTTTTCCTTTTTTTTTTTTTTCCTTTTTTCTTTCTTCCAAACGGCCTTGAACGTACCTTTTTTTTTTTTTTTTTTTTTTTTTTCGTTTTTTCTTTTTTTCCTTTTTCAGCCCTTTAAGCTTTCCTCTACGTTACCCAATTCTTGCGTTCAAAGATGTTTAAGTCTATTGATGACTGTGCAATTACCATACCAACATTTTTAAGTCTTTTTTTCCTTTTTCATTTTTTCTTTTGTTTTTTTTTTTTTCTTTTCTCTTGTGGAACTAAATAAATATAAGATAGGCTGAATTAAATAGATAGTGGAATTAAATAAATAGACAGTGGGAGTAAATAAATAAGTAGTGGGCTGTAATTATAGGGCTGGGATTTATAGGGTTGTAAATTGTAAAAACCAATTAAAAATTGAAGGAAAAATTATTTTTTTAATAAAGAAAATGACGTGGCAGCTGATGTGGCGCAATGTGAGAGTAGCAAAATTAAATTCTACGCTTCAGCTTTTAGTAATATATAGATATAGATTGGATAAAACATACTAGAGAGCATCTTCATCATTAAAACAGATTACACATTGCAAACCGGTTTAAGAAAGAATCATTTTAATTAAATATGAATTATGACAACACTCTAATTTGGTGTAGAAAGATGTTTCCTGTCACCCTTGGTATTGCACGATTAGTATTTTATACATTGGCTTAGCGAGTCAGCAAACTGTGATGCTTTTCTCGGCCAAAATGGCAAAATACTCATTTCAGCCAATCTTTATAGTAAAATGCCCTCTGTCTGAAACTATTTAAGGATATGTTCCTGTTTTGAAACTCAATTTTCTAAAAATCGAGTTATAGCGGAATTAAACTTTAAAAAAAAAAAAAAAAAATTTGTGGGACTCGAGTTCATGGAACTCAAGTTTTTAGTGTTGAACTTGAGTTCCATGAACTCGAGTTCCTTGAAAATATTGAAGTGGAACTCAAGTTCTATGAACTCGAGTTCCATTCAAAGAACTTGAGTTCCACAAAATTTTTTTTTTTAAAGTTTAATTTCGCAATAACTCAGTTGTCCAAAAATCGAGTTTTATGTTGAAACTCAATTTTCTAAAAATTTAGTTTCAAAACAGGGACATATCTCTAAATAGTTTCAGACAGAGGGCATTTTGCTAAAAAGTTTAGCAAAAAGGGGTAAAACCCAATTTTAGCTTGCTTTTCTCGGTTTTTAAAGTGGGAGAGTGTGAATGCAGTAATACACTCCAAGTATATGTGCTTTATTTATTTGTGAAAGGGCATAAAGATCGAGTTCTGGCCAACTATCAAAACTTTACATAACATTTTCAATTGCACCTCCACGTACCAAATTCTAGATTGGACAATGGTTGATCTAGTTTCTAGATTTCATTATGAAATGCAACGCATTCCATAATGAAACTGTCACACTCAGAATCTTGCTCTTTTCATAGGTGATAGATTATTGAATGTGTCAAAAGTTTAAGTTGTTACAGAGTTGTGAACTTTGGATGTCAGATACTATGATAAACTAGTCACGGACCTCGTGCGTCGCGTGTGATAATGTTTTTAGAGTGGTCTCATTAATATATATTTTTCAATTTGATTTAATTTAACAAATAATAATGTAATTCATAATTATATTTTCATTTATTATAGTGACAATTACAAATGTAATATATATAATTTTCGTCATATCAAAATCAAAACAATACAATTTTTCTTAAGAATTCAAAAAGTAAGTTAGTGAAAATATTAATTTTTTCAATAAAATTTATTTGTAATATTTTGTGTATCATAAAAAAGTATATAAAATTTGGAAATTATTCTTTTAGTTTAATTTTTCTACCATACAATCAAAAACACCAGAAACATAACTAAAAAAATTAATAAAACTTATAAAAACTACAATTTAAAATAAAAAAGAAAGGGAAAAATAAAAGATTGAAACTGTAGGGATGAAAGGCCTAGATATAGGTATTGGGCCGTGGGCCGTACCTAAGGATGTTAAATATCCCAAGGACAAATAAATACTAGCGGAGGCATACAAATTAAGGAGCCATGGACGAAGTCTAGTCATAATGAACAGGAAACGTTGTCCGAGGAGAAGTACCTCATCGGCTAAGCAGAGTAGAGGTCAAAAGTCCGACCCTTCATCAAGAACAAGGCAACAGCCAATCGTGTTGGTAAGGATAACCATCAGAGAGGGATAAGACAAAAGAGAGTTGGGAAATATCTGAGAAGAAAGCTGCTACCACCGCATTGAATGCTCTGCAGCTAACTCCCTAGACGCATTAATTTGGAGGTGATACTTGAACAGTAACTTTCAGCCTTACAGCTACCCATAAAGATTTCGAGAAGGTGCTGATGGAACAAGTATCAAAATCAGCAATTTGATCTACACGTGGAGGGTTGAGATGAAGGAAGGAAGGGAAATATAAGGGAGAAAACCCCATTACAAAGGAGATCATCAAAAAATCTAAGTAAAAATCAATGTATGCTCAAGAACTGTAATTTTGTACAAGTCTAAAAGAAATATATAAGAACAGACCATCCTCAGACTTGGCCGAGGAGAACTTTTCCTGCATAAAACTACTTGTTTTATTCTTTCCAGCAACAACTAACCTACTGTGATCACCATCCACCTAACTCATTGAAAGTTCATTTTCAAGCCCACTCTTTAACAAATTCATTGTTTTGGGTTCTTTGGGCCATTCACCATCCATTTGGGCTTTGGAAGCAAATCATTTCCTTACAATTGACACCGTCTGTGGGAAAATTGAGCATACCTGAGTTGGTTTAGTTATGATGAATTCAGAAGAGTCAGTGGGGTTGTAACTTCAAGATCATTTTGTGAATCTTGAATGAAGGAGAGATTGTGAGGTTAGTGTTCATACAACCCATACCAATAGGAGTCACTCCAGGAGTGGGAGTCATGTGTCTCATAGGGAGGATACCAAGAACATGCAGAAAGAAATAGATCATTTATGTAGGAAGTTACGTCGGAAACAAAGGAGAAGGTCACCATCAAGCACGAAATCTCTATCTGACGATGATGATAGTTACAGACCTCGGTCAAGGACTCCCCCCCCAGTGAGTCTTACTCCTACAAAGAAGAGCGCCATCATAGGCAGAGAAGTAAAAGCCCGACCTACAAAGGCTTGGGGAATGATGCTATGAGCAGGGTGTTGCGCCAAATCTCGAAGTCTCCATTTACTAGAGGATTGATAGGGCAAATCTTTCTTGACGGTTCACACAACCCACGTTTACCATGTATAATGGTAAAACAAACCCGGTGGAACATGTCAGTCATTTTAACCAAAGAATGACTGTACACTCTAGGAATGAGGCCTTGCTGTGCAAGGTGTTCTCATCTAGCTTGGGGTCAGTCGCAATGAGGTGGTTCGATGGTTTGGAAGAGGGATCAATCGACTCCTTTCAAGAGCTTACCAGGGCCTTTGGGTCTAGATTTGTCACTTGTAGTAGGGTTCCTCGCCCTCTGAACTCTTTGGTATCTATGACTATGAGAGAGGGTGAAACTCCAAGAACTTATTTGGATAGATATTGGGAGATGTTTAATGAGATAGATGGAGATTTTAAGGATGTATCCATAAGGACGTTTAAGGTGGGCTTGCCCACTAAGCACGACTTGAGGAGAACTTTGTAACCAGGAAGAGAAATACTAGTTCAAAAGAGAAAGCAATACACATATATAAAAAAGACATTCCTTGGGCCTAATCAAGGATCCTTTTTTCTTCATAATTTTGTGATCCTAGTCATTTCTTTGGCGTCTTTACTCATTGTGATTAACTTTAGCTCATTAAGTAGTCAATATCCTACCCATTCTCTAACAAATCTATTGTAGTGGGCTCATTGGGCCACTGTCAGGGTCGTTCTTAGGCCGTGGTTCAATTTGTGTCCTTATAGTAACCATTTTCCTTAAACCAAAAAAAAAAAAAAAAAAAAACAATTCCAAAGGGTAAAAAGGTAGAGAAATTTTTTTTTGAAAAAAGAAGAAGTATTGTATTAATGCTATCATAATCTACTCTAACTTCAAATCCAATATGTGAAAAATAAATAGATAAATAAAAAATTTCAAACACAAAATTGAATTTGTTTTCTTAAAAATCTCAAAGAATACACTAATAAGATAAGGAAGATGAAGAATAACATAAATATTCGTAAACACTTAAAACAATTACCCAAGCATCTAAGAACATCATATAAAAAATACATAACAATTTACTACTAATTTGTTAAACAAAATATTTTCAAATAGTGAAAGGAAATTGCACAAAGACCATTGTTTTCAACTGAACTAACAGTTCTTCATTACCTTGTTCAAACTATCTTGTAGTTTTCCAAATAAGCTAAAATCTGACAACAACATAAAATTTAATATATTATAATATGATTGTTTTTCCAAATTAGATCAACAACAAACACCATTCTTTAAAAGTAATAAAATGATAAAAAAAATATTTGCATCAAGAAACACATATGAATTAGTCAAAAACAAGACAATGAGGGTACAAACCTTTAGTTGGAGATCCTCCTATGGGTAGCTATCAAGTTGTATCTTTTCTACCATCAATGATTAAGCAAGACCTGTGAATACATTTTTTATAGACAATTTTTTAAAAATATATTTTATTCTTCATTGATTTCATGTTTCAATTATAAACAATCAAAAGTAGAATTCTAAAAAACACAGACATTCATCAATCTAAGGTAGAAACACAAGAAAAATAATAATAATAAATTCAACAAAAAAAATTTTGAGAGAGAGAGAGAGAGAGAGAGAGAGAGAGAGAGAGAGAGAGCCTTTTTTGTATAGGAAAAATATACATAGAATGGAAGAAATTAGGTGGCAAATTTATAATAAGATGATGAGAATAAAAAGAGCCAAAATAAGGAAGATAAAAGGGTAAAGTAATATTTAAATTTAAAACCACCTAAGAGGAATATATGTTGATAACAATTTGTTTTGATTCTCCATTGATTTATTATTTAGTTATAACATCAAAATTAAAGTAAATGAATATGTAAAGTTAAAACCGCCTAAAATGAATTTGTAAAGTCAATATATTTATATAGTTAATATTGTAAAAAAATTAAATTTAAAAAATAAATATGAAAAAGACTAATGATGTGGCAGATGAGGTAGCTTAATGTCAATGAGAGTGTAGCAACAATAATTGTTACGATTTAGCTTTTATATATATATATATATATATATATATATGTATGTATATATTACCTATTATTCCAAAAACTAAAATTGTTAGGAAATAATAAATTTGTAAAGCCGCCTAAAATGAATTTGTAAAGCTAAAACCACATAAATGAATTTGTAAAGTCAATATATTTATGTAATTAATATTGTAAAAAAAATTAAATTAAAAAAATAAATATTAAAAAGACTAATGATGTGGCGATGAGGTAGCTCAATGAGAGTGTAACAACAATAATTGCCATGCTTCAGTTTATATATATATATATATATATATATATATAGATTACCTATTATTCCAAAAACTAAAGTTGTTAGGAAATAATAAATTTAATAATAATTCTAACAATATATAAGAGTGTCACACCCCAAGAATATATAGCCCACTGTACTTCTCAGAATTTCAATTTTCACAAATGTGCAAGTATCTTAGTTATCAAATTGGAATGAAGTGGACTGAAATGCTCTGCTAATTAATATGGCTCAATAGAAGTGCAATAATAATAAATGCTACGCATTAATTTTTAGATATTACAAGTCGCAAACTCACATGATGAGTGAGAATATATAATTATTTTTAATGTTAAATTTATTTTCCAAATAATGTTGTAGATAATTTGTTCTCCTTAAAATTTAAACAATTTATAAAAGTAATTTCTACCTCTCAATTTTTACAAATATAAAATTTTATAATTTTAGGTATTTTGATTGATATTATTCTTTTTGAAGTGGTCTATATTTTCCTAACTATTAATATTATTCATTATATTTTCCTAATTTCCTTTGGTAGAACTAAAATTATTAAGTTTCAAATGTATTATTCAAATTTCTCATCCTCTTAAGAAGATTAATATCATAATCAAAACTCATCACATAATTAAAATTTATATTACTCAAATAATTGATAGACACATTTAAATACAGTCATTTAGATTGTGTTTTGATATAAACTCAAATTCTCATTTCCAAACTAACAAATAATTAACTCAAAAACAATCAAACCAAAATTATATAGGGAGAGAGATGACTCATGATGGGAAACTCAAAAAACACAACACCAAAACATATCAACCCAAAGTAAAGACATTAAAAAAAATAAAAATTCATCAACCTAAAGTAGAGTTGCAAGAAAGAGTTAAAAATCTAGAGGGAGAGATAGCATAATCACATTTTTTTGGGAGAGAATATGAGAGAGAATAGCAAATTTATAGAATAAACTTTAATGGGAAGAATATTCAAAATGAAATGTATAGGTGTAAACACCAAATTATCTGAGTTATGCTATGTAATAGAATAATATTATATCATTATATTTATAATAAAATAGGATCACATCTAAAAATCAAAGAAAAAAATGATAATAGATTTATTTATTTTTAGTTTATACTGACCTGAAAAAAAAAAAAAAAAAAAATCACATTCTGCCATTGTATTCATATCCATATAATAATGTAGTACTAGTATTCAATGTCAAGTTGAAGGATCTAGTTTTGCTCTTGCTTAAAAAACCATGTCATTTTCATCAATGTTAAGAGATAGTGATCATAAAAATAAAAATTTTATTTATTTTTAGTTTATACTCACCCAAAATTGACCGAAGTGGACCAAATTGGACTAGACCAAATGAACCAAAGTGGACCAAATTGGAATGAATGGACAAAATTGGACTGAGTTGGACCTAGATGGACCGAATGAACCAAAGTGGACTAAAATGAATTGAATTGGACTGAACTGGACCAAATGAACCAAATTGAACAAAGTAGGCTAAATTGGACAAAAGTGGACTGAATTGGACCAAAGTAGACCTAATTAGACTGAAAGTGGGTATTTATTATCTCTATTTCTTGAAGTTGATGAAAATGTCATATGGTTCTCTAAGTATGAGCAGAATTGGGTCCTTTAGCTTGGCCTTGAATACTAAATTGGCATACGGATATGAATAGAGTGATGAAATATGATTTTTTTTTTTCCCGGTAAGTGTAAACTAAAAATAAATAAATGGTGTCTTTGCACAACTTGTTTGCATTGCATGTATTTTCTATTATAAGTTACATTTAAGTTCAAGAATGTGTATAGTCATGGTAGTTAAAAGTGATGGTCCTCTCATTATTGGTAATTACAATTAATTTGAGAATATGTGTAAAGATATAATGCATTATATATATATATATATATATATGGAAGGAAAAAGATGACATGACTACTGATATGGCTTAATATAAGTGTAACAACAATAAATGATACACATCATCTTTTAAATGTTATATAGATATAGATATTAAATGGGCAAGGTGGATGAATAAATGGGTCAGAGGCATGCCAAACTTCTAATTAAATTGTACTCTCTCAACCAGGGGTAGAACCAAGATTTTTACTTTGGGGGATCGAGATTAAACTATCACATTGTTAACTAAAAGTACCCCCCCCCCCCCCCCCACACACACACACACACACACACACACATCTTAGATTTTTAATCCCAAAGTCAGTTATAACTCATATATATTGCATATAAAAAGTTTCATTTCTACAAAATTGTCTTATATGAAATCTTTACATATTTCTAAACTCTATTGAGTATACAAAAGTTTTCCAATTTGCTACAGTCATGTGTAGCAATAATAAAAAAGAAATAAATATAAGTATTAACAAAACTAAACTATATTTACAAGAAAACAAAAATAAATTAAAGAAATAAATCATAAACCATAAGATAAACAAATAGAACTGACAAGGGGAAGATCTGAAAAAAGAATTTTGTGCCTTCAAATAAGAATACTATGCTTAGGGGTGGGAAACAATATGCATAATTCCTCCTTTATTTGATCCAAAGAAGCTAAAGATACCCATATCAAATGCAATTTGGAGTCACTAATTAGATAATTTAGTTTGGATTTGAAGCTGAAATTCTAAAGTTGAAACAAGAGTACAATGAATTTTTTTGTGGAGTAGAATCTATATGTGAAGTGAAGAGGACTGGGCGACTGGGTTTGTGTAAGCCAAAGAAAAAGAATTTTGTTTGAGTTGTTGGAACTTAAAAAGGAAAGTGAGTTTCAACTTTCAACTTGTAAAGGTAAAAAAATAAAAGGGTTTGGGAAGAAGCTGATGAAGCTTCCAATGGAAGTCAATGCTAAAAGAATAAAAGTTTAAGCTGAAAAAAATGAATAGTGTGATTTGGGAAAGGGAGAAAGAGACCTGTCATGTATATCTGGGTCCAATTATTTTCTTGTGGGAACCAAGTCTTTATAAAATGTTATTTTCTTGTGTGGTCAAGTTTTTATAAAACATTTGTGAGTCCATATATTTATCTACTACTACTACTTAATTTTAAAAAAATTTGTAGGAGCATGGTTCTGCCCTGCTCTCAACCAGATATTTGTTTTTTTGACATATCACATATGTATCTAATTTGTACTCTCTCAGGCATGCAAATGTTTTATTTCTTGGATGTAACAATGTTTAGAATGCCACACATGACAATTTGTACCCCTCTAGTATTACTTAATTTTCTGGCCTTCTAAAAAGTGGAGGAAAAAAAAATTCAATTTACATTTTTTATTCTCTAAAAAAAAAAAATCACTTATTGACCTCCAATTTGGGGGCCTCTCTTTAGTAGGGGGCCCCAGGCTATGACCTAAGCCCTTATCGTGAGATTGAAGCAATTAAGTGAATAAAGAAAATGTAGTCTTTTACTTTTATTTTGCGGATGTAGGCAATGTGGCTGAATTACGTAAAATTCTAACTTTTTCTCTCTTTTCTTTTTTACATACTCTATCACAAATTTCTACAAGATTGCAAGACCTAGAAAGTTCTTAAAAGTCGCTTCATTGCCTCTGTTTGAGAAGCTTGGCTTTGTTCGAACTTCAAAGTTGGCAGCTCTAGAATATTCAACGGTAAATGAAGGAAAATTCAACATTTTTAGTTGGTTGTGCTTTTATTTCATATCATGTCACCTTCCTGGATATTTGCTTGTAATGAAAAGTCTCATTGTGGAGGGCTAACCTCCAGTCTTATACGCCAAGGTCAAAGACATGGGTTTTATCATATAAAGGAAGAGAGGGACCTCTCACCGTACTTAAAACCATTACATTAATTAGTCTTTTAGGATATGTGGAAACTTGTGGGTTTCAAACTTTTCGTTAGTTTAATTGGTAAAGTTTCTTATGGTCGAATAAGAGATCTAAAGTTCGATTCTCACTTATGCTAAAAGACTAATTATTGTTTTAGTCTAATGATAAACACAAAAAAACCAAGTATTTCACCGTCATGTCATGTATTTTAATATGTTCATATATTCATCATATGAAAACTTGATAACATGCATTAAATCATGGCATCGACTTGAATACGTCAAGTTATATTATCTTTAGGATGAGGTTTCACGATATTTTGCTGTGAGTTTTGCCTCCTACATTTTATTAGAGTTTTTTTTTTTATAATTTATTTATTTATTATTTTTTTTATGGTTAATCTTCTTAGATTTGTGAATCAGTGTGTTTAGAATTTAAATAAATTCTTGTTTCATCAAAATTTTGAGGTGAACCACATGAAATGATGTTGTACAGACTTTACATCAGGAAATTTCCAGCATGTTATTTTATTTTTGTGTCACATGAAATAATGAAAAACTAAAAATATAATATGATTTTCTTTCGTACATATCATTAACATTTGATTTCCTATACATTAAATGGGTTTCTGCATTTTTCCCTATGTAACTTGAAAACATTCACATGAAATGAGTTAGAATTGTTTGAGAAGGTCAAAATCCCAAATTTGCTATGAATTTTGTCTTTTAAATGAAAACCATGGCACCTCCTCATACAACATGTAGGAATTTCATTTAGGATGTGCATTTTAATCTCTTTACATTTTCACGCATTTTCATGCATTTCAACATTACCTATGTATCTTGGGATGGGTTGCATTACTTGATTGTTTTTCATTTTCCTTTTTATGTATTATTGACTAACACTCTTTGTTGTAAATGTTGAATGCATCGGATGTTATTTTACTGAATTTTCTAGGTTTGTGTGATGGAAAGATAGATTGTTTATATTTGGTCATTGTACCTCTAACACCTTTTCACTTCATAACTTAGCTCTCAAGTTTGTCTAAGGAATGTAAATTAGGGTTTATCTAATGTAATTTCCTGCCTTCGATTTTTTTCATTAGATTGCAATAAGGACACGAAATTTGTATTTTCCTTTATATTGGATTGTATTTAGAACTAGAATCATGTATCTTTTCTTCTTTGTATTCCAAATCAACCAAACACAAGAAATCCTTAATCCGACAACAATCACGCAAAAAATATTATATAAACCAATAAAACAAAATCATTTTGAACAAGGACTCCAAGCTTACAATTGTTACAACTAAGAAGGTGAATACACCAAAGGATAATATACATGAGACAAGAGAGCCTTATAGTAAAAAATAAAACGCAATGCAAGAGACAGGAAACCAACCACTATTGGCCAAATTCTGATACCATAACACAAATAAGAAAAGGTATTTCACCAAACGTTGCAAATGGTCACAACTATGGGCAATGAAAACTCCAGATGACCTATTTTTTGAATGAAGGCGGCGAAGAAGTAAACAATGAAGGGCTTGGGGGCACGGAAACTTCAATCACTCCCTCAAGCATTTGTGTGACCTTTTTCATTGAGGGCCTCAGTGAAGGATCTTCTTGAATACACCAAATTGCTACAATCACAAGCCTTTCTAGCCTCTTCATATCATTTCTTGCCTCTTCATCATTTTCTATCAACTTATCTAATTTTTTATCTTTGTAGCACTCATAAGCCCAATCTATCAATGCCTCCTCTTCTCCTAGTGCAAACGCAACACTAGACTTGCAACAAATAATCTCTAGTAACATCACACCAAAACTGTACACGTCAACCTTAACTGAAATAGATGCTTTCCTAAACCATTCAGGTGCAAAGTACCCAATTGTCCCTCTTATTCCTGTTCGAGCTGCTCGAGTTTGCTCTGCCAACAAAAGCTTTGCTAATCCAAAATCAGCAATTCTTGGTGTATAGTACTCGTCTAGGAGTATGTTTTGAGGTTTTATGTCGCAGTGGATAATCTGAGTACTGCACTCTTCATGTAAGTACATTAAACCTCTTGCTATTCCAAAAGCAATTTGCACCCTTTGGTTCCAATGAGGCCTGGATATCCCAAAGAGAAAGCTAGCTAAAGAGCCATTACTCATGTACTCATATACTAGAAGCCGGTTCTGCCCCTCATCACAATAACCGAGCAAACGGACTAAATTCTTGTGATGAGTCTGGCCTATCACGCTAACTTCTGTTTTGAATTCCTTCTCACCTTCCTCTACCACCTTACCTAACTTCTTGACTGCGACAAATCTTTTAGAATCTGATGCAAGGACCCCTTTGTAAACCGTTCCAAAAGCACCTTTTCCCACTATTTGCTTGAAGCCTCTAGTCGCTTCATCCAGCTCTTTATATGTATAGCTTCTCACATTTGTTGCTAGTGTGCTATCAATATTCCATCCTGAATTCCGTCTTTTGTGGTACAAGTAGATAATAGCCACTATACTAGCTGCGAAGAAAAGGATATTGAGAAATGCAGAGCTCCCAAGGAGTAGTGCCAAAACAACTACCGCAGACTGGCCTTTCTTCTCTGAACCAGGGTCTGTAAGTACCTTGATGAAAGCTTTTCTCGAAATATTTGTGCTATATTTTCCATTGGACAGAGGATACTTCTTCTTCCAACAAAAATCATCTTTTTTTTCATAAATGGTCACAACACACATGCAATCTTCAAGGCATAGTTGTTTACACTCTGTCTCATTAACCCCTTGAATAAAGCTGTAATCCGACAACGGCCAGTCCACATTTGAAAGCTGTGCAAACGTTACACGCTCTTTATTTGCTTCCCATCCATTGTCGCAGCTGGGTAATGGAAAATTTGGTTTACACCCTGCCCAACCATTGGATGGGTCTAACGGAGAAAATCCAGAAGGACAGGTGCAAAATGTTTTTCCGTTCCCTCTTGATTCACAAATGCCGTTGAGTCCACATAACCCACCTACAAAAGTATTAGCATCAAATCTGCCACACGTATCATCAGGAATGCTTTGCACTTCATTCCAGGATGAAGAAGAACAGCTCTCAAGTCCATCACTTGTGGGGTTCTCCTTTCTGGGGAGACTGTATAATCTGAATCCTCCATCAGGATCAATTCTAGCCATGTGGTAGAAATATTCTTTTGAGCCTGGATTTTTCTCAGTAAGGTTGTAGATGTTGGTGGAGTTGTTTTCGTCTAGGATGTACATGCGTCCATCCTCAGTAAAGTTCAACACTGATTTCCATTGCATTGTCATAGTGGCAAAATAAGGTCCTTTAATTTTTTCAGACAATAAATAATAAAGCACGAAATTGCCATCCAACTGTAACAAAACCTCAAAGCGCCCATCAGAATAATTAGTCTCAGAGTGGTGAGACCTGAGTCTGGTGTTCATGTGCAGTATTTGGCCAGGCAAAATTGTATCAGTAGGCTCATTGAAGCTTTCCCATATAGAATTATACTGTTCATCTAATATCACCAAGTTCCCATTATCCAGCATAACAAAGCAACTGGATTTGGAAGAAACATTCATTTGAGGCTTCCATAACTCACTGTCTTGATCAGGGTCATTGAGAACAAACTCTTTGTTGCTAGACAGCTCCAGTACTGAACCCTCTGGTGCTGGTTTATTGCCATTTGCAGACCAAACTATAGTTGGATCTTTTGTTTTATTAAACCAAACTGCAAGCAAAAATTGATTCCCTTTCTCACTACTTTCAAGAGGATGGAATCCAAAGGCAAATTCACCTGAAGGGGACTTGATAAATGGACCCATTCCTGGCTGTGCAACAAAAGGAAATATCGGCATTTTATCACAGTCATCTTTGGTGTAGGCACTGAAAACAGTGGGAAGGGGAGGAAGAAGTAGAAGTAGAAGCAAGAGAGAACAACAATGAGGAAGTGTTGAAGTAGCCATTGCAATGGTTATGTATGGCTTATGGGATAATGAGTTAGAAAGAACCCATGACAGCGTTTATATAGAAGAAAATGTCTAAGCAGTAGTTCCAAGTCTCACTATCAATTTTCATGGTCTGACTTTTTCAGATGTGTAGCATGAATATTTCAACAATTCAACTGGTGGCAATATCCGTATAAATGTGAGTACGATTAGACATGTATCCAACTTCGCAGTAGTTCAACTCTTGCTATCAATTTTCATGGTCTGACTTTTTCAGATGTGTAGCATGAATATTTCAACAATTCAACTAGTGGCAATATCCGTATTAATGTGAGTACGATTAGACATGTATCCAACTTTTGAATTCCTTTAATTAATAGCTTCTTAAGAATCTAATGATTAAAAAAAAAATATCTAAAATCTTAGAAACGTGACATTTTAAATTTATAGGCTGGGTTTGCGTGGATCCACGTTTGCGTTTGCGTTTGCGTTTGTGTTTGCGTCTTTTTTTTTTTTTTTTTTTTTTTTTTTTTTTTTTTTTTTTTTTTTTTCACGTGTTTTAAGAGGTTTGCGGCTACTGTTCATGACTACTGTTCATGAACAGTAGCCGCAAATGTTGACTTTTCCAGGGTGAACAGTGCATTCGTGCACTGTTCACGGACTCATAAATATCACTTTTTAACATTTTTTTTCATTAAAAATGGGTCCCACGGCACTATTTACACATTTAAAAATTATTTTGCTGCAGTGTTTTCAGTTTTCAATTCAGTTCAGTTCAGCAAAATAAGTTGTATCCAAACGGACCTGTGGGGACAGGGTTTGATAACCCCGACCCACTTCATGCTAGGCCCAAGGCCCACGTCGAGGAGGAAGAAATGTCCGAAGACGAATCGAGGAAGATTCAGTTACCAATAAGCACTGCTGAGGACAATCTTGTCCTCGGCCCGCCGGGACCATGAAGAGGAAGAACAAAGCACAATCAGAGGTGGCCCTTCAGAGCGTCTCCAAAGAAAAGACAAGTACAATGGGTCAGCCACGGAAGCATGGTGGAGGAGTCATTCCAGGAGGAACTGTCACCTCCACATTAAATGCCCACATCTAATGTTTTGGCCGCATTAATGGAGAAGTAGCCCCTGAGAAGTGCTGCCGTAGTTGCTGCAACCCACAGAGAGAAGGGGAAGGTGACTGATGAGACAAGTACTCAAGTGGTGACCTGCATGACCAACAAATGGAGGGCCAAGATTAACTAAAGAGGGGATATATTATGTAAGAAGTCCCCCAGAAAAGGGGACGGGATTTTTAGAAACAGAAAATATTGTAGTACTTGTATCAACCCTGTAACTAAGCACTGAAGAAACAATAATAACTCCCAGCTCCTAAAAGGAGGGCCGAGGAGCCATGTTTCATGCTTTAGCCTACATTTTCGTCATTCAACCTAATCACTACCATGCTAAGTTGTTGCAATCCTTATTAAAGCCTAGTCCTTTAACCCGCTCTCTATAAATTCATTGTATTGGGCTAGCTGGGCTTGGGTCTACTTCCTCCAAGGAAAGGTGCACAAACTCGGTCCCTACAGGACCCATAATATTTGTTCTCTTTCAAAAGATAAAATTATAGGGAAAAGGTTTTGTTGCGATTAGTTGGACACATGTTGCTTTTTTTTTTTAGCTGCCACATAACTCATTATGTAACAATTATTGCATACTAGTATGCAGCAAAATCTTTCTCAAATTATAATATTTGTTCTAAACCAAGAAATTGATATTTGAAGAGGAAAGAACTAGTCTTTTAGTTTATGTTTTGAATTGAAAATTATTATATGTACTTAAAACATTAATTTATTTTAAAGTAAGAGTAGTTAAAGTATTCATATTATAGGGAAAATTAAGGGAAATTATTATGTACTCCTGGAGTACCATAAATGCGTACTCCCTCCTCTCACATAAATGATGGGTCCCACTAATTAAATTCATGGTAGGACCCACCATTCATGTGAGAGGGGGAGTACGCATTTATGATATTCCGGGAGTAACTAATAATTTTTCTTGGAATAATGCTAGAGATACAAACTATTTTATAAATTTTTTTTATAAACTACTGATGTGGTGAGTGATTATTGGTAAATGAAAAAGTGATATTAATTGTAGGTCTAGATGAAAACTAATAAAATGTTGGCTACATCAACATTTTGTAAAAATGTTGTAAAATAGTTTATGGCTGTAACATTACTCTTCATATTATGCCAAATCTTAGATTTTCAAAATGGCAATTACGCTCGGTTTACTAAATTTTTTTTAATGCATTTATGGCATGTTACTTTTATTTTTTTGTCTTACCACTGAGTAATTCTTAGATACTTTCAAAGTACGAAGAATGATGTTTCATCCTCTTACATTCATGATAAGACTCACTCATTAAATTTATGGTGGGGTTTACCATGAATGTGAGAAGAAGAAGCACCATTTATTTATGCTCCGGAAGTACTTAAGATGTTCCCTTATGAATTACCACCGTTTTTGTACTTTGAGTGTCCTTATATGCATTTCCAACAGAAAAAGAGAAGATTAGTTTTAATGTTCTAGACTTCTAGTGCAACCAAAGCCAAGTCCTTCCCCAACACATGAAGCACATTTGACATGTATGGTATGACACCCTCCGTGGCTGATATTTCTATGTTGAATTATTTTTTAAATTTATTATGGGATCTATGTTTTTTTTTTTTTAATTCTAAATACTAAATACAAGCACCAATAAGCTGACCATCCATTGGTTCCACCAGGCCACCACTTTAATGCCCCATACGTAAGTTACAAGTTTGCGTTACTAAACTCGGCTTTTGGGATCTATGTTGACTTTTAAGGTAGCTTCTCTAATTTAGAAAGTTCAATTTGGACCGTTTCAACATGTATAGTTATTTCTTGTTGTGATAGTCTTGATTATTTTTGCCGAGTTTGAAAAGTTAATTAATTAATGGCTAAAAACCTTGTCCACTTTCTAATCTTGTTTGTTAAGGCAAAACTGACTTTGCATCCCTCACTTATCGTTTTCTTGTTTTTGTTTTCTTTTCTTAAATTTTAAATTCCCCATTACTTCCAGTTTTAACAAATCATGACCATCGGGTTAGATTCTTGTTACTGTCAAGGATGTAGACGTCGGCTATGAGATTTAGAAAAGTGAGTTTGATAAACAGATTTTTATGTACGCTCTTGAGGTAATTGTTAATAAACAATTTTAAGAAAATTTTGATACCATTCTCATGAAAAATATAAAAAGATGTCAAAAAAAAAATTAATTAAAATTTTCCATAAATTTTTTTAAAAATATATCCTAAACTCTTGTTCTTAAAACATCCATTACCATTTCCCTTCAAACCTTAATTTCAAAATTTCAAGAGGACTTAACAATGCAGTATTAGAAATATTTTCATATCTAAATGATGAAGATCCTTCCATTCCTTGAAAAGGATCAAAACTTTGGAGTGTCTGTTGTGTGTGAAGATCTTTTTGTCAGCTTTGGGCGATACCAACTTTATAAAGTGAGATCTTTTTGCCACATGAAGCACAATTGGTTGTTCATATGAATCGTTTCCCCTTGAATTCGAGGACAACAAGTGATGCTTTAATTTGGGCGGCGTGGCCAATTTACAGACGACAAAAGTGCTTATAATTTGTTGATGGAGGATTGGTGCTGAAATACAACGATGCATTGAGAAAGAATTCTGTGGCGTGCATTGACGGTTATGTGGCAGCCAAAAGAGCTCAAGTGTTTGCAGCAAAACCTTTTCCTTATAATTTTATCTTTTGAAAGGGAATAAATATTACAAATTTAAAATGTCACGTTTTTAAGATTTTAGATTGTTAAAAATCTACTCTCTTTGTCCCAATTTGTTAGTCTTGTTTGAAAAATCAAATTTTTTAAGGAAATATTATTTATTATCTTGTCTACCTTATAAAAATGTGTAAGTTTTCAAAACTACCTTTAGGTAAATTTATCAGTTTTTTTTTTTTAAAGAGTTATTCTTAATGAGGCAACTAAAAAGGTGCCCCAATTAGATTGATTTATTTATTTATTTTAATATTTGTTAGTTTTCTTTTCAAATAGTTTTAAAAATAAAGTAAGGGTACAATATGAATATTAGTAAATTAATGATTTCTATTTTTAGAAATAAGAGAACATTTTGGGACATCCTAAAATGGAATAGAGGACAAATAAACTAGAACAGATGGAGTATTAATTAGAGGAATTAAAATGTTTGATACATGTCTAATTGTACGCACATTAATACGGAGGAAAGAATTATTATAATATATGTTCCAAACCAAGAAATTGATATTTGAAGAGGAAAGAATAAAGAATTACTAGACTTTTAGTTTATGTTTTGAATTGAAAATTATTATAGGTACTTAAAACATTTATTTATTTTAAAGTAAGAGTAGTTAAAGTATTCATATTATATCAAATCTTAGATTTTTAAAACAAAAAAAAAAAAAAAAAAAATCTTAGATTTTCAAAATGGCAATTGCACACGGTTTATTGACTTTTTTTTTTTAATGCATTTATGGCATGTCACTTTTATTTCTTTGTATTACTAACCCAACACATGATGCATACATGACACCCTCCGTGGCTGATATTTCTATGTTGAATTCTTTTTTTTAATTTATTATGGGATCTATGTTGATTTTTAAGGAAGCTTCTCTAATTTAGAAAGTTCAACTTGGCTTGTGTCAGTGTTCTTTCTTTTTCATGGTGCCTTTGATACTTCCAAAGTGCAACTCACCATAGTTCTTAGAACCGGACCGGACCGGGAGGTCGGACCGTGAAAACCGTGAACCGGGATAAAAACCTGTTTTTTAAGCTTCAAGAACCGGGCATATGTGGTAATTCTGTGAACCCCTAAAACCGAGGTGGGACCAGGTTGGACCGCAAGAACCGTGCGGTCCAACCCCTTAGCAATTTTTTTTTTTTATAAAAAAAAATTAACACAATTATATTCTACTTAATTAAATTATCCATCTCTTACAAGGAATAAAAAAAAATTATAATTAAAATCCTTCAAAGAGATTTAACTTTACTTCAAAAATTAATCATAAATTTTAATGTTTTCATAGTTATTATTTTATTTTATTAACTTTCTTATTTAATTATTAAATATATTCTTGAAAATCATTAAATTTCCCTCACATATATAGATATATTAGTCAATTTTGCTATTTTTATAAATTTAATATCTATATTTAGGCTTTAATTAATTATTAAATTAATTATGACGTCATCATGGTTCGACTCTGGTTCGACCTCGGTTCGACCTCAAAAACCTTGAACCTCTCCCTTTTACGGTTCAATGAACGGTCCGAGTTTGAAAACCTTGCAACTCACATGCCTTGAAAAGGAAAAAATAATTTTCTTCTTTGGTCTCACCAAACCATGGTTGATTTTAATAAGAAGTCGCATAATCTTTCCCATAATTAAAATCTAAAGATATGAGCATGTGGCTTGAAATCATCACATAACAAATTGACATTTCCTTTAAGAAAGAAAATATATCGAGCACACACCTAACGCTAAATGTTATAACTTTTCGTCATAAATTTTTTGAGTATGAACTTAAGAACTCTGTGCCAAAAATACTAAAAAGACATAAAATTTCAACAAAACATAAATTATAAAATAATTTACCATCAACGTATCTATGTAAACTACTAGCTTGGTGACTCTTGAAAGCAAGTTTAGGTTCCGTTTGGAAGGTAGGAAAGAAAGCATTTGCTTCAAATCAGGTTGTTTAACAATGACCTTAAAACGCTTTAAGAATACTTGCAACCAAATCACGAATCAATTTCAAGACTTAACCTATACGTTTATATAATTGCCCAGATTGACCTACATGTACTGATGTACTAGAACCTACACGGCATTTTCACACCAAACTGTCAGCTTTATTCGGATTTTAAAGTGGGGAAGTGTGCAGTGAATATATTCCAAGTACGTTCCATTTATTTGTGAAAGGGCATGAAGAGTACTACCAACTATCAAAACTTTACGGACCATTTTGAATTGTGATTGAGCATGAAATATAGACAATAAAGTATCTTTATATTTGCATGTTTAGTCTTATTTTTATGCTATTTTGTGATTGATTATAGTTTATCTTTGTTTTATCGGTAAGAAAGGATTTATATGCTAATGATAATTGGCGAAGAAAAAATGTGATCAAGTCATCACCCTTTATAATAATAATAATAATAATAATAAATAAAAGTTTGTTTAGCAACTTGAGTTTTGATCGGAGATGTTATTTTAGGCTTCTTTTTGTACTAATTTTGCAACTTGAATGACACACTTTGTACGCATTTTGCAACTTGAAATCCGTAACGCCCAGTTTGAAGATATTTGAATTGCAATAGGAATACATTTGACTTGAATTATTTGGACCACATCTCAATATGGATTTGAGCCCAGCCCAATCCATCTGCTGATTTTTTTTTAAAAGAGCCCAATTAACTTGTCATTGAAGCCCAATTTTGTTTTTTTGGGTAAGCAGACATTATGAGAAAGTAAAATGTCAATGAACTGAATATTTAAAATCCATTTGAGCATTCATGAATGTTTAAAACTTGAATTATTCCAATCTAAATGCTAAGGAAATACAAATTGACTCCCTAATTTTGGAAAGATCTCCGTAATAATTTTTATCAATACTCCATAATCGTGTTTGAGAATTTTCAGGTGAAAAAAACAAAATCCATATTCTAAAAAGAAGTTGAATTAGCACGAGGGCCAATATTGTCAAGCCAACTCAAGTGATTCAACCCAGGCGTGAATTAAAGAGAAGACTAACAACAAAGATGATGAGAAGAGTGAAGCAAAGAAAAGTAAAGATTATAAGGTCATTTTTAGTTGACATCAAAATCGAGTTATTATCAAGTTTAAGTTAGATTATAAGTTATATAATGTGATGAATTAAGAGGGTGGGTATGAATAGGCCCATTAGACTTTCATGTCAACCCCGCAGGTCTGGAAGGTCCATGATCTGAGATCCATTCCCCAGGGCCTAGGGGTTGTTAATTTTATAGGCCGAAATAGACCTTTGGAAATTGAAGTTTATAAAGTGAGATGCTTTTGTCTTTAAAGCCTGGAGTTTCAGATGAGCATTGGTCCGTAAGTTTTCTCTCCCAAGTAGGAGCTCCCTCTCTCTTGGTATGATACGAGCTTTTTCTCTCCCACAATCCTTGCTTGGGTATATTTCTCAGCGTACTCAGTAGCGTCTTTTAGCTGAGTATCTGCCCCCACAACCTTAGTTATGGACCAAGAAGTAGTGGACAGCCTACAAAAGCTACATCTTACAAAAGAAGAGAAGGAAGATATTCCTCTTAGCAACAGCACTACACCTGACATGTTAGAGCAATGCTCTCTCAGCCTCTTTGGACGTCTTCTTACGAATCGAAACCAAAACCAGAGGGCTCTCAAAAGCACCCTACGATCAGCATGGAAGATGGGGTCTGATTTAAGAATTGTAGACGTTGGAAATAACATTCTTCAGTTCAAATTCAGCTCTCTGTACCAGTTAGAATGGGTTGAAAAAAGCGGTCCCTGGAATTTTGACAACAATCTGTTGCTGCTATGCCGATGGAAGAAAAGGTTGTCGTCCTCAAATATCACATTCACCCATTCTCCCTTTTGGGTTCAGGTATGGGGTTTACCCTTTGAGCACATGACTGAACAAGCTGGGAGAGACATTGGTAGTAGATTGGGAGTAGTCATAGAGGTGGACAAAAGATCCATGCTCACTGACCAAGCAAAATTTATGAGAATAAGAGTTGATCTTCCTATTGACAAACCCATTTGTAGAGGTGGCTACATCTCCCTTGATGAGGGAGAACAATGCTGGGTTACATTTCGGTATGAAAGACTACCAACCTTTTGTTTTGTCTGTGGAAAACTTGGGCACGATGATAAACACTGTGAGGTGAACCAACTTGAGCAATCAAATGATCACCAATATGGTGAATGGCTAAGGGCAGGTAGCTCAACTAAAAGTGGGGAAAAAAGTAGAGCAACAAGTTACAGAAGTGGAGAAAGCACGGGAAGTGACGACCAGCAAAAGCACGTGACCAGCAAAAGGTAACTAAGTCAAGTTTAGTCAGAGAATTGTTTAACACAATGGAAGAGGTTCAGTCAGCTACGGGCAAAGGGTTTGGGCCGTGTTTTGAAAAGCAAGAAGTAACGAGCCCAATAAAGCCCAAAACAGGAACTAAAGTATGTGAGGCTTTAAGTGATCAGAATGCTAGCCCAGATATAAAGAAAAAAGGCCCAAGTACGGCAAATGCAAGAAAATAACTAAGGAAATAGGAAAAGCCCAAGATATGGAAGTAAGTATACATGCCCATGAAGTGGGTAATAAAAGAGCTGAAAACATTGAGGCCCTTCTATTAACTGAGGGGAAGGCTTCAAAATGTGTATGTGACGAGAAATCTAATGGTGGTGATCTCAGTGCATACAAAACGGCAGTGGCTGCTATGCAGCACCGCGGAGAGCAATGAATTGCTTAGGCTTGAACTGTTGAGGGCTTGGAAACTCTCGGACAATTCGAGTGTTGCGCAAATACGTGCAATGGTGGGATCCCAATTTAGTTTTTTTATCGGAGACTAAGCTAAGAAAGAAGGTCATGGAAAATGAGAGGGACAAAGTAGGCTTCAGTAATGGTTTAATTGTGCCAGCTCTGGAAGGAGCGGAGGGCTTGCTCTGCTTTGGAAAAAAGATATTTTAGTAGAAGTTCAAGGTTATGCTGATCACTATATTGATGCGATCGTCACTGACCCATCATCAAGCTTCAAATGGCATATAATTGGCTTTTATGGGCACTTTGAAACCCATCAGAGAAAGGAATCATGGGATTTACTTCATGCTCTGAACAGAAGGTATTCCCTCCCTTGGATGTGTTTTGGGGACTTCAACGAAATTGTATCGATGGATGAAAAATTGGGAGGAGCTCAAAGATCCCAAAAATAGATGGATGACTTTCAAGATGCTATTCATCAGTGTGGGTTTAAAGACCTTGGATATAGTGGACCAGATTTCACTTGGTGTAATATGCAAGAAGGAGAAAACAGGATATACTTGAGGTTGGATCAGCCTCTAGCCACCTCTGAATGGATTGATCATTATAGTAACACAAGAATTTTCCATCTAGTAGATTCTATATCTGACTACTGTGCCTTATTGATATCTGATTCTTTTCCCCAACACACCACTAAAAAGCGTAGATTTCACTTTGAGGTGACGTGGATGAAAAAAGAGGATTGCAAAGTTATCATCAAAGCAGCCTAGGGTGTGGTACCAATCTTAGTACACCTAATGGCATTGCTGAGAGTCTTAGGCAATGTGCTGCTAATCTCTTAAGGTGGAATAAATCTGTTTTCAAGCAAGTTCCAAGGCAAATCCAAAGCAAAAGAAAGGCTCTCAAAGCAATGGTTCTTAGAGACAGAGATGGAAGCTTAGGGGAAGAAATCAATAAGTTGAGGAAAGAAATTTATGATCTTTTGGACAGTGAAGAAATTATGTGGCACCAACGGTCCAAAGTGCAATGGATGAGCCTAAGCGGTCACAACACAAAGTTTTTCCATTCATAAGCTTCAGAAATAAAAAAGAAGAATACAATACATAGAATCCAAGATGAGTATGGGAATTGGCATTAAACAGGAGAAGGTATAGCATAGGAGGCTGTGTCCTACTTCAAAAAATTATATACTACTTCCCACCCAAGCCGCATTTTAGAGGTCATCGATACAATTCCAACTAAAATCACTCCAGATATGAATCAAAGCCTTATCAGAGAGTTCACTAGAGAGGAGATAGATGCAGCCCTAAAGCAAATGCATCCAACCAAAGCTCCCAGCCCCGATGGTATGTCAGTTATCTTTTTTCAAAAATATTGGGATATTATTGGCAATGATGTTTCTGGTATGGTGTTGAATGTTCTTAATTCCAATATGTCCATGGCTGAAATTAACAAAACCAACATTGCTTTGATTCCAAAAATAAAAAACCTATCAAGAATGACAGAGTTTAGACCCATAAGCCTAACCAATGTTGTCTACAAGCTAGTCTCAAAAGTACTAGCAAATAGACTCAAAGTAATTCTACCTCATATCATCAAAGAGAATCAAAGTGCATTTATGTCTGAAAGATTTATCACAGATAATGTCCTTGTTGCCTTTGAACTTATGCATTATCTAGACCATAAAAGAGATGGCAAGGACAATTTCATGGCTGTCAAACTTGACATGAGCAAGGCTTATGATAGAGTAGAATTGAGTTTTATTGAAAAAGTTATGGAGAGGATGGGTTTTCATGAAAATTGGATTAGTATGATCATGCATTGCATAACCACTGTCACCTACTCAATTCTAATTAATGGTGTTGCTCATGGTAGTGTTATTCCCACTAGGGGTCTTCGACAAGGCGACCCCTTAACTCCCTACTTATTTTTGTTGTGTGCAGATGGTTTCGCATCTCTGATTAATGAAACAGCCAGGAATCAAATGATGAGCGGTATCTCCATTTGTAAAGGATGCCCAATGGCTACCCACCTGTTCTTTGCAGATGACAGCCTCTTGTTTTGTAAAGCTAGCACCCAAGAATGCCAGAAACTCAATGATATTCTCCAACTCTTTGAAGCTGCCTCTAGTCAGAAGATAAATATTGACAAATCTTCAATATTTTTCAGCCACAACACCTTTGAAGAGAAGAAAAATGAAGTGTTGAATATCCTTGGCCCTATGTAGGACTCTAGGCACAGGAAATATTTTGGACTTCCATCTATTATTGGAAAATCGAAAAATGAAGTCTTTGCTAAAATCAAAGAAAGGGTTGGGAAAAAATTGTTGGGATGGAAGGAAAAAATGTTATCAATTGGAGGGAGAGAGATTCTCATTAAAGTAGTTGCACAAGCAATACCTACCTATACAATGAGTTGTTTCTAGCTCCCAAAGGCTCTATGTGAAGAAATGGAAGGAATGATGAGAAGGTTTTGGTGGGGACAACGTCAACAAAAATCTAAGATTGCTTTGGTGAGTTGGAAGAAAATGTGCAAATCCAAACTTAGGGGTGGGTTAGGCTTCCGAAACCTCCAAGCCTTTAATCTTGCAATGTTATCAAAATAGGGATGAAGACTCCTTATGAACCTAGACTCTTTAGTGGCTCGGATTTATAAAGCTAGATATTACCCGCATAGGGATGTCCTCCAAGCTAAGCTAGGCTCCAGCCCTTCTTATGCATGGAGAAGCATTAAAAGTGGTTTGGAAGTGATTAAAAGAGGAACAAGGTGGAGAGTTGGGAACAGAAATCTTATCCATATGATGCCTACCCCCATGACATATAAAGTAATTACCCCCCCAAGCTCTTTGAAGATTTCCCAATGGTGTCAGCTCTTATAGATAAAGAAACTAGAAGATGGAAAACTGATCTTGTTAAATCCCTATTTCTTCCCTTTGAAGAAAATACAATCTTAAACATCCCACTGTGCTATAGTCTTCCAGATGATAAGATTATTTGGGTGGGGAATAGAAAAGAAGATTTCACTGTGAAGAGTGCATACTATATTGCACTACAAGTATTAGAAATTAATGATGAAGGGGAATGTTCATCAAGGGATTATAGATCCGCTCTGTGGAGAAGAATGTGGCACCTAAATATTCCTGCAAAGATAAAAAAATTTTGTCTGGCGAGCTTGTATGGATGGTCTCCCTATAATGGCAAATCTACAAAAAAGAGGTATCAATAGTTGCAACCTCTGCCCAAGTTGTACAAAAGAACCAGAAACAATTTCCCATGCTTTGACAAGTTGTGACACTGCTAAAAGAGTTTGGGATTGCTGGATTGATAAGCCAATAAATGTATCAAAGAATCAGTGGGACTTGGCTGACATTGCCTTGGAAATTCTTGCAAAAGGAACTACGATGGACCTTGAACTTTTTTTTTTTTGTGGCTGCATGGTCTACTGGTACAATAGAAATTAGATTGTATATGAGTCAACAAATCAGCACCCCCCACACCCCCCCCAAAATCAAAATTGGAACTTTGCATTGAGATACCTGCAAGATTATAAAGAAGCAACACTACCGCCATGCCACAATCATTCTAATGAAAACAAAAGTTGGTCAGCCCTGCCTTCTGGTTTTTTCAAAATAAATGTGGATGGCACTTCATTTGAATTGGGTCAGAATTCTAGTGTGGGAGTTACTATTAGAGACTCATATGGGGCGACTATTGCAGCTTGCACCAAGTACCTCCCAGGATTTTTTTCAGTGATTGAAGTCGGGACTCTAGCCGTTGAAGCTGGCATCCTCCTTGCTAGAGAAATGGAGCTACCTCATATCATAATTGAATCTGATGCGATGTCAATTGTCCAAACCATTAACACAGGTGAGTTGGAAGGCTGTCTAGGCCATCTCTATCAAGGCATTTTCTATCTCCTCTCTTTTTTTAGAAGCTGGAAAGTCATGCATGTGAAAAGGGAATACAACAAAGTTGCATATGAACTCGCCCAATCAGCTAGGAGGTGGAAGGAATCCCAAGTTTGGAAGGGAGTTTCTCCCCCCTTCATCCATCACCTCATTCAAAATGATTGTATCCAGCTGTGTGCTTTAAGATATTGACTTTGTTGTTGTAAGTCAATTTCCTTTGAATGAAATTCTTGTCAAATTTCCCATAAAAAAAAGGATCATTCTATCAATAGAAGTTAATTTGCTTGCTTATGTGACTAACCGAACGATGTCATAACATTTAGTCATTTAATAGTGACATGACAATATTTTTAATATTTAAAAATTACACATTAGAAAACACAAGATCTACAAAAGATGGTAGCTCCTCCCAAACTAAACTAAGCCCTAACCCAACCCCCACCTCCATGGTACTCCTCCCCCATTTAGACCAAAAAAATCTCAACTTCCTCCATCACGAGTCCAGTCAGATCCACTAACAATAGAAATAGTCCCCAAAACCAAATCACGAAAGCTACCCATCATCACTGATTCGGTCAAATCCATTTGAGATTTTTTTGGTCCAGATGGGAGAGTAGCTGCCTTTAGAGGTGAAGGGTGGGCTAGGACTCGGTTTGGTTTTGATATGGGGAAGATCAGTTTGAAATGGGTTTGGCTTGGATCTTTCAGAGATCATGTCCTTTTCTTTCTTTCTTTTTTTTTTTTTTTAATCTTTTAATTTTAAATTTATGGCCATTGTCACTTGAAAAATATAACGTTATTATTCTGTTAGTCATATAGGCAAGTAGCTTATAGATAATTAACAGAAGGAATTTTTTAAACTTTTGGGACTGATAACGATTATTTGAAATTTCGGGAACAAAAAGCGTTCACTTGGTTAACTTCAAAGTCTAACTGTGTATTTTTGCCATTTTTATAAAGAAAATCAAGGCAAAAATCTACTTTACATCCTGTGTCTTTCACCAATTGTTATTTCAGTCCATTAACTTTGATCAATTTTCATTTTAGTCCACAATGTTTAAATACTGTCATTTTAGTTCATTAATTTTGAACAATTGTCATTTTAGTTCACTAAATTTAAAATTTTTGAGTTTTTGGGTTTAAATAAATTAATAAAATTACTAATTTGTAATGATAACATGGTGTATGTGGGATGGGAGAATGTATACGTTCGATATAATAGTCAAATACTCAAAGAGGTTTTAGATACCATTTTTTTTTTAAATAAAAAATCATTTTCTTGAAATTGTATATTAATAATATGAGCTGCCTATGATTGCAGTGATCAAGAAGGAGAAGTAAAGTTATATGATTTCTAGTTTGTCTATTCATCCTAGCCTAACCATATATGATGTAAAACAGATAGAATAGGCTTTCTTGGAGCACCAGAGGCGTCGAAAGTCACAATGCAAGATCAAGGTGGGGGGGGGAGGGGTGCCAATAAAGGCCATCAGGGTGACGATGTCGGAATTGAAGGGAAGCGACATTCTAATCCATATTCGAATCTCGAGTGTCGTCTAAATTTTGGCAAATTCCTTCATTAGGACCCTGAAAACAGTGTTTTTGCTATTTATAATAATATTTGTTTTTCCTTAAGCACTCTTCGTGTAAGTACATGAGGCCTCTGGCAATTCCAAAAGTAATCTGCACTCTTTGGTTCCAATGAGACCTGGATATCCCAAAGAGAAAGTTAGCTAAAGAACCGTTACTCATGTACTCATATACCAGAAGTCAGTGTTGCCCCTCATGACACTAACCGAGCAACCAGACTAAATTCTTGTGATGAGTCTAACCGATCGCACTCACTTCTGTTTTGAATTCCTTCTCACCTTCTTCTATTACCTTACCTAACTTCTTGACTGCAACAAATCTTTTAGAACTTGATGGAAGGACCCCTTTATAAACTGTTCCGAAAGCACCTTTTCCCACTGTTTGCTTGAAGCTCCTGGTTGCTTCTTCGAGCTCTTTATATGGTACAAGTAGGAAGCAGCCACAAAAATAGCTAAGAATAAAAGGATATTGAGGAATGCAGAGCTGCCAAGGAGTAATGCCAAGACAAGTGTCTCAGAGTGGCCTTTCTAGTAGTAGCTGGGCTTTGTCTTCCATTTTGACAGTGGATATTGCTTCATCCAACATATACTACCTATATCTTCATAAACGACCACAACACACAAGCAATCATCAAGGCATTCTTGTTTACACCTAGACTTGTTCATTCGAGGTCCTTGAAGAAGGTTGTAATATGAGAACTGCCAATCCGTGTTTGGAAGCTCTATAAATTCTACAAGCTCTTTATTTGCTTCCCATCCACTGTCACAGCTAGGCAGTGCAAATTTTGGTTTACACCCTAACCAATTGTTGGATTGGTCCATGGGAGAAAATCCAATAGGACATTGACAAAAAACAGCATTTGAATTATTTGCTGTAGTACAGATGCTGTTGGGTCCGCAGAACCCACCACCACTACTATAACTAGCAAATGCAGCACAAATATCATCAAGAATGCCTTGCACTGCTGTCCCTGATAAAGGACAGTTCCCACAGCTTGTATAGTCTGAAGATCCCATCATAATCAATTCTAGCCATGTGGTAGATATTTTTATTTGAGCCAGGATCTCCCTTGGTAAGATTAAAGGCGTAGTTTGATGTTGCATCTTGGACGTACAAGTATCTGGCCTCAGTATACATCAACTGTGATTCCCAGTTCATTGTCATGGTGGCAAAATAAGGTTTCTCAAGTAGTTCAGATGGCATAGAAAGAGAATAAAGCACGAAATTGCCATCAAGCTGTAAAGAAAGTTGGAAGCGCCCTTTAGAATAATTTGTCAAAGATTGACAAGACCTGAGTGTGGTATTCATCTACACTGGAGGGTTTTCCACACAATTTTTTGGTGTTCTTGTTGGTTTTTTTTTTTTTAATCGTTTCTGCAGATTTTTATTTTCTCTGTTACGTGGGTTATATTTAATTTAATTCACACATAGACAGGGATTTATCCCAACATCCAATGGCGACTCCAGAAATTTTGTCGAGGGTGTTCCTATTTTATTTTGAAAAAATTTCAAGTCATTTCGGTCTATTTTGGATGTTTCGGGACATTTCGGTAAATACCGACCGAAATTCAAGATTTGACAGGCATGAAGTTTGTGCTTAAAAAAAAAAATCTTAAAACCAAAATAAATTTACATTCTATACACCAAATAACTTCTAAAAAAAAAAAAAAAAGAAAAAAAAGAGAGAGAACAATGTGGTTTATACACTATTAATTGAATGCCTTCTTTTAACAATGTATTTTTTTTTAAAACAAGTGGTACTCCTATTTTTCACTTTCAGCTGATGTTAGATTTTGGCCTAAAGGACACTATTTGCCAGAAAAGAAAAAACGTGTTAATATTTTCTTGGGTGCCCATTTAATATTTCACCTACCCCCACCCAATCCTACCTTTATTTACCCGAATAGAGCCCCTAGTTTTTAAATTCTCTACCTCTATGTTTTATACTTCTATCTTACAAGGCACCACACACTTTCTGCCACCCAGTCTCTTTGTGCTACAAATATGTGAACATTGTGAAGGTCGAAGTTTCATGAGTAATCCACCTGAAGCTCAAAGAATTATCAAAGGGCTACTTCAGTTTTTACCCGTCTCACTCTTTCACTCTCTCACCTTCAGTTTTTTGGGTTTGCTCTGTTACAAATTTTTTTTGTCAGATTCTCTGTTACAAATTTTTTTTTTTTTTTTTTTTTTTTAGATTTTAGTTCAAAATTTGTTTGGCATAAAAATTTTGAGGGTGTTCCTGATTTTGCTTGAGGGTGTTCCTATTTATTTTTTAAAGGCTAACAAATAAAAAAATTTTAATTATTATATATAAATTTTTTTTTTTCAGTTCAGGGTGTTCCTGGGAACACCCTGAACTCAATGTGGCGTCGCCACTGCCAACATCCCATACAGAATTATTATTCTGGTCTAGAATCACCAAGTTCCTGTTGTCCAGTATAGCCGCACAACTGGATTTGGAACCATGGCTTGGAGCCCTCCATAACTTTTTGCCTTGATTATCATTGAGAACAAACTCACTATTGATATTCTTCTTCAGTACTGAGCCAGGAGGTGCTGGTTCATTGCCATTTGCAAACCAAACTATGGTTTGGTCTTTTGTTTTATTAAACCAAACTGCAAGCAAGAATTGATTTGCTGACTCATTACTTTCAAGAGGATAGAATCCAAAGGCAAATTCACCTGAAGGGGACTGGATCCATGAACCAGTTCCTAAAGGTGAATCCAGCGATATGGTACAGTTATCTCTGGTGTAGGTGAAAACAGTGGGAAGGAGAGGAAGAAGCAGAAGTATAAGCAAGAGAAAACAACACTGAGGAAGTGTCGAAGAAACCATTGCAATAGTTTTTGGGTTTTAGTTAGAAAGAATCAATGACAACCTTTATAGAAGAATTGAAGAAAATGTTTGGTTGGTTCTAAACTTGCTTTTCTAAGCAGTTGTTTAAGTCTTGTACTAATTGAGTATTTTAAGACCCAATGACTTTTTTCTTGGTCTGAGTCTTCTTCAGATATACAATAAACTAGCAAGAATTTTTTTATTAGAAAAAGACTTAACTAATAAGTTTATGAAAAAAGAAAAGTAAAAAAAAAGTAATAACATTAGCGTCAAGAATGCATGAATGCCTATCCAATGTGAAAATTTTGAATGCCTCATGATACCACTTTAACACGGCTCCCTTAAATTAATAGCTTCTTAATTAGTTTTTGTTATTTAGACAGATTCTACATCTTTTAGAATTTGTATGATAGTTGAGATTTTTTTATATATTATTTCTTTTATCTAAGATAATACTATCTTAAAACAACATGATACTATATATATATACAATACATTTCAGGACTAGATGGATATAGTTTGAGACTAGAGATTATATTTAACTAGATTTTTAATCTTATAAATAAAAGATTTTTTAATATTAAATTTTTTAAAATAATATTTATTAATTTGACTTTTTATATTACATTTTTTTTTAAATTTTTTTTATGTATAACCCTATCTTACTACTTTTGGAGATATAAAATTACTAATTTAGTTTTTGTATTTAAGTTTTATTAATTAGGAATAATTTTTACTAATAGCTAATCTACATAATCTTCTTGTGGTATAATCGATCTTGAGTAGGTTTTTCTAAATTTTAATTATTTTTTAAAAATTATTTTTGCAGAAACAATGGTAACAAGTACTGAGAGAAATTCAATAAATGATGCATGCATTTGAAGAAAAAAAAAAAAAAACAGCCTTTTTATATAATTAATCAAGAATTGTCATATTACATGATTCTCTCTCTCTCTCTCTCTCTGATATCAATCTTATTCAGTTGATGATATAATCTATTGTGCGGGACATTGATTTGCAAGTGTTATAACCTCAAGTCGTCAATGATAATTCGGCATACTTGCATCTTTTTTTTTTTTTTTTTTTTTTTTTTTTTCCCAACATACTTTTTTATGGTTTTAATTTGGTTTGATTTCTATTGTCCAATATGTTTGCAAGCCTTTCGAGGAGAAAGAAAGAGTCCAAAACTCATTTATTTTCTTTTTCTTTATTCATTTTAAGAAAAATGAACCACAATTTTTGTTGTCCTTTCTAATTGGGTGCCTTATGCCTAGACCTAGAAGAAGCAAGATACATTTTAAGTGGAAAGAATTCTAATCCTCTAATTAAGGTTTTTACAATGGAGTCGATACTTATTTAATTGTTGGAATAAATAAGAAAACCATAATTGAAAATTTCATCATTTTATTGATTTGAGAATAAATGTACATTGATTATTAGAAATTACATGGCTTTGATCCTAGATATAATCTAAGATAAAGTACATGGCTTTGTTTCTTAGTTTCAATCTAGAGATTGAAAATTACATGGATAAGCAATTGATCTACTAACCCTTAATCTAAGCTCAAATGCTACATTACAAGATGGGAAGGTGTTAGGCCCCCACTTTGCCAGGTGAAACCGATCTTCTAGACTAAGATGGCCAACATTCATATCATCTCATCCAAATCACTCAATTGCATGTTGAATTTTAATGTGTGTGCATGTGATAAACCCTAATTCAATTTATTAATCATTGCATTTGAATTGAAAAATAAATTTTAGTGAATGTATGTGAATGGTGATATCCTAGATTCAAGGGTACGAGAGAATTATGAAACTAACATGTTCTTTATATTTTGGATATGGCTTTAAGATCAAAGCTAGTGTCATGCATGAACATGTGATGAACAACCAAGAATATGTGAAGAACGCATATGAACATTTTAGAACATCCAAACATATTCAAGGAATTTAAATAGTCACTATCAT
The DNA here is from genome assembly GCA_023736055.1 of Quercus glauca. Classification (NCBI taxonomy): domain Eukaryota; kingdom Viridiplantae; phylum Streptophyta; class Magnoliopsida; order Fagales; family Fagaceae; genus Quercus; species Quercus glauca. The sequence goes on from CM043318.1 coordinate 104,100,593, forward strand.
GCTCTAATCTTAATCTCATCATGGCAATAAAAAAAAAAAAAATTTAGGGAAAGAGATTATATTTGCATGCAAGATCCACACTGTGGAGAAGGAGGCTCTTGGTGGAGACCCTAAGAGTGGAGTAGAAAAGAAGAACTAAGAGAGGGTGAGTGAGTCTTACTCAATACCTTGAGTCTCACGAAGGCCAAGATATGACAAGACTACTCTATTTCACTAGGACTCAAGAGGGGAGAAGATAGGGTGTTTTGGTGTGCCTTGGAATTGAGGATATGAGGGGTTTATATAGTAGTGGTGGAGAAAATATGAATAGAATGACATTTAATCAGGGTTGGCAAAGGATCAAAGAGAATCATGAACCTAGACTTTATTTTAGACTTTAAGGAAAGCTGGTGCATTAAATTTAGGGGTTGGTGGGAGAGATTAGCAAGCAAAATGTCTAAAACCCTAGTTTTTCCTGTAGCTCCTATAACAGTTTTTAGAACTAACTTCAAAAAATCATTTTTGTTTCAATTCTTATTGGAATTACCTTATTCTTGTGCCTAAATTGAAATCCCATATGTCTAGTTTCTGAAAATATTAACTTCACTCATAGATTCAAAATATTCTGAGAAATATCAACGAAATAGTGAGCAAAGGTCATTTGTTGGAAAATAATTTGAGCACTATTAACATTAATAGGCCCCAAATTAGTTTCTAATTAAAATTAATTGACTCCAATCACTTCCATTTTAGACTTAATCAGTTTCAAATTTACCCCAATTAAAAAGATAATTACACAAATTACTTATCGAATAATTAATGTTTGATTATCTAATTAATCAAGTGTGTGCAACCTTACCATAAGATGTAGTCCTAGTTAATCAAATTATGACATGTCATTAATCTCAAAATAAATTTTAATTACAATCAATTAGAATCAATTTTTCACAATCACATATATTTTGACTTAATTTGTGATAGTGCATCTCGACCATTAAAACTTGATTTGATGATAAATTTTTATTTGATTGTCTGATTAGGGCTTATGACCAGTCAATTTGATCGTTACACTATCAAGATCATTTTGATGAAATGAAATTAAGGATCTAGTGGCCAAAATTAAAATGCCTATTCCAAGGTGAAATTACCCTTTTATCCCTCTATGCGAGGTTAAATGCGGGTTGCAAAATGGGGTGTCAACATAATGACCTCACAACATGCTCATAAATATCTCCTATACACTTGTATTTGGCTCCTTTGCTAGCAGTGAAATGCTGTGCAATTCAAACCAACAATAAAAATGAAAAATGAAGAAATAAAAAAATCTCTCTCTCTCTCTCTCTCTCAAGCTTTTTTTTTAGTTCTGATAATCAAATTGTTTCACCACTGAAGGGCTGATCAAAAATCACAAAGAAATTGCGCCTTCAAAGAAATGATGAATTCGAATTTGATTGACTAGCATGTTTCATTTTTTTTCCTCTTTTACTATTCAAAGTCGCTATTTTTAAGAAAAAAAATTATAATTTGATAGCTACAAGTTACAACTAATAATGGGTGAGTGAGAATTTGAATTCTAGATATCTTTATTTGAAAACATTAGGAGGTTTCTAGCCTCTCAGAAGAATTAACAGTTGGTCGACAAACATGATTTATGTAGTTCTTCTTCTTCTTCTTCTTAAAATTTAAATTTGAACATGATGTTTGACACACAAATATGCTTTACTCCGACAAAAAAACACAATATCCCCTGCCCCTCTCCTATAAAAGATACTATCATCGGATTTGACCTCTACCTCCATAATCAATCATGATACATAATAATTTTGAGCAAATTTTCTTGACTAATCAATTCTAGGAGCGTCTCTATATCCCCTTATTAGACAAACACCATATCTAAGTCATTTTAAGTTTTTATCACAATAATATTATCAAGTTTAAGTTAAATTATAAGTTATATAATCTGATGAATTAAGCAGGGGGGTTTGAATAGGTCCATTAGTAGGGGCGTAGCCAGAAATTTTTGGTTGGGGGGGCCGAGGTAATATTATCATATTGATTTGCAGTTCAAGAAAAATACAAAGTATGACATATATACATATATACATGTCTTCCTGCATTAGTTTTAGAAAAAAAACATTAAATCTAACCAAAATTAGACTACATTTACAAGAAATAATATTTATAGAAATTAAATATAACAAAGTCACTATAAGCAACTATAAAATAAATAGCAGTTAAATTCAACCAAATTAGACTACTATGGTCAAAAATAAATTCAAATCAATTTCATTCATCTCAACTAAATTCAAAATCAATTTCATTCCTACCAATACTTTAATATTGTACCCTCACAGTCTCTCTACTCTCTAATTATAATTCCCATACCAGTAAAACATAGGTCTTTAATTAGCTATCGGATATGGCCTCACTCAAGAAAAAAAAAATGTGGGATATGGCTAACATGTCTTAGAGAATGAAAGGATAAGTCAAAAAGATGAAAATTAGGAATTTGGGGTGGGGCATTTTTATGGCTACGTATTGGAGGTGGGGCCAAGTTTTTCTCATAAGGGGGCCAGCTTTTAAATGAGAAAGTGTGAGGCCAGCTCTTAAAGAATGAAAGGATAAGTCAAAAAGATGAAAATTAGGAATTTGGGGTGGGGCATTTTTATGGCTACGTATTGGAGGAGGGGCCAAGTTTTTCTCATAGGAGGGCCAGCTCTTAAATGAGAAAGTGTGAGACCTATTTCTTCCTACTATTATAGAGGTTTTAAAAAATTTTAGGGGGGGCCATGGCCCCTCCACTGCATAACGTGCCTCCGCCTCTGTCCATTAGCCTTTCATGTCAACCCCATAGGTTTGGAAGGCCCATGACCTGAGATCCAATACCCAGCACCTAAGAGGAGTTAATTTTCTAGGCCTCTTTAGAAATTAAAGTTTATAGAGTGAGCACTTTCTGACTTTGAAGTTTTGGAGTTTCAAATAAGCGTAATTGGTTCTTAATGTTTCAAAAAAAAAAAAAAATTTAAGGATCATTCTGTTAATGGATATTAGTTTCATTTTCTATAAGGCTGATTGAACAATTCCATAACATTTAGTCATTTAATAGTGACATGACATATTTTTAATATGGGTCATGCTAACGAGTGCCCTTAGGGCACACTTTAAGAATCCATTTTAAAAAAGTTTTGACATCATTTTTTATGGGAAATGAAATAAGCTGTCAAAACATTAATTGCTTTTTTTTTTCTTTTCTCATAAAAACTTTATTTAAATAGATTCTTAAAGAGTGCCCTAAGGGCACTCGTTAGCATTTCCCTTTTAATATTAACAAACTACACATAAAAAAACACAAGACCTACGGAAGATCAAAGATCAAAGCCAAATCCATTTGAAACGGGATTTCGTCAAATCAAAACCAAGCTAAAATTTCCATTAAAATAAAATAAATAAATAAAGCTAGACTAATGACTTTAGGGACCAATAACAATTATTTGAAATTTCAAGAGTGAAAAGCGTCCACTTGGTAAACTTCAAAGTCTAACCACGTATTTTGGCCATTTTTTAAAAGAAAATTCAAAGCAAAAATCTACTTTTTATCCTATTACTTTCACCAATTGGTATTTTAGTCCATTAACTTTTATCAATTGTCATCTTAGTCTACAATGTTTAAATACTGTCATTTCAATTCATTAACTTTGAATAATTGTCATTTTTAGTCCATTGAATTTAAATATTTTCAGTTTTTGGGCTTAAATAAATTAATAAAATAATCATTTGTAATGATAACCTGGTGTGTGTGGGATGGGGAATGCATATGTCCGATGTAATAGTCAGATACTCAAAGAGGTTTAGATACCAATTTTTTTTTTAAATAAAAAAAAAAAATCATTTTCTTGAAACTGCATATTGATAATATGAATTACCTATGATTGCAGTGATCAAGAAGGAGAAGCAAAGTTATATGATTTCTAGTTTGTCTATTCATCCCAGCCTAACCATATAATACTAAAGGAATTTTTTGTTTTTTTAATTACTTCTTATATGTGTGGATACAACTCTAAACTTTGAAGGTGTCTAAAATGCATTTTAGCCTAAAAATTATTAATAGAGTGGGTTTTGATTGAAATTCTATTTTCAAAGTTTCAGGACTACACTGATTAATTATAATCTGTTAGGTTCTAAAGATTTAGGATTATATGTATTTAGAACTCTAATGTGTAATATTGGCAAACCATGATCAAAACAATGTATTTAGTCTTGTTTAGGCTTGCTCAAAGTTGATTAAATATTGTAAAGTTGGAATCGAGTGGCTATAGATGTACTGGAGCATTTCGGCCTGGCTCGATCGATCGAAGGATAGACTCGATCGATCGAATCTCGGGTCAGATGCGTTGTCTGCAGAGTTCCAACTCAGCCCAAACTCTATTTAAACGTCTTGGGGTTCAAGTAAAACTCTTATATATATAAGGGAAACCCTAGAACGTTTTTGGGGTTAGAGAGAGAGAGTTTAGAGTGCCTCTTGTGCCTCCTTTTATTTTTAGGGTTTTGTTCCCAAACCTCTCTAAGTCTTTGTTGCTCATATTTGCTGTTTATGTGAATCTCTTGTGAGATCTTTGAGGAGTTTTCCTTCACATAAACTTAGGGTTTTCAAGGAAGATATATTATCTACATCTTGATGATCAACAAGGTTGCAACCATTGGAACTTAAAGAAAAACAAGTGAGGAGCTTGTAGCTGATTGAAGGAATACAAAGAAAGAAGTAGTCCGTGGATTCGGAGCCTGCGCGTGGTCGTGTCAGGAAGTTACTACTGGTGGGTAGCATTAGGAAGTCAAGCAGGGAGCTTGTAAGTCCTTTTGTAAGAACTTCAATTCTTTCTTAGTGGATTCCGTTTTGCCTTGAGGATCGGTGGGTAAAATCCTCCCCAGGTTTTTTACCGGTTTGGTTTTCCTGGGTGATCATATCATGTGTTATTTATTTTCCGCTGCTTTATATGCTTGATATGATTATTTGATTGTTTTAACCTAGAATTGCTTAATTTGACTAAGTAACAACTTGGCTAATTAATCTAGGCTACGCAATCTAATTGTGGTTTAAGGGGTCTAAATTTCCAACAAGTGGTATCAGAGCGGGTAGCTCTTCTTGTTGTAGATCTTTTGATTTAAGAGCTGATCCTTGACCCCTGTTGTCATGGATAATTTAAAGTGTCTTTCTGATCATGTTTCTGCTCATGCTTCTGCTGATTTTATTGATGCATGTGATGTTTTGAATAAAAAGGACACTATTGTTTCTGTTGATTTTTTTGATGCTTTTGAAACTCTTCGTAAGGAATTATCTAAATCTTTGAAAATTTCTATGTAACGTCTCTACAACAATTATCCCTATGTAACGTCTCTACAACAATTATCTACACCCACGAGACTTTCTGGAAGATTACCTTGGATATCAGATAACTTCTTCGGACTTTGATGTGGATTAGCCGAGGGTGCATTTGTCCTCGGCACATCCTCTTGAGCCACTGTGACCAAAACTAAGCTCCATTTACTAACATAATCTCTTCTGATAAAGATTTCACTTCCTCGGACTACCCCTCATCCTCGGATTGGGCCATAGGCCTGAAATATAAGCAGACAAAGAACACTTGGGTCCAATATCCCTATAGAAATGATTTGCAATTTAAACCAACAATAAAGGAAGTTTAAATAAGATTTAAGAATCCAATAAGAAAAACAGCAAAACCTATACCAAATTGGTGATGCTGAGAAAATCACCAGTGAGCTACACAGTCCTCGCGTGCTCAAAACAACACCTGCACAATAAGAAAGGACCTAGCAGAGAGCACCGGTGTGGTGCCGACCAAATACCCTCCGAAGGTCAAGTTAGATTCTTTTCACAACTCTAGAGTACTAGAACTGGGATGAATTATGCGTACCTGTTTTCTGAGGGTCCTTGGGTTTTTATAGTAGTGTAGAATTGAACTCTCATACTTGCGTAACAAGTCTTTTCCTTATAGGAAAGGTCTTCATTAATGCGAGTATATTCTAGAATCCTTATCATGTTAGAATTCTATTTATATTGGGATTTAGTATGGTTCATCGTGAGATGCAAGTCATTTCCAATTAGGGTTTCTTGGAAACCACATAATGATCGGTAAAGCGCCATGTGGTCCTTTGAACCGTCCACTTTATGTCCATCAACACAATATCCGTTCAGTGTGAGAAGATCTATCCAGCACCGTCAAGTCCCACTTTATGTTGTTGATGCATAATGACCCGTCTACTTAGTGAACCGATTATGAACTTGTCTATTTTAGCAATATAACCGTCCACTTAATATGTCCATCCATGTGATGGACTTAATTATTTTAATAAGACCCGTCCATATTATGGACCTGATGGGTTTGTTAATCTAATAGTAGACCCGTCCATTTTATGGACTGGATTTATTTATTTAATGATAGATCCGTCCACTTTGTGGGTTTGATGAATTCTTCTATTAATAATAGAGTCGTCCACTTATGGATTGAATTCGTCTATTTAATAATAGACCCGTCCACTTGTGGACTGAATTATCCGTCCACTTTATGTATTATGAATTCGTCTATTTTATAATAGACTCGTCCACTTGTGGACTGAATTATCCATCCACTTTATGAACTTAATTCGTCTATTTAATAATAGACCTGTCCACTTGTGGACTGAATTATCCATCCACATTATGGACTTTGTAAGAATATATATATAACAAGGCGATTCTGAATAACTCCTCTTATTATAATGGTAATTCATGCGTAGAAATTTTCCTTGAAAATCAAATAATAATAAAACTTGCCCTTGGGCTTAAAAGGTAGATAATAAAAACTAAGCTAGAAAGAAATAAACTGGGAATGAGGAGTGTCGTTGCTTGTCTGCTTCCAATGGTCTATTGGTAGTACTTCTTTAGATGTTCTGTGTTCCGTGGGTGGTGCAACTTCTGCCCATCCAGCATCTCCAAGTGGTAGGTTCCTTTCCTATGCCACGATGCCACTCTATATGGCCCTTCCCAGTTAGGTCCGAGCTTCCCCTAGGAGGCTTCTCTCTTCCCCGGGCTGGGAAGGACTGAGCAATGGAGGGGATGAGAGGTAGGCCTTTAGATCCTCGAATGCCTGCTGACACTTAGTCGTCCATTTAAAAGACTTCTTCAGCATGCGGAAGAATGGTAGACACTTATCCATCACCCTTGATACGAATCTATTTAGTGCCGCAATCTTGTCATTGAGGCTCTGGACTTCTTTGACATTCTTTGGAGGTGCCATTTCCATTATGGCCCTGATCTTGTCTAGGTTGGTCTCGATACCCTTCTGAGGCACCATGAACCCTAGGAACTTTCCTACCGTCACTCCGAAAGCACACTTGCCTGGGTTGAGTTTCATGTTGTAGGAGCGAAGGTTGTCGAAGGTTTCTTTGAGGGCCGTTAAGTGATCTTCCTCCCTTCGGATTTTCACCAGCATGTTGTCAACATAGACCTCGACATTTCTCCCAATCTACTACGCGAAAATCTTGTTCATGAGCCTCTGATACATCGCACCCGCATTCTTGAGGCCGAATGGCATTACTCTGTAGCGAAAGAGACCCTGGCTGGTCACAAACGAAGTCTTCTCCTGATCGACTTCGTCCATTCTGATCTGGTTATAGCCTGAAAAAGCATCCATGAAGCTCAGCAACTGATGTTGTGCCGTGGAGTCAACCAAGATGTCAACCTGTGGGAGGGGGTAACTATCTTTTGGACATGCTTTGTTTAGGTCGGTGAAGTCTACGCATATCCTCCAATTGCCGTTGGCCTTTTTGACCATCACCACATTTGCTAGCTAGTCGGGGTAGTAGACTTCCCTAATAAAGTTTGCCTCTTGTAGCTTGCAGACTTCTTCCGCTATGGCTTGGTCCCGCTCGGGGTAGAATATCCTCTTCTTCTGTTAGACGGGTGTGAAGGTGGGCGACACATTCAACTTGTGCACCATAATAGAGGGATCTATTCTCGACATGTCTTCGTGGCTCCAGGTGAATACGTCCCGTTTATCCCTGAGGAATGTAGTCAATGCTTGGCGAACCGTCAGGCTAGCGAGGGTACTAATCCTCGTTGTTCTGTCAATTCTAGAGTCGTCGAGGGGTATCTCTTCGAGCTCCTCCATGGGTTCGGTGGTCGTCCGATGTTCTTCTATGTTCATGGCTTGGAAGTGGTCATCCATCTCCATCATTGCTATGTAGCATTCGCACGCGGCCACTTGATTTCCGCGCAGCTCCCTTACACCGTACTCCGTTGGAAATTTGATCATCAAGTGGTAGGTCAAGGTTACAGCCTTCCATGAGTTAAGGGTGAGGCATCTTATGATATCATTGTAAGCAGATGAGCAATCGACCACCAGGAATGTCATGTTAGCTAAACGTTCTGAACCATCCGTAGGTAAGTCTTCCTGGCCTTTTTGGATGATATAGTGATTGTCATGCCCCCTACAATCATTCTTATGTCCCCTATGGGTGGCCTAGGACACTCGTTTTCCCGTCGGGGAACCTGCTCTTGTGGCTGGTCTGTCCTCTCCTTGTTTACAAATCTTTGCAACTTCCCTTGTTGTATAAGGGCTTCGATTTGTTGCTTCAAGTCGTAACAATCAGATGTGTCATAGCCGTGATCGCGATGGAACCGGCAGTACTTATCCCTAGGCCTCTTATTAGGATCTCCCTTCAGCTTACCGGGAAAGGTCAAGGCTCCTTCATCTTTGATTTGCATCAAGACTTTGTCTATCGGAGCAGTTAGCAGGGTGAAACTCGTGAATTTCCCCGTGGGGGGTTTTGAACACTTATCCTCCAGTTGTTCTCCGGTCCTCACCCTCTTTGGCCCTCTGTCCTGTCGTGTATCTTCCTGCCTTTCCCTTTTCTTGGGCATCTCTTCTCAGGCCAGCAACGCATCTTTTGCCTTTATGTACTTGGTTGCCCTGTATAGCACATCCGACATAGTTTTAGGGTCGTTTTTGTACAAGGAAAACAAGAATTTACCCTTTCACAATCCGTTTATGAAAGCAGCTATGAGTATCTTATAGTCCGCTTCGTCTGGTACCCCTTGAAGATGCACTAGGGTCTTGAAGGATTCCAAGTGATCTAGCGGATCCTTGTTTCTGTCGTAGTTTTCCACCTGCGGCATTCGAAACTTCGATGGGAGAGGGAAAGTAGCGGCGGGTGCTATGAACGGCAAGTCCGTCCTATGGACCAAGTCATCGAGGTCGCTTGATACTCGACCCTTAAAGGCGTTCATCATAAAATCCATCCGTTCTCTCATCATCAGCATCTCCACCACAATGTGGGGTGGAGCCATATCAGTGATTGATGGACGGCTCATGTCTTGCCATTTTGGTCTGCTTGGGGCATTACCTCCTTCTGGCCCCTCTTGGTCTCTTCATTCAGCACTGGTACCTTTTTGGTCCTCCTTTTGGGTGTTATGTCCCATGTTCTTCTGATGCAACTACTCTTCTAGGTCTCGATTTTGTCTGGTGAGACGTTCCACTGCTGCTGTAAGGGTCTGGACTTGCCTTTCCAGGGCAGTAGATTGCGGCTCATCTCCTTAGACATTGTTGGTGGTCGCCATCGAGCGAGTAAGTACCATGCAACTCTTTGTCCATGAAGCGTTTGTATGGCTTTACAAGTCGCTGATTGATTTCCCATAGACGGCGCCAACTGATGATGTTGAGAAAATCACCAGTAAGCTACACAGTCCTTGCGCGCTCGAAACAACACCTGCATAATAAGAAAGGACCTAGTAGAGAGCACTGGTGTGGTGCCGGTTAAATACCCTTCGAAGGTCAAGTTAGATTCTTTTCACAACTCTAGAGTGCCAGAGCTGGGATGAATTATGCGTACCTGTTTTTTGAGGGTCTTTGGGTTTTTATAGTAGTGTAGAATCGAACTCTCATACTTGCGTAAGAAGTCTTTTCCTTGTAGGGAAGATCTTCATTGATGCGAGTATATTCCAGAATCCTCATCATGTTAGAATTCTATTTATATTGGGATTCATTAGACTAGGGTTCATTGTAAGATGCAAGTCTTTTCCAATTAGGGTTTCTTGGAGACCACATAATAATGATCGGTAAACCGCCACATGGTCCTTTGAACCGTCCACTTTATGTCCGTCAACATAGTATCCGTTCAATGTGAGAAGATCTATCCAGCACCGTCAAGTCCCACATCACGGATCCGTCAATCGTAATTTTCACCCTCTTCACAAATCAACAAAACCCATACAAAATAAAGTGATTGACGGCCAAAAATAGCCAAACCCATTGATATTTCAAAATTAAAAATAGAGGAAAACCACCAAATCACGAGAAAAGTAACCTTGAAATTGTAACACTAGACTTACGGTGGATTCGACATCTTTTTCAAGCTCCAATAACAACTCCGGTGATGACTGTGGCAAAATGAAGCGTCGGTGTGAGGAGGAGGAGGAGAGTCTGCCTTTGGTTTTGCCATTTGGAGAAGAAGCTTTGAACGTGTTTGAGGAATATTTGGGGTTTTAATTGGGTTATAATTAGATGTAATAAAGTGTATCGAGTTTAAATTTGTTGGCTGATGTGTCGCTCTAGAATTGGCTAGCATAAAAGGTGTCATTTACGTAGCTCCGGACCTAACTTATTCTCTAGTATGCCACTTAATCCTAAAAAGTACTGCTTACCTAACCTAACCTAATCGGTGGACTACTAAGGCAAGGTCATATGTGAACAAGAAGATGCTTTGTGAGTAAAAGAATTTGCCATCTAAAAAGACAACCCACCTAACCATTTCGAAATTATATACTAACAAGTAATTGGTCTTTACCAAGTAACGTCACATGGTCAATACTACCATGGAATTTTCATGTTAAGTATTGATAGGTTTTTAGACTCCTTAAACAACAATTAGATTAACCTAGTTAATTAGCCAAGTGATTAACTTAGTCAAATTATGCAAATCTAGGTTATCACAATCAAATAATCATATCATGTATAAGCAGCGAAAAGATAAATAACACAAAGATATGATGACCCAGGAAACCACACTGGTAAAAATCTAGGGAGGATTTAACATAGCTATTCTTTAGGTAAACTTGAATCCACTATATAAAAGAATCGAAGTTCATACAATAGAACTTAGACCACTAACATCCTATTGCCACCCACGAGTAAAAATTACTGACACGACCACGTGCAAGCTCCGAATCCACGGACTCCTTCTTTCTTGGATTCTCCAGCAAGTACAAGCACTCCCGCTTGTGTATCTTTAAACTCTTATGGCAGCAACTGAATGATCATCAAGGTCTTGAAGTAATCTCCTTCTTGATAACCCTAAGTCTATATGAAGGAAAGCTCCTCAAAGATCTCACAAGAGATTCACACCAACAGCAATATGAGCAACATAAAAACGTGGCTAGGGTTTACCTTATAAAACTAGAGCAAAAACATAAAACCCTAAACGTTTTAATGAGATAGGGCTGAGTTGGAATTCTGCAGAAAAACGCATTCTGCCCGAGATCCGATTGATCGAGCCTAAGCTTCGATCGATCAAGCCAAGCCGAAATGCACAGTAACTTCTGCATTAGCTTGATTCCAACTTTACATAAAATGGCACAACTTTGAGCAAGTCTAAACAAGACTAAACAACCTGTTTTGATCATGGTTTGCCAACATTACATATTAGAGTTCTAAATACATAAAATCCTAAGTCTTTAGAACCTAACAAGTATTATTTTCAGTTGTACGTAATTTGATGCACAAGGTGGCTTTGAATGCAAAATACATATATTTTTATTTCACATAACTGAATGGAATGCTTGGGAAGAATATAATTTTATATTTAAGAAAAATGGATCAAAGTTTAAATTTTTGCTTTTTTAACTGGCATATTGATATACAGTAAAATAAATCTACAGGCACTGAACTTTGAATGGACTTTTAATGGATATTCAGGGAGATTTGGCACATTGGAATTTTTTCTTTTGGAAGTGGTGGGGTCGAAGTATGTGCGAGAGCATCAAAATTTCCATAAACACTACTATACCTGAATTAGGAAAAATTATAAGACTTTTACGATGGACAACGTTACTTATTCTGAATTAAAAGGAAAATGTTAAAGTCATGCTACAATTTATTTTAAAAACTTTTTTTTTTTAATTTCAAATTTAATAACTACTTATAATATCCGAGTGAGTGGAGACAGTCAGGTAGCTAGGGCCCATTTGGTAGCAGTATTTAAATATTTTTGTTCAGTTTTCAGTACTGTTGAAATACGTGTTTGAGTGTTATAAAAATACGTATTAAAAGTATTATTGTTGTTTAAACAGTAAATCTGTTGTTTAAAAACAGATACCAAACAGTCCCTACTTTTCCATAAAAGTTAAAAACAGGTGGCCCTATCTTCAACCGTATAAGATTGCGTGGAGGAGGGACATCTACATCTTTCATATAGTTTGATTGGCCACAATGACCAGCATGGTTCGTTGAAAGTTCAAAGAATTATTTTGGGCTTTACCCAGAAACTTCCATGATATTGCAATTAATGAAAAATGCGCGTCACTTTGAAAGCAAGACTACATTAAAGTCTAGCCTCTTGCATCCATTCACTCACCCTCAATTCCTAATTCGTCCTTCATTTTCCTCACTTTCTATATTGACACCGCTTTCACAGCTTTCCTTCTCCTCCTCCTTTCAACTTTTTCATCTGTTTGCTTGTCAATTCCGATGGCCTCATCTCACCAACTCAAGAACTTCGATGTCTTCTTGAGTTTCCGAGGTGAAGATACTCGCAGTGGTTTTGTCAGCCATTTACATAAGGCTCTGACTCAACAGGGTATTCAAACCTTCATTGATGATAATCTCTCTAGGGGAGAAAACATTTCTGAAGGGCTTCTCAAAGTCATTGAAAACTCAAGTGCATCAATAATTGTATTTTCTAAAAACTATGCATCCTCTAGTTGGTGTTTGGATGAACTTGCTAAGATTATTGAGTGTACCAAAAAAGTGCTACCAGTTTTTTATCAAGTGGATCCATCTGAAGTTCGTAAGCAAAGAGGGGATTTTGGAAAAGTGCTGACTAAGCTTGAAAACAAAATTAAAGATAAGACGAAGGTACAAAGGTGGAGGGATGCTTTAAATAAAGCCGCCAATATTTCTGGCTGGGACGACAAAAAAAGGTATTTGTATAGTACTACGTACTCCTATTTGTTGATCTTCAAGAGTTTTAATTGTTTTGTGATGTCCATTAAATTTTATTGTTTATTAAACAACAACTAGAATTAATTGTTAGCTTTTATTTTCTCTATAAATTTTACTAAATTATGAAAGTAATATTTTCTTGTCATATCTTTTATACTATGCCTTTTTTTTAAAATAAAAATAAAAAATTGAGAAGAATCTTTTATACTAAGCTAGTTAGCTATAGATTAAAGTTAGAAATTAACGAACTTAATATCAGATTACTTACAATTATTAATTAGGAATTTCACCCCTCATAATATTTGGAAAAATTTAAAAGAAAAAAAACTTAATTTATATTTTCTAAGCACATATTGAGATCAAGTAAGATTATATCACGCCCCAAACCCAAAAGGGTTCAAAGCATATGAAACCAAACCTTCAAGAGAGACTATGGGTTTTTTTTTTTTTTTTTTTTTTTTTTTTTTTTCCACATGATAAGAATATATAACTCTACTGAAATCTCCACATTACAATTCAGAGCTTTATTACACGTATACAGACAATACGAATTACAAATCATGTGCCTCCAAAATTTACATGAATATTCCAAAAACCAAACGAGTTAACATAAAACTCCAATGTTCTCAAAAATATGCAACCACAACAAAATTCTTGGGCTAACAAACCTCAAGAGAGCCCCACCTCTAATAGAATTAACTACTACTTCCTTAAAAATAACTAAATCGAATTTCCAAGCGAAAATAATGTTAGTCTCCCAATTCAGCATAACACTCCAATCACCACCAATAAGACAAGCTCCATTTCCAAGGTGTAGCTAATTTATCTAGAAAAAAAAAACTGCTGGAGAGTGGAATGAGCTAAAGCCCAGTAAGTAGCATAATTAATGGGGATGGGAGAAATGCAAATTTCATGATAATGAACATTTTACAAAACATGTTAAAATTTGGGAATTTCCATGAAAATCCAACAAATTCATTTTCATTGGTAAGATGACAAGAAAGATTGAAATTATGCAGTACAAAGCTTTCTCAAAATATCTCAATATGAAACTATTTACTATATACTGTGAGCTATTAAAACATCATTTTTAAAACCAGAAAATCCAACCCAAGGCCACATGGCAAGCCACCCCAAAGACAGAAATGTTACAAAGACATTATACTGCCATAGAGACAAGTCAGAACCCACAAACCACAAGCATGATATGTACCTCTTTTGGCATGCGGTCTATTAGCCCTGCCTATCCTCACCCACACCCTCAAAGATTTACCTATCCCCCTGTGGGCAATAAGGGATGACGCGCCATGTAGTACCTCTTTTGCATGTGGTCTCTTAGCCCTACCTAGCCTCACCCACACACTCAAGAATTTACCTCTTCCCTCCCATGGGGGCAGGGAATGACGCGTCACACAGTACTTCTTTTGCATGTGGTCTTTTGGCCTATGGGCAGCAACCTCACCCATACACTCAAGGATTTACCTTCGTCGTGCAAAGTGGAAGGCTCTAACCTGACTCATCGTCACAAAGACAGGGTGATCACCAACATCATAGCATAAGGGCAAACCCACATTGAAACCTCACAAGTTAAATGTATTCAAAATATACAGTTTACTTCCAAGTAGCTTCTTAAGATATTTCGATAACCAAATATTTACAATATTCTCAAAGTCCTCAAAACTGTTTCTTGTCAAAAATATTTTGCATCAATTTCCCAAATAATACAATTTAAGACAAAACATCTTTTAGTATTTTCAAATAATACCATAAATCCATGAAATTCACTATCAAATGAATTCAAATATGCTCATACTTCCCATGCCAAAAATTCATGCATTTCCCCATATGCAATACTAAATATGATGCACTTTTCATTATAGTCATATACACTTAAGGTTATTACACAATAATTTTTAGGAAAATATAGTTTCCATAAGTAGTTTCCAAAAACGTGTCTAACCCAAAAACAACGTTTATGCAAACATGATTGTTTTCCAAAAATCCCATTAAAAGCTACTTACCTCGGAAGGCCAACCAATTTTACCTCAATTGGGCACCATGAAATCAACCAATCCCATCACTAGGTCCATCATCAAAAATCTCTAAACCTAGAAACAAAATGATCAAGCCTATCAATAACAATGCCCATCACAAAGTACCATCAATCTTGTCTCCATAGATCAACAATGTCCCCTAAAATCAAATTAAGGGCCTAGAGCTTAACTTGACTATCCAAAGGACCTATTCCCAAAGGATACCAAACAAGCATACAAATGATCCAAGGGACCATAACACAGCCAAAGCATTTTAATTCTCTACTGCAAGCAAATGTGCATATATAAACATAAGACACATCACTTCAAAATAGAGGTAACTTATCTCATGAGTTTCTCTTTTGAGCAACAAATGATTAAACCAAACCATTATTAAAATCAAAGCGAAAACACCATTTTGGTCCCTACATTTTGGAGTCACAGTCAATTTTGGCCTTACATTTTTGTAGCAATCAATTTGGTCCCAATTATTTTCAACTTGTAATCAATTTGGTCCCTGCCGTTAACTCACTAACAGAAAATGCATACATAGCAAATGGTGTGAACAGTTGGTATACCTGACGCTAATGTGGCATTAAAATAATAATAAAAAATGCTCCATCAGCATTTGAATAAACAAAAATTAATTTATCAATTTTAATGAAATAAAAAAAAAGAAATAAAATTAAAAACCAAAAAATAAAAACATGAACCGAGATGATTTTGAACATGAACCTAGATATAGAACCTATTCAAATCTCAATCATCCACAAAACCCCTCTGAAATTCAGCAAAAACAGTTCAAATACATAGAACCTTTGAGATTTTCTCAAGAAACTGACGAAAAAACAAAATCCAACAAAAATTTTCCAAAAGGATTTTTTCTCAATGTGTAAATGATTCTAGGGGCAAAGTTAGGAACATGAAAAGGAAAGTGAGAGAAAATATTGAAGGGATTTTTTTTGCGTTCTTTTGTTTATGAAATTTTCGGTAATGAACTGAAGTTGATGAACAGTTTTGCAGTAGCGTTGAGAAAGTGAGTGGAGATATTGTGAGTTTGGGTTTTTGGCTTTGTGGCTATGGTTTTGGGCTTTGTGGAATGGAACAAAAGTTGTGAGGGAATGAATAGAGATATTGTGAGTTTGGTTTTTTTGTTGTGGTTAAGATCTGAGTTTAGTTTATAGAGATGTGTGTTTCCAGATCTAGGTTCACGTTCAAAATCATCTGGGTTCATGTTTTTATTTTTTGGTTTTTAATTTTATTTCTTTTTTATTTCATCAAAATTGATTAATTAATTTTTGTTTATTCAGATGCTGATAGGGCATTTTTTATTACTATTTTAATGCCATGTCAACGTCAAGTATGCCAACCATTCACATCATTTGCCACATAGGAATTTTCCGTTAGTAAGTTAACGGTAGAGACCAAATTTATTACAAGTTGAAAATAACAATGACCAAATTGATTGTTACAAAAATGTAGGGACCAAATTAACTGTAACCTCAAAATAGGGACCAAAATTGTGTTTTCGCCTAAAATCAACTAAGTAAAACACATGTCAAGGAAAACACAAGAATTTACAAGCCAAACCATTCGACTAATGTTTGAAATAAATTCCACAAAATCTAAACGTTTTAGTCTTACTTTCAGATTCAGTACATAGCAGGCCAGCCATTTTGTAAAAATCGTTTGGTCAATGAAAAGTTATCCGATTAATACGAAAATTTAAGGGAACATTCCCCCATATGTATATAATGTGCCACAGAAAATTCAGCACAAAAAGATTTTTCTATAATTTATTAAAAATCATGTATTGTGGCTGACTCAAATCTGTCCCCGACAGCTTTAGAAAATTGCTATAGTTTTAAGACTAGCCCAAATTATTTGAGAATTTACTCACATTAAAACCACAGGATTTAAGCATATTAGAAACAAGGAATCAAGTCAAAATCTCATATAAGCAACTTATCAAACACTTCGTATGCAAAAACCACATGCTCACACATCACGTGTCAAAGTCACTCAAATGCAAAGAAAACACACTTTAAAATCAACTCACATCAACATATGCAACAACAAAAACTATGCGGTTGCTCTAGGAAACCAACCCTCAAATATCCACTAGAAAACTATACAACCAAAACCTTTTATCAAAGCAAATCTCTCAAATGATATGAAATTTTCGGATTTTAACAAAACCATTGCTACCCAAAACATCTTAACACTCTAATGTTCCATTATTCACCAAAACCCATCAAGAATTCACCATAATAATCATTAAATATCAAAACCCAAAGGTTTTCATAGAAGAAATTGAGGTAAAAGCTTGGATTTTTACCTTGGGTTTAAACCACTTCAAAATCTCATGGAGCTTTAGCCACTAGGAAAATCAATGGAGACATAATCCTCCCTAACAAGGAGGTCTCGACTAGAGAGAGAAAGAAAGAAATGAGGAAAGAGATATGGGAGCTTTGAGGTTCAGTCACCATTGGGGAGAGAGGGAGAAACGGCTAAAGAAAAGTAGGGGGCGGGGGTGTGGCTTACCTTATGGTGATGTATGGGTTATAATGGACCACTCATCACAAAAATATCTTGAGAAGAAATTTACCATTTCACCCTTAAATTTCTTCTCTTCCTTAATCCTTGCCTAGCCCATCACCCTAACTCACTTAAACGCCATCACGTGCTTTTAATATTAAAAAGACCTCTACAAAAATAATTAACACTCTTATTGAAAAACATAAAATTCACTTGAGATATTGTTCACATCATAAAATTGCTTAAAAAGGTTTGGGGTGTTACAGACTATGCCATCATTTAAGTGGACTTTTAATGCAACTTCATCCCAAAAGCTAATCGCTACCCAAAAAAAGTGAATTAAATAAAAATTTTCAATCTATGAGTTACATGTCACTTACTTCATCTAACAACACTATAACTGTGATGTAAAAATTAAACATCTTGCATTTAGTTTATGTTATTTATTTTTTATAGTCCAACTCATTACATGTGTTAATTAAATGCTTTGTGAATGACAGTTGCACTGAATCTGAACTTGTCCAAAAAATTGTTGAAGAGATCTTAAATTCTGAATTCATTCAAATGCCATCAAATGTTGCTACAATGGAGCTGGTTGGAATAAATTCTCACATAGAGGCCCTAAAAAAACTTTTAGATATTGAATCAAATGATGTTCGCAAGGTAGGGATCACTGGCCTTGGTGGAATAGGCAAAACTACAATTGCAAAAGCTATTTATATTAGCTTTTCAAATCGTTTCAAAGCAAAAAGTTTTCTAGAGAATGTTAGAGATTGGTCAAAGACAGATCAAGGTATAATTCATTTACAAGAGACACTTCTTAAGGGTATCTCAGAGGATAAGAATTTGAGGGTGAACACTATATATGAAGGAACCACAAGGATAAATAAAATTCTTCGCCTAAAAAGGGTTCTTATCATTCTTGATGACGTGGATAATGCCGACCAGATTGAAACATTGCTCGGACAATGTGAATGCTTTGCATTTGGAAGTAGAATCATTCTGACAACAAGACATAAAAGCTTGCTAGTTAATCGAAATGGTCTTTCAACCTATGACTATGGGGTTAAGGAATTAGATGAAGATGAAGCTATTGAACTCTTTCGTAAGCATGCCTTCCCAAGAAACGAAGTCCCTGAAGATTATTTGGAACTCGAGAAACAAGCTATAAGTTATGCCAAAGGCCTTCCCCTAGCTCTAAAAGTAATGGGTCGTGATTTGTGTGAGAAAACTATACATGAATGGGATGATGCGTTAGATTGTTATAAAACAAATCCTCTTGAAGATATTCAAAAAATACTAAGAAGAAGTTATGAAGGATTAACCGAAAATGAACGAAATATTTTCCTTGATATTGCATGTTTCTTCAAGGGATATGACATGAGTTATAATATGATTAAGGATGTACTGAAAGCTTGTGGTTTAAACCCAGTATATGGTATTCGAAAACTTATTGATAAGTGTCTCTTGACTATTGATCGATATAATTATTATTTGTCGATGCATGACTTATTACAACAAATGGGTATGGACATTGTTCGACAAGAAGCACCACAAAAGCTTGGGGAACGTAGTAGACTATGGTGTTATGAGGAAGCTCTTGATGTAGTAACTGAAAATATGGTATGTTTGTTGTTTTGATTTACTTCCTCCCTTTACTTCACATGAAAGATGTATTACTCTTTTTTCCCTTATTTATTTATTTATATAGAATATGATTTTTGTTTAAAATTTATTAACTATTATATGTTTTGGTGATTCACTTACCCTTTTATTGAACTAGGGTTCAGATAAAATTCGAAGCATAATATTGTGGCCACCTAAATCAAAAAAAGTAGAGGTGCAAATAAAGGCACAATTTTGTAAGATGAAAAATCTTAGATTGCTTTTGATTCGTAATGTACGTTGTTGCAATGGACCCCTTGAATGTCTTCCCAATGGATTAAGCTTGCTTGATTGGCGTGAATATCCATTTTCTTCGTGGCCACCAAATTATTTTCCTAAAAAACTGGTTGTGCTCAACATGCCTTTTATCCTATTAAAGGAACCAGTACTCAAGCAGGTATGATCATTAGCATTTATAAATTATTATTTTTTCAAAGTTTTTAATTTTTAATTTATTTATATATACTTCTTTAAAGATTAAACCATGTTCTAACTTTCAAATTTTTTTCTACAGAATTTTGTATCTGTGACATATGTGGACTTTAGTGATTGCGATCTGATTACGAAAATGCCTGACTTATCAATGACCCCAAACGTAACGCAATTGATACTTGGAGGGTGTACAAATTTAGTTGAGATTGATGACTCCGTGGGGCGTCTTGATAAGCTTGAAGTGTGGGACCTTTACGCTTGCCGAAAACTTGAAACTCTTCCAAACTGTCTCACAATGAAATCTCTTACATATTTTAATCTGGAAGCCTGCGAGAGTATTAAGAAGTTCCCAAATATCTTGCACGAAATGAAAGGTGTTAAAGATTTACATCTTCAGGGGAACTGTACTAATGAATTGCCTCCATCACTTGGGAATTTGATTGGGCTTAAGGGCTTACTTATACAATTGAATTCAGGAGAGGCACATCTTCCAAGTAGCATCTATAATTTACAACATATAGAGTGGCTTGATTTTTCTGGCAATGTCATATTTCCAAGGAATGCGGAGATTGATAGACAGCCAATGTGCAACTCTCATGGTTGCTCTTCCAAATATGTTTTTCCAATGTTGAAAGAACTACGTTTTTTTGTCAATGAAATTTGCTCGGAAATAGAATTTATTTTGAATTATTGTTGCCCCCACACACTGGAAAAGTTAGAAATCTATACCAGTGAAGTTGTCACCCTCCCAGAAAGCATGAGCAGATTTGAGAGATTACATACGCTTAATATTACAGATTGCGATGAGTTTCGGGAACTCCCAGAAAGCATGGGCAGATGTGAGAGATTACATACGCTTATTATTAGTGATTGTGATGAGTTACGGGAAATCCTAGGGCTTCCGCATAGTATAAGACGTGTAGAAGTAGTAAATTGCCACTCGCTGGATTTACAATCATTCTTTCAGGTATATCTCTCTCTTAAAGATATTAAGAAACTATTTGTGTTACCTTCACAAATACTACATGATTTGCTAAGATGTAACTAATTCAATTTGCTAATTGCATGCAGCTGCTTCCAGAAATCATTGGGCTTCCACCAAATCTACCACCATGTTTAGGTGTAACAAGCCACATGTTAATGTTTCCACACTCATCTACAATATCTGGGAGTCAAACCTGCCGTTGTGAATATAGTTTTGAGGTAACAGGAGATGAGAATGATATTCCAAATTGGTTTAACCATAAAAGGGATGGAAATTTAATATCATTCTCGATTGGTCTCGAATTTCCAACAATTGCTCTCTGCATTGCTTTTGGAATACAAGATTCTTATTGTAATTTTTTTTATCATGTCATCATTTCCATCAATGGTAGTAAACGAACGTTTGAAAGAAAATTCATTGAAAAAGATAGGAGCTTTGGGCATCTGAGTTTTTCCTGTAGACCTCAGAGCTCATTGCAGGAACTATTTTGGGACTTGAAACTAACTGATCGGAATCATGTTGAGATCCTCTGTGAAACTTTCTCTTATCCTTCATCCAGAGAATATATTGCTCCTATCGTTGAAAGGATAGGAGTCCATGTAGAATGCAATTGCCCTCCTCCTCAAAATCCCAGTATCTTTCAAGACATTAATAGGCACCATTCTTTGCAATCAGGTTCGGGACTTCCAATGGATACAGAAAATGGATCAGACTTAGGTTTGGCATTTGACTCATCAAATGTTGATGGGTTTGATTTGGGCTCATCTTCAGTGGCCCAGCCTGTAACGCCCCAAGTAAAAAGAAAGAGTAAAAAAAGAAAAAGAAAAAGAAAAAGAAAAGTAAGGCCACGTTTTGGAACGTTGTTTAAACAACAATTTCCTTTGTTTAAAAAAAGAAAAAGAAAAGTGATGGTCTGATTTGTTTAAACAACTGAACTCAACTCAACTTCAAGCTTGAAGTGTGGGACCTTTTTGGTTGCGAAAAACTCAAAACTCTTCCGAACTGTCTCATGATGAAATCGCTTATATCTTTTCGTCTGAATGCCTGCCTAAGGATTAAGAAGTTCCAAAATATCTTGCATGAAATGAGAGGTGTTGAATATTTACATCTTGAGGGGAAATATACTAATGAGTTGCCTCCGTCATTTGGGAATTTGATTGGGCTTAAGGACTTGCATGTATCACTTGTATCATCTTCAGGAGAGGCACGTCTTCCAGGTAGCATCTATAATTTACAAAGTATAGAGAAGCTTGAACTTTGTGGCGATTTCATATTTCCAAAGAATGTGGAGATTGATAGACAGCCAATGTGCAATTCTCTTGGTTGCTCTTCCAAATATGTTTTTCCAATGTTGAAAGAACTACAACTTTTTGGCTTTGAAATTCACTTAGAAATAGAATTTATTTTGAATTATTGTTGCCCCCTCACACTGGAAGAGTTAGAAATCCACGAAAGCAAAGTTGTCACCCTCCCAGAAAGCATAAGCAGATGTGAGAGATTACATAATCTTTTTATTCATTATTGCAATGAGTTTCAGGAAATCCCAAGGCTTCCGCATAGTATAAGATGTGTATATGTAGGACATTGCCACTCGCTAGATTTACCATCATTCTTTCAGGTATATCTCTCTCTTAAAGATATTAAGAAACTATTTGTGCTACCTTCACAAATACTACATGATTTGCTAAGATGTAACTTGTTGAATTTGCTAATTGCATGCAGCTTCGAGAAATTATAGGGCTTCCACCAAATCTACCACCATGTTTAGGTGTAACAAGCCACATGTTAATGTTTCCACACTCATCTACAATATCTTGGAGACAAACCCGCTATTGTGAATATAGTATTGAGGCAACAGGAGATGAGAACGATATTCCAAATTGGTTCAACCATCAAAGGGATGGAAATTTAATATCATTCTCAATTGGTCCCGAATTTCCAACAATTGCTCTTTGTATTGCTTTTGGAATACAAGATTCTCATTGTAATTTTGATTATCATGTCATCATTTCCATCAATGGTAGTGAACAAACGTTTGAAACAAGATTCATTGAAATAGATGGGAGCTTTGGGCATCTGAGTTTTTCCTGTAGACCTCAGAGCTCATTGCAGGAACTATTTCGGGACTTGAAACTAACTGATCGGAATCATGTTGAGATCCTCTGTGAAACTTTCATTTCATCTAGAGAAAATATTGCTCCTATCGTTGAAAGGATATGAGTCCATGTAGAATGCAAGTGGTACGACGTCGTCACAAATTATTGTTGCATAGAGTGCAGAGGTTTCTGATGATTGGTATGTTTCTTGTTTCAGCATTGAGAGCTTTCCCCAGTAATTAAGGAACGTCATTGTCAGCTTCTATGTCTTCTATTGTCTTATATGTGTTGTTCCTTAACCTAAATATCAATGTTCTTTTAGTTGCACAACACATACAGAACCTGCTGGCACCATCAACACCATTGTTCTTCTATACCCTCTATGATCCACATAGGGAAGGAGCTGACTTCATTCGTGGATAACCTTTTAGCTTGAGAGAAGGAGTGTCTACTGCCATCTCTCATGGGCTGTGGCTCAACATTCTGACTATGATGCCTCTACTCAGCTTGTCAAGCCTTGTGAGCACAACACCAGGTTAAGTTTATTATCACTCTTAGTAAGGCCTGTTGTTGCTTCTTTTATTGGTTTGTCATTGCTGAACTATGATTTGTTTTTATTTTTATTTTTTTGGTTATCAGTATTATCTCTAGACGTGACAAAACGGGTCGGGTCGGGTCGGGTTGGTTCGGGTTCGGGTTGGGTCAAACGGGTGCTAGTCAAGTTGGGTTGCTGGATGGGTCGAGTTGACCCATATTTTTCAAACAAGTCTTTTTTTTTTTTTTTTTTTTTTGAAATAGATGCAATTTGTCAATGGTTTCTGAATTCCTTAACTATGATTAGATTTTCATTGGTGATACTGTTACCACTTACCAATTACCGCTAAACACTTGATACCTAAATTTAGTGCAACTCTTGTTCCAGCTTTCTAGAAGCTAATTTTGGTATAATCTTCGATCTATTTAAAGTAGGAAGAGAAAATGAATGTGGCAAGTAAAGAATGACAAACTATAATGGAGTACATAACATATTAAGTGAAGAAGAACAAGTAAATATCTTATAAGAATTACACCTCAATCTCAATCTACTCAACGTTGGTAGACATGGCAAAATGGGCGGGTCGTGTCGGGTTCGGGTCGGGTCAATCGGGTTGCTGGTCAAAACGGGTCATTTTTAAATGGGTCAAACGGGTTGGGGTCAAACAGGTCAGGTTAGAAAATTCTGACCTGTTTTGCCATGTCTAAATTTATCTCACAAAATGTTCTGTTTTAATACATTTGGTAATATGCTATTCTGTATTTTTCTTAATCAACTTTCAACTTGATGTTATTCTTTTCCTTGGCTGCCAAATAGAGGTGAGGATTATTATCTGATTTTACAATTTTGTAAGGAATGATTCCTTAGTATTGTTCGAATAGACATTTTTTAAGTCTATGACTTCTTTTTTATTATGGTTTGGACTTTGGACTATTGCTGCATTTTTTTTCCTAATGTTTTCAAATTCTCTAATAATTTCCTGGACTCTCACTCACTGAATTTTGGTGTGTGTGTGTGTTTGTAAAAGCTGCTTATGAAAATCCAGGTATTAGCAAGTTGATCAAGATGTTGGTTTCATGTAATGGTGTCTGTAAGATTTTCTTTTCACAAGCCTATAACAGACTGATAGAGATTTATATTTACTTTGATTTAGAATTTTTTTGAAGTTGCAAAATCTTAAAGAACTCTAAAAAATTTCAAATTGAGATCTTTTGAACGAACATACCATAATAGAACTTTCCCAATTTTCAAAGATTTATTTCTTATATAAAGAAATGATAACCATGATGAAAGGCAAAATTACCAAACTCTGGACATTGAGGACTATGAGCTGGGACTCTCTCTCTCTCTCTCAATACTACCTATAGGTAGAAAAGATTGGTACAATCAATTCATGACTTCCCAGAACTAGATTTTTTTTCAAGTATACAATTTTGTTTTCAACACCGTTTCAGTTTATATTATTTTCTGTTATGCTCACCTGCTGTCCAGTGTGTTCTATTATAGGCGTTTAAATGATCTTCTGCCTCTTGACTTTTTATATAAAAGTCTTTTTTTTTTTTTTTTTGTTCTTGTATCATGTGTTCTTGTTTTTACATGATAAATATAATCAAACAAGTTATTCCTTTAAAGGGTAAAAATATTAGCAATTCAGCCCTGGTGAACCATCATTCCTAGAAGTTGGCTTCCAATCAGATATTTAAATTTTTGTGCAATGATGCTTCTATCTATTGAGAAACCTTATGCACGAATCGGTATTTTGCCAGTTGAACATGTTTTTAATACATTTCTGCTTAATTTGTTTGCCTTAAAACTCATGGTTACACCTGTTTTTTATTCATTTATTTATTTTTCCTTCAAATGTTGCAGTCTAAGAACTTACAAATTTTTTTAGCGTGCAAATTCTTCATTTTATAGGCATTTACATGATCTTTTCACTCTCTGCCATCAATGTAAAAGTCTTTATTTGTCTTTGCAGGCTGAGGACTTGGTATAAGTTTTTTTAAGGCCTATTGGACAATTTAATTGACTTGATCCATTCAAAGAAGATAACAAAAGAAAATAGGAAGAAAATTTTTGCAGTTGGTGATTCTTCTTCTTCTTTCCATTCAATATTTATAATTTTACTTGTTGATTTGATTTTTGAGAAATTCAAAACTTTTCAATTTAGCACATGTATCCGGAATCTGAATTACAGACCAGAAGATATTTATTGTTAATTTATCTAAGTATTATACGTATGATTCTAAATCATAATATTCATTTAAGGGGCATCAAATTATATTAGGTTCTCTATCTCATACACACCAGTTTATGTATCAACCATGAACCATCCTATTTTATTACACTATAAAAGACAGATTCTTGACGAGAAATAGTATTTTTGTAAGCACAATTATAACAAAGAACAAAGAAGCAAATGTACCTCATTTTTATTTACTTATTTTTTAATATTATTAGTTATTTTTTCCAGCATAAAGAAAAGCAACATTTTCAAAAGATCAAGCAGGGCAGAAAAATATAAAATACATTGAATGCTTGGAGTGCAAAATAAAAGTCTGGAAGTCATCAAAGAAATTGCGCATCTCAACAAAGGATGACATTTAGTGATAGTATTGAACATATCTGAAAACAGGAAACATCAATCACATAATCTTGCAAGATTTGGAATCCCATGACTTGAACTTGATTAAAAATTCAATACTTTCAATGTGTCAGATCAAAAACAGGAAACATGAATCACATGGTAGCCAATAATATGTGGTTCTTGGGAAGAGTGATGCATTGATGCTTGAGATACATGCATGTTGTTTTGGGTTTGGAGTCTGGATGTCCTAATTTGTTTTTGTTTTATGCGTAGGGGCATGACATTTTGTAATTTTCTTTGTGTTTGTTTCAGATTTGGCTGGTCAAAATGGACTTTAGCTTGTATCTCCACTATGACATTCTCAGATCTGGTAAACATATTTTCAATTGGCCTTTTCAGCATTATAGATGGTTAAGTAAGGGGGATCCTATAGCCCTTCTCTTATGTTTCTTTTTTGTTATGAAGATGCTGAAAAGGATGATTGCAAGAGCAGCAAGAGGCATTCTTATTGTGTTTCAGGTGGGAAAGGAAATTGAGATTTCAAACTTCATTATAGATGATCCCTGCATCATCTTCGATTGGAAATTTTAATGAGCTTGGTTATCTTAGTTTTCTGCTTCTTTGCATTGAGACACTTCTGCATTAAAAAAGAAAATGGGTTCAAGTGAATTGGTTTGAGTGGAAGATGAATTGGCAGCTTTGTAGGCTGTAAGGTAGGTTCTCTTCCCATGCGAAATTAACTTTATTAATTGCTGCAAGGATCTCTGTTTTAGGCTGCTTGGAATTTGATGATTGAACAAATGTGGACATTAAATTCTATATATATATATATATATATATATGGACATTAAATTGAACTGCATTTAACTACTTATTTTCTTTCTTTCTTTGGTATGCTTATATAGGTGGTTTATATGTATGATCAATTGAAGTGCATTTTCCATTTTTGTGTTTGATTTCGTTCTAAGTATTAGATCAAATATTTGCAAAATTGTAGAAAAAAAGACGTTATTTTGTCTAATATATTTTCTTGTCCTGCCCTAATTTAGGCTTTGTGGAAGGGGCTGCCCTTTCTCAGATCCTAGTTTTTTCCATCCTGAATAATTCCCTTTTCAACTTTCTTGTTACAAAGCTTTAATTATTGTTTTTTGCAAATGCATTTGTAATCATGTTAGCACGTCAGTGATATAGAAGGTGGAGGAGCCCTATCTATGATCTATTTGTAATCATGCATTAAGACAAGTTAACATTTAACATGTAGTTGTATCTGCTTCTATTTGGAGTTGAAATAAATCTTGTTCTTTTGCACTAGCTATGTGATATGCTCTTCTCTCGTATTTCTTGTAGTTCAATAGGCTAGACATGATCTTCATTAAGGGACCCTTTTGTATGCTAATTACCTTTGATTATGTACCCAAATTGAGTGGCATGATTTTCTGGTTTAAGTTATTTGTGTGTTTTATGTAGTTCTCAATATAATGGTGTTTAAAAAAACTGAGAGTCAGATTTCAATTCACTTCAGGCAAGGATTATCAGGAAATGACTAACCATAAAAATAAAAAAATTAAAAAATGACCTATTAGGTCATGAAGATATTGTCAGAGTTGTGTACAATATTCTTGTACTTTTGTTATTCAGGTATCACTTAGAATGAAAGACATCTGTGACATTATGTACACAAATATGGGTAATTATATCATTTGTTTGTTAATAGATGGTATATATGCAAAGATATCTAATATAAGTATAATAAAGCAGAAACATATAGTGAGGCTCTGCCATGATTTTTAACTCTTTGTGAAATTTAAGATTTATAAGATAAATGGTATGGTTGTAGAGGAGGGTGGTCGGTCAAGACAGAGGAGGAGAAAGTAGATCAAAGCCACAAAGTTCAAGTCATTACACTAACTTGTATATATTGGTGTGGTTCTTTTAGGTGAAGAGAATGATCAATCCTTTGCCAATAATGAGCTTGATGAAAGAGTTTACAGGCATTATGGGTCTCCTCAATTAGAATGGCTTTTCTTGGGATGAAATTTGCAAACCAGTGGCACTGTGGCAGCTGATGTTTAGCTTTGGGAATCTTATATCAAGATTCCATTCTATCCCGTTAGTAATTTTGCTAGGATAAAGGGTTTTCCTCTAGTTATCACTAAAGAGCACCCCAACGCATAGCATACAAACTTGTATTTTTTTTTTTTTTCTCCTTTGAAGAAATGATATTACTTCTGTATTCATTTAGAAAACTGAGTATTTTTGGGTAACATGGGATGAAGTATAGATGATCATATCAATTCTATAATAATCAATGAATTGGATAATTTTGAGTAGCTTTTGTTTAGAAATGACATGTTGCAGGAACATTTGGATGCAATTGCATACAAATATAGGGGATCTCAGATTTCTGATTTGTGCTTAATTTGTGGTAATGAAAGTCAGAATGGAAGATCAAATTGTTTGGACATGAAAATGGAGGTCAACAATAATGCCCTTTGGATGGGATTGACGATAACTTGGGATATGCAATATCCAGCAAGGGAGTTTGAAATATCTTATCAGGGGAAAAATAAAATGTTTGCAACTTCTTTAGCCTTTGCATGTTCTCAAAAATTTCAGAGATCATCAAAGGGAGAGTTACAAGAAGCACTTGAGGAAAGGCCGTGAGTAAGTCAAAACAAATCTGGGTACCAAGGACAAAGACTACAATTGAATAAAATGTATTGATACGACACTTCAAATTGTTCCTGAAATAGATGAGAAGCTCTTTTTGGAGGGTTTTTGAACTCTTAGAAGATGAGAGAATGGCCATTAAATTTGCAGCGAGGAAATGGTTATTGAGAAAGGTTTGACAGGATATCTATTTTGCTTGTCAAATTGGGATGTAATTTAGATTTGGTTCCAGAGTTTTGTCTATGTAAATAAGATCCAATTTTAGAGTAGAGATATTTTTGGAATAGAATTTCTTGCTTGATTTCATTGTTATACTTATACCCAAATCATTTTCAAGTGTTCAAGGTTTTAATAGGAAGTTAATTTGATTTTGTTGGGAGTACCTGCAGTTGCATGGGGATGTTTACTGTCTTGCTTCATTGATGAAAAAGTAACTCATTTTATATTAAATATTAATTTTTCACTGTCATTCTCTAGGCTTCAGACTTGGATAACCCATAATCAGAAGACAAATGTAATTGAACATTCTTTCAATTACATGTACACTGATTTACTTATTAAGGCATCATATACTTTTAAATTAAAAAAAAAAATTTAATTTGTAATTTTTTATTATAAAATTATGGCAAAAATACACTTTTGGTCCGTATATTTTGGGCTAATTTTCATTTTGGTTCCTAAATAGATTTTGCACCTACCTTAGTCCTGAAAACAAAAAATCATTTTTATTTTGGTCATTCTCATCAACTCACTAACATAAAAGTCCTTAAGTCTTATATGGTGGACAGAGTACACTGTTGGCACAATAAATACTGATGTGGCCATTAAAATAATATTTAAAAAATTATTTTGCATTTAAAAATTGTCACATCAACATATAAATTAATAAAAAATTAAACAAAAAAATTAATTTATCAAAAACAAAAACAAATAATTCAAAAACTGAAATAATTCTAGTTTCTCTTAAATAATAAAAAATTGAAGAATTTTGATTTAAACCGAAATAAGTCAAAAACAAAAAACAAATAAATTTTAGTTGAAATTTGCCCCAAATCAATAAATTTAGTTGTATTTGTAATTTGCCCCAAAAACTTTTTTTTTTTTTTTTTTGGTTTCAAACAAGTTTTCTCTCTTTCAAACCCGTTGGAGCCCTTGGATTTCTCTCTCTCAAACAGTTGGATGTCTCTCTCTTTCGGTTCAAGCCACTGCCACTACATCTGACGACCGAAAACCTAGATCACAAGTTGAACACAGATCGCACCATTGCCACCGCCACCACCAGCTGAAAACCTAGATCTTTAAGGCTCTCTCAGTTTAAGCTCTTGATGTCTTGTTTGTTTTCTCTCTCTCTCTCTCTCTCTCTAAACCCATAGTTGAAAACCCAAATTGGTAGTCATTGGGTGGTTTGATCGGTCCAAATTTGAAAGACAGAGAAGCGCAGATGGTCACCTGGATTGGGTTTTCTTTGGGGTTTGTTGAGGATCTGTAGTTTGATGATTTTGGCTAGAATTTATAGAAGCACAAAGGTTAGGTTTAGTTGGTCTGATTGGTTAGTAGCATTTTGCATTTTTAGTTATAATTCAACGCATAAGGTGGCTTTGATGTGTTAATTCCTTATAGGTCAAAATAATATATTATACTAGAGTCAATTACAACTAAAACTAAAAGTATTATAAAAAAAGAAGTGCTACATTCACAACTTTTTTCACAATACTTTCATAACAAAAGTGTGAATGCATAAAACTAGAGTAGTAGCTGCATTTTTTTCTTCAATTTGCACTTTTTTTTTTCTTTTTTTCCATATAGGATTAGACTGTGACTAGCCACAATTTTACCTATATAAAAAACACGCCTCTACAGTAACCTTTTGGTTTCGTCAACCCATTTTGCTTTCTTTTCTTTTCTTTTTTTTTTTTTCTTTTTTTTTTTTTTTTTGCCTTTACAGTAAACTTTTGGTTTCATCAACTCATTTTGCTTTTTTTTTTTTTTCCTTTATTTGGTAATATCGTCCCGTCCACTTTCTTTTTATTTATTTTTTTAAATTTTTTTTTTATATAAAGTTGTTAGTTAACATAATAAATTGTCACAATATTTTCACAATAATTGATGTGTTAATTCCTTATAGGTCAAAATAAAATATCATACTAGAATCAACCATAACTAAAATAAAGGTATTATGAAAAAAGAAGTGCTACATCTACAATATTTTTCATAATACTTTCATAACAAAAGTGGGAATGCATAAAGCAAGAGTAGTAGCTACATTTTTTTTTCTTCAATTTGCATTGTTCATTGACCTTCCTTTTTTTTTTTTTTTTTGGTATATGATTAGACTATGATCAACCGCAACTGAAAATAAATGTTTTGCAAAAGTTTTGTAACACCTGTTGTTATTATCAAAATATTTTCACAATTATTGAGATCTCAATTTTTTATAGATAAAAGAAATGCTAAGTCCACAACAATTTTACATTAATTTCACAATAAATCTTAGGTGGTAACTGGTAAGCTACTATAGATGGATAAAATTTACCAAGGTTGAAAATAAAGGTATTGTAAAAATATTGTGACATTTTGTTACGTTCCTAGGCTCCTTTTTGGTTTAGTCAAATTTGGTGAGCCAAAATTCATTGTTTCACACACAATTTTATTCGGTTGGTTTTTTGGTTGTTGTTTTTTAATGCATAGTTTAAAGTAGTTGTCCCAATTAAAAACCAATACAAATTTACCATCTAGAATTTGTTGTGAAAATGTTGTGAATGTAGCATTGCTAAAAAATAAAATAATAAAACATCATACCAAGATCTGCCATAACTAAAATTAAGGTATTGATAAAGTATCGTGACATTTATTGTATTCCTAACTTTTTTAAATTTCCTCATTTATATTTTGTAGACAAGCATATAGTCCATGTTGTTACTCTCTTAGTTAAACCCTAACAAAATCTTATGATTCCTAGAATATTTCATTGTGTAATATCTAAAATGTCTCACTAAATTTTAATGTCCCAAAAATTTTCTTCGTGCATTTTGCATTTTATATGTTAGTTGTACTTAGAAAGTAAAAATGGTAATGTATGGTATTGTATTTTGGGAAATTATTGAGTACTCTCGGAGTACCATAAATGCATACTCTCTTCTTAAATCTTTAAGATTTATAATTTTATCTAACAGAAACTTCAATGACATATGTCTTTTGTTATCTTATTCTTTTTTTATTTGCTTTCTTTCTTAAAAATGTGTTCATTAAAATTTAAGTAAGCTAAACGTCATAATTAGACTCATAAAATAAGATGATAAAAAAGGAAGTATGAATAACAAAATATTCATTGCAAATGGTTGTAGGTATTTAATTTGATGAAAAGTTTCAATTGTAGCATATAACGAGTCCAAATCTTCTGTCTCATTTTTCCTATTCTACTCTATACTCCACCAATAAAAACTAGTCACATGTTCACCTAATTAATTAAATTCAACCATTTATGACTTATTATTTTTATTTTAACTACTAAATAAAATAAGATAAAACAAAACACAAACACCACTGCTGCCACCACCACCAAACATGTCGGCACCGTCAGCCGCCACCCTCGGCTTCTCCGATCATGGAAAAAACCATCACCCGATCTACACCATGCCGGACATCTCACTACCCCTCGCCAACCAACATCACTCCACCAAAAACACCAACAGATCTAGAATCACCATCATTCAAAGCAAGACTTTGTTTTTCTCAAATCCAAATCTTTTAGATCTCTCTAACTTTCTTGTTAAATTTTCAAATAATATGGAAATGTTGGTACTGAATGTGTTGGATTGTTCATGGATTTCAAATCTGTTGGGTTTATCTGGTGGTGAAGCGATGGTGGTTGGAGGGCGGTGGTTGGATATAACTCCCGTATCAATTTCTTCAGCAGAAACAAAACTTGAACAAAGGCCATAACTTTATTGTGTAACTAGGAAAAGGGGAAAACTAAGGTCAAGGGGAAAAAGTATTTAAAAAGAAAGCTACTGCACATCCGTAGCTTTATTGAGGAGAAAAAGGGATTTATGGGTGATGCGCAAATTGGAGTCTTCACTTCTTCTTCTTGTTTTTGTTTTGTGGGTTTGGTTTTCTTTGATTTGGACAGTTTTTTTATCACACCTGCACTTTTGTTGTGTTCTTGGATTTATTTTTGGTTGATAGCATGACAGTGGTTTGGATTTGAAAATAGAGAGGCGGTGGTTTAGACCAGGCAACGGTAGTTAGCCATGATCGGTGATGTTGATGGGGCCGGCGCCAGTGGTTGTAGTGGTGGCCTGGTGGGATGGGTTGGGGTTTTTATTTATTATTTATTTTAAGTAATTGAAATTAGGAAAGGTTTAATGGTATGAGGCAATTAAATACATTGTAATGTGGCATATTTTTATTGGTAGAGTATAGAGTGGAGTAGGAAAAATGAGACAAAAAATTTGGACTCGCATATAACATCATTTATTGTGAAAATTTAAATATTGTGATAATGTCTATTGCTAGAAGATAATGACATTTGTTATCATCTTTAGTAAATTTTTTTTGTGAGTAGCTACTGTTTTTAGTAAATAGTTTTTAAAAAATTATCATAGTAAATTAGCATAGTAAATAGATGGTCATATGTTAAATGACTATTCTAAATTTAAGTACATGATTTCTTACTACATATTAAAAAAAAAAAAAAAAAAAATCTATCTTAAATTTTCTCACTTATGGGGCAGCGCGTGCAACCCCTACTAGTTATTAAAAAATAAGGAAATGTTAAGAAGCACCTTGCACTGTAAGGCACTGGTTAAAGTTTCTTTAATTCAAATCTATATAATAATAAAAATTGAGATAAATAAAAAAAAGACATAAAAATATTTTTAAAGTTGAAAAAATAACATAAAGTTGCAAAAAAAAAAAAAAATTTCAGAATATAAGTAAAAAAAAAGTGATTGTTAACTGGCACATTGTGGTTAACACAACCTTGTTAAAAAAACAAGAAAAAGAAATTCTATATAGGAATTAATGTCCATAATGGTCCATTTGGTTGGAGGGGTGGAAAAGTAGGATCATAGAAAATGGTGAGAGGATGGAAAAGTGGGAGGAAAGAAAAAATTGGGTAAACTACATATTTGGTATCTATTCTTTACATCAGATTTCAATTTAGTCCCTAACGTTTCAATTGTGTTAAGTTGGTTCCTAACCTTTTAATTTCATGTTAATTTAGTCTCTGCCCTTATCTAGTGGATGGAAATGCCTAATGTGTCAAATGGTCTAAATAAAAAAATTGCCACATCATTTGCCACCTAGATTAACATGTCAGCATTTTTAATTTTATTTTATAAAATGTCAGCAGAATTTTAAATTAAAAAAGAAAAAGAAAAATAGCAAATAATTGAATCCCCAACTTGCGTCTATCACCAACAAAATCCCTTTCCTCAAAAAACAACAAAGATCCCTAAGTCACTACCACAATATCTTCATGTTTTGGTCCTTAGAGATTATACCGAAGGTGGCTAGAGATTATGTTGAAGGTGACACTTGACGACAACAGCTGGATCTAAGGACTGACAGAGTAGCCAATTATTTGAGGACCGACGGTATTACCTTCCTCTCTGGTTTTTATCTCTTTTTTTTTTTTTTCTTTTTTCTTTTTGGAATTTTGTTCACTATACTACTTTTAATTATAAGTTTTTGGATTAAAGGTCTTTTAATGAAAAAAAAAAATTTCCCCAAATTTTCTAGCATGACCATACTCATGGAAATAGGAGCAACTAAGGAAGACAGAGGTGTGCTTGCTGTGAGAGAAGCTTTATTTAGCCTTAATAGGCTTTGGATTTAAGTAGTCATTTTTTTAACTAGTTGGATTGAAGTATTTTTGTTTAGAAGCCATATGAGAGAAAGTAACTGGGGAATGAATGCAATAGTGATCTTAACAAGTTTTGTAAAGCTACCTATCAACCAAAACAAGAAATTATGTAAAGCTACTGCTCTTTTTTGAAGATTTGTAGATCCCACCTGTGATTGTGGCAGAGCAAAGAAAGAAAGTTGGCATCAGAGGAGGCCACTTGGTCTTTTGTAGATAGATTTGATTTGTTGTATTCTTTTTTTTATATTGTTTAGTGTACCGATGTGTATGGAATTTCTTTGTTTAAATAAAATTCAAGGATGAAGACTTGCTCCCTTAAAAGATCTCTTCTGATACAAGTTTCATATGCTTGAGATATTGGGTCCGTTTGGATAGAACTTATTTTGCTGAAACTGAAAACGCTGTAGCAAAATAATTTTTAAATGTGTAAATAGTACCGTGAGACCCATTTTTAATAAAAAAAAAGTAGTTGAAAAGTGATATTTGTGGGTCCTGTGACTAAAAAGTTGCTAAAAAATTACTGAAAAGTGACTGAACAATCACGGCTTTTGCAAAAAAAAAAAAAAAAAAGCAAAACGTGGACGTGGGATTCAGCGGAAACACTGAATCCAAACCCACACATTGTTTCCGCTGAATCCAAACCCACACATTATTTTAACAAGTTAATGTATACACTTAACGAAATTATTACAATGGGACTACCTCAAACTAAAAAGATTTGATTTGGGTTTGCTAAAAAAAAAAAAAAACTTTTATGTTAATCTAGGTGGTAGATGATGTGGCAAATTATTATAATTTTTATTTGAAACCATTTGACACGTCAGACTTTTCCATCCATTAGATAACGGCAGGGACTAAATTAACACGACATCAAAAGGTTAGAGACCAACTTAACACAATTGAAAGGTTAGGGACTAAATTGAAATCTAGAAGGTTAGAGACCAACTTAACACAATTGAAAAGTTAGGGACTAAATTGAAATCTAGCGTAAAGGATAGGGACCAAATATTTAATCTACCCAAAAAATTTTAATTTCCCTCCTTCTTGTTTGGTTGGGAGTGAAAAAATGAAGGAATGGAAAAAGTGAGTTTGTATAAATTTATGCACTACATTGTTAAAAAATGATGCCCAATTAAAACCAAAAAACAGATAAACAACCCCCCCCCCACCCCCCCCCCCCCCCCCCCAAAAAAAAGGCTGACAATGTCCACGAGGAAAAAAAAGTGTGAAGAAAAGTAACGTGGATGAAGCTCATGTGCAACTGCCCATGGGCATTTTCGTCCAAAAATAATGCTCAATTTCTTCCTTTAGTTTTCTCTCTAATTTAGGGAGAAAACTTTTTGGTGGGCCTAAGGAGAAAACACGTAGGCCCCACCATTTATTTTCCTTCCTCCCCACCTAACCAAACACACTTCAAAAAAGTTTTATTTCTCATTTTCTCTCCAAAGTTTTCCATTCATCCTATTTCATCTCCAAATAAACACACTCTTATCTTAAAAGGTGGCAAGGTGGAGCAATTGCAGCCTCCGTTTGGATACCACAATGAAAAATTAAAATTATTTCACTATTCATCTTATTTTTGGTACTATTTATGAGCCTCAATGTCCTTTTTGGTACTATTCATGGGCACCACTGTACTATTTCAACTAACTTTAACATTTATTTATAGTACTTTCAGTAATAAATTTTCAATTCCAGCAAAATAAGCGGTATCCAAACAAACCCGCTATTAGGTTAAAATGTATTGACCCCTTTAATTAATTAATTATCCAAGTTAATTAATTAGACCAAATTACATGCAATAGCGTGGCAGCACAAACAAATCACCAACAAATTTAAGTGCAGTGGAAAATAAATTTAATACATGTGATTTGTTTACGAATAAGAAAAACCACCGAGACAAATCCCCCCGAGTGATTTTAAGATCACCACTCTCAAGAATCAATAAAAAGATATTACAACTAAAAGGAATCTTACCACTAATCCACTAATCAAAAACTAGCTAGTAACTGTAAATTAAGGGCAGCCCTTTTCTCACTGCATTCACAAATGGCAACATTTAATTCAATCACCTATCTGATTCTCAACCAAATATATATATATATATCAGTGTGGTGTGGGACATAGACGACATTGCTAGTTTGAAATATCATCGAGTTATTGCTAATTGCTATATGAAAATGTTGCAATTTTTGAATGATCGTAAAGAGTGGAAATAAAATTAATAATTATTGCAAAATTTGTTAACTTATAAAACGTACGTAAACATTGGTTTAGGATTGTCTTTGAGCCTCATCCAGCATTCCATGATCAAAGCAAAGGTCATTTGATGACTATTTGAGTATTATAATAATAATAATGGAGAGACAAACTCATTGCCTTTGCTCAGCTCAGGTGGAGGAGTCATAGGCGCACACGGTGGTAGGGTAGCAGTATCTTTTTTTTTTTGAAAGCAGGGTAGCAGTATCTTTAGGTAGTTGATTTTGTTCCCATCTTTTTCTTTTTTTCGATGAGAAATCAATTATTTACATATATAATGCTACTTTTCGCACATGAAGTGCGACTTTGCATCAGGTGGTGGGATCGGGCCATGGGTACAGGCCACACTACTTTATGTCAAGACTTGAAAAATATCATCGGATGCTTTATATATTGTTCTCTCTGTAGACTTTAAATGAGTAAAATTTATAAGGACAATTTATTGGTTTAATTTTCATTTGCTATTAATGTAAATTGTACACAATTGCACGACAGTGTGTATAATATAATGCTGTAGTATAAATCTGTACAATATTGTATATATTTATATGTCTATAATCATGCAAGTTTTACATGTGTAGGAGAAAGTAAACTAATAATTTTTCAATTTATAGTTAACATGGATATGGTTTTATAAAACTCATGTATAGCTTCTATTGTTTTCGTCAAACTCATACGATGATTAAATTGTAACAATTTTTTCATCATATAGTTGTGCATATTAAACTTTGGACTTTTATTTTATAAAATATTGAATCATGACGTTTATTTTATAATTATTTCCAAATGTGAATATTTATTCACTCATTTTTACTAAAAATAATAAATTATTATAAAAGAGCTAACTATATGAATTTAAGCGTTCGTTTAGAAACAACTTATTTAGATTTTTGTTGAAAACATTATAGATAAAATTTAAAAGGTAAATAAAATAAGTAGAAGATACACGTGAGATTTACAAAAAGTAGGAAAAAAGAAAGAAAGAAAGAAATAAGCTGCTTTATAATCAAGACCCTAGCGCATACTAAGTCATATAATTGCCATATTTTTTTTCTCTTCCATTAAAACATTTTCTTCTTTATTTTCCTTTCTTTTATATAACTTTTGAACATTAAAAAAATATTACAAAATATGGAAAATTTTTATTTTTATATTTTTTTAGTGAAGCTATTTATTGTCCTCAATACATGGCTATTGAATTGACTATAATGTACACTTTTAACCCAGAAACTTCCGTGATATAGCAATGTAAAATTAAAACATATGTATGACACCTATAAAGTTTAATAAGTTACTGTCGCATCGAAAGCATGACCATTAAATTAAGAAATGTCTCAGTTTGTTTGCATTCGGACCCTTTCTCAGTAGATTAGGTTTTCAAATATCGACTTATTAAATAAATAAACACTTTAAATGGGTTGAAGAATTAAAGTGTATGAACTATTTTTGGGATGTAAAAAAAAAAAATTTCTTGATGGATATTATATTATATTAAGTAGGTTGAAATGGGTTGTGTGACTTGTGTCACATTCGCATTAACTCAACATAACCCGTTTATTAAGCGTATTAGGTGGATTGAGTCAGGTCAACCCGACTTATTAACAAGCCGGGTTAGGGTTAAAAGATCATGATACAGTCATTAAATGGATTAGGTTCAAATTGAGTTATTTAGTCAAATACTCCTCGGTGCGGCACAAACCTGACACACTAACCCAAATTCCCGAATTGACACTCCTATTAATAATCACCCATAAAAATATGTCATTTAAAATTGTAATGAAAATATTGTAGAAATATCATTTTTTTTGTTCTTGGTGCGGAAAAGTTATGAGTTTGTTTTTCAAATAAAAGACACTACAAAGAAAACAAAGGCAACACCAATCTAATCCCCTTTTTTACGATTTACTCTTTTTTTTTTTTTTTTTTTACATTATCATTTAAAGGCTCTAGTCTAATCCTCCAGGACCACCGCTAATACGTGAACGAAACTTTAAAATATTGTTTCATGTTCGGAAGACTATAAAAAATTCTTAAAGTTAGTCTTCCACTAACTTTAACAAAGTCGGAGAAACTTTAAAAAAGTTTTTTTTTTTTTTTTTTTCGTTACGAAGACTTACAATACTTAAACTTTCAAAAGGACTAACTCTTGAAGGCTTAAGCAAAGCTTTTAGACAACATGATTTAAAGTTAGTGGAACAGCTGCATAAGATTGCGTGGAAGAGGGACATCTACGTCTTCCACATAGTTTGATTGACCACAATGACCCCGGTATGGTTCGTTGAAAGTTCAAAGAGTTATTTTGGGCTCTACCCAGAAAGGCAGAAACTTCCATGATATTGCAATTCATGTAAAATGCGTGGCAGTTTTTGAAAGCAAGACTACAATAAAGTCTAGCCCCTTGCATCCATTCACTCACCCTCCTCCTGTTCACTTTCCTCACTATATACTGACACCGCTTTCACAGCCTTCCTTCTCCTCCTCCTTTCAACTTTTTTCATCTTTCTGCTCGTAAATCCCAATGGCCTCATCTCACCAACTCAAGAACTTTGATGTTTTCTTGAGTTTTCAAGGTGAAGATACTCGCCGTGGTTTTGTAAGCCATTTACATAAGGCTCTGACTCAACAAGGTATTCAAACCTTCATTGATGATAATCTCCCTAGGGGAGAAAACATTTCTGAAGCGCTTCTCAAAGTCATTGAAAACTCAAGTGCATCAATAATTGTATTTTCTAAAAACTATGCATCCTCTAGTTGGTGTTTGGATGAACTTGCTAAGATTATTGAGTGTAGCAAAAAAGTGCTACCAATTTTCTATCAAGTAGATCCATCTGAAGTTCGTAAGCAAATAGGGGATTTTGGAAACGAACTGACCGAGCTTGAAAAAAAAATTGAAGATAAGACAAAGGTACAAAGGTGGAGGGACGCTTTAAGAGAAGCAGCCAATATTTCTGGCTGGGACGACAAAAACAGGTATTTGTATAGTACTACGTACTCCTATTTGTTGATCTTCAAGAGTTTTAATTGTTTTGTGATGTCCATTAAATTTTATTGTTAATTAAACAACAACTAGAATTAATTGTTAGCTTTTATTTTCTCTTTAAATTTTACTAAATTATGAAAGTAATATTTTCTTGTCATATCTTTTATACTAAGCTCTTTTTATTTTTTTATTTTGAGAAGAATCTTTTATACTAAGCTTTTTTTTTTTTAGAAATAAACACACACACACAAGAGAACACAAGAGAGAAGGAAAGGGGTTCTGACACAAAGACACACCACAACTCCACTCAAAAGTTATGGTAACTTTTAAGAGAGGGTGTGGTAAGTTATACTACACACAACACACTCTCTTAAGCAATGTGGGACAATTACCCTTTTTTTTTTTTAGAAACAAACACACACACACACAAGGGAGAGGGAAAGGAGTTCTAACACAAAGGCACACCACAACTTTACTCAAAAGCCATGGTAACTATTAAGGGAGGGTGGGGTAAGTTATACTACATACAACACACTCTCTTAAGTAATGTGGGACAATTACCAAAATTTTTTTTTTTGAGAAACAAACACACACACACACAAGGGAGAGGGAAATGAGTTCTAATATAAATGCATACCACAACTCCACTCAAAAGCCCATAACTTTTAAAAGAGGGTGGGACAAGTTATACTACACACAACACACTCTCTTAAGCAATGTGGGACAATTACCTATTCTTTTTTTTTTTTTTTTTTTTGAGAAACAAACACACACACACACACACACACACAAGGGAGAGGGAAAGGGAAAGGGGTTCTAATATAAAGGCACACCACAACTCCACTCAAAAGCCATGGTAACTTTTAAGGGAAGGTGGGACAAGTTATACTACACACAACACACTTTCTTAAGCAATGTGGGACAATTATCCATTCTTTTTATTTTGAGAAACAAACACACACACATAAGGGAGAGGGAAAGGGGTTCTAACACAAAGGCACACCACAACTCCACTTAAAAGCCATGGTAACTTTTAAGGGAGGGTGAGGTAAGTTATACTATACACAACACACTCTCTTAAGTAATGTGGGACAATTACCCATTCTTTTTTTTTTTTTTTTTAGAAACAAACACATACACACACACACACATATAAGGGAGAGGGAAAGAAGTTCTAACACAAAGGCACACTACAACTCCACTCAAAAACCATGGTAACTTTTAAGAGAAGGTGGGGCAAGTTATACTACACACAACACACTCTCTTAAACAATGTGGGACAATTACCCATTCTTTTTTTCTTTTTTTTTGAGAAACAAACACATACACACACACACACACATATAAGGGAGAGGGAAAGAGGTTCTAACACAAAGGCACACTACAACTCCACTCAAAAACCATGATAACTTTTAAGAGAGGGTGGGGCAAGTTATACTACACACAACACACTCTCTTAAGTAATGTGGAACAATTACCCTTTTTTTTAAGAAACACACACACACACACACACACACAAAAGAGAGGGAAATGGATTAAATATGGAAAAAAAAAAGAACCTAATAATAGATTACTTTCCACTATTAATTAGGAATTTCACCCCTCATAATATTTGGAAAAATTTAAAAGAAAAGAAACTTAACGCATTTTTTCTAGGCACGTAGTGAGATCCAGTAAGATTATGTCGCCATCTAAGTGGACTTTTAATGCAACTTCATCCCAAAAGCTAATTGCTACCCAAAAAAAGTGAATTCAATAAAAAATTTCAATCTATGAGTTACATGTCGCTTACTTCATCTAACAACACTTCAACTATGATGTAAAAATTAAACATTGTTAGGGACACTTAACCCAACAAACATCTTGCATTCAGTTTATGTTATTTTTTTCTTATAGTCCAACTCGTTACATGTGTTAATTAAATGCTCTGTGAATGACAGTTGCACTGAATCTGAACTTGTGCAAAAAATTGTTGAAGAGATCTTAAATTCTGAATTCATTCAGATGCCATCAAATGTTGCTACTATGCAGCTGGTTGGAATAAATTCTCACATAGAGGCCCTAACAAAACTTTTAGATATTGAATCAAATGATGTTCGCATGGTAGGGATCACTGGCCTTGGTGGAATAGGCAAAACTACAATTGCAAAAGCTATTTATAATAGCTTTTCAAATCATTTCAAAGCAAAAAGTTTTGTAGAGAATGTTAGAGAGTGGTCAAAGACAGAGCAAGGCAAAATACATTTACAAGAGACACTTCTTAAGGGTATCTCAGAGGATAAGAATTTGAGGGTGAGTACTATAAATGAAGGAACCACAAGGATAAATAAAATTCTTCGCCTAAAAAAGGTTCTTATCATTCTTGATGACGTGGATAATGCTGACCAGATAGAAACATTGCTTGGACAATGTGAAGGCTTTGCTTTTCGAAGTAGGATCATTTTGACAACAAGAAATAAAAGATTACTAGCTAATCGAAATGGTCTTTCAACCTATGACTATGAGGTTGAGGAATTAGATGAAGATGAAGCTATTGAACTCTTTCGTAAGCATGCCTTCCCAAGTAACGAAGTCCCTGAAGATTATTTGGAACTTGAGAAACAAGCTATAAGTTATGCCAAAGGCCTTCCTCTAGCTCTAAAAGTAATGGGTCGTGATTTGTGTGAGAAAACTATACACGAATGGGATGATGCGTTAGATTGTTATAAAACAAATCCTCTTGAAGATATTCAAAATATACTAAAAAGAAGTTATGAAGGATTACCCGAAAATGAAAAGAATATTTTCCTTGATATTGCATGTTTCTTCAAGGGATATGACATGAGTTATAATATGATTAAGGATGTACTGAAAGCTTGTGGTTTAAACCCAGTATATGGTATTCGAAATCTTATTGATAAGTGTCTCTTGACTATTGATCAAGATAATTATTATTTGTCGATGCACGACTTATTACAGCAAATGGGTATGGACATTGTTCGACAAGAAGCACCACAAAAGCTTGGGGAACGTAGCAGACTATGGTGTTATGAGGAAGCTCTTGATGTATTAACTGAAGATATGGTATGTATGTTATTTTGATACACTTACTCCCTTTACTTCACATGAGAGATGTATTGCACTTTTTTCCCTTTTTATTTATTTATTTATTCTGAATATTATTTTTGTTTAAATTTTATTAACTATTATATGTTTTGGTGATTTACTTACCCTATTGTTCAACTAGGGTTCAGATAAAATTCGAAGCATAATATTGTGGCCGCCTAAATCAAAACAAGTAGAGGTGCAAATAAAGGCACAATTTTGTAAGATAAAAAATCTTAGATTGCTTTTGATTCGTAATGTACGTTGTTGCAATGGACCCCTTGAATGTCTTCCCAATGGATTAAGCTTGCTTGATTGGCGTGAATATCCATTTTCTTCATGGCCATCTAATTTTTTTCCTAAAAAATTGATTGTGCTCAACATGCCTTTAAACCGATTAAAGGAACCACTCAAGCAGGTAAGATCATTAGCATTTATAAATTATTATTTTTTCAAAGTTTTTAATTTTTAATTTATTTATATATACTTCTTTAAAGATTAAACCATGTTCTAACTTTCAAAAAAAAAAATTTCTACAGAATTTTGTATCCGTGACATATGTGGACTTCAGATGGTGCAAGCTGATTACGAAAATACCTAACTTATCAATGACCCCAAACATATCGCTATTGAAACTTGAAGGGTGTAAAAATTTAGTTGAGATTGATGACTCTGTGGGGTGTCTTGATAAGCTTGAAGTGTGGGACCTTGGTGGTTGCGATAAACTTGAAACTCTTCCAAACTGTCTCACGATGAAATATCTTACATCTTTTAATCTGGAAGGATGCGAGAGGATTAAGAAGTTCCCAAATATCTTGCACGAAATGAAAGGTGTTGAATATTTGGATCTTCAAGGTAACTATACTAATGAATTGCCTCCATCATTTGGGAATTTCGTTGGGCTTAAAGGCTTAACTATATCATCGAATTCGGGAGAGGCACATCTTCCGGGTAGCATCTATAATTTACAACATATAGAGAGCCTTGAACTTACTGGCGATTTCATATTTCCAAAGAATGTGGAGATTGATAGACAGCCAGTGTGCAACTCTCTTGGTTGCTCTTCCAAATATGTTTTTCCAATGTTGAAAAGACTACGTCTTTGGGACTATGAAATTTGCTCAGAAATAGAATTTATATTGAATTGTTGTTGCCCCCTCACACTGGAAGAGTTAGAAATCCACAAAAGCAAAGTTGTCACCCTCCCAAAAAGCATGAGCAGATGTGAGAGATTACATAAGCTTATTATTAGATTTTGCGATAAGTTGCAGGAAATCCTAGGTCTTCCGCATAGTATAAGACGTGTAGAAGTAGAAGATTGCCGCTCGCTAGATTTACAATCATTCTTTCAGGTATATCTCTCTCTTAAAGATATTAAGAAACTATTTGTGTTACCTTCACAAATACTACATGATTTGCTAAGATGTAACTTGTTGAATTTGCTAATTGCATGCAGCCGCTTCCACCAAATCTACCACCTTGTTTAGGTGTAACGAGCCACATGTTTATGTTTCCACACTCATTTACAATGCTTCCAATTTCACAAAACCGCCTTTGTGAATATAGTTTTGAGTTAACAGGAGATGAGAAAGATATTCCAAATTGGTTCAACCATCAAAGGGATGGAAATTTAATATCATTCTCGATTGGTCCTGAATTTCCAACAATAGCTCTTTGTGTTGCTTTTGGAATACAAGATTATCGTGATTTTGATTATTATGTCTTCGTTTCCATCATTGGTAGTGAACGAATGTTTGAAAGAAAATTCATTGAAATAG
The DNA here is from genome assembly GCA_023736055.1 of Quercus glauca. Lineage (NCBI taxonomy): Eukaryota > Viridiplantae > Streptophyta > Magnoliopsida > Fagales > Fagaceae > Quercus > Quercus glauca. The sequence goes on from CM043318.1 coordinate 104,145,291, forward strand.
ATTGGAGCTTTGGGCATCTATGTTTTTCTTGCAGACCTCAGAGCTCATTGCAGGAACTATTTCGGGACTTGCAACTAACTGATCGGAATCATGTTGAGATCCTCTGTGAAACTATCCCTCGTGATTCTTATGATCCTTCATCCAGAGAAATTGCTCCTATCGTTAAAAGGATAGGAGTCCATGTAGAATGCAATTGCCCTCCTCCTCAAAATCCCAGAATCTTTCAAGACATTAATAGGCACCATTCTTTGCAATCAGGTTCGGGACTTCCAATGGATACAGAAAATGGATCAGACTTAGGTTTGGCATTTGACTCATCAAATGTTGATGGGTTTGATTTGGGCTCATCTTCAGTGGCCCAGCCCGTAACGGCCCAAGTAAAAAGAAAGAGTAAAAAAAGAATAAGAAAAGTATGGCACGTTTTAGAACGTTGTTTAAACAACAATTTCCTTTGTTTAAAAAAAGAAAAAGAAAAGTGATGGTCTGATTTGTTTAAACAACTCAACTCAACTCAACTTCAAACTCAGATCAGATCAGATCAAATCCAAATCCAATGGCTATCACTTTCTCAGATTTCCACACCGAATCAGGCCTCAAATCTCTCGACGAGTTTCTTTCCGGAAAATTAATCTGTTCTGAGTTGTCACAGATAATTGTTGCATACAGTGACGGGGTTTCTGATGGAGATGTAACGCAGATTTCGACAGTGAAGACCCCAATTTGATGATTGGTATGTTTCTTGTTTCTTCATTGAGAGCTTTCCCCAATAATTCAAGAACGTTAATGTCAGCTTCTATTACTTCTATTGTCTTATATGTGTTGTTCCTTATCCTAAATATCAATGTTCTTTCAGTTGCATTATTTCATTTTCTGTATTGCTATCCTAAAATCTGATGTTATAGAACTGAAAATTGTGCTTATTTCTTTTTATAGAATATGATGCCCCTACTCAGCTTGTCAAGACTTGTGAGCGCAACACCAGGTTAAGTTTATTATCACTCTTAGTAAGGCTTGCTGTTGCTTCTTTTATTGGTTTGTCATTGTTGAACTATGATTTGTTTTTATTTTTTATTTTTTTGGTTATCAGTATTATCTCACAAAATGTTCTGTTTTAATGCATTTGGTAATATGCTATTCTGTATTTTTCTCATCAACTTTCAACTTGATGTTATTCTTTTCCTTGGCTGCCAAACAGAGTTGAAGATTATTATCTGATTTTACAATTTCTAGGAAATGATTCCTTATTATTGTTGGAATAGACATTTTTTAAGTCTATGACTTCTTTTTTATTATGGTTTGGACTTTGGACTATTGCTGCATTTTTTTTTCCTAATGTTTTTAAATTCTCTAATAATTTCCTGGACTCTCACTCATTGAATTTTGGTGTGTGTGTGTTTGTAAAAGCTGCTTATGAAAATCCAGGTATTAGCAAGTTGATCAAGATGTTGGTTTCATGTAATGGTGTCTGTAAGATTTTCTTTTCACAAGCCTATAACAAACTGACAAAGATTTAGATTTACTTTGATTTAGAATTTTTCTGAAGTTGCAAAATTTTAAAGAAATCTAAAAAATTTCAAATTAAGATCTTTTGAACGAACATACCATAATAGAACTCTCCTAATTTTCAAAGATTTATTTCTTATATGAAGAAATGGCAACCATGATGAAAGGCAAACTTACCAAACTCTGGACATTGAGGACTATGAGCTGGGACTCTCTCTCTCTCTCTCTCTCTCAATACTACCTATAGGTAGAAAAGATTGGTACAATCAATTCATGACTTCCTAGAACTAGATTTTTTTTTCAAGTATACAATTTTGTTTTCAACAACGTTTCAGTGTATATTATTTTCTGTTATGCTCACCTGCTGTCCAACGTGTTCTATTATAGGCATTTAAATGTTCTTCTGACTCTTGACTTTTTATGTAAAAGTCTTTTTTTTTGTTCTTGTATCATGTGTTCTTGTATTTACATGATAAATATAATCACACAAGTTATTCCTTTAAAGGGTAAAAATAATTGCAATTCAGCCTTGGTGAACCATCATTCCTAGAAGTTGGCTTCCAATCAGATATTTAAATTTGTGTGCAATGATGCTTCTATCTATTGAGAAACCTTATGCATGAATCGGTATTTTGCCAGTTGAACATGTTTTTAATACATTTCTGCTTAATTTGTTTGCCTTAAAACGCATGGCTACACCTGTTTTTTTTTTTTTTTTTTTCCTTCAAATGTTGCAGTCTAGGAACTTACAATTTTTTTTAGCTTGCAAATTCTTCATTTTATAGGCATTTACATGATCTTTTCACTCTCTACCATCAATGTAAAAGTCTTTATTTGTCTTTGCAGGCTGAGGACTTGGTATAAGTTTTTTTAAGGTCTGTTGGACAATTTAATTGATTTGATCCATTCAAAGAAGATAACAAAAGAGAATAGAAAGAACAATTTTGCAGTTGGTGATTCTTCTTCTTCTTTCCGTTCAATATTTATAATTTTACTTGTTGATTTGATTTTTGAGAAATTCAAAACTTTTCAATTTAGCACATGTATCCGGAATCTGAATTACATACCAGAAGATATTTATTGTTTATCTAAGTATTATTCGTATGATTCTAAATCATAATATTCATTTGAGGGGCATCAAATTATATTAGGTTCTCTATCTCATACACACCAGTTTATGTATCAACCATGAACCATCCTATTTTATTACACTAAAAAAGACAGATTCTTGATGAGAAATGGTATATTTGTAAGCCCAATTATAACAAAGAACAAGGAAGCAAATGTACCCCATTTTTATTTACTTATTTTTTAATATTATTAGTCATTTTTCCCAGCATAAAGAAAAACAACATTTTCAAAAGATCAAGCAAGGCAGAAAAATATAAAATACATTGAAAGCTTGGAGTGCAATATAAAAGTCTGGAAGTCATCCAAGAAAATGTGCTTCTCAACAAAGGATGACTTTTAGTGATAGTATTGAACATATCTGAAAACAGGAAACATCAATCACATAATCTTGCAAGATTTGGAATCCCGTGACTTGAACTTGATTAAAAATTCAATACTTTCCATGTGTCAGATCAAAAACAGGAAACATCAATCACATGGTAGCCAATAATATATGGTTCTTGGGAAGAGTGATGCAGTGATGCTTGAGATACATGCATGTTGTTTTGGGTTTGGAGTCTGGATGTCCTAATTTGTTTTTGTTTTATGCGTAGGGGCATGACATTTTGTAATTTTCTTTGTATTTGTTTCAGATTTGGCTGGTCAAAATAGACTTCAGCTTGTGTCTCCACTTTGACATTCTCAGATCTGGTGAACATATTTTCAACTGGCCTTTTCAGCATTATAGATGGTTAAGTAAGGGGGATCCTATAGCCCTTCTCTTATGTTTCTTTTTTGTTATGAAGATGCTGAAAAGGATGATTGCAAGAGCAGCAAGAGGCATTCTTATTGTGTTTTAGGTGGGAAAGGAATTTGAGATTTCAAACTTCATTATAGATGATCTCTGCATCATCTTCTATTGGAAATTTAACTTAGTTTGGTTATCTTAGTTTTCTGCTTCTTTGCATTGAGAAATTTCTGCATTAAAAAAGAATATGGGTTTCAAGTGAATTGGTTTGAGCAGAAGATGAATTGGCAGATATTGTAGGCTGTAAGGTAGGTTCTCTTCCCATGCAAAATTAACTTTATTAATTGCTACAAGGATCTTTGTTTTAGGCTGCTTGGAATTTGATGATTGAACAAATATGGACATTAAATTCTATCAATATATATATATATATATATATGGACGTTAAACTGAAGTGCATTTAACTACTTATTTTCTTTCTTACTTTAGTATGCTGATATAGGTGGTTTATATGTATGATAAATTGAAGTGCAATTTTTATTTTTGTGCCTGATTTCGTTCAAAGTACCAGATCAAATATTTGAAAAATTGTAGAGAAAAAGACGTTATTTTATCTAATATATTTTCTTGTCCTTCCGTAATTTAGGCTTTGTGGAAGGGGGTGCCCTTTCTCAGATCCCAATTTTTTCCATCCTAAATAATTCCCTTTTCGATTTTCTTATTACAAGGCTTTAATATTGTTTTTTGCAAACGCATTTGTAATCATGTTAGCAAGTCAGTGATATGGAAGGTGGAGGAGCCCCGTATCCGATCTATTTGTAATCATGATTTAAGACTTAACACTTAACATTAGGCTGTATCTGCTTCTATTTGAAGTTGAAATAAATCTTGTTCTTTTTTGCACTGGCTATGTGATACGTTCTTTTCTCCTATTTCTTGTAGTTCAATAGGCTAGACATGATCTTAATTAAGGGACCCTTTTGTATACTAATTACCTTTGATTCTGTACCCAAATTGAGTGGCATGATTTTCTGGTTTAAGTTATTTGCGTGTTTTATGTAGTTCTCAATATATTGGTGTTTAAAAAAACTGAGAGTCAGATTTCAATTCAGTTCAGGCAAGGATTATCAGGAAATGACTTACCGTAAAAAGAAAAAGAAAAAAAAGACCTATTAGATCATGAAGATATTGTCTGAGTTGTGTACAATATTCTTGTACTTTTGTTATTCAGGTGGCACTTAGAATAAAAGACATTTGTGACATTATGTACACAAATATGGGCAATTATATCATTTGTTTGTTAATAGATGGCATATATGCAAAGATATCTAATATAAATATAATAAAGCAGAAACATCTAGTAAGGCTCTACCATGATTTTGAATTGTTTGTGAAATTTAAGATTTATAAGATAAAATGGAATAGTTGTAAGGGGGGGGGGGGGGTGTGGAGTGGGCGGTGAAGACAGAGGAGGAGAAAGTAGGGCAAAGCCACAAAGTTCAAGTCATTACACTAACTAGTATATATTGGTGTGGTTCTTTTAGGTGAAGAGAATGATGAATCCTTTGCCAATAATGAGCTTGATGAAAGAGTATACAGACATTACAAGTCTCCTCAATTAGAATGGCTTTTCTTGGGATGAAATTTGCAAAACAGCGGCACTGTGGCAGCTGATGTTTAGCTTTGGGAAGCTTATATCAAGGTGCCATTCTATCCCATTAATAATTTTGCTAGGATAAAGGGTTTTCCTCTAGTTATCACTAAAAAGCACCCCAAAGCATAGCATACAAACTTGTATATTTTTCCCCTTTGATGAAATGATATTACTTCTGTATTCATTTAGTAAACTGAGTGTTTTTTTGGGTAACATGAGATGAAGAATATATGATCATATTGATTCTATAATAATCAATGAACTGGATAATTTTTTGTAGCTTTCGTTTAAAAATGACATTTTGCAGGAACATTCGGATTTGTGCCTGATTTATGGTAATGAAAGTCAGAATGGAAGAACAAGTTCGTTTGGACATGAAAATGGAGGTCAACAATAATGGCCTTTGGATGGGATTGATGATAACTTGGGATGCAATATCCAGCTAGGGAGTTTGAAATATCTTATCAGGGGAAAAATGAAAGTTTGCAACTTCTTAAGCCTCAGCATGTTCTCAAAAATTTCATAGGCACTTGAGGAAAGGCCATGTGTTGTCAAAACAAATGTGGGTACCGAGAAGGACAAGTACAATTGAATAGAATGTATTGATACAACATTTCAAATTGTTCCTGAAATAGATGAGAAGCTCTTTTTGGAAGGTTTTTGAACTCTTAGAAGATGAGAGAATGGCCACGAAATTTGCAGTGGGGAAATGGTTATTGAGAAAGGTTTAACAGGACATCTATTTTGCTTGTCAAATTGGGATATAATTTAGATTTGGTTCCAGAGTTTTGTCAATGTAAATAAGATCCAATTTTAGAGTAAAGATATTTTTGGAATAGAATTTCTTGCTTGATTCATTGTTATATTTATACCCAAATCATTTTCTAGTGTTCAAGGTTTTAATAGGAAGTCAGTTTGATTTTGTTGGGAGTACCTGCAGCTGCATGGTGATGTTTACTGTCTTGCTTCATTGATGAAAAGTAACTAAGTTTATATTAAAATATTAACTTGTCACTATCATTCTCTAGGCTTGAGACCTGGGATAACCCAGAACCAGAAGACAAAAGTAATTGAACATACTTTCAATTACTTGTACACTGATTTTACTTTTTTAAGCCATCCTGTACTTACAAATTAAAAATAAAAATAAAAATAAAAAATAGTCATTCGTCTTTTATTAACTTATTTTTAGGTGGTTTGGGCTCAACCCCAAGTGTGTTTGGGCTCATGTTTGTAGAATTTATCTACCTATCTCTTTTATTCACTTAGCAATAAATAAATAAATAATACTACCCGAGTACCAGTATAAGCAAATTTCATGCTAAAATGGCAAAGAGGGTGTTGTTTGCACCCGATGCATTATACATATATAACCTTTTTGGCATTTCTGCCATTTAGATCTCTAAGAACAACAACCCAAACAATTTATCCTTGTGGCCCAATATGTCAAAATTTACACTATTTGTCAAACTGTATATTGTTTATTATAAAAAAATGTAAAAAATTGTGTCATTTTTGTCTTAATGCGGATCATGTCACTTACATATATGAGTTTAATAAACATTACGCCGCTTGGAGTGTAAACTCAAGTGGTAGAACCAATGACAGTGGATTGGTTGGATGCTAACAAATAGAAGTACGGGTAAGAGCATTTGCATTGGACTAGTCAATGGGCTAGTCCAGCCAAAATATGCCTAGAAAGCCCAATTAATTGACCCACATTGGACTAGTAGCCTAATAACAAAAATTCATGCAAGCTACACTAGTCATCCAAACATGATTGGCATTGTAGCTTAAAAAATTACATTTTTTTTATATAGTTCCCGAAGATGAATCAACTTCAATTAGAACTAAGCTACAACTTAGCATATGATATTCTTTGAATATTTTTGAAACAAAAACTACCAAATTTGGTCACTAAAGTTGCTTCTCTTCACTAAATGAAATTTTCTAGGAATTTAATAGTTATCCGACTTTGAAGATGATTGCAATAAAGTTCATTTAATAATAAAAATTCACACAGATTCCTTTTAAAATTTTCTTTTAGGTCTTGACTACTATGTTTGATAACCATAAGGGCCATCCTTAAATAATTGGTCACATATTTGCATCACTTGGAATGAAGGTCCATGATGGCAAAAATGGCCCTTATGTGTGGGACATTTTTTTTGGTATTAGTTCTTGGTATGTAAGACTTGGCATCAGTGGCAAAAGGTATATTTCTTACTATATTTAGCCATAATTAATGTATAAGGGAAACTTCAAGGAGGCTGAAAAATCATTATAGACTAATCATTACGGTTTTGTTAGTAAGTTGAACAAATGGTCAAATTTCACCATTTCATTTTTCTTTATAAAGATGGTTGCGGTTAACTTCCTGCTAGGCACATCTTGTTGGATTATAGAGGCTTTTTTTTTTTTTTTTTTTTTTTTTTTTTTTTTTTTTTTTTTTTTGTGCCTCTTATTACTAATATAATACTCTCTCCGTCACAGTTTGTTTGTCCTCTATTCCATTTTGGAATGTCCTAAAATATTGTCATGTTTCTAAAAATAAAAGTCATTAATTTACTAATATTCCTATTATACCCCTACTTTATTTTCAAAACTATTTGAAAAGAAAACTAACAAATATTTAAAAAAATCAATCTAATTGTGGCACCTTTTTAGTTGCCTCATTAAGAATAACTCTTTTAAAAAAAAAGTTGATAAATTTATTTAGGGGTAGTTTTGTAAACTTATACATTTTTGTAAGATAGACAAGGTAATAAATGATGTTCTTTTAAAAAGTTTGACTTTTTAAACATGACAAACAAAGTGGGACAAGGGGAGTATAATTGAAGCTAATTCTTCAAAATGCATAGTACAAGGTTCAAGGTTATATAAAGATCATAAAGAATAGCAAAAAACTATTTCAAAATAAAATTATAAAGTTTCCACGCATCGCGGTAGAATACCATCTAGTTCAAATTAAAATAGAGAGTTGTTAACATACATGGCTTGACTGCCTATTATTTATGTTTTTGGCTTTGAGTTGTTTGCGTGCACAGCTTCACAAAATTGCCTACCTTTGTTGACCTTTTCATACATATATATATATATATATATATATATATATATATATATATATATATATATCTCTCTCTCTCTCTCTCTCTCTCTCTCTCTCTCTCTCTTCGACGGTTTTGTAAAAAATAAATAAATCAATAAAGAGGATGCCATGCAACAATTGAGTAGGGTAAATTTCTCTATTCTTATTCTTTGTGATTTGTGAGAGCTTTTTTGGAGTATTTGAAGTCTGTGTAAGTGCCTCTATACTACTTTTCTATTTTTCATAATTATTAGGAAAATTTTCCCCTCATCGGCGCCTATAAATGATTTAGGACAAAATTTAGGTACAAAATTGATTGCAGCTTAAGGATACAATTTTACTCAATATCTTTTTATTGAAGATGAATATTGACAAATCCACTATTGGATTACTTTTTTTTTTTTTTTTTAATATACTCAATGCTTGTAAAATTTCTAGAAAATTAAAGATCAATAACTATTCATTAATAAATTATTTAAATTTCAAATTTTTGTAGTTTAAAACTAAACTATGCATAAAATATTATCTTATAGATTATATAGTAAATAATATTCAATTGATACAAAACTTGACATATGTGTTAAGGGCATAAAGAACATGTAATCCAACTATTACATTTTTGCTTTGCACTTATTTGTTCATCCTTGCAATTGTTAAATGCTTCGATTAATTAATTTTCTAATAACGTATATTCTGCATTAAGTGCATTTAGATTTAAAATTAATCAAGTTGTAATTATAATTGAGGGTCTAAACTAGCTCTAGCATTTACATTATCGAGCTTTCAAAATTTTTTTTTTGTGAGTTTGAAAAATAATTCTCTACTTGTGGCTCAGTAGCACTTTTTGATCTCCACAAAAATATCTTAAGTTTGAATCCACTAATTATTATAAAAAATAAAATAAAATTTCTTGCAATCATGAATTTGATAACTTGGGTACTTGCTATGCCTACACCAAGTTTCCTGACCAATCAACTACATAATCAAAGTGTCTAGTACACAGGACTCCTCATTCTATAAGTTGTGGAGAAGTGATTTATAGAAAACTTTACTACCAATTTTTGGAGAGGTGCTTTAGTGGTAAGAAACCTACCAACTCTTTACCATTTGTATCCAAAGTTCAGAGTTCAAGCGTTGACACGCTCCATTAATTGTGTGGATATATAATCCCACATCATTTATTAATAGGGTTCAAGTGAATCACTGAATTAGAGTGTCGGAGACAATAAACTCATATGCAAGTTCTTTTATTTTTTGTTCAATTAAAAATATAAGAGTTCTGGTACAAAAATAAAACAAAATAATTAGAGTAATATTTCTTCCTCTTATATACTAACTAGTAAGAGATGTCAATATGGTGAGACCCACAATGTGTTACATGTGTAATGCATTACTAGTCCAATCATATATGATGATGTTTAATGGGGTTGAAACACCGTATGTAGTAATCATTACTAAACTTTAGACATGATTCAATAGTTTTTTTATTCCTTAATCTTGCAGATAATAAACCATGGAGTTTTTGATGAATCACTAAGCAAAATGAGACAGCAAGTTCAAGAGTTCTTTGACCTTCCTTTGCAAGAGAAGAAACGTTGGGCTCAGAAACCAGGAAGTCTCGAAGGTTATGGTCAGGCATTTGTGACTTCAGAGGAACAAAAGTTGGAGTGGAATGACATGATCTTCCTCAAAACTCTTCCCCTTCAAGATTGAAATTTGAATTTCTGGCCAAAAAACCCTCAAGAGTTCAGGTAAATTCTAACTGAGTCATAAGATTGACTAATTGATATACATACACGTATGATTCATGCATATAGATATAGACACCTAGCAATATGCTCATATGATGGGATGCTAGTTTAAGCATAACTTTATCGAAGTCAACATGGGTGAGGTGGATTTTTGTTTTCCCAAAGTATTGCCCATAGTATTAACGGTATTCCTAAAATATCTAGGATGTTCTAACATAGAAGGTCTTTTATTTATTTTATATATGTTGAAGATATGATAGGATTGGACTCATAATAATTACACTTTACGATTAATTCAAGAATCTAGTGATTTTTTTTTTCAGAGTAGGCGAAATTTAAATCCAGTTTCCTATTCAATTATAAGAGATTTTACATGCCAAGCTAAGTGGAACTCATATAATAATAAATAGTCATCTTATTCATTATTCATATAATAATAAATACTATGACTTACATGTTAATATTTGTTAGATTGTCATAGCAATATTGTAGATATGCACCGTTAACTATGATTTTTTTTTTTTAATTTTTTTTTTTATGTATAATATCTCTTTAATATTTTGAAATTTTAACGTGGGTTATGGTACCGTAAAGTCCCTTGTCATCAAATAAATGACTACTTTCTTGAAATACATAACCATGTACACCTGAATTATTTGAAGATAACAGACTATAAGATTGCAGTAGAAAAAGTACAAATGCAAGGTAAACATAGTTAACAAAATTATAGCATTTGCTTTGATCATGCAGATTATAAGCAATGGGAATTACAAAGCCCCAGATCATAGAGCACTGGTGAACAATTCAAAACAAAGAATGTCAATTGTTACTTTTTGCTATCCCAATCCATCTGTGGATATTGGACCCGCAGAGAAGCTTCAGGAAGCCCACCTGTATACAAGACCCTAACAAATGCTGAGTATTTTCATAGCTTTTTCAATCGAAAGCTTGAAGTTTCATTCATTGACAGCTTGAAAATCTAATTGTCATAAATTGGGCATTTAATGGTGAGCCCTACAATGGACTTAATCAAGTTGTAACATTTTAAGTAATGGGATAGTAGTGAGGAATAAACTTCTATACTAAATAATTTTGAATTTGAATGTGTCAAAACGTGGACTCCCTCGATATTGACAGAAGACGGGTCAAATTTGTATAATAGTGTTGTTAATCGAATCATGAGAGAGAGTGTTGTTAATGCCCCCGTTTGGATTGCAATTATCCTTGCGTTTCGCGTCTCGCGTTTTGGGTTTTTTTTTTTTTTTTTTTTTTTTTTTTTTTTTTTTTTCAGCCGCTAATGTTGACTTGGGAGGCAAAAACACTGTGCATGAACAGTGCGTGCACTGTTCATGTAATAAAAAATATTAAAAATAGGTCCCACGGTACTATTCACATATTAAAAAATTATTTTGCTACAGTGTTTTCAGTTTTCAGTTTCAGCAACAATAAGCTTAATCCAAACGGACCCAATATATCCTTGCACATCATGTGGGCATGATGGTGTTTTTTTATTATGTATTACTTCATATTTAAAAAAAAAAAAACTTATTATTTACTATTAGAATTTATGTTTTGCATGGTTCATGGGGAGCTTTAATTTCTCAATTGTTTAGTAATTTCCTTCGGCTGGCTGTGTACATTGAATCTTGAAATTACGTGGTTAACTAACCTACTTCCATTAAGAAAGATTTATTTTGGGTGTTATCCTATAATTTATGATTATTTGTTCAATACCATACCTGATTGGCTGTTTGCACTTAGAAAATAGATAACAAGACAATGTGGTTGAGTTCAAAACCTGAATTTTACTTTACAGTTCAACTTTCGGTTGCTAAGAATTTTTTTTTCTCCCTTAAGTCACCAGGCTTTGTACCTAACTATGTATATCATCTATTTACTTTCTTCATTTTTTCTCAATGTGAGATTCAATACTAACATGTGCACTCACAATAAATCTCCCCAAAACCCAATTGTTTTGTATTACTTTACCTGCAGAAGCACTTTGTGCTTCTGAAGTCCTCTGACATGTGCTGTCAAATTCTAAGTTTGACCCCAACAAATTTGGACCAGTTCTGAAGTATAAGGCAAGTTTCCTCAAATAACCGGCCTAAAGTGCAGTGAGGTTACCAAAAATGTGAATATTCTTATTTATTCAAACATTCCTTCACTTGTCTTGCGTGAGCTTAATTTTCTTGTGAGTCAAAAAATGCACCAACAAAACTTAACACCAATTTCTAATAAATCCATTTATTGGAAAATATTAGTGCAAGGCTACAGCTGATTATCCTTCAACAATTCACCTAGTCTCCATCACCTTTTAGTAGCAGGCTTAACAGTTTTTTTGAGAATAAATAACTGATCAGTCAGTAATAATCATCTCTTTACCTTAAATATGTCATGTGAAACTTACTGTCTGCACCACCAAGACGATTTACACATCCAACAAATTGATTGTGAAGATCCTGAGTCCATCTAATGCGTGTTTTACTTGAGGCTGCGACTCTTGATAATACAGAACTACTATTTGTCATGGAGATTGGTTTTGGTAGTTGAGAACGGCAAGGATTACAACCAACCTGTTACAAGAAAAGATATCTCCAATCAAATTTAACCCCTGCATAAAGCAAACTGTAATTCTCAACTGAATACAAAAGACAAAGGTATGCAAAAGATGAATGAACTCACTTTGTTGCACTGGTTTCCCTCGAAACTTATACAGTTTGGCCTCCATTTCAGGCTTCTATCTAGTTCGGCTGACTTCTGTAGAAGTTCAAAGAGATCACTTTTGAGACTTTGATTGTTCTGGATGGGAACTTTCATCAATGATTCCAGATAATCTGATGATTGTAGATCCAGATTGTCCTGATCTTGTGACCAATTGTTAGAATATGGTTGACATGATGGGACAACTAAATTATGGTTCTTCAGAAATTGAGAACATGGAGATGAGCTACCGCCATGACTGTGTGTTTGTGGTAAACACATGCATTGTTCAGTTGTACTGAAGGCAGAAGTTGATCCTGTATAGCTAGATGTGATGCTAGCTATACCAGCAGTTCTAAGATTCAGCTTGGTTGAGACTTCCTCTAAGCCCTGCAAGTAGTAAAGTCCCATGTCTGAAGGTGGTTGTGAAGAAAGAGCTTCAGGAATACCTCTAGGTATGTTGAAAGAATCATCATTCAACGATTCATTGTTCCATTCTTGGACCTTGTTCTTCTTCATGTTAACTGAAGTGCAGATATCTAATATAAAACCTATGAGAAGAACTTCTATACCACCAGCTCAGAATTCAAATTTGTTTGACATTAAGGACTGCACTAACTAAATTGTGTTTCTATTATCTAGAACATAAGCAACAAGACCATGGAAATGGCAACAAACTACAGTCTTTGGAGTCATTTACTTATAGAAAGGGGATTCTTTTTCTTGAGCTTCAACATAACTTAATTGTGCATACTACTGCACGATTCCATGCAGCTTTACAAACATTCCAAGAAGAATATGTACAAAAGAATGACCTTTCAATGTAACCAAAGCCCCAAACATAATATAAAAAAAGGAGCACTAAAAACAGGCAAATTAGTAATGCTGATTCCAATTTTGGGAGTTAAAAGTGCTAGTTCATGATGATTGATGAGAATTTAAAGTTACCAATCAACACAGGAAGGCTGGTTAGGGGTCATTATCTTGTAAGTAATACTTTTTCCGGAAAATTCTTGTCACTATTGGTTTTGAGGAATAATTTTGGACTTATAATAATGGTGCATCCTAACATAATTTAAGGACCTGTACCTACTGTTTTTTAATATTAAGTTCCTTGGTGGCTAAAGGAGTCTGACGATGCAATACAAGAATCTCTACAAGGATTCGATACTTCCCAAATGCGACCGAATCTTGTTAATTTAGAATATTAATCAAACATATAAACCACAAAATAAACAAATCCTTGTATGACGTTCACAAAACTAGGCACCAAGGTAACCTTGTTATCCATCAATAAAAAACTGAAGGCCTCCTTTTGGTTCCATTTATTTAGGCTTTGCCTTAGCCTTCAAAGGCCATCTTTAGATGTATGAAGAGACAATGCGTATAAAATATTTGCTTCACCATTGCTTTATCAAGATTTTTTGTCACTGCAACTGAAAATTGTTTTAAAAAGATCAAATTGATTGAATGATCCACAAAAGATTCAAGTACTAAACCTCAGGTTAGCTTTAGATCATCCTCTACAAATGCATCTTTCATTAAAAAATAAATTGAGTAGAACTTGAAATTCAAATGCTTCATTATTGGTTAAACGTTACAGCTATCCATCAAAAGACTATAAGTCTATAATAATAGGTTATATAAAGATGAAGTAGCTCAGGCTAATCATATTTGTTCGAATATGTGCATTAGGTATAGAGTAGACTTTTGAACACAAAGACAAGAATAGAAAACATTTGAATCAATCGATATATTTGAACCCGAATTGACACAATATAACGTATATGAACAAATGTATCCATATGATACTTTGTTTTCACCGTGACATATACATCTTCTCTATCCACATCTGCTTGTTACAACTCACTAGTGGCCTTGGTTGGCTAAAGGAATGGGAATTAAGTCTTCATAGTAAGCACGAAAAAAGAAACAAGAAAAAGGAAAAAAGCACTGTTAGGACACAAAATTTTTCACATCTTTTGACATGATCTATTGTGATTGAAACAACATCACTTTCATTTGGATCCATCATCAACACCACATTTTTTTAAGATAGGAAAAATAAATAGCGACATGTCGCAAGTTCGAGTCCGGGAACCAACCTCCCCAAATTAAATTTGGGGTAAAACTGCTTACTATGACATTTTGTTATGCACACTGGGTTCGACTTTTTAAATAGAGGAGGAGAAAGTGAGGTTCGAACCACCAACTTTACTATTATTATACCCAAATTACAATAGTGAATAGACTATGTTAGCAATCATGAAAAAATTATGAAAAATCTTATGTCTCTAGATTTACTAAAAAGAAAAAAAGAAAAAAAAGAAGAAAGAAGAAGACCCTATTATTATAACTTAAATTTATATTGTTATTGGATAAAACATAACAGAGAGCATCTTCATCATTAAAACAGATTACACATTGCAAACCGGTTTAAGAAAGAATCATTTTAATTAAATATGAATTATGACAACACTCTAATTTGGTGTAGAAAGATGTTTCCTGTCACCCTTGGTATTGCACGATTAGCATTTTATACATTGGCTTAGCGAGTCAGCAAACTGTGATGCTTTTCTCAGCCAAAATGGCAAAATACTCATTTCAGCCAATCTTTATAGTAAAATGCCCTCTGTCTGAAACTATTTAAGGATATGTTCCTGTTTTGAAACTCAATTTTCTAAAAATCGAGTTATAGCGGAATTAAACTTTAAAAAAAAAAAAAAAAAATTTGTGGAACTCGAGTTCATGGAACTCGAGTTTTTAGTGTTGAACTTGAGTTCCATGAACTCGAGTTCCTTGAAAATATTGAAGTGGAACTCAAGTTCCATGAACTCGAGTTCCATTCAAAGAATTTGAGTTCCACAAAATTTTTTTTTTTAAAGTTTAATTTCGCAATAACTTAGTTGTCCAAAAATCGAGTTTTATATTGAAACTCAATTTTCTAAAAATTGAGTTTCAAAACAGGGACATATCTCTAAATAGTTTCAGACAGAGAGCATTTTGCTAAAAAATTTAGCAAAAAGGGGTAAAACCCAATTTTAGCTTGCTTTTCTCGGTTTTTAAAGTGGGAGAGTGTGAATGCAGTAATACACTCCAAGTATATGTGCTTTATTTATTTGTGAAAGGGCATGAAGATCGAGTTCTGGCCAACTATCAAAACTTTACATAACATTTTCAATTGCACCTCCACGTACCAAATTCTAGATTGGACAATGGTTGATCTAGTTTCTAGATTTCATTATGAAATGCAACGCATTCCATAATGAAACTGTCACACTCAGAATCTTGCTCTTTTCATAGGTGATAGATTATTGAATGTGTCAAAAGTTTAAGTTGTTAGAGAGTTGTGAACTTTGGATGTCAGATACTATGATAAACTAGTCACGGACCTCGTGCGTCGCGTGTGATAATGTTTTTAGAGTGGTTTCATTAATATATATTTTTCAATTTGATTTAATTTAACAAATAATAATGTAATTCATAATTATATTTTCATTTATTATAGTGACAATTACAAATGTAATATATATAATTTTTGTCATATCAAAATCAAAACAATACAATTTTTCTTAAGAATTCAAAAAGTAAGTTAGTGAAAATATTAATTTTTTCAATAAAATTTATTTGTAATATTTTGTGTATCATAAAAAAGTATATAAAATTTGGAAATTATTCTTTTAGTTTAATTTTTCTACCATACAATCAAAAACACCAGAAACATAACTAAAAAAATTAATAAAACTTATAAAAACTACAATTTAAAATAAAAAAGAAAGGGAAAAATAAAAGATTGAAACTGTAGGGATGAAAGGCCTAGATATAGGTATTGGGCCGTGGGCCGTACCTAAGGATGTTAAATATCCCAAGGACAAATAAATACTAGCGGAGGCATACAAATTAAGGAGCCATGGACGAAGTCTAGTCACAATGAACAGGAAACGTTGTCCGAGGAGAAGTACCTCATCGGCTAAGTAGAGTAGAGGTCAAAAGTCCGACCCTTCATCAAGAACAAGGCAACAGCCAATCGTGCTGGTAAGGATAACCATCAGAGAGGGATAAGACAAAAGAGAGTTGGGAAATATCTGAGAAGAAAGCTGCTACCATCGCATTGAATGCTCTGCAGCTAACTCCCTAGACGCATTAATTTGGAGGTGATACTTGAACAGTAACTTTCAGCCTTACAGTTACCCATAAAGATTTCGGGAAGGTGCTGATGGAACAAGTATCAAAATCAGCAATTTGATCTACACGTGGAGGGTTGAGATGAAGGAAGGAAGGGAAATATAAGGGAGAAAACCCCATTACAAAGGAGATCATCAAAAAATCTAAGTAAAAATCACTATATACTCAAGAACTGTAATTTTGTATAAGTCTAAAAGAAATATATAAGAACAGACCATCCTCAGACTTGGCCGAGGAGAACTTTTCCTGCATAAAACTACTTGTTTTATTCTTTCCAGCAACAACTAACCTACTGTGATCACCATCCACCTAACTCATTGAAAGTTCATTTTCAAGCCCACTCTTTAACAAATTCATTGTTTTGGGTTCTTTGGGCCATTCACCATCCATTTGAGCTTTGGAAGCAAATCATTTCCTTACAATTGACACTGTCTGTGGGAAAATTGAGCATACCTGAGTTGGTTTAGTTATGGTGAATTCAGAAGAGTCAGTGGGGTTGTAACTTCAAGATCATTTTGTGAATCTTGAATGAAGGAGAGATTGTGAGGTTAGTGTTCATACAACCCATACCAATAGGAGTCACTCCAGGAGTGGGAGTCGTGTCTCATGGGGAGGATACCAAGAACATGCAGAAAGAAATAGATCATTTATGTAGGAAGTTACGTCGGAAACAAAGGAGAAGGTCACCATCAAGCACGAACTCTCTATCTGACGATGATGATAGTTACAGACCTCGGTCAAGGACTCCCCCCCCCCCCCCCCAGTGAGTCTTACTCCTACAAAGAAGAGCGCCATCATAGGCAGAGAAGTAAAAGCCCGACCTACAAAGGCTTGGGGAATGATGCTATGAGCAGGGTGTTGCGCCAAATCTCGAAGTCTCCATTTACTAGAGGATTGATAGGGCAAATCTTTCTTGACGGTTCACACAACCCACGTTTACCATGTATAATGGTAAAACAAACCCGGTGGAACATGTCAGTCATTTTAACCAAAGAATGACTGTACACTCTAGGAATGAGGCCTTGCTGTGCAAGGTGTTCTCATCTAGCTTGGGGTCAGTCGCAATGAGGTGGTTCGATGGTTTGGAAGAGGGATCAATCGACTCCTTTCAAGAGCTTACCAGGGCCTTTGGGTCTAGATTTGTCACTTGTAGTAGGGTTCCTCGCCCTCTGAACTCTTTGGTATCTATGACTATGAGAGAGGGTGAAACTCCAAGAACTTATTTGGATAGATATTGGGAGATGTTTAACGAGATAGATGGAGATTTTAAGGATGTATCCATAAGGACGTTTAAGGTGGGCTTGCCCACTAAGCACGACTTGAGGAGAACTTTGTAATCAGGAAGAGAAATACTAGTTCAAAAGAGAAAGCAATACACATATATAAAAAAGACATTCCTTGGGCCTAATCAAGGATCCTTTTTTCTTCATAATTTTGTGATCCTAGTCATTTCTTTGGCGTCTTTACTCATTGTGATTAACTTTAGCTCATTAAGTAGTCAATATCCTACCCATTCTCTAACAAATCTATTGTAGTGGGCTCATTGGGCCACTGTCAGGGTCGTTCTTAGGCCGTGGTTCAATTTGTGTCCTTATAGTAACCATTTTCCTTAAACCAAAAAAAAAAAAAAAAAAAAAAAAAAAAAAAAATTCCAAAGGGTAAAAAAGTAGAGAAATTTTTTTTGAAAAAAGAAGAAGTATTGTATTAATGCTATCATAATCTACTCTAACTTCAAATCCAATATGTGAAAAATAAATAGATAAATAAAAAATTTCAAACACAAAATTGAATTTGTTTTCTTAAAAATCTCAAAGAATACACTAATAAGATAAGGAAGATGAAGAATAACATAAATATTCGTAAACACTTAAAACAATTACCCAAGCATCTAAGAACATCATATAAAAAATACATAACAATTTACTACTAATTTGTTAAACAAAATATTTTCAAATAGTGAAAGGAAATTGCACAAAGACCATTGTTTTCAACTGAACTAACAGTTCTTCATTAGCTTGTTCAAACTATCTTGTAGTTTTCCAAATAAGCTAAAATCTGACAACAACATAAAATTTAATATATTATAATATGATTGTTTTTCCAAATTAGATCAACAACAAACACCATTCTTTAAAAGTAATAAAATGATAAAAAAATATTTGCATCAAGAAACACATATGAATTAGTCAAAAACAAGACAATGAGGGTACAAACCTTTAGTTGGAGATCCTCCTATGGGTAGCTATCAAGTTGTATCTTTTCTACCATCAATGATTAAGCAAGACCTGGGAATACATTTTTTATAGACAATTTTTAAAAAATATATTTTATTCTTCATTGATTTCATGTTTCAATTATAAGCAATCAAAAGTAGAATTCTAAAAAACACAAACATTCATCAATCTAAGGTAGAAACACAAGAAAAATAATAATAATAAATTCAACAAAAAAAAAATTGAGAGAGAGAGAGAGAGCCTTTTTTGTATAGGAAAAATATACATAGAATGGAAGAGATTAGGTGGCAAATTTATAATAAGATGGTGAGAATAAAAAGAGCCAAAATAAGGAAGATAAAAGGGTAAAGTAATATTTAAATTTAAAACCACCTAAGAGGAATATATGTTGATAACAATTTGTTTTGATTCTCCATTGATTTATTATTTAGTTATAACATCAAAATTAAAGTAAATGAATATGTAAAGTTAAAACCGCCTAAAATGAATTTGTAAAGTCAATATATTTATATAGTTAATATTGTAAAAAAAATTAAATTTAAAAAATAAATATGAAAAAGACTAATGAGGTAGCTTAATGTCAATGAGAGTGTAGCAACAATAATTGTTACGATTTAGCTTTTATATATATATATATATATATATATATATATATATATATATATATATATATGTATATGTATATATTACCTATTATTCCAAAAACTAAAATTGTTAGGAAATAATAAATTTGTAAAGCCGCCTAAAATGAATTTGTAAAGCTAAAACCACATAAATGAATTTGTAAAGTCAATATATTTATGTAATTAATATTGTAAAAAAAATTAAATTAAAAAAATAAATATTAAAAAGACTAATGATGTGGCGATGAGGTAGCTCAATGAGAGTGTAACAACAATAATTGCTATGCTTTAGTTTATATATATATATATATATATATATATATATATAGCTATTATTCCAAAAACTAAAATTGTTAGGAAATAATAAATTTAATAATAATTCTAACAATATATAAGAGTGTCACACCCCAAGAATATATAGCCCACTGTACTTCTCAGAATTTCAATTTTCACAAATGTGCAAGTATCTTAGTTATCAAATTGGAATGAAGTGGACTGAAATGCTCTGCTAATTAATATGGCTCAATAGAAGTGCAATAATAATAAATGCTACGCATTAATTTTTAGATATTATAAGTCGCAAACTCACATGATGAGTGAGAATATATAATTATTTTTAATGTTAAATTTATTTTCCAAATAATGTTGTAGATAATTTGTTCTCCTTAAAATTTAAACAATTTATAAAAGTAATTTCTACCTCTCAATTTTTACAAATATAAAATTTTATAATTTTAGGTATTTTGATTGATATTATTCTTTTTGAAGTGGTCTATATTTTCCTAACTATTAATATTATTCATTATATTTTCCTAATTTCCTTTGGTAGAACTAAAATTATTAAGTTTCAAATGTATTATTCAAATTTCTCATCCTCTTAAGAAGATTAATATCATAATCAAAACTCATCACATAATTAAAATTTATATTACTTAAATAATTGATAGACACATTTAAATACAGTCATTTAGATTGTGTTTTGATATAAACTCAAATTCTCATTTCCAAACTGACAAATAATTAACTCAAAAACAATCAAACCAAAATTATATAGGGAGAGAGATGACTCATGATGGGAAACTCAAAAAACACAACACCAAAACATATCAACCCAAAGTAAAGACATTAAAAAAAATAAAAATTCATCAACCTAAAGTAGAGTTGCAAGAAAGAGTTAAAAATCTAGAGGGAGAGATAGCATAATCACATTTTTTTTGGGAGAGAATATGAGAGAGAATAGCAAATTTATAGAATAAACTTTAATGGGAAGAATATTCAAAATGAAATGTATAGGTGTAAACACCAAATTATCTGAGTCATGCTATGTAATAGAATAATATTATATCATTATATTTATAATAAAATAGGATCACATCTAAAAATCAAAGAAAAAAATGATAATAGATTTATTTATTTTTAGTTTATACTGACCTGAAAAAAAAAAAAAAAAATCACATTCTACCATTGTATTCATATCCATATAATAATGTAGTACTAGTATTCAATGTCAAGTTGAAGGATCTAGTTTTGCTCTTGCTTAAAAAACCATGTCATTTTCATCAATGTTAAGAGATAGAGATCATAAAAATAAAATTTTTATTTATTTTTAGTTTATACTCACCCAAAATTGACCGAAGTGGACCAAATTGGACTAGACCAAATGAACCAAAGTGGACCAAATTGGAATGAATGGACAAAATTGGACTGAGTTGGACCTAGATGGACCGAATGAACCAAAGTGGACTAAAATGAATTGAATTGGACTGAGCTGGACCAAATGAACCAAATTGAACAAAGTAGGCTAAATTGGACAAAAGTGGACTGAATTAGACCAAAGTAGACCTAATTAGACTGAAAGTGGGTATTTATTATCTCTATTTCTTGAAGTTGATGAAAATGTCATATGGTTCTCTAAGTATGAGCAGAATTGGGTCCTTTAGCTTGGCCTTGAATACTAAATTGGCATACGGATATGAATAGAGTGATGAAATATGATTTTTTTTTCCCGGTAAGTGTAAACTAAAAATAAATAAATGGTGTCTTTGCACAACTTGTTTGCATTGCATGTATTTTCTATTATAAGTTACATTTAAGTTCAAGAATGTGTATAGTCATGGTAGTTAAAAGTGATGGTCCTCTCATTATTGGTAATTACAATTAATTTGAGAATATGTGTAAAGATATAATGCATTATATATATATATATATATGGAAGGAAAAAGATGACATGACTACTGATATGGCTTAATATAAGTGTAACAACAATAAATGATACACATCATCTTTTAAATGTTATATAGATATAGATATTAAATGGGCAAGGTGGATGAATAAATGGGTCAGAGGCATGCCAAACTTCTAATTAAATTGTACTCTCTCAACCAGGGGTAGAACCAAGATTTTTACTTTGGGGGGATCGAGATTAAACTATCACATTGTTAACTAAAAGTCCCCCCCCCCCCCCCCCCCCCACACACACACACACACATTAAAATGTTTCATTTCTACAAAATTGTCTTATATGAAATCTTTACATATTTCTAAACTCTATTGAGTATACAAAAGTTTTCCAATTTGCTACAGTCATGTGTAGCAATAATAAAAAAGAAATAAATATAAGTATTAACAAAACTAAGCTATATTTACAAGAAAACAAAAATAAATTAAAGAAATAAATCATAAACCATAAGATAAACAAATAGAACTGACAAGGGGAAGATCTGAAAAAAGAATTTTGTGCCTTCAAATAAGAATACTATGCTTAGGGGTGGGAAACAATATGCATAATTCCTCCTTTATTTGATCCAAAGAAGCTAAAGATACCCATATCAAATGCAATTTGGAGTCACTAATTAGATAATTTAGTTCGGATTTGAAGCTGAAATTCTAAAGTTGAAACAAGAGTACAATGAATTTTTTTGTGGAGTAGAATCTATATGTGAAGTGAAGAGGACTGGGCGACTGGGTTTGTGTAAGCCAAAGAAAAAGAATTTTGTTTGAGTTGTTGGAACTTAAAAAGGAAAGTGAGTTTCAACTTTCAACTTGTAAAGGTAAAAAAATAAAAGGGTTTGGGAAGAAGCTGATGAAGCTTCCAATGGAAGTCAATGCTAAAAGAATAAAAGTTTAAGCTGAAAAAAATGAATAGTGTGATTTGGGAAAGGAAGAAAGAGACCTGTCATGTATATCTGGGTCCAATTATTTTCTTGTGGGAACCAAGTCTTTATAAAATGTTATTTTCTTGTGTGGTCAAGTTTTTATAAAATATTTGTGAGTCCATATATTTATCTACTACTACTACTTAATTTTAAAAAAATTTGCAGGAGCATGGTTCTGCCCTGCTCTCAACCAGATATTTGTTTTTTTGACATATCACATATGTATCTAATTTGTACTCTCTCAGGCATGCAAATGTTTTATTTCTTGGATGTAACAATGTTTAGAATGCCACACATGACAATTTGTACCCCTCCAGTATTACTTAATTTTCTGGCCTTCTAAAAAGTGGAGGAAAAAAAATATTCAATTTACATTTTTTATTTTCTAAAAAAAAAAAATCACTTATTGACCTCCAATTTGGGGGCCTCTCTTTAGTAGGGGGCCCCAGGCTATGACCTAAGCCCTTATCGTGAGATTGAAGCAATTAAGTGAATAAAGAAAATGTAGTCTTTTACTTTTATTTTGCGGATGTAGGCAATGTGGCTGAATCATGTAAAATTCTAACTTTTTCTCTCTTTTCTTTTTTACATACTCTATCACAAATTTCTACAAGATTGCAAGACCTTGAAAGTTCTTAAAAGTCGCTTCATTGCCTCTGTTTGAGAAGCTTGGCTTTGTTCGAACTTCAAAGTTGGCAGCTCTAGAATATTCAACGGTAAATGAAGGAAAATTCAACATTTTTAGTTGGTTGTGCTTTTATTTCATATCATGTCACCTTCCTGGATATTCGCTTGTAATGAAAAGTCTCATTGTGGAGGGCTAACCTCCAGTCTTATACGCCAAGGTCAAAGACATGGGTTTTATCATATAAAGGAAGAGAGGGACCTCTCACCGTACTTAAAACCATTACATTAATTAGTCTTTTAGGATATGTGAAAACTTGTGGGTTTCAAACTTTTCGTTAGTTTAATTGGTAAAGTTTCTTATGGTCGAATAAGAGATCTAAAGTTCGATTCTCACTTACGCTAAAAGACTAATTATTGTTTTAGTCTAATGATAAACACAAAAAAACCAAGTATTTCACCGTCATGTCATGTATTTTAATATGTTCATATATTCATCATATGAAAACTTGATAACATGCATTAAATCATGGCATCGACTTGAATACGTCAAGTTATATTATCTTTAGGATGAGGTTTCACGATATTTTGCTGTGAGTTTTGCCTCCTACATTTTATTAGAGTTTTTTTTTTTTTTTTTATAATTTATTTATTTATTATTTTTTTTTATGGTTAATCTTCTTAGATTTGTGAATCAGTGTGTTTAGAATTTAAATAAATTCTTGTTTCATCAAAATTTTGAGGTGAACCACATGAAATGATGTTGTACAGACTTTACATCAGGAAATTTCCAGCATGTTATTTTATTTTTGTGTCACATGAAATAATGAAAAACTAAAAATATAATATGATTTTCTTTCGTACATATCATTAACATTTGATTTCCTATACATTAAATGGGTTTCTGCATTTTTCCCTATGTAACTTGAAAACATTCACATGAAATGAGTTAGAATTGTTTGAGAAGGTCAAAATCCCAAATTTGCTATGAATTTTGTCTTTTAAATGAAAACCAAGGCACCTCCTCATACAACATGTAGGAATTTCATTTAGGATGTGCATTTTAATCTCTTTACATTTTCACGCATTTTCATGCATTTCAACATTACCTATGTATCTTGGGATGGGTTGCATTACTTGATTGTTTTTCATTTTCCTTTTTATGTATTATTGACTAACACTCTTTGTTGTAAATGTTGAATGCATCGGATGTTATTTTACTGAATTTTCTAGGTTTGTGTGATGGAAAGATAGATTGTTTATATTTGGTCATTGTACCTCTAACACCTTTTCACTTCATAACTTAGCTCTCAAGTTTGTCTAAGGAATGTAAATTAGGGTTTATCTAATGTAATTTCCTGCTTTCGATTTTTTTCATTAGATTGCAATAAGGACACGAAATTTGTATTTTCCTTTATATTGGATTGTATTTAGAACTAGAATCATGTATCTTTTCTTCTTTGTATTCCAAATAAACCAAACACAAGAAATCCTTAATCCGACAACAATCACGCAAAAAATATTATATAAACCAATAAAACAAAATCATTTTGAACAAGGACTCCAAGCTTACAATTGTTACAACTAAGAAGGTGAATACACCAAAGGATAATATACATGAGACAAGAGAGCCTTATAGTAAAAAATAAAACGCAATGCAAGAGACAGGAAACCAACCACTATTGGCCAAATTCTGATACCATAACTCAAATAAGAAAAGGTATTTCACCAAACGTTGCAAATGGTCACAACTATGGGCAATGAAAACTCCAGATGACCTATTTTTTGAATGAAGGTGGTGAAGAAGTAAACAATGAAGGGCTTGGGGGCACGGAAACTTCAATCACTCCCTCAAGCATTTGTGTGACCTTTTTCATTGAGGGCCTCAGTGAAGGATCTTCTTGAATACACCAAATTGCTACAATCACAAGCCTTTCTAGCCTCTTCATATCATTTCTTGCCTCTTCATCATTTTCTATCAACTTATCTAATTTTTTATCTTTGTAGCATTCATAAGCCCAATCTATCAATGCCTCCTCTTCTCCTAGTGCAAACGCAACACTAGACTTGCAACAAATAATCTCTAGTAACATCACACCAAAACTGTACACGTCAACCTTAACTGAAATAGATGCTTTCCTAAACCATTCAGGTGCAAAGTACCCAATTGTCCCTCTTATTCCTGTTCGAGCTGCTCGAGTTTGCTCCGCCAACAAAAGCTTTGCTAATCCAAAATCAGCAATTCTTGGTGTATAGTACTCGTCTAGGAGTATGTTTTGAGGTTTTATGTCGCAGTGGATAATCTGAGTACTGCACTCTTCATGTAAGTACATTAAACCTCTTGCTATTCCAAAAGCAATTTGCACCCTTTGGTTCCAATGAGGCCTGGATATCCCAAAGAGAAAGCTAGCTAAAGAGCCATTACTCATGTACTCATATACTAGAAGCCGGTTCTGCCCCTCATCACAATAACCGAGCAAACGGACTAAATTCTTGTGATGAGTCTGACCTATCACGCTAACTTCTGTTTTGAATTCCTTCTCACCTTCCTCTACCACCTTACCTAACTTCTTGACTGCGACAAATCTTTTAGAATCTGATGCAAGGACCCCTTTGTAAACCGTTCCAAAAGCACCTTTTCCCACTATTTGCTTGAAGCCTCTAGTCGCTTCATCCAGCTCTTTATATGTATAGCTTCTCACATTTGTTGCAAGTGTGCTATCAATATTCCATCCTGAATTCCGTCTTTTGTGGTACAAGTAGATAATAGCCACTATACTAGCTGAGAAGAAAAGGATATTGAGAAATGCAGAGCTCCCAAGGAGTAGTGCCAAAACAACTACCGCAGACTGGCCTTTCTTCTCTGAACCAGGGTCTGTAAGTACCTTGATGAAAGCTTTTCTCGAAATATTTGTGCTATATTTTCCATTGGACAGAGGATACTTCTTCTTCCAACAAAAATCATCTTTTTTTTCATAAATGGTCACAACACACATGCAATCTTCAAGGCATAGTTGTTTACACTCTGTCTCATTAACCCCTTGAATAAAGCTGTAATCCGACAACGGCCAGTCCACATTTGAAAGCTGTGCAAACGTTACACGCCCTTTATTTGCTTCCCATCCATTGTCGCAGGTGGGTAATGGAAAATTTGGTTTACACCCTGCCCAACCATTGGATGGGTCTAACGGAGAAAATCCAGAAGGACAGGTGCAAAATGTTTTTCCGTTCCCTCTTGATTCACAAATGCCGTTGAGTCCACATAACCCACCTACAAAAGTATTAGCATCAAATCTGCCACACGTATCATCAGGAATGCTTTGCACTTCATTCCAGGATGAAGAAGAACAGCTCTCAAGTCCATCACTTGTGGGGTTCTCCTTTCTGGGGAGACTGTATAATCTGAATCCTCCATCAGGATCAATTCTAGCCATGTGGTAGAAATATTCTTTTGAGCCTGGATTTTTCTCAGTAAGGTTGTAGATGTTGGTGGAGTTGTTTTCGTCTAGGATGTACATGCGTCCATCCTCAGTAAAGTTCAACACTGATTTCCATTGCATTGTCATAGTGGCAAAATAAGGTCCTTTAATTTTTTCAGACAATAAATAATAAAGCACGAAATTGCCATCCAACTGTAACAAAACCTCAAAGCGCCCATCAGAATAATTTGTCTCAGAGTGGTGAGACCTGAGTCTGGTGTTCATGCGCAGTATTTGGCCTGGCAAAATTGTATCAGTAGGCTCATTGAAGCTTTCCCATATAGAATTATACTGTTCATCTAATATCACCAAGTTCCCATTATCCAGCATAACAAAGCAACTGGATTTGGAAGAAACATTCATTTGAGGCTTCCATAACTCACTGTCTTGATCAGGGTCATTGAGAACAAACTCTTTGTTGCTAGACAGCTCCAGTACTGAACCCTCTGGTGCTGGTTTATTGCCATTTGCAGACCAAACTATAGTTGGATCTTTTGTTTTATTAAACCAAACTGCAAGCAAAAATTGATTCTCTTTCTCACTACTTTCAAGAGGATGGAATCCAAAGGCAAATTCACCTGAAGGGGACTTGATAAATGGACCCGTTCCTGGCTGTGCAACAAAAGGTAATATCGGCATTTTATCACAGTCATCTTTGGTGTAGGCACTGAAAACAGTGGGAAGGGGAGGAAGAAGTAGAAGTAGAATCAAGAGAGAACAACAATGAGGAAGTGTTGAAGTAGCCATTGCAATGGTTATGTATGGCTTATGGGATAATGAGTTAGAAAGAACCCATGACAGCGTTTATATAGAAGAAAATGTCTAAGCAGTAGTTCCAAGTCTCACTATCAATTTTCATGGTCTGACTTTTTCAGATGTGTAGCATGAATATTTCAACAATTCAACTGGTGGCAATATCCGTATAAATGTGAGTACGATTAGACATGTATCCAACTTCGCAGTAGTTCAACTCTTGCTATTAATTTTCATGGTCTGACTTTTTCAGATGTGTAGCATGAATATTTCAACAATTCAACTAGTGGCAATATCCGTATTAATGTGAGTACGATTAGACACGTATCCAACTTTTGAATTCCTTTAATTAATAGCTTCTTAAGAATCTAATGATTAAAAAAAAAATATAAAATCTTAGAAACGTGACATTTTAAATTTATAGGCTGGGTTTGCGTGGATCAACGTTTGCGTCTGCGTTTGCGTTTGTGTTTGCGTCTTTTTTTTTTTTTTTTTTTTTTCACGCGTTTTAAGAGGTTTGCGGCTATTGTTCATGACTACTGTTCATGAACAGTAGCCGCAAATGTTGACTTTTCTATGGTGAACAGTGCATCCGTGCACTGTTCACGGACTCATAAATATCACTTTTTAGCATTTTTTTTCATTAAAAATGGGTCCCACGGCACTATTTATACATTTAAAAATTATTTTGCTACAGTGTTTTCAGTTTTCAGCTCAGTTCAGTTCAGCAAAATAAGTTGTATCCAAACGGACCTGTGGGGACAGGGTTTGATAACCCCGACCCACTTCATACTAGGCCCAAGGCCCACGTCGAGGAGGAAGAAATGTCCGAGGACGAATCGAGGAAAATTCAGTTACCAATAAGCACTGCTGAGGACAATCTTGTCCTCGGCCCGCCGGGACCATGAAGAGGAAGAACAAAGCACAATCAGAGGTGG
Source organism: Quercus glauca (assembly GCA_023736055.1). Taxonomy (NCBI): domain Eukaryota; kingdom Viridiplantae; phylum Streptophyta; class Magnoliopsida; order Fagales; family Fagaceae; genus Quercus; species Quercus glauca. The sequence continues at coordinate 104,173,839 of CM043318.1, forward strand.
CCCTTCAAAGCGTCTCTAAAGAAAAGACAAGTACAATGGGTCAGCCACGGAAGCATGGTGGAGGAGTCATTCCAGGAGGAACTGTCACCTCCACATTAAATGCCCACATCTAATGTTTTGGCCGCATTAATGGAGAAGTAGCCCCTGAGCAGTGCTGCCGTAGTTGCTGCAACCCACAGAGAGAAGGGGAAGGTGATTGATGAGACAAGTACTCAAGTGGTGACCTGCATGACCAACAAATGGAGGGCCAAGATTAACTAAAGAGGGGATATATTATGTAAGAAGTCCCCCAGAAAGGGGGACGGGATTTTTAGAAACAGAAAATATTGTAGTACTTGTATCAACCCTGTAACCAAGCACTGAAGGAACAATAATAACTCCCAGCTCCTAAAAGGAGGGCCAAGGAGCCATGTTTCATGCTTTAGCCTACATTTTCGTCATTCAACCTAATCACTACCATGCTAAGTCTTTAATCCGCTCTCTATAAATTCATTGTATTGGGCTAGCTGGGCTTGGGTCTACTTCCTCCAAGGAAAGGTGCACAAACTCGGTCCCTACAGGACCCATAATATTTGTTCTCTTTCAAAAGATAAAATTATAGGGAAAAGGTTTTGTTGCGATTAGTTGGACACATGTTGCTTTTTTTTTTTAGCTGCCACATAACTCATTATGTAACAATTATTGCATACTAGTATGCAGCAAAATCTTTCTCAAATTATAATATTTGTTCTAAACCAAGAAATTGATATTTGAATAGGAAAGAACTAGTCTTTTAGTTTATGTTTTGAATTGAAAATTATTATATGTACTTAAAACATTAATTTATTTTAAAGTAAGAGTAGTTAAAGTATTCATATTATAGGGAAAATTAAGAGAAATTATTATGTACTCCTGGAGTACCATAAATGCGTACTCTCTCCTCTCACATAAATGGTGGGTCCCACTAATTAAATTCATGGTAGGACCCACCATTCATGTGAGAGGGGGGAGTACGCATTTATGATATTCCGGGAGTAACTAATAATTTTTCTTGGAATAATACTAGAGATACAAACTATTTTATAAATTTTTTTTATAAACTATTGATGTGGTGAGTGATTATTGGTAAATGAAAAAGTGATATTAATTGTAGGTCTGGATGAAAACTAATAAAATGTTGGCTACATCAACATTTTGTAAAAATGTTGTAAAATAGTTTATGGCTGTAACATTACTCTTCATATTATGCCAAATCTTAGATTTTCAAAATGGCAATTACGCTCGGTTTACTAAATTTTTTTTAATGCATTTATGGCATGTCACTTTTATTTCTTTGTCTTACCACTGAGTAATTCTTAGATACTTTCAAAGTACAAATAATGATGTTTTCTCCTCTTACATTCATGATAAGACCCACTCATTAAATTTATGGTGGGGTTTACCATGAATGTGAGAAGAGGAAGCACCATTTATTTATGCTCCGGAAGTACTTAAGATGTTCCCTTATGAATTACCACCGTTTTTGTACTTTGAGTGTCCTTATATGCATTTCCAACAGAAAAAGAGAAGATTAGTTTTAATGTTCTAGACTTCTAGTGCAACCAAAGCCAAGTCCTTTCCCAACACATGAAGCACATTTGACATGTATGGTATGACACCCTCCGTGGCTGATATTTCTATGTTGAATTATTTTTTAAATTTATTATGGGATCTATGTTTTTTTTTTTTTAATTCTAAATACTAAATACAAGCACCAATAAGCTGACCATCCATTGGTTCCACCAGGCCACCACTTTAATGCCCCATACGTAAGTTACAAGTTTGCGTTACTAAACTCGGCTTTTGGGATCTATGTTGACTTTTAAGGTAGCTTCTCTAATTTAGAAAGTTCAATTTGGACCGTTTCAACATGTATAGTTATTTCTTGTTGTGATAGTCTTGATTATTTTTGCCGAGTTTGAAAAGTTAATTAATTAATGGCTAAAAACCTTGTCCACTTTCTAATCTTGTTTGTTAAGGCAAAACTGACTTTGCATCCCTCACTTATCGTTTTCTTGTTTTTGTTTTCTTTTCTTAAATTTTAAATTCCCCATTACTTCCAGTTTTAACAAATCATGACCATCGGGTTAGATTCTTGTTACTGTCAAGGATGTAGACGTCGGCTATGAGATTTAGAAAAGTGAGTTTGATAAACAGATTTTTATGTACGCTCTTGAGGTAATTGTTAATAAACAATTTTAAGAAAATTTTGATACCATTCTCATGAAAAATATAAAAAGATGTCAAAAAAAAAATTAATTAAAATTTTCCATAAATTTTTTTAAAAATATATCCTAAACTCTTGTTCTTAAAACATCCATTACCATTTCCCTTCAAACCTTAATTTCAAAATTTCAAGAGGACTTAACAATGCAGTATTAGAAATATTTTCATATCTAAATGATGAAGATCCTTCCATTCCTTGAAAAGGATCAAAACTTTGGAGTGTCTGTTGTGTGTGAAGATCTTTTTGTCAGCTTTGGGCGATACCAACTTTATAAAGTGAGATCTTTTTGCCACATGAAGCACAATTGGTTGTTCATATGAATCGTTTCCCCTTGAATTCGAGGACAACAAGTGATGCTTTAATTTGGGCGGCGTGGCCAATTTACAGACGACAAAAGTGCTTATAATTTGTTGATGGAGGATTGGTGCTGAAATACAACGATGCATTGAGAAAGAATTCTGTGGCGTGCATTGACGGTTATGTGGCAGCCAAAAGAGCTCAAGTGTTTGCAGCAAAACCTTTTCCTTATAATTTTATCTTTTGAAAGGGAATAAATATTACAAATTTAAAATGTCACGTTTTTAAGATTTTAGATTGTTAAAAATCTACTCTCTTTGTCCCAATTTGTTAGTCTTGTTTGAAAAATCAAATTTTTTAAGGAAATATTATTTATTATCTTGTCTACCTTATAAAAATGTGTAAGTTTTCAAAACTACCTTTAGGTAAATTTATCAGTTTTTTTTTTTTAAAGAGTTATTCTTAATGAGGCAACTAAAAAGGTGCCCCAATTAGATTGATTTATTTATTTATTTTAATATTTGTTAGTTTTCTTTTCAAATAGTTTTAAAAATAAAGTAAGGGTACAATATGAATATTAGTAAATTAATGATTTCTATTTTTAGAAATAAGAGAACATTTTGGGACATCCTAAAATGGAATAGAGGACAAATAAACTAGAACAGATGGAGTATTAATTAGAGGAATTAAAATGTTTGATACATGTCTAATTGTACGCACATTAATACGGAGGAAAGAATTATTATAATATATGTTCCAAACCAAGAAATTGATATTTGAAGAGGAAAGAATAAAGAATTACTTGTCTTTTAGTTTATGTTTTGAATTGAAAATTATTATAGGTACTTAAAACATTTATTTATTTTAAAGTAAGAGTAGTTAAAGTATTCATATTATATCAAATCTTAGATTTTTTTTTTTTTAAAAAAAAAAATCTTAGATTTTCAAAATGGCAATTGCACACGGTTTATTGACTTTTTTTATTTTTATTTTTATTTTTTATTTTTTAATGCATTTATGGCATGTCACTTTTATTTCTTTGTATTACTAACCCAACACATGATGCATGGGAAATTATTGTGTACTCCCGGAGTACCATAAATGCGTACTCCCTCCTCTCACATGAATGATGGGCCCCACTAATTAAATTCATGATGGGACCCACCATTAATGTGAGAGGGGGGAGTACGCATTTATGATACTCCGGGAGTACCTAATAATTTTCCATGATGCATACATGACACCCTCCGTGGCTGATATTTCTATGTTGAATTATTTTTTTTAATTTATTATGGGATCTATGTTGATTTTTAAGGAAGCTTCTCTAATTTAGAAAGTTCAACTTGGCTTGTGTCAGTGTTCTTCCTTTTTCATGGTGCCTTTGATACTTCCAAAGTGCAACTCACCATAGTTCTCAGAAACGGACCGGACCGGGAGGTTGGACCGTGAAAATTGTGAACTGGGATGAAAACCAGTTTTTTAAGCTTCAAGAACCGGGCATATGTGGTAATTCCGTGAACCTCTAAAACCGAGGTTGGACCGGGTTGGACCGCAAGAACCGTGCGGTCCAACCCCTTAGCAATTTTTTTTTTTTTTTATAAAAACAAATTAACACAATTATATTCTACTTAATTAAATTATCCATCTCTTACAAGGAATAAAAAAAAATTATAATTAAAATCCTTCAAAGAGATTTAACTTTACTTCAAAAATTAATCATAAATTTTAATGTTTTCATAGTTATTATTTTATTTTATTAACTTTCTTATTTAATTATTAAATATATTCTTGAAAATTATTAAATTTCCCTCACATATATAGATATATTAGTCAATTTTTCTATTTTTATAAATTTAATACATATATTTAGGCTTTAATTAATTATTAAATTAATTATGACGTCATCACGGTTCGACTTCGGTTCGACCTCAAAAACCTTGAACCTCTCCCTTTTACGGTTCAATGAACGGTCTGAGTTTGAAAACCTTGCAACTCACATGCCTTGAAAAGGAAAAAATAATTTTCTTCTTTGGTCTCACCAAACCATGGTTGATTTTAATATGAAGTCGCATAATCTTTCCCATAATTAAAATCTAAAGATATGAGCATGTGGCTTGAAATCATCACATAACAAATTGACATTTCCTTTAAGAAAGAAAATATATCGAGCACACACCTAACGCTAAATGTTATAACTTTTCCTCATAAATTTTTTGAGTATGAACTTAAGAACTCTGTGCCAAAAATACTAAAAAGACATAAAATTTCAACAAAACATAAATTATAAAATAATTTACCATCAACGTATCTATGTAAACTACTAGCTTGGTGACTCTTGAAAGCAAGTTTAGGTTCCGTTTGGAAGGTAGGAAAGAAAGCATTTGCTTCAAATCAGGTTGTTTAACAATGACCTTAAACGCTTTAAGAATGCTTGCAACCAAATCACGAATCAATTTCAAGACTTAACCTATACGTTTATATAATTGCCCAGATTGACCTACATGTACTGATGTACTAGAACCTACACTGCATTTTCACACCAAACTGTCAGCTTTATTCAGATTTTAAAGTGGGGAAGTGTGCAGTGAATATATTCCAAGTACGTTCTATTTATTTGTGAAAGGGCATGAAGAGTACTACCAACTATCAAAACTTTACGGACCATTTTGAATTGTGATTGAGCATGAAATATAGGCAATAAAGTACCTTTATATCTGTATGTTTAGTCTTATTTTTATGCTATTTTGTGATTGATTATAGTTTATCTTTGTTTTATCGGTAAGAAAGGATTTATATGCTAATGATAATTGGCGAAGAAAAAATGTGATCAAGTCATCACCCTTTATAATAATAATAATAATAATAATAATAAATAAAAGTTTGTTCAGCAACTTGAGTTTTGATCGGAGATGTTATTTTAGCTTCTTTTTGTACCAATTTTGCAACTTGAATGACACTCTTTGTATGCATTTTGCAACTTGAAATCCGTAACGCCCAGTTTGAAGATATTTGGATTGCAATAGGAATACATTTGACTTGAATTATTTGGACCACATCTCAATATGGATTTGAGCCCAGCCCAATCCATCTGCTGATTTTTTTTTGAAAGAGCCCAATTAACTTGTCATTGAAGCCCAATTTTGTTTTTTTGGATAAGCAGACATTATGAGAAAGTAAAATGTCAATGAACTGCATATTTCAAATCCATTTGAGCATTCATGAATGTTTAAAACTTGAATTATTCCAATCTAAATGCTAAGGAAATACAAATTGACTCCCTAATTTTGGAAAGATCTCCATAATAATTTTTATCAATACTCCATAATCGTGTTTGAGAATTTTCAGGTGAAAAAAACAAAATCCATATTCTAAAAAGAAGTTGAATGCTACGAGGGCCAATATTGTCAAGCCAACTCAAGTGATTCAACCCAGGCGTGAATTAAAGAGAAGACTAACAACAAAGATGATGAGAAGAGTGAAGCAAAGAAAAGTAGAGATTATAAGGTCATTTTTAGTTGACATCAAAATCGAGTTATTATCAAGTTTAAGTTAGATTATAAGTTATATAATGTGATGAATTAAGAGGGTGGGTATGAATAGGCCCATTAGACTTTCATGTCAACCCCGCAGGTCTGGAAGGTCCATGATCTGAGATCCATTCCCCAGGGCCTAGGGGTAGTTAATTTTATAGGCCGAAATAGACCTTCGGAAATTGAAGTTTATAAAGTGAGATGCTTTTGTCTTTAAAGCCTGGAGTTTCAAATGAGCATTGGTCCGTAAGTTTTCTCTCCCAAGTAGGAGCTCCCTCTCTCTTGGTATGATACGAGCTTTTTCTCTCCCACAATCCTTGCTTGGGTATATTTCTCAGCGTACTCAGTAGCGTCTTTAAGCTGAGTATCAGACCCCACAACCTTAGTTATGGACCAAGAAGTAGTGGACAGCCTACAAAAGCTACATCTTACAAAAGAAGAGAAGGAAGATATTCCTCTTAGCAACAGCACTACACCTGACATGTTAGAGCAATGCTGTCTCAGCCTCTTTGGACGTCTTCTTACGAATCGAAACCAAAACCAGAGGGCTCTCAAAAGCACCCTACGATCAGCATGGAAGATGGGGTCTGATTTAAGAATTGTAGACGTTGGAAACAACATTCTTCAGTTCAAATTCAGCTCTCTGTACCAGTTAGAATGGGTTGAAAAAAGCGGTCCCTGGAATTTTGACAACAATCTGTTGCTGCTATGCCGATGGAAGAAAAGGTTGTCGTCCTCAAATATCACATTCACCCATTCGCCCTTTTGGGTTCAGGTATGGGGTTTACCCTTTGAGCACATGACTGAACAAGCTGGGAGAGATATTGGTAGTAGATTGGGAGTAGTCATAGAGGTGGACAAAAGATCCATGCACACTGACCAAGCAAAATTTATGAGAATTAGAGTTGATCTTCCTATTGACAAACCCATTCGTAGAGGAGGCTACATCTCCCTTGATGAGGGAGAACGATGCTGGGTTACATTCCGGTATGAAAGACTACCAAACTTTTGTTTGGTCTGTGGAAAACTTGGGCACGATGAAAACTCTGTGAGGTGAACCAACTTGAGCAATCAAATGATCACCAATATGGTGAATGGCTAAGGGCAGGTAGCTCAACTAAAAGTGGGGAAAAAAAGTAGAGCAACAAGTTACAGAGGTGGAGAAACCACGGGAAGTGACGACCAGCAAAAGGTAACTAAGTTAAGTTTAGTCAGAGAATTGTTTAACACAATGGAAGAGGTTCAGTCAGCTACGGGTAAAGGGTTTGGGCCGTGTTTTGAAAAGCAAGAAGTAATGAGCCCAATAAAGCCCAAAACAGGAACTAAAGTATGTGAGGCTTTAAGTGATCAGAATGCTAGCCCAAATATAAAGAAAAAAAGGCCCAGGTAAGACAAATGGAAGAAAATAGCTAGAGAAATAGGAAAAGCCCAAGATATGGAGGTAAGTATACAGGCCCATGAAGTGGGTAATAAAAGAGCTAAAAACATTGAGGCCCTTCTATCAACTGAGGGGAAGGCTTCGAAATGTGTATGTGAAGAGAAATCTAATGGTGGTGATCTCAGTGCGTACAAAATGGCGGTGGCTGCTGTGCAGCACCGCCGAGAGCAATGATTTGCTTAGGCTTTAACTGCCGAGGGCTTGGGAATTCTTAGACAGTTCGAGTTTTGCGCAAATACATGCAATGGTGGGATCCCAATTTAGTTTTTTTATCGGAGACTAAGCTAAGAAAGAAGGCCATGGAAAAGGAGAGGGACAAAGCAGGCTTCAGTAATGGTTTAATTGTGCCCAGCTCTTGAAGGAGTGGAGGGCTTGCTCTGCTTTGGAAAAAAGATATTTTAGTGGAAGTTCAAGGTTATGCTGATCACTATATTGATGCGATCATCACTGACCTATCATCAAGCTTCAAATGGCGGATAATTGGCTTTTATGGGCACTCTAAAACCCATCGAAGAAAGGAATCATGGGATTTACTTCATGCTCTCAACAAAAGGTATTCTCTCCCCTGGATGTGTTTTGGGGACTTCAACGAAATTGTATCGGTGGATGAAAAATTGGGAGGAGCTCAAATATCCCAAAAATAGATGGATGACTTTCGAGATGCTATTCATTAGTGTGGGTTTAAAGACCTTGGATATAGTGGACCAGATTTCACTTGGTGTAATATGCAGGATGGAGAAAACATGATATACCTGAGGTTGGATTGGGCTCTAGCCACCTCTGAATGGATTGATCATTATAGTAACACAAGAGTCTTCCATCTAGTAGATTCTACATTTGACCACTGTGTCTTATTGGTCTTATTGATATCTGATTCTTTTCCCCAACACACCACTATGACATTTCGTTATGCACACAGGGTTCGAATTTTTAAATAGAGGAGGGAAAAGTGAGGTTCAAACCACCAACTTTACTATTATTATACCCAAATTACAACGGTGAATAGACTAAAAATTATGAAAAATCTTATGTCTCTAGATTTATTAAAAAGAAAAAAGAAAAAAAAAGAAGAAAGAAGAAGACCCTATTATTAGAACTTAAATTTATATTGTCATTGGATATAAAATAACAGAGAGCATCTTCATCATGAAAACAGATTACACATTGCAAACCGGTTTAAGAAAGAATCATTTTAATTAAATATGAATTATGACAACACTGTAATTTGGTGTAGAAAGATGTTTCCAGTCACCCTTGGTATTGCACGATTAGAACTTTATACATTGGCTTAGCGAGTCAGCAAACTGTGATGCTTTTCTCGGTTTTTAAATTGGGAAAGTGTGAATGCAGTAAATACATTCCAAGTCTATATGCTTTATTTATTTGTGAAAGGGCATGAAGAGTTCTGGCCAACTATCAAAACTTTACATACCATTTTGAATTGCACCTCCACGTACAAATTCTAGATTGGACAATGGTTGATCTAGTTTCTAGATTTCATTATGAAATGCAACGCATTCCCTTTGAAACTGTCTCACTCAGAATCTTGTTCTCTTCATAGGTGATAGATTATTTAATGTGTCAAAAGTTTAAGTTGTTAGAAAGTTGTGAACTTTGGATCTCAGGTTGTATTTGGTTCAATGTAAAATATTTTTCAGAAATGCTATTTTCGGAAAAGGGAAATATTTTCAAGTGTTTGGTTGCATTATGAAAATTGTCCTAGAAAATATTTTTATGTGTTTGGTAACATTTTGAAAATGCTATTTTCCACCACCACCCACACAAAACCCACCACCACACAATAGGAAAACCACCAAAACACCACCACCCACACCACCACAACAACAACAAAAATCAAAATCACACAGAAATCAAAATCACACAGAGAGAGATATCGATTCATGGGTTTTTGGCGAAGTCGAAAGCTCTGGGTCGCCAGCGAAGTCGAAGGCTCGTGGGTCAAAGGCTCTGGGTCGAAGATCGGTTCGTGGGTTTGTAGATCGGTGGGTCGAAGGCTCTAGGTTCGTGGCGTGATCTGGGCTCTGGGTTCGCCAGCGAAGTCGAAGATTGGTTCGTGGTTTGTGGGTCGCCAGCAATGGGCTGTGGTGGTGGATCGAAGCTCAATTTGGTTCGTTCACCCTCTCTCTCTCTCTCTCTCTCTCTCTCTCTCTCTCTGCGCGTATGAGCCTCTTTTCCGGAAATGATTTGAAGTGAAAATAGAATTGTAAAATCATTTCCAGGTCAAAGCCATCTTTTTACGGTCAAAGGAAATGGTTTTTCAGAAAATGCAATTTTCCATGCGTAACCAAACACCCGCATTTTCGGAAAAGCATTTCCAGAAGTGATTTGAAGCTAAAACAAACACAACCTCAGATACTATGATAAATTACCTATTATTCCAAAAACTAAAATTGTTAGGAAATAATAAATTTAATAATAATTCTAATAATATATAAGAGTGTAACACCCCAAGAATAGATATATACATGACTCACATATATAGCCCACTATAGTCCTTAGAATTTCAATTTTCACAAATGTGCAAGTATCTTAGTTTTCAAAATAGAATGAAGTGGACCAAAATACTTTTCTAATGTGGCTCAACAGAATTGTAATAACAATAAATACAACGTTTTAGTTTTTAGATATTACAAGCTGTAGACTCACATGATACGTGAGAATATATAATTATTTTTAATATTAAAATTTTTAATGTTAAATTTATTTCTAAATTATGTTGTAGATAATTTGTTCTCCCTAAAAATTAAACAATTTATAAAAGTAATTTCTATCTCTCTATTTTTACAAATATAAAATTTTATAATTTTTGGTATTTTGATTGATATTATTCTTTTTGAAGTGGTCTCTATTTTTCTAACTATTGTTATTATTCATTATATTTTCCTAATTTCCTTTGGTACGTAGAACAAAAATTATTAAGTTCCAAATGTATTATTCAAATATCCCATTCACTTTAGGAGATTATTATCATAATCAAAACTGATCACATAATTAAAATTTATATTACTCAAATAATTGATAGACACATTCAAATACATAGTCATTTAGATTGTGTTTTGATATAAACTCAAATTCTCATTTTCAAACTAACAAATAATTAACTCAAAAAAAAGATCAAACCAAAATTATTTAGGGAAAGAGATGACTTGTGATGGGAAACTCAAAAAACACAACACCAAAACATATCAACCCAAAGTAAAGATATTAAAAAAAATAAAAATTCATCAATTTAAAGTAGAGTTGCAAGAAAGAATTAAAAATCTAGAGGGAGAGATAGCATAATCACATTTTTTTGGGAGAGAATATGAGAGAGAATAGCAAATTTATAGAATAAACTTTAATAAGAAGTGTAAGAGCACAAAATGTAATGGCCCTTGAACCATAAAATTTGTAGAGAAAGATGGGTAGGAAGGACTGGGCAATTAACGAATAAACAACCGTTTATGGGAGATTTACAGTGACCCCTGATAAACGAATCGGATTCGGAGTTTTGTAAGGGTGATCCTTATTTTTGATATCTCTTCCGGACCCTCTTCGTGGTCCTTTTTGTTTTGTGTTTATAAAATCCGTATCCTCGGCTCAAGCCCAGAGGCCTCCCTCTTTGAAGGGATCCTTCTAGTTATATAGTGTTCTCTTTAGTTAATCTTAGCCGTCCATTTGTCGGTTATCTGGGCTTTGCGTGTAGGAGTTTGTCCCATCATCTGTAGTTTACAGGCTTTATGTTAGGTCAAAGCCGCCTTTGCAGGCTTTATACTAGTTGAAGTGACTGATGCCTTGGGTTTTCAGGTCACCTTGTCATTAAAGTGGTCAGAATGTTGGTGAGATATATTCAAAGAATATGTGATATTTTCCCTTTTAATGAGGTCGGTGTGCCGAGGACAGGTCATCCTCGGCGCGGCCTTTGGATGACCTGGGCCTTTCCCGTTGTCCTCGGCTTTTACATTGTCCTCGGTGCGGGCCTTGGGCCATATGTAGTGGGCCAATCGTGGTTAGTGTAGTAGGGCCCCACAATAGCCCCTCAAAATTCTGCTGCACGTCCCACAGGGCGGGGAGGAGGATTTTGACTTCCTCGGCGCTTTTTCTTTTTTGTGCACGGGGTTTGTCCGAGGATGGGTAGGTTTGGGCCGTTTATACTATAGCGCCCAGTTTCCCATGATTTCCGTCCCCGATGGGGTTCATCATTTAGCGCCTAAGGGGTTTGGTTTGGCCTTAGTTTTGGACTCGTAGCCCATACAAGCACCTCGGCTCCGATCAGCGTTTGTATTGCCTCATAATGACTGATTCCCATAGAGGTTTGGGTCTGAAGATTATGCAAGACCTTGATTTTTCTTGATTTTTCTTAGCATTTAGTTTTTATGGGGAGATTTTCTTCCTGCTGACCTGAGGTCTTTGACCATGCAATGCTTTAAGCTTTGTCTAGTGCTCGGTTTTCTCATTTTATACTTGGTTTCCCCTGAGGCTTGGGTCCAAGGACCATGCAATGCCTTGGTTCTGTCCGGTACCTAGTTTTCTCCTTTAATCATCTGAGGTATCTGGTTTCCCCATGAGGCTTGGGTCCAAGGACCATGCAATGCCTTGGTTCTATCCAGTACTTAGTTTTCTCATTTAATCATCTGAGGTATCTGGTTTCCCCATGAGGCTTGGGTCCGAGGACCATGCAATGCCTTGGTTCTGTCCAGTACCTAGTTTTCTCATTTAATCATCTGAGGTATCTGGTTTCCCCATGAGGCTTGGGTCCGAAGACCATGCAATGCCTTGGTTCTGTCCAGTACCTAGTTTTCTCATTTAATCATCTGAGGTATCTGGTTTCCCCATGAGGCTTGGGTCCGAGGACCATGCAATGCCTTGGTTCTGTCCAGTACCTAGTTTTCTCATTTAATCATCTGAGGTATCTGGTTTCCCCATGAGGCTTGGGTCCGAGGACCATGCAATGCCTTGGTTCTGTCCAGTACCTAGTTTTCTCATTTAATCATCTGAGGTATCTGGTTTCCCCATGAGGCTTGGGTCCGAGGACCATGCAATGCCTTGGTTCTGTCCAGTACCTAGTTTTCTCATTTAATCATCTGAGGTATCTGGTTTCCCCATGAGGCTTGGGTCCGAGGACCATGCAATGCCTTGGTTCTGTCCAGTACCTAGTTTTCTCATTTAATCATCTGAGGTATTTGGTTTCCCCATGAGGCTTGGGTCCGAGGACTATGCAATACCTTGGTTCTGTCCAGTACCTAGTTTTCTCATTTAATCATCTGAGGTATCTGGTTTCCCCATGAGGCTTGGGTCCGAGGACCATGCAATGCCTTGGTTCTGTCCAGTACCTAGTTTTCTCATTTAATCATCTGAGGTATCTAGTTTCCCCATGAGGCTTGGGTCCGAGGACCATGCAATGCCTTGGTTCTGTCCAGTACCTAGTTTTCTCATTTAATCATCTGAGGTATCTGGTTTCCCCATAAAGCTTGGGTCCGAGGATCATGCAATGCCTTGGTTCTGTCCAGTACCTAGTTTTCTCATTTAATCATCTGAGGTATCTGGTTTCCCCATGAGGCTTGGGTCCGAGGACCATGCAATGCCTTGGTTCTGTCCAGTACCTAGTTTTCTCATTTAATCATTTATTTTATCTATTTATCCGTAGCCGTTTTAATTCTTGTCGCGTTTTACAATAAGCATTAAATAATTACAGTTTTCAAGCAGAATAATAATAATAGTAAGTGCTGGAGTTGGTAAAGGATAAAACCTTGCCGTGTTTTGCCTCTTCGTTTGGTGGGACTCTTCAGATAACGAGGCGTCTCCTGGGTTGTCCAAGTGACGCGTTCTGACGCTTCGGTGTCTTCCTGTTTAATGAGGCGTCTCCTCATTAATACCGACCATGGATTTATGAGGATCTAACGGTTGGCAAGCCCCTTGGAAATTGGGGCGGCATCATTGTCTTCGGAAATCTCTCCCTGGGATTTAATGTGGATTGGCCTTCATCAATGTTCCTCCCACTATAAAAGGCGCTCCTAGGGCAACCTTCCCCTTCACACCTGACAAACACTCGTTCTGAACTTCTCCTAAAAACACATCGCTAAAAATTCTTCAAGGCGCAATCATCTGAGCCCCTTCGAATGAACTGGCCTTGGGAAAGGGCGCTCCTGAAAATGCACAGCCCCTATCAGGAGCCGAGGATGACACTCCAACCTGGCCGCCGCGTTGGGACGGGTGTATAGGAGATCCGAAGGTTTTCCTTCTTTTCAACCTAATCAGAGGAGGAACCCTCCTTGCCGTCTGGAGGAGGATCCAGGAAGAACGTAACCACCTCCCCCTGGGTATGGGTCATTGACCCCCCAAGCTGGCTGCAGCGGGGGTGGGAGGGAAATCAGGCGGAACCCAGAAGTGGGGCCGTCCTGTGCCACGACCCCTTCCACCTCCTCTGTAGCTCTTCTTCCCTCTAATCCTTCTTCTCTCTTCTTCTTTTGCTCCTCATCGAGCCTTCCTCTTTTCTTTTTCTCTTCTCTTGCTTCTCATCCAGCCTTCTTTTCTATCTTCTGTTCCTCTGCCAACTTTCTTTATTTCTTTTCCTCCTCTCTTCCTTCACTTCTTTTCCACATTTTGTTCTTCTGCCAGCTTTGCTTTCTACCATTTGTTCTTCATCTCTTCTTCTACTCTCTTTTCATTCTCTTTTTCTATCTTTCGTTCTTCTGCCATCGTCGTCCAGCACTTGCCTTTTGTTCTTCTGCCAGCTTTGTCAAGCGTCTGCCAGCTTCGTCAAGCGTCTGCCTTTTGTAGTTAGTTTTAGAACAAGCCCCCTGGGTATTACTTGTAAGAGATGTAATTTTACTTCATATATGAATAAAAGAAGTAGACTTGTTTCACTTGTTGTCTTTTTTTTTTTTTTTGCGTTTGTTTTTTTTTTTTTTTTTTTGTTGTAGACTGCCGGATCAACACTATTGCTGAAAACTGTATAGATTTGCACCTATTCTCGATTGACTTGTTGTTTTGTTTTCCATTCCCCAAACGTCGCGCCGCTAATGCACAAGTCCGCCCCACGGTGGGCGCCAATTGTAAGAGCACAAAATGTAATGGCCCTTGAACCATAAAATTTGTAGAGAAAGATAGGTAGGAAGGACTGGGAAATTAACGAACAAACAACCGTTTATGGGAGATTTACGGTGACCCCTGATAAACGAATTGGATTCGGAGTTTTGTAAGGGTGATCCTTATTTTTGATATCTCTTCCGGACCCTCTTCGTGGTCCTTTTTGTTTTGTGTTTATAAAATCCGTATCCTCGGCTCAAGCCCAGAGGCCTCCCTCTTTGAAGGGATCCTTCTAGTTATATAGTATTCTCTTTAGTTAATCTTAGCCGTCCATTTGTCGGTTATCTGGGCTTTGCGTGTAGGAGTTTGTCCCATCATCTGTAGTTTACAGGCTTTATGTTAGGTCAAAGCCGCCCTTGCAGGCTTTATACTAGTTGAAGTGACTGATGCCTTGGGTTTTCAGGTCACCTTGTCATTAAAGTGGTCAGAATGTTGGTGAGATATATTCAAAGAATATGGGATATTTTCCCTTTTAATGAGGTCGGTGTGCCGAGGACAGGTCATCCTCGGCGCGGCCTTTGGATGACCTGGGCCTTTCCCGTTGTCCTCGGCTTTTACATTGTCCTCGGCGCGGGCCTTGGGCCATATGTAGTGGGCCAATCGTGGTTAGTGTAGTAGGGCCCCACAAGAAGAATATTGAAAATGAAATGTATAGTTGTAAATACCAAATTATCCAAGTCATGCTACGTAATAGAATAATATTATATTATTATATTTATAATAAAATAGGATCACATCTAAAAATAAAAGAAAAAAAGATAATAAATTTATTTATTTTTAGTTTGTATTTACCCAAAAAAAAAAAAAATCACATTCTACCATTGTATTCATATCCATATAATAATGAAGTACTAGTATTCAAGGTCAAGTTGAAGGATCTAGTTTGGCTCTTACTTAAAAAACCATGTCATTTTCATCAACTTTAAGAGATAGAGATCATAAAAATAAAAAAATTTTATTTATTTTTAATTTATACTCACCCAAAATGGATTGAAGTGGACCAAATTGGATTGGACCAAATGAACCAAAGTGGACCAAATTGGAATGAATGGACTAAATTGGACTGAGTTGGACCTAAATGAACCAAAGTGGACTGAAATGGATTAAATTGGACTGAACTGGACCAAATAAACCAAGTAGGATGAATTGGACAAAAGTGGACCGAATTGGACCAAAGTGGACCTAAGTCGACATAAATGGACCAAATTGGACCGAAGTGGGTATTTGTTATCTCTATTTCTTTTTCTTTTTCTTTTTTTAGAATGAGTTATCTCTATTTCTTGAAGTTGATGAAAATGTCATATGGTTCTCTAAGTAGGAGCAGAATTGGATCCTTTAACTTGGTCTTGAATATTAAATTAGCATACGATATGAATAAAGTGATGAAATATGATTTTTTTTTTCTGGTAAGTGTAAACGAAAAATAAATAAATGGTGTCTTTGCACAACTTGTTTGCATTGCATGTATTCTCTATTATAAGTTACATTTAGTTTCAAGAATGTATAAAGTCATGGTAGTTAAAAATGATGGTCCTATCATTATTGGTAGTTACAATTAATTTTGAGAATATGTGTAAAGGTATAATGCATTATATATAGAAAGAAAATGATGACATGACCATTGATGTGACTTAATAGAAGTGTAATAACAATAAATGATATACTTCATTTTTTAAATATTATATAGAAATAGATATTAAATGGGCAAGGTGGGTGAATAAATGGGTCAGAGACACGCTAAACTTTTAATTAAATTGTACTCTCCCAACTAGGGGCAGAACTAGAATTTTTACTTTGGAGGGGTTGAGACTAAACGATCACATTGATTCACAATTCAAGAAAACCTCGAAACTCTATTGAGTATACCAAAGTTTTCTAATTTGCTACTGTCATGTGTAACAATAACAAAAAAGAAATAAACATAAGTATTAACAAAACTAAACTATATTTACAAGAAAACAAAAATAAATTAAAGAAATAAATCATAAACCATAAGATAAACAAATAGAACTGAAAAGGGGAAAATCTGAATAAAGAATTTTGTGCCTTCAAATAAGAATATTATGCTTAGGGGTGGGAAACAATATGGATAATTCCACCTTTACTCCTTTATTTGATCCAAAGAAGCTAAAGATACCCATATCAAATGCGATTTGGAGTCACTAATTAGATAATTTAGTTTGGATTTGAAGCTGAAATTCTGAAGTCGAAACAAGAGTAGAATGAATTTTTGTGTGGAGTAGAATCTACATGTGAAGTGAAGAGGACTGGGCGACTGGGTTTGTGTAAGCCAAAGAAAAGAATTTTGTTTGAGTTGTTGGAACTTAAAAAAGGAAAGTGAGTTTCAACTTTCAATTTGTAAAGGTAAAAAAATAAAAGGTTTGGAAGAAGCTGATGAAGCTTCCAATGTCAAGCATGGTTCTGCCCCTGCTCTCAGCCAGATATTTGTTTTTTAGACATATCGCATATGTATCTAATTTGTACTCTCTCAGGCATGCAAATGTTTTATTTCTTGGATGTAACAATGTTTAGAATGCCACACATGACAATTTGTACACCTGTAGCATTACTCATTTTTTTGACCTTCTAAAAAGTGGAGGAAAAAAAAATTCAACTTACATTTTTTATTTTGTCAAAAAAAGAAAAAAAGAAAATCACTTATTGATCTCCAATTTGGGGGAGAAAATGGGCAAATGCCCATTTCAAAAAAAAAATCCAGCATTTTGCCCTCTTTCTCAAACTAATTAGGGAAATACCCCTCTTTTGAAAATTGAGTTTCTCAAAATCGATTTAGGCCTTATAGCGGCGTTTTTAAGGACCCTATAGTGATATTTTAAGGACCTATAGTAATGTTTTGTAACTCGATTTCCATAAAGTCGAGTTACATGCAATTTTTTTCTTTTTTTTTTCCCTATAACTCGATTTTATGTATATCGAGTTACAAAACACCACTTTAGGTCCTTAAAAACGCCGCTATAGGGCCTAAATCGATTTTGAGAAACTCGATTTTCAAAAAAAAGGCATTTCCTTAATTAGTTTGAGAAAGATGGTAAAATGCTAGATTTTTTTTTTTTTTTTGAAAGGGGCAAAAAGCAATTTTGTCCCCAATTTAGGGGTCTCTTTTTTAGTAGGAGGCTCAGGCAATGACCTAAGCCCTTATTGTGAGATTGAAACAATCAATTCATAATTCAAATTGTGATTAATTTGTGTATGTAATCCCCCACATAATAAAAACGGGTTCTATTGTAATGTATTATTTAAATAAAGAAAATGTAATCTTTTACTTTTTATTTTGTGGATGTAGGCGATATGGCTGAATCACGTAAAACTCATAACTTTTTCTCTCTTCTCTTTTCTCCATACTCTATCACAAATTTCTACAAGATTGCAAGACTTAGAAAGTTTTTAAAAGTCGCTTCATTGCCACAGTTTGAGACGCTTGGCTTTGTTCAAAGAACCATGGGATATATCCTTTATTGGCAGCTCTAGAATATTCGACAGGTAAATGAAGAAAAATTCAACTTTTTTACTCGGTTGTGCTTTTATTTCATGTCATGTCACCTTCCTGCATATTTGCCTGTCATGAAAAGTCTCATTGTGGAGGGCTAACCTCCAGTCTTATACGCCAAGGTCAAAGATGGACGCCTCACCTGACTTAACGAGTACAAATTGAAATTGTGCTTCTTGTTGACAATCGTAATCATTACATTTATTAGTCTTTTAGGATATTTTTAGGATATGTGGAAACTTGTGGGGGTTTCAGACTTCCAATTAGTTTAATTGATAAAGTTTTTTATGGTCGAATAAGAGATCTGAGATTCAATCCTCCTGCTTACACTAAAAACTAATTAATTAATGTCTTGGTCTAGTGATAAATACCAAAAAACCAACTATTTCATCATCTTGTTATGTATTTTAATATGTTCATTCTTCATATGAAAACATGATAACATGCATGAAATCATGGCATCGATTTGAATAAGTCAAGTTAGATTATCTTTAGGATGAGGTTTCATGTTATTTTGCTATGACCTGCCTCCTACATTTGATTAGAGGTTTTTATTTATTTTATTTATTTTATATATTTTTATGGTTAATCTTTTTAGATTTGTGAATCAGTGTGTTTAGAATTTAAATAAAATTCTTGTTTCATCAAAATCTTGAGGTGAACCACATGAAATGATGTTGTACAGACTTTACATCAGGAAATTTTCAGCATGTTATTTTATTTTTGTGTCACATGAAATAATGAAAAACTAAAAAGATAATATGATTTTCTTTCGTACATATCATTAACATTTGATTTCCTATACATTAAATGGGTTTCTGCATTTTTTACTATGTAACTTGAAAACATTCACATGAAATGATTTAGAATTGCTTGAGAAGGTCAAAGTCCCAAATTTGCTATGAAATTTGTCTTTTAACTGAAAACCATGGCACCTCCTCATACAACATGTAGGAATTTCATTTAGGATGTGCATTTTAATCTCTTTACATTTTCACGCATTTTCATGCATTTCAATATTACCTATGTATCTTAGGATAGGTTGCATTAGTTGATTGTTTTTTATTTTCCTTTTATATATTAGTGACTAACACTCTTTGTTGTAAATGTTGAATGCATTGGATGTTATTTTACTGAATTTTCTAGGTTTTAATGTAATTGTGTGATGGAATGATAGATGGTTTATATTGGTCATTTTACCTCTAACACCTTTTTACTTCATAACTTAGCCTCTCAAATTTGTCTAAGGAATGTAGATATGTAGATTAGGTTTTACTTGATGTAATTTCCTGCTTTCGATATTTTTCATTAAAATGCAACGAGGACATAAAATATGTATTTTCCTTTATATTGGATTGTATTTAGAACCAAAACCATGTAAATTTTTTTTTTATAGATACTCTTATAATTTATTTCATTTTTTTTTTTTTTTTGTAAAATTTATTTTGAGGCTTTTGTTAATTTTTTCTTTAGCATAAATTAAAGTAAGTTATATATCCACAACTGATCTCTACCATGAAACTCGTTATTGAGGTATACTAAGAATCTCGGTCTCCTTGAGTCTTTCGGTTCTCACAATTACAAATCCAAATCAACCCAAACAAAAGAAATCTTTAATCCGACAATAATCACGCAAAAATGATTATATAAACCAATAAAACAAAATCGTTTTGAACATGGAATCCAAGCTTACAAGTTACAACTAAGAAGGTGAAATACACCAAAGGATAATACGCATGAGACGAGAGCCTTATAGTAAAAAACAAACCGAAATGCAAGAGACAGGAAACCAACCACTATTGGCCAAATTCTGATACCATAATACAAATAAGAAAAGGTGTTACACCAAAACTTATAAAAGGATGGCTATATTCAGTTGACACAGGTAGAAAGCTATAATTAACATGCAGAACATATCTGCTTCAACATAAAAATCCTTGAATTCACAAAGAGAATTTTGGAATCTACTAAAAACTATAGGAGAAGACTCTCTAAAATGTTAAGAATGACAAAAACTTTATTCCAACCTAAGGAAATAACAACCCTAGCCTAAACCTAAAAGTTTGAAAATTAGATGAAAATTAGATGAAAATAGATGTACAAAGTTACCCATTGTCATCTATCACAAATGGTTAACTATGGGGCAATGAAAACTCAAGATGACCTATTTTTTGAATGAAGGGGGAGAAGAAGTAAACAATGAAGGGCTTGGGGGCACAGAAACTTCAATCACTCCCTCGAGCATTTGTGTGACCTTTTTCATTGAGGGCCTTAGTGAAGGATCTTCTTGAATACACCAAATCGCCACAATCACAAACCTTTCTAGCCTCTTCATGTCATTCTTTGCCTCCTCATCATCTTCTATCAACTTATCTAATTTTTTTTTTATCTTTGTAGCATTCATAAGCCCAATCTATCACTGCCTCCTCTTCTCCTAGTGCAAATGCTACACTAGACTTGCAGCAAATGATCTCTAGTAACATCACACCAAAACTATACACATCAACCTTAACCGAAATGGATGCTTTCCTAAACCATTCAGGTGCAAAGTATCCAATTGTTCCTCTTATTGCTGTACGAGCTACTCGACTTTGCTCTGCCAACAAAAGCTTTGCTAATCCAAAATCAGCAATCCTTGGCATAAAGTACTCATCTAGGAGTATGTTTTGAGGCTTTATATCGCAGTGGATGATCTGGGTGCTGCACTCTTCATGTAAGTACATTAGGCCTCGTGCTATTCCAAAAGCAATTTGCACTCTTTGGTTCCAATGAGGCCTGGATATCCCAAAGAGAAAGCTAGCTAAAGAGCCATTACTCATGTACTCATATACCAGAAGCCGATGCTGCCCCTCATCACAATAGCCGAGCAAACGGACTAAATTCTTGTGATGGGTTTGACCGATCACGCTCACTTCTGTTTTGAATTCCTTCTCACCTTCTTCTACCACCTTACTTAACTTCTTGACTGCAACAAATCTTTTAGAATCTGATGGAAGGACTCCTTTATAAACAGTTCCGAAAGCTCCTTTTCCCACTGTTTGCCTGAAGCCCCTGGTTGCTTCTTCGAGCTCTTTATATGTATAGCTTCTCACATTTGTTGTAAGTGTCCTATCAATATTCCATCACGAATTGAGCTTTTTGTGGTACAAATAGATAATAGCCACAATACTAGCTAAGAAGAAAAGGATATTAAGAAATGTAGAGCTGCCAAGGAGTAGTGCCAAGACAACTACCATAGACTGGTCTTTCTTATCTGAATCTATATTTTTAGGTGTCTTGATGAGAACTTTGCTAGTATTACTTTCTAGACATATTCCATTAGACAGAGGATACTTCTTCTTCCAACATTGATTACCATTACCTTCATAAATGACCACAACACACAAGCAATCGTCAAGGCATAGCTGTCTACACTGTGTCTCATTAGCCACGGTAACACGGCCATAATCTGAGAACGGCCAATTCACATTTTGAAACAGTTTGAACTCTATATTTTCTTTTTGCTTTTCCCATCCAATTTGGCAGCTAGGCAATAAAAAATCTGGTTTGCAGCCTGCAAAATTATTGGATTGGTCCAAGGGTGAAAATCCCTCAGGACAAAAGCAAAATGCTGGCCCACTCCCACTTGAATCACCTGCGGTACGGCAATATCCGTTCGGTCCACAAAACCCACCTCCAACAGCAGCAGCATCACCAGTAAATGTAGCACAAATATCACTGGGAATGCTTTGCACTACAGTCCATGATGAAGAACAGCTCTCACTTGGGGTGCTCACCTTTCTGGTGTGGTTGTACAATCTGAAGCCACCATCATAATCAATTCTAGCCAAATAGTAGAAATTTTTTTTTTGAGCCTGCAGGACTTTCCTTGGTAAGGCTGTACACGCTGTTTGGATTGTTTGCATCTTGGATGTTCATGTATCCATCCTCAGTAAAGTTCAGCTGTGATTTCCAGTTCGTTGTGCCGGTGGCAAAATAAGCCTTCTCAAGGGCTTCAGATGGCATAGAAAGAGAGTAAAGCACGAAATTGCCATCAATCTGAAAAGAAAGCTGCAAGCGCCCTTTTGAATAATTTGTCTCAGATTCTCGAGACCTGAATGTGGTATTCATGTACAGTATTTGGCCAGGCAAGATTGTATCAGTAGGCTCTTTGAAGCTTTCCCATATAGAATTATATCGCTCATCTAAAATCACCAAGTTACCATTGTCCAGCAGAGCCGCACAACTGGATTTGGAACCATTCCTTGGAGTCTTCCATAACTCTTTGCCATTAGGGTCATTGAGAACAAATGCACCGCTGCTATCCTGCGTCAGTTTAGAATCTTGTGGTGCTAGTTCATTTCCATTTGCAGACCAAACTATGGTTGGTTCTGTTATTTTATTGAACCAAACTGCAAGCAAGAATTGATTTTCTTTCTCACTTTCAAGAGGATGGAATCCGAAGGCAAATTCTTCTAATCTCGACGTGATTGGATTACTGTTTTGCCCTGCAACTAAACGTAATGAGTCCAGCCTTATGTTACAGTCTCTTTCAGTGTAGGTGAAAACAGTGGGAAGGAGAGGAAGAAGCAGAAGCAGAAGCAAGAGACAACAAAAATGAGTAAGTGTTGAAGTAGCCATTGCCATGGCTATGGCTTATGGGTTTATGAGTTAGAAAGAAGCAACCTTTATATTGAAGAAAACGTCTAATAGGTTTAAACTCGCTTTTCCAAGAAGTTGTTCAAGTCTTGTGATTGAAATTTCCAAGAACCACAGTCATTTGTCATGGTCAAAGATATTTTAATAAACTAATACTCCGACTTTGTTTGTCCTGTTTGAAAGAATCCAGGGAAACCTTAATATAGAAGAAAACGTCTAATAGGTTTAAACTCACTTTTCTAAGGAGTACTTGTTCAAGTCTTGTGATTGAAATTTCCAAGAACCATTGTCATTTGTCATGGTCAAAGATATTTTAATAAATTAATACTCCCTCTGTTTATTTTGTCTGTTCTATTTAAAAAGTCAAATTTTTTAAAAGAATATTATTTATTATTATTTTTTTTTTTAAAAAAAATATAAATTTTCAAAATTATCTTGAAATAAATTTATCAAAAAATTAAATTATTAAATCTGAAATTACACCTACAAAAATTTGCTCCTTACCTATGTTAGCATTTTTGAAATTACACGTACAAATTGTAATTTATCCTTTTAATCAAATTTAAAAAATCTACAATTATCACAATACCAAAACTATTGGGTATTGGCTCTAAGCATTTTGGATTACTTCAAATACAAATTCTAGTTTATCTTTCAATCAAATCTAAGTTAGGAATCTTATTGGCGCCAATTCTGAAAATTTTTTAAATAGTGGCGGCAAAAAAAAGAATTAGTCTGGAGTACTAAGTGATTTTACAGTGGCGGCAAAATTTTTTTAATATTGGGTATTGGCTCCCCATTATCCTTTTGCTAATTGGTTCCGTGCCAAAATAAAAATACTCCCTAGATCTAAAGTATTCCTAATCTAAATCCAATACTCCCCATTATCCTTTTGCAAATTGGTTCCATGCCAAAATAAAAATCTATCTGTTGCCCTGCCCCTGCCTCATCTCCTTCATCATTATCCTCTCTTCAATTCTTATCTTTCCAAACAAATTAAGATGAGTGACTTGATAGAGACAAACCTTTTACAACTCAAATCAAAGAAAATTTTTGCCAATGCAGAGCGTCAAGCAATATTTGAAACATTGCTTAAACAAAGCAACAATGGAAAGTTGAAAAAAGGTTGCGTAAGTGACCTTGCCACTAGACTATCTGTTAGCCCCCAAAACAATTAGAAGAATTTGGCAAAGAGGAAAAGCCTCCCAAGATGAGATTTCCGTTGCTAATGTGTCTCAAAAGTTTCCAAAGCATGCTGGGCGAAAAAAAGTACAAATTGATTTCAACAAGATTCTAGAAATTCCTTTTCGTGGTCGTACCAATATTCGATCGTTGGCTGCTGCTTTGAATGTTGCTAAATCAACACTACATAGGCGGATTAAAGAAGGTGCTATCAGGCCACACTCAAATGCTTTGAAGCCATATCTGACTATGGAGAACAAGAAAGCAAGACTTCGATTTTGCTTATCCATGCTTGAGCCTAGTAGTTTCAACAACAATCCAACTTTTAAAGGTATGTTCAATTATGTTCATATTGATGAAAAGTGGTTTTACATGTCCAAAGAATCAGAAAAATATTATCTTCTCCCCCAAGAACAAGAGCCTTTACGTACATGCAAAAGCAAACGTTTCATTACCAAAGTAATGGTTCTTGCGGCAGTAACTCGACCAAGATTTGATTCATCTCGCAATCAACAATTTGATGGAAAAATTGGAATTTTTCCATTCACATGCAAGGAACCCGCCAAACGATCTAGTAAGAATCGTTTTGCGGGTACATTAGAGACAAAGCCAATATTGTCAGTGACCAAAGATGTAATGAGATCATGCTTGATTCAAAAAGTTCTTCCTGCAATTCGAGGTAAATGGCCGCGTGATACGGAGGATATCGTATTTATTCAACAAGACAATGCTAGACCTCACATTGACCTGACATGAATGTCTTAGATCTTGGATTTTTTAGAGCCATTCAATCACTACAGTAGCAAGAAGCTCTTTCAACAGTTGATGAGTTAGTCAATGCAATAGAAAAAGCTTTTAATGAATTGCTTCAAAGTCTTAATCGTGTTTTCTTAAGTTTACAACAATGCATAATTGAAGTGATCAAGACTTTGAGGGGAATAATTATAAGTTGTAGCATATGGGAAAAGAAAAATTGGAGAAGCAAGGTCCTCTTCCTCTTCAACTTGAATGTGATCGTGATATCATTGAGAGAGCTTTTCTTTATCTACAGTAGATGGTGTTAATTCAAGTTGAAGAAAAGTTTTTTTTTTTTTTTTTAAATATTTCTTGAATCCTTTAAATTTTCAATGAGGTGTTTTGTAGTTTTATCTTTGTTGGATTGTTTAGTTTGGGGTTTTTTTTTTTTTTTTTTTTTTTTTAAAGAGAGAGAATGGCGCTTAAGATGCCAAGTCAATTGTTTTTTTATTTAAAGAGTAATTCTTAATGAAGCAATCAAAAAGGTGCCTCAATTAAATTGATTTTTTAAACATTTGTTGATTTTCTTTTCAAATAATTTTGAAAATAAAATAGGGGTGTAATAGGAACATTAGTAAATTAATGATTTTTATTTTTAAAAACAAAACAATATTTTAGAACATTTCAAAATAGAATAGAGGACAAACAAAGTGGGACCGGGGAAGCAATATATTGTTTGGAAAACATCTAACTAAAGACTACCGAGTAATTTTTATTTGTTGACTAGCGTCTAAAAAGCATGAATACTTCAACAATTAGCAAGATCCGTATTGCACATGTATCCAATGTGAACTTTTGAATACCTTAAATTAATATCTTCTTAATTAGTTATTATTATTTAGAAAAATTTTACTCCTAATGACATTTTGTACGATAATTGGGATTTTATTTTTTAGATCTTACAATATAATATTATATATAATAATGTGACATCAATATATATATATATATATATATATATAAACAAAGATCCCATGTAGGAGAGCATGTGGCACCTACTATATCTCCTTTATTTCAGCCAACCTTTTTTTTTTTTTTTTCTCAAGTTATTACACCTCATTCCTCTCACGTTTAAACTTTCAAGTATTTCACTTGGTCCTCTGTGTAGGACTAACAGAACGGGGTGTTCCATTTTAATCACAACTTCATCATTTAAAGTCTAAATTAAGCATGTAAACTGTCGTTTTAAAGCTTATGGAATCTACTTTCAAACCATTAAAAAATATTTGACATTAAACAAGATTTAATGGGTCAAAATAAGCCTGTAAATTTTGGATTACATGTAAACAATCAAAAAAATTACAACTTTTTATTTTTTTCTCTACATGCCTAACATGCTTCTAAAAATTACAGATCTGAAAATTAAAAATTACTTAATCTTTTAATTTTAGCATGCATATAGGATTACATATATCAGAGATCAAATGTTATAACATGCACAGTGGGTTTTCTTATTATTTATTTTAATTTATAGTAAAACACTATATTCTTAATTTTGTTTAGACCACATTTTTTCTAATGTGACATATATATAATTGTAGTGGCATTTTCTTTTTAACTGTGATGTTAAAATAGAATTGTGATAATATGAGAAAATTGTGAAATTAGTTTTCTAATTTTATGTATAATTATGGATGGTTTTAATCTTTGAATTAATTTATGATGTCCTTTTAACATAGTGTGATATGATTGAATTGATATTATATGCATGCATTATGTGATGAATATATGTGTCCAAAGGGTTTATGAGACTCTTTGGCTCATCTCTATAGTTAGAGATTGTATTGGTAATTTATGCAACATGTATATTTTTATTTATTGTTATTGTGGATGGATAAGACAATTTTTGAAATTATTTGATAGCGTGGCATCCCCAATTTTTTTTTTTTGGGTAAAATCATTTTCATCCCTAAACTATCACAAAAGTTCGTTTTTCGTCCCTAAACTTTTCCAAATGTATTGATTTTCGTCCCTCCCACATCAGCATTTTATCAAAGCCACGTCAGCACTCTGAAAAAGTTTAGGGACGAAAATAGAACTTTTGAAAGTTTAGGGACAAAAATAGAACTTTTGTAATAGTTTAGGGACGAAAAACAAACTTTTGAAAGTTTAGGTACGAAAAACGAACTTTTGTAATAGTTAGGGACGAAAATGATATTTTACCCTTTTTTTTTAATTACAAATAGAATCTTTGTAGTAGAGTATTTGAATATGTAGTTTTTTGGGCCAATGTTTTTTGGCAATTTTTTGGGCCATTGTTTTTGGCAATGTAATTTAATTTTGGAAGCCATGTAAGGGGATGTGTTTCACTATTACCTATAATTTTCAAATTTTGTCTTAGCATGTTGTATGAAATTATCAGTAGGGCTTATAGTGGAGCGCATGCACAATGTGTTGTGCACAAAGATGTATGGACACATGTTATATGTATGATTTTAATATGTGGATGGTGTGATCTTTTATTCTTCACAAAATTTTATTTAAAATCAATTAGATGTGTTATTCCAATTTACATAGTGAGAGATGATTATGAGCTTAGCGAAATTTTCGATCTCACTATGTAGAAAGGAATATCATGGTCTAGTTGGATTTTTGGAAATAAAATTTAAAAATGTATGTGCTAATGTCAACTTGTGTAATGAATGTAGTGAACATGGCCACTAAGAATGTAGTTGCTAATCTAACTGAGGGAGAGAAACTAGATGGAACCAACTATGATATGTGGCATAGAAAAATTCAATATCAGCTTAATGAACAAGAGGTCCTTGAAACCCTAACCAATGTGATGATACGACCTAAAAATGGGAATACTGCCCAACATGATCGTGACTTAGAGGCCTATGAGTCTTGGGTTAAGAAAGATCATTGTGCACGCTTCACTATGCTGAGTAGCATGCACAATGATCTTATTGGGGAGTTTGAGGACTACCCAAATGCCTAAGAGATGTGGAACCAGCTTAAGATTGCCTATGGAGGGACTTCAGCAAAGAGGTTGCGAGCTTTTACTTTGAAGTTTGAGCAATATGTTATGGATTCAAAGCATAGCATAGCTGAACATCTAAGGACAATGTTTGCATTGATCTGTGACCTAAAGGCTGCTGGTAATAATCTCTCTGATGAGCAACAGGTCACAGCGGTGATACATCCATTGCTTGAACCTACTTGGGGGCAAATGAAGCTTGTTTTGACACATAGAAAGGAATATCATGGTTTAGTTGGATTTTTGGAAATAAAATTTAAAAATGTATGTGTTAATGTCAACTTGTGTTATGAATGTAGTAAACATGGTCACTAAGAATTTAGTTGCTAATCTAACTAAGGGAGAGAAACTAGATGGAAACAACTATGATATGTGGCATAAAAAAATTCAATATCTGCTTAATGAACAAGAGGTCTTTGAAACCCTAACCAATGTGATTATGCAACCTGAAAATGGGAATATTGCTCAACATCGTCATGACTTAGAGGCCTATGAGTCTTGGGTTAAGAAAGATTGTTGTGCACGCTTCACTATTGTTATGCTATTTTTTAAAAGGAGAAAACACCATTTTAGTCCCTATATTTTGAGGTCATAGTCAATTTGGTCCTTACATTTGGGCAATAGTTAATTTTATTCCTGTTATTTTTAACTTGCAGTCAATTTGGTCCTTACCGTTAACTCACTAACACAAAATGCCTATGTGGAAAATGATGTGCATTGTTGGCACACTTGGAGCTTATGTGACAACAAAAATAATAATAATAAATTTATATTAACTTTAAACAATGATACATTAGCATCTGAATAATAAAAAAATAATTGATTTAATTTTAAAGGAAAAAAAAAATCACGAATTCAGATATGGAGAGTGGAACACACAAATCTTGAATATTAACCCAGAAAATGTCAAACCCGAATCAAGCTCAGCAAATGTTAGTTTATGTTTTTGTTTTTAATGTATTTGTGTAAATGTTAATTTGGGAATTTTCGGTGGCGGTAGTGGCAGCGGTGTGACAGCGGTAGCGGTAACGATTGCGGTGGTTGTGATTGTTGTTTATTATAATGGATATATTATTTTATTGCAGTTGATATATTATTTTATTGTGATATTTATATTATTTTATTGTGTTAAAAACTAAAATAGATCTACTGATACTTGATGCTTTGTAAAATAAATAAGTAAAATAGATAAATTAACTTTTTGTGAATTCAAATTGCTAAAAAAATAACTCCACTCTAACGTCATAAAAACAAGATCAGGTGAATATTGGTTCACCACAAATGCAACTCCATTGGACACTGCCACAACATTTTTTGAGAATAAGCGGCAGAGTACAGTGTCACAACATTAATGCAAATCCATTGAAAGTGAATCTTGACATATAAATGCGACATCATGGAGAGTTATTCGATGCATGAGGAAATCATGACCACGTTAAAATTGGCAGATTGTACTGGCACATATTAAAATTTATACTGTTTCACATAACTACAAATTTTTTTTTTGAGAAGGACACATAACTACAAATTAAAACTTAACAGTTTCGGAATTCTGCTATATGTCCTTGTCACGTACCAAAAGATGCAAGAGCAATTACATGAAAAAGGAAAAAAGAAAAAGAAAGCAATAGATTAGTACGTAGTTTTTCAGAACCCCCCTCAGCTTTTATTCTCTACGAGAGCATTAGCATTTTCAAGTTATTGCTTATTTATATTCATTTAATTATAGAATATTTAGCCTTCTTAAAAATACTCCTAAATAAATGAGTGTTTGAATATGTAATTAAATGAGAAAGATCTCAAAATTTACATTTTTCCCCGCTCTTATAACACACACACATATATATATACATAATATTATAATCTTTTCTCTTTAAAACATATTTTTATACATAATTACCAAATTTTTATATATAAAATCTTTAAAAGGAAAGATAAAAAAATAAATGGGAAATTCGAGATTGTCCTTTTTTGTTGCCACATCGTATTTTGAAATTAGAGAATACAAAACAAAAAAATTAATTTTTTAAATCAGTTTTTTTTTTCCACTTTTTTTTTTGTTGTATTTTTCTTTTCAAAATTACACACACATATATATCAACAATAAAATGTTACATTTTAACAATACATTTATTTTAAGTTGTGGTACGTCCTCTTATGATATATCTTTCTTTTTTTTTTTTTTTTTTTTTTTTTTTTTTTTTTTTTATCTATATGCAACTGACACCTCAAAAATTGTAAAAATATTATGACAATACTAAAAATGTTATAACTTTTCACAATAAATTATTTTTCAATTGTAATTAATTTCAATATGATAGTTTATTATTTTATTATCTTATAAAAAACAAACACCTCATTAATTATGAAAATATTACAATAAAAACGTTCTCAAACGTGACAAGGTTCCCACAGTGAAAATAGTCAAATACCATGTTTTGGCAAAATTTATGGCAAATTAACACTGTTTCAAAAATATTTAGCAATCTACCACTTTTTTAGTACTTGAGTTTCACAAAATCGAGTTCTAAATAGTATGGTACTCGAGCTTCACAAAGTTGAGTACCTTGTTTTTCTTTTTTTTCCTACTTTTTGTTTTGTACAAAACTTTTGTGAACTAAGTGCCTATAGATTTTTTTCTATGCTTTATTGCGTTAAGTGTAAAAAGATGTTGCAGATTTTTAGGCTTTTGGGTTCGGTTCTGCACAAGTTACCAAAGTGTGGATTTGGGTGAATAGAAAAGGTCTAATAGACAAGTTCTCAAATATCACATGGGGTGTTGTCCTTGTCTCAAAAGAAAATTAATGGTAGCAGGTGGCAGAAAAAGAAAAAAAAATTATTAATTAAATATATTGCTTTGAAATGCAGGCCAAATTATATTATATTCAGTTGGAAGAACATTTTATTAATTTAATGGAGTTTAATAGAAGTTTGTCAAAGTTTGTAAGTTTTTCTCATATCTTCTCTTTTATGAAGTATTAATTCATTCCAAAGATCCCTACTTTGCTATCATTTTTTCTACAACATTCTCTGACTTTTTATTTAGAAAACTATGATAAAATTTTTTTTCCCAATATTCTTATGAAATTATTTTGGCATGACTAGTGTTAGTTGTATTCTATTAGTCAACTGGGCCAAGAACTTATGAAATCTCATTTTGTTCATATCCAAACAATTGAGACCACTATTTTGTAATAATTGCAATACAATTTAGTCCTGAAGGTAATAAAACTTAGCAAATCATCACCAACCTCATCTTTTTTATTTGTTTTTTCTAACTAAAATTGTTGATGTGTTTTGTCTCTATTATGAATTTAGCAAAATTTTGTGTTCTTTATTCAGCCATTTAATCTTTGACAACCAAGGGTGTGTATATATTATGCATTTCCCTATAGAAAATTTAAAATTTAGCTAATTAAATTGAGCATTTGAGATTTTTAAAAAAAAAAAAATTCATCCCACCAAGCCTTCCTCTTAGCATTTGAGATTTCAATATCATATAAAATTTCCTTATTCACGATGGGTTCAAATTTTGAAGTACTTGAAGCTTTATAGTCTTCCATACATTAATTACAATAAACTAGACTAGGGATTTAGCTCAATAAAATAAATGCCAAATTATTGGATATGAATCCCTGGCCTAGTACATTAATCAAAATAAACTAAGGAATCTTTTGTGCTTGGTTCATGTGCTACCACAATGTTTCATATGAGAAAGGTTTTTCAGAATAATTATCATATATTACAATTGTTTTATCTACTGCTGATGGCCCTTGGGAAGATTCTATTAAACAAAGCTGATGCATGTGCTCCCATACAATGCCTCACCTCATTATTCACATCATCAAGAGGAAGTTTATGTGCTATCAAGAAAGGCTGGTGGTAAGTCCATCCAAAACTAACTTTCTACTCTCTGTCTTCTCTAATACTGGTTTTTTTTTTTTTCATATTAGAATAAAATATAGAATTTTATTCATAAATTATTTGCTATTTCTTCCATGACATATTTACTTCCTTCAAGTTTTTCACATAATTTGGGAATTATTTTTCTGTAGGAAGACGCACTACTAGTATTTCAACTTAGGTCCTCTAATGTGCGAACAGGTTTGGGTACTTCAACTGTCTAATTCTCTTTTTTGTGAAGGTTTTGTTATTTTCTTTTTTCTTGCCCTTCCCTCAACATTATATAATGCATAAAAATGGATTTTTGATTTTATTTTAAAAGTATTATAATAATGCTTGCATAAGTGTCATTGAGAAAGTTTTAATTCCCACAAAATTATTTTTATTTTCCCAATATTATATGTTCTTGAGCTTTAGCCAATTGTTTAGGTGTTCTCATAAACTTGTAACATCTTGATCAATAATTGCTCTCTTTTTTGAAAAAGTTAGAATGCACTATGCATAATAAACATAATGCTAGAATTTTGAAATACAATTAAGGATCAGTAATTACCAAGCACCTATGTCATATTCAAAAATGAAAAATAGACAATTTACATCAATACTAGCCATAATTTGTTCTTTTTGATGAAAGCGCAGGCAGGGAAAAGATGGAATATGACATTTCCTGCTGAACTTAGTCAGGGTGGAAAGGATAGGAAAA
Organism: Quercus glauca; assembly: GCA_023736055.1. Lineage (NCBI taxonomy): Eukaryota > Viridiplantae > Streptophyta > Magnoliopsida > Fagales > Fagaceae > Quercus > Quercus glauca. The sequence goes on from CM043318.1 coordinate 104,206,147, forward strand.
ATTCATTTTCTTCCACTATTTATTATAAATTTCTGCAAAATTTTATGGTGGGTGATGTAGAACGGACAACACAAACTTTCCTAGAGCTCACTAGAAGTCAATGTGTGGGAAATTCAAGAAGTAGAAAAGTACAAGTAGAAATCATCGGCGATAGCAATGGAATTGTGTGAAATTTGGTGACGTGAAGGGAAACAGCGCTAGGAGTAAAACTTATTTTGTTCAGCCATGATCAAATCTTCTTTTCGGGTAAATTCTTTCGTTAAGCCCTTTAAATTTGTGTATCTGCCATTTTTAGTAATATCTATTTTCTTAATAACTTTTAGTTTAAAATTCAAAATAAGGTCCCATCTATTTTGGGATGTCTCTTAGAGATAGTAGTTTTAATCTCCGCAATTATCTCAATTTTTCATTTTTGGTAAAAATCACTATTTTGCTACCCAATTTCATAATTAGCATGAATTAGGATTTTTTAGGTGTTTTTCTAGTTGCCCTAGGTTTTCTTTTAACTATTTAAACTTATTGTAGCCTCCAAGGCAATTTCAGTTTTCATATTATAAAAATACAAAATTTTTTCAATTGTTTCTCTCTAGTGGATTTTAGAACCCTTAAAGATTCAAGAACCCCTTGTGGATTTGATATTTTCATTCAAGAGCTAATGTGGTTAATATTTTTCACCCAGAAAGCAACGTTTCTTGTAACTTGATCTTCTGCAACATTAGTGGGGCACCTTCATGTCTCTTCAAGAATTGAAGCCCAAGAACAAGAGCGCACCCTACCTTCTAGTAAAGAGAGGTGCGATTTTTCTCTATGGAAAGCTAAGTGACAAATTTGGCATAGCGGCTGAGGATTTATTTTAACTTATAATCTTGTGAAGCCTTAGATTACAGACAAAAGATTGGTCATAATCCAGAAATCACAAAAAATGGACTTTCAAGTTGATTCCAGTGCTTCTTTTTTTTCTCTCATTAAGATTTGTGAGTTCTCTTCTTCTTTTCTATTGTTTCTCTTCCAACAAATTTTATTATCAATCTTTGTTTTTTCCTATTCTCAACTTTGTATACTATTCACTAAATTTGTTATTCTTTTCAAATTCATTGTTCCTTTATATTTCAGTGGAAAATTGACTGCAATAGGGAGTGTTGATGACCATGTTTGTGTTATATGGAATTCTTCAGAATGATGTACACATTTTTTAATTTGCCCTTTTCCATGTTTTTCATTTTGGCTTTTTTTTCTTTTCCATTTCTAATGACATACATGGATTTATTCCTGGATTACAGATTGTGAAATCTAAGTTTTTTTTATTACTAAAGATTGTCATAACCAGTAAATGACAAAACAAAACCTTCCCATAACCTCGTCAGATTCTTTTCAGGGTTTCATAAGTAAATGCACTTAATAGTTAATACCGAAAAAATGGTTGTTGTATTCTTAGTGGAGCCTTTTTACTAATTTAAATTTTTTTGAAAGGATGTCTGACATATCAGGCTGCACACAAATCAAACATTATGTGTGCCTAAGTTCAAGTTGCTGCCTCATCTACTTCAAAAAGAGTAAACACGAGTGGATGACTTTCCACTATAGTTGCAGAACCTTTAATTATTTGATGAAATGTCTATAAACAGTTGCAAGAAGCTGAGATATCTACCAGCAAGGGTGTGGTGCCCCACTAGATAACAGATGCAGCCATGCTAGTAATCCTTCATTTCCCAACTAGAGGTTATATACTTCAACATCGATAGGTCATTGCCCATGTTCCAAGTATATAGATAAACTTTTGATTCCTATGTTAAGCTCAAAGAATCTAAAATTGGTATTTTGCTCAAATGTCTTTATGTTTAATATATCACTTTGAATGGACTAGCTTATGCACTTAATTATTAATTTCCATAATTTTTGTTCAAAATTGTGTGCTCATATACTGTAGCATATTTTTCTGCATAGCATACTTAAATCTTTGAATTTTCCATCCAACAAAAAAATCAAGTATTTTTGTTTGAACAATCAATTCTAAACTTCTTGAGATTATTTGTGTGTGTATTCTGGTCTACCAATGCATTGATTAGGGCTCTTTAGTTACTATTACATTGTCCTCACTGTTAAGTTTTCACTAACCAATTTTGGATTAATTAGTGCTCTTTCATTATTCATATTAAAGCTTCTTGATGTCGCGGAAGCCTGAAGAAAGCACACATGATGCTCTCTTGATGGAACAGAAACTAAACTGTTAGTTTCTGGTAGTAAACCTCGAATCCACGAGGGGTTTCCCTAAATCCACAAGGAGATAAAACTGGAATCCACCAGAAGAAAATTTGACAAAATGTCTAAGTTTATTGATAATAGTCTCCTTTGCCTCTAACAGCTACAAAACATATAAATACTGAGAAAAAACGTTTAAAACCCTAATTCGCACTAATTAAGCGATTAGGTGACAAAATTACCGAATTTTACCAAAAATGGCAAAATTGAGTTAAATGCAGAATCATAAACTACTGACCTTAAGGGTCGTCCCAAAACAGACGGGACCTTATTCTGACTTTTAAATTAAAAGTTATTAAGGAAAAACGAATAATACTATAAATAGCAAAAACATTGTTTTCAGGGCCTTAATGAAGGAATTCGCCTAAATTTTGGCGACATTCATGGTATATGAATCTGGATCAGAACGCCGTTTCCCTTCAACCTGCCAAATTTCATGCAATTCCGACACTGTCACCCCGATGGCTCCCTACTGGCACCCCCCCCTTTGATCTTGCGTTGTGACTTCCTGCGCCCCTGCTGCTCAAGGAAGGCATGTGCTGTCTGTTCTACATCACTTCTCCAAAGTTTATTAATGTTATGAATTCATCTAAAGTTAGTTTTAAACATGAGAAATGCTCAGCGACAAATTATTTATTATATTTTAAACAAATTTGTAGATGACCTTAAAGTCCGATTTGCTGTACAATGTGCACTATAAGGAAGTATAACTTGAGATTCAAATCAAATTAAACGAGAGGGTTAACAACTTTTTTCTTTTGAGATCAAATTATAATGTTGGGTAAGCTGTATTACTCATCATTGGATTACTTCATGATTGCAGTTATATTTATTCTCAAGCTAAGCTAATTTTACTGTCTTCAGTTTTTTCTTTCTTTTTATTTTTTCCTAAAAGACTTCTGGTTGTAGGTCAGCTAGAACCATAAATTGAATGTACCTGCATGTGCCAACTGGGTATATTAGGTATCACTTCGACAATGCATCAAGTAAGGCCTAGGCTTTCCCAGTATTTACACTTTTCACCATGTTTACTTCTTTCTCCTATATCACTATAACAAACTTGACTTGTTTCAACCCACTTTTCTCAAGGGTTGACTAAAAAGTGCCGAAACCATAACTAAAAATTGGGGTGTGGAGAAGTTTGATTAACTTTATTCCGAGGGTCATTAAAACCCTCGGAATATTCAATTAAAATTTGGCGGGCTAGTGTCTACGCTCCAGCGCTAATTGTAGCTCCAAATTTAAACATTTTTCAACGCATCCTATCACAACCTTTGAAAAAAGATATCTCAAAATTTTCAACCCTTGAAATAAAGTCCAAAATTAAAATACAAAAGGGAAGCTCATTTTTGTTCACGCTCCACAATCAGAAAATTCTCTCAAAATCGATTTGAGCTCATCTCAGAAAACTCAAAGATCGGAGCTCATCTCATCTCCGACGGGTTGATTTGCGGTGGTCAGCTATCTCATCTCCGACGACAAGCGAGCGGTTGATAGACTGAGCACTCTTCGCCACCCCATTTTCCGATTACAGGTCTGTCTTTCTCTGTTTGTTTCCGGAGAAATTATGGAAATTACATAGCAGAACTATCCAAACAATTTTTGGTATTCTCTCTCGTTTTCTCTTTCTCCATCGGTAGATATTTCTCTTTCCTCACCATTGGTATAATTTGGGGGCTATAGGATTTGGATTACATGTCCTTTGGTATAATTTGGGGGCTATGGTTTGGATTACATGCCCTTTGGAATCTGAAGTATGGGTTGGATCCAAGAGGCTTGAACATATTATATTGAAGAAATGCTTAAAAAGGAGTTTCTAAGTGTTAATGGTGTGGTATAACAATAGTATCAATTTAAGTATTTTATCTAAGAGTTTGAAGCTGATTTTGAAAATTCTATGTGTATGTTAATTATTGAAAATCAGCTATCATATAGGTTTCCCCAATGGATATATTGATTATACCAGTGCAGTGCAAGTCTTTGTGTTTCTCAAGCTATTTAAGCTAAAATCAATGCAATTGATTAACCATTTTTATTGGTTTTTTGTGTTATGGAGTATAAATTAGAGTTTTTTGAGTTCCCTAATTTTGAAAGGACTGGACTGTGATATCAAGAAGTTGCTACAAATTTATAATTTATACATTTGAAACTTGTGTTAAAGAGTACTCTTCTCTATAGGAAATTTGGAGTATACACAAAAGCTTTTGTAGCTGGACTTCCAAAAATCATTAACAATGTCATATCTAGCTCATCTCCTAGTGTAATCTATGATTAAATCACAAAACAATCTTCATTTGTTTGTCACACATGATTCAGATCATAGACAAAGCCTTTTAGATTTTAATCATTTTGCCAACAGATTAACTTGTACAATACGGATAGATTATTTATGGTAGGTAATGAAGATCAATCTCAAAGAGAAAATCCCATCAGGAAGGTCAAGGATTTAGCTGAGGAACAAAATGAGCATAACCTCTACGCATTTACTCCCAGAGGAAAGGGAGGAAGATAATGCCTCTCAAAATATCATATATGGTATATTTTTCTCTTAACTTCTGATTCATTTTGTTTGATTGTTGAATCCATAGTTATTGATGCTTCTCATTTAAATAAAGTGTTTGGTAGCTCTGTTTTATTGTAGGAAATAAGAATGATATTTTTTGGGTTATTCTTATGTGACACTATTGCGGCTGGTATTGAAGCTCGTTATGGTTTTCTTAGCTGATCCAAATGATATCTTCTTGACAGATGGAGCAAGCCCAGCTGTAAATTTTGACTTCACTTTCTTTTTGTTTCTATAATTGCCAGTATTTTCCATTTCCAATTGATACATTTATAACAGATTGTGTTTCTCTTACCAGGTCCATATGATGATGCAATTACTGATAAGCTCAGAAAATGATGGAATTCTTTGTCCCATTCCTCAGTACCCTTTATACTTTGCTTCACTTTATCTCCATGGTGCACACTAGTATGCTTCTAATTTGTAGCACTTTATTCAGAAGCTCAAGATTGGTTGTATTCAACTACTAAGTGAAAAGACTTTTTTTTCTTCTTTTTTTTCTGCATAGATTTAACACTGACCTGACTTGGTAACTTGGAAGTTGGAAAATGGAAATTTGATTTATTCTTTTTTGAATTTTCATTCAATCTTGAAGTATGCTTATTCCAGGCTCCTTACTATCTCAATGAAGGAACAGGATGGGGATTGGAAGTCTCTTCACTTAAGAAGCAATTGGAGGGTGCCAAGTCTCAAGGCATCATAGTTAGGGCTTTAAATGTTATAAATCCCAGAAACCCAACAGGCCAGGTGTGCTATTAGCAGGTTTGAAGAAGTAGAGATTTGTCTAGCAAAGTACCTAAAGTTCACGTAAAAGAGAATGCATTGCTATGTGTCTATTTTTGTCCCTGTACATTATATGATTTTTCTGTTGTACCTGCAGGTTCTTGGTGAGGAGAACCAGCGTGACATTGTGGAATTCTGTAGGAAAGGTCTTGTGCTACTGGCAAATGAGGTTGGTAAATTCTTATTAGCAAAAGATGTTGAAACATCATGCAACTCTAGTGATAAATAGAGATTTGAGTACTTGTAGGGAACTAAATTTGGTTTTGTTTGCTCTTTATTGATTCCCTTTGCTTGCTTGGAGCCCTACCAAATAGATCTGATTTGATTTGCTATGTTAAAGTTACTACTTATGTCCAATGAACTTTATACAGGTATATCAGGAAAATGTTAATTGTGAATAGATCATGTGTAATGTATTTGAGTTGATTTTTGAGGAATTTGAAATTTGGATTAAGTGTCAGGTGTTAATACCATGTTCTATTACTTGGAGATTTAAACTGGATAATAAGGTGTTCACTTGTTTGTAAACTTGGTTCAAAGCCATTATGATCTACTTAACAGCTGTGAAATTATTATTTTCTAATTGAATCATTTGTCTTTAAGATCAACAAGACTATTCTGGTGACACATGAAAGGATTGATGTGGAGGGATCTTTCCATACTGAATGGTTCAAGCTTGCCAAACAGTGTAAGATAAGTTTTGGAGGTATTCCACTTGAATGAAACTCAAAATAATCCTAATAAATTTCTGCCCAGGACTCTGCTGGGCAGAGCTGACACCACCTCTACCTGTTGAAATGTATCTCAATTATTACATACTCTGATTAAACACCCCAGCTCTTGAGCAGTTTTATTTCATTGGTCTTTTGGCCAAGGACGTTACGGTGGAAAACCTCCCCCACTTGGTTAAATCAGTTCTTAAATTTGAGGAGATAGAAAATGATGTGAGTACTCGAGATTATGTAAAGAGGATATGGGACTTCATGGAATCACTCTGTAATGTTGAATCCATGGAATTCAGCATAGAAACCGCAGAGGTATGGACATGTTATGTTTTTCATGCTCTAACTCTCTTATCATTAATTAAATTGCTCAATGCTACTTAATAATATTGTTGCGAGTGGGTTGTGACATTGTGCAACTTGTGATTGTTATGTGGTCATGCAGATCCTCTACTATGGTTCTATCGATGATCTTCCTGTGTTTAAAAATTTGACTTCCTTGACGTTTGGTGGTTGTATTAGGTCTTGTTATTATATGTGGCCTGCAGTACAACTCTTGCTTTGTCAGGCTCCAAAGGCACAAACACTTGTCTCGCAAGAAATTAAGAAAGCTTCAAAGGAGGTATCCTACTTGTCAATTTGAATTTGACGAAGGGCAAGTTGATTTTTAAGTTCTCTTTCTTAATTTGTGAGAAGCAATAGCTTTATGGGAATGGCCATTGGTCTTTGCATCTTTCATTTTAGTTTGGAAATGTGTATTTTGTCCATTGATTTGTTTAGTGCAGCTATTTGCATTGTGTTTGTGTGTTTTTGTTGAGGAGGTCATTTAGACTTTTTATAGCAGCTTTGGTTGTGTTTTGTGCAGCCACTAGGCTGATTTGGGTGTTGTATGGCTACTGGCCTTTTGTTCCTGCACAAAGTAGTTTGTTTTCTTGTGCATGATTTAAATTCTTGTATTTTGAAGCATCTTCTAATCTCTTGGAATGGCCTTGAGAAATCATTCTTTGCCCAACACTCTCAGCATGCTATTAAAGGTGTTGGGTAAAATAGTTTATTGGTTTCAAAATTCTATAGTTAAAAATTACTATAGAATTTTTATAATGAATTGTTATAATGAATGCCTTAAGAACCCAGCAGCCCACTTAAAATGGTTTAGAAAAAGGAGGGGTAACATGTCTTTGTCCTGGGGTTCACTTCATTCATTATAACTAAAAAAGCGTAAGTTTCTGATGGACTGGCACTCCGATAGGTCAACTGCTATCAGTGCTGCTAGAAAGATCCAAATTCTAATGCACTATCTAAAACCAAGTAATTTCATATCTGATATGGTATGCACCATATATTTTTGGTAAATTTTAAAAAGATGTGGATAGGATCTAAGCTTATCATTAAAAATTGGTCTGGTCTAGTCGTTAACAACTGGGAAAAGATGAATTATTTTTCTATGTATTACATTTATCAAATTGCTTTATATGTGACAATGTTTAACCTCTGTGATCATATGAGTACCTATGTTCTACCCATATTTTTCTTCTCATTTTGTGCACAAAGATGATTATAGTAGTTCTGTCATTGAGGTATACTGGTTTATTATTTCAGACGTGGATTGGTTTCCCTGACAACTTGCTTCTTTTTAATGTTTGCTCTACTAACAGACAAAACAACTTGATGGGAATCCTCCATCTGAACTTGAGGAGTTCCTGAACAACAATCAAGGGGTTGAAATGGTAGTAAAGTTGGGTAGATAGAATACTAATTGTCAAGTGATTCTGTTACAAAAGATCAGGGGCCCTATTCTTCAGCTGAAACCCAAGAAACAACAGTGGTAGGTCTTTTCGCTACAAAACATGCTTGTTTCTACTTCTTTAACTTAGTAATACATGCTTTGTTTTCGAGTGATTCTCTTTTTAGTTCATGTCTTAGTTTTCTTTTAATACTGCAACCTCATAACACAGCTGAGTTGGAAAACGTGGAATCTTTGAAGGATAGTGAGAACAAAGCGGGAAAATGCAAACGCCAGGTGAATTATTCTTGATGGAGATGTGATCACAAATTTGAGATTATAAGTTTGATGCTTTTCATGTTTCTTTTATGATATCAATAATTTTTGTTATGTCTAATTTTCATTTTTCTATTTTAACTCAATTCAACACAACTAAGATAAATCCTAACTATTTCGAGTCTACTACATGGTTCTTTTTATGCTACTTGGCCTTATCTAGGACATGTCCCCATATATCTTTTCTTTTAACATAGATATTTGTTGCTGCAATTTGGCAGAATCCTTTATGTGAGACCCTTTAAACACTAATACATCAGGTTATTTTGCATTGAAATAGAATAATATTAAGATTAGGATTTTGATCATGCATGGTTCTTGTACTGATTCATTTCTCTTCTTATTCTTCATTTTTTTTTTCCTCATTTATCTAGTTAAAATACTAAGTTCCTTTATATTAATATGAAAATGTCTACATAAACTTCAAGAATGAAGAATTTAGTAATTTGGAAAGCTAATTGAATTTTGTTTTGACATTTGTGTTTTGGTATAATATAGATTTTTTAATATGTGGTTCTTTAAAGTTTATGTGCATGGCTGTGGTTTTTATTTAATTTTTTTTTTTAAAGAGAAAAACCTTATCTTATATATATATATATATATATAAAGCGGCAATGCCGCTACAGTGCTTCGGCACTGTGCAAATAACGTTTTGCACTGTGCACGCACTGTAGTGGCAACAGTGAAATTTTGGTGAGTCTTTTTTTTTTTTTTTTTGTCTGTATTTTTTTTCTTTTATATATATTGTTATACTAACATAATAAATTTCACAATATTTTCATAATTATTGAAGTGTCAATTTCTTATAAGTCAAAATAAATTTTTATATAAAAAGTGGCTATGCCGCTACAGTACTTTGGCACTGTGCACTCAATGCGTTTGCACTGTGCAAGCACTGTAGCGAAAACAGTGCTTTGGTTTTGTGAGTCTTTTTTTTTTTCTTTTTCAGTTTGTTTTGTGCTTTTTGTTTTTGTCTTTGCTTTCAGCTGACATTTATATTGTTATACTGACACAACAAATTTCACAATATTTTCATAATTATTGACGTATCAATATCTTACAGGTTGAAATAAAATAATAAAATATGAGATTGTAGCCAACTATAACTGAAAATAAATGTTTAAAAAAAATATTACAACACTTATTGTTATCACAATATTTTCACAATTGTTGAAATCTCAGTTTTTTATATATCAAATAAAAAAAATGTTAAATCCACAACAATTTAACTTTAATTTCACAACAAATCATAGGTAAATGGATAGCACTGGAGTTACAGTGCTTTTGGTTTATTCAACTGACACTGTAGCCTAAAGGTTTTTTTTTTTTTTTAATCGGTTTGTGTTTTTTTTTTTCCTCTTAAGTATTGGTGTAAGCTAACATTTATATTATTATACTAATACAACAAATTTCACAATTTTTTTTACAATTATTGACGTGTCAATTTCTTACAAGTCAAAAAAAAAAATAATAAAATATGAGACTGTAGCCAACTACAACTGAAAATAAATGTTTTAAAAAAATATTACAACACTTATTGTTATCACAATATTTTCACAATTGTTGAAATTTCAGTTTCTTATATATCAAATAAAAAAATGCTAAATCAATTTCTTATAGTGCTTTTGGTTTATTCAATTGGCACTGTTTTTTTTTTTTTTTTTTTTTTCCAGTAATCGGTTTGTGTTTTTTTTCTCTTAAATATTGATGTAAACTGACATTTATATTGTTATACTGACACAATAAATTTCACAATATTTTCACAATTATTAATGTGTCAATTTCTTACAAGTCAAAATAAAATAATAAAATATGAGACTGTAGCCAACTATAACTGGAAATAAATGTTTTAAAAAAATGTTACAACACTTATTGTTATCACAATATTTTCACAATTATTGAAATCTCAGTTTCTTATATATCAAATAAAAAAAATGCTAAATCCACAACATTTTAACATTAATTTCACAACAAATCATAGGTAAGCTATTATTGATGGATAACACTAGGGCTACAGTGCTTTTGGTTTATTCAACTTGCACTGTAGCTACAGTGCCTAAAGTTTTTTTTTTTCTTTTTTTTAGTAATCGGTTTATGTTTTTTTTTTCTTTGAAATATTTATGTAAGCTGGCATATATATTGTTATACTGACATAACAAAGCAGCTATGCCACTATAGTGCTTTGGCACTATGCATCCAGAGTGTTGGCATTGTGGAGCATTGTAGCTGCAATAGTGCTTTAGTTTCGTGAGTCCTATTTTTTTTTTTTTTTTCGTGAGTTCTTTCTTTCCAATAATCAGTTTGTGTTTTATTTTTTCTTTTAAATATTGATGTAAGATGACATTTATATTGTTATACTAACACAACAAATTTCACAATTATTGATGTGTCAATTTCTTACAAGTCGAAATAAAATAATAAAATATGAGACTGTAGCCAACCACAACTGAAAATAAATTTTTTTAAAAAAGGTTACAACACTTATTATTATCACAATATTTTCACAATGGTTGAAATCTCAGTTTCTTATATATCAAATAAAAAAATGCTAAATCCACAACATTTTAATATTAATTTCACAACAAATCATAGGTAAGTTATTATTGATGGATAGCACTAGAGTTACAGTACTTTTAGTTTATTCAATTGGCACTATAGCTACAGTGCCTAAAGTTCTTTTTTTTTTTTTTTTTTTTTTTTTCCAGTAATCTGTTTGTGTTTTTTTTTTTCTTTGAAATATTTTTGTAAGCTGGTATATATATTATTATACTGATACAACAAATTTCACAATATTTTCACAATTATTGACATGCTAATTTCTTACAAGTCGAAATAAAATAATAAAATATGAAACTGTGACTAACCACAATTGAAAATAAATGTTTTGAGAAAATGTTACAACACTTATTATTATCACAATATTTTCACAATTGTTGAGATCTCAATTTTTTATAGATCAAATAAAAAAATGTTAAGTCCACAACATTTTAACATTAATTTCTACCGTGCCTAAAGTTTTTTTTCCCAGTTTGTGTTTTTTAAAAAAAAAATATTTATGTAAGCTAGCATATATATTGTTATACCGATACAACAAATTTCACAATATTTTTTCAAATATTGAAGTATCAATTTCTTACAAGTTGAAATAAAATAATAAAATATGAGACTGTAACTAACTACAACTGAAAATAAATGTTTTGAGAATAACAATAACAATGTTATCAGTTTAAAACCAATAGTAACTTGTCATTTAGAATTTGTTCTAAAAATGATATGAATGTAGCATTTCTCTCAAATAAAATAAAAAAATATCTATTTAGATCCTAAAAATGAAGATATTATGAAAATAATTTGATATTTTGTTGTATTCTTAGACTTCTTTTTTAATATAATCAAATTAGGTGAGCCAAAATTCATAGTTTTACATAAAATCTATATTAATTTTCTCACTACTGGGGGCAGCACATGCCTTGCACGTGCAGCCAACTCTAGTATCCTTTTAAATTTTTCAAAGGTTGCCGATCCTTGATAAAGATAAAACATTTGTTTCAAGGGTCATGTAGGCTGTTGAAATTTCAATTTCAAGGGTCACGAAGGCTGCAGAAATATCCGTTTCGAGGGAATTTGTTTCAAAGGTCATCAAGGCTTTTAATACCTTTTTCAAGGGGTTTGACCCTCAAAAAAAATCAACTTTGTTGTAGTGATATATATATATATATATATATATATATATATATATAATATCAGAAATAACTCTTTTTTTTTGGGAATATGCAGGATTCCTGACAATTCGTCCATTGTTCAAATCCTGTGTTATGGTTTGCTAACTTTGTAGCAGTGACTTCAGTAGTTTTCTAGATTATGAGGTACACATCTATGATTAGCCTTACATACTGATTATCATCATATAATAATCAATGGCATAAACTAGCAGAAATTGAAGAGCCCAATTAAGAAGAGCAACTTGAAACTCAAATTTGATGCATCTTTTTTGTCTGTGATCAAGTTATGCTCTAAGATATACATCTGGTGACTTTCCATCTTGCACACTTGATTGATTGTTAAAATCATTGCACAGATAATCACTGCTACCAATCTCTGCAAAGAGCATATAATAGTAAGCTTCAATTAATGGGTTTTCAAATTTCTGTTAATAGTCTTCTCTTATTGTCAGTCTTGTTGTCTTAACTAAGAGGCCAACCTGTTTGGGTGCTCCACTTCATACTACTGTATGGAGGGTAATAGTCTACAGATCGCAGATAAGGCAATGGACATAAGTCTTTGTAAGCTGAATTTTGTTTGTAATTATTCAATGAATACCATATGTGTATTTCTCAAGAATATGACTGAAAACTTCTATCAATGAAATTTTCTATGACTAAGAATCTAAAATATCATAGCTGTGCTTTTATCCAATTTGAATTGTATTTCCTACACTTAAAGCCTCATTGTCAGTGATAAGTTGAAATAAGATACGCAGTTTTCTTGCATAGGATAATGATTATTTTGTGAGAATTTGCAAACTGATTTGAAAAAATTGAGGGAGGCATCACAAATTTAGGGAAAAAGTTAGACCATACAGGTATGAATGTTAAATCTTAAAAGCTTACATAAATTATTTTTGCAGTCTACCCAGAAAAGAATCAGGGATATTAGCTAATTGCTAATCAAGGTTGAACAAATTTGTGCCTAGTCAATACTGTCCAGCTTTAAGCTTTACTATCAATCACTGTAGTGCTTTATCTTGTGACGCATAGAACCCGGCCACTGGAAAATGTAATTCTATTCTTGTTGTGACTGAATTCATGTTGAATGTTTGTTTATGCAGGTTTGAAAAGTTGACAGATTTTTACTTAAATGGGTAAATTTGAAGTCCACTTCCAGACGGGAGTAGTTGGATACTCTCTCTTTGGTGCCATTCTAGTTTTAAATGCTGGTATCAAGGAAAACATCAAAAGCTAATGCCAATTGCATCAGAATGTGAAGTGTGGTGGTCAGTAGAGAAATCATTGCTGCCTGTATATAAGACTCTAATCTTGATAATAGGTGACCTCATCTGCTACAACAATAGAATGTCTTCTCTAAGAACTGACATTATGGACTGAAGGTATACCTTTTATCATTTTTACCTACAGTCTTGTCATAGTTACTAATAAAAAAACTCCTAGTGAGTGTTATTTTAATATCTTTTCTTTTGTCATTCGATTTAACCATTGTCATTGTAGGATATAAAGAAATCTCTTTTGTGTGTTTTTGTGTACCTTGTGCTGTTATCTACAAAATAATTTGCTAGATCTATAGAATAATTTATCATGATTCATCACCATTTTCACAATTAGGTGCTTTTGTAAGGTCTAAACTGGGTATTACTGTTCAGCATTCCCTTTATATCCAGGAGTTTCCTTACAAACTATAGTTCTTCAGTCTCTTGTTTAATTCTTATGCTACCTTATGTAGGCATTGAAATTTATTTTCGACCTAAAGCCGAAGCAAGGGAGATATGGCTGCTTTGTTCTGTCTACGAACCAATTCTGCAGAAAGGGAAGACTTTCAGCTGTCAACAGAATGTATTTCTGGAGGTTCATATGGTGATAAGTAAGTCAGTACAAACAGATGTATTGCACGTGGTGTTATTATATTATCATCCGGTTGGGACCATTCTGGCTGAACCTAATTACCAAGGGAGTCCCTCATTTGAAACAATCTTGTCCACTCTTAATGTTCCGGCCTGACTTGTTGGGCATTTGAGCAAAGCTAGGTTTTAGTGGAAATGGGCATAGTCACTTCCATCGCTTATCTATATACAATAAGCTGGGTTCTTTTCTACCAAACTGAATCAAATCTTATGTCGTTATCTTGGCCTCATAGAGCCCTTCGTTCCAGTGACCTGAACACTTGACTGTACACTGAGGTATACATATGAAGATTAACCATCTTATACACATTGATTTCATTTCTCAGATCTTAATCTCTTCTACATATCTCTACCAAAGCATGTAATAATACTACCATCAATTAATGGAATTCCCATGTGTATTCTGTCAAAGCCGTCTCTTCTCATCAGCCTTGTTGTCTTAACCAAGAGGCCAACTTGTTTGGGTGCCCCAGTTGATACAAAAGTTCGGAGAATAATTTCCTAAAGTTAGTAGATAAGGTAATTAATGGACATATACCTCCGTAGGTTGACTTCTAGTTTCTGTTATTCGATTGGTATAAATTAGTTTAGACATTAATTGTATTACTAACAAATATGACTTTAGTTTGAACCACCACTATTTTGATAGATTCTGATTACTGTGCATTCCTTAATCTTTTGAGTGGAGTAAAGGCGAGATGCACAACAGTGTGGTAGAACTAAAAGCCATATTCTTACATCATTTGACCCTCCTGCGTAGCTCCATATATGCATGACTATGCTGGCTTCTTTGAATTGAACTTCTGATAAATATGGGTAGGTTTTGATTATTGTGAATGAGCGGGACCAATTCTAACATTGATTATGCAAAATGCTAACCAAAAATAGCATACACAGGTTCTACTTTAGTGTTACACAGGCACATCAAACAATACATCCACTCCAAACACATCCTGCAGTCTCACACTTTTATCTTCAGCATCATCAACCATCGTTGAAACTTGCACAGTACTAGAGCTTGTCTTTAACAAGAAAGAACTAGAGTTCTCAAGATTACATGCCAAGTATATGGGTCATGATCAAAAGCTTTTACAGTGTTTATCCCTTTTATTAATGAAAGTTCAATTAGTGTGTAAAACACTAATGAATGTTTAGACCCCCAATATCAAATTAAACCAACACAAGCTTATACCCAAATAATAGATGTGCGGAATAATAGGTACAAGCAAAAACCCAATCAAATAAACAACTCTACACCATAATATATCACAACACAGCAACAATTAAAAGGTAAAAGTAAGGGTTAGAGAGATGCAAACATAAAGATAACATCGGCACGTGTTATCAAGGAAGAAACCCAAGAACTCGGCAAAAAACTTCTCCGCCGCCTTCTAAGCGGTAAAATGATCCACTGAAGAATAAAGTTGGAGTACACAAATAATAAAAGACTCTCCAAGCCTAGTCTACCCAATGTACTTGAGTCCTCCAAGCTCTTGCTACCAACTAGCCAAGCCTAACTGTATCTTCTCTAACTTTCTGGATCCTGCAATAAGCTCATTACATCAACCAAGTGAATTGGTCATCTTTGAATTGCTTCTCAAGTACCAAAATACCTCCTCACTGATATGAGTATGGTGAGATAAGGATTTGACTAATAAACCTCTCAAGTGTATGTCAATGGAGGGGGTGAAAGTAGAAGAATTTAGAGAATCAAATGTCTAAGATTGTAGATGAGTCAATCTTGGTTTTCTTTAGGATTTCTCTCTCAAAATTCTCTCGGAAAGCTCTCTACATTTCGTGAGTATAAGGGTATTTATAGTACGTGAGGAATGTGAAAAGTCATTTTTCTGCAAAATAGGGCATTCTGGCGACTCACTCTCACGACTGGAAGGAGTTGTGAGTTTGAGTTGCCAGACAACTGCTAGGCCATGCTGTACTTTTTGTCTTATAGTGCTCTAGCTATCATGACACTTCAACTTCTTGCATACTTCACACGTGTGGCATTTTGACGAGTTGCCAATCGCGAGTCACTTGCGAGATCCAATTGCGAGAATCCTCTAAATGCTCACACACTTGAATTTCTTCACACTATCTCACACATAACCGTTACATTATTATCACCTAAATATAAGGTATCTAATTGCTAAAATTACAAGTAAATTTGGCACGGAATAGAGCCCACACATGGTTGAATAAATTCAACCTTACAACTAATATTGGGAAATTTGTCCCAAAGTGCTCTAAGTTTTCAAAGTAGCTCATTGTGTATAAATAACGTTTATCAAGAATGCTTTGTTTTGTACTTGTAAGTTGTAATCATTTTCAAGATGTTATTTCATTTTCAAATTGTGTTTCCTGTTAGGCTATTAAAGGGTTGATTAACTCTTTGGCTACCATGATTAGACTAATAAAAAAATACAGATGGATTTGCAATTCGTTCCAATATTCAAAATACCTTAGTTGTTACAAATATCAAGCCTTGTAAGGCACATTTGATGAGGCATCCTCTCCCCATTTTTGGGTAACCCATCACAAATTCATAATGCAAAATCTCTCAAACCACCGTAGCAACATTTGGAAAAATCAAGTTACTAAGGAGCTTTGTTTTATGTGGCCTTGTGATTTACCCTAATATTTCTTTCAAAATTTTGGGAGGTCCAAATGTTATTAAATAGAAGAATGTCACTGTTTTCATCAAACGCAAAAATTTAGGATTGAACCTTACATCCACCTCCACTTTTGACACCAAGCTTGTATCCCATTTATAGGAAATTTTAAGCATATATAAAGATGACAATTCAGAAGGACATGAGATATTATGAGAGAGAGATGCACTTGAACACTTTAGCATCAGTGGATGTCTTGAAATAAAATTAACACACAAATTAAGTATAGCCAAAGATGCAATAGTTGAGATCATCTTTTCTCTGATCACATATTTGTTTGGATAAGCAAGAAAAAGAGAGGGAATAAGAGATTCAAATTAGTGACATTTGTTTCATGCGGTGTAATTATTATTATTCTTTAGGTTACAAAATAGCGTGAATTTCAATCTCTATATAGCTCTTCCACTATAATTAGAATGGCATCACCCAAAGAATTAATTTGGGAGTATAGTACGTGATTTACTGATATTAAAAAATTAAAACAATAATTAGAAAAAGAAAATGAATTGTTGTTTATGAGGGCCATGTCCATTCTTTGTCTTTTTTATAATTAATCAATCTTTTAATATTCATAGAATAATTTTTAGGATACTCTAAGAAAAAAAAATATGCTTAAAATATTTTTTTCTCAATTATTTTTTTAAATTATAGTAATTTTTAATATTCAATTAAAATAATTGTACAATGATTTTGGATCACAGTTTAAGTATAATAACCTGATGTACAATGCTATATCATTATATTTTTAAGGACTATATTTTAATTTTAGTTTTACTAAAAAAATGTTATGAAAATATTGTCGACGTAACACTTCTCTTAAAATTAAGCCTTTTAATCTTTTGTCATAGTCTTTAAAACATTATTTTGGATATTGTCAAAGAGTCTCGCGTAGGTCCAACCAAGTCGGATATCAACCCGAAAACTTAGTTCCAAGGTAAGGTGTAATGCTATCTAGCGGTTGTTTAATTTTTAATATAGATTTATGCCATGAAAAAAGAATAACTAGTTCTACTTTGGTTGACAAAGGGATTCCTTTAAGCATCTTAAGGAAGTGAATGATGATTAAAAATATTGGTGTTAATTTTTTTAAGAGAATTATAAAATTTTTATTCATAAGATGAAATCAATACATCATGAGAAATAGCTTGCTCTATAAAACTTGGATGGTCCACCATCCATGTTACATAGTTTAAGATGTCTCTTGGGTCAACATGGAACCCTACAAAAAAAATCCATTATCAATTATAAAAATGTCACATATAATCAACAATAAAAATGTCACATATAATCACTAACTGTCAGAAACATAAATTAAACCAAATCCTTAGCACATTGAAAGATTTTCTCATACTAACGCATAAGCCAAAACTTTGTTTCTTGTCCCTCACACACGCCAAATGCTGCAATATCAAACCCTTAACCTTGCTTTTTAAGTTCCTCGCACATACCAAATGCTACAACATCAAACCCATGTAGTGTCGCTGCCTATATCTAATGAGTCCACTCTCAAACACAACCATTTCTATACTTAATTTCACAACTTACTAAGTTGTGTGATTGTGAGCGATTTATGTAAAGTGCTGGGTCGCACAAAACAAAAAATGTATGTTCACCACTCATAATCATGTAACTTAGCAAATTATAAAATTGGACATATGATTGGCTATATCCCTACAATGATTATTATATAATACTTTTGACAGTTTTTGTGAGAATCAATACTTCTGATAATACTTTTGGTGAAACTAAGAATAACTTAATGGACAGTGAATATGAGATAATAAGTCCACATAGGTAGACTCTATTCCCTTGGCACATGAGGGTGGATCTCTATATGGGACTAATGATTTGAGCTCGCTCTTCACATGAAAGGGGGATGAGCCTATTAAGTGCCAATAATTTCTTGGGATGATGGCAAGAGAAAAGCAATAAGCCAATAAGTGCTATTTATGTGCACATTGTTCGGCCAACTTATTTAAAGGAGGGACAAAAAATTAATTTTAAGCAAATAAGATGAGTTGGAAACAAGCTTAGTTTAGCGTCTCTTGGGATCCGCTTATTTTGCTGAAACTGAAAATTTTTTGCTGAAAGTACAGTAGATAAAGATAAACGTTAACTGAAATAGTATAGTGGGACTTAAAAATAGTACCAAAAAGTGCATGGGGCTCATGAATAATAGCAAAAATAAGTTGAATAATTAAATAAGTTAGCTTTTTAATTTGGAGCCAAATGCACATTTAAACGCACAAGCATCAAGAGCCAATGTAGAAACTTTCACGTGAATTATCCAAAAAGAATATAAAATGTAAAGTGTTTATTAAACAGAGTAAGGCTTCCATCTTATGCACACGAGACAAGACTGGCACGTAGCTATATTTTATGCTAAATGTTAGTCCTATGTCATCTCTAACATACAAAAAGACTAGAGGGAAGCCAAACTCCATTGAATAAGATGATTTACAAACAAACATAAGAAAATCTAGAATCACAATTTTTTTTTAATCACAACTTTGATGTGGTATTCTGTGAATAGTGAAGAAAAAATAATGATCATCCGTGTGAAAGTGATAGGCAACAACTCTCAATTTATCATATTAAAATTTTGGCAAAGTTGTGACCAAAAAAAAAAAATTTGTGGTCCTAAAACTGCTGAACATGTAGAGACAAAATTAGGATATTAATTAACTTGTGTAACTTAAAAAAAAAAAAAGAAGCTAAAAATACAAAATATCAACAAGAATTTTGCTCAAGCTACTACTAGTTTTACAAACGGTAAACTTTAGATATCGTTACTTAAGTGATACATATGGTTCACCAATAAAATTCATACATTAAGTTATATTGAAATTAATTGCCTCTGAAAAATATAGCGATGTTTGTATTTTATTAGTTGATACTTGAATTTAATTGGGTAACATACTTAATTTTTGCTCTTTAATTAAAAACATTACAAGTTGATATGGAAATAAACATGATTACTACCTCATCAATAACATAATAAATAAATTAAAAAAACCAAACCTACTTCCAACTTTATTAAAAAATATTCACAAAATAATGTGATAATAAATATGATTGGCATTACATCAACAATATAATTCTTTTTTTATTATGTTTTAAAAATTGATACATTTGTTTTGTAATCCTATATTTTAAAATTTATAGTAGTTGTAGCATTATTCTAAATAAATTTCTTTGACCAATCAATTAAAGAAAATACATCCCATAAAAATAATAAATAATTAAAAGAAAAAACACAAAATAAGTGATTATTTGTATTTTTCTTTTGAAAAAGCCAAACATTATAGTTATATTTCCCATAAATTACCAAACAAATAAAAATAGCAAAATAAATATATTCAAAATATGGTTAAAATGGAGTATAGAATATGAAAACTGAAACTAATAAAATCTTACTTGAAACAAACTTCTGTCTTTGATAATACTTGAAAATAAACACTATCTGAAGAGTTACAAGCTTACAAAATAAAACTGTCTTAAATGTCTTTCTGCTACATGAGCTAATATGGTTGATTTTTGGAATTGAATATGCAAAATTTACCATTATGTTATTATACATTGAGATTAAGTGCTCTTACCAAGTGACAAATACATATTTTCTACACACAAAATTTTATGTGGAAAATATGGGTCGACCCCAACTCAATCCTAACTTAATTGACGCTTATCTCTAAGAGCATTTGTATTAGTTCATGTAAAAATTTTAGTCTATTTTAACATCTATATAAAAATTATCATAATAAAAAATATGAATTTGGAATAATTTATTTTTTGTTAGTACTGATTAATTGAGGTATGTGATAAATAAATTTCAATTGTGCAAGTTTAGAATATAAATGTGGGGTGCTTTTTTTGTACTCCCTGAGAAACTTTTTGCAGTCCCACATCGAAGACAACTCCCTCCCCCCCAGGCCTTATAAGCGTGAGCCTTAGACGAGGATAACTGATGGTACTCCCTCGTCTAAGGCTCACGCTTATAAGGCCTGGGGGGGAGGGAGTTGTCCTCGATGTGGGACTGCAAAAAGTTTTCCAGGGAGTACGCAAATAGTTTTCTTGGGAGTGCAAAAAAAGCACCCCACAATAAACTAACCACATCATCTAGTAAAGTTGAGATTGTTTTATACTTAAAATTTTATTTTAGTCAAATTATAATTTTGTATTATAAATTATAAATTATTTTTTCTTTCTGTTTTTTAATCAATAAAAAATGAAATATTAGAAAAATTTTAATTTCATTTTTAGAAAAATATAAAAAATTTGGTCAAAAAAAACATAAATAATTATTAAAAAAATAATTTTTTTTCTTTCTTATAAAAAAAAGTTAAATAATAAAAAAAAATCTGTCTTTTTCAACTAATGCGAATCGCATCCTAACTCTCCCTCCCCGTTACCAAAATCAACCTATAATAAAAATATTTAAGCAAATTGGAAAACTTGGCACACAATTGGGTGATTAAAAAAAATAATTAAATTTCTGCTACATGTACAAATTGTACTCCTTTGGTTGATTGTAATTATGTGACTGGCTGTACTAGTCATCAAGTCTATAGTTTCCGTCTTGGGTTACATTAGATCAATTGGTAATTCTCTTGTGATTAAATGAAAAAATCAGATTTAAATTTTATTATACTAAAAATAAAAATCAATTTTTATCTATGTCTGGTGATAAAAAAAATTATTATTATTATTATTATAAAATTGATAGTTTGATACTATAAACTTAACTCATCATATAAAAAAAGGAAAAAAAGAATAATTGTAGTTACCAGTAACACTAAAGCAAATTGTAAGGGCACGGTTTGCAACACAAGCCCAATATGTATGGGATTGTAGGTTAAAGAGCCCAGCACAATTAATTTGTAAAGAGTGGATCCAAGAACTAGGTCTTAGTGCATCTAACAATGGCTAAGAAGCGTTTGAAAGACGATAATGCAAGAACAAAGTACGTAAGACTGGGTGAATGTATTACCGAGGAGGCCAATGTTTGTATAGATTAATGAAACTAATTACAAATGTGATTCTGGTTACTACAGTGTTCTTTTTCTATTTTTTGATCCCCCACTAAAGGAGAGTTTCTTTCGTTTTATAAATCCCTTCTGGTGATCTTCGGCCCTTCACTTATCGATCATTCAGGCCACTACTTGAGTGCCTGTCCCATAAGACACTTCTTCTAGCTTTCTGTGAGT
Organism: Quercus glauca; assembly: GCA_023736055.1. NCBI lineage: Eukaryota > Viridiplantae > Streptophyta > Magnoliopsida > Fagales > Fagaceae > Quercus > Quercus glauca. Next base: position 104,228,041 of record CM043318.1, read on the forward strand.
TGCGGTGGCCAAGAAAGCACTGTTTAGAGGTCTTCTTCACATAAATGTAGCAAAAAAAGTTGCTACAGTGCATTTAATGCGGAGGCATCAGCCTTTTCCTAGATATTTTCGGGTTCCCTTCCTTCTCGTGTGTTGATAAGACACGCTTCTGGCACTGGAGCTTTTATGGAAGTCATCCCTGTCAACAGAACACGTACTTGAGCTGTATTTGCTATGGCCGCGAAGTAATTGCTCCTCGGACCGCCATTGATTCCCTTGCTCATGGGGCCCATGAACTAGAAGCCCTTAAAAGCTATTTGTCCCTCTTTGGACATATTGAAATTCACGACTAAGATTCAAGGCCCAATATACGATTTTTAGGCCTTTAACGCTACACAAATTATGCAGCACATTCCAATCTTATCAAATTATCTATAATTATTAGTATAACACTGCCATCCTAATAAATTAATTACTAAATAAAGGATAATTAATGAAAATATATCAGACAAATATAATCTAAATAAGCTGGTTCAAATATAAAAAAATTGAAAATCGGTACAAATTGAAAAGTCATACAACTAATTAAAATATACAAAAAAAATTTATAACATTTTTTGATAATAAAAATTATAACATAATAACAACAGTGTGGGTTGACGTGATATCACATCAACCCACGTGATAGTTTCAGACTATATTAGAATCAAAAAAAGCTACTGACCTTATTGTTAAGGAGAGATGCTACGTCTATAACAATCTTACAACATTTTTACAATAAATCACAGGTGGTTAGTTGTTATTAGTTCAAATTTGAAATTAACACTAAGATTACTTTTTTGCCCTAACAATAACAACCAGTAACAACTTGCTATTTAAGATTTGTTGTAAAAATATTGTAGACATATCATTCCTTTATTGTTAAGAATCCTTCAAGTGCCGCACAAAGAGGCACAGAAAAAGTTACAACTCGATTATGTGGTGAGTTATAGTTGATGTAGGAATGTCTCACCACCACTTTTATACCAACTATAATTCAACACATGAGCGAATTATGACTTTTTTTTTGCTACTTTATATGGTACAAGACTTTTCCTATCGTTAATAACACAACAAAATAGGTACAGACTGTGTAAACTGTAAATGCACTTCAATGTGTTGATGGTGAAGAAGTTTATTCAAAATTTCAAAAAAAGGTGATGGGTCCATTTGGATACAGTTGAAAATTAAAAACTGAAAATAGTGTAGCAAAATAATTTTTAAATGTGTGAACAGTACCGTGAAACATATTTTTAATAAAAAAATTGATAAAAAGTGTAATTTGTTGGACATGTGAACAATGCACGGTATACTGTTCAAAAGTGCGGCTGAAGAAAAAAAAAAAAAAAAAACTGAAAATGTACTACAATGCAAAACGCAAAACGTAAACATCAAATTAATTTGAATCCAAACAAGTACGATATATGAAACTATCTTCTCGATAGAAATTTAAAAAAAATAATAATAATAAATGATATGATAGGCAACCAAGTAGGATTGAATTTAAGTCGGTCAATAATAATAATAAATATAATATATAAGTAATTGTATAAATTTATAAGATTGTTATAGTTTTAATTATGTAAATTTATATTAAAACTATTTATTTTACATTTATATTTTTATTATTTTTTAACGTATTTTGAGGATAAAGGAAGAGAATGAATAATGATTGTTGTGTGTAAATAAAGATATACAATTAAAAAAATGAAAAAAATTGATATTTCAATAAAATATTGTGTAAAATAAATAATCTGACTTGAGTTATTTTGAAAAATAAAATATTTTGACTTAGGGCCAGATTAACAATTTTAGGAAGCTAAAACTTTAAATACAGTATTTTTTATACTTAAATATTAATTAATTAATTAATATTAATTTAATTTTTAATATTTTCTATCAATTTTATTTTTTATTTTTTATTTTTGCCTTTTGAAATAAAAATTTATTAATTAAGTTTTTGTATTAAAGTTTCCCTAATATTTTATTTTTTATCGATTAAAAAATAAATAAAAAATGATTTATAATGCAAAATTATAATTTGACTAAAACAAAATTTTAAGTATAAAACAATCTCAACTTTACTAGATGATGTGGTTAATTTATATTCTAAACTTGCACAATTGAAACTTATTTAAACTTGCACAATTGAAACTTATTTAACTTAATAAATTAATATTAACACAAAATAAATTATTCTAAATTCATATTTTTTATTGTGATAATTTTTATATGGACATTTAGATTTGCTTGAAATTATTATTACTAAATAAAGGGTACTTAATGAAAATATATCAGGCAAATATAATCTAAATAAACTGGTTCAAATATAAAAAATTGAAAATCGGTACAAATTGAAAAATCATACAACTAATTAAAATATATAAAAAAATTATAACATTTTTTGATAATAAAAATTATAATATAATAACAAAAGTAGGGGTTGATGTGATATCACATCAACCCACGTGATAGTTGCGGACTATATTGGAATAAAAAAAGAGATGGACTCTATTGTTTTTTTTTTTTTTTTTTTTGATTTGATGGACTCTATTGTTAATAACACAACAAAATAGGTACAGATTCTGTAAACAAGGGCAAAAGCTGTAAACTATATTGGAATAAAAAAAAGCTATGGACCATATTGTTGATGACACAATAAAATAGGTACGGATTGTGTAAACTGTAAAGTGTAATAAATGCATGTCAGTGTGTGGACGGTGGAGAGTTTTATTCAAAAATTTTTTTTTATTTTTATTTTATGGGAGTTTTATTCAAAATTTCAAAAGGAGGTAATATGAATATATGAAAATATCTTCTTGATATAAATTTTAAAAACAATAATAATATAAAATAATATGATTGGCAAATAAGGCCGATCGGATTTAACTCGGCCAATAATAATAATAATGTTATAGCTTTGCGTAAATTTATATTGATACTATTTATTATATATTTAATTTATTATTATTATTTTTTTTATGTATTTTGAAAATGAAGAAAGAGAGTTGATGATATTGTTGTGTGTAAAGGAAGATATACAATTAAAAAAAATTAAGAAAAAATTGATATTTTAATGACATATTGTGTAAAATAGATAATTTGATATAGAGTATTTTAAAAAGTGAATATGTAAAATAGAAAAGGTAGTTCCTATATCAAAATAAACTGAAATTTTTACATGAACTAATACAAATGCTCTTAGAGATAAGCGTCAATCACGTTAGGACTGAGTTGGGATCGGCCCATATTTTCCACATAAAATTTTTTGTGCAGAAAATATGTATTTGTCACTTAGTAAGAGCACTTAATCTCAGTGTATAATAACATAATGGTAAATTTTGCATATTCAATTTCAAAAATCAACCATATTAGCTCATGTAAATTTTAATTATTGTTATAGTAAATGTGTAAATATACTTGGTTTTTATAATACTATTTTGATTAATATTACCAAGGATAAAAAGTCAGTTAAATAATGAAAAAAAATGATTCTAAAAATACCAATGGAAAAAAAAAAATAATTAAAAACATCACACGTTATTGGCATATTTGGTCTTACAAACAGTAACTGTGACGCCTAACTTTTTTTTTTTATTTTTTTATTGGGTTCTTTCACATATTTTTTGAACAGGAAATTCTTTAAACTCTTCTTGTATTAAATATAAATTTTGAAAATTTAATCGTTAAATTTTATGTTCTTAATATGCATATTAAATTTCGTTTTAATATGATTTTATTTATTATTTGATCAATAAACTTATTTTTTATGTATAATTCTTTACCACAAAAGCTTAAAATCAAAATATGACATTATTGACATAGTTATTGATTTTTGATATTTTTGAAATTTTACAATAAAAAAGAATAACAAACACATGTAATCTAACCATAGAGATTGTTTGGTACTCGCTTTTAAACAACAGTTTTTATTGTTTAAACGACAATAACACTTTTAATACGTATTTTTATAATATTCAAACACGTATTTTCATAATACTAAAAATTAAATAATAATATTTAAACAATATTACCAAGCAGGCCATATTTTCAAAATTCACATCTCACCAAAAAATAAGAGATGGGTTTAAAAAAACTTATATATATATATATATATATATATATTATTTTTCAGGAGAATAACTTTATATTTTTGGAGAAAATAAATAATAAATCCTTCCTCAAAAATAAAGAAACAAGAAATTCAAGTGAGGCCCTGGGCCCAAGGCCCCTTAGTGTAGCTGTGGGTCCCTCGCTGCCAACAAGCTTAGCCACAAGCGCGTAGTCAGAAAGAGACGATGTTGACAAGTGCATGTAAAGTTCTTAAAAAGAAGATAGAGCGAAAACTGTTTGATTGCATAATGCCAAAAATGGTCAAAAGTTACAATAATGCAAGGCTGAAAAGCATTCAAGCGTGAAGGTGAAGTTGGGTCTGACCTTCATAGATTAAGGTCAATATTGGATCAAATTATAACTACTGGAGTAATTAAAAGGTGTCACAACTTCTAGCTTTGATCAACCCATAAGTTTTTCTCTCTTAAACTTTAAGATAGATTAATGGGTTAATCGATTAATATATAAAAATAGATTAAAAAAAGATCAAATATAATTCTAAATAATGGCATCTAGCTGGAGGAGTCTGCTAAAGGAGAAAATACAGTGTACTATCAAAAGACAAAGAAATAAAGAAGCAATTTATAGGAAGATGACAATTGACAAGAGATAGATTAGAGTAGAAAGTGCCCCATGCACGGTGTACTATCAAGAGACAGCGAAATAAAGGAGTAATTTCTTGGAAGATGACTAGAGATAGAGCCGAAAGTGTCACAAGCATGTCGATTGACCAAAGCCTGTCAAGTTGTTGACTCCGAATGTACCCAATCCAGAAGTTCTTGATGACTTTACTTAACTATGAAAAAAATTGAGTTTTATGGAACTAACTTCTCATGATGGAAGTAGTCAAATATTAGGTTTTAGCAAAATTTATAACAAATTAACATTGTTTTAAAAATATTTAGTAATTTATCACTTTTTTTTAAGAATCTAAATGGTGTAATCGGCAAATGTTTTTATAGCCACGATTTATTTCTTACACTAAAATAGATTAGCATTGCCCATTCCGAAAATGGTTTCTAGGCATGGAATAAAGGCTCCTTAGGAAACGTTATCTAGTTTGATTTCAATGTACGCCTTTGGTTTTCTTCTCTAAGGATTTTTTCTACAAATTACTGTTTACTGATTGAGTGAGTCTATATGGTAGCTGTAGGTGATAATATTTGTCCCTACATTCCCATGAGTATTTCAAACTTGCCAGGAAACACACAAAAGAGGGGGGCTGGGGAAGACTTACCTCAACATCCTGAGGCACGGGTCTTTGTAGTCCAGTCATTTTTCTCTGCTAAAGTACTACACTGAAATTTTTGAATCATAAAGACCAAGACTATCTTCCTCTCAAGAAAATGAGTATCAAAGACTAGAAATGACTTGATTTAATGTCAGGCTGACTAGGAAATCCTCGTTAGGATAATATTAAAAAAAATTATTTGACATTTAAAAATTTCCACATCAGCATATAAATTAGTAAATTTTTTTTTTTAATGTATCAAAAACCAAAACAAATAATTCAAAAACTAAAATAATTCTAGTATCTCTTACATAATAAAAAACTGAAGAATTTTGATTTTTTAAAACTAAAATAATTCATAAAAAAAATTTAGTTGAAATTTTTCCCAAAAATAATAAATTTAGTTGTATTTGTAATTTGCCCCAAAAATAAATAATTTTTTTTAAACAAGTTTTCTCTCTCTCTCTCTCTCAAACCCGCTGGAGCCCCTGGATTTGTCTCTCTATCTCTCTCTCAAAACCGCTAGAGCCCCTGTATTTGTCTCTCTGTCAATCAAGCTTTAACATGATTTAAAGTTACTGGAAAAGCTGTATCAGATTGCGTGGAAGAGGGACATCTACGTGTTTCACATAGATTAATTGACCACAATGACCCCAGTATGGTTCCTTGAAGGTTCAGAGAGTTATTTTGGGCTTTACCCAGAAACTTCCATGACAGTGCAATTAATGAAAAATTATTGTATCAATCTCAGCAACCAAAAACATTTTAATTTCTGCTTCTCAAAAAAAAAAAAAAACATTTTAATTTTAAAGAGAGAGAGACTGACAGAGAGGAGATGACGGGCAAAACTTTTGAGAAGCAAACTGCATAATAATGCTGCGTAACGTGTCTAACCCGAATTTTTCTTTCTTTTTTTTTTTTCCACCCAACAGTATTAATGTCAGACAATCTCAGCCCTCATATTGTGTTGGGTTAATTCAAAGAGAAAAAGAGAATAGACTGACACAATTTTTGTGAAGAACAGTATAATTGTGAAAATTTTCAATCAATTATTTCCCTCACCAAGCACTCTGAGAAAGGGAGAGGACAAATAAGTTTGGCATGGTGTACGAAATTTTTAACCCTTTTTTTTAATGTTTTAAGAGCAGATTGCAGATCACGTATATGTAAAAAAATTTCCAAAAACCTTCGTCAGAGCATAAAAGAAAACAAACAACTTTTTATGATATTACTTTGTGACTAATTTTTTTCTTTTTGCTTAATATTGTGAACCATTCATCATTCATTATAAAGTTTTTTTTACATTATTTTTCACAAACTTTTTAAGTAAATTTTACATTACTTTTTGATCAGCTATAAAGATTTTTATTTTACGTTACTTTTTTACTAGCAATGACCTCGGTATGGTTCAATGAAAGTTCAAAGAGTTATTTTGGGCTTTACTCAGAAACTTCCGGGATATTGCAATTCTCTATGTAAAATGCGTGTCACTTTTAAAAGTGAGACTATATACTAAAGCCTAGCCTCTTGCATTCATTCCCTCACCCTCAATTCCTAGTTCGTCCTTCACTTTCCTCACTTTTTATATTGACACCGCTTTCACAGCTTTCTTTCTCCTCCTCCTTTCAACTTTTTTCAACTTTCTGCTCGTGAATCCCAATGGCCTCATCTCACCAACCCAAGGACTTTGATGTTTTCTTGAGTTTCCGAGGTGAAGATACTCGCCGTGGTTTTGTAAGCCATTTATATAAGGCTTTGGATAATCATGGTACTCAAACCTTCATTGATGATAATCTCCATAGGGGAGAAAACATTTCTGAAGAGCTTCTAAAAACCATTGAAAAATCAAGATCATCAATAGTTGTATTTTCTAAAAATTATGCATCCTCTAGTTGGTGTTTGGATGAACTTGCTAAGATTATGGAGTGTAGCATGGAGTGTACCAAAAAAGTGCTACCAATTTTCTATCAAGTAGATACATCTGAAGTTCGTAAGCAAACAGGGGATTTTGGAAACAAACTGACTGAGCTTGAAAAAAAAATTGAAGATAAGACAAAGGTACAAAAGTGGAGGGACGCTTTAAGTGAAGCAGCCAGTATTTCTGGCTTTGACGCCAAAACCAGGTATTTGTATTCTACTACGTATTCCTGTTTGTTGATCTTCAGGAGTTTTAATGGTTTTGTGATGTCCATTAAATTTTATTGTTAATTAAACAACAACTAGAATTAATTGTTAGCTTTTATTTTCACTTTAAATTTTACTAAATTATGAACGTAAAATTTTCTTGTCATATCTTTTATATAATTCTTTTTTTTTTTTTAATAATTTTGAGAAGAATCATATATACTAAGCTAGTTAGCTATAGATTAAAGATGGAAATAAAAGAACTTAATATTAAGATTACTTACCATTATTAATTAGGAATTTCACCCCTCATAATATTTGGAAAAATTTTAAATAAAAAAACTTAATTCATTTTTTCTAAGCATGTAGTGAGATCCAGTAAGATTATGTTGTCATCTAAGTGGACTTTTAATGCCACTTCATCCCAAAAGCTAATTGCTACCCAAAAAAATGAATTAAATAAAAATTTTCAATCTGAGTTACATGTCGCTTACTTCATCTAACAACACTTCAACTGTGATGTAAAAATTAAACATCTTGCATTCAGTTTATGTTATTTATTTTTCATAGTCCAACTTGTTACATGTGTCAATTAAATGCTTTGTGAATGATAGTTGCAGTGATTCTGAACTTGTCCAAAAAGTTGTTGAAGAGATCTTAAATTCTGAAATCATTCAGATGCCATCAAATGTTGCTACAATGCAAATGGTTGGAATAAATTCTCGCATAGAGGCGATGACAAAACTTTTAGATATTGAATCAAATGATGTACGCATGGTAGGGATCACTGGCCTTGGTGGAATAGGCAAAACTACAATTGCAAAAGCTATTTATAATAGCTTTTCAAATCATTTCAAAGCAAAAAGTTTTGTAGAGAATGTTAGAGACTTGTCAAAGACAGAGCTAGGCAAAATCCATTTACAAGAGACACTTCTTAAGGGTATCTCAGAGGATAAGAATTTAAGGGTGAGTACTATATATGAAGGAACCACAAGGATAAATAGAATTCTTCGCGTAAAAAAGGTTCTTGTCATTCTTGATGACGTGGATAATGCCGACCAGATAGAAACATTGCTCGGACAATGTGAAGGCTTTGCATTTGGAAGTAGAATCATTCTGACAACAAGAAATAAAAGCTTGCTAGTTAATCGAAATGGTCTTTCAACCTATGACTATGGGGTTAAGGAATTAGATAAAGACGAAGCTATTCAACTCTTTCGTAAGCATGCCTTCCCAAGTAACGAAGTCCCTGAAGATTATTTGGAACTTGAGAAACAAGCTATAAGTTATGCCAAAGGCCTTCCTCTAGCTTTAAAAGTAATGGGTCGTGATTTGTGTGAGAAACCTACAGATTATTGGGAAGATGCGTTAGATTTTTATAAAACAAATCCTCATGCAGATATTCAAAATATACTAAAAAGAAGTTATGAAGCATTAACCAAAAATGAAAAGAATATTTTCCTTGATATTGCATGTTTCTTCAAGGGATTTGACATGAGTTATAAAACGATTAAGTTTGCACTGAAAGCTTGTGGTTTAAACCCAGTATATGGTATTCGAAATCTTATTGCTAAGTGTCTCTTGACTATTGATCGATATAATTATTTGTCGATGCATGACTTATTACAACAAATGGGTATGGACATTGTTCGACAAGAACCAGGAAAGCTTGGGGAATGTAGCAGACTATGGTGTTATGAGGAAGCTCTTGATGTATTAAATGAAGATTTGGTATGTATTTTATTTTGATACACTTCCTCCTTTACTTCACATGAGAGATGTATTACACTTTTTCCCTTTTTTATTTATTTATTTTATTCTGAATAAGATTTTTGTTTAAAGTTTATTAACTATTATATGTTTTGGTGATTCACTTACCCTTTTGTTCAACTAGTTTTCAGATAAAACTCGAAGCATGATATTGTGGCCGCCTAAATCAGAACAAGTAGAGGTGCAAATAATGGCACGACTTTGTAAGATGAAAAATCTTAGATTGCTTTTGATTCGTAATGTAAGTTGTTGCAATGGACCCAATGGACCCCCTGAATGTCTTCCCAATGGATTAAGCTTTCTTGATTGGCTTGATTATCCATTTTCTTCATGGCCACCAAATTTTTTTCCTAAAAAACAGGTTGTGCTCAACATACCTTTTATCCCATTAAAGGAACCGGAACCCAAGCAGGTATGATCATTAGCATTTATAAATTATTATTTTTTCAAAGTTTTTAATTTTTAATTTATTCACATGTACTTCTTTAAAGGTTAAAACATGTTCTAACTTTCAAATTGTTTTCTACAGAATTTTGAATCTCTGACATGTATGGACATCAGTTTCTGCGATCTGATTACGAAAATACCTGACTTATCAATGACCCCACATCTAACGACATTGAGACTTGGATGGTGTACAAATTTAGTTGAGATTGATGACTCCGTGGGGCATCTTGATAAGCTTGAAGAGTTGGACCTTTGCGCTTGCAAAAAACTTGAAACTCTTCCGAACTGTCTCACAATGAAATCTCTTACAAATTTTGATCTGGAAGCCTGCGAGAGTATTAAGAAGTTCCCAAATATCTTGCACGAAATGGAAGGTGTTGGATCTTTACATCTTCAGGGGAACTGTACTAATGAATTGCCTCCATCATTTGGGAATTTGATTGGGCTTATGCGCTTACTTATAGAATTGAATTCGGGAGAGGTGCATCTTCCGGGTAGCATCTATAATTTACAGCATATAGAGTTTCTTTATTTTAGAGGCAATATCATATTTCCAAAGAATGTGGAGATTGATAGACAGCCAATGTGCAACTCTCTTGGTTGCTCTTCCAAATATGTTTTTCCAATGTTGGAAAGACTACTTATTTGGAACAATGAAATTTGCTCAGAAATAGAATTTATTTTGAATTATTGTTGCCCCCACACACTGGAAGAGTTAGAAATCTATGGCAGCAAAGTTGTTACCATCCCAGAAAGCATGAGCAGATTTGAGAGATTACATACGCTTAATATTACAGATTGCGATGAGTTTCGGGAACTCCCAGAAAGCATGGGCAGATGTGAGAAATTAGATACGCTTATTATTAGAGATTGCAATGAGTTTCGGGAAATCCCAAGGATTCCACATAGTATAAGAAATGTAGAAGTAGTAAATTGCCACTCGCTGGATTTACAATCATTGTTTCAGGTATATCTCTCTCTTAAAGATATTAAGAAACTATTTGTGTTACCTTCACAAATACTACATGATTTGCTAAGATGTAACTTATTGAATTTGCTAATTGCATGCAGCTGCTTCCAGAAATCATGGGGCTTCCACCAAATCTACCACCATGTTTAGGTGTAACAAGCCACATGTTTCCACAATCATTTACAATGCGTCCAACTTGGTCATGCCACCTTTGTGAATATAGATTTGAGGTAACAGGAGATGAGAATGATATTCCAAATTGGTTTAACCATCAAAGGGATGGAAATTTAATATCATTCTCGATTGGTCCCAAATTTCCAACAATTGCTCTCTGCATTGCTTTTGGAATACAAGATTCTTATTGTGAATTTCTTTATAATGTCATCATTTCCATCAATGGTAGTAAACGAACGTTTGAAGGAAAATTCATTGAAAACTGTAGGTGCTTTGGGCATCTGAGTTTTTGCTGTAGACGTCAGAGCTCATTGCAGGAACTATTTCGGGACTTGCAACTAACTGGTCGGAATCATGTTGAGATCCTCTGTGAAATTTTCCCTCTTCCTATTCCTTTTTCATCCAGAGAATGGATTGCTCCTATCGTTAAAAGGATAGGAGTCCATGTAGAATGCAATTGCCCTCCTCCTCAAAATCCCATTATCTTGCAATCAGGTTTGGGACTTCCAATGGATACAGAAAATGGATCAGACTTAGGTTTGGCATTTGACTCATCAAATGTTGATGGGTTTGATTTGGGCTCATCTTCAGTGGCCCAGCCCCAAGTAAAAAGAAAGAGTAAAAAAAGAAAAAGAAAGTTAAGGCCACGTTTTGGAACGTTGTTTAAACAACAATTTCCTTTGTTTAAAAAAAGAAAAAGAAAAGTGATGGTCTGATTTGTTTAAACAACTCAACTCAACTTCAAACTCAGATTAGATCGAATCCAAATCCAATGGCTATCATTTTCTCAGATCTCCACACCGATTCAGGCCTCAAATCTCTCGACGAGTTTCTTTCCGGGGACAATATCACCAAGGTATACGCTGCCGTTTTGGTGACTCTTTCCCCAATGTTTGCAAGTGGTACGACGCCGTTTCTTCCTAACTCGCTGCAAGGTTTGCTTTCTCACTCTCTCTCTCTTTTATTTATTTATTTTTGCAAATTCTGAGTGATGGTCTGATAATTGTTGCATACAGTGACGGGGTTTCTGATGCCCCACCAGGTTATTTCTTTTTATAGAAGATGATGCCCCACCAGGTTAAGTTTATTATCACTCTTAGTAAGGCTTGATGTTGCTTCTTTTATTGGTTTGTCATTGCTGAACTATGATTTGTTTTTATTATTTATTTTTTTGGTTATCAGTATTATCTCACAAAATTTTCTGTTTTAATACCTTTGGTAATATGCTATTCTGTATTTTTCTCAATCAACTTTCAACTTGGTGTTATTCTTTTCCTTGGCTGCCAAATAGAGGTGAAGATTATTATCTGATTTTACAATTTTGTAGGGAATGATTCCTTAGTATTGTTGGAATAGACATTTTTTAAGTCTATGACTTCTTTTTTATTATGGTTTGGACTTTGGACTATTGTTGCATTTTTTTTTCCTAATTTTTTTAAATTCTCTAATAATTTCCTAGACTCTCACTCATTGAATTTTGGTGTGTGTGTGTGTCTGTAAAAGATGCTTATGAAAATCCAGGTATTAGCAAGTTGATCAAGATGTTGGTTTCATGTAATGGTGTCTGTAAGATTTTCTTTTCACAAGCCTATAAAAGACTAATAGAGATTTATATTTACTTTGATTTAGAATTTTTCTGAAGTTGCAAAATTTTAAAGAACTCTAAGAAATTTTAAATTAAGATCTTTTGAACGAACATACCTTAATAGATCTTTCCCAATTTTCAAAGATTTGTTTCTTATATAAAGAATGACAACCATGATGAAAGGAAAAATTACCAAACTCTGGACATTGAGGACTATGAGCTGGGACTCTCTCTCTCTCTCTCTCTCTCTCTCTCTCTCTCACTCAATACTACCTATGGGTAGAAAAGATTGGTACAATCAATTCATGACTTCCCAGAACTAGATTTTATTTCAAGTATACAATTTTGTTTCCAACACTGTTTCAATGTATATTATTTTCTGTTATGCTCACCTGCTGACTAATGTGTTCTATTATAGAATGATCTTCTGACTTTTGACTTTTTATGTAAAAGTCTTTTTTTTTTTTTTTTTTTGTTCTTGTATCATGTGTTCTTGTATTTACATGATAAATATAATCACACAAGTTATTCCTTTGAAGGGTAAAAATATTAGCAATTTAGCCCTGGTCAACCATCTTCCTAGAAGTTGGCTTCCAATTAGATATATAAATTTGTGTGCAATGATGCATCTATCTATTGAGAAATCTTATGCACGAATCGGTATTTTTCCAGTTGAACATGTTTTTAATACATTTCTGCTTAATTTGTTTGCCTTAAAACTCATTGCTACACATGTTTTTTTTTTTTTTTTTCCCTTCAAATGTTGCAGGCTAAGAACCTACATTTTTTTAGCGTGCAAATTCTTCATTATATAGGCATTTACATGATCTTTTCACTCTCTACCATCAATGTAAAAGTCTTTATTTGTCTTTGCAGGCTGAGGACTTGGTATAAGTTTTTTTAAGGTGTATTGGACAATTTAATTGGCTTGATCCATTCAAAGAAGATAACAAAAGAAAATAGAAAGAACATTTTTGCAGTTGGTGATTCTTCTTCTTCTTTCCATTCAATATTTATAATTTTACTTGTTGATTTGATTTTTGATAAATTCAGAACTTTTCAATTTAGCACGTGTATTTGGAATCTGAATTACATACTAGAAGATATTTATTGTTTATCTAAGTATTATACGTATGATTCTAAATCATAATATTCATTTGAGGGGCATCAAATTTGAACGGTTTTAGACCCCTTAAAAACAACCAGATTGCGTAGCCTAGATTAATTAGCAAAGTTGTTACTTAGTCAAATTAAGCAATTCTAGGTTAAAGCAATCAAATAATCATATCATCCATATAAAACATATAAAGCAGCGGAAAAATAAATAACACATAGTATGATCACCCAGGAAACCACACGGAAAAACCTGGGGAGGATTTTACCCACCGATCCTCAAGGCAAAACGGAATCCACTAAGAAAGAATTGAAGTTCTTACAAAAGGACTTACAAGCTCCCCGCTTGACTTCCTAATGCTACCCACCAGTAAAACTTCCTGACACGACCACGCACAGGCTCCGAGTCCACGGACTACTTCTTTCTTTGTATTCCTCTTCAATCAGCTACAAGCACCCACGCATGATATTCTTTAAGCTTCAAAGGCAGCAACCAAGTTGATCATCAAGATGTTGAAGTAATCTCTACCTTGAAAACCCTAAACTTTGTGTAAAGGAAAGCTCCTCTAGATCTCACAAGAGATTTACACAAAACCGCAATGTATGAACAACAATACAACTTGTGCAACTCTGAAAAACGTGGCTAGGGTTTGCCTTATATACCTAGGGCAAAAACATAAAACCCTAAACGTTTAAAGAGTTAGGGCTGAGTTGGAAATTCTGCAGAAAACGCATCTGGGCCGATTTTCGATCGATCGAGTCTAACCTTCGATCGATCGAGTCAGGCCGAAATGCCCCAATGCATCTGCAGTTACTCGATTCCAACTTTACAATATTTTATCAACTTTGAGCAAGCCTAAACCAGACTCAACATATTGTTTTGATCATGGTTTGCCAACATTACAAATTAGAGTTCTAAATACATAAATCCCTAAACCTTTAGAATCTAACAAACTCCCCCTTTGGCAATCCGTGACAAAACACAAATTAAAATCTCAAAGTTTACAAGTAAAAAGCCCTTTACAAAATAATGCTCATAAACTCAAATTCAACCTTAACTACTATCCATCGGTTGCAAGTGTAGACAGCAGCTTTGTTGAATCAACCTATATATTCCTGAAATACTCAACAAACGCATGAACGCATGTGTGACAGAAAATAGTATATAAACAGGTATAACATTCTTGTAAGATTCACACAACACAAAATAAAGAGATATATCAATGAATCAGCTCATAAATATAAATCAATTAGCAGTGAATCATAAGACAACAAGAATTAAATAAAAAATATGTATATTAAAATATCCATCAATGTTACTCCCCCTAACATGAATATCCCTAAAAATGATATACAAAGTGAAGCACCTAGGTACAATCTAATAAACTCCACACAAAAAAAAATATCATCTCCCCCTAACTACAAAAAACTCCTCTCTACAAGTCAAAATATCCACTCTCCCTTTTTGTGACGGAATGCCAAAGGGCAATCACAAGTCGCCATCAAAAGGAGGTGGTGAGGGTGAATGTAGGCACGCAAGGTCAGCTCGCAGAGCTCGCATCTCATCAAGTAAATCCACCAAAATCTGACCATGAGTCGCCTGAACGGTCATGACAGTCTCCAGGGTACGACGAACATCGAAGTCATCCGAAGGAGGTGGAGGAACAGCAGCAGCAGCCACATCAGGATCAAGAACAGCCTCACCAGTAGGACCTGTGGAAGAAGAAGGAGGAGGAGGAGCGCTACTAGACGGATCAGACCTAGGGTGTTTAGAACCAGCTCGAAGATGAGCGGCCCTCTGTCTAAGAAAAGACGCACCTATAGGAGCAATCACATGAATAGGCTCAGAAGTAGGGAAATCCTCTAAACCAAGATAAAGTAAAATCCTATGAATGAAAATAGGATGAATAAGAGCATGAGCTGTAGATGAAGTCCTATAAACTTCGTTCAAAGAACGAAGAAAAAGATGAGGAAAACTAATAGGAGCATCAGTAACTAGAGCATACAAAAATACACACCTCTCAAGAAGAATGGTGTGCAGATGAGAAATGGGCCAGAGAGAGTGACAAGCTATCCTAAAGAAGAGATAGATAGTCTCAGTAAGCTCAGCGGTGGTGATCCTAGGATCAGAACCCCACTGGATAGAAGACCCAGTGATGTAAGACATGACATCACTCAACTCTGGTGACTCATCATAGGGATAGACAGGATGCTGTACCAAAGGTACCTCAAGAGCATCAGCCACTACCTGAGGAGTAATGGAGTACTCTACGCCTCATATCCAACTCCTAACTAGGGTGTTGGAATCATAGATGCGGATAGAGATGTTCGAGAAGAACTCTCTAATCAAGGTAGCCGGAGGAGGAGGATTAGACACAGCAAACAAAGGAAGCCAACCCCTATGCTCAAAGTTTGCCCTAATGGCAGGATCAAGCTCATCTAGAGTGACAGAACGCTCAGCCCAAATCTTCCTCTTAAGGTTCAGAGTCTCATAAATCTCTTGGTTTTTCTCACTAGGGAACCTCTCACTATCAAAAGAAGGTGGGGGTGGAGAAGGAGAGGGAATAGTCCTACGGGCTCTAGTCTTCCTAGGCATGATGCTAAGGAAAGGACAGAGACACACAGAGAAAACCAAAAGAACAAAAGAGAAACAAAACCAAAGGCAAACTGCAAGTTAGCACAAAAAAAAAAAAAAAAAAAAAAAAACAATATAGAATAAAAATCTATATGATGCATGAACAATAACAATGTTATGATGCATGAACTAATGTAGTAAACAAGTTCAAATTAAGTTCAATTTCACAATTTTGGCATGAACATAGAGTTTCTTAACAAAAACCCTAAAAATTTGAAAACCACTTGAAAAATTTTGCACCAAATTGATGAATTAAGCTTTACAAGTGTTAAACAATAGATTATAATACCTAATTTCATCAATTCCACATGCCAATTTCATCAATTAAACTCAATTTCACAAAAAGCCCCAATTCGGACCAAACATAAACCATAGAATTTGCAATTGTTCACAAAACTCAAAATTGATCAAATTAAACAACAAGGAACTAGTATATGATGTGTCCCCACAAAAACCCAATGATCAATTGCAAGAAAAATAGCTTAAAACAATTAGAAAATCCCAAAATGCTATGTCCGAAAATCACCCTTAAAATGCATGAAAAATGCATGAAATAAGGAAATAAACTTAAAAAGGAAGGTCAAAACAGACTTACCGGCTTGAGGAGAGAGATTTCTTGCAAAAAATCTGAAGGAAAACGACAAAAAATGGAACTATTGAGCTTGCCAAGTCGGAGAGAGAAAAGACTTTGAAAAAAAACTTTTGAAAAAATAATTTGAAAAAGTCAGATCTGAAGTTAAAAAAAAACCTTTTCCACGATCTTCGATCGATCGAAAATTACATTCGATCGATCGAATGTGACAGTCATTTTAGAACAATCTAAGGCACTTTTTTGATTGATCGAAAATCACAATGGATCGATCGAAATGGGCAGAGGCTCACTAAAATTTTGAGAAAAATCACTGTTTTGAAAAATGCAAACCCAATTTTGAAAACAACTCCTCAAAGTATTTGAACAAAGAAATCAAAATGCATGAGTATGAGATGGAATGCTTTTTCAAAAACCCAAAATTTTTAACCCAATTTTCTCAAAAATCAGTTTCAATCATTCTTCCTTTTTAATTTTCTCAAGCAACAAATATGTTGTGCACAAATCTCAAGATATTTTCAAACTTGGTTGGTCATACCAAAAACACACACATTAGCATGTACAGAGTTTAACAAAGATTAACTTGTGTAGTGTGTGAAACTAGCAAAAACTTGAGATACATGTGAGGTGATATGTGAATAGCAATCAAACATAAAGTCTACACAATTCATCACATAGAATTTAAAAGAGACTATCACCTAAAGAGTTACATCCTATAACTCCCACATCTCCTAGATCAAAAGCTTGCAATCATGTAAGTTTCTTTCATTTTTGCCTCTTGTTTATGTGAAATGACATTCAGCCTAATAGTACACTCTAGTTTGAATTAAGTGAATTGGCATCAAGCCTAATAGTACACACCAGTTTTAATTTAAATTGAGGCTACACCTTATGTTCTTTTTGTGCATGTGTTACACTTTCTCGAGCACAAAATCTTATGATATGCACTAAGGTGTTCATGATTGGCTAGAGAACAGTGGTGAGATGGTTATTTATGCCTTTCTCAAAAGGATCAAGTCCGATAGTCAAAGAACAAGTGACTTCATGATTAAGGCAAAGTGATTAACAACCACACACATCTTTCCCACACAACATGCACTACAAAGTTTCAACTAGTCAAGTGCAGTAAATAAGCTCATCAATGTTAAACAAGGTACACAACACATGACATGTGTGAAAAGATTGACCAACCTTATTTTCAAAAATCAAGAAAAATAGTGTTTAACATAGTTTTTGCTTTCTCCTTTTCCTTTTTTTTTTTTTTTTTTAATTAAAAGAGAAAACAAATAAATCCTAGAATGAAATGCAATGCAAGTCCTAGAACAAAAAAAAAAAAAAAAAAAAAAAAACACACAAACCAAAGAACAATGGTCACAGAGGATAGAGCAATGAAGCACAAGGACCATGTCAGAAAGACTTAATTGGGACGAGTCTTTTGCATCCAAAGCTTTTTAGATGCAACACGAGCATTGGAGTTCTTATTCACATTAGAGTGATTCCCAACTCCAGAATTGGAATAAAGGTTTAACGCATTTACCAATTCACCAATTAGTGCCATAGGATCTTGTGCTTGAGGCACAGGCACTTTTGGTTTCTTTGCTCTCTTATCAGCTTGAAGCTTGAAACAGTTAGGACGAATGTGTCCAGACTTTCCACAGTAATGACAAACCCATGTAGGTTTACCATGCATCTTGTCCTTAGATGGGGTAGGCTTCTTAGGTTTAGATTCTCTTAAATCTACCCTAGTCTTCTTAGGTGGTGAAACTTCTACAGGTTTAACAACCTCACTCACAGGGAGTTTAATGGTTTCACTCACAACCTTACTCACGAGAGGTTCAGAAGAAGAAGAAGAAGGAACAAAATTTGTGGAATGTGGTCCAGAATCAAAGATGCTTTCAACATATCCTAACCCAGCTTTATCAGAAGGATGCTTTTGAACATTCAACATGTGATCAAGTTTAGAACTAGCAGATCTAGTAACAGATAAATCATGTTCCAAAGTTCTAACTTTATCAAGCAAAAGCATGTTTTCAGATTTAACATTATTCAAAAGCTCATTAGCATCAAACAGTTTGACAAGAAAATTCTTCTTTTCAAGCTCAAGAGCATCAAATTTTTTCAGGCCTAGATCAACTTTCATAGCATCCTTTGCAGCAATTTTGCAAAGTTTGTTGTAGGCCTCTTGAAGATCTGCATCTTCAGAGAGTTCCCCATCAGCAGGGTTCTCCTCAGCAGATATGCTTTCATTGACTACAACAGTAGCAGTGAAAGCAATGAAGTTTCCATCTTCGTCACAACCGGACTCATCATCAGAAACTTCATTATCACTAAGGGTTACAGCCATAGCTTTACCCTTATTTCTCAAGAAAGTAGGACATTCAGATTTGACATGACCATACCCTTGACAACCAAAACACTGAGGACCCAAAGGATTGTTTGAAGATTGACCTACTTGTTCTCTAGGTTTTTCAAAATTATTAACCTTAGTGGGATCATTCTTCCTAAAGTTTCTAGGTTCAGCAGTGTTGGTATTCCTTGCCTTCCTATTAGTGTTTCTGAGGAAATTTCTAAAGTTCTTGGCAAGGTAAGCTATCTCTGTAGCAGAGAGCTCATCATCAAATCCACTAGTCTCAACATCATCAACAGACTTAAGAGCCATTGATTTGGATTTGGTAGTCTTTGGTAGGTCAAACTCATAGGACTGAAGAGATCCTACAAGCTCATCCACAGGGATGGAGGATGTTGATGGAGTCAACATCCTTACTCTCAGTAATGGCTGTCACTTTGGGTCTAAAGTCTTCAGTTAAGGATCTAAGTATCTTCCTAACAACTTTAGGTTGATCATAGACTTCACCCAAATTATAAGCAGAATTAACAATATCATTAAGTTTAGCATAAAACTCATCAAATGTTTCATCATCAGACATTCTAATGTTTTCAAACCTAGAAGTTAATTGCTGCAATTTGTTTATCTTAACAGCCTTTGTGCCTTCATGCACAGTTTGGAGGATTTTCCAAGCAGTATGAGCAACCTCAACATTAGAGATCCTCTTAAATTCCTCCATTGAAACAGCATTGAAGATGGCATTCATAGTTTTGCTATTGAAGCCTGCTGCTTCTTTTTCAGAAGTTTGCCTCTCACTCACAGGAGTAGTGGGCTTTTTCCATCCGTATTCAACGGAATTCCAAACCCTCTCATCTATGGATTTCAGGAATGCTTTCATCCTTACTTTCCAGTAAGCATAGTTGTTCCTATCAAAGTGAGGAGGAACAAACAGAGAGTGTCCATGCTCCATGACAACAGGGGTCAAGGATCAGCTCAGAGATAAACAATCTCAAACAAAAGAGCAACCTGCTCTGATACCACTTGAACGGTTTTAGACCCTTTAAAAACAACCAGATTGCGTAGCCTAGATTAATTGGCCAAGTTGTTACTTAGTCAAATTAAGCAATTCTAGGTTAAAGCAATCAAATAATCATATCATGCATATAAAACATATAAAGCAGCGAAAAAATAAATAACACATGATATGATCACCCAGGAAACCACACGGAAAAACCTGGGGAGGATTTTACCCACCGATCCTCAAGGCAAAACGGAATCCACTAAGAAAGAATTGAAGTTCTTACAAAAGGACTTACAAGCTCCCCGCTTGACTTCCTAATGCTACCCACCAGTAAAACTTCCTGACATGACCACGCGCAGGCTCCGAGTCCACGGACTGCTTCTTTCTTTGTATTCCTCTTCAATTAGCTACAAGCACCCACGCTTGATATTCTTTAAGCTTCAAAGGCAGCAACCAAGTTGATCATCAAGATGTTGAAGTAATCTCTACCTTGAAAACCCTAAGCTTTGTGTAAAGGAAAGCTCCTTTAGATCTCACAAGAGATTTACACAAAACCGCAATGTATGAACAACAATACAACTTGTGCAACTCTGAAAAACGTGGCTAGGGTTTGCCTTATATACCTAGGGCAAAAACATAAAACCCTAAACGTTTAAAGAGTTAGGGCTGAGTTGGAAATTCTGCAGAAAACGCATCTGGGCCGATTTTCGATTGATCGAGTCTAACCTTCGATCGATCGAGTCAGGCCGAAATGCCCCAATGCATCTGCAGTCACTCGATTCCAACTTTACAATATTTTATCAACTTTGAGCAAGCCTAAACCAGACTCAACATATTGTTTTGATTATGGTTTGCCAACATTACAAATTAGAGTTCTAAATACATAAATCCCTAAACCTTTAGAACCTAACAAAATTATATTAGCTTCTCTATCTCATACACACCAGTTTATGTATCAACCATGAACCATCCTATTTTATTACACTAAAAAAGACAGATTCTTGATGAGAAATAGTATATAAGTATATTTGTAAGCCCAATTATAACAAAGAACAAAGAAGCAAATGTACCCCATTTTTATTTATTTATTTTTTAATATTATTAGTCATTTTTTCCAGCATAAAGAAAAGCAACATTTTAAAAAGATCAAGCAGAGGAGAAAAATATAAAATACTTTGAAAGCTTGGAGTGCAATATAAAAGTTTGGAAGTCATCCAAGAAAATGTGCTTCTCAACAAAGGATGACATCTAGTGATAGTATTGAACATATCTGAAAATAGGAAACATCAATCACATAATCTTGCAAGATTTGGAATCCCATAACTTGAACTTGATTAAAAATTCAATACTTTCCTTGTGTCAGATCAAAAACAGGAAACATTAATCACATGGTAGCCAATAATATGTGGTTCTTGGGAAGAATGATGCAGTGATGCTTGAGATACATGCATGTTGTTTTGGGTTTGGAGTCTGGATGTCCTAATTTGTTTTTGTTTTATGCGTAGGGGCATGACATTTTGTAATTTTCTTTGTATTTGTTTCAGATTTGGCTGGTCAAAATGGACTTTAGCTTGTATCTCCACTATGACATTCTCAGATCTGGTAAACATAAATTCAACTGGCCTTTTCAGCATTATAGATGGTTAAGTAAGGGGGATCCTATAACCCTTCTCTTATGTTTCTTTTTTGTTATGAAGATGCTGAAAAGGATGATTGCAAGAGCAGCAAAAGGCATTCTTATTGTGTTTCAGGTGGGAATGGAAATTGAGATTTCAAACTTCATTATAGATGCTCCCTGCATCATCTTCGATTGGAAATTTAACTGAGCTTGGATATCTTAGTTTTCTTCTTTTTTGCATTGAGACACTTCTGCATTAAAAAAGAATATGGGTTCAAATGAATTGGTTTGAGCGGAAGATGAATTGGCAGCTTTGTAGGCTGTTAGGTAGGTTCTCTTCCCATGCGAAATTAACTTTATTAATTGCTGCAAGATTATTTTTTTTAGGCTGCTTGGAATTTGATGATTGAACAAATGTGGACATTAAATTGAAATGCATTTAACTACGTATTTTCTTTCTTTCTTTAGTATGCTGACATAGGTGGTTTATATGTATGATAAATTGAAGTGCATTTTCCATTTTTGTGTTTGATTTCATTCTAAGTATCAGATCAAATATTTACAAAATTGCAGAAAAAAAAAAAAGACGTTTTCCATTCTGATAAATTCCCTTTTCAATTTTCTTGTTACAAGGCTTTAATTATTGTTTTTTGCAAACGCATTTGTAATTATGTTAACAAGCCAGTGATATGAAAGGTGGAGGAGCCCTATCTCTGATCTATTTGTAATCATGCATTAGGACAAGTTAACACTCAAAATGTAGTTGTATCGCTTCTATTTGAAGTTGAAATAAATCTTGTTCTTTTGCACTAGCTATGTGATATGTTCTTCTCTCCTATTTCTTGTAGTTCAATAGGCTAGACATGATCTTCATTAAGGGACCCTTTTGTATGCTAATTACCTTTGGTTCTGTACCCAAATTGAGTGTCATGATTTTTTGGTTTAAGTTATTTTTGTGTTTTATGTAGTTCTCAATATATGGTGTTTAAAAAAACTGAGAGTAAGATTTCAATTCAGTTCAGGCAAGGATTATTAGGAAATGACTTACCATAAAATAAAATAAATTTAAAAAATGACCTATTAAATCATGAAGATATTGTTAGAGTTGTGTATAATATTCTTGTACTTTTGTTATTCAGGTATCACTTTGAATGAATACATTTGTGACATTATGTACACAAATATGGGCAATTATATCATTTGTTTGTTAATGGATGGTATATATGCAAAAATATCTAATATAAATATAATAAGGCAGAAACATCTAGTGAGGCTCTACCACGATTTTGAACTGTTTGTGAAATTTAAGATTTATAAGATAAAATGATGTGATTGTAGAGGAGAGTGGGCGGTCAAGATAGAGGAGGAGAAAGTAGAGCAAAGCCACAAAGTTCAAGTCATTACACTAACTTGTATATATTTGGTGTGGTTCTTTTAGGTGCAGAGAATGATCAATCCTTTGCCAGTAATGAGCTTGATGAAAGAGTATACATGCATAAAGGGTCTCCTCAATTAGAATGGCTTTTCTTGGGATGAAATTTGCAAAACAGTGGCATTGTGGTAGCTGATGTTTAGCTTTAAGAAGCTTATATCAAGGTGCCATTCTATCCCATTAGTAATTTTGCAAGGATAAAGGGTTTTCCTCTATTTGTCACTAAAGAGCACCCCAAAGCATAGCATACAAACTTGTATTCTTTTCCCCTTTGATGATATGATATTACTTCTGTATTCCTTTAGTAAACTGAGTGTGTATTTGATCATGTTGATACTATAATAATCATGGGATGAAGTATATATGATAATATTGATACTATAATAATCAATGAAGTGGATAATTTTGAGTAGCTTTCGTTTAAAAATGACATTTTGTAGGAACACTCGGATGCAACTGCATACAAATATAGGGGATCTCATATTTCTGATTTGTGCTTGATTTATGGTAATGAAAGTCAGAATGGAAAATCAAGTTGTTTGGACATGAAAATGGAGGTCAACATTAATGCCCTTTGGATGGGATTGACGATAACTTAGGATATGCAATATCCAACTAGGGAGTTTGAAATATCTTACCAGGGGAAAAATGAAAGTTTGCAACTTCTGAAGCCTTTGCATGTTCTCAAAAATTTCAGAGATCATCATGGGAGAGATACAAGAAGCACATAAAGAAAGACCATGAGTAGTCAAAACAAATGTGGTTACTCAGAAGGACAAAGACTACAATTGAATAAAATGTATTGATACAACACTTCAAACTGTTCTTGAAATTGATGAGAAGCTCTTTTTGGAGGGTTTTTGAGAATTGGCACGCCTTTCCATTGAAGGTAACCAGCCTAAACAGTTACTGCAACTAGTGATTCTTAATTTATTTTATATGGTTCCCGATGATGAATCAGCTTCAATTAGAACTAAGCTACAACTTAGCATATGATATTCTTTGAATATTTTTGAAAAATATACTACTAAATTCGGTCACTAGACTAAAGCTGCTTCTCTTCACTAAATGAAATTCTTTAGGAATTTAAAAGTTACCCTACTTTGAACATGATTGCAATAAAGTTCATCTATAAATGAAAATTCACAAAGTTTACTTTTAAAATTTTCTTCCAGGTCTTGACTACTATGTTTGATAACCATAAGGGCAATCCTCAAATAATTGTTGACATATTTGCATCACTTGGAATGAAGGTCCCTGCTGGTAAAAATGGCCCTTATGTGCGGAACATCTTTTTTTTGGCATTAGTTCTTGGTATGTAAGACTTGGTATTAGTGGCAAAAGATATATTTCTTACTATATTTAGCCATAAATAATGTATATTTGAAGGTACAAGGAGGCTGAAAAATCATTATAGATGAATCATTTCAGTTTTGTTAATAAGTTGAACAAAATTGTCAAATTCACACTTTCATTTTTCTTTATAAAGATGATTGTTGTTAACTTCCTACTAGACTCATATTCCTGCTGGACTTCAAAGACTTTCTTTTCCCTTTTCCTCTTTTTACTAATATAATATAATTGAAGCTAATTCTTCAAAATGTATAGCACAAGATTCAAGGTTATATATAGCACAAGGTTCATGTGGGGGAGCATGAGGTCCTGGCATGTTTGTAGTTTTACTGATGCCTTTTCTTTCATATGTGGTTTGTCGCTCGATTTTTAATCTTTAACTCATTGTTGTGATAAAGAAACCTTTGCCATTGACTCATTATTAGTTTGAGTAGATTGATCTTTGTGATACGATGCTACTAATTTGATTTTAAATATTTCAAAATGTATATGTTTTTTTGCTCTAATTATTAAATTAGTTTACTTTTTCTTTATAATATATGTACAACATTCTCCAAAACCATCTTAATAAAACATAACAGTATTATCCGTGCATTGCACGGGCAACTTACTAGTTATATTTTAATAAATGGTGAAAAGAAATATTGAATCAAGCGTAGGGATATATTTGAAAAAGAGTATTTTTTTTTTCTTTTACTATTTGATCAGATGAAAAAAAGTAGTTAAATACAAAAAGTGGAGGTTAATATAACGTTGAATCTCTTAGTAAATATTAATTATGTTACATAAAACTTGTCTTGACTTATTCATAGTGGCCTTAGTCCTTATTAGATATTGGTTGTTGGCTGTTGAGGTACAATTTATTTCTCATGCCAAGTGTCCCAATCCTATTTAATCACATTTATTTATTCACCAAAAAAATAAACAAAAGTATCAACCATAAATTACTTTGGGCCTCCATGAATATTTCTCATCCCATTGGCTCATAAATATTTCCTATCTCATTATCACAATTCAAACCTGTTAGGTTCTAAGGTCTTAGGATTTTATGTATTTAGAACTCTAATTTGTAATGTTGGCAAACCATGATCAAAACAATGTATTTAGTCTTATTTAGGCTTGCTCAAAGTTGGTTTATTATTGTAAAGTTGGAATCGAGTGGCTGCAGAAGTACTTGGGACTTTCGGCCTGGCTCGATCGATCGAAGGACAGGCTCGATCGATTGAAAATCGCACAGGTTGATTTTTCTGCAGAATTTTCAACTCAGCCCTACCTCATTAAACGTTTAGGGTTTTATGTTTTTACCCTAGGTATTTAAACTAAACTCTAGCCACGTTTTTAGAGGTGCTCCATATTGTATTGTTGCTCATACATTGCTGTTTTGTGTGAATCTCTTGTGAGATCATTGTGGAGCTTTCCTTTACACAAAACTTAGGGTTTTCAAGGTAGAGATGATTTCAACATCTTGACGATCATTATAGTTGCAACCATTGGAACTTAAAAGAAAAACAAGCGGGGAGCTTGTAGCTGATTGAAGAATTCAAGAAAGAAGGAGTCCGTGGATTCGGAGCTTGCACATGGTCGTGTCAGTAAGTTCTACTGGTGGGTAGCATTAGGAAGTCGAGCGGGGAGCTTGTAGTCCTTTTGTAAGAACTTCAATTCTTTCATAGTGAATTCTGTTTTGCCTTGAGGATCGGTGAGTCAAATCCTCCCCAGATTTTTACCGTGTGGTTTCCTGGGTGATCATATCATTGTGTTCTTTATTATTTCCGCTGCTTTATATGTTTTATATACATGATATGATTATTTGATTGTTTTAACCTAGAATTGTTTAATTTGACTAAGTAACAACTTGGCTAATTAATCTAGGCTACGCAATCTGGTTGTTTTTAAGGGGTTTAAAACCTTTCAAGTGGTATCAGAGCAGGTTGCTCTTTTGTTTGAGATTTTTTATCTCTGAGCTGATCCTTGACCCCTGTTGTCATGGAGCATGGACACTCTTTTTGTTCCTGATAGGCCACAAATTGAATGACCCCTTGTGATTTAAACTAATTAATTAATTAAGCCAAGTTATTAATTAATCAATTTATCATGCAAACGCGTGGCAGCACAAACAAATCACCAAAACTAAATATGCAGCGGAAAAATAAATAACTCGGTGATTTGTTCACGAATGGGGAAAACCCTAATGGCAAAAACCCCACCGGGTGATTTTCAGGTCACCACTCCCGAAACTCCACTATTATCAAATCAAGCAGTTACAAGTAAAGGAATCCCAAGTACCTTACCAACCTACAGTTGAACCCTTACCCCAATACCCAATTGGACTTGATCTGTAGTGATAGTTCCCCCTTTTAATGCACGGCTCCCAAGTACGTGACTAACTAGATGCGCGAATCCTAGTACGCAACTTCAAACACCAACTTTAGAAAGAGAGGTTGGCTGCAAAGTTCTTCAGTTCATTCTTTATGATGAATAACACGAAGATGCTTGGTTACTGAAAGCTCGAAAATGTGTTGAAAACACACGAGCGGTTTAGACCCCCAAATTAAAATTACGGCTTGGTTGATTTTACACTAACTTAATGATAAGTGCGGAATAGTGTAAACACAAGCGTATAAGCAATACAACTACTCTAATCCATATTTAAAGCAACTCAGCAGTAAAAATGAAATAAACAAGAGTAGGGAAGAAGGATGCAAACACAGATAACACCGAGACGTGTTATCGAAGAGGAAACCGAAGAACTCGGCGAAAAACCTCTCCGCCGCCCTCCAAGCGGAAATCGATCCACTAGACAATCAGTTGGGATACATGGGTTAGCAAGAGACCCTCCAAGCCTAATCTACCCGATGTACCTAAGCCCTCCAAGCTCCTACTCCAACAAGGCTTCTCGGAACCGTGTCTTGTCTAGCTCTCCGGATCCCGCAACAAGCTCCATGTTGCATCTGCCATCCTTGGCTTCTTCCAATGCTTCCCAATAGCTCCAAAACACTCTCTACACTCTGAATGTGTGTGAGTTGTGTTTGGGTACAAATCTCCTCTCAAGGTATGATAATGGGAGAGGGATGGAGAAGAGGCTACAATGATTTCTCACTAAGGAGGAGTAGCTCTCTCTCAAAAGATGGGTGGGTGAGTTGTAGAAAACCTATCTAGGGTTTTTCTCTCTGAATAGCCACACTTGACATTTGTGGGTAATGAGGGTTTATATAGTATGGGTGAAGGGTAAGAGAGTCATCCTTAAAAATCCTCCAGGCAGAATGTTTCGCGACTGTCTCGCGGGAAGGCCTTACCAGCGAGACACTCGCGAAAATGACAGCCTGGCATGACTCTTCAGCTTCCAGCACGTGCAGGGCACATGCACCATTTCGCGGGATGCGTAGTAGCGAGATACTCGCGAAAACCCTTCAGTCTTCAATTTCTTGAGTCTTCACACTCTCTCTCTCTCACACATAACCCTTACAATAAATCCCACAATAAATACAGGGTATACAAGATTGAAATCAATTACAATCAAATTTGGCACGGAATAAAAGCCAACAAAAAATATAGTTGTAAATAACAACTTTACAATCTCCCCCTTTGGCTATTCCGTGACAAAACCCTAAAACAGACTCTAGACTTAAACGTGAGTTTGGGAACAAAGGCAAAACTCACTCACACCTAATTCTAGATTCTGATAAGCTTTTGAAACATATGAACAAGTATCTCCTGAAACACAACAACACAATAACATTATTGTATGCAGAAAAACTTGAAGTGCATATGGAGCAAATATAATGTGATCATGCGAGATGGAATAAAACAATAAACCATGGCAAGATCAAACAAGCAATCACTATACAAAAGTGATCACTATGTTCATTTACACAAGAAATGAACATTCGGACATGCAAAATGATAAGCTCATTTGACGAGAATCATTTGCAAGTCCAACACTCAACCAATGCAAAATACACGAAGTATTTGCATCTAGGAACAATCCTACTAGGGCACAAGAGTATTCATCACTCAACCAATGCATAGAACGTATATGCATCTAGGAACAATCCTACAAGGGCACAAGAGTATTCATCACTCAACCAATGCATAGAACGTATATGCATCTAGGAACAATCCTACAAGGGCACAAGAGTGTTCATCACTCAACCAATGCATAGAACGTATATGCATCTAGGAACAATCCTACACGGGCACAAGAGTGATGTACTTGAAGTAAAATGCATGACATTGAACAACAAGCAAACATGCATAAAGGTTGCATAAGCATGGTATATCAAATGCATGGCACAAACCACAAAGACCTACAAACTATGCATGAAACAAACCCTTAAAGCTTACATAAGCAACATGGGTACAAAATATAAAGTACTTCCCTATCATATCACTCCCCCTATCATGAATCATAGGAGCTGTGATGAACTTGGAACATATATACTTGTAACCTGAAACACTTGCACAAAACACATTAGACCCTCAAGGTAAAGCAAGTAATGAACGGACAAGTATAATGTAACAAGTAAATTGCGATCAAGTAAACATGATGTGAAACATGTGAGCAACTTGATCATACACCAAACAGTCATATGGAAATGACAACAATGATCATAAAGCAAAGAAAGTGATCATCCGAATATGCAACCAATAAAGCACAATAGCATAAGGATAAAAGCATGTCCAACACATAAACACTATGCAATGAGAGCAACAAAGCATATCAAAGCATCATAAAGCACCAAGAAAACAAGCATAAAGTAAATTAAGGTTTTCTCAAAAAGAATGCCTTCTCCCCTTGGTATATGCATCTCCCCTATGGCTTTCTCCCCCTACGAATGTGCACAAGGTAGAATTTCTCCCCCTAAGAGTGTGCACATGAGTCATATAGAAATGACGATACTCTCCCCCTTTTTGTCACGAATAGACAAATTAATCAAGAGGAAGGAGGGAAAGAAAAGAAGATATGAAGATGATGCATGAGGAGTGCAAGATGAATGAGAAAATGAAGCTCAAACATAATACAAACATTAAAAAATGCTACAAAGCATAAAGAACATGACATGCTAAGGATGATGGAACATGATATGGACCTAGGCATGACATGGACACAAGAACATGTTATATGTGCTAAAAGGTCTAAAAAGACTTAACTAGCATGAGTGAATGCAAAAACATGTCAAATGTTAGAGTGTGTGCAGCAAAATGCATCTAGTGTGCATGTGTGATGCATGACTAATGCATGAGCAAGGCACTCAAGGGGCAAGGTGTACAAAACACACCACCAATGATCAAAACATGATAAACATGAATAATTATGGTGATCCCCAAAGTTTGGAACTCATCGGAGTCCAAAACAACGAGAAAATGCCATTTGGGCATTTTATCAAACACTTAGAGTGCACACACTACACATGTATGATGAACATTGCAAGAACATATGAAAATTTTGCCTAAATACATGTTATTTTTGCCACAAGGGGCCAACAACCAAACCAAATCATCATTTAAAACAAAGCCCAATCAAAAAGATTGACAAGAATTAAGTTTTCCAACTCCCATTTGAGAAAAACACAACTATGAACATAAAACCCCCAAAAACGTAATCTAAGGCATAAAATCAATGAAAAGAGTTAAAGATTACCTTAGAGATGTTTATGGAATGTAAAACACTTGAAATTAGTTGGGTTTAGATGTTGAAACCTTAAAACAGGGGTTTGGGAGAAGATGTGAGAAGTTTAAAACAAAAGACCCACGAAAAGCCCTTTAAAAAGCTGATCTGGAAATTTTCGCGGGATGTTGACTCGCGAAAGTACTCGCGAAATTTTCGCGGGTAAGCCTTACTCGCGAGCTACTCGCGAGACACTCGCGAAACTCTCTGTCCAAAGCTAAAAAGGCTTTAAAATTGGACCATTTAACTCCCAGTTGAGCCTATACATGAAATAGGACACAAAAAACACCCAGAAAACATGTTTTTCACACAAAAACACTTTAAAAACTTTGAAATACATGGGTGATACAAAACACTTCCAAAAGCAAACAAAAAGAACAAAAATCTTTTTGGTTTGAACCACATATGGTAGAGCACACACACATCACATTTGAGCATGTACAAACACACAAATGAAATAGGTATTCATTGAACATTAAACTTGTGTGTTGTGTGTGAGGATCAAGTGTGGAATAATCCTTAGACTAGAGTGAAGTTTCAATGATCAATTCAAACGAGTCATACACAACTGATACGAAATCAAGTGGACTATCTCCATTATAGAAATGAGTGTATATGACCTCCCACACATTGAATACATAACTTAGAAGCTTTTCATTTGGCTTCTACATAAAGCATAACAATTGGTCCATTTTATTTTGTATGGACAAAACATCTCATTTTGAGATAGGTGCTTGAAATTTATGATATTTCAACATTGATGATTAGCCTTTGGCTTTTTGTGCACCATAAAATTTACATTAAAAGAGTCGCTTTCCCTTTTTCCTAGTCAAATACTAGTATGTGCGACAGGCTTTTGCAGCTCAATATCTCTTTTCATTTTGAGATTTACATTTAGTGAGCTCTTTTTGCAAAAACATAAAAATAAAGTGGGAAGAGATATAGACACAAGTCTATGCAAGTATCAAGACCAACAAGACTATTGACCAATCATTCATTACAAGCTTGAAGATCTATTTACAACAGTCACACATAGTTTTCAAGATTTCTTCCACATAGAAATAGGTGCATACAAAACAAGCTAAGCTCGTAAATGCACTACGCCATTAGTACGAAGGTACTAGGCCAAACTCACATGAGATATGTGCTCAAACATATACAATCAAACTTTTTGAATTTTTCACTTTTTATGTGGTTTTGGATTTTTACACACACAAAACAAAGACATAAAAGTAAGATCAAAACAAAGGCAATGCATATAAATAAATGCACAAATGCACAAATGAATGAAGATGTGACATTTAATGCATGAAGGGTCCTACAAAGATCGAAAGAATTAGATCAAGGACCAAAAGAGCAAAAGCTCAACCATAGGAACCCTTCCTCATCCAAACGGAATGATTGTTTGGAATGAGTGTCTCAAGAGAGGTGAGACGAGGGTTGGGAGAATGAGAACCGGAGATGCACATAGTCAAGGAGTTAAGAGCATTAAACACTTTCTTTAACAACATGCTATTTTCACTCAAATCCGGTTTATCATGCAAAGCACAACTTCCAAGAAGTTCAAGTTTCTCTTTTCTTTTAATTCTTTTAAGAGCATGAAACTTAGAGCAATGAGGTCTTAGATGACCAAGGGCACCACAATGGTGACAAACAATGTGTTTAGGTCCATTAGGCTTTTTGGGAATGGATCTAGCAACTTGGGTTTGTTCTCTCTTCAACTTAGAACATTGAGGCCTTATATGACCAATCACACCGCAATGGTGGCAAGTTGGAACAAACTTAGATCCACTCAATTCCTTAGGATTGGACCTAAACAGAGGCTTTGACTTAATAGCCTTTCTCTCCACTTTTTGATTTCTTTTATGTGGAGGAATGTACACCGATTTGTCCTTTGGGTTAGAACACACACTAGGCACAATATCGGGTACCACAACATGATTGCAACATATATTTTCATCATTTTCAACAATAGGTTCAGCAATCAAACACTTGGCATGCATCTTAAGAGATTCATTTTCAAATTTAAGATCATCAACAAGTTTGTTAGACAAAACAAGTTTAGCATCCAAGTCCATATTCAAACATTCAAACTCTTTCAGCTTTTCAAAAGAATTTTCAGCAAGTTTCTTATATTTTTCAACCAATTTGATGGATTCATTGAGCTTAACAATCAAATCATCATTTTCACAAAATAACTTGCTCAAATCCTTATGAAACTTCTTAGCATTTTTCTTCAAGAGTTTAATGTTAGGAATATCAACAACACCCAAGGATTCAATTAACATGTCATCACAATTATGAGGATTAACACTCATAGAGGCATTTTCACAAACACATGGCATGTTACATTTATCACCAACCAAATCATACAAAGAGGCATACATAGCACAATCCATGGCAAATAAACACAAGGGGTCAAGGATCACACTTAGGTATTTAAACCAAAACAAGTGTACCCGCTCTGATACCAATTGAAAGCTCGAAAATGTGTTGAAAACACACGAGCGGTTTAGACCCCCAAATTAAAATTACGGCTTGGTTGATTTTACACTAACTTAATGATAAGTGCGGAATAGTGTAAACACAAGCGTATAAGCAATACAACTACTCTAATCCATATTTAAAGCAACTCAGCAGTAAAAATGAAATAAACAAGAGTAGGGAAGAAGGATGCAAACACAGATAACACCGAGACGTGTTATCGAAGAGGAAACCGAAGAACTCGGCGAAAAACCTCTCCGCCGCCCTCCAAGCGGAAATCGATCCACTAGACAATCAGTTGGGATACATGGGTTAGCAAGAGACCCTCCAAGCCTAATCTACCCGATGTACCTAAGCCCTCCAAGCTCCTACTCCAACAAGGCTTCTCGGAACCGTGTCTTGTCTAGCTCTCCGGATCCCGCAACAAGCTCCATGTTGCATCTGCCATCCTTGGCTTCTTCCAATGCTTCCCAATAGCTCCAAAACACTCTCTACACTCTGAATGTGTGTGGGTTGTGTTTGGGTACAAATCTCCTCTCAAGGTATGATAATGGGAGAGGGATGGAGAAGAGGCTACAATGATTTCTCACTAAGGAGGAGTAGCTCTCTCTCAAAAGATGGGTGGGTGAGTTGTAGAAAACCTATCTAGGGTTTTTCTCTCTGAATAGCCACACCTGACATTTGTGGGTAATGAGGGTTTATATAGTATGGGTGAAGGGTAAGAGAGTCATTCTTAAAAATCCTCCAGGCAGAATGTTTCGCGACTGTCTCGCGGGAAGGCCTTACCAGCGAGACACTCGCGAAAATGACAGCCTGGCATAACTCTTCAGCTTCCAGCACGTGCAGGGCACATGCACCATTTCGCGGGATGCGTAGTAGCGAGATACTCGCGAAAACCCTTCAGTCTTCAATTTCTTGAGTCTTCACACTCTCTCTCTCTCACACATAACCCTTACAATAAATCCCACAATAAATACAGGGTATACAAGATTGAAATCAATTACAATCAAATTTGGCACGGAATAAAAGCCAACAAAAAATATAGTTGTAAATAACAACTTTACAGTTACAAAACCCTATGGTGCAAATACACAGCAACTTCTTGAAAGAAGATGAACTAGGTCAAGAACTTCGTCTTTGATCACAATTTGCTTGAATAAGGATTGCTCAATGCTTTTGCAACTTGTGTCTATGTTGACGGCTCTTAAAACACTCCATTTATATGTTTAGGGTTAGAAGAAAAGAAGGCCCAAAAACATATTCACGGATCCCAAGAAAATCAGATTGGAAATCTGAAATTTTAAATCTCGACAGATAGCAGGTGTCGAGGTAGCTATCGAGCAGGTGTCGAGCTTGAAAATCTGTGCACTTCAGCTTGCTTTTTCTTGGACAAACTTGATAACTTCAACACTTGATCTTGAAACCTTGTTTCTTGAAGTATTAAAAACACCTAGAACTACCCAATTACAAGTAGAGTGCGTTTTGTCAAAGGATTAGCCAATATACATAAATAGTATGACATATGTTCTTAACATGTGAACACATATGTCCTAACAATCTCCCCTTTTGGCAATCCGTGACAAAACCACAACAAACAAATGAACATATGAGAGAAGTCATAAATCACTCAACTCATATTCACTTGTTAAATACAATAAAATCTATCCTAACACAAACTCTTGAAAAACTTTGCAAGAAGAGAGTTTATGGCAAGTAGACTTTGACAACTTGTATTTCTGAAACGCTTTTAAACAAAACTCATCAAGGCATCTTGTGTGAAACAGAAATAATTAGATTGCATACAAGTATGAAGAACATGTGTCTAAAGATAGAAAAGAAACAACACATAAAGAGATAGGTGAAAGAAAAACATACATCCACATATATAGAAAGATAAGTACAATGTATGTAAAACTGGTCACAAGACCTCATATACAAGATCAATGTATCTAACAAGAATAGAAAAGAAAAGATACATCAAGACCTCACTACATCCCTCAAAATATGAACACTCCCCTTATCAAAAATGTCCTATACTAACTCTCCCCCTAAGATGACTACTCTCATAGTCCAAAACTACTCCCCCTTTTTGTCACGAATGACAAAGGGTAGAGTGTCATGTAAACATCTCATCAGTAAAGCTAGCATCTCCATCATCATCATCCGAAGCATCATCGTCATCACCATCATCATCATCATCCTCAGCATCAGAATCTGAAGCAACTGGAGGAGGTGGTGGAGGAGAAGCCTCAAAAGCAAAACCACCCATGGTCGCCTGCCGTCGTGCAATACGACCAACACAAACATTCACCTGATACAACTCAGTGGTGAGTGTATCGAGGCGAGCATCCATGCGCTGCAGCTGCGCCATAATATCTCCAAGAGATACATTGCTTGAAGAAGAAGGAGGAGTCGATGTAGATGGAGTTGATCTGGATGGAGCTGAATGCGAGGGAGGAGTGGAATCCAGCTGTCGCGACCTAAACTGTGCCTCACTACGTTTTACGGTAGCGGCATCTATGGCAGATATGTGTGTGAAGTGGTCGGACACAGGGAAAGGGATGGAAAAATGGCGTAGAATCCTCGTGATAGCGGAAGGAAAGATGAGCTTATCACGGGACGCCGAATCTAAATGAACATCTATGATAGAGAAAATGAAGTGAGAAGGAAAATCTATCGTAAGATGCTCAAGTAAAGATAACAAAAATCAAGCACGAAGCTCTGTGATAGAGTTATAATGAGAGAAAGGATGAAGTACAAAAGTCATCACCATGTTAAGGAATCTAGGACCTTTAGCAAAAGGTCTACATGGTGTATACTGATGCTCACCCCAATCAGAAGGGCGCTCACAAAAAGCAGAGATGAGCTCATCCTTGGACATAGTCCTCAGTCGCTTACAAGTAGGATAGTCAGGAAACTCTATCCTAGGGACTCTAAGCACATTCGCAACTAGCTGCGGTGTGACAGCAATACGCGTACCTCGAACGCGAGTATGAAAAAGAGGTACTGAACGATCAATCCCGTACATGTTGGAGTAAAACTCCTGAATCAGTACGAGAGGACAGGTGACCGGGACGTCACACAGTGACTCCCATCCCTTACTGTGAATGACAGAGGGAAGGTCAGTGTCGGCGAAGTCCGCCAGAATGACTTGGCGTTCCGAATGAACACCTCGTCTAGAAAAGTTCTTAGTAAATGCCTTGTGGGCATCTCCATCACGGAACCGAAGGTTAAGGGGAGCAGAGTCAGAAGAAGAGGAAGCTCCAGAACGCAGAGGGTTCCGAGCAGGAGTGGATTTACGTTTGGGTGCCATAGACACTACTAACGTAAAAGAATGAGAACGATATAGAGAGGGAGACAATCAGAAAAGTCCTAAACAGTTCAAATATAATAATATCTTGAACAAAAAGTACGTATGCATGGGAATGCATGGACATGTGACATGCAAACAAGAAACGCATCATGGGCTCAGTCCAATCCAAACCTAGCAGCACATATACAAGAAACACACATCTAAATGCATGAAAATATCATTCTAATGCATATGGAATGCAATGCATGAAATTTGAAACTCATTTTAGTGAAAATTCATCCCAAAATTTCAAGAAAAACTCAACAATTTTGAAAAACCCCAAAATTTTCAAAAACTCTAAAACCTAAGATTCAAAATCATGAAATGCATGAAGAATGAAGGATAAAAAGATCATACCAAGTGATTTGAAGCAAGGAAGGGTCGAAAATCACGTTGGATGAAGGTTTTGAGTGAGAAAAATGGTTTGGGAGATGAAAAGCCTCGAACAGATCGAAGAGAAATCGAGGAAGTGAGGAGACAAATCGCGACAGGAGCTTATATAAACACCTCAGTAAATCTCAACAGCTGAGGTGTCGAGAGGTATCGAGGAAACTGTCGAGGAAGGTATCGAGGAAATGGCCTTCGACAGCTAAAGGTGTCGAGATGGTGTCGAGGTACAAGACCAATTTCAGAGATCAGAAGCTCGATCGATCGACTAGGTGTCGAGGAGGTATCGAGGAGACAGGAGAAATCTCGATCGATCCACATGGTGTCGAGACAGGTGTCGAGAAAGAAGCATCAGACACAATCAAGGGAATCTCGATCGATCCATCAGGTGTCGAGAATCTATCGAGGAGGCAGAAACTTTCTCGATCGATCCACCAGGTGTCGAGGATGTGTCGAGATTGTGATAAGAAAAAGGCTTAGAAGCTCGACAGATGATTAGGTATCGAGGAGGTGTCGAGGAGATGTCGAGCCAGCTTATAAAACCAGTTTTTCGAGAAGTGAAAAACACAGACTTGAATGCAATCAAGACAAACACCTCAACCATGATCCAATCAATATAAAATGCTCTCAAAAATCATCTCTCAATGAAAATTTAAGCACATGGATCTCCCAAAAACTCACACACACACTAAACAAGTCTAACAAATTTTATATTTCAAAAATAAGTCATGACAGTTTAGTGAGCATACAAAAGCACATGTAAAACCTTTGTGATGGCCAAATCACATTGTACCTGCACATGTATCAAAAGTAGCAAAGAATATTGCGTGTTGTGTGTGAAAAACATCGCAAGATTGCATATGTGTATACATGTTATGACGATCTGAGATATGAGACAATAACTTTAACTCACACACAATCATAACTGTTTGATGGAGACTATCACCTTCGAGGTACATCCTATAACTCCCACATCTCCTAGAATACATGCTTGCAACCATTTTTAAAGCATTTTTAATCTTTTTGCTTTTTATGTCTTTGCATATATATATATTTTTTAAACATATCATACTTGGGCTTATGAGAAAGAAAAGAAATACCCATTGATATTTTGACATTTCAATTTTGCTATGCCTAAGCACACAAATGTCATTGACATCACACTTTTGCTATGCCGAAGCATACAGATGTCATTAATGATTGGCGGGCAACAGTGGTGAGATGGTTATTTATGCCTTTCTCTTAGGATTTTCTAGTCCTACCCGTCAAAAAGAGTGATATAAATGTTAAGTTTAAAGAAATAACCTAATCTTACTCATCACAAACAAGAGCCACAAAGCTCACTTGCTTAGTTATGCATAAAGATGCTCATCTAAGCTACAAGAGGTACAAAA
Source organism: Quercus glauca (assembly GCA_023736055.1). Lineage (NCBI taxonomy): Eukaryota > Viridiplantae > Streptophyta > Magnoliopsida > Fagales > Fagaceae > Quercus > Quercus glauca. The sequence goes on from CM043318.1 coordinate 104,265,842, forward strand.
TTTAGAAAACTTTGTTTCATTGGCCATCCAAGGTACACAAGTACCAAAGTACATAAAACACACACTGTTTTTGTATTTTTCAATTTTTCAATTTTTTTTTATATCAAAAAAAAAATAAACAAAACTGAAAATAAACACACAAAGACATGTTAACAAGGCAAAAACAATGCATAAAACTAGACTGACTCAATAAAAATGCAAAACAAACAAGCAATGCAACACACAAGAAAAACAGGAAGGGAGAAGAAAGTGATGAAATCACTTTGAGTCCTTTTTCTTCCACACCTTAGAAGAGCCTTTCCTTTGATTGAATCCTTGAACCGGTTGTGAGGGGGAAGAATTGAAACCGTTCAAGCTCGAAAGGAACATGATGGCTTTTAGAAGATCTCCGAGAGGAGCAAGAGAGGATTGAAGCTGATTTTGGCTTCCAGATGCTGTCATACTGTTGCTCTGTTGGGTGGCTAGCCACTTGTAGCAATTTGGTCAAGTATGACCGGCAGCTCCACAATGATGATAGAGATGCTGCTTCTTTTGTTTAGGCTTCTGAGAGTTAGCCTTCTTAGTCCTAGGGATTTTAGCATCTTTCTTATCTAACTTAGGGGGTGCTCCTAAGATGGATTTATCCTTGTCTACGTTCTCACTAGCTAATTCAGTTTTAACATCAATGTTCTCAATTTTAACAATATTAGCAGGAGGAACAAAAACAGTAGAACTAGTAGAAGCAGAATTAGAGAAAGAAAGACCATACCCTAAACCTGTTCGATCTGAAGCAGATTTCTGGTTGCTAAGCATCTCATCAAGTTTTGCACTTGAAGTCCTCTTCAGTTGAGCTCTGACTTGAAACAGCTCTGCTTCAAGTTTCTTGGTCTTCTCAGCTAGGAAGTTGTTTTCAAACCTCAGTGCTCCAATAGTTTGATTCGCCTCATCAAACTTTATGGACAACTCTTCTCGATCAAGTTCCACATCACTGAGATTCTTGGTGGCCAACCTATATAACTTCTCATGTTTCTCAGAGAGCTTGTAAAGCTTCTCATAGGCTGAATGGATATCATCTTTGTCATCCATCTTCTTACATTCAGTATCCACCAATTCTTCTTCCTGTTCCACTTCTTCAACAATCCCTTCAGTAGGATTGACTGTGGCAGTGAAGGCATTTAAGATTCCGTCATCCTCACTGTCGGAATCATCTTCAGGCTCAGTGTCACTTAGGGTTGCAGCAAGAGCCTTGCTCTTTCCAATGCTCTTCAGATATGTAGAACACTCATTCCTCATGTGTCCAAACCCATGACACCCAAAACACTTGGGTCCTGCCGGAACAGTGTACTGACCGCTTTCCTTAGCATCCTTCCTTCCTTTGTCTTGGCTCTTGAACTGTGAAGAACTGGATTGTCTGCGGTCCTTGTCGAAGCTCCTCCCATTGGCATTCTTCATAAACTTCTTGAACTGCCTCGTAATGTAGGACTTCATCTTGGAATCTTCATCATCGGAAGACTCATCTGTATCACTGCTCTTTGCCTTTAGGGCCATGCTCTTGCCCTTGCTTGAGTTGCCAATTCTTGATAAACCTAGCTCGTAGGTCTGCAAGTTCCCAACCAACTCAGTCAAAGGAATTTTGTCAATGTCCTTTGATTCTTCTATTGCCGTAATCTTGGCATGAAATCTCTCAGGTAGAGATCTGAGCACCTTCCTTACAACCTTGGGTTCAGGGATGGTTTCTCCAAGATTGAAGGCTGAGTTCACTATGTCCTTAAGTTTGGCATAGAACTCATCAAATGACTTATCCTCCTCCATCTTAATTTCTTCAAAGCTAGTAGTGAGCCTCTGTAGCTTTGAATCTTTGACAGCCTTTGTTCCTTCATAGGTTGTCTGGAGGATGGTCCACGCCTCCTTAGCAGTTTCTGTTGAGGATATCTTCTTGAACTCCTCATTGGTGACGGCGCTAAATAGGGCATTCAACGCTCTACTGTTGAAGTTTGCCACCTTGATCTTGGCTTCATCCTAATCGGCCGGCGCTTCTTTTGGCTTGGTCCAGCCAATCTCAACAGCTTGCCACACCTTCTCGTCTAAGGACTGCAAAAAAGCTCTTATGTGTACTTTCCAGTAGGCATAGTTAGTCCCATCAAATAAAGGAGGTATAATGAGAGATTGTCCTCTATCCATGACAAACAGGGGTCAATGGATCAATCACAGCAAAGATTAAACCTAATCAGAGTGTGCCTGCTCTGATACCACTTGATAGGTCACAAATTGATTGACCCCTTGTGATTTAAACTAATTAATTAATTAAGCCAAGTTATTAATTAATCAATTTATCATGCAAACGCGTGGCAGCACAAACAAATCACCAAAACTAAATATGCAGCGGAAAAATAAATAACTCGGTGATTTGTTCACGAATGGGGAAAACCCTAACGGCAAAAACCCCACCGGGTGATTTTCAGGTCACCACTCCCGAAACTCCACTATTATCAAATCAAGTGGTTACAAGTAAATGAATCCCAAGTACCTTACCAACCTATGGTGCTTGGTTACAAAACCCTATGGTGCAAATACACAGCAACTTCTTGAAAGAAGATGAACTAGGTCAAGAACTTCGTCTTTGATCACAATTTGCTTGAACAAGAATTGCTCAATACTTTTGCAACTTGTGTCTATGTTGATGGCTCTTAAAACACTCCATTTATATGTTTAGGGTTAGAAGAAAAGAAGGCCCAAAAACATATTCACGGATCCCAAGAAAATCATATTGGAAATCTGAAATTTTAAATCTCGACAGATAGCAGGTGTCGAGGTAGCTATCGAGCAGGTGTCGAGCTTTAAAATCTGTGCACTTCAGCTTGCTTTTTCTTGGACAGACTTGATGACTTCAACACTTGATCTTGAAACCTTGTTTCTTGAAGTATTAAAAACACCTAGAACTACCCAATTACAAGTAGAGTGCATTTTGTCAAAGGATTAGCCAATATACATAAATAGTATGACATATGTTCTTAACATGTGAACACATATGTCCTAACAGTTCCTCCTCACTTTGATGGGAACAACTATGCTTATTGGAAAGTAAGGATGAAAGCATTCCTGAAATCAATTGATGAGAAGGTTTGGAATTCCGTTGAATACAGATGGCAGAAGCCCACTACTCCTGTGAATGAGTGGCAAACTTCTGAAAAAGAAGCAGCAGGCTTCAATAGGAATGCTATGAATGCCATCTTCAATGCTTTTTCCATGGAGGAATTTAAGAGAATCTCTAATGTTGAGGTTGCTTATACTGCATGGAAAATCCTCCAAACTGTGCATGAAGGCACTAAGGCAATTAAGATCAATAAATTGCAACAATTGACTTCTAGATTTGAAAGCATTAGAATGTCTGATGATGAATCTTTTGATGAATTCTATGCTAAATTAAATGATATTGTCAATTCTGCTTTTAATTTGGGTGAAATCTATGAACAACCTAAAATTGTTAGGAAGATTCTTAGATCCTTAACTGAGGACTTTAGACCCAAAGTGACTGCCATCACTGAAAGCAAGGATGTGGACTCCATCCCTGTTGATGAGCTTGTAGGATCTCTTCAGTCCTATGAGTCTGACCTACCTAAAGTGAACAAATCCAAATCAATGGCTCTTAAGTTAGTTGATGATGTTGATGGTGGTGGATTTGATGATGAGGTCTCTGCTACAGAGATTGCGTATCTTGCCAAAAACTTTAAAAACTTTCTTAGGAATACCAATAGAAAGGCAAGAGGTACTTACACTGCTGAACCTAGAAATTTTAGGAAGAATGATCCCACTAAGGTTAATAACTTTGAAAAACCTAGAGAAAAAGTTGGTCAATCTTCAAATAATTCTTTGGGTCCTTAGTGTTTTGGCTGTCAAGGGTATGGTCATGTGAAATCTGAATGTCCTACATTCTTGAGGACTAAGGGTAAAGCTATGGCTGTAACCCTTAGCGATAATGAAGTTTCTGATGATGAGTCCGGATGTGATGAGGATGGAAACTTCATTGCTTTCACGGCTACTGCTATAGTTAATGAAAGCATATTTGCTGAGGAGAACCCTTCTAATGGGGAACTCTCTGAAGATGCACATCTTTAAGAGGCCTACAACAAACTTTGCAAAGTTGCTGCAAAGGATGCTATGAAAGTTGAACTTGGCCTAAAGAAAATTGATTCTCTTGAGCTTGAAAAGAAAAATTTGCTTGTTAAACTGTTTGATGCTAATGATCTTTTAAACAATGTTAAATCCGAGAACATGCTTTTTCTTGATAAAGTTAAAACTTTGGAACATGATTTATCTATTGCTAGATCTGCTAGTTCTAAACTTGATCACATGCTGAATGTTCAAAAGTATCATTCTGATAAAACTGGGTTAGGATATGTTGAAAGCATCTTTGATTCTGGACCACATTCCACGAATTTTGTTCCTTCTTCTTCTTCTGTACCTTCTGTGAGTGAGGTTGTGAGTGAAACTATTAAACCCCCTGTGAGTGAGGTTGTTAAACCTGTAGAAGTTTCACCACTTAAGAAGATTAGGGTAGACTTGAGAGAATCTAAACCTAAGGAGCCTACCAAATCTAAGGACAAGATGCATGGTAAACCTGTTTGGATTTGTCATTATTGTGGTAAGTCTGGACACATTCGTCCTAACTGTTACAAGCCTCAAGCTAATAAGAGAGCAAATAAACCAAAAGTGCATGTGCCTCAAGCACAAGATCGTATGGCACTAATTGGTGAATTGGTAAAGGTGTTAAACCTTTATTCCAATCCTGGAGTTGGGAATCACTCAAATGTGAATAAGAACTCCAATGCTCGTGGTGCATCTAAAAAGTTTTGGATGCAAAAGACTCGAACTAACTGAGTCTTTTTGACATGGTCCTTGTGCTTCATTGCTCTATTTTTTTTTTACCATTGTTCTTTGGTTTTTGTGTTTTTTTTGTTCCAGGACTTGCATTGCATTACATTCATGCATTTCATTCTAGGATTTATTTGTTTTCTCTTTTAATAAAAAAAAAAAAAAGGAGAAAAGGGAGAAAGCAAAAACTATGTTTGACACTATTTTTCTTGATTTTTGAAAACAAGGTTGGTCAATCTATTTACACGTCATGTTTTATGTACCTTGTTTAGCTTTGATGAGCTTATATATTGCACTTGACTAGTTGAAACTTTGTAGTGCATGTTGTGTGGGAAAGATGTGTGTGGTTTTTAATCACTTTGTCTTAATCTTGAAGTCACATGTTCTTTGACTGTCGGACTTGATCCTTTTGAGAAAGGCATAAATAACCATCTCACCACTGTTCACTAGCCAATCATAAACACCTTAGTGCATATCATAAGATTTTGTGCTCGAGAAAGTGTAGCACATGCACAAAAAGAACATAAGGTGTAGCCTCAATTAAATTAAAACTGGTGTGTACTATTAGGCTTGATGCCAATTCACTTAATTCAAAACGGTGTGTACTATTAGACTTAATGCCAATTCATATAAATAAGAGGCAAAAATGCAAGAAACTTACAAGATTGTAAGCTTTTGTTCTAGGAGATGTGGGAGTTATAGGATGTAACTCTTTAGGTGATAGTTTCTTTTAAATTCTATGTGATGAATTGTGTAGACTCTGTGTTTAATTGCTATTCACATATCACCTCACATGTATCTCAAGTTTTTGCTAGTATCACACACTACACAAGTTACTCTTTGCTAAACATTATACATGCTAGTGTGTGTGTTTTTGGTCTGACCAACCACGTTTGAAAATATCTTGAGAATTGTGCCCAACATATTTGTTGCTTAAGAAAATCCGATGGGAGAATGATTGAAACTTGTTTTTGAGAAAATTGGGTTTAAAATTTGGGTTTTTAAAAAAGCATTCCATCTCATACTCATGCATTTTGATTTCGTTGTTCTAATGCTTTAAGGAGTTGTTTTCAAAATTAGGTTTGCGTTTTTCAAAACTGTGTTTTTTCTCAAAATTTTTGTGAGCCTCTGCCCAGTTCGATCGATCCATTCTGATTTTCGATCGATCGAAAAAGTGCTCTAATTTGTTTCAAAATGACTGTGTCATTCGATCGATCGAATGTAATTTTTGATCGATCGAAGATTGTGGAAAAGCTTTTTTAAAAGTTCAGATTTGACTTTTTCAAAGTTCTATTTCAAACTTTTTCAAACTTTTTCTTTCTCTCTCTGACGAGGCAAAGCATCATAGTCAAATTTTTGTCGTTTTCCTCCGAATTTTTTGCAAAATCTCTCTTTCCTCAAGCCGGTAAGACTCTTTTATCCTTCCTTTTGATTTTATTTTCATGTTTTCATGCATTAATCCATGCATTTGAGGGAGATTTTCGGACTTAGCATTTTTGGGATTTTCTATTGAATCAAGCCCTATTTTAAGCGATTGATCTTTAGGTTTTTGTGGGGACACATCATAAACATGATCATTGCCTGTAAATTTGATCTATTTTGAGTTTGGTGAGAAATTGAAAATTCTAGGGTTTCTAATTGATCCGAATTGGGGATTTTGTTCAATTAAAGTTTAATTGATGAAATTGGCTTGTTGTGTTGATGTAATTAAGCATTATAATCTATGTGCTGTGTTTTGTAATGCTCAATTCATCAATTTGTTGCAAAATTTTTCAAGTGGTTTTCAAATTTTTTAGGGTTTTTTTGTTAGAAACTCTATGTTCGAGCCAATTTTGTGTAATTGAACTCAATTTGAACCTGTTTACTGCATTAGTTCATGCATCATAACATTGTTATTGTTCATGCATCATATAGAGTTTTATTCTATTGCTTATTGTGCTAACTTGCAGTCAGCCCTTGGTTTTGTTTTATTCTTTTTGGTTTTTCCTTGTGTCTCTGTCCTTTTCTTAGCATCATGCCTAGGAAGACTAGAGCCCGTAGGACTATTCCCTCTCCTTCACCTCCCCCACCTTCCTTTGATAGTGAGAGGTTTCCGAGTGAGAAAAACCAAGTGATTTATGAGACTCTAAACCTTAAGAGAAAAGTTTGGGTTGAGCGTTCTGTCACCTTAGATGAGGTTGATCCTGCCATTAGGGCAAACTTTGAGCGTAGGGGCTGGTTACCACTGCTGGATGTTTCTGATCCTCCTCCTCCAATTACCCTGATTAAAGAGTTATTCTCGAACATCTCTATCCGCATCTATGATTCCAACACTCTAGTTAAGAGTTGGATACGAGGCTTAGAGTATGTCATTACTCCTACAGTAGTGGCTGATGCTCTTGGGGTACCTTTGGTACAGCACCCTGTCTATCCTTATGATGAGTCACCTGAGTTGAGTGATGTCATGTCTTACATCACTGGGTCTTCTATCTAGTGGGGTTCTGATCCTCGGATCACCACCGTTGAGTTTCCTGAGACTGTCTATCTCTTCTTTAGGATAGCTTGTCATTCACTGTGGCCCTTTGGAGACTGTCATGACCGTTCAGGCAGCTCATGGTCAACTTTTGGTGGACTTGTTCGATGAGATTTGTGCTCTGAGAGCGAATTTGGCGCATCTTCGTTCCTCCTCACCACCTCCTTTCGATGATGGCCTGTGATATCCTTTGGCATTTCGTCACAAAAAGGGGGAGTAGAGTTTGGATACTTGTAGAGGGGTTTTTGTAGCTAGGGGGAGTTTTTGTTTCTTTTTGAAGAGCTAGTGGAGTTTTTGAGATTAGATTGTATCTAGGTGCTTCACTATGTATACTTTCTTTTGGACTATACTTGTAGGGAAATACATTTTTTATATATATGATTCTTGATTCTATGTGTTCACTGTTTATTGATTTATATTTATGAGTTATTCACTGATATATGTCTTTATTATATGTTGTGTGAACTTTTAAGAATGTGTTTATTTTTGGTGTATCTAACCTAGGGGGAGAGTTAGATTACATATCTGTTGATTTACTGTTTTTTTGTCACACATGCGTTTATGCGTTTGTTGAGTGTTTCAAGAATATACAGGTGCATTCGACTTGGCTGCTGTCTACACTTGCAACTGATGGATAGTAGTTAGGATTGAATTTTGTTTATGATAGGCCACAAATTGAATGACCCCTTGTGATTTAAACTAATTAATTAAATAGCTAAGTTATTAATTAATCAATTTATCATGCAAACGCGTGGCAGCACAAACAAATCACCAAAACTAAATATGCAGCGGAAAAATAAATAACTCGGTGATTTGTTCACGAATGGGGAAAACCCTAACGGCAAAAACCCCATCGGGTGATTTTCAGGTCACCACTCCCGAAACTCCACTATTATCAAATCAAGCGGTTACAAGTAAAGGAATCCCAAGTACCTTACCAACCTATAGTTGAACCCTTACCCCAATACCCAATTGGACTTGATCTGTAGTGACAGTTCCCCCTTTTGATGCACGGCTCCCAAGTACGTGACTAACCAGATGCGCAGATCCCAGTACGCGACTTCAAACACCAACTTTAGAAAGAGAGGTTGGTTGCAAAGTTTTTCAGATCATCCTATGCGATGAAGATTAGGAAGATGCTTGGTTACAAAACCATATGGTGCAAATACACAGCAACTTCTTGAAAGAAGATGAACTAGGTCAAGAACTTCGTCTTTTGATCACAATTTGCTTGAACAAGGATTGCTCAATGCTTTTTCAACTTGTGTCTATGTTGACGGCTCTTAAAACACTCCATTTATATGTTTAGGGTTAGAAGAAAAGAAGACCCAAAAACATATTCACGGATCCCAAGAAAATCAGAACAGAAAATTTGACTTTTTAATTCTCGACAGATAGCAGGTGTCGAGGTAGCTGTCGAGCAGGTGTCGAGCTTTAAAAACTGTGCACTTCAGCTTGCTTTTTCTTGGACAGACTTGATGACTTCAATACTTGATCTTGAAACCTTGTTTCTTGAAGTATTAAAAACACCTAGAACTACCCAATTACAAGTAAAGTGCGTTTTGTCAAAGGATTAGCCAATTTACATAAACAATATGACATATGTTCTTAACATGTGAACACATATGTCCTAACAGTTTATGAGCATTACTTTTTGTAAAGGGCTTTTTATTGTAAACTTTGAGCTTTTAGTTTGTGTTTTGTTACGGATTGCCAAAGGGGGAGTTTGTTAGGTTCTAAGGTCTTAGGATTTTATTTATTTAGAACTCTAATTTGTAATGTTGGCAAACCATGATTAAAACAATGTATTTAGTCTTATTTAGGCTTGCTCAAAGTTGGTTTATTATTGTAAAGTTGGAATCGAGTGGCTGCAGAAGTACTTGGGACTTTCGGCCTAGCTCGATCGATCGAAGGACAGGCTCGATCGATCGAAAATCGCACAGGTTGATTTTTCTGCAGAATTTCCAACTCAGCCCTACCTCATTAAATGTTTAGGGTTTTATGTTTTTACCCTAGGTATTTAAACTAAACTCTAGCCACGTTTTTAGAGGTGCTCCATATTGTATTGTTGCTCATACATTGCTGTTTTGTGTGAATCTCTTGTGAGATCATTGAGGAGCTTTCCTTTACACAAAACTTAAGGTTTTCAAGGTAGAGATGATTTCAACATCTTGAAGATCATTATAGTTGCAACCATTGGAACTTAAAAGAAAAACAAGCGGAGAGCTTGTAGCTGATTGAAGAATTCAAGAAAGAAGGAGTCCGTGGATTCGGAGCTTGCACGTGGTCGTGTCAGTAAGTTCTACTGGTGGGTAGTATTAAGAAGTCGAGCGGAGAGCTTGTAGTCATTTTATAAGAACTTTAATTCTTTCATAGTGAATTCTGTTTTGCCTTGAGGATCGATGGGTCAAATCCTCCCCAGGTTTTTACCGTATGGTTTCTTGGGTGATCATATCATTGTGTTCTTTATTATTTCCGCTGCTTTATATGTTTTATATACATGATATGATTATTTGATTATTTTAACCTAGAATTGTTTAATTTGACTAAGTAACAACGTGGCTAATTAATTTAGGCTACGCAATCTGGTTGTTTTTAAGGGGTCTAAAACCTTTCAAAACCAACAATAAAGATGAAAAATGAAGAAATAAAATCTCTCTCTCTCTCTCTCTCTCTCTCTCTCTCTCTCTCTCTCTCAAGCTTATTTTTTAGTTCTGATAATCAAATTGTTTCATTGATGAGGGGATGATAAAAAATCACAATGAAATTGCGCCTTCAAAGAAATGATGAATTCAAATTTGATTGACTGGCATGTTTCGTTTCTTTTCCTCTTTTACCATTCAAAGTCGCTTTTTTAAAGAAAAAAATTATAATTTGATAGCTACAAGTTACAACTAATAACGGGTGAGCAAGAATTTGAATCCTAGATATCTTTATTTGAAAACATCAGGAGGTTTCTAGGCTCTCAGAAGAATTAACAGTTGGTCGACAAACATGATTGATGTAGTTCTTCTTCTTCTTAAAATTTAAATTTGAACAACATGGCTGACACACAAATATGCTTTACTCCTACAAAACACAATATCCCTTGCCCCTCTCCTATAAAAGATACTATTATCGAATTTGACCTCTACCTCCATAATCAATCATGATTCATAATAATTTTGAGCAAATTTTCTTGATGAATCAAATTCTAGGAGCGTCTCTATATCCCTTTATTAGACAAACACCTTATCTAGGTCATTTTAAGTTTTTATCACAATAAAGTTATTATCAAATTTAAGTTAAATTATAAGTTATATAATCTGATGAATTAAGCAGGTGGGTTTGAATAGGTCCATTAGGTCAACCCCATAGGTTTGGAAGGCCCATGACCTGAGATCCAATACCCAGTGCCTAGGAGGAGTTAAATTTCTAGGTCCCTTTAGAAATTAAAATTTATAGAGGGAGCACTTTCTGACTTTGAAGTTTTGAAGTTTCAAATGAGCGTTATTGGTTCTTAATTGAATGTTCAAAATGGGTATGAAACACCCTTGAACGTTTAGACCCCAAATTACAAAAAATCAATTCAAGCTTATTATCAAACAATTAATGTACAGAATATGAACATAAGCCAATCACAGAATTGATAACCAATCTAAGCCAAATATAAACACATCCATAGCAGTAAATATAAGGTAAAGATAAAGGGAAGGAAGATGCAAACACACGGACAACACACAATGTGTTATTGAAGAGGAAACCGAAGCCCTCGGCGTAAAATCTCTTCGCCGCCCTCCAAGCGGTAAATAATCCACTAAAGAATGTAGTTGGGATACATGAACAGTAGAAGACCCTCCAAGCCTAATCTACCCAATGTACCTAAGCCCTCCAAGCTTCTTGCTCCAACGAGGTTGCGCCGAACCTATTTCTTCTTTAGCTTCCCGGATTCCGCTACTATACCATAGCATCAACCAATGGATATTGGTTCCTTCATAACTGCTTCCCAACAGCACCAAATAAACCTTCTCACAGACTGGTGAAAGTTCAATATGGGTATGAAACACCCTTGAACGTTTAGACCCCAAATTACAAATAATCAATTCTAGCTTATTATCAAACAATTAATGTGTGAAATATGAACATAAGCCAAACACAGAATTGATAACTAATCTAAACCAAATATAAACACATCCACAGCAGTAAATATAAGGCAAAGATAAAGGAAAGGAAAATGCAAACACACGGACAACACACGATGTGTTATCGAAGAGGAAATTGAAGCCCTCAGCGTAAAACCTTTCCGCCACCCTCCAAGCGGTAAATAATCCACTAAAGAATGTAGTTGGGATACATGAACAGCAGAAGACCCTCCAAGCCTAATCTACCCAAGTACCTAAGCCCTCCAAGCTTCTTGCTCCAACGAGGTTACGCCGAACCTATTTCTTCTTTAGCTTCTCGGATTCCGCTACTAGACCATAGCATCAACCAATGTAAATTGGTTCCTTCCTAACTGCTTCCCAACAGCACCAAATAAACCTTCTCACGGATGTGGGTATGGTGAGAAAAGGATTTGGTCAAAAGCCTCTCAAGGATTGAACAATGAAGAGGGAGAGAGTAGAGAAATTTAAAGAGTATCTAAGGTAAAGATTGTGTATGAATCAATCTTGTTTTTCTCTAGGGTTTCTCTCTAAAATTCTCTCTGGAAGCTCTACTCATTTGGTGGGTATAAGGGTCTATATATAGTGGGGTGAAAAAGGAATGTGAAGAGTCAGTTTTTCCCAAATAGGGCTGATTGGCGGCTTGGCCTCGTGACTGGTCTGAGTCACGAGTTCAAGCTGCAAAATAACGGACTGGCCAGCCTGGGACTTTTGTCCTATAGTGCAATAGCTGGCGCGACCCTTCAGCTCCCTGTGTGCTTCTCACGTGCCTACAGTTGGCGGCTTGCCAGTCGCGAGTCCTAGCCATTAACTCTACTCCTTTGCACATAGTTGAGCTTTTTTTTACATTTTCTCACACACTACCCTTACAAGAATCCCACCTAAATACAGGGTTACTAGATGCTAAAATACAAGCAAATTTGGCACGGAATAAAGCCAACAAGATGGTTGATTAAATTCAACCTTACAATCTCCCCCTTTGGCTATTCCGTGACAAAACCCTAAAACAGACTCTAGACTTAACGTGTGAGTTGGGAATAGTTGAACAAAACTCACTCACACCTAACTCTAGATTCTGACAAGCTCTTGAACATATAAACAAGTATCTCCTAAAACATAACAACACAATAATATCATTGTATGCAAAAAACTTGAAAAGCATATGGAGCAATAATAGCATGATCAAGCAAAAAAGAATAAAGCAATATACCATGGCAAGATCAAACAAGCAATCACTATACAAAAGTGATTACTATGCTCATTCACACAAGGAATGAACATCTGAACATGCAAGATGATAAGCTTAATTGAAGAGTATCATTTGCAAGTCCAACACTCAACCAATGCATACAAACATATATGCATCTAGGAAAAATCCTACAAGGGCACAATAGTGTTGTACTATAGAGAAAATGCAAGACATTTAATCACTACGTACACAAGCCACAAGGCAAGGCTGCAAAACAAGAACATTGCATTGCATGGTACAAACCATTAAAGCCTACAAAACAGCATAAGTGCATGGAAACAAACCCTTAAAGCTTACATAAGCAACATGGGTACAAAAGAACCATAACACAAACAACTAACTGAATAAACATCATCAATATAAACCAATACCATCCAAAAGTTATGAGTTTAAACCAAACCAAAACCACAGTGTATCAAATATATAATAACACCAGATATCCAAAACATAATATCAAAAGCTAATAAACATAAGTTATGAAATCTCCTCCTCAAATAAGCACTCCCCCTCAAGTGCTGTCCCCAAAAATTCTCCCCTTTTTTGACCAGAATGGCCAAAGGGTCACTGCTCCTGGTTGGTATAAATGCTGTCAAACTTGGCTGAAAGTACATCAAGCTGATCCTGCATTGCTATCATCCTTTTAGTATGCTGATTTTGAACCTCTCTGAGTCCATCAAGCCTCTCCAGGATGATCTGAAATGCATCAGGAGGTACAGCTGATGAAGTGGAAGCCCTGCTCCTCTTGGTTCTGATTCTGGGTATGGAAGTCTGTCCTGTAGTCTCAGCTTCAGTTTCTATAGGATCACCTTTTCTATGGTCACCCTCCTCTTCATCACTTGGAAGACGACTTTGTATCCTTGTGATGGTGAATTTGTTTATTGCTGACAATAGAGTCATGGGACTGATATCTTAAGGAATTCTAACACCCTTTGCTCTGAAGATTCTCATAAGGAGGCTAGGAAAGACCAATTTTGGCCTAGAGCAGGTTTTAGTCTCATCCACAATGGTGTCAAATATGTGAGAGCTGATGTCAATGATAATTTTCTCCCTGAGCTCCATGAGGAAGATCACTTTAGCATTAGTAAGAGTAGTCATCTTTCTTATAGCATACAGATTGAAAATCATGATGGTGGTTAGACACCTCAAGTCAGCAGGAAAGGCATTAGTGTTGAGACATCTCCCTTCTTTAACCCCATAAATCCGAGTCTGGATAGTGTCCAAAGATAGTATACTGTCTTTGTAGTTAGTGAACTTAGAATCCTCGAAACCCTCAAGTCCTAGAACCTCATCAATGACATGAGCATCTATGGTGAACTCACGACCTCTGACCCAACAGTTCAGCTCATCCTCCTTTATAACCACATTCGCATAGAACTCCCGTATCAAGGGCTCACAAACTGCAGGTAGATCACTCAGCAACTTCTCCCATCCTTTGCCCTCAAAGCATTCTGGAATGAAAGTTTCCTTCAAGTCTTTTAAGTTCACAAACCTTTCCTGGATAATGGTACCTTTCATGAAGGAATCTCTGTATCGCTCAAAGTGCTTGACAGACCTAAACAGGTTGTTGTCCATTTTTATCCTTTTATCAACCTTCTTAGCAGGAGTCTTCTTCTTTGAAGATGTGGAAGCCATCTGTAAACAAACAAAAGATGCCACAACAAGAACAAAACACAATTTGTGGAAAAGCACACAGATTAGTAACAAGTTAGTTACAAAGAGATTAAAAGAGTGACAACACAGCACACAGATCAAGCATAATTTATAATCAAAAGTGGATATATTTTAGTGCCACATATAAATCAAATCAGAATTTCAACAAATCAGACAAGTTCATTCTGAATTAAACAAATATATAACAGCAGTGAAGACCACAGTTAGACACACAGAGCAAATGCTAATGAGACATGTCTGAATGAATATGAAATGTGCAAGATAAAACCCAAGGCAGCAGCACACACATGATATGATGACTTAACATCAAAGCAATTCAAGCCACACAATCCAAAACTTCAAACATACTGAAATGCCCAAGCCATATTCAGAGAAAACATAGAAAAACCCAAACCCATAAGCCTAATGAGTATAGAATGTATCAAATAACAATGCTCAGAACAAATACTAGAATAATGAAGCAAAAATATGATATTAAACATATTCAGCAACAAGAGAAAACAACCCTAATCAAACAAACCCATATTTTGATCAAACCCATGTTCGAACACCACAAATATCAATCTATCATCAAAACACACAGATTCAAGAAAATAACACTGAAATCAAGAAATTTGAAGTGAAAGATAGAAAACCCATACCTTTTTCTTGAAGTTTTGAGAAGAGAAATGCAAAAATGGAGGATTCTCGAAGAACAACACGGAGTGTTTCAGAGAGGGAAATGGGGAAGACAATGACCAGTCACAAAGTACGAGGGAAAAACTGAAATTTTTTTGAAAAACTGACTTTAAAACGCAAAACACATGTTTTTCGCGACTGGATCAAGTCGCTAGTAAGTCGCCAAGGTAAGCCATGAAACACTGTGAAACTAAGATTCTTGAAAAATCTTCTAAGTGTTTTTTGCAATTGGAAGATCTACCTGCGAGAGAGTCGCGAGATGAGCTGCGAAAATCTTTGAGTAACCTTGCGATTGGACCTTCTACCCGCGAACAAGTCGCCAAATTGAGCCGCGAAATTTGCAAAAACTCAAATTTTGAAAAATTTTCTAAGTATTTTTCACGACTGAGACCTTGACTCGCCAGTAAGTTGCGAAATATCTCTGAGTGGGCTCGCGACTTGGACATGCAACTGGGCTAACCCGCGACTTAGTCGCCAAAACAGGGCAACACTATTTTTGAAATTTTTGACATTTTTGTAAAAACAAAGTACTTTCCAAAAACAACTAAAAACACTCAAAACTCTTTTTTTGTTTGATCAACAAAGATTGAGGATGCATGAGTACCCTTCGTCACCCACACGTCACGTGCGTTTGGGGTGATATCCTTGACGAATCAGGTTCGAGAGTTAGGACTGTCAAACCTTCGTGTGAAGCTTTCTAGGCAATTGGTTAAGGCACCAATCATCTTCATCACGTCCATCATTCCTGGATCACGGTTTTGACTTCTTGGTTGCTCACCACCCCAAGACCTCATGTCATTTCTTCTTCCTCGTGACCAAGGTGCGCTTGCATTGTTGTCTGCTCTCAGCTTTTGACAGTTGGGTCTGGTATGTCCTTGCAATCTGCAATAGTGACAAACATAATCCATTCTAGGACCTCGTTGTGATCTTGGGAGTGATCTTCCTCTAGCTTCGAATCTGGCTTCTGATTGATTACGGGACTTATTAACCACCCGTGGTTCAGCCATCTTCTTCTTCTTTTCAACCTTGACTTTCTCAGGAATAGGTTCTTCCACCACGATCTCTTTGGCTTTTACAAATTTCACTTCTTTGGTGACGTTGACCGATGAGCTACTTCCTCCGATGTATCCCAACCCGAACTTCTCTGAGGAAGGTTTTTGAGATGATATAACATCTTTTAACTTCTGGGAGGAGACTCTCTCTATCTTGGCACGAGCTTGCACTACCTCTTGTTCAAGAAATCTCACTTTCGTATAGGCTTCAGATAGTTTGCCATTTAGTGTCTCAATCTCACACTTAGCCTCTTTATATCTGATCAAGAGACTTCTGTGGTCCTCTTCGGCTTTCTTCATTTTTCTCACAGCTGCCCTGGCTACCCTGGCATAGTCTCCCGACTTCTCAAGGAGTAAGGAGTAATTCTCTTGAAGATTAGCTGTGTTCTCTTCCTCTTCAGCATCTGATTCTTCCACAATCCTAATAGACTCTAAATCAGAATGCCCATCAAGCTCCTTCACAAGTGTATCCAAATCATCTGAGAATTCCACATGAGCAATGGTCATGAATGCAGAGAAATTTCCTTCTCCATCACAGCTCTCTTCTGAGTCAGAGTTTGATGAATCTGAGTCACTTAGAGTAGTGGCATAGACCTTTCCTTTGGACTTCAAATAGTTGGGACATTCCTTTTTGAAGTGTCCGTGTCCATTACACTCGAAGCATGTGATTCCTTGAGAGGATTGGGAATCTGTACCATCTTTCCTTCGGAATTCTTTCTTCTCCTTCTCGGAACTCTGAAATTTTCCTTTGTCACCAAATTTCCCACTATTCTTGAGTTTTAGGAATTTCCGGAAGTTCTTTACAAGGTATGCCACATCTTTATCTACAGCTTCTTCTTCTGAGGAGTCATGAGATACCATTCTCTCATCAATTGTTTTATGAGTAAGGGATTTGCTCTTCTTTTATGAAGGCAGGGACAACTCATATGTCTGTAGAGAACCAACCAGCTCTTGAACCTTAATATCGTCAAGATCTTTGTTCTCTTCAATGGCTGTAACTTTGGCTCGGAAACTTTTTGGTAGTGACCGAAGGATCTTCCTTACTATTCTTGAGTCCTTCGTCTTCTCTCCCAAATTAAATTTGCCAACAACAACCTCATTCAATTTACTGTAAAATGAATCAAAAGACTCATCCTCACTCATCTTTAGCTCCTCAAAGTGAGTGGTCAACATCTGAAGTTTAGTGTCCTTCACTTTCTAAGTACCCTTTTAGGTAGTCTCCAAAATCTCCCAAGCTTCTTTGGCTACTGTCATATGAGAGATCCTGTGGAATTCATCTGGAGACACACCACAGAAAATAGCATTTAAAGCTTTACTGTTAGCATTGGCTGTCACGAGAGCTGCCTTATCCCAAGTGTAAGGCAAAGATAAAGGAAATGAAGATGCAAACACATGGACAACACACGATGTGTTATCGAAGTGGAAACCGAAACCCTCAGCGTAAAACCTCTCTGCCGCCCTTTAAGCGGTAAATAATCCACTAAAGAATGTAGTTGGGATACATGAATAGCAGAAGACCCTCCATGCCTAATCTACCCAAGTACCTAAGCCCTCCAAGCTTCTTACTCCAATGAGGTTACGCCGAACCTATTTCTTCTTTAGCTTCTCGGATTCTGCTACTAGACCATAGCATCAACCAATGTAAATTAGTTCCTTCCTAACTGCTTCCCAACAGCACCAAATAAACCTTCTCACGGATGTGGGTATGGTGAGAAAAGGATTTGGTCAAAAGCCTCTCAAGGATTGAACAATGAAGAGGGAGAGAGTAGAGGAATTTGAAGAGTCTCTAAGGTAAAGATTGTGTATGAATCAATCTTGTTTTTCTCTAGGGTTTCTCTCTAAAATTCTCTCTGGAAGCTCTACTCATTTGGTTGGTATAAGGGTCTATATATAGTGGGGTGAGAAAGGAATGCGAAGAGTCAGTTTTTCCCAAATATGGCTGATTGGCGGCTTGGCCTCGCGACTGGTCTGAGTCGCGAGTTCAAGCTGCAAAATAAAGGACTGGCCAGCCTGGGACTTTTGTCCTGTAGTGTGATAGCTGGCGCGACCCTTCAGCTCCCTATGTGCTTCTCACGTGCCTGCAGTTGGTGGCTTGCCAGTCGCGAGTCCTAGCCGCTAAACTCTGCTTCTTTGCACATAGTTGAGCTTTTCTTCACATTTTCTCACACACTACCCTTACAAGAATCCCACCTAAATATAGGGTTACTAGATGCTAAAATACAAATAAATTTGGCACGGAATAAAGCCAACAAGATGGTTGATTAAATTCAACCTTACAACTAGGTATGTTGAGAAAAGGATTTGGTAAAAAGCCTCTCAAGGATTTAACAATAGAGACGAAGAGAGTAGAGGAATTTGAAGAGTCTCTAAGGTAAAGAGTGTGGATGAATCAATCTTGTTTTTCTCTAGGGTTTCTTTCACAAAATTCTCTCTGGAAGCACTCTCAATTTAGTGGGTATAAGGGTCTATATATAGTGGGGTGAGAAAGGAATGCGAAGAGTTAGTTTTTGCCAAACAGGGTGGTTTGGCAGCTTGGCCTCGCGACTGGTCTGAGTCACGAGTTCAAGCCGCGGGATAACGGCCTGGCCAGCCTGGGACTTTTGTCCTGTAGTGCGACAGCTGGCGCGACCCTTCAGCTCTCCTGTGTGCTTCTCACGTGCCTGCAGTTGGCGGCTCATAGTCGCGAGTCACCCGCGAATCCTACCCCCGAAACTCTGCATCTTTGCACAAACTTGAGCTTTTCTTCACATCTTCTCACACACTACCCTTACAAGATTCCCACCTAAATACAGGGTTACTAAATGCTAAAATACAAGCAAATTTGGCACGGAATAAAGCCAACAAGATGGTTGATTAAATTCAACCTTACATTAATGTTTCAAAAAAAATTAAGCATCATTCTGTTAATGGATATTAGTTTTCATTTTCTATGCGGCTGATTGAGCAATGCCATAACATTTAGTCATTTAATAGCGGCATGACAATATTTTTAATATTAACAAATTACACATTAAAAAACACAAGGCCTACGGAAGATCAAAGATCAAAGCCAAATCCGTTTGAAATGGGTTTTGGTCAAATCAAAACCAAGCTAAAATTTCCATTAAAAAAAAGTCAAGCTAAACTAATGACTTTAGGGACTGATAACAATTATTTGAAATTTCAAGAGCGAAAAGAGTCCACTTGGTAAACTTCAAAGTATAACCACGTATTTTGGCCATTTTTTAAAAGAAAATTCAAGGCAAAAATCTACTTTATATCCTATTACTTTCACCAATTGTTATTTTAGTCCATTAACTTTTATCAATTGTCATCTTAGTCCACAATGTTTAAATACTGTCATTTCAGTTCATTAACTTTGAATAATTTTCATTTTAGTCCGTTGAATTTAAATATTTTCAGTTTGTGGGTTTAAATAAATTAATAAAATAATCATTTGTAATGATAATCTGGTGTGTATGGAATGGGGAATGCATATGTCTGATATAATAGTTAGATACTCAAAGAGGTCTAGATACCAATTTTATTTTTAAATTAAAAAAAAAAATCATTTTCTTGAAATTGCATATTGATAATATGAATTACTTATGATTGCAAACTTGTAGTGATCAACAAGGAGAAGCAAAGTTATATGATTTCTTGGGTGTGTTTGGTACATCCACTCAAACACACATTTTCAGTTTTTAAATAATATTACACGTATTTTCATATACTTTTTCACCCACACGTATTTTCACACATGTTTTCAAATAACAAAATGCATATTTTTAAGTGCATGTACCAAAAACCCTCAGTTTGTCTATTCATCCCAGCCTAACCGTATAATACTAAAGGGATTTTTTTTTTTAAAATTACTTCCTACATGTGTGGATACAACTTTAAACTTTGAAGGTGTGTAACATGCATTTTAGCCTAAAAATTATTAACAAAGTGGGTTTTGACTGAAATTCTATTTTCAATGTTTCAGGATTACACTGATTAATTATAATCCTATAACCAAAAGTTTGAAAACGTAGTTTGTCATCTGCTTCCTTAACTGCAAAAGTACACTCTTTGCTGCTGTTGAGTATTAGAAGTTAGATCTGTATGAATAACCCTACAAAGCTACACTGAGGCTTTGACGCTTTGTTTTGTCATTTCAAATAGCAACGCTAGATGCACGCCACTTTTTTCTCTTGATTTTAGACAAAAAAATCACATTGAAAAAGACATTTATGGATACTTGGAGAGAGAGAGAGAGAGAGAGAGAGAGAGAGAGAGAGAGAGAGAGAGAGAGAGAGAGAGAGAGAGAGAGAGAGAGAGAGAGAGAGAGTGGGGAAGACGGGCACAACTTTTGAGGAGCAAACTGCATAATGATGCTACGTAAGGTGAAAGTTTCTAACCCGAATCTCTTATTTTTTCCATCAAACAGTGTTAATGTCAGAGAATCTCAGTCCTCAGCGAAACATTTTGTTGTGTTAATTCAAAGAGAAAAAGAGAATAGACTGGCACAACTTTTTAGGAAAACAGTGTAGTTGTGGAAATTTCCAACCAATTCTTTGCCCCGCCAAGCACTCTGAGAGAGGGAGAGGACAAACAAGTCTGGCATGATGTACGAAATTTCCAACCCTTCGTTTAACATTTTAGGAGTAGATTGCAGATCATGCACATGTAGAAAATTTCCTAGAAACCTTCCTTAAGAGCATAAAAAAGGACAAACAACTTCTTATTATATTGCTTTGTGACTAGTTTTTTTCTTTTTGCTGAATATTGTGACCCATTCATTATAAAGTTCTTTCTACATTGCTTTTCACAAGCTTTTTAAGTGAATTTTACATTATTTTTTGACCAGCTATAAAGGTTGTTAGGTTCTAAGGAATTAGGAACTAATGTATTAGAACTCTAATTTGTAATGTTGGCAAACCATGATCAAAACAGGTTTTAGTTTGTTTTAGACTAGCTCAAAGTATGTTTAATTGTATAGTTGGAATCGAGTGTTCTGCAAGATTTACTGTATAAATCTGCCTGACTCGATCGATCGAAAATTAGACTCGATCGATCGAAAGTCGTGCAGATTGTTTTTCTGCAGAATTTTCCAACTTAGCCCAAGCCCAATAAGGATTAGGGTTTTAGATCTACTTCTCCCACTATATAAAGGAAACCCTAAGCCACGTTTTGGAGAGCTTTTTAGAGAGAGAAGAGAGTGCCTCTTTTGTATCTAGGGTTTTGTACCCAAACCTCTCTAAGGTCTTTGTTGCTCATATTGCTGTTTATGTGAATCTCTTGTGAGATCTTTGAGGAGTTTTCCTTCACATAAACTTAGGGTTATCAAAGAGGAGATGCTATCTACATCTTGATGATCAACTCAGTTGCTGCCATTGGAGCTTAAAGAACAACAAGCGTGGGTGTTTGTAGCTGATTGGAGAATCCAAGAAAGGAGTCCGTGGATTCGGAGCTTACACGTGGTCGTGTCAGTAAGTTCTACTGGTTGGTAGCATTAGGAAGTCAAGCGGGGAGCTTGTAAGTCCTTTTGTATGAACTTCAATTCTTTCATAATGGATGGATTCAGGTTTACCTTGAGGATAGTTAGGTTAAATCCTCCCCAGGTTTTTATCGTGTGATTTCCTAGGTCATCATATCTTGTGTTATTTATATTTCCGTTACTTTATATCTTGATATGATTGTTTGATTGTTTTAACCTAGATTTGCATAATTTGACTAAGTTAATCACTTGGCTAAATAAACTAGGTTAATCCAATTGTTGTTTTAAGGGGTCTAAAAACCAACAAAGGTTTTTATTTTACATTACTTTTTGACTAGTAATAACGATTTACATCATTTGATAAAGAGTTAAATAAATCTTAACTCAAACTCAACTTGGGTTCCATATAAATCTTAAGGGGCATTTTGGTTTGGTTGCAAAATAACTTTATCTTTCCTTCAAAGCTAACAGTCTAACCCACGCCTAACACTCACATCCAGCTTTTTCCTACTCCCAAAAACATTAGTATTTTAATGTAATTTTATACCACATTAATGGGTGATGCATAGCAGCACGTTAACAAGACCCATAAATACATTTACCATTTCATCGTAATTTTCTGGACAGGACTACATGGGGATGCATATTTATTATGATAGGATGGGACAGTAGCCATAGGGCCAAGTAGGGATGCATATTTATTATGATAGGACAGAGGCCATGCATTTGTTATGATAGCATTGATAGGCATGATGTTCATGTATTTAGACTTCTTAATTAGATTTTAATGCAATCCTATTCTTGGTGAGGGTTAGGTGAGCACTTGCGTCTTCCAAGTTGACAAGCCTGTTGGATTCCAACAATACAGTCAATGGCTCTACCAAGTTTCATGGAACCGAAACCGATGTCAAGATATAGTGGGAACCTTGTCACCTTTGAGAACATTTTTATCTAATATTTCCATAATTAGTGAGGTGTTTGTTTTTTTTTATAAGATAAAATAAAATAATAAACCATCATACTGAAACTAATTACAATTGAAAATAAATTTATTGTGAAAAGTTATAACATTTTTAGTAGTATCATAATATTTTTACAATATTTGAGGTGTCAGTTGCATATAGATAAAATAAAATAAGATATATCATATGAGTACGTACCACAACTTAAAATAAATGTATTGTTAAAATATAACATTTTATTGTTGATATATATATGTGTGTAATTTTGAAAAGAAAGATACAACCAAAAAAGAAAAAAAAGTGGAAAAAAAAAACTGATTTAAAAAATTAATTTTTTTGTTTTGTATTCTCTAATTTCAAAAAACGATGTGGCAACAAAAAAGGACAATCTCGAATTTCCCTTTCTATTTTTATTTTTATCTTTCCTTTTAAAGATTTTATATATAAAAATTTGGTAATTATGTGTAAAAATATGTTTTAAAGAGAAAAGATTATAATATTATGTGTATATATATATTGTGGGAGGGACGAATCTCTGAACCTAAGAAGGAATTGTGTAGTAGTGGTACACTCATCCTTAGGCCAAAGGCTTATAAGACATGAGTGGGAGGCGTCTCTCCCCGATGTGGGATTGAGTAAAACCTTGAAGACTAAGGCTCAACGCCATTTCCAAAGAGGACAATTCCTTCTTGGGGTCAGAGATTGAGTCTTGTTAGAGTAGGAGCTTGGAGGGTATCCCAATTGATTGTCTAGTGGATCGATTACTGCTTGGAGGGCGGTGGAGAGGTTTTTCACCGAGTTCTTCGGTTTCCTCTTCGATAACACATTGGCATGTTATCTTGTGTTTGCATTCTTCTTCCCTACTCTTTTACCTTTCATCTTACTGCTGTGTTACAATGATTATGGGTTAGAGTAGCTTGTTTGTTCATTCGCTCTCATTTACTCTTTTCCGCACTTAGTATTAAGTCAGAGTAAAATCAATCAGTCGTAACTTTAATTTGGGGGTCTAAATTGCTCTTGTGTTTTCACACATTTTCGAGCTTTCAATGTTAAATTTATTTTCTAAATTATGTTGTAGATAATTTGTTCTCCTTAAAAATTAAACAATTTATAAAAGTAATTTCTATCTCTCTATTTTTACAAATTTAAAATTTTATTATTTTTGGTATTTTGATTGATATTATTCTTTTTGAAGTGGTCTTTATTTTTCTAACTATTGTTATTATTCATTATATTTTCCTAATTTCCTTTGGTAGAACTAAAATTATTAAGTTCCAGATGTATTATTCAAATTTCCCATTCACTTAAGGAGATTATTATCATAATCAAAACTCATTACATAATTAAAATTTATACTACTCAAATAATTGATAGACAAATTCAAATACATAGTCATTTAGATTTTGTTTTGATATAAACTCAAATTCTCATTTCCAAACTAACAAATAATTAACTCAAAAAAAGATCTGTAAAGTTTTTAAACCCCTTAAAACACAATCAGATTAACCTAGTTAATTAGCCAAGTGATTAACTTAGTCAAATTATGCAATTCTAGGTTATCACAATCAAACAATCATATCATGTATAAGCAGCAAAAAGATAAATAACACAATGATATGATGACCCAGGAAACCATACCGGTAAAAACCTGGGGAGGATTTAACCTAGCTATCCTCAAGGTAAACCTGAATCCACTATGAAAGAATCGAAGTTCATACAATAGGACTTAGACCACTAACATCCTATTGCTACCCACCAGTAAAACTTACTGACACGACCACGTGCAAGCTCCGAATCCACGGACTCTTTCTTTCTTGGATTCTCCAGCAATTACAAGCACTCTCGCTTGTGTTTCTTTAAGCTCTTATGGTAGCAACTGAATGATCATCAAGATGTTGAAGAAATCTCCTCCTTGATAATCCTAAGCTTGTGTGAAGGAAAGCTCCTCACAAATCTCACAAGAGATTTACACAAACCGCAATATAAGCAACAGTAAAATGTGGCTAGGGTTTGCCTTATATACTTAGGGAAAAACATAAAACCCTAAAACGTTTTAAATGAGCTAGGGCTGAGTTGGAATTTTGCAGAAAACGCATTCTACCTGAGATTCGATTGATCGAGCCTAAGCTTCGATCGATTGAGCCAGGCCGAAATGCACAGTAACTTCTGCATTAGCTCAAATCTAACTTTACATAAAATGGCACAACTTTGAGCAAGTCTAAACAAGACTAAACAACTTGTTTTGATCATGGTTTGCCAACAATGCACATTAGAGTTCTAAATACATAAAATCCTAAGTCTTTAGAACCTAACAAGATCAAACCAAAATTATATAGGGAGAGAGATGACTCATGATGGGAAACTCAAAAAGCACAACACCAAAACATATCAACCCAAAGTAAAGATATTAAAAAAATAAAAATTCACCAGCTTAAAGTAGAGTTGCAAGAAAGAATTAAAAATCTAGAGGGAGAGATAGCATAATCACATTTTTTTGGGAGAGAATATGAGAGAGAATAGAAAGTTTATAGAATAAACTTTAATGAGAAGAATATTCAAAATGAAATTTATAGTTGTAAGCACCAAATTATCCAAGTCATGCTATGTAATAGAATAATATTATATCATTAAATTTATAATAAAATAGGATCACATCTAAAAATCAAAGAAAAAAAAAGATAATAGATTTATTTATTTTTAGTTTATATTTATCAAAAAAAAAAAAAATCACATTCTACCATTGTATTCATATCCATATAATAATGAAGTACTAGTATTCAAGGTCAAGTTGAAGGATCTAGTTTTGCTCTTGCTTAAAAAACCATGTCATTTTCATCAACTTTAAGAGATAGAGATCATAAAAAAAAAAAAAAAAAATTATTTATTTTTAATTTATACTCACCCAAAATGAACTGAAGTGGACCAAATTGGATTGGACCAAATGAACCAAAGTGGACCAAATTGGAATGAATGGACTGAGTTGGACTGAGTTGGACCTAAATGGACCGAATGAACCAAACTGGACTAAAATGGATTAAATTGGACCGAACTGGACCAAAGTGGACCTAATTAGACTGAAATTGACCAAATTGGACAGAAGTGGGTATTTGTTATCTCTATTTCTTGAAGTTGATGAAAATGTCATATGGCTCTCTAAGTAGGAGCAGAATTGGATCCTTTAACTTGGCCTTGAATACTAAATTAGCATACAAATAAGAATAAAGTGATGAAATATGATTTTTTTTTTTTTTTTGGTACGTGTAAACTAAAAATAAATAAATGGTGTCTTTGCACAACTTGTTTGCATTGCATTTATTTTCTATTATAAGTTACATTTAGGTTCAAGAATGTGCAAAGTCATGGTAGTTAAAAGTGATGGTCCTATCATTATTGGTAATTACAATTAATTTTGAGAATATGTGTAAAGGTATAATGCATTATATATATATATATATATATATATATATATGGAAAGAAAATGATAACATGACCATTGATGTGGCTCAATAGAAATGTAACAACAATAATGGTACACTTCATATTTTAAATATTTTATAGATATAGATATTAAATGGGCAAGGTGGGTGAATAAATGGGTCGGAGACATGCTAAACTTCTAATTAAATTGTACTCTCGAAACCAGGGGTAGAATCGAAATTTTTACTTTGGGGGGGGGGGGGTCGAGACTAAACTATCACACTGATTCACAATTCAAGAAAAACTCAAAGTACCACACGATCCACCTCCCCCCCCCCCCCCCCCCCCACCCCCCTCAACACACACACACACACACACACATAAGTCTTAGATTTTTAATTCCAAAGTGAGTCATAATTCATATATATTGCATACAAAAGTTTCATTTCTACAAAATTGTCTTATATGAAAGCTTTACATATTTCTAAACTCTATTGATTATGCCAAAGTTTTCTAATTTGCTATAGTCATGTGTAACAATAATAAAAAAGAAATAAATATAAGTATTAACAAAACTAAACTATATTTACATGAAAAAAAAAAATTAAAGAAGTAAATCATAAACCACAAGATAAACAAATAGAACTGAAAAGGGGAAGATCTGAATAAAGAATTTTGTGCCTTCAAATAAGAATACTATGCTTAGGGGTGGGAAACAATATGCATAATTCCTCCTTTACTCCTTTATTTGATCCAAAGAAGCTAAAGATACCCATATCAAATGCAATTTGGAGTCACTAATTAGATAATTTAGTTTGGATTTGAAGCTAAAATTCTAAAGTTGAAACAAGAGTACAATGAATTTTTTTGTGGAGTAGAATCTAGATGTGAAGTGAAGAGGACTGGGCGACTGGGTTTGTGTAAGCCAAAGAAAAAGAATTTTGTTTGAGTTGTTGGAACTTAAAAAGGAAAGTAAGTTTCAACTTTCAACCTGTAAAGGTAAAAAAGTAAAATGTTTTGGAAGAAGCTGACGAAGCCACTACAAAAAAATGGGCCAGTAGTGGCGTTTGTGAAACGCCACTATAGGTATTAAAAACACCACTATAGGCCCACTTTGGCTATAGTGGCGTTTACAAATGCCACTATTGTACTGCAACTATAGACCTATAGTGGCGTTTCTAAACGCCACTATAGACCAAATTTTTTTTTAAAAAGGCTATAGTGGCGTTTTAGAACGCCGCTATAGACCAATTTTTTTTTTTAAAAGGCTATAGCAGTGTTTTTGTAAAACGCCACTATAGACCAACGTCACTGTAGACCTATAGTGGCATTTTACAAACACCACTATAGCCAAAACACCCATAAAAAAAATTTGGCGACCAAAAATTAATTTTTGGTAATCAAAAGTTTCTTTTAATTGAATTAAAATTGTAATTAAATGAAAATTTTAATTTTAATTAAATTAAAAGATACAAAACAAAAAAAAAACATAAATAAAACAAAATACAAACACTATAGCTAGCCTAGCGTATTCAAAATGAAACCCAAACCCACCTAAAAAAATTCAAAATCAAACACAACATGCTCACATTCAAAAATTATTAAAAAGAAAAAGAAAAAGAAAAAAAAGAAACTCCACCCCAACACATTTAGCCGCCATAGACCAACCTGCAAAAAGAAATCATCAAATAGATTTTGAATATTTCACTACTTTCTTGGTTCTATTAACAAAGATATTATCACAACACTTGAGATCTCTAAATCTATCAATTATAAAAAGCCAAAGAATTCACAAAAATTAATCTAAAATCTCAGAGACCCACAAAGCAAAGTTGACAGTATACAAAGAATAGACCAAAATTATTATCAAAAAAGGAATAGACCAAAACAAGCATTAAAATTTAAATAAAAAAAAAATACTTACTTGCAACTATACAACCAATGGCATCAAACACAATAGCATTCTTCCTTCAATCACAAATCCCATAATAGTAGCACCATTTACAAATTTGAACAAAATTAACTAGTTGCAGCACCATCTTCAAATCCAAAACCCACTAACATTAACACCACCACAAATAAAATAGGGGAAATAAAATCAAATAGGAGAGAAAGAGAAAAGAATATATCTAGGTGTGTAGTGAAAGAAGAGTGAAAGAAGGCAAAAAAAAAAAAAAAAGAAACAGAAAAGAAGAGAAAGAAAGAAAGAAGTCTGAAGAAGTGGAGATAAGGGAGAAAAAGAAAGAAAGAAAAAAAAAAAAAGAAAAAAGAAAAGAAAGAAGAAGACTGAAGAACCTACGTGGAGACAAGGTTTTGATAAGGTGAGTGGGGGTAGGTGGGGGTTAGGTGGGTTTTGAATTTTGAATTTCTTTGTTTAGTTCTTGTATATATATATATATATATAAAAATGATATGTTTACAATATTTTCACAATATTTTTACAACAAATTTTAAGTGGCAGATTGTTATTGTTGGAACAAAAAAAGTAATCTTAGTGTTAAGTTCAAATTTGAACTAATAACAACTAACCACTTATAATTTGTTGTAAAAATGTTGTGGACGTAGCACCTCATATATATATATATATATATATAAAAATAGAAAAATGACATGTTTACAACATTTTTACAACAATCTTAAGTGGCATATTGTTACTAATTGCTATTGTTGGGGCAAAAAAGTAATCTTAGTGTTAAGTTCAAATTTGAACCAATAACAACTAACCATTTATAATTTGTTGTGAAAATATTGTAAAAACGTTGTGAATGTAGCATTTCTCATTTAAATATAAATATATAATAATATATACATTTAAATATATATATATATATATATATATATATATATATATATATATTAGCTGAATGCTGAATCTATTTGGATTGAGTTTTTTTTTTTTTTTTTTTTTTTTTTTTTTTTTTTTTTTTTTAAGGAATAGTTTGGAATATGCCATAGTTTTGTTTTACGGATTGGGTATATTTTTTAATTTTTTTTTGAGAAATGATATGTACATAATATTTTTATAACAAATTTTAAGTGGTGGGTTATTACTGGTTGTTATTATTGGGTTAAAAAAGTAATCTTCGTGCTAAATTCAATTTTGAACCAATAACAATTAACAACCTATGATTTGTTGTGAAAATGTTGTAAAAAGGTAGTGGATGTAGCACTTCTCTTTTTTTTAATATCTTTAAGAACCTATAGTGGCGTTTGTCAAATGCCACTATAGCCACTATAGGTCCTACACTTACAAGGGCCTATAGGTCTTCTCTTACAAAGGCCTCAAATACCACTATAGGTCTTTTTCCCTCTGACCCTAAAAAACCCTGGAAAAAAAAAAAAAAAAAAGTTCCTATAGTGGCATTTGTTAAACGCAACGCCACTATAGGTCTTTTTCCTCTGGCCCTAAAAAAAACCTAGCCGAAAAAAAAAAAAGTTCCTATAGTGGCGGTTGCCAAACACCACTATAGGTCCTTCTCTTACAAGGGCCTATAGTGGCGTTTGACAAACGGGACTATAGGCCTTCCTGTAGTGGCGTTTATCAAACACCACTATAGGTCTTTTTTCCTCTAGCTCAAAAAACACAGTTGAAAAAAAAAAAAAAGTGCCTGTAGTGAAGTTTGTCAAACGCCACTATAGGTCTTTTTTTCCTTTAGCCCTTATAAAAAAAAATCCAACTAAAAAAAAAAAAAGAAGTGCCTATAGCAGCGTTTGTAAGACCAGGACAAACGCCACTATAGGCCCTTGGAAACGCTGCTATAGACCCATTGTTTTAAAACACCACTATAAGACTACCTGAACACAGCTATAGATATGCCTATAGCAGCGTTTATAGAAAACGCCACAAAAAAAAAAAAAAAAAACGCCACTATAGGCCCATTTTTTGTAGTGAGCTTCCAAAGGAGAAAAAAATGAATAGTGTGATTTGGGAAAGGGAGAAAGAGACCAGTCATGTATATCTAGGTCCAATTATTTTCTTTTGGAAACCAAGTCTTTATAAAATGTTATTTTCTTGTGGGGCCAAGTCTTTATAAAATATTTGTGAGTCCATATATTTACCAACTACTACTTAATTGTTTATAAAAAATTCAACAGTTTAGTTGGTTGTGCTTTTATTTCATATCATGTCACACCTTCCTGGATATTTGCCTGTAATGAAAAGTCTCATTGTGGAGGGCTAACCTCCAGTCTTATACGCCAAGGTCAAAGATGGATGCCTCACCTGACTTAACAAGTACAAACTGAAATTGTGCGACAATCGTAATCATTACATTTATTAGTCTTTTAGGATATTATTAGGATAAGTGGATACGTGGAAACTTGTGAGTTTCAGACTTCTAGTTAGTTCAATTGATAAAGTTTTTTGTGGTTTCAAACTAAAAAACTAATTAGTGTCTTGGCCTAATAATAAACACCAAAAAGCCAATTATTTCATCATCTTTTCATGTATTTTAATATGTTCATTCATCATATGAAAACATGATAACATGCATTAAATCATGGCATCGACTTGAATATGTCAAGTTAGATTATCTTTGGGATGAGATTTCATGTTATTTTGCTATGAGCTGTCTCCTACATTTGATTAGAGGATTTTATTTTTTATTTATTTTTATGGTTAATCTTCTTAGATTTGTGAATCAGTTTGTTTAGAATTTAAATAAAATTCTTGTTTCATTAAAATTTTGAGGTGAACCACATGAAATGATATTGTACAGACTCTACATCAGGAAATTTCCAGCATGTTATTTTATTTTTGTGTCACATGAAATAATGAAAAACTAAAGATATAATATGATTTTCTTTTGTACATATCCTTAACATTTGATTTCCTATATATTAAATGAGTTTCTGCATTTTTTACTATATAACTTGAAAATGTACGTTTTTAGACCCCTTAAACACAAGTTGTTTAACCTAGTTATTTAGCCAAGTGATTACTTAGATAAATTATTCAGTTCTAGATTGTAAAGTTGTAATTTACAACTATGTGTTTTTGTTGGCTTTAATTTCGTGCCAAATTTGACTGTAACTTTATTCAATCTTTTGTACCCTGTATTTAATGTGGGATTTAATTGTAAGAGTTGTGTGATAGAGAGAGAGAGTGTGAAGACTCAAGCAATTGAAGACAGAAGAGTTTTCACGGGTATCTCGCAACTAAGCATCCTGTGAAGTGATGCATGTGACCTGCACATGCTGGAATGCGAAGAGTCAGGATAGGATGGAGACAACTGTGTTTTGTGAGTAGCTCGCAGGGTAAGGCTTTCTCGCGAGACACTCGCGAAACATTCTGTTCTGCCAATTTGTACTATCTGATACACACTTTCTGTACCCACACTATATATACCCATATTACCCACAATTGTTGAGGAATGCTTCTGAGAGAAAACCCTAGCTACAAACCTTGAGAATTAGAGATTATTATACCCACAATCCTCTACACATTTGTTTGTGGAATTTCCTCAACTCCTACCTCTCAATTTCCATACCATTGAGAGGTTGATAGCCCAAACACTTACCACACCCTTTGAGAGCGTCAAGTGAGGATTTGGTGTTGCTGGGAAGCATTGGAAGAAGTCAAGGATGGTAGATGCAACATGGAGCTTGTTGCGGGATTCGAAGAGCTAGACAAGACACAGTTTCGAGAAGCCTTGTTGGAGTAGGAGCTTGGAGGGCTTAGGTACATCGGGTAGATTAGGCTTGGAGGGTCTCTTGCTAACCTATGTATCCCAACTAATTGTCTAGTGGATCGATTACTGCTTGGAGGGTGTCGGAGAGGTTTTTCACTGAGTTCTTAGGTTTCCTCTTTGATAACATATCGGCGTGTTATCTTATGTTTGCATCTTTCTTCCCTACTCTTTTACATTCCATTTAACTGCTGTGTTGTTATGATTATGGATTAGAGTAGCTTGTTTGTTTATTTGCTCGCTTTTACACTATTCCGCACTTTGTATTAAGTTAGTGTAAAATCAATCGAGCCATATCTTTAATTTGGGGGTCTAAACAACTCTTGTATTTTTAACACATTTTTGAGCTTTCAATTGGTATCAGAGCAAATGCACTTACTGTGGTTTAATTACCTTAGTGCGATCCTTGACCCCGTTTGAGATGGACTGGTCTCAATCTTTAAATGTTCCACCATTTTTTTATGGTAACAACTATGCCTTTTTGAAAGTCCGGATGAGGGCATTCCCATGTTCAATTGAAGATACTGTTTGGGATGCTGTAGATGTAGGATGGACTAGGCCGGAGGCCGCTAAATCCACTTGGGATAAGGCAGCACTTGCGGCAGCTAATGCTAACAGTAAAGCTTTGAATGCAATTTTCTGTGGTGTTTCTCCAGGTGAGTTACACAGGATTTCTTACATAACAATTGCCAAGGAGGCTTGGGAGATATTGGAGACCACCTATGAAGGCACGAAGAAGGTGAAGGATACTAAGTTGCAGATGCTAACCACTCGATTTGAAGAGCTGAAAATGAGTGAAGACGAGTCATTCTACTCATTCTATAGCAAGCTAAATGAGGTGGTTATTGGCAAGTTCAATTTGGGTGAGAAGATGGAGGACTCAAAGATAGTGAGGAAAATCCTTCGATCATTGCCAGAGAGCTTCCGAGCAAAAGTCACAGCTATAGGGGAAAGTAAAGATTTAGATGAGATCAAAATTCAAGAAGTCATTGGGTCTCTCCAAACATATAAGCTGGGATTGCCTTCTCATAAGTCGAGCAAATCTCTTGCTCTCAAAGCCATCACTGAGAGTGTGGGTGACTCATTTGAAGAAGATGATGCGGAGAAGAAGGTAGTATTCCTGGCAAAGAACTTTCGAAAATTTCTGAAGATGAAGAACATTGGGAAACCGTTCAGCAGAGGGAAGTTTTCATCCTCCAAAGGTGATAGGAAGGAGTTTAAGAAGAAAGATGGGAAGGATTAGGAATACCCTTAAGGCATTGTGTGTTATGAATGCAATGGCTATGGACATCTCAAGAAGGAGTGTCCTAACTACTTACGAGGGAAGGGCAAGGTGTTTGCTACTTAGTGTTTCTGACAGTTCAAATTAAGACACTAAAGGAGAATGTGACAGTGAGGGAAACTACCGAGCCTTCATGACTATTGCCACCGCTAAATCCAAGGATGATTTGAGTAATTTGGTTGTTGAACTTGGAGATATTTTTGAGGATGAAGAAATTGAAGAATCGGAAGATGAAGACGTATGCCAAAATGAAGGGGAGAATAACTTTCAGGAAGCATATGACTCTTTGGTGGAAGATTGTGGCAAATATGCCAAAGTTGCTAACCTTGCTGTGAAAAAGATGAAAAAGGTTGAAGAAAAGTATTGGTGTATACTTGTGTAACTCAAGGAATCAAAGTGTGAAGAAGAAAGAATCAAGGGAGAGCTGGTTGAAGCATACTTTAAGATCAAGTTTCTTGAACTTGAAGTTATTTAAGCAAATGCCAAGGTTGAGCGCATCTCCACCAAGAAACTTGACAATGTGCTATCTTCTAAAAAATCTTCACATGATAAGATTGGTTTGGGGTATACCGGAGAAGGAAGCTCAAGTAGTGAACCTAAGAAGGAAGTGAAGTTCGTTTCAGCCAAGAATTTTGAGAAACTTAAAGGAGTGAAGCCTGAGATTGAGACCCTTGTTGTAGTAAAGAGAACTATTGGCGCAAAGCCAAAGGAAAAAGGGAAGTCATTACCCAAAAATCAAAGGGGGCCTCAAGTAAAGCACCTGTGTCATCATTGTGGAGCACAAGGACATACAAGGCCAAATTTTTTCAAGCTTCATGCACTTAAAAAGGCTGATTCTATGCGTGGTCAAGAAAGTTCAAGAAGAAGACCAAAGGGAGCTCAAGCTAAGGGAGATAGTAAAGGACATCTCATTGGAGACGTGATGGAAATGCTGAAAAACATATCATTGTGCCTTGCTAGTTTCACTCCTAGGTTTGAAAGTTATGTTGGTCGTACCTCGCCACCTAAGGCTCTCACCCAAAATACTCGTAAAGAATGGGTGAAGAAGGGTACTTATGCATGATCACCCTCTATGTCCATGCATTAATACTTCTGATGTTTAGGATCATAGGTTCATACATTATGCCATGCATAATTCATTGTGCGTCAATTGCTTCCGGTGTTTAGCATGTTTCTTTTACTTGTTTTGGTTTGTACCTGTTTTTTGTTGATCTTACTTTATTTGTTTTGTTTTTGAGTGTGTTCAAAATTCAAAAACCCATAAAAATTAAAAAATCTTCAAAAAGTTTGATTGCTTGTGTTGTGTGTATCACATGTGAGTTTGGCCTAGTACCTTCGTATTAATGGCGTAGTGCATTTACGTGCTTAGTTTGTTATGTATGCACATATATTTGTGTGGGAGAAATCTTGAAAACTATGTGTGATAGTTGTAAATAGATCTTCAAGCTTGTCATGAATGATTGGTCAATAGTCTTGATGGTCTTGATACTTGCATAGACTTGTGCCTATATATTTTCCCACTTTATTTATTTGTTTTTTTTTTTTATGTTTTTGCAATAGAGCTCACCAAATGTAAATCTTCAAATGAAAAGAGATAATGAACTGCAAAAGCCTGTCGCACATACTAGTATTTGACTAGGAAAAGGGAAAGCAACTTTTGTTTTGAAATGTATGGTGCTCAAAAAGCCAAAGGCTAACTATCAATGTTGAAATATCAAAAATTTCAAGCACCGATCTGAAAAAGAGATGTATTATCTAAAAAGGATCAAATGTTATGATGTATGAAGAAGTCAAATGAAAAGCTTCTAAATTTTGTAATCATTCTCTTGTGAGAGGTCATATATGTTCATTTCTATAATTGAGATAGACCACTTGATTTAGTACCAGTTGTGTATGACTTGATTGAATCGATCATTGAAACTTTACTTTGGTCTAAGGACTATTCCACATTTGATACTCACCCACAACACACAAGACTTTGACTCAATTAATGCTTATCTCATTTGTGTGATTGTACATGTTCAAATGTGATGTGTATGCTCAAATACTTTGTTGATCAAACCCAAAAATATTTTTGAGTGTTTTATATGTTTTTAAAAGTGTTTTTATATTTAC
This sequence comes from Quercus glauca, assembly GCA_023736055.1. Classification (NCBI taxonomy): domain Eukaryota; kingdom Viridiplantae; phylum Streptophyta; class Magnoliopsida; order Fagales; family Fagaceae; genus Quercus; species Quercus glauca. The sequence goes on from CM043318.1 coordinate 104,300,918, forward strand.
GTGCTTTTATTTTTTGTTCAAAATGCATTTTTGTGTTTTTTCTTCAAAAATTGGTTCAGAGGCTGTTTCACGAGAAGCTCACGACTTAGAACTTCCTGCGAAAAGTGCTTAAGGGAAATAATTTTTTTGTCACTTCACACAGAGACTCTCGCTACTGGCTTGCGAGTATTTCGCGACTAACAGCTTCTCGCGAAATGTTTTTAGGCAAAAACTGGAATTTTGTCAATTCATTCGAGGCTATCGCGACTATTTTGCGATTGATTTGTTACTAACAGCTTCTCGCGAAAACTTTTGAGCTTCAATGGCCCTTTTCGCGACTGTCTCGCTACTTCCTAATCCGCGAAAAACGCGTGTTTCTAGTTTTATATGGAAAATGTGATAGGTTTTCAAAACATTCTCATTTCCCTCGCTTAGCCTCTCTCGAACCCCTTTCAACCCAAAATCATGTTTTACTTAAACCCCATCATTTTCAAGCAAAAATCTTTGCAAAATCACTTCAAGGTATGTTTTTCTAAACATTGTTTTTTTTTTTTTTTTTTTTTTTTTTTTTTTTTTTTTTTTGTTCTTAAATTTTGTAGATTTTAGCTTAGGGTTTTAAAAATTAGGGATTTTTCGAAAATGGGTTGGGTTTCTCTATTTTGTGAAATTTTTTTCAAAACTTTGATTGGGCTGAGTCCCATTTGGTTTATTTGTATCTGTGTTGGCCCCATGAGGCAATTTAATCATGTATTAAGTCATTTTCACATGAGTCCATGCATTTTTCATGGTTATTGTGTTCTGCTGAATGTTAGGTGTTTGACAGAATGTCCTAGTGACATTCTTGTGTTGAATTGGACTCAAGTGAGTTCCAATTCCTAGGCTTACTTATGATTGACCATGTTTAACATGTTTTGGTCAATGAATGTGTGTTCTACACACTTTGCCCAAGCTGTGCCTCAATACCATGCCATGCACACACTACGCACCCCCTAGGCACACCTTATGCATCTCATGCTGCACACACATGCATCAGCACATGCACAGCACAGACACACACATGCACAATCACTCAATTCATGCATTGTGGTACTATTTACATGTTTTAACACTTACAACATGCTGTTTTCAGTATGTTTGCTCTGTATTGAGTTGGTTATACTTTGTTTTTAGGTTGTTTTACCTTCTGTTCTAGACTAACTTGAATCTAATCAAGTTTTTGTGTTCTATTTTTTGTGTTTTTGCACTGTTTTCTCTTTGTTCTATCCTCCCTTGTGTAGATGTCTCCTACTAAACATGCAGCTCCTAAGAGATCATCCTCCAAATGTGCATGCACTGATTCTGATAACTTCAAGTCTGCTGAGGCTGATATGAAATACAATGACTGCTACAAAAGAGCAACCATTATCATGGAAAGGGTGGTTCAATTGGAAACTCTTGAGGACACTTTCATACCTGAAGTGTTCAAAGAAAAGACTTGGACTAAACTGCTGAATCCAGTTGGAGTAAGTATACTCAGAGATTATAAAGGAGTTTTTCTCCAATGCTACTGTGGAAGGGGATCGTATAGTGTGCTGGGTGAGACACAAAGAATTTGTGATTACAAGGGATATCATACAAGAGTTTTTGGAGATTCGTCCTCCCTCATAGCCAATCTCAGTTCAATATGAAGATAGATTGGGATCCACTGAGGAGATGGTAAAAATACTTGGTGGTACACCAAAGAAGTCATCCATGAATACAATCCCATTTTCACCGGAGATGAGGACTTTGGCATATGTGATGATCCATAACTTGTACCTGGTCACCAACCTCACTACACTGTCAGCTCTGAGGACAATGTTTCTATACGATCTCTTCACCCACAAGGAGATTGATGTTTGTGGATACATCTTTCATTTGTTGAAAAAGAGCATTGCGAAGCAAAATTCAAGGACTGTAATGTCCTTCCCCACTCTCATTATAGGCCTAATTGCTAAGGAGCGGCTCAAAATTTTGAGTGGCCTCATAGTGGTTCAGAGGGACTATCTCATTGGTGCACACACAGTGACTAGGAGCACAGCTCATATCAAAGGCTCCAAAACCAGTGTGCATACGATACCACAGGATCGTGTTGAGGATGAGGGCGGTGACACAGAGGATGAGATTGAGAGATTTACTACTACGCTAGAGCCTTTAGGTCAGCCATCATCCTCAGCACCAGCACGAGGACCAGGTAGAATTGACAGACTTCTAGCTAGAGTAGAGCAGATGTACACTATGTTAGACTCCTATGTGCAGCACACGACGGACTAGTTTGCATATGTCCAGGGTCAGATCACAGCCTAATCATCTCAGATCGATGATTTGTCTGTCGACTAGGGTTCAGACTCCGAGTCTGACCAGTTCTAGCCTTTTGGCCATTTCGGTCAAAAAGGGGGAGAAAATTATGAGGGGGAGCTTGCACAGTGTTAGGGGGAGCATAGGTTTAGGCTTAAAAACATTGGTTCATAGGCGGATTACCTTTGTTTAATTTAGTTTATATGACTGCTAGTTTATTGTTTTTACTGCTTTTGTTTAAAACTTCAGTACTTTGTTTTTATCATTCAATTTTATATTCAGTATTTGTCTTTACCTTATTGCTTTGTGACAATTTTTTGTGTACTTTTAGATGTTGATTATATATCTTGAATACCTCACTCTTGTACCCTAGTAGGATCTTGTATCCTGGATGCATATACTTCATGTATTTTGCATTAGTTAAGTGTTGGACATGCAATTGATCATTGTAGTTGGTCTTTATTGCATTGTGTGTCCGGATGAGCATTTACTTGCTAAATGTTCATTGTAGTCATTCTTTAATCACTGTTCCTGTAAGATCAAGATGTGCTTACATGTTTTATAGTGTTTTCAAACTTGATCACTCTTTACTTGCTCTTGTAAATACCTTGTATTCAACTTGTCATAAGCTTAATAAAAGTTTTGTTTTTGTGCAAGTGTTTTAGGTTACAGGTATATACATGCAAGTGCTTCACAGCTTCTAGATTAGGTGTGAGTGAGTTTTGCCACTATTCCTAAACTCACGTTTAAGTCTAGAGTCTGTTTTAAGGGTTTTGTCATGGAATAGCCAAAGAGGGAGATTGTAAAGTTGTAATTTACAACTATGTGTTTTTGTTGGCTTTAATTTTGTGCCAAATTTGATTGTAACTTTATTCAATCTTTTGTACCCTGTATTTAATGCGGGATTTAATTGTAAGGGTTGTGTGATAAAGAGAGAGAGTGTGAAAACTCAAGCAATTGAAAACAGAAGAGTTTTCGCGAGTATCTCGCGACTAAGCATCCCGCGAAGTGATGCATGTGACCTGCACATGCTAGAATGCGAAGAGTCAAGACAGGATGGAGACAGCTGTGTTTCGCGAGTAGCTCGCGGGTAAGGCCTTCACGTGAGACACTCGCGAAATATTCTGTTCTGCCAGTTTGTATTATCTGATACACACTTTTTGTACCCACACTATATCTACTCACATTACCCATAATTGTTGAGGAGTGCTTCTGAGAGAAAACCCTAGCTACAAACCTTGAGAGTTAGAGATTATTATACCTACAATCCTCTACACATTTGCTTGTGGAATTTCCTCAACTCCTACCTCTCCATTTTCATACCATTGAGAGGTTGATAGCCCAAACACTTACCACACCCTTTGAGAGTGTCAAGTGAGGATTTGGTGCTGCTGGGAAGCATTAGAAGAAGCTGAGGATGGCAGATGCAACATGGAGCTTGTTGCGGGATTCGGAGAGCTAGACAAGACATGGTTCCGAGAAGCCTTGTTGGAGTAGGAGCTTGGAAGGCTTAGGTACATCGGGTAGATTAGGCTTGGAGGGTCTCTTCCTAACCCATGTATCCTAACTAATTGTCTAGTGGATCGATTATCGCTTTGAAGGCGGCGGAGAGATTTTTCGCCGAGTTCTTCAGTTTCCTCTTTGATAACACATCGACGTGTTATCTTATTTTTGCATCTTTCTTCCCTACTCTTTTACATTCCATTTTACTGCTGTGTTGCTATGATTATGGATTAGAGTAGCTTGTTTGTTTATCCGCTTGCTTTTACACTATTCCACACTTTGTATTAAGTTAGTGTAAAATCAATCGAGCCGTATCTTTAATTTGGGGGTCTAAATAGGTTTTGTGTTTTCAACACATTTTCGAGCTTTCATAGATTAACACATTCAAATCATATCATATAAATAATGCGAAAATATAAAGAATACAACAATATGATAACCTAGGAAAACCTAACCTGTAAAAAAGCCTGGGGAGGATTTAACCTAACTATCCTCAAGGTAAAAACAGATCCACTATGAAAAAATTGAAGTTTTTACAATAGAACTTAGACCACTAACATCTTATTACTACCTCGTATAGAAAACTTATTACCACAACCACGTGACAGCTCCGAGTCCATGGACTACTTTTTTCCTTGATCTTTTGCAACCACAAGTTCACCTACTTGTGACTTTGAGACTCCACTCAAAGGTTTCAGATCTTCTTTAAGCAGCAACTGAAGCGATCATCAAGCTCTTGACGCAAATATTGATCATGATAACCTTATGTGTGTGTATGAAGGTAAACACCTCTAGATCTCACAAAAGATTCAACAAACAGTACTCCAAAAAAACTTCTAAAACTTAGTTATGGTTTTTCCTTTTATATGTGAAGTAAAACACTTAACTCTACACATCAAACGGGCTTGGGCTGAATTGGAATTTCTGCAGAAAAATAAATCTGCACGTGGTTTGATTGATTGAGTCTAATTTTTGATCGATCGAGCCTTACAGATTTTGTCCAATAAATCCTGCAATCACTCGATTCCAATTTTACAATTAAACATACTTTGAGCAAGGCTAAACCTAGACTCTATGTTTTGATCATGGTTTGCCAACACTACATATTGGAGTTCTAATACATTAGTCCCTAAGGTCTTAGAACCTAACAGAAAACATTCACATGAAATGTTTTAGAATTGCTTGAGAAGGTAAAAATCCCAAATTTGCTATGAAATTTGTCTCTTAAATGAAAACCGTTGCACCTCCTCATACAACATGTAGGAATTTCATTTAGGATGTGCATTTTAGTCTCTTTATATTTTCACGCATTTTCATGCATTTCAATATTACCTATGTATCTTAGGATAGCTTGCATTACTTGATTGTTTTTCATTTTCCTTTTTATATATTAGTGACTAACACTCTTTGTTGTAAATGTTGAATGCATTGGATGTTATTTTACTGAATTTTCTAGGTTTTAATGTAATTGTGTGATGGAAAGATAGATTGTTTGTATTGGTCATTGTACCTCTAACACCTTTTTACTTCATAACTTAGACTCTCAAGTTTGTCTAAGGAATGTAGATATGTAGATTAGGTTTTATTCGATGTAATTTCTTGCTTTTGATATTTTTCATTAAAATGCAACGAGGACATGAAATCTGTATTTTTCTTTATATTGGATTGTATTTAGAACCGAAACCATGCAATTTTTTTTATAGATACTTTTATAATTTATTTCTTTTTTTTTTTTTTGTAAAATTTATTTTGAGGCTTTTGTTAATTTTTTCTTTAGCATAAATTAAAGTAAGTTATATATCCACAACTGATCTCCACCAAGATACTCGTTATTGAGGTATGCTAAGAATCTCAGTCTCCTTGAATCTCTCGGTTCTCCCAATTACAAATCCAAATCAACCCAAACACAAGAAATCTTTAATCCGACAATAATCACGTAAAAATGTACATAAACCAATAAAATAAAATCATTTTGAACAAGGAATCCAAGCTTACAAATTACAACTAAGAAGGTGAAATACACCAAAATTATGTATTTTTTCTTCTTTCTATAGGCACTTTTATAGTTTATTTCTTTTTTTTTTTTTTGTAAAATTTGTTTTGAGGCTTTTGTTAATTTTTTCCTTTAACATAAATTAAAGTAAGTTATATATCCACAACTGATCTCAACCATGAGACTCGTAATTGAGGTATACTAAGAATCTCAGTCTCCTTTAGTCTCGGTTCTCATATTACAAATCCAAATCAACCCAAGCACAAGAAATCTTTAATCCGACAACAATCACGCAAAAAATGATTATATAAACCAGTAAAACAAAATCATTTTGAACAAGGAATCCAAGCTTACAAGTTACAAATAAGAAGGTGAAATACACCAAAGAATAACACACATGAGAGCCTTATAGTAAAAAACAGACCGCAATGCAAGAGACAGGAAACCAACCACTATTGGCCAAATTCAGATAGCACAATACAAATAAGAAAAGGTGTTACACCAAAACTTAAAAAAGGATGGCTATATTCAGTTGACACAGGTAGAAGGGTATAATTAACATGCAGAACATATCTGCTTCAACATAAAAATCCTTAAATTCACAAAGAGAATTTTGGAATCTACTAAAAACTATAGGAGAAGACTCTCTAAAATGTTATGAATGACAGAAACTTTATTCCAACCTAAGGAAATAACAACCCTAGCCTAAACCTAAAAGTTTGAAAATTAGATGAAAATAGATGTACAAAGTTACCCATTGTCATCTATCACAAATTGTTAACTATGGGGCAATGAAAACTCAAGATGACCTATTTTTTGAATTAAGGGGGAGAAGAAGTAAAAAATGAAGGGCTTGGGGGCACAGAAACTTCAATCACTCCCTCAAGCATTTGTGTGACCTTTCTCATCGAGGGCCTCAGTGAAGGATCTTCTTGAATACACCAAATCGCCACAATCACAAACCTTTCTAGACTCTTCATGTCATTCTTTGCATCCTCATCATCTTCTATCAACTTATCTAATTTTTTATTTTTGTAGCATTCATAAGCCCTATCTATCGATGCCTCATTTTCTCCTAGTGCAAATGGTACATTAGGCTTGCGGCAAATGATCTCTAGTAACATCACACCAAAACTATACACATCAACCTTAACCGAAATGGATGTTCTCGTAACCCATTCAGGTGCAACGTATCCAAATGTCCCTCTTAAATCTGTCTGAGCTGCTCGACTTTGCTCAGCCAACAAAAGCTTTGCTAATCCAAAATCAGCAATCCTTGGCGTAAATGACTCATCTAAGAGTATGTTTTGAGGCTTTATATCACAGTGGATGATTTGGGTGCTGCACTCTTCATGTAAGTACATTAGGCCTCGTGCTATTCCAAAAGCAATTTGCACTCTTTGGTTCCAATGAGGATTGGATATCCCAAATAGAAAGCTAGCTAAAGAGCCATTACTCATGTACTCATATACCAGAAGTCGATGCTGCCCCTCATCGCAATAGCCAAGCAAACGGACTAAATTCTTGTGATGAGTTTGACCGATCACGCTCACTTCCGTTTTGAATTGCTGCTCACGTCCTTCTACCACCTTACGTAACTTCTTGACTGCAACATATCTTTTAGAATCTGATGGAAGGACCCCTTTATAAACAGTTCCAAAATGACCTTTTCCCAGTGTTTCCTTGAAGCCCATGGTTGCTTCTTCGAGCTCTTTATATGTATAGCTTCTCACATTTGTTGTAAGTGTTCTATCAATATACCATCGCGAATTGAGCCTTTTGCGGTACAAGTAGATAATAGCCACAATACTAGCTAAGAAGAAAAGGATATTAAGAAATGCAGAGCTGCCAAGGAGTAGTGCCAAGACAACTACCATAGACTGGTCTTTCTTATCTGAATCTACAATTTTAGGTGTCTTGATGAGAACTTTACTAGTATTACTTTCTAGATACATTCCATTGGACAGAGGATACTTCTTCTTCCAGCATTGATTATCGTTACCTTCATAAATGACCACAACACACAAGCAATCGTCAAGGCATAGCTGTCTACACCGTGTCTCATTGACCCCGGTAACAAGGCCGTAATCTGAGAACGGCCAATTCACATTTTGAAGCGATTTAAACTCTATATTTTCTTTTTGCTTTTCCCATCCAATTTGGCAGCTAGGCAATAAAAAATCTGGTTTGCAGCCTGCAAAATAATCGGATTGGTCCAAGGGAGAAAATCCCTCAGGACAATAGCAAAATACTGGCCCACTCCCACTTGAATCACCTGCGGTACGGGCCGTATGGCAATATCCGTTCGGTCCACAAAACCCACCTCCAGCAGCAGCAGCATCACCAGTAAATGTAGCACAAATATCACTGGGAATGCTTTGCACTACAGTCCATGATGAAGAACAGCTCTCATACACACCACTTGGGGTGCTCACCTTTCTGGGGTGTTTGTACAATCTGAAGCCACCATCATAATCAATCCTAGCCAAGTAGTAGAAATCTTCTTTTGAGCCTGCAGGACTTTCCTTTGTAAGGTTGTACACTCTGCTTGTATTTTTTGCATCTTGGATGTACATGTTTCCATCCTCAGTTAAGTTCAACTGTGATTCCCAGTTCATTGTGCCGGTGGCAAAATAAGCCTTCTGAAGGGCTTCAGATGATTGAGATTTTGTCAGAGAATAAAGCACCAAATTGCCATCAAGCTGTAAAGAAAGCTGGAAGAGCCCATTCGAATAATTTGTATCAGATTGACGAGACTTGAGTGCGGTACCCATGTACAATATTTGACCGGGCAAGATTGTATCAGTAGGCTCTTTGAAGCTTTCCCATATAGGATTATACTGCTCATCTAAAATCACCAAGTTCCCATTGTCCAGCAAACCCGCACAACTGGATTTGGAACCATTCCTTGGAGCCTTCCATAACTCATTGGTTCCAAGGTCATTGAGAACAAACTCGTTGTTGCTATTCTGCGTCAGTTTTGAACCTTGTGGTGCTGGTTTATTGCCATTTGCAGACCAAACTATGGCTGGGTCTTTGGTTTTGTTAAACCAAACTGCAAGCAAGAATTGATAATTCTTTCTCTCACTAATAACAGGATAGAATCCGAAGGCAAATTCACCTGAAGGGGATCGGATCGATGGACCAGTCCCTAGCTGTGCAACTAAAGGTGGTTCCAGCTGTATGTTACAGTCTTTCTTGGAGTATGTGAAAACAGAGGGAAGGAGAGGAAGAAAAAGCAAAAGCAAAAGCAAAAGCAAGAGAGAACAAAAACGTGGAAGTATTGAAGTAGTCATTGCAGTGGTTATATGGCTCATGGGTTTCTGGCTTATAAAGAACCCATGGCAACCTTTATATAGAAGAAGACGTTTTAGGTTTATTTAGAATTTCTTCTCAAGTATTTATTCAAGTCTTGTTTGTCATGGTCAAAGATATTTTAATAAACTAATAATTATTGTTCGGAAAACGTCTAACTAAAGACTACGGAGTAATTTTTATTTGTTGACTAGCGTCTAAAAAACATGAATACTTCAACAATTAGCAATATCCATATTGCACATTATCCAATGTGAACTTTTGAATACCTTAAATTAATATCTTCTTAATTAGTTATTATTGTTTAGAAAAAATTTTACTCCTTATGACATTTTGTATGATGATTGAGATTTTATTTTTTAGATCTAAAAATATAATATTTTATTAAATAATATGACATCAATATATCATATTATCAATCAATATATATATATATATATAAGCAGAGATCTCATACAGGAGTGTATGAGGTCTTGCCAAGTGGCACTCTTATTTTGCATTTAACTTTTTTTTACCTCTTTCATTATTTTTTTTTTAATTTTTAATTATTTTTTATCTCTTTCATTAAGTTTTTCTATATTCATATGTGTCGTGATGGTCTCAAGTATTTTCACGTTTCAGTTTTCTATTAAAAAGTGAGAATACACAATTTGATCAATTTGCCAATATTTTATACTTTTTTTTTTCTTTTTTGATGAAGTTTCATACTTTTCTCACAACCCATAATTTTGAGAAAAGTTTGTATTATAGAAATTTTCTTAGCACAATCCTTCAGACGGTCCCATTATTTTTTCAAAGAAGACATTTCTTTTGAAGAAATTGTTTAATGCAATCCTTCTATGTACAACTCTCTCTTCTTCCCTTTCCCTTCCCTTACTTTTTCATCTCTTCTTTCCTTTTCGTCTCCCTTACAACCAAACAGGATATTAGTTTCCAAATTCAGCAAATAAAAAAAGTGTTTTGAGGAAATTAATAAAAAGAGTTTGAATTTGGTAAGAATGGGGTGTAAAATTCATGTTTTACACAATCCAATAAAAGATGTTACATAAGCTTTTTACTTAAAACTCAATACATTATACCGCAATTAATAACATCTTAATAAACTCCCAATTTGGTTGAATTTTCAGATGAGTATTATAATTGATTGAGTGTGGTTGTTCTTATTTTTTAGTACGTGATAAGATGATGTGCTTCGGCGTAGGTGAAAACAGTGGGAAGGAGAGGAAGAAGCAGAAGCAAGAGACAACAAAAATGAGAAAGTGTTGAAGTAGCCATTGCAATGGTTATGGCTTATGGGTTCAAGAGTTAGAGAGAACCCAGGGCAACCTTTATATAGAAGAAACCATCTAATAGGTTTAAACTCGCTTTTCTAAGGAGTAGTTGTTCAAGTCTTGTGATTGAAATTTCTAAGAACCACTGTCATTTGTCATGGTCAAAGATATTTTAATAAATTAATAATATATTGTTTGGAAAATGTCTAACTAAAGACTTCGGAGTAATTTTTATTTGTTGACTAGCGTCTAAAAAGCATGAATACTTCAACAATTAGCAATATCCGTATTGCACATTATCCAATGTGAATTTTTGAATACCTTAAATTAATATCTTCTAAATCAGTTATTATTGTTTAGAAAAAATTTTACTCCATATGACATTTTGTATGATGATTGAGATTTTATTTTTTAGATCTAACAATATAATATTTAATTAAATAATGTGACATCAACATATCATATTATCAATCAATATATATATATATATATATATATATAAGCAGAGACCTCATACAGGAGTGTATGAGGTCTTGCCTAGTGGCACTCTAATTTTGCTTTTAACTTTTTTTTACCCCTTTCATTATGTTTTTTTTTTTTTTTTTTAATTTTTAATTTTTTTTATCTCTTTCAATAAGTTTTTGTATATTAATATGTGCTGTGATGGACCCAAGTATTTTTACTTTTCAGTTTTCTATTAAAAGTGAGAATACACAATTTGATCGATTTGCCAATATTTTATACCTTTTTTTTTCTTCTTTTTTGATGAAGTTTCATACTTTTCCCACAACCCATAATTTTGAGAAAAGTTTGTATTATAGAAATTTTCTTAGCACAATCCTTCAGATGGTCCCATTATTTTTTCAAAGAAGACATTTCTTTTGAAGAAATTGTTTTATGCAATCCTTCTATGTACAACTCTCTCTTCTTCCCTTTCCCTTCCCTTTTTCATCTCTTCTGTCCTTTTCATCTCCCTTACAACCAAACAGGATATTAGTTTCCAAATTCAGCAAATAAAAAAAAGTATTTTGAGGATATTAATAGAAAGAGTTTGAATTTGGTAAGAATGGGGTGTAAAATTCATGTTTTACACGATCAAATAAGAGATGTTACATCAGCTTTTTAGTTAAAACTCAATACATTATACCGCAATTAATAACATCTTAATAAACTCCCAATTTGGTTGAATTTTCAGATGAGTATTATAATTGATTAAGTGTGGTTGTTCTTATTTTTTAATACGTGATAAGATGATGTGCTTTCGCGTAGGTGAAAACAGTGGGATGGAGAGGAAGAAGCAGAAGCAAGAGACAACAAAAATGAGGAAGTGTTGAAGTAGCCATTGCAATGGTTATGGCTTATGGGTTTATGAGTTAGAGAGAACCCAGGGCAACCTTCATATAGAAGAAACCGTCTAATAGGTTTAAACTCGCTTTCTAAGGAGTAGTAGTTCAAGTCTTGTGATTGAAATTTCTAAGAACCACTATCATTTGTCATGGTCAAAGATATTTTAATAAATTAATAATATATTGTTTGGAAAACGTCTAACTAAAGACTTCGGAGTAATTTTTATTTGTTCACTAGCGTCTAAAAAGCATGAATACTTCAACAGTTAGCAATATCCGTATTGCACATTATCCAATGTGAACTTTTCAATACCATAAATTAATATCTTCTTAATTAGTTATTATTGTTTAGGAAAAATTTTACACCATATGACATTTTGTATGATGATTGAGATTTTATTTTTTAGATCTAACAATATAAAATTTAATTAAATAATGTGACATCAATATATCATATTATCAATCAATATATATATATATATATATATATATATGTATATATATATATGTATATATATAAGCAGAGACCTCATACGGGAGTGTATGAGGTCTTGCCTAGTGGCACTCTAATTTTGTATTTAACTTATTTTTACCTCTTTCATTATGTTTTTTTTTTAATTTTTAATTTTTTTTATCTCTTTAAATAAGTTTTTCTACATTAATATGTGCTGTGATGGTCCCAAGTATTTTTACTTTTCAGTTTTCTGTTAAAAAGTGAGAATACACAATTTGATCGATTTGCCAATATTTTATACCTTTTTTTTTTCTTATTTTTTTATGAAGTTTCATACTTTTCTCACAACCCATAATTTTGAGAAAAGTTTGTAATATAGAAATTTTCTTAGCGCAATCGTTTCGACAGTCCCATTATTTTTTCATAGAAGACATTTCTTTTGAAGAAATTGTTTAATGCAATCCTTCTATGTACAACTCTCTCTTCTTCCCTTTCCCTTCCCTTACTTTTTCATCTCTTCTTTCCTTTTCGTCTCCCTTACAACCAAACAGGATATTAGTTTCCAAATTCAACAAATAAAAAAAAGTGTTTTGAGGATATTAATAAAAAGAGTTTGAATTTGGTAAGAATGGGGTGTAAAATTCATGTTTTACACGATCCAATAAGAGATGTTACATTAACTTTTAACTTAAAACTCGATACATTATACCACAATTAATATCATCTTAATAAACTCTCAATTTGGTTGAATTTTCAGATGAGTATTATAATTGATTGAGTGTGGTTGTTCTTATTTTTTAATACGTGATAAGATGATGTGCTTCGGCGTAGGTGAAAACAGTGGGAAGGAGAGGAAGAAGCAGAAGCCAGAGACAACAAAAATGAGGAAGTGTTGAAGTAGCCATTGCAATGGTTATGGCTCATGGGTTTATGAGTTAGAGAGAACCCAGGGCAACCTCCATATAGAAGAAAATGTCTAACAGGTTTAAACTCGCTTTTCTAAGGAGTAGTTGTTCAAGTCTTGTGATTGAAATTTCTAAGAACCACTGTCATTTGTCATGGTCAAAGATATTTTAATAAATTAATAATATAGTGTTTGGAAAACGTCTAACTAAAGACTTCGGAGTAATTTTTATTTGTTGACTAGCGTCTAAAAAGCATGAATACTTCAACAATTAGCAATATCCGTATTGCACATTATCCAATGTGAACTTTTGAATACCTTAAATTAATATCTTCTTAATTAGTTATTATTGTTTAGAAAAAATTTTACTCCATATGACATTTTGTATGATGATTGAGATTTTATTTTTTAGATCTAACAATATAATATATAATTAAATAATGTGACATCAATATATTATATTTTCAATCAATATATATATATATATATATATATATATATATATATATATATATAAGCAGAGACCTCATACGGGAGTATATGAGGTCTTGCCTAGTGGCACTCTAATTTTGCATTTAACTTTTTTTTTTTATCTCTTTCATGTTTTACACGATCCAATAAGAGATGTTACATCAGCTTTTTACTTAAAACTGAATACATTATACCGCAATTAATAACATCTTAATAAACTCCCAATTTGGTTGAATTTTCAGATGAGTATTATAATTGATTCAGTGTGGTTGTTCTTATTTTTTAATACGTGATAAGATGATGTGCTTTGGCGTAGGTGAAAACAATGGGATGGAGAGGAAGAAGCAGAAGCAAGAGACAACAAAAATGAGGAAGTGTTGAAGTAGCCATTGCAATGGTTATGGCTTATGGGTTTATGAGTAAGAGAGAACGCAGGGCAACCTTCATATAGAAGAAAATGTCTAATAGGTTTAAAATCGCTTTTCTAAGGAGTAGTAGTTCAAGTCTTGTGATTGAAATTTCTAAGAACCACTGTCATTTGTCATGGTCAAAGATATTTTAATAAATTAATAATATATTGTTTGTAAAACGTCTAACTAAAGACTTCGGAGTAATTTTTATTTGTTTACTAGCGTCTAAAAGGCATGAATACTTCAACAGTTAGCAATATCCGTATTGCACATTATCCAATGTGAACTTTTGAATACCTTAAATTAATATCTTCTTAATTAGTTATTATTGTTTAGGAAAAATTTTACTCCATATGACATTTTGTATGATGATTGAGATTTTATTTTGTGGATCTAACAATATAATATTTAATTAAATAATGTGACATCAATATATCATATTATCAATCAATAAATATATATATATATATATATATATATATATATATATATATATATATATATATATATATATATATATATATATAAGCAGAAACCTCATACGGGAGTGTATGAGGTCTTGCCTTGTGGCACTCTAATTTTGCATATAACTTTTTTTTACCTCTTTCATTATGTTTTTTTTTTTTTTAATTTTTAAATTTTTTTTCTCTCTTTCAATAAGTTTTTCTATATTAATATGTGCTGTAATGGTCCTAAGTATTTTTACTTTTCAGTTTTCTATTAAAAAGTGAGAATACACAATTTGATCGATTTGCCAATATTTTATACCTTTTTTTTTCTTATTTTTTTATGAAGTTTCATACTTTTCTCACAACCCATAATTTTGAGAAAAGTTTGTATTATAGAAATTTTCTTAGCACAATCCTTCAAACGGTCCCATTATTTTTTCAAAGAAGACATTTCTTTTGAAGAAATTGTTTAATGCAATCCTTCTATGTACAACTCTCTCTTCTTCCCTTTCCCTTCCCTTACTTTATCATCTCTTCTTTCCTTTTCGTCTCCCTTACGACCAAACAGGATATTAGTTTCGAAATTCAATAAATAAAAAAAAGTGTTTTGAGGATATTAATAAAAAGAGTTTGAATTTGGTAAGAATGGGGTGTAAAATTCATGTTTTACACGATCCAATAAGGGATGTTACATTAACTTTTTACTTAAAACTCAATACATTATACCGCAATTAATAACATCTTAATAAACTCCCAATTTGGTTGAATTTTCAGATGAGTATTATAATTGATTGAGTGTGGTTGTTCTTATTTTTTAATATGTGATAAGATGATGTGCTTCGGTGTAGGTGAAAACAGTGGGAAGGAGAGGAAGAACCAGAAGCAAGAGACAACAAAAATGAGGATGTGTTGAAGTAGCCATTGCAATGGTAATGGCTTATGGGTTTATGAGTTAGAGAGAACCCAGGGCAACCTTCATATAGAAGAAAACGTCTAATAGGTTTAAACTCGCTTTTCTAACGAGTAGTTGTTCAAGTCTTGTGATTGAAATTTCTAAGAACCACTGTCATTTGTCATGGTCAAAGATATATTAATAAATTAATAATATATTGTTTGGAAAACGTCTAACTAAAGACTTCAGATTTATTTTTATTTGTTGACTAGTGTCTAAAAGGCATGAGTACTTCAACAATTAGCAATATCCGTATTGCACATTATCCAATGTGAACTTTTGAATACCTTAAATTAATATCTTCTTAATTAGTTAATATTGTTTAGAAAAAATTTTACTCCATATGACATTTTGTATGATGATTGAGATTTTATTTTTTAGATCTAACAATATAATATATAATTAAATAATGTGACATCAATATATCATATTATCAATCAATATATATATATATATAAAAGCAGAGACCTCATACGGGTGTATATGAGGTCTTGCCTAGTGGCACTCTAATTTTGCATTTAACTTTTTTTTTATCTCTTTCATGTTTTACACGATCCAATAAGAGATGTTACATCAGCTTTTTACTTAAAACTCAGTACATTATACCGCAATTAATAACATCTTAATAAACTCCCAATTTGGTTGAATTTTCAGATGAGTATTATAATTGATTGAGTGTGGTTCTTATTTTTTAATACGTGATAAGATGATGTGCTTCGGCGTAGGTGAAAACAGTGGGAAGGAGAGGAAGAAGCAGAAGCAAGAGACAACAAAAATGAGGAAGTGTTGAAGCGGCCATTGCAATGGTTATGGCTCATGGGTTTATGAGTTAGAGAGAACCCAGGGCAACCTTCATATAGAAGAAAATGTCTAATAGGTTTAAACTCGCTTTTCAAAGGAGTAGTTGTTCAAGTCTTGTGATTGAAATTTCTAAGAACCACTGTCATTTGTCATGGTCAAAGATATTTTAATAAATTAATAATATAGTGTTTGGAAAACGTCTAACTAAAGACTTCGGAGTAATTTTTATTTGTTGACTAGCATCTAAAAAGCATGAATACTTCAACAATTAGCAATATCCGTATTGCACATTATCCAATGTGAACTTTTGAATACTGAAAGCTCGAAAATGTGTCGAAAACACACGAGCGGTTTAGACCCCCAAATTCAAATTACGGCTTGGTTGATTTTACACTAACTTAATAACAAGTGCGGAATAGTGTAAACACAAGCGTATAAACAAACAACTACTCTAATCCATAATTTGAGTGTTTGCACCAATGGGGTAATCCCTCTGAACAACAGTGAGGCCACTAGGAAACTTCAGCTTTGCCTTGGCAATGAGACCCATGATCAGTGAGGGAAAGGGCATTATGGTTCTGGAATTCTGCTTCGTGATGCTCTTCTTCAGAATGTGAAAGATGTGGCTGCAGATATCAATTTCCTTGTGAGTAAAGAGGTCGTAGAGAAACCTCGTCCTTGGAGCCGAGAGAGTAGTGAGGTTGGTGACCGGATACAAGTTGTGGATCATGACGTAGCTGAGAGTTCTCATTTCTGGAGAGAACTTGAGAGTATCCATTGTGGATTTCTTTGGAACCCCACCAAGTGCTGATATCATCTCCGTGATATGCCCCAATCGCTCATCATACTGAACTGTCATTGGCTGTGAGGGAGGACGAATCTCCAAGAAGTCTTGAATGCTGTCCCTGGTGATCTCAAATTCTTTGCGCCTCACCCAGCAAAGGATCTTCTCATCTTCCACAGCAGCATTAGAGAAGAATTCCCTGATAATTTCTGAGTACACATTCCCAACTGGATTTAGCAACTTTGTCCAGGTTCTTTCTTTGAACACATCTGGAATGCAGGTATTCTCAAGCTCTTCCAACTGCACCACCCTTTCCATGACAATGGTTGCTCTCTTGTAGTAATCATTGTACTTCATATCTGCCTCTGCGGATTTGAAGTTATCGGAGTCAGTACGAGCACGCTTGGGAGCCTTCTTCTTGGAACCAGCATGCTTGGTGGGAGACATCTGCATAAGATGACACAACACATAGAACACATGTGTACACAACACAAGAACAAAACTTGATTAGATTCAAGTTAGTTTTCATCAAATGAGATCCATCCAAAACAGAGTAAGGTGCAAAAACAGAGCATTTCCAACACAACAGAGCAAGCTATAACACAAACTTCATTAAATTATAGCATAAATGCATTGAACATCAAGACATTTTGCATGAAACTAAATCACAGTGCAAGTGTGTGAGTCTGTGTGTATGCAAGTGTATGTAACATGAGATGCATGAGGGTGTGCCTATATAGTGCCTAGGTGTTTGCCAAGTGAGAGTACCAAGTGTAAAGTGTAATGCACACATGATCAAGTAACAATTCTAGACCAAAACATGGTAAGTTATACGAAAAACTTGAAATTGGGACTCACTTGAGACCAATTAGGCATAACAATGTCATTTAGACATTCAATCAAACACCTAATGTGCATAACAACACTATGAGTATGAACAATGCATGAACATGGTGAAAATATGCCTAAATACACTTTAAAATGCCACAAGGGGCCAACACAGATGCAATAAGATCAAAAGAAACATAACCCAATCAAAGATTTAACACAAACATTGCCCAATTTAGAAAACCAACCCAAAATTTCGAAAATCCCCAATTATCACAACCCTAACTAAAAATTCTGCATAATCTAAGTAAAAACTTAAAAAAGGAGTGAATAATCAACATACCTTGAAGAAGAAAGTGCAGAAAAAATCTTGATTCGGAGTGGGGTTTGATGGAATAGTGATTTTGGTAGAGAGGGTTTCGAAGAAAAGATGAGAGGGAAGTTTTTATGTTTTGAAAAACTGTCACATCAGCCCTATAAAACTGAAAACACGCGTTTTTCGCGGGATAGGGAGCCGCGAGACAGTCGCGAGACAACCGCGAAAGGTGCCACTGAAGCACAAAATTTTCGCGAGAAGCTCTAAGTCGCGAGACAGTCGCGAGACAGTCGCGAGATTCTCTGTCTGATTTTGAGAAAAACATAGTTTTTGCCAAACAGATTTTCGCGGGAAGCTTCTTAGTCGCGAGCTTCTCGCGAGAAAGCCACTGAACCAGTTTTTTGAAGAAAAACACACAAAATTCATTTTGACCAAAAAGAGTCACAAGAAAGTCTAAAAACACTTTCAAAAACAAATAAAACTCACAAAAATCTTTTTGGATTTGATCAACAAAGATTGAGCATGTGAAACACATTTAATCAAGTACAATCACACAAATGATTATGACATTCATAGAACATAGACTTGTGTGTTGTGTGTGGATATCAAAAATGAGATAGTCCTTAGTCCAATGTGAGGCTTCAATGATCAATTCAATCAAGGCATACACAACTAGCACTAGATTATGTGACCTATCTCAATTATGGAAACATGCATATATGACCTCCCACACGTACTTGATAACAATTCATTGAAGCTTTTCATTTGGCTCCATTCTTAACACTTCATTTGCAACTTTTGAGCAAAGAGAATCACATTTAGAGAAAGATGCCTGAAATTTTTGATATTTCATTTTATGAGATAGCCTTTGGCTTTTTGGGCATCATACATTTTATTTTGGTCGCTTTCCCTTTTTCCTAGTCGAATACTAGTTTGTGCGACAGGCTTTTGCAGCTCTATATCTCTTTTTATTTGGAGATTTACATTTAGAGAGCTCTTTTAAGCAAAAAAAATAAAAGTGGGAAGATATATAGGCATGAGTCTATGCATGTATCAAGATCAACACAACCATTCACTAATCATTCATGACAAGGTTGAAGATCTATTTACAACCGTCACATAGATTTCAGAATTTCTTCCACTATGATATGAGTGCATGAGTGACAAGCTACGCTCGTTAAATGCACAAAGCCATAAGTACAAAGGTACAAGGCAAAACATGATATGAGACAAAACTCAACAAAGTGATCAAACTTTTTAGATTTTATAATTTTTATGGGTTTTTGAAATTTTTGAAACACACCCAAAACAGAACAGGAAAGGAAAGATCAACAATAACAAGTGCAAACCATGAAAGTAATGCATGATGCAATGCAACAACACATGTCCCTAAAAATGGAAAGAATTAATGCATGGACATGTTATAGTGCTTATGCATGACTACCCCTTTTCACCCACACGTCACGTGCGTTTGGGGTGATATCCTTGACGGATTGGGTACGAGAGTTGGGACTTTCAAACCTCCTGGTGAAACTCTCCAAGCAAGTGGTGAAGGCACCGATCATCTTCATCACATCTGTCACTCCGGGATCACGGTTTTGGCTTCTTGAGTTCTCACTTCCCCAAGCTCTATTGTCATTCCTTCTTCCTCGTGATCGAGGAATGCTTGCACTATTGTCTGCTCTCAATTTTTGACAGTTGGGTCTGGTGTGTCCTTGCAATCCGCAATAGTGACACACATAATCCGTTCTAGGACCCCGTTGAGGTCTTGAGAGAGATCTTGCTCTGGTTTCGTGTCTACCTCCAGCTTGATTTCGAGGCTTATTCAT
The DNA here is from genome assembly GCA_023736055.1 of Quercus glauca. Classification (NCBI taxonomy): domain Eukaryota; kingdom Viridiplantae; phylum Streptophyta; class Magnoliopsida; order Fagales; family Fagaceae; genus Quercus; species Quercus glauca. The sequence goes on from CM043318.1 coordinate 104,320,839, forward strand.
CATTCGTTGCTCATTTACATTCTTCTTTTCAACCTTAACATTCTCAGGAACGGCCTCCTCTACAATTGGTTCTACGGCCTTCACAAATTTCACTTCTTTGGTAGCTTTGACTGATGAGCTACTTCCTCCGGTATATCCCAATCCGGACTTGTCTGAAGAATGTTTTTGGGATGAGATAACATCATCCAACTTTCTGGAGGAGACCCTCTCTATCTTGGCTTGCGCTTGCACCACCTCTTGCTCAAGAAATCTGATCTTCATGTATGCTTCTGACAGCTCACCATTCAGCCCCTCTATTTCGCATTTGGCCTCCTTATGTCTGATCATGAGACTTCGGTAGTCTTCCTCTGCTTTCTTCATTTTTCTCACAGCTGCCTTGGCTATTCTTGCATATTCCCCTGACTTCTCAAGAAGTGAGGAGTAATTCTCTTGAAGATTAGCTATATTCTCTTCCTCTTCAGCGTCTGATTCTTCCACAACTCCAGCAGATTCTGAATCAGAATGTTCACCAAGTTCCTTCTCAAGTGCACCCAAGTCATCCGAGGAATCTTCATGAGCAATAGTCATGAAAGCGGAGTAGTTTCCCTCACCGTCATAGCTCTCTTCCGAGTCAGAATCAGAAGATTCAGAGTCACTGAGCGTTGTAGCATATGCTTTTCCTTTTCCCCTCAGAAAATTCGGACACTCCTTCTTAAGATGTCCATGACCGTTGCACTCATAGCACACAATGTCTGGAGAAGGTTGATAGTCCTTTCCTTCTTTTCTCTTAAACTCTTTCTTATCACCTCTTGAAGGAGAGAACTTTTCTCTATTGAACGGTTTCCCACTGTTCTTCATTTTCAGAAACTTGCGGAAGTTCTTTGCGAGATATGCTACTTCTTTCTCCACTCCGTCTTTTTCGGAGGAATCATTCAATCTTTCGTTGATGGTTTTAAGGGCAAACGATTTGCTCGTTTTATGGGAAGGCAATCCCAGCTCATAGGTTTGAAGAGACCCGATCAGCTCTTGAATCTTAATCTCATCCAAGTCTTTGCTTTCTTCTATGGCCGTAACCTTTGCTCTAAAACTCTCAGGCAAGGACCTCAATATTTTTCTCACCACCTTAGTGTCTTCAATCTTCTCCCCAAGATTGAGTTTAGCAATGACAATTTCGTTGAGCTTCCCATAGAATGAGTCAAATGGTTCATCATCACTCATCTTGAGTTCTTCAAATTTGGTGGTGAGCATTTGGAGCTTTGTGTCCTTGACTTTCTTTGTACCCTCATAGGTAGTCTCCAAAATCTCCCAAGCTTCCTTGGCTACTGTCATATGAGATATCCTGTGGAATTCATCAGGGGACACACCACAAAAAATAGCATTTAAAGCTTTACTGTTAGCATTTGCTGCCGCAAGGGCTGCCTTATCCCAAGTGGACTTAGGAGCCACCGGCTTGGTCCAACCTATCTCAACCGCATCCCAAACGGTATCATCGATAGAGCACAAGAATGCTCTCATTCTAACTTTCCAGAATGCATAATTGTTCCCATCAAAAAATGGTGGAACATTGAGCGATTGAGACCGGTCCATCTCAAGAAGGGTCAAGGATCACACTTAGGTAATTAAACCTCAGCAAGTGTACCCGCTCTGATACCAATTGAAAGCTCGAAAATGTGTCGAAAACACACGAGCGGTTTAGACCCCCAAATTCAAATTACGGCTTGGTTGATTTTACACTAACTTAATAACAAGTGCGGAATAGTGTAAACACAAGCGTATAAACAAACAACTACTCTAATCCATAATTTAAAGCAACTCAGCAGTAAAACTGAATTAACAAGAGTAGGGAAGAAGGATGCAAACACAAATAACACCGAGACGTGTTATCGAAGAGGAAACCGAAGAACTCGGCGAAAAACCTCTCCGCCGCCCTCCAAGCGGAAATCGATCCACTAGACAATCAGTTGGGATACATGGATTAGCAAAAGACCCTCCAAGCCTAGTCTACCCGATGTACCTAAGCCCTCCAAGCTCCTACTCCAACAAGGCTTCTCGGAACCGTGTCTTGTCCTAGTTATCCGGATCCCGCAACAAGCTCCATGTTGCATCTGCCATTAAAGGCTCCTTCCTATGCTTCCCAGCAGCACCAAAACGTCACTCAGCACTCTCAAAGGTGTGTCAAGTGTTTGGGCTATCAACCTCTCAAAGATATGGACAATGGAGAGGGAAGGGTTGAGGAGATACCACAAGCAAAAATGTTTAGAGAAGGTGGGGAAGACAATCTCTAATTACCAAGGTGTTTGGCTAGGGTTTTCTCTCTGAAGCATTCCTCAACAAATGTGGGTAATGATGATATTTGTAGGAGGGGTGCAAAAGGTGTGACTCAAAGAATACAGGCTGGCAGAACAGCTAGTGTCGCGGGTGTCTCGCGGGAAGGCCTTACTCGCGAGATACTCGCGAGACACAGTTGTCTCCACCTGGCATGACTCTTCGCATTCCATCATGTGCCTGGCACATGTCTCACTTCGCGGGAAGCTTGGTCGCGACATACCCGCGAGATACCCGCGAGAATCCTTTTCTTCTTCAAATGCTTGAGTCTTCAACACTCTTTCTCTCACACACCCCTTACATCAAGTCCCACAACAAATACAGGGTTTTAAACGATTGAACAAAATTACAATCAAATTTGGCACGGAATACAAGTCAACAAAACATAGTTGTAAATTACAACTTTACAAATACCTTAAATTAATATCTTCTTAATTAGTTATTATTGTTTAGAAAAAATTTTACTCCATATGACATTTTGTATAATGATTGAGATTTTATTTTTTAGATCTAACAATATAATATATAACTAAATAATGTGACATCAATATATCATATTTTCAATCAATATATATATATATAAGCAGAGACCTCATATGGGAGTATATGAGGTCTTGCCTAGTGGCACTCTAATTTTGCATTTAACTTTTTTTTTTATCTTTTTCATGTTTTACACGATCCAATAAGAGATGTTACATTAGCTTTTTACTTAAAACTGAATACATTATACAGCAATTAATAACATATTAATAAACTCCCAATTTGGTTGAATTTTCAGATGAGTATTATAATTGATTCAGTGTGGTTGTTCTTATTTCTTAATACGTGATAAGTTGATGTGCTTCGGCGTAGGTGAAAACTGTGGGATGGAGAGGAAGAAGCAGAAGCAAGAGACAACAAAAATGAGGAAGTGTTGAAGTAGCCATTGCAATGGTTATGGCTTATGGGTTTATGAGTAAGAGAGAACCCAGGGCAACCTTCATATAGAAGAAAACGTCTAATAGGTTTAAACTTGCTTTTCTAAGAGTAGTAGTTCAAGTCTTGTGATTGAAATTTCTAAGAACCACTGTCATTTGTCATGGTCAAAGATAATTTAATAAATTAATAATATATTGTTTGGAAAACGTCTAACTAAAAACTTCGGAGTAATTTTTATTTGTTCACTAGCGTCTAAAAGGCATGAATACTTCAACAGTTAGCAATATCTGTATTGCACATTATCCAATGTGAACTTTTGAATACCTTAAATTAATATCTTCTTAATTAGTTATTATTGTTTAGGAAAACGTTTACTCCATATGACATTTTGTATGATGATTGAGATTTTATTTTTTAGATCTAACAATATAATATTTAATTAAATAATGTGACATCCATATATCATATTATCAATCAATATATATATATATATATATATATATATATATATATAAGCAGAGACCTCATACGGGAGTGTATGTGGTCTTGCCTTGTGGCACTCTAATTTTGCATTTAACTTTTTTTTACCTCTTTCATTATGTTTTTTTTTTTTAATTTTTAATTTTTTTTTATCTCTTTCAATAAGTTTTTCTATAATAATATGTGCTGTGATGGTCCCAAGTATTTTTACTTTTCAGTTTTCTATTAAAAAGTGAGAATACACAATTTGATCGATTTGCCAATATTTTATACCTTTTTTTTTCTTATTTTTTTATGAAGTTTCATACTTTTCTCACAACCCATAATTTTAAGAAAAGTTTGGATTATAGAAATTTTCTTAGCACAATCCTGTTGACGGTCCCATTATTTTTTCAAAGAAGACATTTCTTTTGAAGAAATTGTTTAATGCAATCCTTCTATGTACAACTCTCTCTTCTTCCCTTTCCCTTCCCTTACTTTTTCATCTCTTCTTTCCTTTTCGTCTCCCTTACAACCAAACAGGATATTAGTTTCCAAATTCAACAAATAAAAAAAAGTGTTTTGAGGATATTAATAAAAAGAGTTTGAATTTGGTAAGAATGGGGTGTAAAATTCATGTTTTACACGATCCAGTAAGAGATGTTACATTAACTTTTTACTTAAAACTCAATACATTATACCGCAATTAATAACATCTTAATAAACTCCCAATTTGGTTGAATTTTCAGATGAGTATTATAATTGATTGAGTGTGGTTGTTCTTATTTTTTAATACGTGATAAGATGATGTGCTTCGGCGTAGGTGAAAACAGTGGGAAGGAGAGGAAGAACCAGAAGCAAGAGACAACAAAAATGAGGATGTGTTGAAGTAGCCATTGCAATGGTTATGGCTCAAGGGTTTATGAGTTAGAGAGAACCCAGGGCAACCTTCATATAGAGGAAAATGTCTAATAGGTTTAAACTCGCTTTTCTAAGGAGTAGTTGTTCAAGTCTTGTGATTGAAATTTCTAAGAACCACTGTCTTTTGTCATTGTCAAAGATATTTTAATAAATTGATAATATAGTGTTTGGAAAACGTCTAACTAAGGACTTCGGAGTAATTTTTATTTGTTGACTAGTGTCTAAAAAGCATGAATACTTCAACAATTAGCAATATCCGTATTGCACATTATCCAATGTGAATTTTTGAATACCTTAAATTAATATCTTCTTAATTAGTTATTATTGTTTAGAAAAAATTTTACTCCATATGACATTTTGTATGATGATTGAGATTTTATTTTTTAGATCTAACAATATAATATATAATTAAATAATGTGACATCAATATATCATATTTTCAATCAATATATATATATATATATATATATAAGCAGAGACCTCATACAGGAGTATATGAGGTCTTGCCTGGTGGCACTCTAATTTTGCATTTAACTTTTTTTTATCTCTTTCATGTTTTACACGATCCAATAAGAGATGTTACATCTGCTTTTTACTTAAAACTGAATACATTATACCGCAAGTAATAACATCTTAATAAACTCCCAATTTGGTTGAATTTTCAGATGAGTTTTATAATTGATTGAGTGTGGTTGTTCTTATTTTTTAATACGTGATAAGATGATGTGCTTCGGCGTAGGTGAAAACAGTGGGATGGTGAGGAAGAAGCAGAAGCAAGAGACAACAAAAATGAGGAAGTGTTGAAGTAGCCATTGCAATGGTTATGGCTTATGGGTTTATGAGTAAGAGAGAACCCAGAGCAACCTTCATATAGAAGAAAACGTCTAATAGGTTTAAACTCGCTTTACTAAGGACTAGTAGTTCAAGTCTTGTGATTGAAATTTCTAAGAACCACTGTCATTTGTCATGGTCAAAGATATTTTAATAAATTTGTTGGAAATTTAGACCCCTTAAAAACAACCAGATTGCGTAGCCTAGATTAATTAGCAAAGTTGTTACTTAGTCAAATTAAACAATTCTAGGTTAAAACAATCACAAAATCATATCAAGCATATAAAACATATAAAGCAGCGGAAAATAAATAACACATGATATGATCACCCAGGAAACCACACGGAAAAACCTGGGGAGGATTTTACCCACCGATCCTCAAGGCAAAACGGAATCCACTATGAAAGAATTGAAGTTCTTACAAAAGGACTTACAAGCTGCCCGCTTGACTTCCTAATGCTACCCGCCAGTAAAACTTCCTGACACGACCACGCGCAGGCTCCGAGTCCACGGACTACTTCTTTCTTTGAATCCTCTTCAATCAGCTACAAGCACCCACGCTTGATATTCTTTAAGCTTCAAATAGTTGCAACCTTGTGATCATCAAGATGTAGAAAATATCTCTACCTTGAAAACCCTAAGTTTATGTGAAGGAAAGCTCCTCAAAGATCTCACAAGAGATTCACATAAACAGCAAATATGAGCAACAAAGACTTAGAGAGGTTTAGGTACAAAACCCTAAAAAATACAAGGAGGCACAAGAGGCACTCTAATCTCTCTCTCTCAAAAGTCACAAAAACGTTCTAGGGTTTCCCTTATATGTATAAGAGTTTTACTTGAACCCCAAGACGTTTAAATAGAGTTTGGGCTGAACTGGAACTCTGCAGAAAAATAAATCTGTACGTGGTTCGATCGATCGAGACTTACAGATTTAGTCCAATAAATTCTGCAATCAGTCGATTTCAATTTTACAAATAAACATACTTTGAGCAAGCCTAAACCTAGACTAAATGTTTTGATCATGGTTTGCCAACAAAATACAAATTGAAGTTCTAATACATTAATTCCTAATTTCTTAGAACCCAACAATCTCCCCCTTTGGCAATCCGTGACAAAACACATCACAAACATGAAATGCTCAAAGTTACAAATAGCCCAATACAAAGATAATGCTCATAACAACAAATCCAATCTTAACTACTATCCATCAGTTGCAAGTGTAGACAGCAGCTCAATTGAATCAACCTGTATAATCCTGAAACACTCAACAAACGCATAAACGCATGTGTGACAGAAAAACAGTAAATCAATAAAAATAAATTCTTGACTTCACATAGCACAAAATAAATACATATACCAATGAAGAACTCATAAGTATCAATCAATAAGAAGTGAAACAAGAAACATATATAAAAACATAAGTAAACTAACTCTCCCCTTAAGTTAGATACAACAAAAAGTTTTTATTTATATTCTCAACTCCCCCTAAACAAGACAAACATGATTCCCATAGATCAATAATTTCTCCCCCTTTTTGTCACGTATTGACAAAGACAACTCATACAAAGAGTAAACAGTCAACATACGCAGTAAAGGATAAGAGAAAACTGAGAATCAAGGGGACAAAAAATTCAGCTCTATAGAAAATAGAGACAACTCCCCCTATGAACAACACAGGTTAAAAAAAACTTTTCTCCCCCTATAAAAATAGGAAAAACAAAATAAGTTATGGGAAAAACAGTTTTGGGGAAACATAAAGGGGTTGGGGAATAGCAGCAGCAGCAGCATCATCAACAGGATCAGGAACATCCTCACCAACAGGACCAAAGTGAAAAACACACAAACCAAAGTTAAAAACTAAGGTGAGGATACACATGAAGAAAAAATATTCTCTCTTTCAATAAAATGCAAACATGGCACTATGTGACCCATAAACAGTTGCATGAGTAGAGAAAATATTTGCACATTGATTATCCATCATATCTCTTAAGAAAAATATTTTCTACAGTTCACACATTTTGATCAAAAATTACATACACTAGAAAGTACATAGCTCAAAAATTAATCAATCAATATTTTGATCAAGTTGAGTTCCCAATGTAGCAAAGTGTATGCATGCTATGTGTGAAAACAATGAGAGATATGACTGCAAAACTGCAAGATGGATACAGAAATCAATGTAATGCATGTTAATCCTAAACATAAAAGATGCAAGACAAAATATGTCATGATGCATGCTCTAATGCAGTAAAACTAAGTTCAATTGAGATCAAATTGACAAAATTGGCTCGAGCAGGGAATTTCTACCAAAAACCCCAAAAATTGAAAACCACTTGTTGAAATTTTTAAACAAATTGATGAATTGGGCATTACTAAACACAGCACAAAGAGAATAATGCCTAATTTCATCAAAACAACAAGCCAATTTCATCAAATTCAACTCAATTTCACAAAAGCCCCAATTCGGATCAATTATAAACCCTAGAAATTTCAATTGTTCACAAAACTCAAAATTGATCAAATTAACCAACAAGGAACTAGTATATGATGTGTCCCCACAAAAACCCAATGATCAATTGCAAAGGAAAAGGCTTGAATCAACAGAAATTCCCATTTATGCAAAGTTTGAAATTCTCCCTTAAAATGCATGAAAAATGCATATAAATGTGAAAATAAATTGAAAAAGAAGGGCAAAACAGACATACCGGCTTGAGGAAAGAGATTCTTTGCAAAAAATCCAGAAGAAAATGACAAAAAATTTGATCTTTTAGTCTTTGCCTCGTTGGAGAGAGAAAAGGAACTTTGAAAAAGTTTTGAATAACTTTGAAAAAGTCAGATTTCTTCTTTTTAAAAAAACCTCTCCACGATCTTCGATCGATCGAATGTATCGAAAATTACATTCGATCGATCGAATGACACAGTCATTTTAAGACAATTGAGAGCACTTTTTCGATCGATCGAAAATCAGGTTGGATCGATCGAAATGGGCAGAATCTCACAAAATTTTGAGAAAAACACAGGTTTTGTAAATCAACAAGCACCTTTTTGAAAACACTCCTCAAAGCATTGAAATAGAAGAAACAAATGCATGAGTATGAGATGAAATGAAATGCTTTTTCAAAAACCCAAAATTTTGAACCCTATTTTCTCAAACACAAGTTTCAATCATCTTCCCACTTAATTTTCTCAGGCAATAGATATGTTGTGCACAAATCTCAAGATATTTTCAAACTTGGTTGGTCATGTTAGGTTCTAAGGTCTTAGGATTTTATGTATTTAGAACTCTAATTTGTAATGTTGGCAAACCATGATCAAAACAATATATTTAGTCTTGTTTAAGCTTGCTCAAAGTTAGTAAAATATTGTAAAGTTGGAATCGAGTGACTGCAGAAGCATTGGGGCTTCTCGGCCTGGCTCGATCGATCGAAGGATAGACTCGATCGATCGAAAGTCGGCCCAGATGCGTTTTCTGCAGAATTTCCAACTCAGCCCAAACTCTTTAAACGTTTAGGGTTTTATATTTTTGCCCTAGGTATATAAGGCAAACCCTAGCCACGTTTTTCAGAGTTGCACAAGTTGTATTGTTGCTCATACATTGCGGTTTTGTGTAAATCTCTTGTGAGATCTAGATGAGCTTTCCTTTACACAAAGCTTAGGGTTTTCAAGATTGAGATCACTTCAACATCTTGATGATCAACTTGGTTGCTGCCTTTGAAGCTTAAAGAATATCAAGCGTGGGTGCTTGTAGCTGATTGAAGAGGATTCAAAGAAAGAAGTAGTCCGTGGATTCGAAGCCTGCGCGTGGTCGTGTCAGGAAGTTTTACTGGTGGGTAGCATTAGGAAGTCAAGCGGGGAGCTAGTAAGTCCTTTTGTAAGAACTTCAATTCTTTCTTAGTGAATTCCGTTTTGCCTTGAGGATTGGTGGGTAAAATTCTCCCCAGGTTTTTACCGTGTGGTTTCCTGGGTGATCATATCATGTGTTATTTATTTTCCGCTGCTTTATATGTGTTTTATGCTTGATATGATTTTGTGATAATTTTAACCTAGAATTGTTTAATTTGACTAAGTAACAACTTGGCTAATTAATCTAGGCTACGCAATCTGGTTATAGTTTAAGGGGTCTAAACCGTTCAAGTGGTATCAGAGCAAGGTTGCTCTTCTGTTTGAGATTTTTATCTCTGAGCTGATCCTTGACCCCGGTTGTCATGGAGCATGGACACTCTCTGTTTGTTCCACCTCACTTTGATGGGAACAATTATGCTTATTGGAAAGTAAGGATGAAAGCATTCCTAAAATCCATAGATGAGAGGGTGTGGAATTCTGTTGAATACGGATGGGAGAAGCCCACTACTCCTGTGAGTGAGTGGCAAACTTCTGAAAAAGAAGCAGCAGGCTTCAATAGCAAAGCTATGAATGCCATCTTCAATGCTGTTTCAATGGAGGAATTTAAGAGGATCTCTAATGTTGAGGTTGCTCATACTGCTTGGAAAATCCTCCAAACTGTGCATGAAGGCACAAAGACTGTTAAAATTAACAAACTGCAGCAATTAACTTCTAGGTTTGAAAACATTAGGATGTCTGATGATGAAACCTTTGATGAGTTTTATGCTAAACTTAATGATATTGTTAATTCTGCTTATAATTTGGGTGAAATCTATGATCAACCTAAAGTTGTTAGGAAGATACTTAGATCCTTAACTGAAGACTTTAGACCCAAAGTGACAGCCATTACTGAGAGTAAGGATGTTGACTCCATCCCTGTGGATGAGCTTGTAGGATCTCCTCAGTCCTATGAGTCTGACTTACCCAAGACTATCAAATCCAAATCAATGGCACTTAAGTCCGTTGATGATGTTGAAGCTGGTGGATTTGATGATGAGCTCTCTCCCACGGAGATAGCTTACCTTGCCAAGAACTTTAGAAATTTTCTCAGAAACACAAATAGAAAGGCAAGGAATAACAACACTGCTGAACCTAGAAACTTTAGGAAGAATGACCCCACTAAGGTTAATAATTTTGAAAAACCTAGAGAACAAGTAGGTCAATCTTCAAATAACTCTTTGGGTCCTCAGTGTTTTGGTTGTCAAGGGTATGGTCATGTCAAATCTGAATGTCCTACTTTCTTGAGGAATAAGGGTAAAGCTATGGCTGTAACCCTTAGTGATAATGAGGTTTCTGATGATGAGTCTGGTTGTGACGAGGATGGAAACTTCATCGCTTTCACTGTTACCGCTGTAGTAAATGAAAGCATATCTGCTGAGGAGAACCCTACTGATGGGGAACTCTCTGAAGATGCAGATCTTCAAGAGGCCTACAACAAACTTTGCAAAATTGCTGCAAAGGATGCTATGAAAGTTGATTTAGGCCTGAAGAAAATTGATACTCTTGAGCTTGAAAAGAAGAACTTGCTTGTAAAATTGTTTGATGCTAATGATCTTTTGAATAAAGTTAAATCTGAAAACATGCTTTTGCTTGATAAAGTTAGAACTTTGGAACATGATTTATCTGTTGCTAGATCTGCTAGTTCTAAACTTGATCACATGCTGAATGTTCAAAAGAATCCTTCTGATAAAGCTGGGTTAGGATATGTTGAAAGCATCTTTGATTCTGGACCCCATTCCACTGTCTTTGTTCCTTCTTCTTCTTCTGTACCTTCTGTGAGTGAGGTTGTGAGTGAAACCATTAAACCCCCTGTGAGTGAGGTTGTTAAACCTGTAGAAGTTTCTAGACTTAAGAGAATCCAAACCTAAGGAGCCTACCAAACCTAAGGACAAGATGCATGGTAAACCTGCATGGGTTTGTCATTACTGTGGTAAGTCTGGACATATCCGTCCTAACTGTTACAAGCTTCAAGCTAATAAGAGAGCAAAAAGACCAAAAGTGCCTGTGCCTCAAGCACAAGATCCTATGGCACTAATTGGTGAATTGGTAAAGGCGTTAAACCTTTATTCCAATTCTGGAGTTGGAAATCACTCTATTGTGAATAAGAACTTCAATGCTCGGGGTGCATCCAAAAAGTTTTGGATGCAAAAGACTCGAAATAAATGAGTCTTTCTGACATGGTCCTTGTGCTTCAATGCTCTATTCTGTTGTGACCATTGTTCTTTGGTTTTTGTGTTTTTGTGTTGTTCTAGGACTTGCATTGCATTACATATATGCATTTCATTCTAGGATTTATTTGTTTTCTCTTAAAAAAAAAAAAAAAAAAAAAAAAAAAAGGAGAAAGCAAAATCTATGTTGAACACTATTTTTCTTGATTTATTGAAAACAAGGTTGGTCATTCTTTTTACACATGTCATGTCTTGTGTACCTTGTTTAACTTTGATGATCTTATTTACTGCACTTGACTAGTTGAAACTTTGTAGTGCATGTTGTGTGGGAAAGATGTGTGTGGTTCTTAATCACTTTGCCTTAATCATGAAGTCACATGTTGTTGACTGACGGACTTGATCATTTTGAGAAAGGCATAAATAACCATCTCACCACTGTTCACTAGCCAATCATGAACACCTTAGTGCATATCATAAGATTTTGTACTCGAGAAAGTGTAGCATATGCACAAAAAGAACATAAGGTGTAGCCTCAATCAAATTAAAACTGGTGTGTACTATTAGGCTTGATGCCAATTCACTTAATTCAAACCGGTATGTACTATTAGGCTGAATGCCATTTCACATAAATAAGAGGCAAAAATGAAAGAAACTTAAATGATTGCAAGCTTTTGTTCTAGGAGATGTGAGAGTTATAGGATGTAACTCTTTAGGTGATAGTCTCTTTTAAATTCTATGTGATGAATTGTGTAGACTTTGTGTTTGATTGCTATTCACATATCACCTCACATGTATCTTAAGCTTTTGCTAGTTGCACACACTACACAAGTTACTCTTTGTTAAACACTGTACATGTTAGTGTGTGTGTTTTTGGTCTGACCAACCAAGTTTAAAAATATCTTGAGATTTGTGCACAACATACTTGTTGCTTGAGAAAATTAAATGGAAGGATGATTGAAACTTGTTTGTGAGAAAATTGGGTTTAAAATTTGGGTTTTTGAAAAAGCATTTCATTTCATCTCATACTCATGCATTTGTTTCTTCTATTTCAATGCTTTGAGGAGTGTTTTCAAATAGGTGCTTGTTGATTTTCAAAACCTGTGTTTTTCTCAAAATTTTGTGAGATTCTGCCCATTTCGATCGATCCAACCTGATTTTCGATCAATCGAAAAAGTGCTCTCAATTGTTTTAAAATAACTGTGTCATTCGATCGATCGAATGTAATTTTCGATCGATCGAAGATCGTGGAGAGGCTTTTTTAAAAAGAAGAAATCTGACTTTTTCAAAGTTATTCAAAACTTTTTCAAAGTTCCTTTTCTCTCTCCGACGAGGCAAAGACTAAAGGATCCAATTTTTTGTTGTTTTCTTCCGAAATTTTTGCACAATCTCTCTCTTCTCAAGCCGGTATGTCCTTTTTGCCCTTCCTTTTCATTTTATTTTCATGGTTTCATGCATTTTTCATGCATTTTAGAGGAGATTTTTGGAACTTTTCTTTTTGGGATTTGTGTTGTTTCGGACCAAATTGTTTGCAATTGATCAATGGGTTTTGATGGGGACACCCTATAGACATGTTCTTGATAGTTTAATTTGATCATTTTTGGGTTTTGTGAACAATTGAAATTTCTAGGGTTTATACTTGGTCCGAGTTGGGGCTTTTTGTGTAATTGAGTTTAATTGATGAAATTGGTCTTGTGTATTGATGTATTTAGGCATTATAATCATTGTATTGTGTGTTGTAATGCTTAATTCATCAATTTGGTACAAAAATTTTCAAGTGGTTCTAAAATTTTTTAGGGTTTTTGTTAAGAAACTCTATGTTCAAGCCAATTTTGAGAAATTAAATTTAATTTAATTCTGGTTACTGCATAAGTTCATGCATCATAACATTGTTAATGTTCATGCATCATATAGATTTTTATTCTATATTTTTTTTGTGCTAACTTGCAGTCTGCCCTTGGTTTTGTTTTTGTGATTTTTGGTTTTCTCTTTGTGTCTCTGTCCCTTTCCTTAGCACCATGCCTTGGAAGACTAGAGCTCGTAGGACTATTCCCTCTCCTTCTCCACCCCCTCCTTCTTTTGATAGTGAGAGGTTCCCCTGTGAGAAAAACCAAGAGATCTTTGAGACTTTAAACCTTAAGAGGAAGGTTTGGGCTGAGCGTTCTGTCATATTAGATGAGCTAGATCCTGCCATTAGGGCAAATTTTGAGCGTAGAGGTTGGTTGCCTTTGTTAGCTGTGCCTGACCCTCCACCTCCGGCTACCTTGATTAGAGAGTTCTTCTCGAACCTCTCTGTCCACATCTATGATTCCAACACTCTAGTTAGGAGTTGGATACGAGGTGTAGAGTTCACCATTGACCCTGATGTCGTGGCTGCTGCTCTAGGGGTACCGTTGGTACAGCATCCTGTCTATCCCTATGATGAGTCACCCGAGTTGAGTGATGTCATGTCTTACATCACTGGGTCATCTATCCAGTGGGGTTCTGATCCTAGGATCACCACTGCTGAGCTTCCTGAGACCACCTATCTCTTCTTTAGGATAGCGTGTCACTCTCTCTGGCCCATTTCTCATCTGCACACCATTCCTCTTGAGAGGTGTGTATTTTTGTACGCTCTTGTCACTGATGCTCCTATCAGTTTTCCTCATCTTTTTCTTCGTTCTTTGAATGAAGTTTATAGGAGTTCATCTACTGCTCATGCTCTTGTCCATCCTATTTTCATTCATAGGATTTTACTTTATCTAGGTTTAGAGGATTTCCCTGCTTCTGAGCCTGTTCATGTTATAGGTCCTATTGGTGCGTCTTTTCTTAGACAAAGGGCCGCTCATCTTCGAGCTGGTTCTAAACACCCTAGGTCTGAGCCATCTAGTAGCGCTCCTCCTCCTCCTTCTTCTTCTACAGGTCCTGCTGGTGAGGCTGTTCCAGATCCTGTAGGTGCTGCTGCTGTTCCTCCACCTTCTGCGGCTGACTTCGATGTTCGTCGTACTTTGGAGACTGTCATGACCGTTTAGGCGGCTCATGGTCAGCTTTTGGTGGATCTGTTCGATGAGATTCGTGCTCTGAGAGCGGATTTGGCGCATCTTCGTTCTTCCTCACCACCTCCTTTTGATGATGGCCTATGATATCCTTTGGCATTCCGTCACAAAAAGGGGGAGTAGAGTTTTGACTTGTAGAGGAGTTTTGACTTGTAGAGGAGTTTTTGTAGTTAGGGGGAGATATTTTTGTTAGCATGGGATATTTTTGTGGAGTTTATTAGATTGTATCTAGGTGCTTCACTTTGTATATCATTTCTGAGGATGTTCATGTTAGGGGGAGAACATTGATTGATATATTGATATACATGTTTTTCTTTTGATTCTTGTTGTCTCATGATTCACTGTTTATTGATTTATATTTCTGAGTTGATTCATTGATATATTTCTTTAGTTTGTGTTGTGTGAATCTTACAAGAATATTATACCTGTTTATATACTATTTTCTACCACGCATGCGTTTATGTGTTTGTTGAGTATTTCAGGAATATACAGGCTGATTCAACAAAGCTGCTGTCTACACTTGCAACCGATGGATAGTAGTTAGGGTTGAATTTTAGTTTATGAGCATTATTTTGTAAAGGGCTTTTTACTTGTAAACTTTGAGCTTTTAAATTTGTGTTTTGTCACGGATTGCCAAAGGGGGAGTTTGTTAGGTTCTAAGGTCTTAGGATTTTATGTATTTAGAACTCTAATTTGTAATGTTGGCAAACCATGATCAAAACAATGTATTTAGTCTTGTTTAAGCTTGCTCAAAGTTGGTAAAATATTGTAAAGTTGGAATCGAGTAACTGCAGAAGCATTGGGGCTTCTCGGCCTGGCTCGATCGATCGAAGGATAGACTCGATCGATCAAAAGTCGGCCCAGATGCGTTTTCTGCAGAATTTCCAACTCAGCCCAAACTCTTTAAACGTTTAGGGTTTTATATTTTTGCCCTAGGTATGTAAGGCAAACCCTAGCCACGTTTTTCAGAGTTGCACAAGTTGTATTGTTGCTCATACATTGCGGTTTTGTGTAAATCTCTTGTGAGATCTAGAGGAGCTTTCCTTTACACAAAGCTTAGGGTTTTCAAGATTGAGATCACTTCAACATCTTGATGATCAACTTGGTTGCTGCCTTTGAAGCTAAAAGAATATCAAGCGTGGGTGCTTGTAGCTGATTGAAGAGGATTCAAAGAAAGAAGTAGTTCGTGGATTCGGAGCCTGCGCGTGGTCGTGTCAGGAAGTTTTACTGGTGGGTAGCATTAGGAAGTCAAGCGGGGAGTTTGTAAGTCCTTTTGTAAGAACTTCAATTCTTTCTTAGTGAATTCCGTTTTGCCTTGAGGATCGGTGGGTAAAATCCTCCCCAGGTTTTTACCGTGTGGTTTCCTGGGTGATCATATCATGTGTTATTTATTTTCCGCTGCTTTATATGTGTTTTATGCTTGATATGATTTTGTGATTGTTTAAACCTAGAATTGTTTAATTTGACTAAGTAACAACTTGGCTAATTAATCTAGGCTACGCAATCTGGTTATAGTTTAAGGGGTCTAAACCGTTCAGGTCAGACCAAAGACACACACACTAAAATGTACCAAGTTTAACAAAGAGTAACTTGTGTAGTGTGTGCAACTAGCAAAAGCTTGAGATACATGTGAGGTGATATGTGAATAGTAATCAAACACAAAGTCTACACAATTCATCACATAGAATTTAAAAGAGACTATCACCTAAAGAGTTACATCTTATAACTCCCACATCTCCTAGATCAAAAGCTTGCAATCATGTAAGTTTCTTTCATTTTTGCCTCTTATTTATGTGAAATGGCATTCAGCCTAATAGTACACACCGGTTTGAATTAAGTGAATTGGCATCAAGCCTAATAGTACACACCAGTTTTAATTTAATTGAGGCTACACCTTATGTTCTTTTTGTACATGTGCTACACTTTCTCGAGCACAAAATCTTATGATATGCACTAAGGTGTTCATGATTGGCTAGTGAACAGTGGTGAGATGGTTATTTATGCCTTTCTCAAAAGGATCAAGTCCGACAGTCAAAGAACAAGTGACTTCATGATTAAGGCAAAATGATTAACAACCACACACATCTTTCCCACACAACATGCACAACAAAGTTTCAACTAGTCAAGTGCAGTAAATAAGCTCATCAAAGTTAAACAAGGTACACAAGACATGACATGTGTAAAAAGATTGACCAACCTTGTTTTCAAAAATCAAGAAACATAGTGTTTAACATAGTTTTTGCTTTCTCCTTTTTTTTATTTTTTATTTTATTAAGAGAAAACAAATAAATCCTAGAATGAAATGCATGAATGTAATGCAATGCAACTCCTAGAACAAAAACACAAAAATCTTTTTGGCTTTAACAAACTTTATAACCACTTGTTGAGATTTTGAAAAAAATTGATGACCAAAAACAAAAAGCACACACATTGCGCTAAATGATCAATGCAAATGCAACGCATGACAGTGCTTAACTAAGCTATAGAGAGTACACAAACAAGAAATATCAATTTCTTAATTAACCCATGAGTACATGTACAAACTAGTACATAAAGTCAAAATAGCTTAGCACATTTATAACACATGCTATTCAAGTTTCACCACAATGTCAAACATGTTCTAAATCAAGAGAGATATTAAAACTCATGTAATCCTCAAGAAAAATAAAACAAGACACAAAATAAAATATTTTTGTCTTTTTGAAATTTTTCAATGTTTTTGGATTTTTTTTTTAATAATAAAAAAAAAACTAGAAAAAACAAAACAACCAAAAACAGAAACAAGACATGTCCACAAACAATTGAAAGAATTAAAACAGGGACAAGTCAGCAACACTCACCTTAAAGGGTCTTTTCTCACCCATATAGCACGAGTCTTCAGCTTTGTAGGTGAAAATTCATGAGAAGCAGAGTGTATTTGAGGATTTACACCAATCTTCTGAGACAGACTAAAATCCTGCAAATTCCTTTCACAAGCCAACAAGCTTAAATTTTTCAAAAGCATATGAAACAATTTATATGAACTTATGGCAAGAGCAATATCATCACATATCCTAGATTGACATACAGAATGCTTAAATTTCAATTTATGACAATTAGGACGAATGTGACCGGAGACCACAAAAGTGACAAACAGGAACAAATTTAGGAACATCAGTATTCCTAACAGCAAATCTAGTCTCAGATTTTTGTTTTTGCCTCAACAAAGAACAGTTTGGTCTAATATGACCAACAACACCACAATGGTGACAAGTAGGCACAAAAACAGATTTATTATGCTCTCTAACAGTAGGTTTAGACATAGGTTTAGAAACTTCAGCGTTAACAACAGAACTATTACCTTTGTCTAACCTAGTAAAATAAGCCTTTTCTTTATTATTCCTCTTGAAAGGAGGGATATAAACTTTTTCAGTTTTAGGCTTAAGAGAAACAGAAACACTTCTGTTATCATCAGCAGGCTTAGAACTAGTCAAATTTTCAATTTTAAATTTAGATTCAACTAACTCTTGTTCCAAGCTTTTCATCTTCTCATCTTGAGTGGAAATTTGATTTCTCAAAAATTCATTCTTTTTATTAGATTCAACTAATCTAACAAGCAATTCCTCTTTTTCAAGATTAGCCAATTTTAACTCTTCTTTAAATTTCTTAGCAATTTTCAAAGATTTTGATAATTCCTTACGAAGAGTTTCAAAAGCATCAAAAAAATCAGCAGAAACAATAGTGTCCTTTTCATTCAAAACATCACAGGCATCAACAAAATCAGCAGAAGCATGAGCAGAAACATGATTAGAAAGACACTTCAAATTATCCATGACAACAGGGGTCAAGGATCAGCTCAGAGATCAAAAGATCTAAAACAAGAAGAGCTACCCGCTTTGATACCACTTGTTGGAAATTTAGACCCCTTAAAAACAACCAGATTGCGTAGCCTAGATTAATTAGCCAAGTTGTTACTTAGTCAAATTAAACAATTCTAGGTTAAAACAATCACAAAATCATATCAAGCATATAAAACATATAAAGCAGCGGAAAATAAATAACACATGATATGATCGCCCAGGAAACCACACAGAAAAACCTGGGGAGGATTTTACCCACCGATCCTCAAGGAAAAACGGAATCCACTAAGAGAGAATTGAAGTTCTTACAAAAGGACTTACAAGCTCCCCGCTTGACTTCCTAATACTACCCACCAGTAAAACTTCCTGACATGATTACGCGCAGGCTCCGAGTCCACGGACTACTTCTTTCTTTGAATCCTCTTCAATCAGCTACAAGCACCCACGCTTGATATTCTTTAAGCTTCAAATAGTTGCAACCTTGTTGATCATCAAGATGTAGAAAATATCTCTACCTTGAAAACCCTAAGTTTATGTGAAGGAAAGCTCCTCAAAGATCTCACAAGAGATTCACATAAACAGCAAATTTGAGCAACAAAGACTTAGAGAGGTTTAGGTACAAAACCCTAAAAAATACAAGGAGGCAAAAGAGGCACTCTAATCTCTCTCTCTCAAAAGTCACAAAAACGTTCTAGGGTTTCCCTTATATATATAAGGGTTTTACTTGAACCCCAAGACGTTTAAATAGAGTTTGGGCTGAACTGGAACTCTACAGAAAAATAAATCTGTACGTGGTTCGATCGATCGAGTCTAATTTTCGATCGATCGAGACTTACAGATTTAGTCCAATAAATTCTGCAATCACTCGATTTCAATTTTACAAATAAACATACTTTGAGCAAGCCTAAACCTAGACTAAATGTTTTGATCATGGTTTGCCAACAAAATACAAATTGAAGTTCTAATACATTAATTCCTAATTTCTTAGAACCCAACAAAATTAATAATATATTGTTTGGAAAACGTCTAACTAAAGACTTCGGAGTAATTTTTATTTGTTGACTAGCGTCTAAAAGGCATGAATACTTCAACAGTTTGCAATATCCGTATTGCACATTATCCAATGTGAACTTTTGAATACCTTAAATTAATATCTTCATTATTAGTTATTATTGTTTAGGAAAAATTTTACTCCATATGACATTTTGTATGATGATTGAGATTTTATTTTTTAGATCTAACAGTATAATATTTAATTAAATAATGTGACATCCCTATATCATATTATCAATGAATATATATATATATATATATATATATATAAGCAGAGACCTCATACAGGAGTGTATGAGGTCTTGCCTTGTGGCACTCTAATTTTGCATTTAACTTTTTTTTACCTCTTACATTATGTATTTTTTTTTAATTTTTTTTTTATCTCTTTCAATAAGTTTTTCTATATTAATATGTGCTGTGATGGTCCCAAGTATTTTTACTTTTCAGTTTTATATTAAAAAGTGAGAATACACAATTTGATCGATTTGCCAATATTTTATACCTTTTTTTTTTCTTATTTTTTTATGAAGTTTCATACTTTTCTCACAACCCATAATTTTAAGAAAAGTTTGTATTATAGAAATTTTCTTAGCACAATCCTTCAGACGGTCCCATTATTTTTTCAAAGAAGACATTTCTTTTGAAGAAATTGTTTAATGCAATCCTTCTATGTACAACTCTCTCTCCTTCCCTTTCCCTTCCCTTACTTTTTCATCTCTTCTTTCCTTTTCGTCTCCCTTACAACCAAACAGGATATTAGTTTCCAAATTCAACAAATAAAAAAAAGTGTTTTGAGGATATTAATAAAAAGAGTTTGAATTTGGTAAGAATGGGGTGTAAAATTCATGTTTTACACGATCCAATAAGGGATGTTACATAAACTTTTTACTTAAAACTCAATACATTATACCGCAATTAATAACATCTTAATAAACTCCCAATTTGGTTGAATTTTCAGATGAGTATTATAATTGATTGAGTGTGGTTGTTCTTATTTTTTAATACGTGATAAGATGATGTGCTTCGGCGTAGGTGAAAACAGTGGGAAGGAGAGGAAGAACCAGAAGCAAGAGACAACAAAAATGAGGACGTGTTGAAGTAGCCATTGCAAAGGTAATGGCTTATGGGTTTATGAGTTAGAGAGAACCCAGGGCAACCTTCATATAGAAGAAAACGTCTAATAGGTTTAAACTCGCTTTTCTAAGGAGTAGTTGTTCAAGTCTTGTGATTGAAATTTCTAAGAACCACTGTCATTTGTCATGGTCAAAGATATATTAATAAATTAATAATATATTGTTTGGAAAACGTCTAACTAAAGACTTCGGAGTAATTTTTATTTGTTGACTAGCGTCTGAAAAGCATGAATACTTCAACAATTAGCAATATCCGTATTGCACATTATCCAATGTGAACTTTTGAATACCTTAAATTAATATCTTCTTAATTAGTTATTATTGTTTAGAAAAAATTTTACTCCATATGACATTTTGTATGATGATTGAGATTTTATTTTTTAGATCTAACAATATAATATATAATTAAATAATGTGACATCAATATATCATATAATCAATCAATATATATATATATATATATATATAAGCAGAGACCTCATACGGGAGTATATGAGGTCTTGCCTAGTGGCACTCTAATTTTGCTTTTAACTTTTTTTTTATCTCTTTCATGTTTTACACGATCCAATAAGAGATGTTACATCAGCTTTTTACTTAAAACTCAATACATTATACCGCAATTAATAACATCTTAATAAACTCCCATTTTGGTTGAATTTTCAGATGAGTATTATAATTGATTGAGTGTGGTTGTTCTTATTTTTTAATGCGTGATAAGCTGATGTGCTTCGGCGTAGGTGAAAACAGTGGGATGGAGAGGAAGAAGCAGAAGCAAGAGACAACAAAAATGAGGAAGTGTTGAAGTAGCCATTGCAATGGTTATGGCTTATGGGTTTATGTGTAAGAGAGAACCCAGAGCAACCTTCATATAGAAGAAAACGTCAAATAGGTTTAAACTCGCTTTTCTAAGGAGTAGTAGTTCAAGTCTTGTGATTGAAATTTCTAAGAACCACTGTCACTTGTCATGGTCAAAGATATTTTAATAAATTAATAATATATTGTTTGGAAAACGTCTAACTAAAGACTTCGGAGTAATTCTTATTTGTTGACTAGCGTCTAAAAGGCATGAATACTTCAACAGTTAGCAATATCCGTATTGCACATTATCCAATTTGAACTTTTGAATACCTTAAATTAATATCTTCTTAATTAGTTATTATTGTTTAGGAAAAATTTTACTCCATATGACATTTTGTATGATGATTGAGATTTTATTTTTTAGATCTAACAATATAATATTTAATTAAATAATGTGACATCCATATATCATATAATCAATCAATATATATATATATATATATATATAAGCAGAGACCTCATACGGGAGTGTATGAGGTCTTGCCTAGTGGCACTCTAATTTTGCATTTAACTTTTTTTTACCTCTTTCATTAGGTTTTTTTTTTTTTTTTAATTTTTAATTTTTTTTATCTCTTTCAATAAGTTTTTCTATATTAATATGTGCTGTGATGGTCCCAAGTATTTTTACTTTTCAGTTTTCTATTAAAAAGTGAGAATACACAATTTGATCGATTTGCCAATATTTTATACCTTTTTTTTCTTACTTTTTTATGAAGTTTCATACTTTTGTCACAACCCATAATTTTAAGAAAAGTTTGTATTATAGAAATTTTCTTAGCACAATCCTTCAGACGGTCCCATTATTTTTTCAAAGAAGACATTTCTTTTGAAGAAATTGTTTAATGCAATCCTTCTATGTACAACTCTCTCTTCTTCCCTTTCCCTTCCCTTACTTTTTCATCTCTTCTTTCCTTTTCGTCTCCCTTACAACCAAACAGGATATTAGTTTCCAAATTCAACAAATAAAAAAAAGTGTTTTGAGGATATTAATAAAAAGAGTTTGAATTTGGTAAGAATGGGGTGTAAAATTCATGTTTTACACGATCCAATAAGAGATGTTACATTAACTTTTTACTTAAAACTCAATACATTATACCGCAATTAATAACATCTTAATAAACTCCCAATTTGGTTGAATTTTCAGATGAGTATTATAATTGATTGAGTGTGGTTGTTCTTATTTTTTAATACGTGATAAGATGATGTGCTTCGGCATAGGTGAAAACAGTGGGAAGGAGAGGAAGAACCAGAAGCAAGAGACAACAAAAATGAGGATGTGTTGAAGTAGCCATTGCAATGGTAATGGCTTATGGGTTTATGAGTTAGAGAGAACCCAGGGCAACCTTCATATAGAAGAAAACGTCTAATAGGTTTAAACTCGCTTTTCTAAGGAGTAGTTGTTCAAGTCTTGTGATTGAAATTTCTAAGAACCACTGTCATTTGTCATGGTCAAAGATATATTAATAAATTAATAATATATTGT
This sequence comes from Quercus glauca, assembly GCA_023736055.1. Taxonomy (NCBI): domain Eukaryota; kingdom Viridiplantae; phylum Streptophyta; class Magnoliopsida; order Fagales; family Fagaceae; genus Quercus; species Quercus glauca. The sequence continues at coordinate 104,343,720 of CM043318.1, forward strand.
TTGGAAAACGTCTAACTAAAGACTTCGGAGTAATTTTTATTTGTTGACTAGCGTCTAAAAAGCATGAATACTTCAACAATTAGCAATATCCGTATTGCACATTTTCCAATGTGAACTTTTGAATACCTTAAATTAATATCTTCTTAATTAGTTATTATTGTTTAGAAAAAATTTTACTCCATATGACATTTTGTATGATGATTGCGATTTTATTTTTTAGATCTAACAATATAATATATAATTAAATAATATGACATCAATATATCATATTATCAATCAATATATATATATATATATATATATATATATAAATAAGAAGAGACCTCATACGGGAGTATATGAGGTCTTGCCTAGTGGCACTCTAATTTTGCATTTAACTTTTTTTTTTATCTCTTTCATGTTTTACACGATCCAATAAGAGATGTTACATCAGCTTTTTACTTAAAACTCAATACATTATACCGCAATTAATAACATCTTAATAAACTCCCAATTTGGTTGAATTTTCAGATGAGTATTATAATTGATTGAGTGTGGTTGTTCTTATTTTTTAATACGTGATAAGATGATGTGCTTCGGCGTAGGTGGAAACAGTGGGATGGAGAGGAAGAAGTAGAAGCAAGAGACAACAAAAATGAGGAAGTGTTGAAGTAGCCATTGCAATGGTTATGGCTTATGGGTTTATGAGTAAGAGAGAACCCAGGGCAACCTTCATATAGAAGAAAACGTCTAATAGGTTTAAACTCGCTTTTCTAAGGAGTAGTAGTTCAAGTCTTGTGATTGAAATTTCTAAGAACCACTGTCATTTGTCATGGTCAAAGATATTTTAATAAATTAATAATATATTTTTTGGAAAACGTCTTACTAAAGACTTCGGAGTAATTTTTATTTGTTCACTAGCGTCTAAAAGGCATGAATACTTCAACAGTTAGCAATATCCGTATTGCACATTATCCAATGTGAACTTTTGAATACCTTAAATTAATATCTTCTTTATTAGTTATTATTGTTTAGGAAAAATTTTACTCCATATGACATTTTGTATGATGATTGAGATTTTATTTTTTAGATCTAACAATATAATATTTAATTAAATAATGTGACATCCATATATCATATTATCAATCAATATATATATATATATATATATATAAGCGGAGACCTCATACGGGAGTATATGAGGTCTTGCCTAGTGGCACTCTAATTTTGCATTTAACTTTTTTTTACCTCTTTCATTTTGTTTTTTTTATTTTTATTTTTTTTTAATTTTTTTATATCTCTTTCAATAAGTTTTTCTATATTAATATGTGCCGTGATGGTCCCAAGTATTTTTACCTTTCAGTTTTCTATTAAAAAGTGAGAATACACAATTTGATCGATTTGCCAATATTTTATACCTTTTTTTCCCTTCTTTTTTGATGAAGTTTCATAGTTTTCTCACAACCCATAATTTTGAGAAAAGTTTGTATTATAGAAATTTTCTTAGCACAATCCTTCAGAAGCTCCCATTATTTTTTCAAAGAAGACATTTCTTTTGAAGAAATTGTTTAATGCAATCCTTCTTTGTACAACTCTCTCTTCTACCCTCTCCCTTCCCTTACTTTTTCATCTCTTCTTTCCTTTTCATCTCCCTTACAACCAAACAGGATATTAGTTTCCAAATTCAACAAATAAAAAAAAGTGTTTTGAGGATATTAATAAAAAGAGTTTGAATTTGGTAAGAATGGGGTGTAAAATTCATGTTTTACACGATCCAATAAGAGATGTTACGTCAGCTTTTTACTTAAAACTCAATACATTATACCGCAATTAATAACATCTTAATGAACTCCCAATTTGGTTGAATTTTCAGATGAGTTTTATAATTGATTGAGTGTGGTTGTTCTTATTTTTTAATACGTGATAAGATGATGTGCTTCCGCGTAGGTGAAAACAGTGGGATGGAGAGGAAGAAGCAGAAGCAAGGGACAACAAAAATGAGGAAGTGTTGAAGCAGCCATAGCAATGGTTATGGCTTATGGGTTTATGAGTTAGAGAGAACCCAAGGCAACCTTCATATAGAGGAAAACGTCTAATAGGTTTAAACTCACTTTTCTAAGGAGTAGTAGTTCAAGCCTTGGGATTGAAATTTCTAAGAACCACTGTCATTTGTCATGGTCAAAGATATTTTAATAAATTAATAATATATTGTTTGGAAAACGTCTAACTAAAGACTTCGGAGTAATTCTTATTTGTTGACTAGCGTCTAAAAGGCATGAATACTTCAACAGTTAGCAATATCCGTATTGCACATTATCCAATTTGAACTTTTGAATACCTTAAATTAATATCTTCTTAATTAGTTATTATTGTTTAGGAAAGATTTTACTCCATATGACATTTTGTATGATGATTGAGATTTTATTTTTTAGATCTAACAATATAATATTTAATTAAATAATGTGACATCCATATATCATATTATCAATCAATATACATATATATATATATATATAAGCAGAGACCTCATACGGGAGTGTATGAGGTCTTGCCTAGTGGCACTCTAATTTTGCATTTAACTTTTTTTTACCTCTTTCATTAGGTTTTTTTTTTTTTTTATCTCTTTCAATAAGTTTTTCTATATTAATATGTGCTGTGATGGTTCCAAGTATTTTTACTTTTCAGTTTTCTATTAAAAAGTGAGAATACACAATTTGATCGATTTGCCAATATTTTATACCTTTTTTTTTCTTATTTTTTTTATGAAGTTTCATACTTTTCTCACAACCCATAATTTTAAGAAAAGTTTGTATTATAGAAATTTTCTTAGCACAATCCTTCAGACGGTCCCATTATTTTTTCAAAGAAGACATTTCTTTTGAAGAAATTGTTTAATGCAATCCTTCTATGTACAACTCTCTCTTCTTCCCTTTCCCTTCCCTTACTTTTTCATCTCTTCTTTCCTTTTCGTCTCCCTTACAACCAAACTGGATATTAGTTTCCAAATTCAACAAATAAAAAAAAGTGTTTTGAGGATATTAATAAAAAGAGTTTGAATTTGGTAAGAATGGGGTGTAAAATTCATGTTTTACACGATCCAATAAGAGATGTTACACTAACTTTTTACTTAAAACTCAATACATTATACCGCAATTAATAACATCTTAATAAACTCCCAATTTGGTTGAATTTTCAGATGAGTATTATAATTGATTGAGTGTGGTTGTTCTTATTTTTTAATACGTGATAAGATGATGTGCTTCGGCGTAGGTGAAAACAGTGGGAAGGAGAGGAAGAACCAGAAGCAAGAGACATCAAAAATGGGGATGTGTTGAAGTAGCCATTGCAATGGTAATGGCTTATGGGTTTATGAGTTAGAGAGAACCCAGGGCAACCTTCATATAGAAGAAAACGTCTAATAGGTTTAAACTTGCTTTTCTAAGGAGTTGTTGTTCAAGTCTTGTGATTGAAATTTCTAAGAACCACTGTCATTTGTCATGGTCAAAGATATATTAATAAATTTGTTGGGTTCTAAGAAATTAGGAATTAATGTATTAGAACTTCAATTTGTATTTTGTTGGCAAACCATGATCAAAACATTTAGTCTAGGTTTAGGCTTGCTCAAAGTATGTTTATTTGTAAAATTGGAATCGAGTGATTGCAGAATTTATTGGACTAAATTTGTAAGTCTCGATCGATCGAAAATTAGACTCGATCGATCGAACCACGTACAGATTTATTTTTCTGCAAAGTTGCAGTTCAGCCCAAACTCTATTTAAACGTCTTAGGGTTCAAGTAAAACACTCCTATATATAAGGAAAACCCTAGAACATTTTTGGATGTTAGAGAGAGAGATTAGAGTGCCTCTTGTGCCTCCTTTTATTAGGGTTTTATTCCCCAACCTCTCTAAGTCTTTGTTACTCATATTTGCTGTTTATGTGAATCTCTTGTGAGATCCTTGAGGAGTTTTCCTTCACATAAACTGAAAGCTCGAAAATGTGTTAAAAACACACGAGCGGTTTAGACCCCCAAATTCAAATTACGGCTTGGTTGATTTTACACTAACTTACTAACAAGTGCGGAATAGTGCAAACACAAGCGTATAAACAAACAACTACTCTAATCCATAAATTAAAGCAACACAGCAGTAAAAATGAAATGAACAAGAGTAGGGAAGAAGGATGCAAACACAAATAACACCGAGACGTGTTATCGAAGAGGAAACCGAAGAACTCGGCGAAAAACCTCTCCGCCGCCCTCCAAGCGGAAATCGATCCACTAGACAATCAGTTGGGATACATGGATTAGCAAAAGACCCTCCAAGCCTAGTCTACCCGATGTACCTAAGCCCTCCAAGCTCCTACTCCAACAAGGCTTCTCGGAACCGTGTCTTGTCCTAGTTATCCGGATCCCGTAACAAGCTCCATGTTGCATCTGCCATTAAAGGCTCCTTCCTATGCTTCCCAGCAGCACCAAAACATCACTCAGCACTCTCTAAGGTGTGTCAAGTGTTTGGGCTATCAACCTCTCAAAGATATGGACAATGGAGAGGGAAGGGTTGAGGAGATACCACAAGCAAAAATGTTTAGAGAAGGTGGGGAAGACAATCTCTAATTACTAATGTGTTTGGCTAGGGTTTTTCTCTCTGAAGCATCCCTCAACAATTGTGGGTAAGGGTGATATATATAGGAGGGGTGCAAAAGGTGTGACTCAAAAAGTACAGGCTGGCAGAACAGCTAGTCTCGCGGGTGTCTCGCGGGAAGGCCTTACCCGCGAGATACTCGCGAGACACAGTTGTCTCCACCTGGCATGACTCTTCGCATTCCATCATGTGCCTGGCACATGCTTCACTTCGCGGGAAGCTTGGTCGCGACATACCCGCGAGATACCCGCGAGAATCCTTTTCTTCTTCAAATGCTTGAGTCTTCAACACTCTTTCTCTCACACACCCCTTACATCAAGTCCCACAACAAATACAGGGTATTAAACGATTGAACATGATTACAATCAAATTTGGCACGGAATAAAAGCCAACAAATACACAGTTGTAAATTACAACTTTACAATCTCCCCCTTTGGCTATTCCGTGACAAAACCCTAAAACAGACTCTAGACTTAAACGTGAGTTTGGGAACAAAGGCAAAACTCACTCACACCTAATTCTAGATTCTGAAAAGCTCTTGAACATATGAACCAGTATCTCCTGAAATACAACAACACACTAATATCATTGCATGTAGAAAACTTGAAATGCATATGGAGCAATAAAAACATGATCAAGCTAAATGAAATAGAAACACTAGATCATGGCAAGATCAAACAAGTAATCACTATACACAAGCAATTACTATGCTCATTTACACATGAAATGAACATCCGGATATGCAAGATGATAAGCTCATTTGAAGAGAATCATTTGCATCTCCAACACTCAACCAATGCGAAATACACGAAGTATTTGCATCTAGGAACAATCCTACTAGGGCACAAGAGTGATGTACTTGAAGAAACAATGCATGACATTGAACTACAAGCAAACATGCATCAAGGTTGCATAAGCATGGTATAGCAAATGCATGGCACAAACCACAAAGACCTACAAATTTTATGCATGGAACAAACCCTTAAAGCTTACATAAGCAACATGGGTACAAGAAAATGCCACATAGCACATATGCCACAAAGCATAGAACAAAAAAAACACAAACTACTGAAAATATACTGAAATTAATACTAAAGTTAAAACCATAAGTGTCAGAAGTATAAACTTAAAAACAGTAAGACATTAACTATAAACCAAGTAAAAACTTAGTAAACCCGTCTGTAAAAACCAATAACCAATAACCAATATCTAAGCTATGCTCCCCCTAAGGCTGTGCAAGCTCTTGTTCATCAGCTCCCCCTCAAAATTTTCTCCCCCTTTTTGACCGGAATGGCCAAAGGACTAGAATTGGTCGGAGTCGGAGTCTGAACCCTGTGTAGGGGATAAGCTCTGAATCTGAGTGGATAGAGTGGTGATCTGCTCCTGAAGGTAAGCAAACTGATCGGCTGTGTGCTGTACATGAGTGTCAAGCACTGTGGACATGAGATCCATCTTTGCTAGGATCTGATCAAGCTTGCTGAGACCCTGTGGTTGTGCTGGAGCAGAAGATGAAGGCTGATCAGTCTCTGGGGCAGAAGTGAACCTGTCAATCTCCTCCTCAGTATCTCCACCCTCCTCTGGGATATCCTGAGGGGCACCCCTAGGCGGTGGAATGAGATGAGGACCAGTCTTCGGGCCTTTGATGTGTGCTGTGCTCCGAGTCAGAGTGTTTGCACCAATGGGGTAATCCCTCTGAACAACAGTGAGGCCACTAGGAAACTTCAGCTTTGTCTTGGCAATGAGACCCATGATCAGTGAGGGAAAGGGCATTATTGTTCTGGAATTCTGCTTCTTGATGCTCTTCTTCAGAATGTGAAAGATGTGGCTGCAGATATCAATTTCCTTGTGAGTAAAGAGGTCATAGAGAAACCTCGTCCTTGGAGCCGAGAGAGTAGTGAGGTTGGTGACCGGATACAGGTTATGGATCATGACATAGCTGAGAGTTCTCATTTCTGGAGAGAACTTGAGAGTGTCCATTGATGATTTCTTTGGAACTCCACCAAGTGCTGATATCATCTCCGTGATATGCCCCAATTTCTCATCATATTGAGTTGTCATTGGCTGTGAGGGAGGACGAATCTCCAAGAAGTCTTGAATGCTATCCCTTGTGATCTCAAATTCCTTGCGCCTCACCCAGCAAAGAATCTTATTCTCTTCCACCTCAGCATTGGAGAAGAATTCTCTGATTATCTCTGAGTACACAGTTCCAATAGGATTCAGCAGTTTGGTCCAAGTCCGTTCTTTGAATGCATCTGGAATGCACGTGTTCTCAAGCTCTTCCAACTGCACCACCCTTTCCATGACAATGGTTGCTCTCTTGTAGCAATCATTGTACTTCATATCTGCCTCTGCGGATTTGAAGTTATCGGAGTCAGTACGAGCACGCTTGGGACCCTTCTTCTTGGTACCGGCATGCTTGGTGGGAGACATCTGTACAAGAGGACATAACACAAAAAACACAAGTGCACACAACACAAGAACAAAACTTGATTAGATTCAAGTTAGTTTAAATCAAAATGTGATACTACCAAAAACAGAGTAGCATTCAAAACAGGGCATGACCAATTCATATACGCATGCTACACAACATACATCCTTAAACTAAAACACAAATGCATGAACAAAAAGACAATTTGCATGAAATTAAATTATTGTGCAAGTGTGTGTTTGTGTGTATGCATATGTGTGTGTAACATGAAATGCATGAGTGTGTGTCTAGAGGGTACCTAGGTGTTTGCCAAGTGAGTGCAACATGTGCAAGGTGTAATACACACATGATCAAAGATCAATTTTAGACCAAAACACGGTAAGGTATATGGAAACCTTGAAATTGGGACTCACTTGAGACCAATTAGGCACAACAATGTCATTTAGACATTCAATCAAACACCTAATGTGCATAACAACACTTTAAGTATGAACAATGCATGAACATGGTAAAATCTTGCCTAAATACATGATAAAATGCCACAAGGGGCCAACACAGATGCAACAAGATTAAATGCAACAAAACCCAATCAAAAATATGACGCAAACTCCACTCAATTTTGTAAACCAACCCAAAGGATCGAAAATACCCAAAAATCAAAACCCTAACCACAAATTCTGCAAAATCTAAGTGAAAACTTAGAAGAAAATGGTTAATCAACATACCTTGAAGAAGAAAATGCAGAAAAACGCTTGATTTGGAGAGGGATTTTGATGAAATAGTGTTTTTGGGTAGAGAGAGTTTTGAAGAAAAGAGAAGAGGGAAGTTTTATGTTTTGAAAAACTGTCACATCAGCCCTTTAAAAACTGAAAACACGCGTTTTTCGCGGGATAGGGAGCCGCGAGACAGTCGCGAGACAACCGCGAAAAGTGCCACTGAAGCACAAAATTTTCGCGAGAAGCTCTAAGTCGCGAGACAGTCGCGAAACAGTCGCGAGATTCTCTGTCTGATTTTTAGAAAATCTCAGTTTTTGCCAAACAGCTTTTCGCGGGAAGCTTCTTAGTCGCGAGTTTCTCGCGAGAAAGCCACTGAACCAGTTTTTTTTTTTTTTGATGAAAAACACAAAATTCATTTTGACCAAAAAGAAACACACGAAAGTCTAAAACCACTTTCAAAAACAAATAAAACTCACAAAAACCTTTTTGGATTTGATCAACAAAGATTGAGCATGTGAAACACATTTAATCAAGTACAATCACACAAATGATTATGACATTCATAGAACATAGACTTGTGTGTTGTGTGTGGATATCAAAAATGAGATAGTCCTTAGACCAATGTGAGGCTTCAATGATCAATTCAATCAAGGCATACACAACTAGCACTAGATTATGTGACCTATCTCAATTATGGAAACATGCATATATGACCTCCCACACGAACTTGATAACAATTCATTGAAGCTTTTCATTTGGCTCCATTCTTAACACTTCATTTGCAACTTTTGAGCAAAGAGAATCACATTTAGAGAGAGATGCCTGAAATTTTTGATATTTCAATTGATGAGTTAGCCTTTGGCTTTTTGGGCATCATACATTTTATTTTGGTCGCTTTCCCTTTTTCCTAGTCGAATACTAGTTTGTGCGACAGGCTTTTGCAGCTCTATATCTCTTTTCATTTGGAGATTTACATTTAGAGAGCTCTTTTAAGCAAGAAAAATAAAAGTGGGAAGATATATAGGCATGAGTCTATGCATGTATCAAGATCAACACAACCATTCACTAATCATTCATGACAGGGTTGAAGATCTATTTACAACCGTCACATAGATTTCAGAATTTCTTCCACTATGATATGAGTGCATGAGGGACAAGCTAAGCTCGTTAAATGCACAAAGCCATAAGTACAAAGGTACAAGGCAAAATATGATTTGAGACAAAACTCAACAAAGTGATCAAACTTTTTAGATTTTATAATTTTTATGGGTTTTTGAATTTTTTGAAACACACCCAAAACAGAACAAGAAAGGAAAAAAATAGTAAGTGCAAACCATGAAAGTAATGCATGATGCAATGCAACAACAAATGTCCCTAAACATGGAAAGAATTAATGCATGGACATATTATAGTACTTATGCATGAGTACCCCTCTTCACCCACACGTCACGTGCGTTTGGGGTGATATCCTTGACGGATTGGGTACGAGAGTTTGGACTTTCAAACCTCCTGGTGAAACTCTCCAAGCAAGTGGTGAAGGCACCGATCATCTTCATCACGTCTGTCACTCCGGCATCACGAGTTTGGCTTCTTGAGTTCTCACCACCCCAAGCTCTATTGTCATTCCTTCTTCCACGTGATCGAGGAATGCTTGCATTATTGTCTGCTCTCAATTTTTGACAGTTGGGTCTGGTGTGTCCTTGCAATCCGCAATAGTGACACACATAATCCGTTCTAGGACCCCGTTGAGGTCTTGAGAGAGATCTTGCTCTGGTTTCGTGTCTACCTCCAGCTTGATTTCGAGGCTTATTCATCATCCGTTGCTCATTTACATTCTTCTTTTCAACCTTAACATTCTCAGGAACGGCCTCCTCTACAATTTGCTCTACGGCCTTCACAAATTTCACTTCTTTGGTAGCTTTGACTGATGAGCTACTTCCTCCGGTATATCCCAATCCGGACTTGTCTGAAGAATGTTTTTGGGATGAGATAACATCATCCAACTTTCTGGAGGAGACCCTCTCTATCTTGGCTTGCGCTTGCACCACCTCTTGCTCAAGAAATCTGATCTTCAAGTATGCTTCTGACAGCTCACCATTCAGCCCTTCTATTTCGCATTTGGCCTCCTTATGTCTGATCATGAGACTTCGGTAGTCTTCCTCTGCTTTCTTCATTTTTCTCACAGCTGCCTTGGCTATTCTTGCATATTCCCCTGACTTCTCAAGAAGTGAGGAGTAATTCTCTTGAAGATTAGCTATATTCTCTTCCTCTTCAGCGTCTGATTCTTCCACAACTCCAGCAGATTCTGAATCAGAATGTTCACCAAGTTCCTTCTCAAGTGCACCCAAGTCATCCGAGGAATCTTCATGAGCAATAGTCATGAAAGCGGAGTAGTTTCCCTCACCGTCACAGCTCTCTTCCGAGTCAGAATCAGAAGATTCAGAGTCACTGAGCGTTGTAGCATATGCTTTTCCTTTTCCCCTCAGAAAATTCGGACACTCCTTCTTGAGATGTCCATGACCGTTGCACTCATAGCACACAATGTCTGGAGAGGGTTGATAGTCCTTTCCTTCTTTTCTCTTAAACTCTTTCTTATCACCTCTTGAAGAAGAGAACTTTTCTCTATTGAACGGTTTCCCACTGTTCTTCATTTTCAGAAACTTGCGGAAGTTCTTTGCAAGATATGCTACTTCTTTCTCCACTCCGTCTTCTTCGGAGGAATCATTCAATCTTTCGTTGATGGTTTTAAGAGCAAACGATTTGCTCGTTTTATGGGAAGGCAATCCCAGCTCATAGGTTTGGAGAGAACCGATCAGCTCTTGAATCTTAATCTCATCCAAGTCTTTGCTTTCTTCTATGGCTGTAACCTTTGCTCTAAAACTCTCAGGCAAGGACCTCAATATTTTTCTCACCACCTTAGTGTCTTCAATCTTCTCCCCAAGATTGAGTTTAGCAATGACAATTTCATTGAGCTTCCCATAGAATGAGTCAAATGGTTCATCATCACTCATCTTGAGTTCTTCAAATTTGGTGGTGAGCATTTGGAGCTTTGTATCCTTGACTTTCTTTGTACCCTCATAGGTAGTCTCCAAAATCTCCCAAGCTTCCTTGGCTACTGTCATATGAGAGATCCTGTGGAATTCATCAGGGGACACACCACAAAAGATAGCATTTAAAGCTTTACTGTTAGCATTTGCTGCCGCAAGGGCTGCCTTATCCCAAGTGGACTTAGGAGCCACCGGCTTGGTCCAACCTATCTCAACCGCATCCCAAACGGTATCATCGATAGAACATAAGAATGCTCTCATTCTAACTTTCCAGAATGCATAATTGTTCCCATCAAAAAATGGTGGAACATTGAGCGATTGAGACCGGTCCATCTCAAGAAGGGTCAAGGATCACACTTAGGTAATTAAACCTCAGCAAGTGTACCCGCTCTGATACCAATTGAAAGCTCGAAAATGTGTTAAAAACACACGAGCGGTTTAGACCCCCAAATTCAAATTACGGCTTGGTTGATTTTACACTAACTTACTAACAAGTGCGGAATAGTGCAAACACAAGCGTATAAACAAACAACTACTCTAATCCATAAATTAAAGCAACACAGCAGTAAAAATGAAATGAACAAGAGTAGGGAAGAAGGATGCAAACACAAATAACACCGAGACGTGTTATCGAAGAGGAAACCGAAGAACTCGGCGAAAAACCTCTCCGCCGCCCTCCAAGCGGAAATCGATCCACTAGACAATCAGTTGGGATACATGGATTAGCAAAAGACCCTCCAAGCCTAGTCTACCCGATGTACCTAAGCCCTCCAAGCTCCTACTCCAACAAGGCTTCTCGGAACCGTGTCTTGTCCTAGTTATCCGGATCCCGCAACAAGCTCCATGTTGCATCTGCCATTAAAGGCTCCTTCCTATGCTTCCCAGCAGCACCAAAACATCACTCAGCACTCTCTAAGGTGTGTCAAGTGTTTGGGCTATCAACCTCTCAAAGATATGGACAATGGAGAGGGAAGGGTTGAGGAGATACCACAAGCAAAAATGTTTAGAGAAGGTGGGGAAGACAATCTCTAATTACTAATGTGTTTGGCTAGGGTTTTTCTCTCTGAAGCATCCCTCAACAATTGTGGGTAAGGGTGATATATATAGGAGGGGTGCAAAAGGTGTGACTCAAAAAGTACAGGCTGGCAGAACAGCTAGTCTCGCGGGTGTCTCGCGGGAAGGCCTTACCCGCGAGATACTCGCGAGACACAGTTGTCTCCACCTGGCATGACTCTTCGCATTCCATCATGTGCCTGGCACATGCTTCACTTCGCGGGAAGCTTGGTCGCGACATACCCGCGAGATACCCGCGAGAATCCTTTTCTTCTTCAAATGCTTGAGTCTTCAACACTCTTTCTCTCACACACCCCTTACATCAAGTCCCACAACAAATACAGGGTATTAAACGATTGAACATGATTACAATCAAATTTGGCACGGAATAAAAGCCAACAAATACACAGTTGTAAATTACAACTTTACATAAATTTAGGGTTTTCAAGGTAGAGATATTATCTACATCTTGATGATCAACAAAGTTGCAACCATTGGAGCTTAAAGAAAAACAAGCGGGGAGCTTGTACTTGATTGAAGAGTCCAAGAAAGAAGGAGTCCGTGGATTCGGAGCTTGCACGGGGTCGTGTCAGTAAGTTCTACTGGTGGGTAGCATTAGGAAGTCAAGCGGGGAGCTTGTAAGTCCTTTTGTATGAACTTCGATTCTTTCATAGTGGATTCAGTTTTGCCTTGAGGATCGGTGGGTAAAATCCTCCCCAGGTTTTTACCGTGTGGTTTCCTGGGTGATCATATCATTGTGTTATTTATTTTCCGCTGCTTTATATGCTTGATATGATTATTTGATTGTTTTAACCTAGAATTGTTTAATTTGACTAAGTAACAACTTGGCTAATTAACTAGGCTACGCAATCTAATTGTGATTTAAGGGGTCTAAATTTCTAACAAGTGGTATCAGAGCGGGTAGCTCTTCTTGTTTTAGATCTTTTGATCTTAGAGCTGATCCTTGACCCCTGTTGTCATGGATAATTTAAAGTGTCTTTCTGCTCATGCTTTTGCTGATTTTATTGATGCCTGTGATGTTTTGAATAAAAAGGACACTATTGTTTCTGCTGATTTTTTTGATGCTTTTGAAACTCTTCGTAAGGAATTATCTAAATCTTTGAAAATTTCTATGAAATTCAAGGAAGAGTTAAAATTGGCTAATCTTGAAAAAGAGGAATTGCTTGTTAGATTAGATGAATCTAATAAAAAGAATGAATTTTTGAGAAATCAAATTTCCTCTCAAGATGAGAAGATGAAAAGCTTGGAACAAGAGTTAGTTGAATCTAAATCTAAAATTGAAAATTTGACTAGTTCTAAGCCTGCTGATGATAACAGAATTGTTTCTGTTTCTCTTAAGCCTAAAACTGAAAAAGTTTATATCCCTCCTTTCAAGAGGAATAATAAAGAAAAGGCTTATTGTGATAGGTTAGACAAAGGAAAAAGTTCTGATGTTAAAGCTGAAGTTTCTAAACCTAAGTCTAAACCTACTGTTAGAGAGCATAATAAATCTGTTTTTGTGCCTATTTGTCACCATTGTGGTGTTGTTGGTCATATTAGACCAAATTGTTCTTTGTTGAGGCAAAAACAAAAATCTGAGACTAGATTTTCTGTTAGGAATACTGATGTTCCTAAATTTGTTCCTGTTTGCCACTTTTGTGGTGTCTCCGGTCACATTCGTCCTAATTGTCATAAATTGAAATTTAAGCATTCTGTATGTCAATCTAGGATATGTGATGATATTTCTCCTGCCATAAGTCCATATAAATTGTTTCATATTATTTTGAAAATTTTAAGCTTGTTGGCTTGTGAAAGGAATTTGCAGGATTTTAGTCTGTCTCAGAAGATTGGTGTAATTCCTCAAATACACTCTACTTCTCATGGTTTTTCACCTACAAAGCCGAAGTCTTGTGCTATATGGGTGAGAAAAGATTCTCCAAGGTGAGTGTTGCTGACTTGTCATTGTTTTAATTCTTTCAATTGTTTGTGGACATGTCTTGGTTCTGTTTTTGGTTGTTTTGTTTTTTCTAGTTTTTTTTATTAAAAAAAAAATCCAAAAACATTGAAAAATTTCAAAAAGACAAAAATATTGTATTTTGTGTCTTGTTTTATTTTTCTTGAGGGTTACATGAGTTTTAATATCTCTCTTGATTTAGAACATACTTGACATTGTGGAGAAACTTGAATAGTTTGTGCTAAGCTATTTTTGATTTTGAATGAGTATGTACTAGTTTGTACATGTACTCATGGGTTAATTAAGAAATTGATATTTCTTGTCTGTGTACCCTCTATAGCTTAGTTAAACACTGTCATGCATTGCATTTGCATTGATCATTTAGCACAATGTGTGTGTTTTTGGTCTGACCAACCAAGTTTGAAAATATCTTGAGATTTGTGCACAACATATTTGTTGCTTCAGAAAATTCAATGGGAGAATGATTGAAACTTGTTTTTGAGAAAATTGGGTTTAAAATTTGGGTTTTTGAAAAAGCATTTTATTCCATCTCATATTCATGCATTTGTTTCTTCTATTTCAATGCTTTGAGGAGTGTTTTCAAAAAGTGCTTGTTGATTTTCAAAACCTGTGTTTTTTCTCAAAATTTAGTGAGCCTCTGCCCATTTCGATCGATCCATTCTGATTTTCGATCAATCGAAAAAGTGCTCTCAATTGTCTCAAAATGACTGTGTCATTCGATCGATCGAATGTAATTTTCGATCGATCGAAGCTCTTGGAGAAGCTTTTTTAAAAAAGTCCAACTTTTTCAAAGTTCTATTTCAAAAAGTTTTTTTAAATTTTTTTTGTATTATAGATCTTGGATTTATAATCAAGGATTGGTCATATTATCTTTACATAACATGTTTATGTACCTTGTTTAACTTTGATGAGCTTATTTATTGCACTTTACTAGTTGAAGTTTTGTAGTGCATGTTGTGTGGGAAAGATGTTTGTGGTTATTAATCACTTTGTCTTGATCTTGAAGTCATATGTTATTTGACTGTCGGACTTGATCCTTTTGAGAAAGGCATAAATAACCATCTCACCACTGCTCACTAGCCAATCATGAACACCTTAGTGCATATCATAAGATTTTGTGCTCGAGAAAGTGTAGCACATGCACAAAAAGAACATAAGGTGTAGCCTCAAATTAAATTAAAACTGGTGTGTACTATTAGGCTTGATGCCAATTCACTTAATTCAAACCGGTGTGTACTATTAGGCTGAATGCCAATTTATATAAATAAGAGGCAAAAATGAAAGAAACTTACATGATTGCAAGCTTTTGTTCTAGGAGATGTGGGAGTTATAGGATGTAACTCTTTAGGTGATAGTCTCTTTTAAATTCTATGTGATGAATTTTGTAGACTTTGTGATTGATTGCTATTCACATATCACCTCACATGTATCTCAAGCTTTTGCTAGTTGCACACACTACACAAGTTACACTTTGTTAAACTTGGTACATTATACTGTGTGTGATCTTGTTGTGGCCATCCAAGATTAAAAGTTCCTTGATTTTAATGCAAAATGTGTTTCAAGTTTGAGAAATTGGAAATTCTAGAGCTTGAATGTACCCGAATTGGGGATTTTGTTCAATTAGAGAGAAATTGATGAAATTGGCTTGTTGTTTTGATGAAATTAGGCATTATTCTCTTTGTGCTGTGTTTAGTAATGCCCAATTCATCAATTTGTTTAAAAATTTTAACAAGTGGTTTTCAATTTTTTGGGTTTTTGTTAGAAACCCTATGCTCAAGCCGATTTTGTCAATTTGATCTCAATTGAACTTAGTTTTACTGCATTAGAGCATGCATCATGACATATGTTGGGTTCTAAGAAATTAGGAATTAATGTATTAGAACTTCAATTTGTATTTTGTTGGCAAACCATGATCAAAACATTTAGTCTAGGTTTAGGCTTGCTCAAAGTATGTTTATTTGTAAAATTGGAATCGAGTGATTGCAGAATTTATTGGACTAAATCTGTAAGTCTCGATCGATCGAAAATTAGACTCGATCGATCGAACCACGTACAGATTTATTTTTCTGCAGAGTTCCAGTTCAGCCCAAACTCTATTTAAACGTCTTGGGGTTCAAGTAAAACTCTTATATATATAAGGAAAACCCTAGAACGTTTTTAAGACTTTTGATGAGAGATTAGAGTGCCTCTTGTGCCTCCTTTTATTAGGGTTTTGTATCCAAACCTCTCTAAGTCTTTGTAGCTCATATTTGCTATTTATGTGAATCTCTTGTGAGATCCTTGAGGAGTTTTCCTTCACATAAACTTAGGGTTTTCAAGGTAGAGATATTATCTACATCTTGATGATCAACAAAGTTGCAACCATTGGAGCTTAAAGAAAAACAAGCGGGGAGCTTGTACTTGATTGAAGAGTCCAAGAAAGAAGGAGTCCGTGGATTCGGAGCTTGCACGGGGTCGTGTCAGTAAATTCTATTGGTGGGTAGCATTAGGAAGTCAAGCGGGGAGCTTGTAAGTCCTTTTGTATGAACTTCGATTCTTTCATAGTGGATTCAGGTTTGCCTTGAGGATCGGTGGGTAAAATCCTCCCCAGGTTTTTCCGTGTGGTTTCCTAGGTGATCATATCTTGTGTTATTTATTTTCCGCTGCTTTATATGTTTATATGCATGATATGATTCTGTGATTGTTTTAGCCTAGAATTATTTAATTTGACTAAGTAAAAACTTGGCTAATTAATCTAGGCTACGCAATCTTATTGTGGTTTAAGGGGTCATAAATTTCTAACAAGTGGTATCAGAGCGGGTAGCTCTTCTTGTTTTAGATCTTTTGATCTTAGAGCTGATCCTTGACCCCTGTTGTCATGGATAATTTAAAGTGTCTTTCTGATCATGTTTCTGCTCATGCTTCTGCTGATTTTGTTGATGCCTGTGATGTTTTGAATAAAAAGGACACTATTGTTTCTGCTGATTTTTTTGATGCTTTTGAAACTCTTCGTAAGGAATTATCAAAATCTTTGAAAATTGCTAAGAAATTTAAAGAAGAGTTAAAATTGGCTAATCTTGAAAAAGAGGAATTGCTTGTTAGATTAGATGAGTCTAATAAAAAGAATGATTTTTGGAGAAATCAAATTTCCTCTCAAGATGAGAAGATGAAAAGTTTGGAACAAAAGTTAGCTGAGGCTGAAGCTAAATTGGAAAATTTGTCTAATACCAAACTTGCTGATGATAACAGAATTGTTTCTGTTTCTCTTAAGCCTAAAACTGATAAAGTTTATATCCCTCCTTTCAAGAGGAATAATAAAGAAAAGGCTTATTGTGCTAGGTTAGACAAAGGTAAAAGTTCTGATGTTAACGCTGAAGTTTCTAAACCTAAGTCTAAACCTATTGTTAAAGAGCATAACAAATCTGTTTTTGTGCCTACTTGTCACCATTGTGGTGTTGTTGGTCATATTAGACCAAACTGTTCTTTGTTGAGGCAAAAACAAAATTCTGAGACTAGATTTGCTGTTAGGAATACTGATGTTCCTAAATTTGTTCCTGTTTGTCACTTTTGTGGTGTCCGTGGTCACATTCGTCCTAAGTGTCATAAATTGAAACTTAAGCATTCTGAATGTCAATCTAGGATATGTGATGATAGTGCTCCTACCATAAGTCCATATAAATTATTTCATATGCTTTTGAAAAATTTAAGCTTGTTGGCTTGTGAAAGGAATTTGCAGGATTTTGGTCTGTCTCAGAAGATTGGTGTAATTCCTCAAATACACTCTGCTTCTCATGGATTTTCACCTACAAAGCCGAAATCTCGTGCTATATGGGTGAGAAAAGATTCTCCAAGGTGAGTGTTGCTGACTTGTCCCTGTTTTAATTCTTTCAATTGTTTGTGGACATGTCTTGGTTCTGTTTTTGGTTGTTTAGTTTTTTTAGTTTTTTTTATTTAAAAAAAATCCAAAAACATTGAAAAATTTCAAAAAGACAAAAATATTTTATTTTGTGTCTTGTTTTATTTTTTTTGAGGATTACATGAGTTTTAATATCTCCCTTGATTTAGAACATACTTGACATTGTGGAGAAACTTGAATAGTTTGTGCTAAGCTATTTTTGATTTTGAATGAGTATGTACTAGTTTGTACATGTACTCATGGGTTAATTAAGAAATTGATATTTCTTGTTTGTGTACCCTATATAGCTTAGTTAAGCACTGTCACGCATTGCATTTGCATTGATCATTTAGCACAATGTGTGTGTTTTTGGTCTGACCAACCAAGTTTTGAAAATATCTTGAGATTTGTGCACAACATATTTGTTGCTTGAGAAAATAAAATGGGCAAATGATTGAAACTTGTTTTTGAGAAAATTGGGTTTAAAAATTTTGGGTTTTTGAAAAAGCATTTCATTCCATCTCATACTCATGCATTTGTTTCTTCTATTTCAATGCTTTGAGGAGTGTTTTCAAAAAGTGCTTGGTGATTTTCAAAACCTGTGTTTTTTTCTCAAAATTTAGTGAGCCTCTGCCCATTTCGATCGATCCATTCTGATTTTCGATTGATCGAAAAAGTGCTCTCAATTGTCTCAAAATGACTGTGTCATTCAATCGATCGAATGTAATTTTCGATCGATCGAAGCTCTTGGAGAAGCTTTTTTTTTTTAAAAAAAAAAAGGTCCAACTTTTTCAAAGTTCTATTTCAAAAAGTTTTTTTTCAAATTTTTTTTGTATTATAGATCTTGGATTTATAATTAAGGATTGGCCATATTATCTTTACATAACATGTTTATGTACCTTGTTTAGCTTGGATGAGCTTACTTTATTGCACTTTATTAGTTTGAGCTCTGTAGTGCATGTTGTGTGGGAAAGATGTTTGTGGTTATTAATCACTTTGTCTTGATCTTGAAGTCATATGTTATTTGACTGTCGGACTTGATCCTTTTGAGAAAGGCATAAATAACCATCTCACCACTGTTCATTAGCCAATCATGAACACCTTAGTGCATATCATAAGATTTTGTGCTCGAGAAAGTGTAGCACATGCACAAAAAGAACATAAGGTGTAGCCTCAATTAAAATTAAAACTGGTGTGTACTATTAGGCTTGATGCCAATTCACTTAATTCAAACCGGTGTGTACTATTAGGCTGAATGCCATTTCACATAAATAAGAGGCAAAAATGAAAGAAACTTACATGATTGCAAGCTTTTGTTCTAGGAGATGTGGGAGTTATAGGATGTAACTCTTTAGGTGATAGTCTCGTTTAAATTCTATGTGATGAATTTTGTAGACTTTGTGATTGATTGCTATTCACATATCACCTCACATGTATCTCAAGCTTTTGCTAGTTGCACATACTACACAAGTTACTCTTTGTTAAACTTGGTACATTATATTGTGTGTGATCTTGTTGTGGCCATCCAAGATTAAAAGTTCCTTGATTTTAATGCAAAATGTGTTTCAAGTTTGAGAAATTGGAAATTCTAGAGCTTGAATGTACCCGAATTGGGGATTTTGTTCAATTAGAGAAAAATTGATGAAATTGGCTTGTTGTTTTGATAAAATTAGGCATTATACTCTATGTGCTGTGTTTAGTAATGCTCAATTCATCAATTTGTTTAAAAATTTCAACAAGTGGTTTTCAATTTTTGGGGTTTTTGGTAGAAATTCCCTGCTCGAGCCAATTTTGTCAATTTGATCTCAATTGAACTTAGTTTTACTGCATTAGAGCATGCATCATGACATATTTTGTCTTGCATCATTTATGTTTAGGATTCACATGCATTGCATTGATTCTTGTATCCATCTTGCAGTTTTGCAGTCATATCTCTCATTGTTTTCACACATAGCATGCATACACTTTGCTACATTGGGTACTCAACTTGATCAAAAATTGATTGATTAATTTTTGAGCTATGTACTTTCTAGTATATGCTTTTTTTGTGAGAACTGTAGAAAATATTTTTCTTAAGAGATATGATGGATAATCAATGTGCAAATATTTTCTCTACTCATGCAACTGTTTATGGGTCACATAATGTCATGTTTGCATTTTATTGAAAGGGAGAATATTTTTTCTTCATGTGTATCCTCACCTTGTTTTTAACTTTGGTCCTGCTGGTGAGGATGTTCCTGATCCTGTTGGTGCTGCTGCTGCTGCTGATTCCCCACCCCTTTATTTTTCCCCAAATCTGTTTTCCCAAAACATATTTTGTTTTCCCTATTTTTATATAGGAGGGAATTTTTTTTTAACCTTTGTGGTTCTTAGGGGGAATTGTTGCTCTTCATAAGGGGAGTAGTCTCTATTTTCTATAGAGTTGATTTTTTTTGTCCCCTTGATTCTCTATTTTCTCTTATCCTTTGTTGCATGTGTTGACTGTTTACTCTTTGTATGAGTTGTCTTTGTCAATACGTGACAAAAAGGGGGAGAAATTATTGATTTAAGGGAATCATGTTTGTCTTGTTTAGGGGGAGTTGAAATTATTTTTGAAAGAGAAGAAAATAAAAACTTTTTGTTGTATCTAACTTAGAGGGAGAGTTAGGTTATTTATGTTTTTATTTATGTTTCTTGTTTCACTTCTTATTGATTTATACCTATGAGTTCTTCATTGGTATATGTCTTTATTTTGTGCTATGTGAAATCAAGAATTTATTTTTGTTGATTTACTGTTTTTCTGTCACACATGCGTTTATGTGTTTGTTGAGTGTTTCAGGAATATACAGGTGCATTCGATTTGGCTGCTGTCTACACTTGCAACTGATGGATAGTAGTTAAGATTGGATTTGTTGTTATGAGCATTATATTTGTATTGGGCTATTTGTAACTTTGAGCATTTCATGTTTGTGATGTGTTTTGTCACGGATTGCCAAAGGGGGAGATTGTTGGGTTCTAAGAAATTAGGAATTAATGTATTAGAACTTCAATTTGTATTTTGTTGGCAAACCATGATCAAAACATTTAGTCTAGGTTTAGGCTTGCTCAAAGTATGTTTATTTGTAAAATTGGAATCGAGTGATTGCAGAATTTATTGGACTAAATCTGTAAGTCTCGATCGATCGAAAATTAGACTCGATCGATCGAACCACGTACAGATTTATTTTTCTGCAGAGTTGCAGTTCAGCCCAAACTCTATTTAAACGTCTTGGGGTTCAAGTAAAACTCTTATATATATAAGGAAAACCCTAGAACGTTTTTAAGACTTTTGATGAGAGATTAGAGTGCCTCTTGTGCCTCCTTTTATTAGGGTTTTGTATCCAAACCTCTCTAAGTCTTTGTTGCTCATATTTGCTGTTTATGTGAATCTCTTGTGAGATCCTTGAGGAGTTTTCCTTCACATAAACTTAGGGTTTTCAAGGTAGAGATATTATCTACATCTTGATGATCAACAAAGTTGCAACCATTGGAGCTTAAAGAAAAACAAGCGGGGAGCTTGTACTTGATTGAAGAGTCCAAGAAAGAAGGAGTCCGTGGATTCGGAGCTTGCACGGGGTCGTGTCAGTAAGTTCTACTGGTGGGTAGCATTAGGAAGTCAATCGGGGAGCTTGTAAGTCCTTTTGTATGAACTTCGATTCTTTCATAGTGGATTCAGGTTTGCCTTGAGGATCGGTGGGTAAAATCCTCCCCAGGTTTTTCCGTGTGGTTTCCTGGGTGATCATATCTTGTGTTATTTATTTTCCGCTGCTTTATATGTTTATATGCATGATATGATTCTGTGATTGTTTTAACCTAGAATTATTTAATTTGACTAAGTAAAAACTTGGCTAATTAATCTAGGCTACGCAATCTTATTGTGGTTTAAGGGGTCATAAACCCTTCAACATATTTTGTCTTGCATCTTTTATGTTTAGGATTCACATGCATTGCATTGATTTCTGTATCCGTCTTGCAGTTTTGCAGTCATATCTCTCATTGTTTTCACACATAGCATGCATACACTTTGCTACATTGGGTACTCAACTTGTTCAAAAAATTGATTGATAAATTTTTGAGTTATGTACTTTCTAGTATATGCCATTTTTTTTATGTGTGAACTGTAGAAAATATTTTTTAAGAGATATGATGGATAATCAATGTGCAAATATTTTCTCTACTCATGCAACTGTTTATAGGTCACATAATGCCATGTTTGCATTTTAATGAAAGAGAGAATATTTTTTCTTCATGTGTATCCTCACCTTAGTTTTTAACTTTGGTTTGTGTGTTTTTAACTTTGGTCCTGTTTGGTCTTGCTGATGAGGATGTTCTTGATCCTGTTGGTGCTGCTGCTGCTGCTATTCCCTAACCCCTTTATGTTTCCCCAAATCTGTTTTCCCAAAACATATTTTGTTTTTCCTATTTTTATAGGAGGGAATTTTTTTAACCTTTGTGGTTCTTAAGGGGAGTTGTTGCTCTTCGTAGGGGGAGTTGTCTCTATTTTCTATAGAGTTGATTTGTTTTGTCCCCTTGATTCTCTGTTTTCTCTTATCTTTTATTGCGTATGTTGACTGTTTACTCTTTGTATGAGTTGTCTTTGTCAATACGTGACAAAAAGGGGGAGAAATTAGTGATTTACGGGAATCATGTTTGTCTTGTTTAGGGGGAGTTGAGAATATAAATAAAAACTTTGTGTTGTATCTAACTTAGGGGGAGAGTTAGTTTACTTTTGTTTTTATTTCTGTTTCTTGTTCACTGCTCATTGATTTATATTTATGAGTTATTCATGATATATGTCTTTGTTTTGTGTTTTGTGAAGTCAAGAATTTATTTGTTGATTTACAGTTTTTCTGTCACACATACGTTTATGCGTTTGTTGAGTGTTTCAGGAATATACAGGTGCATTCAATTGAGCTGCTGTCTACACTTGCAACTGATGGATAGTAGTTAAGATTGGATTTGTTGTTATGAGCATTATCTTTGTATTGGGCTATTTGAAACTTTGAGCATTTTCATATTTGGGATGTGTTTTGTCACGGATTGCCAAAGGGGGAGATTGTTGGGTTCTAAGAAATTAGGAATTAATGTATTAGAACTTCAATTTGTATTTTGTTGGCAAACCATGATCAAAACATTTAGTCTAGGTTTAGGCTTGCTCAAAGTATGTTTATTTGTAAAATTGGAATCGAGTGATTGCAGAATTTATTGGACTAAATCTGTAAGTCTCGATCGATCGAAAATTAGACTCGATCGATCGAACCACGTACAGATTTATTTTTCTGCAGAGTTCCAGTTCAGCCCAAACTCTATTTAAACGTCTTAGGGTTCAAGGAAAACACTCCTATATATAAGGAAAACCCTAGAACGTTTTTGGATGTTAGAGAGAGAGATTAGAGTGCCTCTTGTGCCTCCTTTTATTAGGGTTTTGTATCCAAACCTCTCTAAGTCTTTGTTGCTCATATTTGCTATTTATGTGAATCTCTTGTGAGATCCTTGAGGAGTTTTCCTTCACATAAACTTAGGGTTTTCAAGGTAGAGATATTATCTACATCTTGATGATCAACAAAGTTGCAACCATTGGAGCTTAAAGAAAAACAAGCGGGGAGCTTGTACTTGATTGAAGAGTCCAAGAAAGAAGGAGTCCGTGGATTCGGAGCTTGCACGGGGTCGTGTTAGTAAGTTCTACTGGTGGGTAGCATTAGGAAGTCAAGCGGGGAGCTTGTAAGTCCTTTTGTATGAACTTCGATTCTTTCATAGTGGATTCAGTTTTGCCTTGAGGATCGGTGGGTAAAATCCTCCCCAGGTTTTTACAGTGTGGTTTCCTGGGTGATCATATCATTGTGTTATTTATTTTCCGCTGCTTTATATGCTTGATATGATTATTTGATTGTTTTAACCTAGAATTGTTTAATTTGACTAAGTAACAACTTAGCTAATTAACTAGGCTACGCAATCTAATTGTGATTTAAGAGGTCTAAATTTCTAACAAAATTAATAATATATTGTTTGGAAAACGTCTAACTAAAGACTTCGGAGTAATTTTTATTTGTTGACTAGCGTCTAAAAAGCATGAATACTTCAACAATTAGCAATATCCGTATTGCACATTATCCAATGTGAACTTTTGAATACCTTAAATTAATATCTTCTTAATTAGTTATTATTGTTTAGAAAAATTTTTACTCCATATGACATTTTGTATGATGATTGAGATTTTAATTTTTTGATCTAACAATATAATATATAATTAAAAAATGTGACATCAATATATCATATTATCAATCAATGTATATATATATATATATATATATATATATATAAATAAGCAGAGACCTCATACGGGAGTATATGAGGTCTTGCCTAGTGGCACTCTAATTTTGCATTTAATTTTTTTTTATCTCTTTCTTGTTTTACACGATCCAATAAGAGATGTTACATCAGCTTTTTACTTAAAACTCAATACATTATACCGCAATTAATAACATCTTAATAAACTCCCAATTTGGTTGAATTTTCAGATGAGTATTATAATTGATTGAGTGTGGTTGTTCTTATTTTTTAATACGTGATAAGATGATGTGCTTCGGCGTAGGTGGAAACAGTGGGATGGAGAGGAAGAAGCAGAAGCAAGAGAAAACAAAAATGAGGAAGTGTTGAAGTAGCCATTGCAATGGTTATGGCTTATGGGTTTACGAGTAAGAGAGAACCCAAGGCAACCTTCATATAGAAGAAAATGTCTAATAGGTTTAAACTCGCTTTTCTAAGGAGTAGTAGTTCAAGTCTTGTGATTGAAATTTCTAAGAACCACTGTCATTTGTCATGGTCAAAGATATTTTAATATATTAAAAATATATTGTTTGGAAAACGTGTTACTAAAGACTTCGGAGTAATTTTTATTTGTTCACTAGCGTCTAAAAGGCATGAATACTTCAACAGTTAGCAATATCCGTATTGCACATTATCCAATGTGAACTTTTGAATACCTTAAATTAATATCTTCTTAATTAGTTATTATTGTTTAGGAAAAATTTTACTCCATATGACATTTTGTATGATGATTGAGATTTTATTTTTTAGATCTAACAATATAATATTTAATTAAATAATGTGACATCCATATATCATATTATCAATCAATATATATATATATATATATATATATATAAGCGGAGACCTCATACGGGAGTATATGAGGTCTTGCCTAGTGGCACTCTAATTTTGCATTTAACTTTTTTTTACCTCTTTCATTATGTTTTTTTATTTTTAATTTTTTTTATCTCTTTCAATAAGTTTTTCTATATTAATATGTGCCGTGATGGTCCCAAGTATTTTTACCTTTCAGTTTTCTATTAAAAAGTGAGAATACACAATTTGATCGATTTGCCAATATTTTATACCTTTTTTTCCCATCTTTTTTGATGAAGTTTCATACTTTTCTCACAACCCATAATTTTAAGAAAAGTTTGTATTATAGAAATTTTCTTAGCACAATCCTTCAGACGGTCCCATTATTTTTTCAAAGAAGACATTTCCTCTTAAGAAATTGTTTAACGCAATCCTTCTTTGTACAACTCTCTCTTCTACCCTCTCCCTTCCCTTACTTTTTCATCTCTTCTTTCCTTTTCATCTCCCTTACAACCAAACAGGATATTAGTTTCCAATTTCAACAAATAAAAAAAAGTGTTTTGAGGATATTAATAAAAAGAGTTTGAATTTGGTAAGAATGGGGTGTAAAATTCATGTTTTACACGATCCAATAAGAGATGTTACGTCAGCTTTTTACTTAAAACTCAATACATTATACCGCAATTAATAACATCTTAATGAACTCCCAATTTGGTTGAATTTTCAGATGAGTTTTATAATTGATTGAGTGTGGTTGTTCTTATTTTTTAATACGTGATAAGATGATGTGCTTCCGCGTAGGTGAAAACAGTGGGGTGGAGAGGAAGAAGAAGAAGCAAGAGACAACAAAAATGAGGAAGTGTTGAAGCAGCCATAGCAATGGTTATGGCTTATGGTTTTATGAGTTAGAGAGAACCCAGGGCAACCTTCATATAGAAGAAAACGTCTAATAGGTTTAAACTCGCTTTTCTAAGGAGTAGTAGTTCAAGTCTTGTGATTGAAATTTCTAAGAACCACTGTCATTTGTCATGGTCAAAGTTATTTTAATAAATTAATAATATATTGTTTGGAAAACGTCTAACTAAAGACTTCGGAGTAATTCTTATTTGTTGACTAGCGTCTAAAAGGCATGAATACTTCAACAGTTAGCAATATCCGTATTGCACATTATCCAATTTGAACTTTTGAATACCTTAAATTAATATCTTCTTAATTAGTTATTATTGTTTAGGAAAAATTTTACTCCATATGACATTTTGTATGATGATTGAGATTTTATTTTTTACATCTAACAATATAATATTTAATTAAATAATGTGACATCCATATATCATATTATCAATCAATATATATATATATATATATATATATATATATAAGCAAAGACCTCATACAGGAGTGTATGAGGTCTTGCCTAGTGGCACTCTAATTTTGCATTTAACTTTTTTTTACCTCTCTCATTAGGTTTTTTTTTTTTTTTTTTAATTTTTTTTTATCTCTTTCAATAATTTTTTCTATATTAATATGTGCTGTGATGGTCGCAAGTATTTTTACTTTTCAGTTTTCTATTAAAAAGTGAGAATAAACAATTTGATCGAATTGCCAATATTTTTTACCTTTTTTTTCCTTCTTTTTTGATGAAGTTTCATTCTTTTGTCACAACCCATAATTTTGAGAAAAGTTTGTATTATAGAAATTTTCTTAGCACAATCCTTCAGACGGTCCCATTATTTTTCCAAAGAAGACATTTCTTTTGAAGAAATTGTTTAATGCAATCCTTCTATGTACAACTCTCTCTCTCCTTCCCTTTCCCTTCCCTTACTTTTTCATCTATTCTTTCCTTTTCGTCTTCCTTACAACCAAAGAGGATATTAGAATCCAAATTCAGCTAATAAAAAAAAGTATTTTAAGAATATTAATAAAAAGAGTTTGAATTTGGTAAGAATGGGGTGTAAAATTCATGTTTTACACGATCCACTAAGAGATGTTACATCAGCTTTTACTTAAAACTCAATACATTATACCGCAATTAATAACATCTTAATAAACTCCCAATTTGGTTGAATTTTCAGATGAGTATTATAATTGATTGAGTGTGGTTGTTCTTATTTTTTAATACATGATAAGATGATGTGCTTCGGCGTAGGTGAAAACAGTGGGGAGGAGAGGAAGAAGCAGAAGCAACAGACAACAAAAATGAGGAAATGTTGAAGTGGCCATTGCAATGGTTATGGCTTATGGGTTTATGAGTTAGAGAGAACCCAGGGCAACCTTCATATAGAAGAAAACGTCTAATAGGTTTAAACTCGCTTTTCTAAGGAGTAGTTGTTCAAGTCTTGTGATTGAAATTTCTAAGAACCACTGTCATTTGTCATGGTCGAAGATATTTTAATAAATTAGTAATATATTGTTTGGATAACGTCTAACTAAAGACTTCGGAGTAATTTTTATTTGTTGACTAGCGTCTAAAAAGCATGAATACTTCAACAATTAGCAATATCCGTATTGCACATTATCCAATGTGAACTTTTGAATACCTTAAATTAATATCTTCTTAATTAGTTATTATTGTTTAGAAAAAATTTTACTACATATGACATTTTGTATGATGATTGAGATTTTATTTTTTAGATCTAACAATATAATATTTAATTAAATAATGTGACATCAATATATCATATTATCAATCAATATATATATATATATATATAAGCGGAGACCTCATACGGGAGTGTATGAGGTCTGGCCTAGTGGCACTCTAATTTTGCATTTAACTTTTTTTTACCTCTTTCATTATGTTTTTTTTTTAATTTTTAATTTTTTTTATCTCTTTCAATAAGTTTTTCTATATTAATATGTGTTGTGATGGTCCCAAGTATTTTTACTTTTCAGTTTTCTATTAAAAAGTGAGAATACACAATTTGATCGATTTGCCAATATTTTTTACCTTTTTTTTCCTTCTTTTTTGATGAAGTTTCATACTTTTGTCACAACCCATAATTTTGAGAAAAGTTTGTATTATAGAAATTTTCTTAGCACAATCCTTCAGACGGTCGCATTATTTTTTCAAAGAAGACATTTCTTTTGAAAAAATTGTTCAATGCAATCCTTCTATGTACAACTCTCTCTCCTTCCCTTTTGCCTTCCCTTACTTTTTCATCTATTCTTTCCTTTTCGTCTTCCTTACAACCAAAGAGGATATTAGAATCCAAATTCAGCGAATAAAAAAAAGTATTTTAAGAATATTAATAAAAAGAGTTTGAATTTGGTAAGAATGGGGTGTAAAATTCATGTTTTACACGATCCACTAAGAGATGTTACATCAGCTTTTACTTAAAACTCAATACATTATACTGCAATTAATAACATCTTAATAAACTCCCAATTTGGTTGAACTTTCAGATGAGTATTATAATTGATTGAGTGTGGTTGTTCTTATTTTTTAATACATGATAAGATGATGTGATTCGGCGAAGGTGAAAACAGTGGGGAGGAGAGGAAGAAGCAGAAGCAAGAGACAACAAAAATGAGGAAATGTTGAAGTAGCCATTGCAATGGTTATGGCTTATGGGTTTATGAGTTAGAGAGAACCCAGGGCAACCTTCATATAGAAGAAAACGTCTAATAGGTTTAAACTCGCTTTTCTAAGGAGTAGTTGTTCAAGTCTTGTGATTGAAATTTCTAAGAACCACTGTCATTTGTCATGGTCAAATATATTTTAATAAATTAGTAATATATTGTTTGGAAAACGTCTAACTAAAGACTTCGGAGTAATTTTTATTTGTTGACTAGCGTCTCAAAAGCATGAATACTTCAACAATTAGCAATATCCGTATTGCACATTATCCAATGTGAACTTTTGAATACCTTAAATTAATATCTTCTTAATTAGTTATTATTGTTTAGAAAAAATTTTACTACATACGACATTTTGTATGATGATTGAGATTTTATTTTTTAGATCTAACAATATAATATTTAATTAAATAATGTGACATCAATATATCATATTATCAATCTATATATATATATATATATATATATATATATAAGTAGAGACCTCATACGGGAGTGTATGAGGTCTGGCCTAGTGGCACTCTAATTTTGCATTTAACTTTTTTTTACCTCTTTCATTATGTTTTTTTTTTTTTTTTTTTAATTTTTTTTTATCTCTTTCAGTAAGTTTTTCTGTATTAATATGTGTTGTGATGGTCCCAAGTATTTTTACTTTTCAGTTTTCTATTAAAAAGTGAGAATGCACAATTTGATCGATTTGCCAATATTTTTTACCTCTTTTTTCCTTCTTTTTTGATGAAGTTTCATACTTTTGTCACAACCCATAATTTTGAGAAAAGTTTGTATTATAGAAATTTTCTTAGCACAATCCTTCAGACGGTCCCATTATTTTTTCAAAGAAGACATTTCTTTTGAAGAAATTGTTTAATGCAATCCTTCTATGTACAACTCTCTCTCCTTCCCTTTCCCTTCCGTTACTTTTTCATCTATTCTTTCCTTTTCGTCTTCCTTACAACCAAAGAGGATATTAGAATCCAAATAATATTAATAAAAAAAAGTATTTTAAGAATATTAATAAAAAGAGTTTGAATTTGGTAAGACTGTGGTGTAAAATTCATGTTTTACACGATCCACTAAGAGATGTTACATCAGCTTTTACTTAAAACTCAATACATTATACCGCAATTAATAACATCTTAATAAACTCCCAATTTGGTTGAATTTTCAGATGAGTATTATAATTGATTGAGTGTGGTTGTTCTTATTTTTTAATACATGATAAGATGATGTGCTTCGGCGTAGGTGAAAACAGTGGGGAGGAGAGGAAGAAGCAGAAGCAACAGACAACAAAAATGAGGAAATTTTGAAGTAGCCATTGCAATGGTTATGGCTTATGGGTTTATGAGTTAGAGAGAACCCAGGGCAACCTTCATATAGAAGAAAACGTCTAATAGGTGTTAGGTTCTAAGGTCTTAGGATTTTATGTATTTAGAACTCTAATTTGTAATGTTGGCAAACCATGATCAAAACAATGTATTTAGTCTTGTTTAAGTTTGCTCAAAGTTGGTTAAATAATGTAAAGTTGGAATCGAGTGACTGCAGAAGCATTGGGGCTTCTCGGCCTGGCTCGATCGATCGTTAGACTCGATCGATCGAAAGTCGGCTCAGATGCGTTTTTCTGCAGAATTCCAACTCAGCCCTAGCTCTTTAAACGTTCAGGGTTTTATGTTTTTGCCTTAGGTATATTAGGCAAACCCTAGCCACGTTTTTAAGAGTTGCACAAGTTGTATTGTTGCTCATACATTGCTGTTTTGTGTAAATCTCTTGTGAGATCTAGAGGAGCTTTCCTTTACACAAAGCTTAGGGTTTTCAAGATTGAGATCACTTCAACATCTTGATGATTAACTTGGTTGCTGCCTTTGAAGCTTAAAGAATATCAAGCGTGGGTGCTTGTAGCTGATTGAAGAGGATTCAAAGAAAGAAGTAGTCCGTGGACTCGGAGCCTGCGCGTGGTCGTGTCAGGAAGTTTTACTGGTGGGTAGCATTAGGAAGTCAAGCGGGGAGCTTGTAAGTCCTTTTGTAAGAACTTCAATTCTTTCTTAGTGGATTCCGTTTTGCCTTGAGGATCGGTGGGTAAAATCCTCCCAAGGTTTTCCGTGTGGTTTCCTAGGTGATCATATCTTGTGTTATTTGTTTTCCGCTGCTTTATATGTTTATATGCATGATATGATTCTGTGATTGTTTTAACCTAGATTTGCTTAATTTGACTAAATAAAAACTTGGCTAATTAACTAGGCTACGCAATCTTATTGTGGTTTAAGGGGTCATAAACCCATCAAGGGGTATCAGAGCAGGTTGCTCTTCTGTTTGAGATTTTTATCTCTGAGCTGATCTTTGACCCCGGTTGTCATGGAGCATGGACACTCTCTGTTTGTTCCTCCTCATTTTGTTGGGAACAATTATGCTTACTGGAAATTAAGGATGAAAGCATTCCTGAAATCCATAGATGAGAGGGTGTGGAATTCCGTTGAATACGGATGGGAGAAGCCCACTACTCCTGTGAGTGAGTGGCAAACTTCTGAAAAAGAAGCAGCAGGCTTCAATAGCAAAGCTATGAATGCCATCTTCAATGCTGTTTCAATGGAGGAATTTAAGAGGATCTCTAATGTTGAGGTTGCTCATACTGCATGGAAAATCCTCCAAACTGTGCATGAAGGCACAAAGACTGTTAAAATTAACAAACTGCAGCAATTAACTTCTAGGTTTGAAAGCATTAGAATGTCTGATGATGAAACCTGTGATGAGTTTTATGCTAAACTAAATGATATTGTTAATTCTACATTTAATTTGGGTGAAGTCTATGATCAACCTAAAGTTGTTAGGAAGATACTTAGATCCTTAACTGAAGACTTTAGACCCAAAGTGACAGCTATTACTGAGAGTAAGGATGTTGACTCCATCCCTGTGGATGAGCTTGTAGGATCTCTTTAGTCCTATGAGTCTGACTTACCTAAGACTACCAAATCCAAATCAATGGCTCTTAAGTCAGTTGATAATGTTGATGCTGGTGGATTTGATGATGAGCTTTCTCCTACGGAGATAGCTTACCTTGCCAAGAATTTTAGAAATTTTTTCAGAAACACTAATAGAAAGGCAAGGAATAACAACACTGCTGAACCAAGAAACTTTAGGAAGAATGACCCCACTAAGGTTAATAATTTTGAAAAACCTAGAGAACAAGTAGG
Source organism: Quercus glauca (assembly GCA_023736055.1). Classification (NCBI taxonomy): domain Eukaryota; kingdom Viridiplantae; phylum Streptophyta; class Magnoliopsida; order Fagales; family Fagaceae; genus Quercus; species Quercus glauca. Next base: position 104,375,338 of record CM043318.1, read on the forward strand.
TCAATCTTCAAATAACTCTTTGGGTCCTCAGTGTTTTGGTTGTCAAGGGTATGGTCATGCCAAATCTGAATGTCCTACTTTCTTGAGGAATAAGGGTAAAGCTATGGCTGTAACCCTTAGTGATAATGAGGCTTCCGATGATGAGTCCGGTTGTGACGAGGATGGAAACTTCATTGCTTTCACTGCTACTGCTGTAGTCGATGAAAGCATATCTGCTGAGGAGAATCCTTCTGAATTGGAACTCTCTGAAGATGCAGATCTACAAGAGGCCTACAACAAACTTTGCAAAATTGCTGCAAAGGATGCCATGAAAGTTGATTTAGGCCTGAAGAAAATTGATGCTCTTGAGCTTGAAAAGAAGAACTTGCTTGTGAAACTGTTTGATGCTAATGAGCTTTTGAATAATGTTAAATCTGAAAACATGCTTTTGCTTGATAAAGTTAGAACTTTGGAACATGATTTATCTATTGCTTGATCTGCTAGTTCTAAACTTGATCACATGTTGAATGTTCAAAAGCATCCTACTGATAAAGCTAGGTTAGGATATGTTGAAAGCATATTTGATTCTGGACCACATTCCACTGTTTTTGTTCCTTCTTCTTCTTCTGTACCTTCTGTGAGTAAGGCTATGAGTGAAACTGTCAAACCCCCTGTGAGTGAGGTTGTCAAACCTGTAGAAGTTTCACCACCTAAGAAGACTAGGGTAGACTTAAGAGAATCCAAACCTAAGAAGCCTACCAAACCTAAGGACAAGATGCATGGTAAACCTGCATGGGTTTGTCATTACTGTGGAAAGTCTGGACATATTCGTCCTAACTGTTTCAAGCTTCAAACTGACAAGAGAGCAAAGAAACCAAAAGTGCCCGTGCCTCAAGCACAAGATCCTATGGCACTAATTGGTGAATTGGTAAAGGCGTTAAACCTTTATTCCAATTCTGGAGTTGGAAATCACTCTAATGTGAATAAGAACTCCAATGCTCGTGTTGCATCTAAAAAGCTTTGGATGCAAAAGACTCGATCCAACTGAGTCTTTCTGACATGGTCCTTGTGCTTCAATGCTCTATTCTGTTGTGACCATTGTTCTTTGTTTTTGTGTTTTTTTGTTCTAGGACTTGCATTGCATTACATACATGCATTTCATTCTAGGATTTATTTGTTTTTCTTTTTTAATTAAAAAAAAAAAAAAAAAGGAAGAAAGCAAAATCTATGTTGAACATTATTTTTCTTGATTTGTTGAAAACAAGGTTGGTCATTCTTTTTACACATGTCATGTCTTGTGTACCTTGTTTAACTTTGATGAGCTTATTTACTGCACTTGATTAGTTGAAACTTTGTAGTGCATGTTGTGTGGGAAAGATGTGTGTGGTTCTTAATCACTTTGCCTTAATCATGAAGTCATATGTTTTTGACTGACGGACTTGATCCTTTTGAGAAAGGCATAAATAACCATCTCACCACTGTTCACTAGCCAATCATGAACACCTTAGTGCATATCATAAGATTTTGTGCTCGAGAAAGTGTAGCACATGCACAAAAAGAACATAAGGTGTTGCCTCAATTAAATTAAAACTGGTGTGTACTATTAGGCTTGATGCCAAATTCACTTAATTCAAACCGGTGTGTACTATTAGGCTGAATGCCATTTCACATAAATAAGAGGCAATAATGAAAAAAACTTACATGATTGCAAGCTTTTGATCTAGGAGATGTGGGAGTTATAGGATGTAACTCTTTAGGTGATAGTCTCTTTTGAATTCTATGTGATGAATTGTGTAGACTTCGTGTTTGATTGCTATTCACATATCACCTCACATGTATCTCAAGTTTTTGCTAGTATCACACACTACACAGGTTACTCTTTGATAAACACTGTACATGCTAGTGTGTGTGTTTTTGGTCTGACCAACCAAGTTTGAAAATATCTTGAGATTTGTGCACAACATACTTGTTGCTTGAGAAAATTAAATGGAAGGATGATTGAAATTTTTTTTTTGAGAAAATTGGGTTTAAAATTTTGGGTTTTTGAAAGAGCATTTCATCTCATACTCATGCATTTGTTTCTTCTAATTCAATGCTTTGAGGAGTGTTTTCAAAATGTGCTTGTTGATTTTCAAAACCTGTGTTTTTCTCAAAATTTTGTGAGATTCTGCCCTTTTCGATCGATCCAGTGTGTTTTTCGATCAATCGAAAAAGTGCCTCAGAATGTGCTAAAATGACTGTCACATTCGATCGATCGAATGTAATTTTCGATCGATCGAAGATCGTGGAGAAGCTTTTTTAAAAGAAGAAATCTGACTTTTTCAAAGTTCTATTTCAAAACTTTTTCAAACTTTTCTTTTCTCTCTCCGACGAGGCAGGAATCCAGTCAATTTTTTGTCGTTTTCGTTCAAATCTTTTGCAAGAAATCTCTCTCCTCAAGCCGGTAAGACTATTTTGCCCTTCCTTTTCAATTTATTTTCACGTTTACATGCATTTTTCATGCATTTTAGAGGAGATTTTCGGACTTTACATAAATGAGAATTTCTGTTGATTCAAACCTTTTCTTTTGCAATTGATCATTGGGTTTTTGTGGGGACACACTATATACTTGATCTTAATGGTTTAATTTGATCAATTTTGGGTTTTGTGAACAATTGAAATTTCTAGGGTTTATGTTTGATCCGAATTTAGGATTTTTGTGAAATTGAGGTTAATTGATGAAATTGGCTTGTGTAATTGATGCAATTGGTTATTATAAACTGTTTTCAATGGTGTGTAATGATTGATTCATCAATTTGGTACAAAAATTTTCAAGTGGTTCTCAAATTTTTAGAGTTTTTGTTAAGAAACTCTACGTTCAAGCCAATTTTGTGAACTTAAACTTAATTTGATCCTGAATTACTGCATTAGTTCATGCATCATAGCATTGTTAATGTTAATGCATCATATAGATTTTTATTCTATATTTTTTTGTGCTAACTTGCAGTCTGCCCTTGGTTTTGTTTTTGTTCTCTTTGTTTTTTTTTTCTCTTTGTGTCTTTGTCCTTTCCTTAGCACCATGCCTAGGAAGACTAGAGCACGTAGGACTATTCCCTCTCCTACTCCACCCTCACCTACCTTTGATAGTGCGAGGTTCCCCCGTGAGAAAAACCAAGAGATCTTTGAGACTTTAAACCTTAGGAGGAAGGTTTGGGCTGAGCGGTCTGTCATTTTAGATGAGTTAGATCCTGCCATTAGGGCAAATTTTGAGCATAGAGGTTGGTTCCCTTTGTTAGCTGTGTCTGACCCTCCACCTCCGGCTACCTTGATTAGAGAGTTCTTCTCGAACCTCTCTGTCCACATCTATGATTCCAACACTCTAGTTAGGAGTTGGATACGAGGTGTAGCGTACACCATTACTCCTCAGGTAGTGGTTGATGCTCTGGAGGTACCGTTGGTTATGGATCCTGTTTATCCCTATGATGAGTCACCCGAGTTGAGTGATGTCATGTCTTATATCACTGGGTCATCTATCCAGTGGGGTTCTGATTCTAGGATCACCACCGCTGAGCTTACTGAGACTTTCTATCTCTTCTTTAGGATAGCCTGTCACTCACTCTGGCCCATTTCTCATCTGCACACCATTCCTCTTGAGAGGTGTGTATTTCTGTACGCTCTTGTCACTGATGCTCCTATTAGTTTCCCCCATCTTTTTCTTCGTTCTTTGAACGAAGTTTATAGGAGTTCATCTACTGCTCATGCTCTTGTCCATCCCCTTTTTATTCATAGGATTTTACTTTATCTAGGTTTAGAGGATTTCCCTGCTTCTGAGCCTGTTCATGTTATCGGTCCTATTGGTGCGTCTTTTCTTAGACAGAGGGCTGCTCATCTTCGAGCTGGTTCTAAACACCCTAGGTCTGAGCCTTCTACCTCCGCACCTCCTTCTTCCTCTACAGGTCCTGCTGGTGAGGCTGTTCCTGATCCTGTAGGTGCTGCTGCTGTTCCTCCACCTTTTGCGGCTGACTTCGATGTTCGTCGTACTTTGGAGACTGTCATAACCGTTCAGGCGGCTCATGGTCAGCTTTTGGTGGATCTGTTCGACGAGATTCGTGCTTTGAGAGCGGATTTGGCGCATCTTCGTTCTTCCTCACCACCTCCTTTTGATGATGGCCTATGATGTCCTTTGGCATTCGGTCACAAAAAGGGGGAGTAGAGTTTTTTTGATAGAGGAGATTTTGTTAGGAGTTTTTGTTGATAGGGGGAGATATTTTTGTTAGCATGGGATATTGTTGTGGAGTTTATTAGACTGTATCTAGGTGCTTCACTTTGTATATCATTTTTTGGTTATTCATGTTAGGGGGAGAACATTGATTGATATATTCATATACATGCTTTTCTTTTGATTCTTGTTGTCTCATGATTCACTGCTTATTGATTTATATTTCTGAGTTGATTCATTGATATATATCTTTATTTTGTGTTGTGTGAATCTTACAAGAATATTATACCTGTTTATATACTATTTCCTACCACACATGCGTTTATGTGTTTGTTGAGTATTTCAGGAATATACAGGTTGTTTCAACAAAGCTGCTGTCTACACTTGCAACCGATGGATAGTAGTTAGGGTTGAATTTTAGTTTATGAGCATTATTTTGTATAGGGCTTTTTACTTGTAAACTTTGAGCTTATAATTTGTGTTTTGTCACGGATTGCCAAAGGGGGAGTTTGTTAGGTTCTAAGGTCTTAGGATTTTATGTATTTAGAACTCTAATTTGTAATGTTGGCAAACCATGATCAAAACAATGTATTTAGTCTTGTTTAAGTTTGCTCAAAGTTGGTTAAATAATGTAAAGTTGGAATCGAGTGACTGCAGAAGCATTGGGGCTTCTCGGCCTGGCTCGATCGATCGAAAGTTAGACTCAATCGATCGAAAGTCAGCTCAGATGCGTTTTTCTGCAGAATTCCAACTCAGCCCTAGCTCTTTAAACGTTCAGGGTTTTATGTTTTTGCCCTAGGTATATAAGGCAAACCCTAGCCACGTTTTTAAGAGTTGCACAAGTTGTATTGTTGCTCATACATTGCTGTTTTGTGTAAATCTCTTGTGAGATCTAGAGGAGCTTTCCTTTACACAAAGCTTAGGGTTTTCAAGATTGAGATCACTTCAACATCTTGATGATCAACTTGGTTGCTGCCTTTGAAGCTTAAAGAATATCAAGCGTGGGTGCTTGTAGCTGATTGAAAAGGATTCAAAGAAAGAAGTAGTCCGTGGACTCGGAGCCTGCGCGTGGTCGTGTCAGGAAGTTTTACTGGTGGGTAGCATTAGGAAGTCAAGCGGGGAGCTTGTAAGTCCTTTTCTAAGAACTTCAATTCTTTCTTAGTGGATTCCGTTTTGCCTTGAGGATCGGTGGGTAAAATCCTCCCCAGGTTTTTCCGTGTGGTTTCCTGGGTGATCATATCTTGTGTTATTTGTTTTCCGCTGCTTTATATGTTTATATGCATGATATGATTCTGTGATTGTTTTAACCTAGATTTGCTTAATTTGACTAAGTAAAAACTTGGCTAATTAACTAGGCTACGCAATCTTATTGTGGTTTAAGGGGTCATAAACCCATCAATAGGTTTAAACTCGCTTTTCTAAGGAGTAGTTGTTCAAGTCTTGTGATTGAAATTTCTAAGAACCACTGTCATTTGTCATGGTCGAAGATATTTTAATAAATTAGTAATATATTGTTTGGAAAACGTCTAACTAAAGACTTCGGAGTAATTTTTATTTGTTGACTAGCGTCTAAAAAGCATGAATACTTCAACAATTAGCAATATCTGTATTGCACATTATCCAATGTGAACTTTTGAATACTTAAATTAATATCTTCTTAATTAGTTATTATTGTTTAGAAAAAATTTTACTACATATGACATTTTGTATGATGATTGAGATTTTATTTTTTAGATCTAACAATATAATATTTAATTAAATAATGTGACATCAATATTATATTATCAATCAATATATATATATATATATATATATATATATATATATATAAAAGTAGAGGCCTCATACGGGAGTGTATGAGGTCTGGCCTAGTGGCACTCTAATTTTGCATTTAACTTTTTTTTACCTCTTTCATTATGTTTTTCTTTTAATTTTTAATTTTTTTTTATCTCTTTCAATAAGTTTTTCTAAATTAATATGTGTTGTGATGGTCCCAAGTATTTTTACTTTTCAGTTTTCTATTAAAAAGTGAGAATACACAATTTGATCGATTTGCCAATATTTTTTACCTTTTTTTTCCTTCTTTTTTGATGAAGTTTCATACTTTTCTCACAACCCATAATTTTGAGAAAAGTTTGTATTATAGAAATTTTCTTAGCACAATCCTTCAGACGGTCCCATTATTTTTTCAAAGAAGACATTTCTTTTGAAGAAATTGTTTAATGCAATCCTTCTATGTACAACTCTCTCTTCTTCCCATTCCCTTCCCTTACTTTTTCATCTCTTCTTTCCTTTTCGTCTCCCATACAACCAAACAGGATATTAGTTTCCAAATTCAGCAAATAAAAAAAAGTGTTTTGAGGATATTAATAAAAAGAGTTTAAATTTGGTAAGAATGGGGTGTAAAATTCATGTTTTACACGATCCAATAAGAGATGTTACATCAGCTTTTTACTTAAAACTCAATACATTATACCGCAATTAATAACATCTTAATAAACTCCCAATTTGGTTGAATTTTCAGATGAGTATTATAATTGATTAAGTGTGGTTGTTCTTATTTTTTAATACGTGATAAGATGATGTGCTTCGGCGTAGGTGAAAATAGTGGGAAGGAGAGGAAGAAGCAGAAGCAAGAGACAACAAAAATGAGAAGTGTTGAAGTAGCCATTGCAATGGTTATGGCTTATGGGTTTATGAGTTAGAGAGAACCCAGGGCAACCTTCATATAGAAGAAAACGTCTAATAGGTTTAAACTCGCTTTTCTAAGGAGTAGTTGTTCAAGTCTTGTGATTGAAATTTCTAAGAACCACTGTCATTTGTCATGGTCAAAGATATTTTAATAAATTAATAATATATTGTTTGGAAAACGTCTAACTAAAGACTTCGGAGTAATTTTTATTTGTTGACTAGCATCTAAAAAGCATGAATACTTCGACAATTAGCAATATCCGTGTTGCACATTATCCAATGTGAACTTTTGAATACCTTAAATTAATATCTTCTTAATTAGTTATTATTGTTTAGAAAAAATTTTACTCCATATGACATTTTGTATGATGATTGAGATTTTATTTTTTAGATCTAACAATGTAATATTTTATTAAATAATGTGACATCAATATATCAAATTATCAATCAATATATATATATATATATATATATATATAATTAGAGACCTCATACGGGTGTGTATGAGGTCTTGCCAGCTGCCGCTGTAATTTTGCATTTAACTTTTTTTTACCTCATTCATTCTGTTTTTTTTTTTTAATTTTTAATTTCTTTTAATCTCTTTCATTAAGTTTTTCTATATTGATATGTGCTGTGATGGTCCCATGTATTTTCACTTTTCAGTTTTCTTCTAAAAAGTGAGAATACAGAATTTGATTGATTTCCCAATATTTTATACTTTTTTATTCTCTCTTTTGATGAAGTTTCATACTTTTCTCACAACCCATAATTTTGAGAAAAGTTTGCATTATAGAAATTTTCTTGGCACAATCCTTCAGACGGTCCCATTATTTTTTCAAAGAAGACATGTCTTTTGAAGAAATTGTTTAATGCAATCCTTCTATGTACAACTCTCTCTTCTTCCCTCTCCCTTCCCTTACTTTTTCATCTCTTCTTTCCTTTTCATCTCCCTTACAGCCAAAAAGGATATTAGTTTCCAAATTCAGCTAATAAAAAATAGTGTTTTGAGGATATTAATAAAAAGAGTTTGAATTTGGTAAGAATGGGGTGTAAAATTCATGTTTTACACGATCCAATAAGAGATGTTACATCAGCTTTTTACTTAAAACTCATTACATTATACTGTAATTAATAACATCTTAATAAACTCCCAATTCGGTTGAATTTTCAGATGAGTATTATAATTGATTAAGTGTGGTTTTTCTTATTTTTTAGTACGTGATAAGATGATGTGCTTCGGCGTAGGTGAAAACAGTGGGAAGGAGAGGAAGAAGCAGAAGCAAGAGACAACAAAAATAAGGAAGTGTTGAAGTAGCCAATGCAATGGTTATGGCTTATGGGTTTGTGAGTTAGAGAGAACCCAGGGCAACCTTTATATGGAAGAAAACGTCTAATAGGTTTAAACTCATTTTTCTAAGGAGTAGTTGTTCAAGTCTTGTGATTGAAATTTCTAAGAACCACTGTCATTTGTCATGGTCAAAGATATTTAAATAAACTAATAATATATTGTTTGGAAAACGTCTAACTAAAGACTATGGAGTAATTTTTATTTGTTAACTAGAATCTAAAAAGCATGAATACTTCAACAATTAGCAATATCCGTATTGCACATTATCCAATGTGAACTTTTGAATACCTTAAATTAATATCTTCTTAATTAGTTATTATTGTTTAGAAAATTTTTTACTCCTTATGACATTTTGTATGATGATTGAGATTTTATTTTTTAGATGTAACAATATAATATTTTATTAAATAATGTGACATCAATATATGGCATATTCAATCAATATATATATATATATAAGCAGAGACCTCATACGGGAGTGTATGAGGTCCTGCCAAGTGGCGCTCTAATTTCGCATTTCACTTTTTTTTGCCTCATTCATTATTTTTTTTTAATTTTTAATTTTTTTTATCTCTTTGAATTAGTTTTTCTATATTGATATGTGCAGTGATGGTCCTATGTATTTTCACTTTTCAGTTTTCTATTAAAAAGTGAGAATACACAGTTTGATCGATTTGCCAATATTTTATACTTTTTTTTTTCTTTTTTGATGAAGTTTCATACTTTTCTCACAACAAATAATTTTGAGAAAAGATTGTATTATAGAAATTTTCTTAGCACAATCCTTCGGACAGTCCCATTATTTTTTCAAAGAAGACATTTCTTTTCAAGAAATTGTTTAATGCAATCCTTCTATGTACAACTCTTTCTCCTTCCCTTTCCCTTCCCTTACTTTTTCATCTCTTCTTTCCTTTTCGTCTTCCTTACAACCAAAGAGGATATTAGTTTCCAAATTCAGCTAATAAAAAAAAGTATTTTAAGGTTATTAAAATAAAGAGTTTGAATTTGGTAAGAATGGGGTGTCAAATTCATGTTTTACACGATCCAATAATAGATGTTACATCAGCTTTTTACTTAAAACTCAATACATTATACCGCAATTAATAACATCTTAATAAACTCCCATTTTGGTTGAATTTTCAGATGAGTATTATAATTGATTGAGTGTGGTCGTTCTTATTTTTTAATACATGATAAGGTGATGTGCTTCGGCATAGGTGAAAACAGTGGGTAGGAGAGGAAGAAGCAGAAGCAAGAGACAACAAAAATGAGGAAGTGTTGAAATAGCCATTGCAATGGTTATGGCTTATGGGTTTATGATTTAGAGAGAACCCAGGGCAACCTTTATATAGACAAAAACGTTTAATAGGTTTAAACTCGCTTTTCTAAGGAGTAGTTGTTCAAGTCTTGTGATTGAAATTTCAAAGAACCACTGTCATTTGTCATGGTCACAGATATTTTACTAAACTAATAATATATTGTTTAGAAAACGTCTAACTAAAGACTACAGAGTAATTTTTATTTGTTGACTAGCATCTAAAAAGCACGAATACTTCAACAATTTGCAATATCCGTATTGCACTTTATCCAATGTGAACTTTTGAATACCTTAAATTAGTATCCTCTTAATTTGTTATTATTGTTTAGGAAAAATTTTACTCCTTATGACATTTTGTATGATGACTGAGATTTTATTTTTTAGATCGAACAATATATTATGTTATTAAATAATGTGACATCAATATATCATATTATCAATCAATATATATATATATATATATATATAAGCTGAGATCTCATACAGGAGTGTATGAGGTCTTGCCAAGTGGCACTCTAATTTTGTATTTAACTTTTTTTTACCTCTTTCACTATGTTTTTTTTTTTTTTTTAATTTTTAATTTTTTTCTATCTCTTTCATTAAGTTTTTCTATATTGATATGTGCTGTGATGGTCCCAAGTATTTTCACTTTTCAGTTTTCTCTCAAAAAGTGAGAATACACAATTTCATCGATTTGCCAATATTTTATACTTTGTTTTTTCTTTTTTGATGAAGTTTCATACTTTTCTCACAACTCATAATTTTTTGAAAAGTTTGTATTGTAGAAATTTTCTTAGCACAATCATTCAGACGGTCCCTTTATTTTTTCAAAGAAGACATTTCTTTTGAAGAAATTGTTTAATGCAATCCTTCTATGTACAACTCTCTCTTCTTCCCTCTCCCTTCCCTTACTTTTTCATCTCTTCTTTCCTTTTCGTCTCCCTTGCAACCAAACAAGATATTAGTTTCCAAATTCAGCCAATAAAAAAAAGTTTTTTTAGGATATTAATAAAATGAGTTTGAATTTGGTAAGAATGGGGTGTAAAATTCATGTTTTACACGATCCAATAAGAGATGTTATATCAGCTTTTTACTTAAAACTCAATACATTATACTGCAATTAATAACATCTTAATGAACTCCCAATTGGTTGAATTTTCAGATGAGTATTATAATTGGTTGAGTGGGGTTGTTCTTATTTTTTAATACGTGATATGATGATGTGCATCGGCGTAGGTGAAAACAGTGGGAAGGAGAGGAAGAAGCAGAAGCAAGAGACAACAAAAATGAGGAAGTGTTGAAGTAGCCAATGCAATGGTTATGGCTTTTCGGTTTGTGAGTTAGAGAGAACCCAGGGAAACCTTTATAAAGAAGAAAACGTCTAATAGGTTAAACTCGCTTTTCGAAGGAGTAGTTGCTCAAGTCTTGTGATTGAAGTTTCAAAGAACCACTGTCATTTGTCATGGTCAATGAGATTTTAATAAACTAATAATATATTGTTTGGAAAACGTCTAACTAAAGACTACGAAGTAATTTTTATTTGTTGGCTAGCGTCTAAAAAGCATGAATACTTCAACAAATAGCCGTATCCGTATTGCACATTATCCAATGTCAACTTTTGAATACCTTAAATTAATATATTCAACAACTTTTAACATAAAACTGTGCAACACACGGGTTTTCAACTAGTATATATATATATATATATATATATATAAACAGAGAGCCTATGTAGGAGAGCATAAGGTCCTGTCAAGTGGTACCTTCTATAGCTCCTTTATTTCAGTCAACTTTTTTTTTCTCAAGTTATTACACCTCATTCCTCTAATGTTTAGGGGCCATTTGGTACCTTCTATAGCTCCTTTTATTCAGCCAACATGAAATTTATTCTATCAACATTTGAAAATATTATTTTTTTAAAAAAAAATGATAGGCCTCTTTGGGATTCTATTTGAATATTTTATGACATTAAGATGTGAGAGGAAATAGTTGTTCCTATATTTGGCTATTTTGACCAGGGCCGGCTCTACCATTTGTTCAAAGGTTCAAATGAACCCCATGACTTCAAAAAAAAAAATTTATATATATATATATATATATATATATATATATTTATAATAATTTTTTTGTTAGTTTAATACTTTAATTTATTCTTAAAAATATTTTTGCACACCGTAACTTAAAACTTATACACTCTTACTACAAGTATTTCCAATTCTAAGAGTATAAGTGTTTGTGAACTGTAACTGTCACTCTTTACTATAAATTTATATTATATGTGTGTGAGTGTGTCTAATATTAATTGTGTGCATTACTTTTTGTTATAATAATGTTATTTTTGTGAATAATGTGTGTGGATATTTGTGTGTAAAGTATAAATATAATTTAATTTAATAATTAGGAAATAGAGAGGGTTTATTACATGTGTGTGTATTGTTATCATGTTATAATAGCTTTTTGTTATAAAGTCAGAAAAATTCAAGAAGAAAAATTGTAAAGTTAGTGATTGTTCAAGAATTTAATTGGTTAAGTAGACACGTAACGTATTATTTTATAGATGAATATGTGTAGTTGTGTGTGTCAATAATTAATATAGAGCCAACGAGTTAAGTTTATTCATTTAGTTTAAAATATTTTTACAAAAATAGTGACAAATTAATAGATAAAAAAAAACTACTTATTTTTATGTTTATGTTTATTTGTCGATTATCCCAAAAAAAAAAAGTTATAAGGAATAGTTTTATGCAGAATGCTAGAAATAATGTTGAACAAAAAAAAAAAAAAAAACTACTTATTTTAAATAGTGAACAGAAAATAATTTATGCAGAAAAGAGAGTGAACAATTTTTTAAATAATGTTGAACAGAAAATAATTTTATGCAGAATGCTAGAAATAGTTTATGCAGAAAATAGTGAAAATTTTTATGAGAAAACAATGAACAGTTTTAATTAATGCAGAAAACAGATTTTATGAAAGCAGTAAGCAGATTTGAATATACAGTAAACATGATGTGCAGAGAGCAAATTTTATTAATTTAGAAACAGATTTTATCAATGCAAAAAAACAGATTCGATTATTGTGAAATTTAAACATGAAAAAACATACAAATTTGGCTTTTAAAAGCATACAGATTTGGTTTTTAAATTTAGAGAACACAATTGCAGGAGGTGTTTTATGAGAAAACAATAAACAATTTTTTAAATAGTGAACAGAAAATAATTTATGCAGAAAAGAGAGTGAACTTTTTTTTAATTAATACTGAACAGAAAATAATTTTATGCGGAATGCTAGAAATAATTTTATGCTACTTATTTTTATGTTTATGTTTATTTGTCGATTATCCAAAAAAAGAAAATTATAAGGAACTCGAGTTTAGAAAGCTCGAGTTCCATATTACTTATTTTTATGTTTATGTTTATTTGTCGATTATCCCAAAAAAAAAAATTGTAAGGAACTCAAGCTTGGTGAGCTCGAGTACATTAGAAAAACAATATTTACAAAGAACTCGAGCTTGGTATGATCGAGTTCCATATTACAAGGAACTTGAGTTTACCAAGGTCGAGTACCACATTATTTTTTTTATTGCACAAATTCCAGGTCAGCAGCGCCACGGTGGAATGAAACTAGGAAGTCGAGTTTACTAAACTCGAGTTTAGAGAGATTGAGTACATAAAAAGTGGTAGATTCCCATTTAGTTCCGAAACAGTGCTTTTTTGTTACAAATTTCTAAAAATGGTGGTATTTGGCCATTTTCACCAGAAAAGTATTGTCAAAATGCACAGCAATGCCCAATAATATTACTAGTAAACAAAGACACCACGGTGCCAAGAAACTGTTCATGCGATTTGTCGCAAAGGACTTTTGATTTGTTTTGTTTCCCAATTTCTTTCCCGCAACAAACGAGATTTACTTTCAAGTAATAAGTCAAATATATCTCTAAATCGACTTTAATTACCAGTTGAGCTGTCGCAAATGAATAAAGAGCTTGACTTGGTATTGACTATTGAGTCTGACAGTCTCTCAATTACAAAGCACTGATTGCCTAAAAAATAACGAGGGGATAAAAAAGAAATTCAAAAAAAAAAAAAAAAAAATGAAGATAAGGTATGGGATTTTCCACCAGTAAGAGGAGGAAAAGGAGAAAATAATATCTTTGCCACTCCTGTCCAAAAATGCTACAAAAGAAACCGGGTAACCTTCACAAGCGCACTTGCTAAACACTTTCTGCTTCTATCTTGTGTTGTTCAATCCAACTTTACTTTCATTTTCCATAAACTATGACTGATACACTACTCATTGATCTCTTCAAGGAGTTGGGCTCAATCGCTTTTCAGCTTGCTAAACAAGAGATCAAGTTGCTAGTTGGCGTAGATGAAGAAGTCCAAAAGCTTCAAGACAGGCTCGGATTCATCAAGGCAATGCTGGACGATGCCGATGAAAGACATGCTGTGAAGCAGCGTCCTGAGAAGCTTTGGATAGAGCAGCTCCAAAATCAGTACTATGAGATGGATGACATCTTGGACACCTGGAACACTGCAAGGATCAGAGCAGAGATTGAGAAAGAAGAAGAAAAACCAGCTTATACTCACGCTCTTGCCTTTGCCAAGAAGAAGGTATGCTCCTTCGTCCCATCTCCGTCATGTTGTTTTAACCTTCCTCTACGTCATGATGTTGCTCACATGATAAGAGAACTGAATGAAAAGTTAGATATGATTGTCAAAGACAAAGCAACCTGTGGGATTGACTTTAATAGGCAACCTGATGTAGTTAAGCGACCAACAACTGCGTCCTTTGTGGATGTGTCCCATATAATTGGCCGTGATACCTATAGGGATGAACTACTGAGAAACCTATTAGGTGTGGGTGGTCTAGAAGAAAGAAATTCTTATTGTGTCATCTCCTTAGTGGGTATGGGCGGTATTGGGAAAACAACTCTTGCCCAATTCGCCTATAATCATCCTGATGTGCAAGCCCATTTTCAAAATAGAATGTGGATTTGTGTTTCTCATCCTTTTAATCCTTGCATGGTTGCCAAAGCAATCATTAAGGAGGTTGACCCTGACCATGGACCCCTCAATGATACTAAATTACAAACTCTATTGCGAAAAATTCATGATTTAATTAAGGACAAGAAGTTCTTTCTTGTGTTAGATGATGTGTGGACTGAACACTGCGAAGAATGGGAGCCGTTCAAACATGCTCTAGAAAATGGTGTTCGTGGCAGTAGAATTCTAGTAACCACACGTAAACAAACAGTTGCGAAGATGATAGGGAGTGCCCTCCCTATAAATTTGGAGGTATTGTCCGATGAAGATTGCTGGTTGATTTTTAGGATAGCATTTTCTAACGAGGAGGATCTCAAGTATCTAGAAGATCTTGGTAGAAAACTAGCAATTAAGTGTAAAGGCTTACCGCTTGCTGCAAAGCTTCTAGGTAGCCTCATGCAGAACAACAGAAGTAGAGAACAATGGAATAAGATTTTGGATAGCAATTTGTGGGAATTGGAAGATATTGAAAATATTGAAAAGAGCATTTTGGCACCATTGCTTTTGAGTTATTATGAACTACCCTCAACAATGAGACGTTGTGTCTTATATTGTTCTGTCTTTGCAAAAGATTATTTCTTTCATAGAGATAAATTGGTCCTCCACTGGATGGCACAAGGATATGTTGAGTCAAAGACAAATATGGAGATGGAAGTCATAGCAGAAGCATACTTTGAAAAGTTGGTCATGCGCTCTTTCTTCCAAGATTTCAAGAGAGATGAAGATAGTGATGGCAAGGTAATAGGTTGCAAAATGCATGATATAGTGCATGACTTTGCTCAATTAATGACAAAAAATGAAACCTTCGAAACTACTGGTAATAAGAAGGAGATAGATTGTCAAAGTGCTCGTCATTTACATTTAAAAATTTCAAAAGAATTGCAATTTCTTGAATCCATATATCATGCAAAAAATCTACGCACTCTCTTTCTTCTTTCGCTTGAGAGGGATTATGATTTTGAGAGGCTCTTGTCGAACTCATTCCATCATTTTAAATGTTTACGAACATTAATTTTGGATTGTCCAATTAAGACACTTCCAGATGCCGTGGAAAATTTGATACATTTAAGGTGTCTCCTTATATCTGAGAATGTTGAAATAGTAGAATTGCCTGAAACCTTTTGCAATCTATGTAATTTACAAACTTTGAATATTGAGAATATTCGTTGTTTCAAGAAATTACCACAGGGAATGAGTAAACTAATTAACTTAAGACATCTTATATTACATGATGTTTATTATAGGGGCAATGTGGTATTTCCAAAAGGGATTGGGAAATTAATTGGTCTTAGAACATTAAGAACATTCAACATAAGTGATAAGGATGATAGAGAAGGATGTAAACTTGGAGAGTTAAAAAATTTGAATAAGCTTCGGGGGACTCTTACAATAAATGGGATGAAAAATGTGGTGAATGTAGATGAGGCTCAAAATGCACAATTGAAAGATAAAATATATCTTCGTGGATTGGAGCTATTATTTAGAGCTCTAGATTTCAAAGAATATAAAGAAAAAAGTAGAATGGAGAATGATGAAAAAGTATTGAATGCCTTAGAGCCACCACCAAACTTAAAATATTTAGAAATTAGGGGCTACATGGGCAACACAATTTGTCCTAATTGGATGATGTCATGGACCGCACTGAAAAAGCTTCAACTTACTGGCTGCGTAAATTTAGAGCATTTGCCTTCTTTGGGGCGGTTGCCATTCCTTGAAGTATTAGCGATAGCGTTTCTTTATAATTTGAAGAAGGTGGGAGATGAATTTTTGGGAATAGAAGATTCCAAAAACAAGAAAGACTACGACATCATATTCCCAAACCTGAAATCTCTCCAATTTATGGATTTGTACAACTGGGAAGAATGGATTGGGATAGGAGGAACGAGAGAAGAAGAAGAAGAAGAGAATGATAATAGTATTGTTACAAATCCAATAATAACAAAAATAATGCCATGTCTTCAGTCCTTGACAATTTCGCACTGCCACAAACTAAAGTCTCTACCAGACTACTTGCTTACTTCTCCATCATTGAAGGAATTGAAGATTCGTAGGTCACAGCTTCTCAAAGAACGTTACCAAAGAGGGACCGGAGAGAACTGGCACAAGATTTCTCACATCTCTAAAATCATATTGGGTGAGGTGTATGTGCAAAGAGACGGTGAACCCCAGTTTGATTCAAAGGTAACTCTGCTTCCTTTCTTTTTCTTCCTTTATTTTATTTTTTCATTCCAAATATATAAATTAAATATATAAATATATGGGTTTTGATTAAATTTTATATTTCTTGTTAATTTTTTGGTTTAATATTATATGGGTTCGTTGTGGGTTTTGTTGATTTTCGGTATTTTAAACTAAATCTAACAGAACTTGTAACTCATATGCTTTTCTTTTGGACATGCATGTAGATTGAATCTGGATCAAAAATTAGTGACAAAGATGATGTGGAAGAAATCAATGACAAAGATGATGTTGGGGCTGGCTCGGCTGAGTGTGTGGTGGATGAACGAGTGGAAGTGGACAATGATGAGGGTCCGGAGATCTCTAAAGCAGACAGATAATAAGAGCAATGTATTGAAGTGGACAAGATTTTTGAAGATCACAAAGGAGGAGGTAAGTAATAATTATATAGTCGTTCAGCAAAAAAGAAAACAAAAAAATAATAATAGAAAAATAATAATGATGTAGTCGTTAAAACTATAGTAACTGTTTATTTATTGGTTTTATTGAATTTTTGTGTGTGCATGTGTGATCGTGCTTAAGCCACAAGTAAAATTTGTTTGAATGAATGATGGTGAGAGAGAAGAAGGTTATCAAGCCTCTGTTGTAAATCACATACACACTCCCAACAAACATTCTATCTCCTATGCCCACTATTTGCAAATCTAAAATACATTTTCTTCTTTCTAGGTATTCATAAACTGATTTTTTATTTTTTATTTATTTTGGTCATGACCCTTTTTTATCTAATATGTTATTGGTTATAAATAAAGTGTTTTGATTTTTGGGCATGTAATTCCACATTAACTAGTAACTAGCAAGTGTTATGCCTATATTTGATTCTTCTTATTCATTTATGTCTTAATATGATATATCAATATGGATCTTGTGGATTTCATTGATTTTAGGTATTTGGACTAATCTGACATAACCCATTTTTTGTTGTTCTTTTAGGCATGTAGCTGGTGGGTGATAGAAATTGAGGACGACCTGGTTTTTTAAGTAATCACCGTGAGAGAGAAGAGGACTTTAAATGTCTCTTTTGTGGATGTTTGAGGGTGGCTTTGGCTCTCTCTCTTTTGCTTCATTTCTTCACTCTTTCCTACGAATCAAAACAAATAAACCCTCCCTTCTACCATCTCCATTGCCACACTCTTCAGGTATTTGATTTGATCCTAATTTCAAGTCCATGTTTTCATCACACCCAGCATATCACTTGATCATGGCCATGAAGTGAAATTAAATGGTAGAAGAGCTTGGCATAAAGATGATCTTCATATCTCATTGACAACATCAAGTCCCTAAAATACTGTTTCTGTTGCAGTTAAAAAATATATAAGTGATTGAGTCTTAAACCCATTCAAACACGATGAATTTTTCAGACTTAATAGTTGTCAATTCAATTTTTTAATGAATATGCTGTATAGGTGAAGTGAATGTGGATTCTTTTTGAATTAATCTCTTATTTTTGTGATTTTGTTTTTAAAACTAAGTGCTTTTTTTCACATATTAATGAACAGAATGGTTATCCCAAATCTGTTCAATAAAACAATCCTATCACTATTTCTTTGTGCCTAACTGCAATGAACTTATGAGATTGTCTATAACACCTGGACAGTACTCAAATTTTGTAACACTTAATGTCCCGCTAGTTTATAAAATCTTTAACACTACATGGGAATATATTGGTGTTTTTTACTAGAGAAGATTTTGAACTTGTAGGGAAGGTTTTGATGGAGTATAGGAGTGGGATTTGCCCATTACAAGTCAGCCTTGTATTGAGCAGCAAGTAGACTGTTTGAACCTAGTCCAAAAAGGTTAAGAAAAGATAAGTTGGCCAAGGATGAAGCAAAAAGTCTGAAACCTCTTAGGCTATTAATGGTACTATAAAGTTTGTTCTTTACCATTTAAATCTTTCAGTTGTAACTTCTTCCACAGTTCTCTTTGGTCTTGTATACTTATAATTTATATTGAACAAATGTCAGGAATCCTTAATTGACCATCATTCATCAGTCCAGGGTGCTACATGGGGAACAACCATCTGGTAGCTAAGAACTTAGTCAATTAGAATTCTCATTAATGGTCTTATATCTTTCTGGCACATTTCTCTTCCATTAAAATGTGAGAACTTAAATTAGCTTCACCTAAATCTTGTGGCTAAATTAAATTCATGTAGGATTTATAGCATTTTATGCTAATTTTGATTAGGACTTGTGCTTGAAGGAGATGGTGGAGGATTTGAAAATAAGCTATTGCCGGATGTGAGTCTGTATAACTCAAAATAAAGGTATGGATGTTAGAGTGTATTCTCTTGCTTTAGTTCTAAATGTGTTGTTTATCATGCCTGGCATTTGTGAGCAAATCACCTTTGAAAGTTAGTAGAGGAAGAACTTGAAGAGCAGTATTTGTGTCGTAACTAATTCAACTATAAGGCTCGGTTTGCAATTGGCATTATGCATACCAGTAAGTACTAATTTCTAATCTTTTCATGTTTGATCATCAATGACTGTCTATAAGGTTTATCATTATGGGGACAAGTTGTGGTTTCAAATGTAACATAAAATTTTGTTTTCCCAAGTGCCTGCTTTTTGTTAAATTTTCATTTTTTGATCATTAATCACCTAAGTTAATATTGGAGGTGAAAGAAGTGCTAGAGTGTTAATAGTGTTTAATCAGCCAGCAGTATATGATTGCTTTTGTTCATCATCCCTTGGTGATTCTCCTAATAGCTCTAGAGGCTTTTAGCTATATGATGACATGTGAAATTACAATATCAATCGGTGCTGCTGGTGCACTTTTTGTACTATTAGGAGCCATGGTTTCTAATGTTTTCACTAATTGGACAATCTATGCAAAGAAGGTAGCATTTTCGTTTTGCTCTTTATTGCCTAGTAACAGTGACAGTCCAAGACTCAAAGGTAAGGTTTTATCAGATTTTCGGTAAAACAAAATGCTTATTTTCACATATGAGTAAACAAAGTGAACATCCCAAATCTCTTTAGCAAAATAATCCTATCACTATTTCTTTGTGCCTAACTGCAATGAAATTTTGAGATTTTCTATAACACCTTGGCACATCTGGTGCACTTTTTCTACTATTGGGAGCCATCTTTTCTAAGATTTTTACTAACTGGACAATCTATGCAAATAAGGTAACATTCTCTTTTTGCTCTTTATGTCTTTGGCTAGTAATAGTGACAGTCTGAGACTTAAAGCTAAGGTTTTATTAGATTAACCTAAACTTATATACTCTTAATTTGTGAGAATAGGTCTTGACTCCTATATATGTAGCGTGCAACACTTATAACGATAAATTTGCCCCTCGGATTTCTTCCTCATGGACAATTCAACTCATATTGAAGGATTCCAGTGTTGGTTTCATGTAATGGTGTCTGTAAGATTTTCTTTTCACAAGCCTATAACAGACTGACAGAGATTTATATCTACTTTGATTTAGAATTTTTCTGAAGTTGCAAAATTTTAAAGAACTCTAAAATTTTAAATTAAGATTTTCTGAACGAACATGCCATAATAGAACTTTCCCAATTTTCAAAGATTTATTTCTTATATACAGAAATGACAACCATGATGAAAGGAAAAATTACCAAACTCTGGACGTTGAGGACTATGAGCTGGGACTCTCTCTCTCTCTCTCTCTCTCAATACTACCTATAGGTAGAAAAGATTGGTACAATCAATTCATGACTTCCTAGAACTAGATTTTTTTTCAAGTATACAATTTTGTTTTCAACACCGTAGCAGTGTATATTATTTTCTGTTATGCTCACCTGCTGTCCAATGTGTTCTATTATAGGCATTTAAATGATCTTCTGACTCTTGACTTTTTATGTAAAATTCTTTTTTTCTTTTTTTTTTGTTCTTGTGTCATGTGTTCTTGTATTTACATGATAAATATAATTACACAAGTAATTCCTTTAAAGGGTAAAAATATTAGCAATTCAGCCCTGGTGAACCATCATTCCTAGAAGTTGGCTTCCAATCAGATATTTAAATTTGTGTGCAATGATGCTTCTATCTATTGAGAAACCATATGCATGAATCGATATTTTGCCAGTTGAATATGTTTTTAATACATTTCTGCTTAATTTGTTTGCCTTAAAACTCATGGCTACACCTGTTTTTTTTTTTTTCCCCCTTCAAATGTTGCAGTCTAAGAACTTACAATTTTTTTTTAACGTGCAAATTCTTCATTTTATAGGCATTTACATGATCTTTTCACTCTCTACCATCAATGTAAAAGTCTTTATTTGTCTTTGCAGGCTGAGGACTTGGTATAAGATTTTTTAAGGTCTATTGGACAATTTAATTGACTTGATCCATTCAAAGAAGATAACAAAAGAAAATAGAAAGAACAATTTTGCAGTTGGTGATTCTTCTTCTTCTTTCCGTTCAATATTTATAATTTTACTTGTTGATTTGATTTTTGAGAAATTCAAAACTTTTCAATTTAGCACATGTATCCGGAATCTGAATTACATACCAAAAGATATTTATTGTTTATCTATGTATTATTCGTATGATTCTAAATCATAATATTCATTTGAGGGGCATCAAATTATATTAGGTTCTCTATCACATACACACCAGTTTATGTATCAACCATGAACCATCCTATTTTATTACACTAAAAAAGACAGATTCTTGATGGGAAATAGTATATTTGTAAGCCCAATTATAACAAAGAACAAGGAAGCAAATGTACCCCATTTTTATTTACTTATTTTTAAATATTATTAGTCATTTTTTCCAGCATAAAGAAAGCAACATTTTCAAAAGATCAAGCAAGGTAGAAAAATATAAAATGCATTGAAAGCCTTGGAGTGCAATATAAAAGTCTGGAAGTCATCCAAGAAAATGTGCTTCTCAACAAAGGATGACTTTTAGTGATAGTATTGAATATATCTGAAAACAGGAAACATCAATCACATAATCTTGCAAGATTTGGAATCCCATGACTTGAACTTGATTAAAAATTCAATACATTCCATGTGTAAGATCAAAAACAAGAAACATCAATCACATGGTAGCCAATAATATGTGGTTCTTGGGAAGAGTGATGCAGTGACGCTTGAGATACATGCATGTTGTTTTGGGTTTGGAGTTGGATGTCCTAATTTGTTTTTGTTTTCTGCATAGGGGCATGACATTTTGTAATTTTCTTTGTATTTGTTTTAGATTTGGCTGGTCAAAATGGACTTCAGCTTGTGTCTCCACTCTGACATTCTCAGATCTGGTGACCATATTTTCAACTTGCCTTTTCAGCATTATAGATGGTTAAGTAAGGGGGATCCTATAGCCCTTCTCTTATGTTTCTTTTTTGTTATGAAGATGCTGAAAAGGATGATTGCAAGAGCAGCAAGAGGCATTCTTATTGTGTTTCAGGTGGGAAAGGAATTTCAGATTTCAAACTTCATTATAGATGATCTCTGCATCATCTTCTATTGGAAATTTAACTTAGTTTGGTTATCTTAGTTTTCTGCTTCTTTGCATTGAGAAATTTCTGCATTAAAAAAGAATATGGGTTTCAAGTGAATTGGTTTGAACAGAAGATGAATTGGCAGATATTGTAGGCTGTAAGGTAGGTTCTCTTCCCATGCAAAATTGACTTTATTAATTGCTACAAGGATCTTTGTTTTAGGCTGCTTGGAATTTGATGATTGAACAAATATGGGCATTAAATTCTATCAATATATATATATATATATATATGGACGTTAAACTGAAGTGCATTTAACTACTTATTTTCTTTCTTACTTTAGTATGCTGATATAGGTGGTTTATACGTATGATAAATTGAAGTGCATTTTTTATTTTTGTGCCTGATTTCGTTCAAAGTATCAGATCAAATATCTGCAAAATGTAGAGAAAAAGACATTATTTTATCTAATATATTTTCTTGTCCTTCCGTAATTTAGGCTTTGTGGAAGGGGGTTTCCTTTCTCAGATCCCAATTTTTTCCATCCTGAATAATTCCCTTTTCGATTTTCTTATTACAAGGCTTTAATATTGTTTTTTGCAAATGCATTTGTAATCATGTTAGCAAGTCAGTGATATGGAAGGTGGAGGAGCCCCGTCTCTGATCTATTTGTAATCATGATTTAAGACAAGTTAACACTTAACATGAAGCTGTATCTGCTTCTATTTGAAGTTGAAATAAATCTTGTTCTTTTGCACTAGCTATGTGATACGCTCTTCTCTCCTATTTCTTGTAGTTCAATAGGCTAGACATGATCTTAATTAAGGGACCCTTTTGTATACTAAGTACCTTTGATTCTGTATCCAAATTGAGTGGCATGATTTTCTGGTTTAAGTTATTTGTGTGTTTTGTGTAGTTCTCAATATAATGGTGTTTAAAAAAACTGAGAGTCAGATTTCAACTCAGTTCAGGCAAGGATTATCAGGAAATGACTTACCATAAAAAAATAAAAAAATAAAAAAAATGACCTATTAGATCATGAAGATATTGTCTAAGTTGCGTACAATATTCTTATACTTTTGTTATTCAGGTGTTACTTAGAATGAAAGACATCTGTGACATTATGTACACAAATATGGGCAATTATATCATTTGTTTGTTAATAGATGGTATATATGCAAAGATATCAATATAAATATAATAAAGTAGAGACATCTAGTGAGGCTCTGCCATGATTTTGCACTGTTTGTGAAATTTAAGATTTATTAGATAAAATGGTATAGTTGTAAAGGAGGGTGGGGGGAGAGTGGGTAGTGAAGACAGAGGAGGAGAAAGTAGGGCAAATCCACAAAGTTCAAGTCATTACACTAACTAGTATATATTGGTGTGGTTCTTTTAGGTGAAGAGAATGATGAATCCTTTGCCAATAATGAGCTTGATGAAAGAGTATACAGGCATTACAAGTCTCCTCAATTAGAATGGCTTTTCTTGGGATGAAACTTGCAAAACAGCGGCACTGTGGCTGCTGATGTTTAGCTTTGGGAAGCTTATAGCAAGGTGCCATTCTATCCCATTAGTAATTTTGCTAGGATAAAGGGTTTTCCTCTAGTTATCACTAAAGGGCTCCCCAAAGCATAGCATACAAACTTGTATATTTTTCCCCTTTGATGAAATGATATTACTTCTGTATTCATTTAGTAAATTGAGTGTTTTTTTTGGGTAACATGAGATGAATATATGATCATATTGATTCTATAATAATCAATGAACTGGATAATTTTTTGTAGCTTTCGTTTAAAAATGACATTTTGTAGGAACATTTGGATTTGTGCTTGATTTATGGTAATGAAAGTCAGAATGGAAGAACAAGTTCGTTTGGACATGAAAATGGAGGTGAACAATAAATGGCCTTTGGATGGGATTGATGATAACTTGGGATATGCAATATCCAGCTAGGGAGTTTGAAATATCTTATCGGGGAAAAAATGAAAGTTTGCAACTTCTTAAGCCACAACATGTTCTCAAAAATTTCATAGGCACTTGGGGAAAAGCCATGTGTTGTCAAAACAAATGTGGGTACCAAGAAGGACAAAGAGTACAATTGAATAGAATGTATGGATACAACATTTCAAATTGTTCCTGAAATAGATGAGAAGCTCTTTTTGGAAGGTTTTTGAACTCTTAGAAGATGAGAGAATGGCCACGAAATTTGCAGCGAGGAAATGGTTATTGAGAAAGGTTTGACATCTATTTTGCTTGTAAAATTGGGATATAATTTAGATTTGGTTCCAGAGTTTTGTCAATATAAATAAGATCCAATTTTAGAGTAAAGATATTTTTGGAATAGAATTTCTTGCTTGATTCAAGGTTTTAATAGGAAGTCAGTTTGATTTTGTTGGGAGTACCTGCAGTTGCATGGTGATTTTTACTGTCTTGCTTCATTGATGAAAAAGTAACTAAGTTTATATTAAAATATTAACTTGTCACTATCATTCTCTAGGCTTGAGACTCGGGATAACCCAGAACCAGAAGACAAAAGTAATTGAACGTACTTTCAATTACTTGGACACTGATTTACTTTTTTAAGCCATCCTTGTACTTACAAATTAAAAATAAAAATAAAAAATAGTCATTCGTCTTTTATTAACTTATTTTTAGGTGGTTTGGGCTCAACCCCAAGTGTGTTTGGGCTCATGTTTGTAGAATTTATCTACCTATCCCTTTTATTCACTTAGCAATAAATAAATAAATAATACTACCCGAGTGCCAGTATAAGCAAATTTCATGCTAAAATGGCAAAGAGGGTGTTGTTTGCACTTTGCACTCAATGCATTATACATATATAACCTTTTTGGCATTTCTGCCATTTAGATCTCTAAGAACAACAACCCAAAAAATTTATCCTTGTGGCCCAATATGTCAAAATTTACACTATTTGTCAAACTGTATATTGTTTATTATAAAACAATGTAAAAAATTGCGTCATTTTTGTCTTAATGCGGATCATGTCATTTACATATATGAGTTTAATAAACATTACGCTGCTTGCAGTTGTAAACTCAAGTAACAGAACCATTGACAATGGATTGGTTGGATGCTAACACATAGAAGTACGGGTAAGAGCATTTGCATTGGACTAATCAATGGGCTAGTCCAGCCAAAATATGCCTAGAAAGCCCAATTAATTGACCCACATTGGACTAGTAGCCTAATAACAAAAATTCATGCAAGCTACATTAGTCATCCAAACATGATTGGCATTGTAGCTTAAAAAATTACATTTTTTTTTAATATAGTTCCCGAAGATGAATCAACTTCAATTAGAACTAAGCTACAACTTAGCATATGATATTCTTTGAATATTTTTGAAACAAAAACTACCAAATTTGGTCACTAAAGCTGCTTCTCTTCACTAAATGAAATTTTCTAGGAATTTAATAGTTATCCAACTTTGAAGATGATTGCAATAAAGTTCATTTAATAATAAAAATTCACACAGATTCCTTTTAAAATTTTCTTTCAGGTCTTGACTACTATGTTTGATAACCATAAGGGCCATCCTTAAATAATTGGTCACATATTTGCATCACTTGGAATGAAGGTCCATGATGGTAAAAATGGCCCTTATGTGTGGGACATTTTTTTTGGTATTAGTTCTTAGTATGTAAGACTTGGTATCAGTGGCAAAAGGTATATTTCTTACTATATTTAGCCATAATTAATGTATAAGGGAAACTTCAAGGAGGCTGAAAAATCATTATAGACTAATCATTACGGTTTTGTTAATAAGTTGAACAAAATGGTCAAATTTCACCATTTCATTTTTCTTTATAAAGATGGTTGTGGTTAACTTCCTGCTAGACGCATCTTCTTGTTGGATTATAGAGGCCTTTTTTTTTTTTCCTCCTTTCGTCACAGTTTGTTTGTCTTTTATTTCATTTTGGGATGTCCTAAAATATTGTCATGTTTCTAAAAATAAAAGTTATTAATTTAATAATATTCCTATTAAACCCCTACTTTATTTTCAAAACTATTTCAAAAGAAAACTAACAAATATTTAAAAAATCAATATGATTGTGGCACCTTTTTAGTTGCCTCATTAAGAATAACTCTTTAAAAAAAAGGTTGATAAATTTATTTAAGGGTAGTTTTGTAAACTTATAAATTTTTATGAGGCAAACAAGACAATAAATGATGTTCCTTTAAAAAGTTTGACTTTACAAACATGACAAACAAAGTGGGACAGAGGAAGTATAATTGAAACTAATTCTTTAAAATGCATAGCACAAGGTTCAAGGTTATATAGAGATCATAAAAAATAGTAAAAAACTATTTCAAAATAAAATTATAAAGTTTTCACACATCGCGCAAAATATCATCTAGTTCAAATTAAAATAGAGAGTTGTTAACATACGTGGCTTGACTACCTATTATTTATGTTTTTGGCTTTGAGTTGTTTGCGTGCACAGCTTCACAAAATTGCCTACCTTTGTTGACCTTTTCTTTTATATATATATATATATATATATATATATATATATATATCTTCGACGGTTTTGTAAAAAATAAATAAATAAATAAATCAATAAAGAGGATGCCATGCAACAATTGAGTAGGGTAAATTTCTCTATTCTTATTCTTTGTGATTTGTGAGAGCTTTTTTGGAGTATTTGAAGTCTGTGAAAGTGCCTCTATACTACTTTTCTATTTTTCATAATTATTAGAAAAATTTTCCCCTCGTCGATGCCTATAATTGATTTATGACAAAATTTAGCTACAAAATTGATTGCAACTTAAGAATACAATTTTACTCAATATCTTTTTATTGAAGATGAATATTGACAAATCTACCATTGGATTACCTTTTTTTTTTTA
Organism: Quercus glauca; assembly: GCA_023736055.1. Taxonomy (NCBI): domain Eukaryota; kingdom Viridiplantae; phylum Streptophyta; class Magnoliopsida; order Fagales; family Fagaceae; genus Quercus; species Quercus glauca. The sequence goes on from CM043318.1 coordinate 104,402,446, forward strand.
ATATCCTCAATGCTTGTAAAATTTCTAAAAAATTAAAGATCAATAACTATATCATTAATAAATTATTTAAATTTCAAATTTTTATAGTTTAAAACTAAACTATGCATAAAATATTATCTTATAGATTATATAGTAAATAATATTCAATTGATACAAAACTTAATATATGTGTTAAGAGCATAAAGAACATGTAATCCAACTGTTAGATTTTTGCCTTGCACTTATTTGTTCATCCTTGCAATTGTTAAATGCTTCAATTAATTAATTTTCTAATAACGTATATTCTGCATTAAGTGCATTTAGATTTAAAATTAATCAAGTTGTAATTAAAATTGAGGGTCTAAACTAGCTCTAGCATTTACATTATCAAGCTTTCAATTTTTTTTTTTTTTTTTGTGAGTTTGAAAAATAATTCTCTACTTGTGGCTCAGTAACACTTTTTGATCTCCACAAAAATATCTTGAGTTTGAATCCACTAATTATTATAAAAAATAAAATAAAATTTCTTGCAATCATGAATTTGATAATTTGGGTGCCTGCTATGCCTACACTAAGTTTCCTGACCAATCAACTACATAATCAAAGTGTCTAGTACACAGGACTCCTCATTCTATAAGTTGTGGAGAAGTGATTTATAAAAAACTTTACAACCAATTTTTGGAGAAACACAAAAACTGTGTTCGAAAATCCCATAATATCAAAGTCAGTGTTTGGTGACCATTTCTTGTCCTAACAGATCTGGAAGGGTGTTCTTTTTTATTCAGTTTCTTTTTTATTTGTTTTGGTGACCATTTCTTGTTCTAACAGACTGAAGATTGAATTCCAATATTTTTAGGGTTTTAGAATTGGAATTTCATAAATAGATGCTTTTTCTTTTTGTTTGGCAATTCAAGTTTAGCTTTTTGTCTCACTTCTCCGTCAACCCCCCTCCCCCCCAAAAAAATTAATAATAATAATAAAACAATAAAACTAGTTGTTTTCTAAAAACTAGTTTAGCAAATAAGCTATTGAAAACTATGGGATACAAAACTATTTGTATCATCAATGATTTGAATTTTTCCATTTTGAGAATTCAAAATTTTTTTCTTGACTATAATGTTTTGTTTCCTTCGTCTATTATAATTTAAAGTTGGATGACAAACATGATTGACATAGTTTTTTTTTTTCTTTTCCAATATAAAATTTAAATTTCAACATCTTTGACTTGATTTGTTCAAGGAATAACTATTATGAATCTAGATCCCCTTGGATTGCAGTTCTCACAGTTACGAATCCAAATCAACCCACATGCAAGTATGCTTTAATCCCACAGAAATTACAGCAAGAACAATTTAACAAACCCAAGAAAGAAAAAGTCAGATTGAACTAGGAATCCAAAATTAAAGCTAAGTAACTAAGAAGGTGAAAGACACTAAAGAATAATAGGCATGAAACAAGGGAACCTTGTATCCAAGAATAAAGGACAGAGCAAGAGACAAATGAATAACGGAAACCAACCACGGATCAGTCTGAATTTGATACCATAATACAAATAAGAATAGGTGTGGCGCCTCACCTTTAAAAGAGGTTGCTCAACACTTTTTTTTTTTTTTTTTGGTTTCCCACAGTGTATCCTCAAAGCTTTCAACCAGAGACTAATCACTGTTCGCGTCAGGTAGGCCCACGAAGGGGTAAAGCGCTGGCCCAAGAAATTATTTTCAAAGTGTAGGTAACAGGACTCGAACTGGGGAGCACACCCAATCGAGTCCAGTACAAGCACCTTGAGACCGAGAGCCCAACCAACTCGGCCAATGCTTACCTTGGTTATTTACAAAGTTACCCATTATCATCAATCTCAAATGCTTACCTTTCAACTGAGGAGAATGAAAACTCAAGGGAACTACTTTTTGAAGGTGGAGAGTGATTATATAATGAAGGACTTGGGGGTACAAAAACTTCAGTAACTCCCTCAAGCATCTGTGTGATCTTTTTCATCGAGGGTCTCAATGAAGGATCTTCTTGAATACACCAAATTGCCACAATCACAAGCCTCTCTAACCTCTTCATGTCATTGCTTGCTTCCTCATCATTTTCTACCAACTTATCCAATTTTTTTATCTTTGTAACATTCGTAAGCCCAATCTATTAATGCCTCCTTTGCTTGCAATGCAAATGTAACACTAGACTTGCAACAAATAATCTCAAGTAACATCACACCAAAACTGTACACATCAACCTTAACAGAAATTGATGCTTTCCTAAACCATTCAGGTGCAAAGTACCCAATCGTCCCTCTTATTCCTGTTCGAGTAGCTCGAGTTTGCTCAGCCAACAAAAGCTTTGCTAATCCAAAATCAGCAATCCTTAGTGTAAAGTATTCATCTAGAAGTATGCTTTGAGGCTTTATGTCACAATGGATGATTTGGGTGCAGCACTCTTCATGTAAATACATGAGACCTCTTGAAATTCCAAAAGCAATCTGCACTCTTTGGTTCCAATGAGGCCTGGATATCCCAAAGAGAAAGTTACCTAAAGAGCCATTACTCAAGTACTCGTATACCAATAGCCGGTGCTGCCCCTTATCACAATAACCAAGCAACCGGACTAAATTTTTATGATGAGTCTGACCGATCACGCTCACTTCTGTTTTGAATTCTTTCTCACCTAACTTCTTGACTGCAACAAATCTTTTTGAATCTGATGGAAGGACCCCTTTATAAACAGTTCCGAAAGCACCTTTTCCTACTATTTGCTTGAAGCCCCTGGTTGCTTGTTCAAGCTCTTTATATGTATAGCTTCTCACATTTGTTGCAAGTCTGCTATCAATATTCCATGGCGAATTCAGCTTTTTGTGATGCAAGTAGATAATAGCCACAATACTAGCTATGAAGAAAAGGATATTGAGAAATGCAGAGCTGCCAAGGAGTAGTGCCAAAACAACGACCACAGACTGGCTTTTCTTCACTGGAACAAGCTATTAGGTAACTTGATGAAAGCTATTCCCGTAATATTTGTGCTCTATCTTCCGTTGGACAGAGGATACTTCTTCTTCCAACAATAACCACCTGTTTTTTCATAAATGGCCACAATACACATGCAATCGTCAAGGCATTGCTGCTTACACTCTGTCTCATTAGCCCCTTGAACAAGGCTGTAATCTGTAAACGGCCAGTCCATATTTGTAAGCCGTACAAAGCTTACTTGCCCTTTATTTTCTTCCCATCCATTGTCGCAGTTGGGTAACGGAAAATCTGGTTTACACCCTGCCCAATCCTCATATGGGTTCAATTGAGAAAATCCATAAGGACATGAGCAAAATGTCCCGCCCCCACTTGAAGCATCTGAGGTACGACAAACACCGTTGAGTCCACAGAACCCACCTACAAAAGTATTAGCATCAAACACACCACAAATATCAATAATACCAGGAATGCCTTGCGCTGGATCCCATGTTGAAGGACAGCTTCCACAACTTGTGTCCTGCTGTTTGAGGTGTTTGTATATTCTGAAGACCCCATCATAATCAATCCTAGCCATGTGGTAGAAAGAGTCTTTTGAGCCTGGATCTTCTTGGGTAAGGTTGAAGATGTTGGTTGAATTGTTCGCATCTTGGACGTACATGTATCCGGCTTCAGTAAAGATCAACTGTGATTCCCAGAACATTGTCATGGTGGCAAAATAAGCATGATTAAGGACTTCAGATGGCATATTTATAGAATAAAGCACCAGATTGCCATCAAGCTGTAAAGAAAGCTGGAAGCGGCCATAAGAATAATTTGTAGTAGATTGGTGAGACCTGAGTGTGGTATTCATGTACAGTATTTGACCAGGCAAAATCGTATCAGTAGGCTCTTTGAAGCTTTCCCATATAGAATTATACTGCTCATCTAAAATCACCAAGTTCCCATTGTCCAGTATAGCCGCACAACTGGATTCGGAACCATTCCCTGGAGCCTTCCATAACTCTTTGCCATTAGGGTCATTGAGAACAAATGCACTGCTGCTATTCTGCGTCAGTGTAGAACCTTGTGGTGCTGGTTCATTGCCATTTGCAGACCATACTATGGTTTGGTCTTTTGTTTTAGTAAACCAAACTGCAAGCAAGAATTGAGACTCTTTCTCATTGATTTGAAAACGGCGGAATCCAAAGGAAAATTCACCTGAACGCGACGTGAATAATGGATTAATATCTTGGTCTGTAACTGAAGCCGGTGAGTTCAGCAATATGTTACAGTCATCTTTGGTGTAGGTAAAAACAGTGGGAACGAGAGGAAGAAGCAGAAGGAGAAGAAAGAGAGAACAACAATGATGAAGTGTTGAAGTAACCATTGCCATAACAATGGTTATGGCTTATGGGTTTATGAGTTAGAAAGAAACCATTACAACAACATTTCATTTATAATGTTTGATAGGTTTTAAACTTGCAGTTCCAAGCAGTTGCTGTAGTCTTGTAAATGTCATTTTCATGGTCTATGACTTCGTCAGATATTTGAATTAATTAATTAACACTAAATTGTTTGGAAAAAGTCTAACTAATAAGACTAGCTAGCGTCAAGAAAGATAATAGTAGCTTCTTAATTACTACCAGTTTTAATATTATTCAGACAGATGTTGCTCTGTTTTGGCATTTGTATGATAGTTGACATTTTATTTCTTGTATCTATGAGTGTAATGTCCTATAAACAACATGCATGATTCCATGTACACCTTTTAAGTTTATAATAATTAATCTAAACCAAGAAGAATCAAGAACTTTATACATTTTAGGGCTAACCTGATATATTTTAAGTCTCTTTTTTTTTTTTCTTTTTTTCTTTTTATATAGAGTTTCAACTTATAACGTCCGTTTCTGATAATTGTGCTATTTACCATCAAACAAAGGCACCAATTAGTTTTTGGTATAAACAAATACTATTTATTTAACTTTCTACTCTCAAGTCTCTAGCTGTTAAAAGAATTGAGCACGAATAATTTTTTTTTTTTTTTTACAATTATCCAATATTTAGAAGCCTTTCAAGGAGAGGGAAAGAGTGCAAAACTCATCTATACATACATACATACACACACACACACACACACACACATATATATATATATATATATATATATATATCTTTTTAAAGAAAATTAATTATCATCCCAAAGTACATTTGAAGTGGAGAGAATTCTAATTCTCTGGTTTATGTTTTGAATTAAAAATTATGATATGCGCTTAAAATATTTAATTATCTCAAGTAAGAGTATTTGAAGTATTCAACCTGTCGTGCAGTAATAAGCGCAACTCAATTAGACCTCACTAGCTGCGTCATTAGCTTAATGCATGGGCAATGACTCATTAACCAAGCTTATAATAGTGGCAATTTCCACGCCGTTCCTTGATTTAATGCATGTATCGTTCCAAGTCCTCACACTCTCTCTCTCCCAATTAGTTTTTCTACAGCTAATAGCGTAATTACTCTATCAATTACTCCATCTGTTGACAATTGTCAATTGTGACTTGATTGCTTATTAATTAAAAGGTGTATATATTTGCAATTTGAAATAGTCATTAGGTCCTTCTCCCAAAAAAAAAAAAAAAAAGTAAATAAATAAATAATCACATTTGGTATCTTGGTTGAAGCTCATTGTTTCATTTGTGAAACTTGATCAAATCAAATTAAAATAGAGAGTAGTTAATGAATGTGGCTTGACCGCCTATTATTTAAGTTTTGGCTTTGAGTTCTTTCCATGCACAGCTACACAAAATTTCCAACTTTAGTTGTCTTAAAAAACTTTTTCTCCTCTCCCCGTGTGTGTGAAAAATGAGTGTGAGTTAAAGAGGTTTAAAGTTTGTACTGTATATCTAAGAGTTAGGCTCTTTTGGATATACACCACTGTAAATTTCTTTAAAAAACATTTTCCCTCTCCCCATGTGTATGTTAAAAATACTTAGTATTCTCAAAAAGAAAAAATAGTAGGTTAATCACACATCAAAAAATGAGTGTGAGTAAAAGAGATTTAAAGTTTGTGCTGTATATCCAAGAGTTAGGCCCTTTTGGATATACACCATTATAAGTTTCTTTAAAAAACCTTTTCCCTCCTCCCCATGTGTGTGTGTTAAAAATACTTAGTATTCTAAAAAAAAAAAAGTGAAAGGGGAGAGTAGGTATTTATAATACTCCTAGAATATTCAATAATTTTCCATATTGCACATGTATCCAATGTGAACTTTTGAATACCTTAAATTAATGTCTTCTTAATTAGTTGTTACTAGTCGCAAACTCGCGTGATGCGCGGAAAAATTCAATATGATTATTTTTTATTGGATAATTATTGAATTAATATATTAGATTGTATACTTTCAAAAGTTCAATATTTGTTATTTGAAATTATGTATTATGTATAGTGAGATATGTATGAAAAGTGAAAACACAATGCAATAAATTTTTTATTTTTTTTTTAAATTGATAGTGTGAGAACTATTAGACCAAATGTAACTATGTATACTTTGTTTATTACCATACAAATGTATGCGATTCAACTCTTATAGGTATATTTTTCTCCAAAACAGAGATCAATATCTCTTTCTTCCTTACAATTGAAACTAAGTGAAAAAGTAAATAAAGATAACTATGCAATAGATCATTATCAATAAATCATATATCATAAATTGGAAATATAAAATAAAATAAAATGCAAAAAGAAAAAATTCCTTAAGTATCTATACATAAAAACATTAATAGCATAATGATGCTCTAGAGTAGATTATATTTTATTTTATTCTCATTTTGACATTTTCAATAAAGATGATCAACTAATCAAAGTAAAAGTTTACCAAGAAATTTCAAATTAACCAAAAATTTGATGGTGGAGATGCTAATTATTTGTAATAAAATGACCAAAATAAAAATAAAAATGAAGTCAAGGAACTTATAGCAAAACGCATTCTATACAAAATTTCAGTAGAAGGGAGACTATTAGGAAGTAAAGATGATCAACTAAGTAAAGTAAAAGTTTACTAAGAAAGTTCAAATTAACCAAAAATTTGATGGTGGAGATGCTAATTATTTGTAATAAAATGACCAAAATAAAAATAAATAAAAAAGTCAAGGAACTTATAGCAAAATGTGTTCTATACAAAATTCTAATAGAAGGGAGACTAATAGGCCCTCCACTTTTTTCAAGACATAGGGGATTATAAAAGACCATACATCTTTTGCCTACCCTTTTCTCTTTCTCAATTTCACATTACCAAAGATGTATATGAAGCTAAAAACATTTTTGAATACATCTTTGTTCAATGGAAGTCCATTGATAGGCACATTCAAATTCGTAGCCATATATAAACTCAAATTTCTATTCTTTTTTTTTTTTTTTTAAATACATATTAACCCAAACCAAAATTCAACCAAAACTATAAGAGTGATTTGTGATGAAAATTTTAAAACATACAACACAAAAAAATTAAATAAAAAAACCATCAACCTAAATTAGAGTTATAAGAAAGAACAAAAATCAAGAGAGAGAGAGAGAGAGAGTAAGTACTCACAGTTTTTGTGTGGAAAAAATATGTATTGAATGGAATAAATGATATCTAATTTATACAAAATAAGATGGGGAGATAAAGAGTCAAAATATAAGAAAGAAGAAATGATGATGGAAGTTTAATAGTAAAGTAAAGAGTAGTAAGGAGATAAAGAGGTAAAGAGAGGGGAAAGGTCGGAGGAAGAGAAAAAGATTTTTTTTTATAGAATAGGAAGAGAAAAATTTAAATATTCAATTTTAAAAATTACTTGAAATTAGAAAGAAGAAAACGAAAATTTAAAATCAATTTGGGTAGTTGAAAATAATCAAACATTTGCATCTAATGAATAGTACCATTTGTAATGAATAGTCAAACATGTGCATATATTTACTAAAATGATAATGAATTATTCAACTTTAAAAATTACTTGAAATTAGAAAAATGAAAATGAAAAATTGAAATCAATTTAAGTAGCTGAATAGTCAAATTTATGCATATAAAACAAATGAATAGTAACATGTTGAATAGTAATGCAGTTCATTATTAAGTTTGTCCATGAACTATATTTAATTATTTTATATAAAATAAAATAGAAAAATCATAAAGGAAATTTTGTTTTAAAGTATGACATGATTGATGAGATGGTTCAACAGAATTATAGCAATATTAAATTCTACGTCTCAGTTTTTAGATATATATATATATATATATTATTATTTAGAAAAATTTTACTCCTTATAACATTTTGTATGATAATTGGAATTTTATTTTTTTAGATCTAACAATATAATATCTCATTAAATAATGTGACATTATCCATAACTTTAAACTTATATAATACTTAATATGAATTAATTCGTTCATACGGCTTTTTTTTTTTTTTTTTTTTTTGGAGAAACCAATTCGTGCATACAGCTGAAGTGGAAAGAATCTTTAGTCACTTAGTTTATGTTTTCCTTGATATTAACATTAAGATATGTACTTAAAATAGTTATTTATTTTAAGTAGGAGTTTTTTTTTTTTTTTTTTTTGGGGATAAAGAGTAAGAGTAGTTAAAGTATTTATATTGTATCAAATCAGATTTTAAAACTTTTTGACGAATTTCTGTGTACGAATTGCATAGTATATGGAGTACAGGAAATTTCTTATATGATGCACGAAAAACGTAGAAAGCTTTAAGTTTTTCATTTGATTTCAAGAGGATCATGGCAAATGCACACAGTTCATTGACTTTTAGTTAAAAGTGCTAAACTAATGTTTAGCTAACAAATGAGCTGGCCTATTACCTACCCTTCCTACATGAGAAAAAACAACATTATGAATATCATGTAAAGATGAAAGAATTCCACATATCACTGGGGCCACAAATGCATGGGCTGAGTCTTCTCAGCCAAAGCTTGGGACCGTTTCAACATGCAAAGTTATTTCTTGATGCAGATGAGTTTATAAATAAAAACAACAACAAAGTTTTTAATCCCAAAATTTAAGGTCTGCTATGAATCCTCTACAGATTAGATTGGGTCTGTTACATGAACTCTTTTCCTCCATTCTATCACTATTTTAAAATAAATCTCTCGTTAAAAACCTTGTCCACTTTTGAAACTTCTTTACAGACAAAACTTGGCTTCAAATCCCTCACTTATTGTTTTTTTTTTTCCCCAAAAAATATTTCCCATGCATTTGGGTACTCTAGAACTTTAGCTTGGGTTGTATTTGGTGCCCATCGGGTAAGTTTCTTGGTACTGTCAAGGATTAATGTAGATGTTGGCTGAGTAATTTAGAAAAGTTAGCGACAGATATTGATAAACAGGTTTCTAAATATATACTAAATATCCTTAATACCATGTAAAATTGTAAATATTCATCAAGCCTTTCAAGAACACTTAAAAATCAGTAATAGAAATATTTTTTATATCTGAATGATGAAGATCCCTCCATTCCTTGAAAAAAATATCAAAGTGTGTTTATTTATGTAAAGATCTTTTTGTCAGTAGCTCATAAAGTGAAATCTTTTTGCCACATGAATCACAATTGATTATTCTTATGAATTATGTTCTTGAGGATTATCGCCTGATCCTGTGTAAATTGTGTAGTTATGAGACTGAAACAGTCACCCACGTTTTCTGGAGATGTCAGTATGTTACTGATGTTTGGAGTGTATTGATCAACAGTACATTTCCCCGGTGGTTTGTGAATACAGACAAAATTCCTAGAGGCAATAGATTTTACAATGCGGAACCAGGATGATATGAACAAAGCTTTGATTTTGTAGATTGTAGTTTTGACTCTTTTTGCATCTGTTTGTAGAAGGGGTTTTCCCGTTCCTGTTGTTACCAAAACAAGCCTACATTTACCTATCACTAAGGTGCAGCAAAAAAGGTCCAAATTAAATTACTATTTAAGACACAGAGAAAACCTAGATAGGACTAGAAAGTGAGCAACTAATGAATGCCAACCAGAAGTTGATAACTTGCGTGCCTGCACCAAGTTACCCGACCAATCAGCTACATAATCAATTAGGTTGAACCAAACGTGCACAAGAATTTCCTGCCTCTACATGGTTTGTAGACAACTGTACAGCCAATTTTTGAGGAGGCAGATTCCCAAACTCTAATTTACAATACATTGCTTGCACAGAAGACAATTATCATCGCATCAAGGTTTGACCTCTCTAACTCCATAATCAACAAGGATGCAGAACAATTCAAGCAAATTTACAACTAACCAAATTCTTGGAGTCTCCATAGCCTCTTGTTGGACAAACACCATATCCCCTACTCCCTCTACTATAATCTTTGCTCATATATGGTCATTTCTAGTTAACATAACAATCAAATTACTACCAAGTTTAAGTTGGATTATAAGCTATATTATCTAATGAATTAAGAGGTTTGAACACGTTCATTATCCTTTTACCCCACAGGTACGAAAGGCCCATGACCATGAAATCCAATCCCCCAGGCCCCAGGCCCCCAGGGATACAAGGGGTTAATTTTTTATAATTTTTTTTAATATAAAACTATAAAAATTTATCGCCAGTATGCAGTGCCATTAAAGTAGTTGTGCAGATATAAATCAAGCAAGTATGCAAAATCGTCAGAACTCAGAACTTTAAACAACAATTGAGGCATGCATTAAAGTATACACCTGTAGTCTGGTACTTAGTCAAGAATAATATCACAAATGTTTCCGCATTAAAGCATCTATAAAACACACTATTGCTGTGGCTTAGGCTCCTCAGCAAATGCTTGCCATTGCTTTGGCTCCGGGCTCACACTATTCCTGTCAGATTTTTCTTGCTGTGGTTCCCAAGTTGTTCCTTCAATCTTGTCCTTTTGCTGAAAAAGGAATAAATTCTATCAATAACAGAGATGATGGAGACAAAATAATCAAATTCTGATAGTTTAAAGCAAATAAAATTATACCAAAGGAGTTGCAGGAGAGGTTTGAATTTTTGAAACATTTTTATTTGGTGATGGATTTCTAGCAGCAAGTGCTTGCTTGAGCTCTTGAATCTCCTGTCTTTGAGATCGACAAATGGCAGATAGCTTTTCAAATTTTGAAGTTATTTCAGCCTTCTCCAAGTTTGTTTGCTTCAGCTGCCCCTTCAGCCTCGCTACTTCAGCCTCTAATGCTTCCTCCTTTTCTGAATTACTATAACTGTGGAGCTAAACTTCTCAGTATCAAATTCAGCAACAAAAGTGTGAAAAGTGTCATCTTGAAAAGTAGCTGTGGTCTCAACTTTTGATGGTTTTGGCCTATGTGTGCCACGGTCTGCACCCTTATGAGAAAATGTCATCTCAAAATCCTTGGAAGAGCCATCCTCAGCCTTTTGTGATTTACCATGTGTAGTTTTTCGAACAGTATAAGTTTGTATGTCTGCCTCTTTTGCTATTTGCAGGGCTAGTATTCCTAGGTAAAGGAAGATTCTCAGGCTTAAATCAATCATGTTTTGATGTACCATGGGTAGTAGGTTCTTCATCAAATTTGGGTCTTGTCATGTCCTCAGGAACAACTGAATCTTTTGCGTGCAGACTGGACCAGAAAGCACCAAGCTGCCCCCCACCTCCCCCTGCCCTAGAAGAAAGTTGTGATGTGTTCCTAGTTTGTTCTCCAGATGAAGGTGGGGGTGGCGGACTTCTGCGTGGCACTGGATGTGCCTTATATGCAGGCTTTGGAATACCTGTTACATCAGCCTCACTTCAATTGAAAGCAAATCTCAAATATTTGTGGCCTTTCTTAATATCAATTTACAGTTATCCAAAATTAAATCTGCTCCAACAAAATCCATGTCAAGAATTTATGAAATGTTAAGTTTTCTTCATTTCAAACAGGTTTAACACTAAAAGCTAGAAGGTCAAATTTAATAATTCATACAGAAAGAAGAGTGAGTTTTGTAACAAGTACACCTTTGATGTCCTCACCTTCATGTATGTCCGCGGATTTCATTTCAGGTGGCCTATCAGGTAAAGACTTCTGAAGATTAGCAGGTAACTGCTCATTAACCCGAAACCACACCTGCCAACATTGTAAAAAAACCCAGCATCAGTTAGTAGAATGTTCATTCTTCACCTAAGATTGCTAGGACAAGATGATCTAAAACTAACCTAAATTCATGGAGATGAATGGCCAATCAAGCAAAGCGCTTGCCTGCGTGATGTCTGGTCTGTCATCTCTTTGATCAGGTCTGTAACAGAGGAGCCATATTTAGGTAACTCTGGAATGCGATAATTCCCATTTAAAATTTGAACCTTTGATTCTCCATCAAATGCACTTTTGAAGTAGCAAATCCGATAGAGGAGGCAACCCAGCACCTGCAGATTGACAGAGTAACGTCAGTTCCTGCATTTCACTATGAATTACAAGGTTCAGCTTGACTTACCCATATGTCTACCTTCTCATTTATAAGTTCTCTCCGGAAGAGATCCCACATCTAGGTAAAGGAGGAAAACAAAAATCAAATAACTTTAGCATTAAAATAAAAAAATTTAACATCGTAAGAGTGAACTGTGAAGTTCAATGTTCAACCTCGGGTGCTCTATAAGCAGGTGTCGTGTGCTTCCTGATATTATCTTCTTCAATGCCCATTTCTTCAGGCTTCTCAAAACGCTTATGATTGGTAGAGGTGCTGCCAAAATCGCACAACTTCCATACTCCATCAGATCCCAGCAAAAGATTCTCAGCTTTCAAGTCTCTGAAAATGAGAGGAAGAAATAAAAATAAATCATAAATATTTCTCAGCAAGCAAAAACAAAAGGAAACTAATTAGTCCCTTCAAATAAATTAAAGGCAAAGGATGTCTTTTCTTCTTGCAGTACAAGCATGACTTACAAGTACATCAATTCCATCCTCTGCTTTCCAGCACATTAAGCAGAGATTTCTCACAGAATTCCATCACAAGGAATGCTTCTTTAGTTCGTCCCATATCCAAGATGGTATGGGCATAGAGTGTGACAACATTAGGATGTCCCTTAAGTGACTTCAACACTGAGATCTCCTTCATCACCAATTCCTCTAATTCCTCATCATTAAATATAATGTGCTTTAAAGCATACTGCTTTGACACATTCACAATAGGCACCCTTCTTTGCAATCAGGTTTGGGACTTCCAATGGATACAGAAAATGGATCAGAATTAGGTTTGGCATTTGACCCATCAAATGTTGATGGGTTTGATTTGGGCTCATCTTCAGTGGCCCAGCCTGTTAACGCCCCAAGTAAAAAATAGAGTAAATAAAGAAAGAGAAAAGTGAAGGTCTGATTTTTTTTTTTTTGTGTAATGCCCACCTTCCCCACCTAATATCCACCGCTCATCTTTTTCATTTTTCCCTCAAATTAGCAAATTCTTCTTTTTCATTTTTCCCTCAAATACTTTCTTCACTCTCTCATCCTCTCCCACCGGTACACTCCACACCACCATCTCCACCATCATTTTTTCCGGCGAGATCACCCGGAAAATCCTTAAGAACATCTAAGCAACTTCACATATTTTATTTGAGGTAAAAGTTCTGATCTCTTTTGATAGGTTTTATGCTATTGTTTGAGGTTATTTTTATCTAAGCTTTCATAAGGATACCCATATGATTTATGAGCTTTGGAAGTGATATTTATGTGTTTATATGTATGGGTTTTGTATTGGTGGAATTATTTGATGAGTAGGTTTTTGGTTGTGCTAATAGTGGCTATCTAAGGTTTATTTATGTCCGAAATTTGGGGGGTTTTGAGTTATAACATGTGGTAGTTGGTAAAACTAATTTTTCCATTGCTATTGGGTTTATTTGGAGTTAGTTTAAGTTCTTAATTTCTTGTCTTGGAGGATATTGTGATTTTGCTTTCAATTCCAATCAGTTTTCAGAGAATGGGAAGACTCTTGATTGGTCTGTTCTTGATGGTCTTTTATTTTTATTTTTTTATTTTTTATTTTTAAGTAATTTTAATTTATCAATTGGACTGTTCAATGGGACATTGGTCTTATCATGACAAAGATGCTCTAAGCCATAGATGCAAACATTTGAGAAGGCAATATAATGAGAAATGTAACCACTGATATTATGTCTAGTATTCTTATATCCAATCTTGTATCTTTAGAACATTTGTTGTTCTTTATGCTGCATCCTTATGCTTCTTCATATAGAAATTAATCTGTTCTGAGTTGTCATAGATTATTGTTTCATAGAGCGAAGAGGTTTCTGATGGAGATGCAATGCAGATTTCAACGATGAAGACCCAAATTTGATGATTGGTATGTTTCTTGTTTCAGCATTGAGAGCTTTCCCAAGTAATTCAAGAACATTATTGTTTGCTTCTATTGTCTTATATGTGTTGTTCCTTAACCTAAATATCAATGTTCTTTCAGTTGCATTATTTCTTTTTCTGTATTGCTATCCTAAAATCTGATGTTATAGAACTGAAAATTGTGCTTATTTCTTTTTATAGAATATGATGCCCCTACTCAGCTTGTCAAGCCTCGTGAGCACAACACCAGGTTAAGTTTATTATCACTCTTAGTAAGGCTTGCTGTTATTAGTTTGTTATTAAAAGTTTATTTGCTTATTTGTTGAAATTTGACAAAATTACAGTTTTAAACTTGTAAATGAGGTTTGGCGTATTCTATTTTATGTTTTTGATAGGAAATCTTTCTTTTAAAAAAAAATAATACTGTAATAATAAGAAGTTTGCATTGTTTTCTGCAAGTGTTTATATGTTACTGTTCATGAGTTATTATCTGGATCTACAGAACTAGTCACAATAAAATGCTAATGCTATATGATTCCAATATGTAAGGTCCATGAGGGATCTTAGAAAGGATAGTGGGATAAAGCATCAATACTAATTTGATTGAACATAACATTTTATACCTAGTTAGTTGAATACAATGCTAATTCATTCTTGACACAATAATTTGATATGTATGGCACCATTTTCCTTTTCCTTATCTTGTTTGTGTCATTGAAACTTGGAATTAAATGTGAAAAAAGGTGGCGAAGGATCCAAGTGGGAAAGAGATAAATGCGTTAGCACAACACATACAGAACCTGCCGACACCGTCAACACCATTATTCTTCAATAACCACTATGATCCATATAGGGAAGGAGCTGACTTCATTTGTGGATACCCCTTTAGCTTGAGAGAAGGAGTATCTACTGCCATCTCTCATGGGCTGTGGCTAAACATTCCTGACTATGATTCCCCTACTCAGCTTGTCAAGTCTCGTGAGCGCAACAACAGGTTAAGTTTATTATCACTCTTAGTAAGGCTTGCTGTTGCTTCTTTTATTGGTTTGTCATTGCCGAACTATGATTTGTTTTTATTTTTATTTTTTTGGTTATCAGTATTATATCACAAAATGTTCTGTTTTAATACATTTGGTAATATGCTATTCTGTATTTTTCTCAATCAGCTTTCAACTTGATGTTATTCTTTTCCTTGGCTGCCAAATAGAAGTGAAGATTATTATCTGATTTTACAATTTTGTAGTGAATGATTCCTTAATATTGTTGGAATAGACTTTTTTTAAGTCTATGACCTCTTTTTTATTATGGTTTGGACTTTGGACTATTGCTGCTTTTTTTTTCCTAATGTTTTTAAATTCTCTAATAATTTCCTGGACTCTCACTCATTGAATTTTGGTGTGTGTGTGTTTGTAAAAGCTGCTTATGAAAATCCAGGTATTAGCAAGTTGATCAAGATGTTGGTTTCATGTAATGGTGTCTGTAAGATTTTCTTTTCACAAGCCTATAACAGACTGACAGAGATTTATATTTACTTTGATTTAGAATTTTTCTGAAGTTGCAAAATTTTAAAGAACTCTAAAAAATTTCAAATCAAGATCTTTTGAACGAACATACCATAATAGAACTTTCCCAATTTTCAAAGATTTATTTCTTATATAAAGAAATGACAACCATGATGAAAGGCAAAATTACCAAACTCTGGATATTGAGGACTATGAGCTGGGACTCTCTCTCTCTCTCTCTCTCTCTCTCTCTCAATACTACCTATAGGTAGAAAAGATTGGTACAATCAATTCATGACTTCCCAGAACTAGATTTTTTTTCAAGTATACAATTTTGTTTTCAACACCGTTTCAGTTTATATTATTTTCTGTTATGCTCACCTGCTGTCCAATGTGTTCTATTATAGGCATTTAAATGATCTTCTGACTCTTGACTTTTTATGTAAAAGTCTTTTTTTTTTTTTTTTTTGTTCTTGTATCATGTGTTCTTGTATTTACATGATAAATATAATCACACAAGTTATTCCTTTAAAGGGTAAAAATATTAGCAATTCAGCCCTGGTGAACCATCATTCCTAGAAGTTGGCTTCCAATCAAATATTTAAATTTGTGTGCAATGATGCTTCTATCTACTGAGAAACCTTATGCACGAATCGGTATTTTGCCAGTTGAACATGTTTTTAATACATTTCTGCTTAATTTGTTTGCCTTAAAACTCATGGCTACACCTGTTTTTTTTTTTTTTTTTCCCCTTCAAATGTTGCAGTCTAAGAACTTACGATTTTTTTTAGTGTGCAAATTCTTCATTTTATAGGCATTTACATGATCTTTTCACTCTTTACCATCAATGTAAAAGTCTTTATTTGTCTTTGCAGGCTGAGGACTTGGTATAAGTTTTTTTAAGGTCTATTGGACAATTTAATTGACTTGATCCATTCAAAGAAGATAACAAAAGAAAATAGAAAGAACATTTTTGCAGTTGGTGATTCTTCTTCTTCTTTCCATTCAATGTTTATAATTTTACTTGTTGATTTGATTTTTGAGAAATTCATAACTTTTCAATTTAGCACATGTATCCGGAATCTGAATTACATACTAGAAGATATTTATTGTTTATCTAAGTATTATACATATGATTCTAAATCATAATATTCATTTGAGGGGCATCAAATTATATTAGGTTCTCTATCTCATACACACCAGTTTATGTATCAACCATGATGCATCCTATTTTATTACACTAAAAAAGACAGATTCTTGATGAGAAATAGTATATTTGTAAGCCTATATAACAAAGAACAAAGAAGCAAATATACCCCATTTTTATTTACTTATTTTTTAATATTATTAGTCATTTTTTCCAGCATAAAGAAAAGAAACATTTTCAAAAGATCAAGCAGGGCAGAAAAATATAAAATACATTGAAAGCTTGGAGTGCAATATAAAAGTCTGGAAGTCATCCAAGAAAATGTGCTTCTCAACAAAGGATGACATTTAGTGATAGTATTGAACATATCTGAAAGCAGGAAACATTAATCACATAATCTTGCAAGATTTGGAATCCAATGACTTGAACTTGATTAAAAATTCAATACTTTCCATGTGTCAAATCAAAAACAGGAAACATCAATCACATGGTAGCCAATAATATGTGGTTCTTGGGAAGAGTGATGCAGTGATGCTTGAGATACATGCATGTTGTTTTGGGTTTGGAGTCTGTATGTCCCAATTTGTTTTTGTTTTATGCGTAGGGGCATGACATTTTGTAATTTTCTTTGTATTTGTTTCAGATTTGGCTGGTCAAAATGGACTTTAGCTGTTATCTCCACTATGACATTCTCAGATCTGGGAAACATATTTTCAACTGGCCTTTTCAGCATTATAGATGGTTAAGTAAGGGGGATCCTATAGCCCTTCTCTTATGTTTCTTTTTTGTTATGAAGATGCTGAAAAGGATGATTGCAAGAGCAGCAAGAGGCATTCTTATTGTGTTTCAGTTGGGAAAGGAAATTGAGCTTTCAAACTTCATTATAGATGATCCCTGCATCATGTTCGATTGGAAATTTAACTGAGCTTGGTTATCTTAGTTTTCTGCTTCTTTGCATTGAGACACTTCTGCATTAGAAAAGAATATGGGTTCAAGTGAATTGGTTTGAGCGGAAGATGAATTGGCAGCTTTTTAGGCTGTAAGGTAGGTTCTCTTCCCATGCGAAATTAACTTTATTAATTGCTGCAAGGATCTCTGTTTTAGGCTGCTTGGAATTTGATCATTGAACAAATATGGACATTAAATTCTATTAATATATATATATATATATATATATATATATATGGACATTAAATTGAAGTGCATTTAACTACTATTTTCTTTCTTTCTTTAGTATGCTGATATCGGTGGTTTATATGTATGATAAATTGAAGTGCATTTTCCATTTTTGTGTTTGATTTCTTTCTAAGTATCAGATCAAATATTTGTAAAATTGTAGAAAAAAAGACATTTTGTCTAATATATTTTCTTGTCTTGCCCTAGTTTAGGCTTTGTGGAAGGGGCTGCCCTTTCTCAGATCCCAGTTTTTTCCATCCTGAATAATTCCCTTTTCAACTTTCTTGTTACAAAGCTTTAATTATTGTATTTTGCAAGTGCATTTGTAATCATGTTAGCAAGTCAGTGATATAGAAGGTGGAGGAGCCCTGTCTATGATCTATTTGTAATCATGCATTAAGACAAGTTAACACTTAACATGTAGTTGTATCTGCTTCTATTTGAAGTTGAAATAAATCTTGTTCTTTTGCACTAGCTATGTGATATGCTCTTCTCTCCTATTTCTTGTAGTTCAATAGGCTAGACATGATCTTCATTAAGGGACCCTTTTGTATGCTAATTACCTTTGATTATGTACCCAAATTGAGTGGCATGATTTTCTGGTTTAAGTTATTTGTGACTTTGTGTGTTTTATGAAGTTCTCAATATAATGGTGTTTAAAAAAACTGAGTCAGATTTCAATTCAGTTCAGGCAAGGATTATCAGGAAATGACTTACGATAAAATAAAAAAATTTAAAAAAAAATGACATATTAGATCATGAAGATATTGTCAAAGTTGTGTACAATATTCTTGTACTTTTGTTATTCAGGTATCACTTAGAATGAAAGACATCTGTGACATTATGTACACAAATATGGGCAATTATATCATTTGTTTGTTAATAGATGGTATATATGCAAAGATAATATAAATATCATAAAGCAGAAAAATCTAGTGAAGCTCTGCCATGATTTTGAACTGTTTGTGAAATTTAAGATTTATTAGATAAATGGTATGGCTGTAGAGGAGGGTGGTTGGTCAAGACAAAGGAGGAAAAAGTAGATCAAAGCCACAAAGTTCAAGTCATTACACTAACTTGTATATATTGGTGTGGTTCTTTTAGGTGAAGAGAATGATCAATCCTTTGCCAATAATGAGCTTGATGAAAGAGTATACAAGCATTATGGGTCTCGTCAATTAGAATGGCTTTTCTTGGGATGAAATTTGCAAAACAGTGGCACTGTGGCAGCTGATGTTTAGCTTTGGGAAGCTTATATCAAGGTTCCATTCTATCCCATTGGTAATTTTGCTAGGATAAAGGGTTTTCCTCTAGTTATTACTAAAGAGCACCCAAAGCATCGCATACAAACTTGTATTTTTTTTTTCCTCCTTTGATGAAATGATATTACTTCTATATTCATTTAGTAAACTTGAGTGTTTTTGGGTAACATGGGATGTAGTGTATATGATCATATCAATTCTATAATAATCAATGAATTGGATAATTTTGAGTAGCTTTTGTTTAGAAATGACATGTTGCAGGAACATTTGGATGCAACTGCATACAAATATAGGGGATCTCATATTTCTGATTTGTGCTTGATTTATGGTAATGAAAGTCAGAATGGAAGATCAAATTGTTTGGACATGAAAATGGAGGTCGACAATAATGCCCTTTGGATGGGATTGACGATAACTTGGGATATGCAATATCCAGCAAGGGAGTTTGAAATATCTTATCAGGGGAAAAATAAAATGTTTGCAACTTCTTTAGCCTCTGCACGTTCTCAAAAATTTCAGAGATCATCAAGGGAGAGTTACAAGAAGCACTTGAGGAAAGGCCATGAGTAGTCAAAACAAATGTGGGTATCAAGAAGGACAAAGACTACAATTGAATAGAATGTATTGATACAATACTTCAAATTGTTCCTGAAATAAATGAGAAACTCTTTTTGGAGGGTTTTTGAACTCTTAGAAGACGAGAGAATGGCCATGAAATTTGCAGCGAGGAAATGGTTATTGAGAAAGGTTTGACAGGATATCTATTTTGCTTGTCAAATTGGGATATAATTTAGATTTGGTTCCAGAGTTTTGTCAATGTAAATAAGATCCAATTTTAGAATAAAGATATTTTTGGAATAGAATTTCTTGCTTGATTTCATTGTTTACTTATACCCAAATCATTTTCAAGTGTTCAAGGTTTTAGTAGGAAGTCAATTTGATTTTGTTGGGAGTACCTTCAGCTGCATGGTGATGTTTACTGTCTTGCTTCATTGATGAAAAAGTAACTAAGTTTATATTAAATATTAATTATTCTCTAGGCTTCAGACTTGGATAACCCATAATCAGAAGACGAAAGGAATTGAACATTCTTTCAATTACATGTACACTGATTTACTTTTTAAGGCATCCTGTACTTTCAAATTTTTTATAAAAAAAAAAATTTAATTAATTAATTTTTTATTTTTTATTATAAAATTATGACAAAAATACATTTTTGGTTCATATATTTTGGGCTAATTTTCATTTTGGTTCTTAAATAGATTTTGCACCTACCTCAGTCCCTGAAAACGGAATATTATTTCTGTTTTAGTTCTTGCCATCAACTTACTAACATAAAAGTCCTAAGTCCTATGTGGTACACGGAGTACACTTTTGGCACAATAAATGCAAATGTGGTCATTAAAATAATATTTTAAAAAATTATGTCGCATTTAAAAATTGTCATGTGACTCATGTCAACATATAAATTAATAAAAAAAAAATTAGACAAATAATTCAAAAACTGAAATAATTCTAGATTCTCTTAAATATTAAAAAGTTGGAAGTATTTTGATTTAAACTGAAATAAGTCAAAAACAAAAAACAAATAAATTTTAGTTGAAATTTGCCCCAAATCAATAAATTTAGTTGTATTTGTAATTTGCCTTGCAAACAAGTTTTCTCTCTCTCTCTCAAATAGTTGGATGTCTCTCTCTTTCAGTTCAAGCCATTGCCATTGCCACTGCCACTGCCACTGCATTCGATAGTCGAAAACCCAAATCATAAATTGAACACAGATCACACCATTGCCACCGCCACCACCGAACGAAAACCTAGATCTAAGGCTTTCTCAGTTTAAGTTCTTGATGTGTGGTCTATTCTCTCTCTCCCTCTCTCTCTCTCTCTCTCTCTCTCTCTTTAAACCCATAGTTGAAAACCCAGATCGGTAGTAATTGCGTGGTTTGATCGGTCCAAATCTGAAAGGGAGAGAAGTACAGATGGTCACTTGGATTGGGTTTTCTTTGGGGTTTGTTGAGGATTTGTAGTTTGATGATTTTGGCTAGAATTTATAGAAGCACAGAGGTTGAGTTTAGTTGGTCTTATCGGTTAGTAACATTTTGCATTTTTAGTTTTAATTCGACGTACAAGGTGGCTTTGAAGGGTTGATTCCTTATAGGTCAAAATAATATATTATACTAGAATCAATCACAATTAAAAATAAAGGTATTATAAAAAAAGAAGTCCTACATTTACAATATTTTTCACAACACTTTCATAACAAAAATGTGAATGCGTAAAACTAGAGTAGTAGCTACATTTTTTTTTCTTCATTTTGCACTGATCATTGGCCCCTTTTTCTTTTCTTTTCTTTTTTTTTTCTTTTTTTTGGTATGATTAGACTGACTAGCCACAATTTTACCTATATAAAAAGCACCAATGCCTCTACATTAACCTTTTGGTTTCGTCAACCCATTTTGCTTTTCTTTTTTCTTTTTTTCCTTTTTTCGGCCTCTACAGTAAACTTTTGGTCTCATCAACTCATTTTGCTTCTTTTTTTTTTTTTCTTTATTTGGTAATTTCGTCCCGTCTGCCTTTTTTTTATTTTTATTTTTTTATATATAAAGTTGTTAGTTAACACAATAAATTGTCACAATATTTTCACAATTATTGATGTGTTAATTCGTTATAGGTCAAAATAAAATATCACACTAAAATCAATTACAAGTAAAATAAAGGTATTATGAAAAAAGAAGTACTACATCCACAACATTTTTCACAATACTTTCATAACAAAAGTGTGAATATGCAAAGCAAGAGTAGTAGCTACATTTTTTTTTCTTCAATTTGCACTGTTCACGGACCTTTTTTTGTTTTTTTTGGGTATATGATTAGACTATGATCAACCACAACTGAAAATAT
This sequence comes from Quercus glauca, assembly GCA_023736055.1. Lineage (NCBI taxonomy): Eukaryota > Viridiplantae > Streptophyta > Magnoliopsida > Fagales > Fagaceae > Quercus > Quercus glauca. The sequence goes on from CM043318.1 coordinate 104,424,652, forward strand.
ATCTTTTGCAAAAGTGTTGTAACGCCTATTGTTATTATCATAATATTTTCACAATTGTTGAGATCTCAGTTTTTTTATAGATAAAAGAAATGCTAAGTCCACAACATTTTTACATTAATTTCACAACAAATCATAGGTAGTAATTGGTAAGCTACTATAGATCGATAAAATTTATCAATGCTAAAAATAAAGATATTGTGAAAATATTGTGACATTTTGTTGTGTTCAGGCTTCCTTTTTGGTTTTGTCAAATTTGGTGAGCTAAAATTCACTGTTTCATACACAATTTTATTCGGTTGGTTTTTTGGTTGTTGTTCTTTTAATGCATAGTTTAAAGTAGTTGTCCCAATTAAAAACCAATAACAATTTACCACCTAGAATTTGTTGTGAAAATTTTGTGGATGTAGCATTGCTAAAAAATAAAATAATAAAATGTCATACCAAGATCCACCATAACTAAAATTAAGGTATTGATAAAATATCGTGACATTTATTGTATTCTTGACTTTTTAAATTTCCTCATTTATATTTTGTAGACAAGCATATAGTCTTTGTCGTTACTCTCTTAGTTAAACCCTAACAAAATCTTATGATTCCTAGAATATTTTATTGTGTAATATCTAAAATATCTCACTAAATTTTAAAGTCCCAAAAATTTTCTTCATGTATTTTGCATTTTATATGTTAGTTGTACTTAGAAAGTAAAAATGATGATGTATAGTATTGTATTTGGGGAAATTATTGAGTACTCCTGGAATATCATAAATGCATACCCCCCTCTTAAATCTTTAAGATTTATGATTTTATCTAATAGAAACTTCAATGACATATGTCTTTTGTTATCTTATTCTTTTTTTTATTTTTTTTCTTTCTTTAAAATTTGTTCATTAAAATTTAAGTAAGCTAAACGTCGTAATTAGACTCATAAGATGATAAAAAAAGGAAGTATGAGTAACAAAATATTCATTGCAAATGGTTGTAGGTATTTAATTTAATGAAGAGTTTCAATTATAGCCTATAACATCATTTATTGCGAAAATTTAAATATTGTGATAACTTTGTTGTCTATTGTTGGAAGATAACGACATTTATTATCATCTTTAGTAGAATTTTTTTGCGAGTAGATACTGTTTTTAGTAAATAGGTTTTAAGAAATTATCATAGTAAATTAGCATAGTAAATAGATGATCATATGTTAAATAACTGTTCTAAATTTAGGGTCCGTTTGGATACAACTTATTTTACTGAACTGAACTGAACTGAACTGAAAACACTGTAGCAAAATAATTTTTAAATGTGTAAATAGTACTGTGGGACCCATTTTTAATTTTTTTTAAATAAAATAGTCATGAACAGTGCGCGCACAGTGGTGAACGGTGCAAGCACTGTTCATGAACAGAGCGCGCACAGTGATGAACAGTGCGTGCACTGTTCATGAACAGTGCGCTTTGTCTCTAAAAGCATAAACAAGCTCCGAAAAAAAAAAAAAAAAAAAAAAAAAAAAAAAAAAAAAAAAAAAAAGAAAGCTGAAACGTAAACGCATGGAACGCAGAAGTGAATCCAAACCCAGCCTTAGTACATAATTTCTTACTACTTTAAAAAAAATTATATCTTAAATTTTCTCACTCATGGGGCAGCATATGCAAGGCACGTGCAACCCCTACTAGTTATTAAAAAATAAGGAAATGTTAAGAAGCACCTTGCACCATAAGGTACTAGTTAAAGTTTCTTTAATGTGAATCTATATAACCAAAAAAAAAATGACATAAAAAAAATGACATAAATATTTTTAAAGTTGAAAAAATAACATAAAGTTGCCAAAAATAAAAAGAAAAAAAAAGTGATTGTTAACTGTCACATTGTGGTTAACACAACCCTGTTAAAAAAACAAGAAAAAGAAATTCTATATAGGAATTAATGTCCATAAGGGTTCGTTTGGTTGGAGGGGTGGAAAAGTAGGAGCATAGAAAATGGTGAGAGGATGGAAAAGAGAAAGGAAAGAAAAAAATTGGGTAAACTACATATTTGGTCTCTATCCTTTAAATCATATTTCAATTTAGTCCCTAGCATTTCAATTGTGTCAAATTGGTTCCTAATCTTTCAATGTCATGCTAATTTAGTCTTTGCCGTTATATAGTAGATGGAAATGCCTGATGTGTCAAATGGTCTAAATAAAAAAAAAAAAATTGCCACATCATTTGCCACCTAGACTAATATGTCAGTATTTTTAATTTAATTTTATAAAATCTCAGCATAATTTTAAATTAAAAAAGAAAAAGAAAAATAGCAGTTGGTAATAATGTCACTGCATCCACAAATTGCAACATTTAATTCAATCACCTATCCGATTCTCAACCCAAAAAAAAAAACTTTAAACTTATCAGTGTGGTGTGGGACATTGGCGACATTGCTAGTTTGAAATATCATCGAGTTATTGCTAATTGCTATATGAAAATGTTGCAATTTTTGAACGATCGTAAAGATTGGAAATAAAATTAATAATTATTGCAAAAATTGTTAACTTATAAAACGTACGTAAACATTGGTTTTGGATTGTCTTTGAGCCTCATCCCGCATTCCATGATCAAAGCAAAGATCATTGGATGACTATTTGAGTATTATTATAATAATAATAATAATAATAATGGAGACAAACTCATTGCCTTTGCTCAGCTCAGGTGGAGGAGTCACAGGCACACACGGTGGTACGGTAGCAGTATCTTTAGGTAGTTGATTTTGTTCCCCATCTTTTTCGTTTTTTCCGATGAGAAATCAATTATTTACATATATAAAGCTACTTTTCGCACATGATCGTGCTCTTTCAGTGAAGAAATTTGCATCAGGTGGTGGGATCGGGCCATGGGTACAGGCCACAATACTTTATGTCAAGACTTGAAAAATATCATTGGATGCTTTATATATTGTTCTCTCTGTAGACTTTAAATGAGTAAAAGTTATAAGGACAATTTATTGGTTTAATTTTCATCTGCTATTAATGTAAATTGTACACAATTGCACGACAGTGTGTACAATATAATGTTGTAGTATAAATATGTACAATATTGTATATATTTATATAGTCTATAATCATGCAAGTTTTACATGTGTAGTAGAAAGTAAACTAATAATTTTTCAATTTATAGTTATCATGGATATGGTTTTATAAACCTCATGTACAGCTTCTATGGTTTTCGTCAAACTCATACGATGATTAAATTGTAACAATTTGAAGTCATATAGTTGTGCATATTAAACTTTAGACTTTATTTTATAAAATATTGAATCATGACGTTCATTTTATAATTATTTCCAAATGTGATTATTTATTCACTCATTTTTACAGAAAATAATAAATTATTATAAAAAGAGCTAACTATATGAATTTAAGCGTCCGTTTGGAAAAAAACTTATTTAAATTTTTGTCGAAAACGTTATAGATAAAAGTTAAAAGGTAAATAAAATAAGTAGAAGATACATGTGAGATTTACAGAAAGTAGGAAAAGAAGAAGAAGAAGAAATAAGCTGGTTTATAATCAAGACCCTAGCGCATACTAAGTCATATAATTGCCCATATTTTTTTCTCTTCCATTAAAACATTTTCTTTTTTATTTTCCTTTCTTTTATATAACTTCTGAACATTAAAAAAAATTACAAAATATGAAAAATTTTATTTTTATATTTTTTTAGTGAAGCTAGCTATTTACTATTTAATGTCCTCAATACATGGCTATTGAATTGACTATAACATACACTTTTAACTCAGAAACTTCCGTGATATAGCAATGTAAAATTAAAGCATAGGTATGATACCTAGAAAGTTTAATAAGTTACTTTTGCACCGAAAGCATGACCACATAAATTAAGAAATGTATCATCTTGTTTGCATCTAGACCCTTTCTCAGTAGATAGGTTTTCAAATATCAACTTATTAAATAAATAAATAAACACTTTAAATGGGTTGAAGAATTAAAGTGTATGCACTATTTTTGGGATTAAAAAATTTTTATTTCTATATGGATATTATATTTAATATTAAGTAGATTGAAATGGGTTGTGTGACTTGTGTCACATTTACGTCAACCCAATATAACCCGTTTATTAAGCATATTAGGTGGGTTGAGTCAAGTCAACCCGACTTATTAACAGGCCGTGTTAGGGTTAAAAGATCATGACATAATTATTAAATGGATTAGGTTCAGGTTGAATCATTTAGTCAAGTACTCCTACCTCGATACAACACGAACCCGACACGGTAACCCAAATTCTTGAATTGACACTTCTATTAATAATCACCGGTAAAAATATGTCATTTAAAATTATAGTGAAAATATGGTAGAAACATCATTTTTTGTTCTTGGTGCCGTAAAGTTAAGAGTTTATTTTTCAAAGAGAAGAGACACTACAAAGAAAACAAAGGCAACACCAATCTAATCCCCTTATTTACGCTTTTTTGGATTGGATGCTTTACTCTTTTTTTTTTTTTTTTTTTTTTTTTTTTTTTTTTTTTTTTTTTTTATATTATCATCTAAAGGCTCTAATCTAATCATCCAGGACCACCACTAATACGAGAACAAAACGTTAAAATATTGTTTCATGTTCGGAAGACTATAAAAAATTCTTTAAGTTTCAGTCTTCCACTAACTTTAACAAAGTCGCTGAAACTTTAACATGATTTAAAGTTAGTGGAACAGCTGTATAAGATTGCGTGGAAGAGGGACATTTACGTCTTTCACATAGCTTGATTGACCACAATGACTCCGGTATGTTCGTTGAAAGTTCAAATAGTTATTTTGGGCTTTACTCAGAAACTTTTTTTTTTTTTTTTTGGTAAACTAGATAATATATTATTATTATTATTATTTTTGAGAAGCAAATAGATAATATATTAAAACAAACTAAGTGGTGGCCACCACCATATTACAAACACGATCTTGGGTTAAACCCAACTTGTCCGATTGCAAAAGCTTTATTTAGAAACTTCCATGATATTGCAATTAATGTAAAATGCGTGTCATTTTTTGAAAGCAAGACTACAATAAAGTCTAGCCCCTTGCACCCATTCACTCACCCTTGTCTTGTCCACTTTCCTCACTTTATATTGACACTGCTTTCACAGCTTTCCTTCTCCTCTTCCTTTCAACTTTTTTCTTCTTTTTGCTCGTAAATCCCAATGGCCTCATCTCACCAACTCAAGAACTTTGATGTTTTCTTGAGCTTCCGAGGTGAAGATACTCGCCGTGGTTTTGTAAGCCATTTACATAAGGCTCTAACTCAACAAGGTATTCAAACCTTTATTGATGATAATCTCCCTCAGGGAGAAAACATTTCTGAAGAGCTTCTCAAAGTCATTGAAAACTCAAGCACATCAATAATTGTATTTTCTAAAAATTATGCATCCTCTAGTTGGTGTTTGGATGAACTTGCTAAGATTATTGAGTGTACCAAAAAAGTGCTACCAATTTTCTATCAAGTGGATCCATCTGAAGTTCGTAAGCAAAGAGGGGATTTTGGAAGAGTGCTGACTAAGCTAGAAAAAAAAATTAAAGATAAGACGAAGGTACAAAGGTGGAGGGACGCTTTAAGTAAAGCAGCCAATATTTCTGGCTGGGACGACAAAAACAGGTATTTGTATTCTACTATGTACTCCTGTTTGTTGATCTTCAGGAATTTTAATGGTTTTGTGATGTCCATTAAATTTTATTGTTAATTAAACAACAACTAGAATTAATTGTTAGCTTTTATTTTCTCTTTAAATTTTATTAAATTATGAAAGTAATATTTTCTTGTCATATCTTTTATACAATGCTTTTAAATTTTTTTTTTTTTTTTTTTTTTTGGAGAAGAATCATTTATACTAAGCTAGTTAGCTATAGATTAAAGATGGAAATAAAAGAACTTAATATTAGATTACTTACCATTATTAATTAGGAATTTAACCCCTCATAATATTTGGAAAAATTTTAAAGAAAAAAACTTAATTCATTTTTTCTAAGCATGTAGTGAGATCCAATAAGATTATGTTGTCATCTAAGTGGACTTTTAATGCCACTTCATCCCTAAAGCTAATTGCTACCCACAAAAATGAATTAAATAAAAATTTTCAATCTGAGTCACATGTCGCTTACTTCATCTAACAACACTTCAACTATGATGTAAAACTTAAACAACTTGCATTCAGTTTATCTTATTTATTTTTCATAGTCCAACTCGTTACATGTGTTAATTAAATGCTCTGTGAATGACAGTTGCACTGAATCTGAACTTGTCCAAAAAATTGTTGAAGAGATCTTAAATTCTGAATTCATTCAGATGCCATCAAATATTGCTTCAATGCAGCTGGTTGGAATAAATTCTCGCATAAAGGTGGTAACAAAACTTTTAGATATTGAATCAAATGATGTTCGCATGGTAGGGATCACTGGCCTTGGTGGAATAGGCAAAACTACAATTGCGAAAGCTATTTATAATAGTTTTTCAAATCATTTCAAAGCAAAAAGTTTTTTAGAGAATGTTAGAGAGTGGTCAAAGACAGATCAAGGCAAAATCCATTTACAAGAGACACTTCTTAAGGGTATCTCAGAGGATAAGAATTTGAGGGTGAGTACTTTATATGAAGGAACCACAAGGATAGATAAAATTCTTCGCTTAAAAAAGGTTCTTATCATTCTTGATGACGTGGATAATGCCGACCAAATAGAAACATTGCTCGGACAATGTGAAGGCTTTGCTTTTCAAAGTAGGATCATTCTGACAACAAGAAATAAAAGATTGCTAGCTAATTATCGAAATGGGCTTTCAACCTATGACTATGAGGTTGAGGGATTAGATGAAGATGAAGCTATTGAACTCTTTCGTAAGCATGCCTTCCCAAGTAACGAAGTCCCTAAAGATTATTTGGAACTTGAGAAACAAGCTATAAGATATGCCAAAGGCCTTCCTCTAGCTCTAAAAGTAATGGGCCGTGATTTGTGTGAGAAAAATATACATGAATGGGATGATGCATTAGACTATTATAAAACAAATCCTCTTGAAGATATTCAAAATATACTAAAAAGAAGTTATGAAGGATTAACTGAAAATGAAAAGAATATTTTCCTTGATATTGCATGTTTCTTCAAGGGATATGACATGAGTTATAATATGATTAAGGTTGCATTGAAAGCTTGTGGTTTAAACCCAATATATGGTATTCGAAATCTTATTGATAAGTGTCTCTTGACTATTGATAAGTGTCCCTTGACTATTTGTCAATATAATTATAATTTGTCGATGCATGACTTATTACAACAAATGGGTATGGACATTGTTCGACAAGAAGCACCACAAAAGCCTGGGGAACGTAGCAGACTATGGTGTTATAAGGAAGCTCTTGATGTAGTAACTGAAGATATGGTATGTATTTTATTTATTTATTTTGAATATTATTTTTGTTTAAAGTTTATTAACTATTATATGTTTTGGTGATTCACTTACCCTATTGTTCAACTAGGGTTCAGATAAAATTCGAAGCATGATATTGTGGTCACCTAAATCAGAACTAGAAGAGGTGCAATTAAAGGCACAATTTTGTAAGATGAAAAATCTTAAATTGCTTTTGATTCGTAATGTACGTTGTTGCAATGGACCCCTCGAATGTCTTCCCAATGGATTAAGCTTGCTTGATTGGCGTGATTATCCATTTTCTTCGTGGCCACCAAATTTTTTTCCTAAAAACCTGGTTGTGCTCAACATGCCTTTTATCCTATTAAAGGAACAAGTACTCAAGCAGGTATGATCATTAGCATTTATAAATTATTATTTTTTCAAAGTTTTTAATTTTTAATTTATTCATATATACTTCTTTAAAGCTTAAACCATGTTCTAACTTTCAAAATTTTTTCTACAGATTTTTGTATCCGTGACATATGTGGACTTCAGTGGGTGCGAACTGATTACGAAAATACCTGACTTATCAATGACCCCAAACATAACAAACTTGATACTTAAGTGGTGTTCAAATTTAGTTGAGATTGATGACTCTGTGGGGCGTCTAGATAAGCTTGAAGTGTGGGACCTTCACCATTGTACAAAACTTGAAACTCTTCCGAACTGTCTCACGATGAAATCTCTTACAAATTTTAATCTGGAAGGATGCTACAAGCTTAAGAAGTTCCCAAATATCTTGCACGAAATGAAAGGTGTTAAATATTTAACTCTTCCGGGGACCTGTCCTAATGAATTGCCTCCGTCATTGACAAATTTTATTGGGCTTAAGGGCTTAATTGTAGGATTATCTGATACAGGAGAGGCACATCTATCGGGTATCATCTATAATTTACAACATATAGAGTGGCTTACTTTTGGTGGCAATTTCATATTTCCAAAGAATGTGGAGATTGATAGACAGCCAATGTGCAACTCTCATGGTTGCTCTTCCAAATGTGTTTTTCCAATGTTGGAAGGACTACGTTTTTTGGGCAATAAAATTTGCTCAGAAATAGAATTTATTTTGAATTATTGTTGCCCCCTCACATTGAAGGTGTTAGAAATCCACAAAAGCAAAGTTGTCACCCTCCCAAAAAGCATGAGCAGATGTGAGAGATTACATACGCTTTTTATTGAAGGTTACGATGAGTTGCGGGAAATCCTAAGGCTTCTGCATAGTATAAGACTTTTAGCAGTGGAAGATTGCTGCTCGCTAGATTTACAATCATTCTTTCAGGTATATCTGTCTCTTAAAGATATTAAGAAACTATTTGTGTTACCTTCACAAAATACTACATGATTGAATTTGCTAATTGCATGCAGCTGCTTCGAGAAATCATAGGGCTTCCACCAAATCTACCACCATGTTTAGGTGTAACAAGCCACATGTTAATGTTTCCACACTCATCTACAAAATTTCTTGAGAGTGAAACCGTCCTTTGTGAATATCGTTTTGATGTAACAGGAGATGAGAATGATATTCCAAATTGGTTCAACCATCAACTGGATGGAGATTTAATATCATTCTCGATTGGTCCCGAATTTCCAACAATTGCTCTCTGCGTTGCTTTTGAAATACAAGATTCTTCTTGTGATTTTGATTATTATGTCTTCGTTTCCATCAATGGTAGTGAACGAACGTTTGAAAGAACATCCAATTACGTGGAGAGCTCATTACGAAAGTTTGGACATCTGTGTATTTCCTGTAGACCTCAGAGCTCATTACAGGAACTATTTCAGGATGAACAAAGAAACAAAGAAAACAGAGAAAAATAGATTTAGAGAAAAGAGGCCAAAAGAGAGTTCTAGAATTCTATATTTCTGTAATGTAATCCCCACAATACATCACTGAGCTGTGCTAAGTATATATACATAATCAAAGAGAGAAAGAAAGAAAGCGTAAATCATGGAGGTTGTTATAACAGATTAACCACCTCTAACAATTATTATAACTGCATTTAAGCCTAAAATATCTGACTTAACCAAACGACAGTGTTTTGAGTTTTAGTGATACGGTGCGTTGGCTTCTTCTCACTATGACACCGTTTTCATCTTGCCTTTTGCAAGTCTGAGAGCATCTGAAGGTTCTTCATCTTCATCACCAGATATAACTTCATCCTCTGCTTTCTTATGCTCTTCATCCCCCCTCAAGCTCATGGGGAATTGCCACATGAGTTTGGAAGTCAGCCACTGAAAACGTGGAGAAGCCAGACCCTTAGTCAGAATATCGGCCAATTGATCTTGAGAGGCAACAAATTTAACCAAAAGATCATGCCTCAAAACTCTCTCACGAACAAAATGGAAGTCCACTTCTATATGCTTCGTACGAGCGTGAAAAACCGGATTAGAAGCAATAGCAAGGGCAGATACGTTATCACACCACAAGACAGGAGGATCAAACAGAAAAACACCAAAATCCTTAAGAAGCATTCTAATCCAACAGAGTTCAGCAGCACAAGAAGCTAGAGCTCTATATTCTGCCTCAGTGGAAGAACGAGAAACGGTAGATTGCTTCTTGGCAGACCAGGTGATTGGAGAATTACCAAGAAACACTAAAATACCAGATATGGACTTTCGATCCATAGGATCACCGGCCCAGTCTGCATCACTGTAGGCAAAAAGGGCTAATGGACCAGGTGTAAAGGCCAAACCTTGATGAATTGAACCTTGTAAATACCTCAAAATTCTCTTAGCTGCCTGAAGATGATTAGAAGTAGGACTACTCATGAATTGACAAGCTTGTTGGACTGCAAAGGATATGTCAGGTCTAGTGAAAGTCAGATACTGTAAAGCACCCACCATACTTCTATAAATGGTAGGATCTTGCAACAAAGGACTATCATTGGCTAGGAGATGAGCATTGGGAGAGCAGGGAGTCTTGCAAGGCTTGCAGCCAGACATGGAAAACTTATTCAGCAAATCCAAAGTATACTTAGTCTGATGAACAAAGAGACCACTATGTGTATAGTCTATTTGAAGCCCCAAGAAATAATGCAATCTGCCTAAGTCCTTAAGATCAAAATCAGTACCCAAAACAGCAAGAAGAGATGTAATAAAGGTAGCATGATTGCCAGTGACTATGATATCATCCACATAAAGTAAGAGAAAGACCAAATGAGAATCATGATTATAAATGAACAAATTCCCATCAGCACTAGAGGCAACAAAACCAAGATGAAGTAACTGAGAGCTAAACCTCTCAAACCAGGCCCTTGGAGCCTGTTTCAGTCCATACAAAGCCTTATGTAAAAGACAAACATGATTAGGATAGAACTTATCCTCATAGCCTTGTGGTTGAGCCATATAAACTTCCTCCTTGAGAATACCATGAAGGAAGGCATTGCTTACATCCAACTGCCTGAGAGACCAACCATAGTTCACAGCAAGAGCCAACAACAATCTGACAGTGGTAGGTTTGACCACAGGGCTAAAGGTTTCCTCATAATCCAACCCATATTGCTGAAGGTACCCCCTAGCCACTAGCCTGGCCTTGTATCTGGCAATAGAACCATCACTGTGCTTTTTAAGTTTATAAACCCACTTACAAGTGACAATATTCTTGTCTGCAGGAGGTGGTACAAGGGACCAAGTCTGCTGTTTCAGTAATGAGTTAAACTCAGAGTCCATAGCAGCCTTCCATTGAGGGTGCTTAACAGCCACGGCAAAGGATGAAGGCTCCTGGAAGGTGTAATCAGTACCCACCTTAAGAACCTTAGGCTTGTGGATACCTAGTTTTGACCTTGTAACCATGGGATGATGATTAACAGGAATAGAAGAGGATGACTCAGCTGAGATAGACAAAGGTAAAGCAGGAACAGAAGAAGGACTAGAAGAGGAATAGCTGACAAAGGTAGGGATAGCAGGCACAACCAAATGTCCTAAGAGCTGACAAAGGTGGAGATACAGAATTGACCATCTCCCAAGGAGAAATAAACCCAAGAGCAGATGATGGCAGCCTATTAATGAGAAAGGATGCAGTAGAAAAAGCATAGGACCAAAAATTTAGAGGTAAGTGAGACTGATACAATAAAGCTAAACCAGTCTCCACAATATGCCTATGTTTCCTTTCTGAGACACCATTTTGTTGAGGAACATAAGGACATGAAGTTTGATGAACAATACCATTATCAGAACAGAATTGTTGAAATTGAGAATTAAGGTATTCCTTGCCATTATCAGACCTAAGAATCTTAATTTTAGCAGAATATTGAGTCTCAACCAAATTCTTAAAGTGCTTAAACACAGCAAACAACTCAGATTTCTGTTTAAGTAAAAAGAACCAGGTATATCTAGTGTAATCATCAATGAATACCACATAGTAAGAGTAACCAAATAAAGAGGAAATGGGAGCAGGGCCCCAAACATCAGAGTGCACAATTTGAAGCATAGAAGTGGATTGAATAGCATGTTTATTCAAAGGAAATCTGTGCATCTTTGCACTAATACAAGATGTACAAGAGGAGCAGCATTCATCAATTTTATTGAAAGTAAAAGCAAGATTTACAGGTTGAATGGCAGAATGGAGAAGTTTTGCACTAGGATGTCCAAGCCTTTTGTGCCAAAGTGAAATTTGAGTAGAAGTAGCTGAAGACAAAGCAGATGAAGTAGAATGAACTTGAGAAGGAGTGGAAGCAATGGATGAATTGGAGGACAGGGATGATGATGCAGGAATAGGATAGACACCATCTTTACTCAATCCTTCGTAAAGGATCTTCCCTGAAATTAAATCCTGGATAGAGAATCTATAAGCATCAAAATAGCAGAATGCATTGTTTTGTAAACAAAGCTTATGGACAGACAAAAGATTGGAAGAAAGGTCAGGAACCCTAAGTATACCATCAAGCTTAAAGGTATGAGAATGAGTAGACAACTCACCATTGCCAATATGAGTAACAGGCAGCTCTTGGCCATTTCCAACAGTCACAGTTTCAGTACCTAAAGTAGGTTGTTGTTGCAAGGAAAGATGAGCAAGATCAGGTGTCACATGATCAGAACAACCAGTATCTGTAAGCCAACCATTAGCTCCATGAACCTGAGCAGAATTAGCCACCATTGCAGCAAGCCTTGATGGAGCATGCTTGCCTTGAAAGGAAAAATCCATCCGGTGATAACAATCAAGAGCTCCATGTCCATTCTTTCCACAAATTTGACACTGTGGTCTCTGATTCTGACCCTGAAAACTTTGCTGAAACCCTGGAGGTCTTGCTTGACTAGATTGAGGTTGATTGAACTGAGGAGGAGTGTGATTAAAAGGACCATTTGAAGAACCACCACTGAAATTTCCTCTACCTCCACCTCCACGGCCTCTTTGATTATTGTATCTGCCTCTACCTCTATGAAACCCTTGAGATTGATAATTTGCAGCCATAGCCATGGAATTAGTATCAATTAGACCAGACCTCTTCTTGATGGCCCTCTCTTCAGCATTAAGAAGAATATTAAGATCTTCAACTGAAATAACATCACTACGAGTTCTTATAGCAGAACTAAATGAAGCATACTCTGATGGCAGACCATCAAGAGCAACGTGCAGCAAATCTTCATCATCAAGAACAACTGATATAGCAGCAAGTCTGTCACGAATTTGCTTGATTTTCTGGAAATACACATCAATGGAGTCTGATCCTTTCTTCACTGCATTCAATTCGTTTCTAAGGCTCATCACACTAGACCTAGAAACTGAAGCAAATCGTTTTTCCAGAACCTTCCAAACACCCCTACCAGATTTTTGCCCTACAGTGAGAGCAAGAACTGAAGGAGAAAGTGTGGAGTTGAGAAATGTAAACAAGGCTTGTTCTTGATTCTTCCAAGTGAGAAATGCAGGATTGATTTCAGTTGTAAAATTACCTGAGGAATCCTTCAAGAACTGATCCGGAGCTACAATAGTTTCATCAATAGCATCAATCATAGAGTAAGTCTCCAAGATTACCTCTATTTGGTGTTTCCAAACAATAAAGTTTGAGAAATCTAGTTTAACAGTCACCATGGATGACATGTTTGACAGTAGTAACAGTGAGGGATTGATGTGAGTAATGGGATTAACCATTGTAGGTACTGTGGTTGAAGTGGAAGATGAGGTTGAAGATGAATTTGTAGTTACAGACGCCATGGAAGCTAGATCTCTGATACCATGAACAAAGAAACAAAGAAAACAGAGAGAAATAGATTGAGAGAAAAGAGGCCAAAAGAGAGTTCTAGAATTCTATATTTCTGTAATGTAATCCCCACAATACATCACTGAGCTGTGCTAAGTATATATACATAATCAAAGAGAGAAAGAAAGAAAGCGTAAATCATGGAGGTTGTTATAACAGATTAACCACCTCTAACAATTATTATAACTGCATTTAAGCCTAAAATATCTGACTTAACCAAACGACAGTGTTTTGAGTTTTAGTGATACGGTGCGTTGGCTTCTTCTCACTACGACACCGTTTTCATCTTGCCTTTTGCAAGTCTGAGAGCATCTGAAGGTTCTTCATCTTCATCACCAGATATAACTTCATCCTCTGCTTTCTTATGCTCTTCACAGGACTTGAAACTAAGTGATCGGAATCATGTTGAGATCCTCTGTGAAACTTTCCCAAAATCAATTGCCGTTAAAAGGATAGGAGTCCATGTAGAATGCAATTGCCCTCCTCCTCCTCAAAATCCCAGAATCTTTCAAGACATTAATAGGCACCATTCTTTGCAATCAGGTTCGGGACTTCCAATGGATACAGAAAATGGATCAGACTTAGGTTTGGCATTTGACTCATCCAATGTTGATGGGTTTGATTTGGGCTCATCTTCAGTGGCCCAGCCCCAAGTAAAAAGAAAGAGTAAAAAAAGAAAAAGAAAAGTAAGGCCACGTTTTGGAACGTTGTTTAAACAACAATTTCCTTTGTTTAAAAAAAGAAAAAGAAAAGTCTGATTTGTTTAAACAACTCAACTTCAAACTCAGATCAGATCGAATCCAAATCCAATGGCTATCACTTTCTCAGATCTCCACACCGAATCAAGCCTCCAATCTCTCGACGAGTTTCTTTCAGGAAAATCCTATGTTTTCGGAGACAATCTCACCAAGGATGACATCAAGGTATACGCTGCCGTTTTGGTGACTATTTCCCCAATGTTTGCAAGTGATACGACGCCGTTTCTTCCCAACTCGTTGCAAGGTTTGCTTTCGCGCACACTCTCTCTCTCTTTTATTTATTGCAAATTAAAATGTGTTTTAATTAATTTTTGGTATTTGTTAATTGTCAATTGTTGTTGTTGTTGTTGTTAGCTTCCCTGGAAAAGCTGTTGGAGTGAGAGTAGGTGGCAAAGGTGTTTCATTTTCTGTATTGCTATCCTAAAATCTGATGTTATAGAACTGATAATTGTGCTTATTTCTGTATTACTCAGCTTGTCAAGCATCGTGAGCGCAACAACAGGTTAAGTTTATTATCACTCTTAGTAAGGCTTGCTGTTGCTTCTTTTATTGGTTTGTCATTGCTGAACTATGATTTGTTTTTATTTTTTTATTTTTGGTTATCAGTATTATCTCACAAAATGTTCTGTTTTAATACATTTGGTAATATGCTATTCTGTATTTTTCTCAATCAACTTTCAACTTGATGTTATTCTTTTCTTGGCTGCCAAATAGAGGCGAAGATTATTATCTGATTTTACAATTTTGTAGGGAATGATTCCTTAGTATTGTTGGAATAGACATTTTTTAAGTCTTTGACTTCTTTTTTATTATGGTTTGGACTTTGGACTATGGCTGCATTTTTTTTCCTAATGTTTTTAAATTCTCTAATAATATCTTGGACTCCCACTCATTGAATTTTGGTGTGTGTGTGTGTTTGTAAAAGCTGCTTATGAAAATCCAGGTATTAGCAAGTTGATCAAGATGTTGGTTTCATGTAATGGTGTCTGTAAGATTTTCTTTTCACAAGCCTATAACAGACTGACAGAGGTTTATATTTACTTTGATTTAGAATTTTTCTGAAGTTGAAAAATCTTAAAGAACTCTAAAAATTTTCAAATTAAGATCTTTTGAACGAACATACCATAATAGAACTTTCCCAATTTTCAAAGATATATTTCTTATGTAAAGAAATGGCAACCACGATGAAAGGCAAAATTACCAAACTCTGGACATTGAAGACTATGAGCTGGGACTCTCTCTCTCAATACCACCTACAGGTAGAAAAGATTGGTACAATCAATTCATGACTTCCCAGAACTAGATTTTCTTTCAAGTGTACAATTTTGTTTTCAACACCGTTACAGTTTATATTATTTTCTATTATGCTCACTTGCTGTACAATGTGTTCTATTATAGGCATTTAAATGATCTTCTGACTCAACTTTTTATATAAAAGTCTTTTTTTTTGTTCTTGTATCATGTGTTCTTGTATTTACATGATAAATATAGTCACACAAGTTATTCCTTTAAAGGGTAAAAATATTAGCAATTCAGCCCTGGTGAACCATCATTCCTAGAAGTTGACTTCCAATCAAATATTTAAATTTGTGTGCAATGATGCTTCTATCTATTGAGAAACCTTATGCATGAATTGGTATTTTGCCAGTTGAACATGTTTTTAGTACATTTCTGCTTAATTTGTTTGCCTTAAAACTCATGGCTACACCTGTTTTTTATTTATTTATTTATTTTTCCTTCAAATGTTGCAGTCTAAGAACTTACAATTTTTTTTTAGCGTGCAAATTCTTCATTTTATAGGCATTTACATGATCTTTTCACTCTGTACCATCAATGTAAAAGTCTTTATTTGTCTTTGCAGGCTGAGGACTTGGTATAAGTTTTTTAAGGTCTATTGGACAATTTAATTGACTTGATCCATTCAAAGAAGATATCAAAAGAAAATAGAAAGAACATTTTTGCAGTTGGTGATTCTTCTTCTTCTTTCCAATCAATATTTATAATTGTACTTGTTGATTTGATTTTTGAGAAATTCAAAACTTTTCAATTTAGCACGTGTATCTGGAATCTAAATTACATACCAGAAGATATTTATTGTTTATCTAAGTATTATACGTATGATTCTAAATCATAATATTCATTTGAGGGGCATCAAATTATATTAGGTTCTCTATCTCATACACACCAGTTTATGTATCAACCATGAACCATCCTATTTTATTACACTAAAAAAGATAGATTCTTGATGAGAAATAGTATATTTGTAAGCCCAATTACAACAAAGGACAAAGAAGCAAATGTACCCCATTTTTATTTACTTATTTTTTAATATTATTAGTCATTTTTTCCAACATAAAGAAAAGCAGCATTTTCTAAAGATCAAGCAGGGCAGAAAAATTATAAATTACATTGAAAGCTTGGAGTGCAATATAAAAGTCTGGAGGTCATCCAAGAAAATGTGCTTCTCAACAAAGGATGACATTTAGTGATAGTATTGAACATATCTGAAAATAGGAAACATCAATCACATAATCTTGCAAGATTTGGAATCCCATGACTTGAACTTGATTAAGAATTCAATACTTTCCATGTGTCAGATCAAAAACAGGAAACACCAATCACATGGTAGCCAATAATATGTGGTTCTTGGGAAGAGTGATGCAGTGATGCTTGAGATACATGCATGTTGTTTTGGGTTTGGATTCTGGATGTCCTAATTCATTTTTGGTTTATGCGTAGGGGCATGACATTTTGTAATTTTCTTTGTATTTGTTTCAGATTTGGCTGGTCAAAATGGACTTAAGCTTGTATCTCCACTATGACATTCTCAAATCTGGTAAACACATTTTCAACTGGCCTTTTCAGCATTATAGATGGTTAAGTAAGGGGGATCCTACAGCCCTTCTCTTATGTTTCTTTTTTGTTATGAAGATGCTGAAAAGGATGATTGCAAGAGCAGCAAGAGGCATTCTTATTGTGTTTCAGGTGGGAAAGGAAATTGAGATTTCAAACTTCATTATAGATGATCCCTGCATCATCTTCGATTGGAAATTTAACTGAGCTTGGTTATCTTAGTTTTCTACTTCTTTGCATTGAGACACTTCTGCATTAAAAATGAATATGGGTTCAAGTGAATTGGTTTGAGCGGAAGATGAATTGGCAGCTTTGTAGGCTGTAAGGTAGGTTCTCTTCCCATGCGAAATTAACTTTGTTAATTGCTACAAGGATCTCTATTTTGGGCTGCTTGGAATTTGATGATTGAACAAATATGGACATTAAATTCTATCAATATATATATATATATATATATATATATGTATATATATGGACATTAAATTGAAGTGCATTTAACTACTTATTTTCTTTCTTTCTTTAGTATGCTGATATAGATGGTTTATATGTATGATAAATTGAAGTGCATTTTCCATTTTTGTGTTTGATTTCGTTCTAAGTATTAGATCAAATATTTGCAAAATTGTAGAAGAAAAGACGTTATTTTGTCTAATATATTTTCTTGTCCTGCCCTAATTTAGGCTTTGTGGAAGGGGCTGCCCTTTCTCAGATCCCAGTTTTTTCCATCCTGAATAATTCCCTTTTCAACTTTCTTGTTACAAAGCTTTAATTATTGTTTTTTGCAAAATGCATTTGTAATCATGTTAGCACGTCAGTGATATAGAAGGTGGAGGAGCCCTATCTATGATCTATTTGTAATCATGCATTAAGACAAGTTAACACTTAACATGTAGTTGTATCTGCTTCTATTTGAAGTTGAAATAAATCTTATTCTTTTGCACTAGCTATGTGATATGCTCTTCTCTCGTATTTCTTGTAGTTCAATAGGCTAGACATGATCTTCATTAAGGGACCCTTTTGTATGCTAATTACCTTTGATTATGTACCTTTGATTATTTGTGTGTTTTATATAGTTCTCAATATAATGGTGTTTAAAAAAACTTAGAGTCAGATTTCAATTCAATTCAGGCAAGGATTATACGGAAATGACTTACCATAAAATAAAATAAAAATTTTTAAAAAATGACCTATAAGATCATGAAGATATTGTCAGAGTTGTGTACAATATTCTTGTACTTTTGTTATTCAGGTATCACTTAGAATGAAAGACATCTGTGACATTGTGTACACAAATATGGGCAATTATATCATTTGTTTGTTAATAGATGCAGGGCGGCTCACCAAATTTGGGGGTCCTAGGCAAATGCTTTAAATGAGGCCTTTTATTATATTTAATTATAAATTCATATTTTTTTTCAATTAAAATATATTTTTCTTGCTTTTTGAGAGGCAAAATTACTAATTAAATTTTTGCATTCAAGTTCTGCTAACATTTTCTTTTCAATTGATAATATGGCTAATGCACTTAATCTTTCTTGTGACATAGTTGATCTTAACTAGAATTTTATTAATTTTAATTTTGAAAAACTTCTTTCTTGTGTAGTAGAAACCTTTTTTTTTAGCAAAGTGTGTAGGACTCAACTTGATTGGATCCACTAAGACCAGCCCACTAGCAAAATGTGTAGGACTCAACTTGATCCACTAAGACTAAGACCAGCCCACTATCCCTCCATGGCTCCATCCCACTAAATCTGATTTCTTAAAAGAAAATTAAAAAAAAAAAGTGTAAGACTAGGATCACTGGATCAATACTTTAAAAAATGTGTAGGACTAGGATCGCTAGATCAATACTTTAACTTCCATACCACTAAATCTGATTCCTTAATTCTTAAAAAAAAAAAAAAAAAAAAAAAAACGTGTAAGACTAGAATCAATACTTTAAGTGGGTCCATTCGGATCATTCCATAGCCGTCTAGAGAAATCTAAAGAAATCAAAATTTAAGAGAACAAACAAAAAAGAGTAAAAAGTACAACTAAACTAAAGTTCAGCCAAAAAGAAGGACAAAAACCGAGCAGGAAACCATGAAGAAGACAAAAGAGGCAAAGGAAGAAAAAACAGAAAACAAACCTGAAATGAAGATCTGTGAACACATCAAGTCTATTGCCAACACCAATTGATGAGTAAGCCAACTAAAAAGATGTTTTTTTTTAAGAATCAAGATGGAGAGAGTGAGTGTTTTTTTTCTTCTTTCTTTTTTCTGCCTTTTCTTATTTGCCTCTTCTTTCTTTTTTCTGCCTTTTGTAATCTTTTCTTCTGCATTTTATTACTTGTATATTGAGAAAATCAGTCTCTCTTTCTCTCCCTCTTTACATTTCAAGTAATAAACATGAGTTTTCTTAATGAAATGTGGTACAAATGTTTGATCTAGAGGATATTTGGATGTGGTGATTTTTTTTTTTTTTTCTGAGAAAGCTAAGGATTTGGTGATGTGATTAGATTTCATGTCATTTCAACCTTTTTGCTTTGTGAGAAATGGGCCTTACTTTCTTTTTCTTTTTTTCTTTTTTTCAAATGAGAAAGCAATATTATATAATATATTATTACTATTGGGGGCCCTCTTACAGGTGGGGGCCTTAGGCGGTGGCCTAAATGGCCTATAGGTTCAGCCGGCACTGAATAGATGGTATATATGCAAAGATATCTAATATGAATATAATAAAACAGAAACATCTTGTGAGGCTCTGCCATGTTTTTTAACTGTTTGTGAAATTTAAGATTTATAAGATAAATTGTATGGTTGAAGAGGAGGGTGGTCGGTCAAGACAGGGGAGGAGAAAGTAGAGTAAAGCCACAAAGTTCAAGTCATTACACTGACTTGTATATATTGGTGTGGTTTTGTTAGGTGAAGAGAATGATCAATCCTTTGCCAATAATGAGCTTGATGAAAGAGTATACAGGCATTATGGGTCTCCCTAATTAGAATGGCTTTTCTTGGGATGTAATTTGCAAAACAGTGGCACTGTGGCAGCTGATGTTTAGCTTTGGGAAGCTTAAGGGTGTCTTTTTCTTATGGACAGCTAGTAAATGTATAAGCCATTGTTGTTTGGCTGAAGTCTTTTTCATAAGATCAGAGGGGACTTCCCAGTTTTGTTCTTGATGGTGTTTTGATTTAGTTCAATAGAAGTTGTTTTGTTGGTCAATTTTAATGGGTGGTTCTTGCTGTTTTTGTATTGAATTCAAATTTTTTCAACTGGTGGTAGAGGAGGGGGGACGGTATTTTTCCTTAAGGATTTTTTAGAGGAGTAGGTTCTTCATGAAGTCAGTCTTCATTGGTAAGAATGTGGCTCACTGGCTGATGAAGAGTATAGAACAGATTGTTGTAGGGTTTAGTTCGAAGTATTTTTATTTGTTTAGGGATGGTGATGTAGCTTATACCCTCTAATAGCATTCCAACTCTTTTGGGTTGTTCCTACTTCTGACTGAACTTAAAGTTGGAGGGTCTAGGAGGTCCATTATCATTCCAATAGGTAGAGCAATGAATGGATGGAGGGTTTTTGGGTTAGAGCTAAGGAAGTTGTTAGAACCTAATAACTATGTGAATGGTGGGTCTAGGCAGTTGAAATTTGTGGCTTAGTCTCATAAGGATACCTCAGGGGTTCAACCCTTTAAATATTATGCCAATACGATGTGTGGGCATCAAGTGCAGGTCAGGCAGGGGCGGCGCCACGTACAGGCCATGGTGTTCCCAGGAACACCCTGCCCTGAAAAAAATTAAAAAAAAAAATTTATATTTAATCCATACTAGGAATACCCTCAATCAAAAAATTAGGAACACCCTCAATCAAAAAATTAAGAACACCCTCAAATTAAAAAAAAAAAAATTTATCTGTTCTACTTTCAAGCAAAAAAAAAAAAAAAAAACCCAAAAAAAATTTTTGAACAAAAAAAAAAAATAAAAAAAAAAAAATTGTATCAGAGCCAAGCCCACTGCCCACGGCAAGCCAAGCCCACTACCCACAGCAAGCCCAACATAATCCGGAGGTAGCAAACCCATCACCCATGGATTCTCACCCAAAAAAAAAAAAAGAGAAAGTACAGAGCAGATCAGAAATCAATCCACGGTCACTTCGTTGGCAGAGTAAACCAAACCCCAATACAATCCAGCAAAATCAAACCGATCCCCATTACCCAATACTGCAATACAAAGTGTTTATCAACAAAAAAAAAAAAAAAAAAAAAAACCAATACAGAGAGCAAAGTCAGCAAACCAAACCCAATACAAAGCAAAATCAAACCAAACCCCACGGTGAGACGGTCACGTCGCTTGCTCCGTCGCAGATCGCAGGCCGCGCAACTCGCTCCGTCGCAGATCGCAGGTCGCACAGCTCGCACCGTCGCAGATCGCTCGCCCCTTGTCGCTATCGCTCGCTCTCGGCTCGCCCCTCCCTCATCGTTGCTCGTCGCTTGGCCGTCATCGCAGATCGTAGATCGGTCTCGGCTGCTCCGGTGCTCGGCTTCAAGGAATCAAGGTATTTCTCTCTCTGACTTTCTCTCAGTCTCCTCTCTCTCTCTCTCTCACACTGAGATGAAAAAAAAAGAAAATGCAAGTCTAATCTCTCTCTCTCTCTCTTTATTTAAGTTTAACTCAGTATCTCTCTCTTTCTCTCATTGGCTGCCGAATCTTTACTCTCTTTTCTCTTTCTTTTTTTTTTTTTTTTTTTTTTTTTTTTGGAGAACCAATCTTTACTCTTTACAGCTTTACTTTATAAATTTATTTTGCTTTTTGCCTGTTTGTTTGGCTTTGTCTTATCCGATACTATTGATCAGTGTGTGTTGGGTTTGTGATATTAATTGTCTTCTAGCGTAAATGTGTATAAATGTGTATTGTGATTGTGAAATTTTCTGATTGGCAGGTTATGATTGGAGACAACTTGTGCTTGTCTGTTGAGTGGGGTGGGGTAGATGGGTTGATGGACACATGGGGCCGAGTAGTAAATAATAATTTAAGTAGTGTAATGTGCTGCACATTACACTGCTTTAATTATTATGCTGCACATAGGATGTAAAATGTTTAGTTCTTTTAGTGTAATGTGTACAAGAAACTAAATAATATAACAAATTAAAGCAATATAATTAATGACAAACAAATTAAAGTAATATAGTTTATTAAATTATTGTTATGCTAAACAACAATAATTAAAGCAGTATAATTAACCAATATATTATAAAAGACAAATAAATTAAATTATGTTAGGATAAATAATAATTAATAATTTTATAATTAATGAAACAATAATATAATAAATTATAGTTTATAAAAGACAAACAAATTAATGAAATAACTAAACAATAATAATTAATAATTTTATTAATATTTCAAATAAACTTATAGTTTATTGTTTATTCTTTTGCTAGAATTATGGACAAATATTTGATAAGAAAACCACGTACCCAAGATTCAGCTCCTGCGCAAGATTCAGCTTCATCTTCTAAGCGAATTCGTATTGACTTTAACTTAGAGAATCTTCCTTCAGATCCTGGGCTACGAGAAAAAATATCATCTTATCATCCTAATCATCATGATGAAATAAGAAGACATTATTTAACAAAAGGCCCTTGTCAACCTGTTTTACACAGTGATGATTACCCTATATCATATTTTTCTGGAAAGCCCCATCGATTTATATCCAAATGGTATACAAATAGAGACTGGTTGGAATATAGTATAGACAAGGATGCAGTATTTTGTTTTTATTGCTACCTGTTTGGGCAAGATGTTGGAAAGCAAGGAGGAGGTGACACTTTTGTAACGAAGGGATTCAAACTTTGGAATCAGAAAGATAAGTTACATTCCCATGTTGAAGGAGTTAATAGTGCTCATAACCAAGCTGTCCAGAAGAGTATAGATTTATTGAAGGAAAAGCAACGCATTCAAAGTGTTTTTGTTAAGCAATCAAGTCAAGATAAAATTGATTATCGGATTCAATTAAATGCAATAGTTGATTGCATAAGATTCCTTTTATGCCGGGGATTAGCTTTTCGTGGTCACAATGAATCTCAAGGTTCAAGTGATAAAGGAAATTTCCTTGAGCTTGTACAATTTTTGGGGGATCACAATGAATCTATCAATGAAGTGTTGCAAAAAGCTCCGAAAAATTGCAAGCTTACCCACCATGATATTCAAAAGGACATTGTGAATGCAATTGCATGTGAAACATCCAAAGCCATCATCAAGGATCTTGACAATGGGTTCTTTTCAATATTAGTTGATGAGTCATGTGATATCTCAGTGAAAGAACAAATGGCTATCGTTCTTCGTTATGTGAACAAAGAAGGAATTATTATAGAGCGATTCCTTGGTATTGTACATGTAGCAAGTACTACCGCTTTGTCACTCAAACATGCTATTGAATGTTTACTTTGTGAACATAATTTGAGTTTATCGAATCTACGTGGGCAAGGTTATGACGGGGCTAGTAATATGCAAGGTGATATCAATGGTCTCAAAACTTTGATTTTGAAAGAGAACAAGTCAGCATTTTATGTCCATTGTTTTGCTCATCAACTTCAATTGACACTTGTTGCTGTTGCTAAAAATCACATTAACATTGCTGAATTTTTTTATGTGGTTAGTAATTTAGTAACTGTTGTTGGAGGCTCTTGTAAGAGACGAGATGCTCTTCGAGATATAGAATTTGCCAAAATTAAAGAAGATTTAGAGAATGGTGTACGTAGAAGTGGGCAAGGTTTGAATCAAGAAACAAATCTTAAACGTCTTGGTGATACACGTTGGGGATCATATTATGGGACTATTCTCAACTTAATTTTGATGTTCTCTGCTGTTATTGATGTATTAGAGATTATTGAAGAAGATGGTCTCTCCGACCAAAAAGTTGAAGCTCGATCTATTATGTGGTCAATTCTCTCTTTTGAATTTGTCTTTGCTTTACACTTGATGAAAAATATTTTAGGGATCACAAATGAGTTATCAATAGCATTACAAAAAAAAAATCAAGATATAGTAAATGCTATGGATCTTGTTAAAGTGTCTAAGCAACGGTTGCAAGTGATGAGAGATGATAGATAGGAATCTATATTGGCTGAAGTATCTTTATTTTGTGCCTCACATGATATTCCTATCTTGGACATGGAAGCAATATTTGTAGTTAGTGGGAGGTCGCGACGCAACACCCAAAAAAATTCAAATTTACGTCATTATCGTGTTGAGCTATTTTACACAGTCATAGATATGCAACTTCAAGAGCTTAATAATCGCTTTTCTGAGGCAAATACCGATTTGCTACTTTGTATGGCTTGCTTGAATCCAAGTAATTCATTTGTGGCTTTCGATAAGGAAAAGTTGATACGTCTAGCTAAGTTCTATCCTTCTGATTTTCTTGGGACAGATATTTTGGCACTTGACTCTCAATTGCAGAATTACATTTTTGATATGCGCAGCAATGACTTCTTTTTAGAGCTTCAAGGAGTTAGTGAACTTGCTGAAAAGTTAGTGAGCACAAGGAAACACGAGACTTATCCATTAGTCTACTTACTTGTTGTTAGGTTCTAAGGTCTTAGGATTTTATGTATTTAGAACTCTAATTTGTAATGTTGGCAAACCATGATCAAAACAATGTATTTAGTCTTGTTTTAGTTTGCTCAAAGTTGGTTTAATATTGTAAAGTTGGAATCGAGTGACTGCAGAAGCATTGGGGCTTCTCGGCCTGGCTCGATCGATCAAAGGTTAGACTCGATCGATCGAAAGTCGGCCCAGATGCGTTTTTCTGCAGAATTCCAACTCAGCCCTAACTCTTTAAACGTCTAGGTTTTTATGTTTTTGCCCTAGGTATATAAGGCAAACCCTAGCCACGTTTTTCAGAGTTGCACAAGTTGTATTGTTGCTCATACATTGCGGTTTTGTGTAAATCTCTTGTGAGATCTAGAGGAGCTTTCCTTTACACAAAGCTTAGGGTTTTCAAGATTGAGATCACATCAACATCTTGATGATCAACTAGGTTGCAGCCATTGGAACTTAAAGATAAACAAGTGAGGAGCTTGTACTTGAAGAAGGAGTTCAAAGAAAGAAGTAGTCCGTGGATTCGGAGCCTGCGCGTGGTCGTGTCAGGAAGTTACTACTGGTGTGTAGCATTAGGAAGTCAAGCGGGGAGCTTGTAAGTCCTTTTGTAAAAACTTCAATTCTTTCTTAGTGGATTCCGTATTGCCTTGAGGATCGGTGGGTAAAATCCTCCCCAGGTTTTTCCGGTGTGGTTTCCTGGGTGATCATATCACTGTGTTATTTACTTTCCGCTGCTTTATATATTTTGTATGCATGATATGATCTTGTGATTGTTTTAACCTAGAATTACATAATTTGACTAAGTAACAACTTGGCTAATTAATCTAGGCTACGCAATCTGGTTATAGTTTAAGGGGTCTAAACCGTTCAAGTGGTATCAGAGCGGGTAGCTCTTTTTGTTTGAGATTTTTATCTCTGAGCTGATCCTTGACCCCAGTTGTCATGGATTCTTTGAAAATCTTTTTGCTTATCAGTCAACTTATCTACCTACTGTCTTTGCCATTTGTTGTTTTAGTTAAATCTTTCCTTAAGTATTTTGGCATAATCACATGTGATAAGAATTATGTTTGTTATACTGCTTTAACCGCCTTAAAGGCACGTGATTCTTGTCATTGGTATTTGGATAGTGGTTGTTCCAGGCACATGACAGGAAATAAAGATTTGTTCAAAACACTTTTTGAAGGAAAGATTGGGACAGTCACCTTTGGAGATGGAAGTAAATCTGTGATCAGAGGCATTGGTACTGTGGATATTCCAGGTTTGCCAATGTTTGAAGATGTTTGGTATGTTGATGGATTGAAGGCCAATTTACTCAGCATTAGTCAGATTTGCGACAAGGGTTTAAACGTCCTCTTCACCAAGTATGAGTGTGAGATACTTGATGGAGGAGGTGATTGTATGTGTGTTGGTGTGAGGACAGCTGACAACTGCTATGGAATAACACCAAGTGTAAACAACAAGTGCTTTAGTGCAAAGATTGATCAAGTTGATCTGTGGCATCAACGGTTGGGACATGCCAGTCATAAGCAGTTAGAAAAGATTTCAAAATGTGAGGCAGTTATAGGTTTACCTAGATTTGAGAAGATAGAGAAGTGCATTTGTGGACCATGTCAGATAGGTAAACAAGTAAAATCCAAGCATCCATCTGTGACTAGTGTTCAAACGTCAAGACCTTTAGAGTTACTACACATTGATCTCATGGGTCCTGCAAGAGTTCAGAGTCTGGGTGGAAAGAAGTATATTCTAGTTGTCGTGGATGACTTTACTAGATATACTTGGGCTATACTTTTGAAGGATAAAGCTGAAGCTCCTGAGAAGATGATTCATTTGTGCAAGAAATTGCAAGTTGAGAAAGATACTGTGATAGCCAGAATCAGAAGTGATCATGGAAAAGAGTTTGAAAATACCAAGCTGGCTACTTTCTGCAATGAGCAAGGCACTCACCAAGAGTTCTCATCTCCCAAGACTCCTCAACAGAATGGGATTGTGGAAAGAAAAAATAGGGTTGTTCAGGAAATGGCACGAGTCATGCTTCACAACAAAAATTTGCCAAAGTCTTTTTGGGGAGAAGCAGTCAATACTGCTTGCCATACACTCAATCGGGTGTATTTTAGACCTGACTCCAAGAAGACTCCCTATGAACTCTGGAGAGGGAAGAAACCTGTTGTCAAATACTTCAGGATATTTGGCAGTGACTGTTACATTCTACGGGATAGAGAGAACCTAGAGAAATTTGATGCCAAGAGCGACAAAGGATACTTTCTAGGATATTCCTCCACCAATAGAGCTTATAGAGTGTACAATCTGAGAACCAAAACAGTCATGGAATCCTCAAATGTTGTGATAAATGATGAAGTGTGTTCAGAAAGCACTGTTCCTGCTCAAGATGAGCCCTTAGAAGTAAATAACACTCTTCTTAATGAGGATGTGGTCAAACATAGTGAGGAAGAGTTGTTGGTGTTAAATGATACTGTCTCAGTACCTTCCAGTTCAGAACCATCCACTCCAGTTCGTGACACTAGACAGGAACAAAGTCAACTCAGTCCCCCATCTGCATAGAAAAGAACTTCCACTTCCTTAGTCAAAGGTCCATCCTCTAGAGTGAGACTGAATCATCCCTCCACAAATATATTGGGCAGCCTAAATGATAACATTAGGTTAAGATCAAAAGCATTGAATGTGATCACTCACTCATGCTATTTGTCCCAATTTGAACCGAAGAAGGTGGATGAAGCACTTCAAGATGCTGATTGGGTAAATTCCATGCATGAAGAACTTCATCAATTTGTTCGGAATGATGTGTGGGAACTGGTTCCTAGACCAAAGAATGTAAATGTGATTGGAACTAAGTGGATCTTTAAGAACAAGTCAGATGAACATGGTACTGTGATCAGATACAAATCAAGACTTGTTGCACAAGGATACACACAGGTGGAAGGAATTGACTTTGATGAGACATTTGCACTAGTAGCAAGGTTAGAATCCATCCGAATATTGTTGGCTATAGCAAGTCATCTAAACTTCAAGCTATATCAGATGGATGTCAAGAGTGCTTTCTTGAATGGAATGATACAAGAAGAAGTGTATGTTGAACAACCTAAAGGCTTTGTAGATCCTCATAGACCGGAAGACGTCTACAAATTGAAGAGAGCTCTCTATGGGTTGAAGCAAGCTCCTCGGGCTTGGTATGAAAGATTGACTGCATATCTCACTGAGCATGGATTTCAAAAGGGATCTGCAGATACAACACTTTTCATAAGAAAGGATAAGACTGGTTTTGTTGTAGCTCAAATTTATGTTGATGATATTGTTTTTGGTGCTACTAATGATTCTCTTGCACATTCTTTTGCAGATGAAATGAAAGCTATGTTTGAAATGAGCATGGTTGGAGAACTATCTTATTTTTTGGGATTGCAGGTTAAGCAAACTGAGACAGGAATCTACATCAATCAAGCTAAATATGCAAGGAATTTGGTTAAAAGATTCGGACTTGACAAGGCTACTCATGCTCGAACGCCGATGGCGGCTAATGCAAAGTTGACAATTGATCCATCAGGTGAGTCTGTTGATGTTACTTTGTATAGAAGCATGATAGGTTGTCTTTTGTACTTGACTGCTAGTCGTCCTGATATATCTTTTAGTGTTGGTGTGTGTTCTAGATTCCAGTCTAATCCTAAGGTTTCTCATTTAAATGCTGTTAAAAGGATTATAAAATATGTGAGTGGAACCTGTGATTATGGTTTATTTTATAGCAAAGAGTCAAACTTGTCTCTTGCTGGATTTTCTGATTCTGATTGGGCTGGGAATGCTGATGGCAGAAAAAGCACCACTGGAGGGTGTTTTTATGTAGGAGCCAATCTTGTGGCTTGGATGAGTAAGAAGCAGAATTCTGTTTCTCTATCCACTGCTGAGGCAGAATATATTGCTGCCGGGAGTTGTTGTTCACAGCTCCTTTGGATGAAGAAACTTTTGGGTGATTATGGGATTTCTCAAGAAACCATGGTTGTCTATTGTGATAACTCTAGTGCTATAGATATATCTAAGAATCTGGTTCAGCATTCTAAGACCAAGCACATTGAGCTTAGGTATCATTTCATTAGGGATTTGGTTGAAAAGAAAATAGTTGCTCTTGAATATATCCCTACTGATCGTCAAAACGCCGACATCTTTACCAAACCACTTGATGGAAGTAAGTTTGAGACACTTCGTCAAGTGATTGGTGTGCTTCGTTGTCCTTAAGCTGTTTTTGGCTTCCTTGGTCCTTGTGCTTCATTGCTAAATTCTGTTGTGACCTTTGTTTTTTTTTGTTTTTTGTGTTTTTCTTTTGTTCTAGGACTTGCATTGCATTACATACATGCATTTCATTCTAGGATTTATTTGTTTTCTCTTTTAATAATAAAAAAAAAAAAAAAAAAAAAGGAGAAAGCAAAATCTGTGCTGAACACTATTTTTCTTGATTTTTTGAAAACAAGGTTGGTCATTCTTTTTACACATGTCATGTCTTGTGTACCTTGTTTAACTTTGATGAGCTTACTTTATTGCACGTAACTAGTTGGAATTTTGTAGTGCATGTTGTGTGGGAAAGATGTGTGTGGTTCTTAATCACTTTACCTTAATCATGAAGTCACATGTTGTTGACTGACGGACTTGATCCTTTTGAGAAAGGCATAAATAACCATCTCACCACTGTTCACTAGCCAATCATGAACACCTTAGTGCATATCATAAGATTTAGTGCTCGAAAAAGTGTAGCACATGCACAAAAAGAACATAAGGTGTAGCCTCAATTAAAATTAAAACTGGTGTGTACTATTAGGCTTGATGCCAATTCACTTAATTCAAACCGGTGTGTACTATTAGGCTGAATGCCAATTCATATATAAATAAGAGGCAAAAATGCAAGAAACTTACATGATTGCAAGCTTTTGATCTAGGAGATGTGGGAGTTATAGGATGTAACTCTTTAGGTGATAGTCTCTTTTAATTCTATGTGATGAATTGTGTAGACTTTGTGCTTGATTGCCATTCACATATCACCTCACATGTTTCTCAAGTCTTTGCTAGTTTCACACACTACACAAGTTACTCTTTGTTAAACACTGTACATGCTAGTGTGTGTGTTCTTGGTCTGACCAACCAAGTTTGAAAAATATCTTGAGATTTGTGCACAACATATTTGTTGCTTGAGAAAATTAATTTGGAAGATGATGAAACTTGTGTTTGAGAGAATTGGGTTTAAAATTTTGGGTTTTAGAAAAACGCATTCCATCTCATACTCATGCATTCTGTATTCATTGTTCAAATGCTTTGAGGAGTTGTTTCAAAATTAGGTGTGCAATTTTTTTCAAAACTGTGTTTTTCCCAAAATTCTGTGTGATTTTACCCTTTTCGATCGATCCAGAGTGTTTTTCGATCGATCGAAAAAGTGCCTCAGAAAGTGCTAAAACATCTGTCACTTTCGAGCGATCGAATGTAATTTTCGATCGATCGAACATCGTGAATAAGCTTTTTTTAAAAAGGGAAATCTGACTTTTTCAAAGTTTCAAAACTTTTTCAAAACTTTTCATTTTCTCTCTCCGACGAGGCAAGACAAATTTTTCAAGTTTTTGTCGTTTTCTTCCGATCTTTTTGCATTATCTCTCTCTCCTCAAGCCGGTATGTCCTTAATACCCTTGCTTTTCAATTTATTTACTTGTTTTCATGCATTTTTCATGCATTTTAGGAGGAGATTTTCGGACTTTTCTTTTTGGGATTTTTCATTGATTCAGACCACTTTGTTTGCAATTGATCAATGGGTTTTGTTGGGGACACTATATAAACATGTTCTTGAGTGATTAATTTGATCAATTTTGTGTTTTTTGAAAAATTAAATTTTTTAGGGTTTGTGTTTGATCCGAATTGGGGATTTCTGTGCAATTGGGTTTAATTGATGAAATTGGCTTGTGTAATTGGTGTAATTGGCTATTATAAAATGTTTCCAATAGTGTATAATGATTGATTCATCAATTTGATGCAAAAATTTTCAAGTTGTTCTCAAATTTTTAGGGTTTTTGTTAAGAAACTCTATGTTCAAGCCAATTTTGTGAAATTAATCTTGATTTGCTCCTGGTTACTGCATTAGTTCATGCATCATAACATTATTAATGTTCATGCATCATATAGATTTTCATTCTATATTTTTTTTGTGCTAACTTGCAGTCTGCCCTTGGTTTTATTTTTCTGTTCTTTTTGGTTTTCTCTTTGTGTCTCTGTCCTGTTCCTTAGCACCATGCCTAGGAAGACTAGAGCACGTAGGACCATCCCCACTCCTACTCCACCCTCACCTACCTTTGATAGTGATCGGTTCCCCGGTGAGAAAAACCAAGAGATTTTTGAGATTTTGAACCTTAAGAGAAAGGTTTGGGCTGAGCGTTCTGTTCGCTTAGATGAGGTTGATCCTGCCATTAGGGCAAATTTTGAGCGTAGGGGTTGGCTACCATTGTTAGCTGTGACTGACCCTCCACCTCCGGTTCTTTTGATTAGAGAGTTCTTCTCGAACCTCTCTGTCCACATCTATGATTCCAACACTCTAGTTAGGAGTTGGATACGAGGTGTAGAGTACACCATTACTCCTCAGGTAGTGGCTGATGCTCTAGAGGTACCGTTGGTTGGGGATCCTGTCTATCCCTATGATGAGTCACCTGAGCTGAGTGATGTCATGTCCTACATCACTGGATCTTCTATCCAGTGGGGTTCTGATCCTCGAATCACCACCGCTGAGCTTCCTGAGACTACCTATCTATTCTTTAGGATAGCCTGTCATTCACTTTGGCCCATTTCTCATCTACACACCATTCCTCTTGAGAGGTGTGTTTTTCTGTACGCTCTTGTTACAGATGCTCCTATTAGTTTTCCCCATCTTTTTCTTCGTTCTTTGAACGAAGTTTATAGGAGTTCATCTACTGCCCATGCCCTTGTTCATCCTATTTTCATTCATAGGATTTTACTTTATCTAGGTTTAGAGGACTTCCCTGCTTCTGAGCCTGTTCATGTTATTGGTCCTATAGGTGCGTCTTTTCTTAGACAGAGGGCCGCTCATCTTCGAGTTGGTTCTAAACACCCTAGGTCTGATCCCTCTAGTAGCGCTCCTCCTCCTCCTTCTTCTTCTACAGGTCCTGCTGGTGAGACTGTTCCTGATCCTGTAGGTGCTGCTGCTGTTCCTCCACCTTCTGCGGCTGACTTCGATGTTCGTCGTACTCTGGAGACTGTCATGACCGTTCAGGCGGCTCATGGTCAGCTTTTGGTGGATCTGTTCGACGAGATTCGTGCTCTGCGAGTGGATTTGGCGCATCTTCGTTCTTCCTCACCACCTCCTTTTGATGATGGCCTGTGATGCCCTTTGGCATTCCGTCACAAAAAGGGGGAGTAGTGTTTTTGACTTGTAGAGGTGTTTTTGTTGATAGGGGGAGATTTTTGTGTTAGGGGGAGAAATTTTTGTAGCATGGGATATTTTTGTGGAGTTTATTTAGATTGTATCTAGGTGCTTCACTTTGTATATCATTTTTGGGATGTTCATGTTAGGAGGAGTAACATTCATTGTTATATTGATATACATGTTTCTTTTGATTCTTGTTGTCTTTGTGATTCACTGCTTATTGATTTATATTTATGAGTTGCTTCATTGATATATTTCTTTATTTTGTGTTGTGTGAATCTTACAAGAATATTATACCTGTTTATATACTATTTGCTGCCACACATGCGTTTATGTGTTTGTTGAGTATTTCAGGAATATACAGGTTGATTCGACCAAGCTGCTGTCTACACTTGCAACCGATGGATAGTAGTTAGGTTGAACTTAGTTTATGAGCATTATTATGTAAAGGGCTATTTACTTGTAAACTTTGAGCTTTTATTTGTGTGTTTTGTCACGGATTGCCAAAGGGGGAGTTTGTTAGCTTCTAAGGTCTTAGGATTTTATGTATTTAGAACTCTAATTTGTAATGTTGGCAAACCATGATCAAAACAATGTATTTAGTCTTGTTTTAGTTTGCTCAAAGTTGGTTTAATATTGTAAAGTTGGAATCGAGTGACTGCAGAAGCATTGGGGCTTCTCGGCCTGGCTCGATCGATCGAAGGTTAGACTCGATCGATCGAAAGTCGGCCCAGATGCGTTTTTCTGCAGAATTCCAACTCAGCCCTAACTCTTTAAACGTCTAGGTTTTTATGTTTTTGCCCTAGGTATATAAGGCAAACCCTAGCCACGTTTTTCAGAGTTGCACAAGTTGTATTGTTACTCATACATTGCGGTTTTGTGTAAATCTCTTGTGAGATCTAGATGAGCTTTCCTTTACACAAAGCTTAGGATTTTCAAGATTGAGATCACATCAACATCTTGATGATCAACTAGGTTGCAGCCATTGGAACTTAAAGATAAACAAGTGAGGAGCTTGTACTTGAAGAAGGAGTTCAAAGAAAGAAGTAGTCCGTGGATTCGGAGCCTGCGCGTGGTCGTGTCAGGAAGTTACTACTGGTGTGTAGCATTAGGAAGTCAAGCGGGGAGCTTGTAAGTCCTTTTGTAAAAACTTCAATTCTTTCTTAGTGGATTCCGTATTGCCTTGAGGATCGGTGGGTAAAATCCTCCCCAGGTTTTTCCGGTGTGGTTTCCTGGGTGATCATATCACTGTGTTATTTACTTTCCGCTGCTTTATATATTTTGTATGCATGATATGATCTTGTGATTGTTTTAACCTAGAATTACATAATTTGACTAAGTAACAACTTGGCTAATTAATCTAGGCTACGCAATCTGGTTATAGTTTAAGGGGTCTAAACCGTTCACTTGTGAAGCTAGCTTTGACCCTTCCAGTTGCTACTGCAACAGTAGAAAGAAGTTTTTCAGCAATGAAATATATAAAGAATGAACTGCGCAATCGAATGGGAGATCAATAGATGAATGATTGTTTAGTTGTGTATATTGAAAAAGATGTAGCTTGTAGCATTGATAATGAGACTATTATGCAACGATTTCAAAATATGAAAACTCGTAGAAGGCAATTGTAAATTTTATGTATTTGCGTATTTTTTTTATTGTTGTTGTTATCAATATATAAAATTTTCTTTTTATTAGATTGTGTAATTTATATTTGTTGAGGAATACCCTGAAAAAATTTTATGGAGCCGCCACTGAGGTCAGGGACAGATTTCAGCCATATTTGTTAAGTGCCCATGGTAAAGAGAACTTGCATTTAGGGGATAATAAGGGGGAGAAGGAGAAGAAGAAGGAGAAGCAGAACCCAGTACTTAAACAAAGATTGCTGTACGAAACACCGATGAGCTTTCCAGGTCCGATGGGCTCTTGGTGCAGGATAGAGGTTCTTAATTTTGAAAAGACAATTCCGATAGAAAAACAAAGGAGATCCCCGTTGAATTTCAAATCTAATTGGGCTGATCATGTTTCTGGTAATAAAGGAGAACTGAGCAATTCTGACTGGACAGGCATAGGCTTGACTGTAGAAGTGAATGAGGAAGGAAAAAGGCGTGTGGCATGGAAGAAAAGAGGTTTGAGGAGTTCTATTTGGGTCTCTAAGGGTCAAAGGGAGCACGTGGTGGGTCCTAGTGGGTCACGGGATCACTCACATCCTATGGTGGGCTCTGTCCAAGCCCAAACGAGCCTTCCAGTGACCCCCCTTCCAGTACCCACCGACCCAAGTAGTTTGGTAGTGGGCGTAAGCCCAACTGTGGGGGTCACGAAACCTTTAATTTAGGAAGCCCACACACCAGCGATGTCCGAAGCACCTCACAAAGCTTTGGTTGCCCAGGGCGACATAGGTGCGGTTGGATTTCAAGGAGAGGTGTCACTGGTGCCATCAAAGGAGGCTGGTACAGCGTGTCAACTCGCATCGTTGACGATGAAGAGCTCGATGGGTCAAACCGAGCTGTTTTGTTGTCCCACGATGACATCGGTGGAGCTCTAATGTCCTATGTTCGATGGGTTTCACGGTGGGGACTCACCTGCAACATTGGGTAGGATCGGTATTTATTTTATCCACATCATGAGGACAGACTTGACTCATCAGTGTTGGGTTTCGCCAGTGGAAATGTTGGGGTCCGATCAGAATAGTATTATGGGCTTTAATATGCTGTCAGGTAAGTTGATCTCTGAAGGTAAGAGGTTAGTGATTCTCGAATTTGTGCCAAGATTGGTTGGACCTTCCTTTCCCGATCTTTTTCTGGAGTTTTTGCGAGCTAGGTCAATGGGTTTTGGAGTATCAGGTTAGGAGGTTAATTCTTTTTCTAGTAAGGAAATTTTAAGTCTTCCTAGGGAGGTCATGCTTGTGGAAGATGCAGTTGATTTTTCCGTGGGTGTTAGGGAAACAGAAGTGTCAGATTGTTTACCTCTGCAAACCATTGCTCCGAGTGTGGCAACAAAATCGACAGAGTTGGAGGAGGCCAATGAGGTATTGAGTACTGAGAATAAGTTAGATATTTCTGGGTGGGTGAAACACAGAATTCCTTGGTTCAATAGATTGGTTGGGTTGTCAACGATTCGGCTTGAGAAGTTGTGCATTGCTTTCTTACAAAGACTAGAAACTGAGATGGAAGTAGCCAATGTGATACACAGGAAAGAAAGGGGTAGCAAAACAGTGGCTAAGTCCAAAAACAAGGGACGCAAAGAGTTGCAAAACTTGACATGTTCTGTGAATTATGACAGGAGATAGAGGGTGGTCTTGTGCTGGTGTCAGTAGTTGGGGATAGTTCTGTGTTTATGAAGATAAAAATGATTTCATGGAATGTTAGAGGTTTAAATGATCCTCGGAAATGACTTATGGTGAAGAATTTGTCGTGGGAGTGGAAGTGTGATGTTGTTTGTTTACAAGAGACGAAAATTGCTACCATGAATAGACAGTTGGTTTGTAGTTTGTGGAGCTATCCATTTGTGGATTGGGCTATTTTGGAGGCTAATCGGACTGCTGGTGGAATCTTGCTTATGTGGGATAAAAGGGTTTTGGAGAAGGTGAAGGTTATGGTTGGTACTTTCTCAGTTTCGGTAAAGTGGCAAGGGGTGGGGGACGGTTTTATATGGGCATGCTCAGGGATGTATGGCCCAAATGAGAATATTGAAAGGGGTCACATGTGGGATGAGTTGGTAGGTATTCAGCAGTATTGGAGGATACCGTGGTGCTGCTTTGGGGATTTTAATATTGTTCGTTTTCCTAGTGAGCGTAGGGGTGAGACACGATTGACCTTGGCTATAGAAAAATTCTCTGAATTTATTGAGGATCTTAACTTGGTTGATTTGCCGTTGGAAGGAGGTAGCTATACATGGTCAAGTGGTACTGATCAACCAGCAATGTCTAGGATTGATAGAGTTTTGGTCAGTCCAAATTGGGAGGACCATTTCCCAGATGTTATTCAAAAGATTTTACCCCGTCCTATCTCAGATCACAGTCCAATTCTTTTGGAGGCAGGGGGAATGGCAAGGGGGAAAAGTCCATTCAGATTTGAAAACATGTGGTTGAAGATGGAGGGATTTGTGGATAGAGTTCAATCCTGGTGGAATCGGCATTCTTTTGCAGGTACACCAAGTTTCGTGCTTGCAAAAAAATTGAAGGCTTTAAAAGAGGACATTGTGCAATGGAATTGCCAAGAATTTGGTAATGTAGAGCATCAAAAGAAACAATTATTAGAGGAGTTGAAAAAATTAGACGCCAAGGAAGGGGACTTTGGTCTCACTGATGGGGAGAAAGGTCTTAGGGCTACTTTGAGGTCCTAGGTGGAGCATATTCTTTCTTTGGAAGAAATTTCCTGGAGACAAAAATCTAGGATGTTATGTATCAAGGAAGGGGATAATAACACCAAGTTTTTTCACAAAATGGCTAATTCCCAGAGAAGGTTTAATCATATATGGACCTTGGAGGTGGATGGGGTGGTTTTTGAGGAGGAATCTGAGGTAACTAATCAGGTAGTACAATTTTATACAAATTTGTACAAGGAGTCTAAAGGGTAAAGGCCTTTTGTGGAAGGTTTGGAATTTGATCGTATTGGGGATATGGAGAGGGTTTGGCTTGAAAGAAAGTTTGAGTGAGAGGAGATACTTCAAGCTGTAAGTGAATTGGAAGGGGACAAAGCTCCAAGTCTAGATGGGTTTACCATGGCGTTTTATCATCATTGTTGGAGAGTAGTGGAGAAAGACATCTTAGCGGTCTTTGAAGAGTTTTTTCAACATTGTAAGTTTGAAAAATCCCTTAATGCTGCCTATATTGCATTAATTCCTAAAAAGAATGATGCCTCTAATATTAGAGATTTTCGACCTATTAGCTTGGTGGGGAGTGTGTATAAAATCTTATCTAAGGTTTTGGCAAACCGATTGAGAGTGGTTTTAGATCAGTTGATTTTTGAGACTCAGAATAGTTTTGTGGGTGGGAGACAAATTCTTGACTCGGTTCTCATTGTGAATGAATGTGTGGATAGTCAAGGGAAGAGTAGGGTTCCTGGAGTAATTTGTAAACTTAATATAGAGAAAGCCTACGATCATGTGAATTGTGAGGCTTTGTTGAATTTGTTGAATAGAATGGGCTTTGGAGTGAAGTGGTGTAAGTGGATCTGCACTTGTATCTCCACAATTCAGTTCTCTGTTTTGATAAATGGGTCTCCAGCTAATTTTTTTGGTAGCTCAAGGGGTTTAAGACATGGGGATCTGCTATCTCCTACGCTGTTTTTAATTATGATAGAGGTGTTTAGTAGGATGTTAAGAAGAGTAGAGAGAGCTGGCTTTATTTGTGGTTTTAAAGTTAAGGGTAGGAGGGGTGGTGGAGAATGTGTTACACATCTATTTTTTGCAGACGATACTATTCTTTTTTGTGATGCAGATGTAGAGCAAATTCTTCGTATTCGGTTGTTGTTACTTAGTTTTTAGGCGATAACAGGTTTGAAGGTTAATGTGCATAAGAGTGAAATGGTTCCAATAAGGGAGGTTGATGATGTGAATGCCCTGGCTAAAATTTTGGGCTGCAGAGTTGGAAAGTTGCCTATGTCTTATCTTGGTATGCCGTTGGGGGCTTCTCATAACTCCGCTTCAATTTGGAATCCTATTTTGGAAAAATTTGAGCGAAAACTAGCCAGGTGGAAGAAGTTGTATTTATCTAAGGGGGGTCGGTTAATGTTACTCAAGAGCACGCTTTCTAGTCTTCCTACCTATTTTCTTTCGTTATTTACAATTCCTACTCATGTGGCTAATAAAATTGAAAAGTTGTAAAGAGACTTTCTATGGGGTGAAAGCAGGACTCATTTGGTAGGATGGGATAAAATTTGTGCGCCTATAGCCAATGGTGGCTTGGGGATTAGGAAGCTTACTACTTTCAATAAGGCCTTATTGGGGAAGTGGTTATGGTGATTTGGGAAGGAAGAGGATCGATTATGGAGGAGGGTGGTAACTTTGAAATATGAGGAAGAATGGGGGGGTTGGACCTCTAAGCTGGGTAAGGGAGTTCATAGGTGTGGTTTGTGGAGAGGTATTCGCATGGGATAGCAAAAATTGTCGGTTTGTTGTTGGGTTAGGGAATAGAGTGAGGTTTTTGCAGGATGGGTGGTATGGGGATCAACCTTTTCAATTGGCTTTCCCAAGGCTATATGGTATTGCCATTGATAAGGAGGTTTCTGTAGAAGCTTCTTTGTCAAGGTAGGGGGCGGAGGATAGAAGAATTTGGGATGTTCATTTTATTCGAGAATTTAATGATTGGGAGATGGTTGAAGGGTTGCATTTTCTTCATATATTGGGAGCTAATAGTCATCCAATGGGGAAGTGGGAGACCGGATGAAATGGAAGTTGAAGCCTAATGGGGATTTTGACATCCGGTCATATTATAACAAATTAAAGGACTTTCCCTCAATTGTCTTTCCTTGGAAAGCTATATGGATAGCAAAGGCCCCTAGACGAGTTTTCTTTTTTGTTTGGTGTGTAGCTTGGAATAAGATCCTAACGGATGATAACCTGAGATTGAGGAGATTGGTTTTTGTGGATTGGTGTATTTTGTGCCGACATTGTAGAGAAACGGTAGACCACTTACTTCTTCATTGTGAGATGACTTATCGGTTTTGGAGTTTGTCTTTATAACTTTTGGTCTGTCTTGGGTTATACCTAGATTGATTCCAAATCTGCTTTTTGGCTGGTGGAATTGGTTAGGAAAGCACTTGTCTCAGATTTGGAATTTAGTTTCATTGTGCATCCTTTGGTGTATTTGGAAGGAACGGAATCGGCAAACTTTTGAGGATTTGGATAGTTCCGGTGATCAGATGCTTACTTCTTTTAGTGGAACTCTCTTTGATTGGTCTCGGGCTTGGGGACTCATGACTAGTGATTCTCTCCCTTCTTTCCTTAGCTCTTTTTCTCTTTGTAATTAATATGTTGGTTTTCTTTTTTGTTTTTTCTCTGTTTTCTTCTCCTTGTATGTTCTGGGTTTGCTCTATGTTCTTCATGCATAGAGTAGCCTTTCGTGTGTGTATATATATATATATATATAACATTCTTACTTAGCAAAAAAATATATATATATCAAGGTTCCATTCTATCCTGTTAGTAATTTTGCTAGGATAAAAGGTTTTCCTCTAGTTATCACTAAAGAGCACCCCAAAGCATCGCATACAAACTTGTATTTTTTTTTTCTCCTTTGATGAAATGATATTACTTCTGTATTCATTTAGTAAATTGAGAGTTTTTGGGTAACAAGGGATGAAGTATATATGATCATATCAATTCTATAATAATCAATGAATTGGATAATTTTGAGTAGCTTTTGTTTAGAAATGACACATTGCAGGAACATTTGAATGCAACTGCATACAAATATAGGGGATCTCATATTTCTGATTTATGGTAATGAAAGTCAAAATGGAAGATCAAATTGTTTGGACATGAAAATGGAGGTCAACAATAATGCCCTTTAGATGGGATTGACGATAACTTGGGATATGCAATATCCAGCAAGGGAGTTTTGAAATATCTTATCAGGGGAAAAATAAAATGTTTGCAACTTCTTTAGCCTCTGCACGTTCTCAAAAATTTCAGAGATCATCAAGGGAGAGTTACAAGAGGCACTTGAGGAAAGGCCAAGAGTAGTCAAAACAAATGTGGGTACTGAGAAGGACAAAGACTACAATTGAATTGAATGTATTGATACAACACTTCAAATTGTTCCTGAAATAGATGAGAAGCTCTTTTTGAAGGGTTTTTGAACTCTTAGAAGATGAGAGAATGGCCATGAAATTTGGAGTGAGGAAATGGTTATTGACAAAGGTTTGACAAAACATCTATTTTGCTTGTCAAATTGGGATATAATTTAGATTTGGTTCCAAAGTTCTGTCAATGTAAATAAGATCCAATTTTAGAGTAAAGATATTTTTGGAATAGAATTTCTTGCTTGATTTCATTGTTATACTTATACCCAAATCATTTTCAAGTGTTCAAGGTTTTATAGGAAGTCAATTTGATTTTGTTTGTAGTACCTGCAGCTGCATGGTGATGTTTACTATCTTACTTCATTGATGAAAAAGTAACTAAGTTTATATTAAATATTAATTTTTCACTATCATTCTCTAGGCTTCAGACTTGGATAACCCTTAATCAGAAGACACAAGTAAATGAACATTCTTTCAATTACATGTACACTGATTTACTTTTTAAGGCATCCTGTACTTATAAATTTAAAAAAAAAAAATTAATTTAGAATTTTTTATTATAAAATTATGGCAAAAATACAGTTTTGGTCCATATATTTTGGGTTAATTCTCATTTTGGTTCCTAAATAGATTTTGTGCCTACCTTAGTCCCTGAAAACAACAAATCATTTTCATTTTGGTCCCTGTTATCAACCCACTAACAGAAAAGTCTTATGTGATAGATGGAGTACATTATTGGCACAATAAATGCTGATATGGTCATTAAAATAATATTTAAAAAAATTATTTGGCATTTAAAAATTGTCACATTAGCATATAAATTTATAAAAAATAAAACAAAAAAAATTTAATTAATCAAAAACAAAAGCAAATAATTCAAAAACTGAAATAATTCTAATTTCTCTTAAATAATAAAAAAACTGACGAATTTTGATTTAAACTGAAATAAGTCAAAAACAAAAAAAAAACAAATAAATTTTAGTTGAAATTTGCCTCAAATCAATAAATTTTGTTGTATTTGTAATTTGCCCTAAAAATAAATAATTTTTTTTTTCAAACAAGTTTTCTCTCTCTCAAACCCATTGGAGCCCTTGGATTTGTCTCTCTCTCAAATAGTTGGATATCTCTCTTTTTCGATTCAAGCCATTGCCATTGCATCCGACGGACAAAAACCCAGATCATAAGTTGAACACGGATCACACCATCGTCGCCACCGCCACCGGCCGAAAACCCAGATCTTTAAGGCTCTCTCAGTTCAAGCTCTTGATGTCTGGTCTATTCTCTCTCTCTCTCTCTCTCTCTTTAAACCCATAGTTGAAAACCCAGATCGGTAGTCATTGGGTGGTCTGATTGGTCCAAATTTGAAAGAGAGAGAAGCATAGATGGTCACTTGGATTGGGTTTTCTTTGGGGTTTGTTGAGAATCTGTAGTTTAATGATTTTGGCTAGAATTTATAGAAGCACAGAGGTTGGGTTTTGTTGTTCATTAGTAACATTTTGCATTTTTAGTTGTAATTCAACGCATAAGGTGGCTTTGATGTGTTAATTCCTTATGGGTCAAAATAATATATTATACTAGAATCAACCACAATTAAAAATAAAAGTATTATAAAAAAAGAAGTGTTATATCCACAACATTTTTCACAATACTTTCATCACAAAAATGTGAATGTGTAAAACTACTAGCCACAATTATATAGTAACCTTTTGGTTTCGCCAACGCAATTTGCTTTCTTTTTTTCTTTTTTTTTTCCTCTACAGTAAACTTTTGGTTTCATCAACTCATTTTGCTCTTTTTTTTTCTTCTTTATTTGGTAATATCGTCCCGTCCACTTTTTTTATTTTTTATTTTATTTTTTTATATATAAAGTTTTTAGTTAACACAATAAATTGTCACAATATTTTCATAATTATTAATGTGTTAATTCCTTATAGGTCAAAATAAAATATCATATTAGAATCAATCACAACTAAAATAAAGTCATTATGAAAAAAGAAGTGCTACATCCACAACATTTTTCACAATACTTTCATAATAAAAGTGTGAATGCATAAAGCAAGATTAGTAGCTATATTTTTTTTCTTCAATTTGCAGTGTTCACTGATTTTTTTTTTCTTTTGGTTATATGATTAGGCTATGATCAACCGCTACTTAAAATAAATGTTTTGCAAAAGTGTTGTAACACATGTTGTTATTATCACAATATTTTCACAATTGTTGAGATCTCAATTTTTTATAGATAAAAGAAATGTTAAGTCCACAACATTTTTACATTAGTTTCACAACAAATCATAGCTGGATAAAATTTACCAAGGCTGAAAATAAAGGTATTGTGAAAATGTTGTGATATTTTATTGTGTTCCTAGGCTTCCTTTTTGGTTTAGTCAAATTTGGTGAACTAAAATTCACTGTTTCACACAATTTTATTTGGTTGGTTTTTTGGTTGTTGTTTTTTTTAATGCATAGTTTAAAGTAGTTGTCTCAATTAAAAACCAATAACAATTTACCACATAGAATTTGTTATGAAAATTGTGGGGCCAGTTGCCCGAAAACTTAACAAAGAGTTCATAGGAAGTGGGCTTGTGGCCCAACGGCCCAGTCCGAGGACACTCACATGTCCGAGGATAAGATTTATGGCCCAAACCGCGTCCGAGGATAAGATTTATTCCTCAAACCAGCGTCCGAGGTGGATGTAACTCTTTTAATAGTCAAGGAACTCAAGGAACTTCGCAGAATTACATGCAAACTAACTATTACATGCAAACTAACTAATGAATATTGAACAGAGAAGGAACCGGGAAAGGTAATAAATATCTCCTAAAAGCTGCTACCTCCACATTAAATGCTTCCCAGCTAACTCTCTGGCCGCATTAATGTGGAGGTGATACCTGAATAGTAACCAAGCAGCCTTATGACCGCTGAGCGGAGGATCTAGGAAGTTCTGGATGAGACAGAAAGAAGTTCTCAGAATGGAACCTACACGTGTACGGTGAAAGCAGGATAAAGAAGGTAATATATAACGTGAAATCGGAGTACAGAAAAAAGAAGGGAGAGAAAAAATGAGAAAAGAATCCAGAGAGATATACACTAGAAACCTAGCCGAGGAAGAAGAAAAGAGAGTGTTTTCTTTTATTTACTTTGAAGTTCCTTTTGCTGCATAAGAACGATGTTTTTTTCCACTCACTGGAATTAGTTCTTACACCCACTCTCTAAAAATTTTATTGTTTGGGCTTGTTGGGCTCGAATCCCATTCCTCTTTTGAGTCCAATACAATTTGAGTCCTTACAAAAATGTTGTGGACGTTTGCTAAAAAATAAAATAATAAAATGTCATTCCAAGATCCACCATAACTAAAATTAAGGTGTTGATAAAATATCGTGACATTTATTGTGTTTCTGACTTTTTTAAATTTCCTTATTTATATTTTGTAGACAAGCTTATAATTCTTGTTGTTACTCTCTTAGTTAAACCCTAACAGAATCTTGTGATTCCTAGAATATTTCATTGTGTAATATCTAAAATGTCTCACTAAATTTTAATGTCCCAAAAATTTTCTTCGTGTATTTTGCGCTTTATATGTTAGTTGTACTTAGAAAGTAAAAATGGTGATGTATGGTATTGTATTTGGGAAAATTATTGAATACTCTCGGAGAATCATAA
This sequence comes from Quercus glauca, assembly GCA_023736055.1. Taxonomy (NCBI): domain Eukaryota; kingdom Viridiplantae; phylum Streptophyta; class Magnoliopsida; order Fagales; family Fagaceae; genus Quercus; species Quercus glauca. The sequence goes on from CM043318.1 coordinate 104,468,275, forward strand.
ATGCATGCTCCCCTCTCAAATCTTTAAGATTTATAATTTTATCTAATATAAATTTCAATGATATATGTCTTTTGTTATCTTATTCTTTTTTTATTTGCTTTCTTTCTTAAAAATGTGTTCATTAAAATTTAAGTAAGCTAAACGTCTTAATTAGACTCATAAGATGATAAAAAAGGAAGTATGAATAACAAAATATCCATTGCAAATGGTTGTAGGTATTTAATTTGATGAAGAGTTTCAATTGTAGCATATAACATCATTTATAAATATTGTGATAATGTTTTATCAAAACTTAGTTATCTATTGTTGGAAGACAACTACTTTTGTTATCATTCTTAGTAGAATTTTTTTGCGCGTAAATATTGTTTTTAGTAAATAAGTTTTAAGAAATTAGCATAGTAAATTAGCATGGTAAATAGATGGTTATATGTTAAATAACTATTTTAAATTTAAGGACATAATTTGTTACTACTTTAAAAAAATTCTATCTTAAATTTTCTCACTCATGGGGCAGAACCTGCACCCCTACTAATTATTAAAAAATAAGGAAATGTTAAGAAGCACCTTGCACCGTAAGGTATTGGTTAAAGTTTCTTTAATGTGAATCTATATAACCAAAAAAAAAAAAATGAGATAAATAAAAAAAAGACAAAAATATTTTTAAAGTTGAAAAAATAACATAAAGTTGAAAAAAAAAGGTCAGAATAAAAGTAAAAAAAAAAAAAAAAGATTGTTAATGGGCACAATTGTGGTTAACACAACCCTATTAAAAAAACAAGAAAAAGAAATTCTATATAGGAATTAATGTCTATAAGGGTTTGTTTGGTTGTAGGGGTGAAAAAGTACGAGTATAGAATATGGTGGGAGGATGGAAAAGTGAGAGGAAAGAAAAAAAAAATTGGGTAAACTATATATTTGCTCCCTATTCTTATATCAGATTTCAATTTAGTTTTTAACATTTCAATTGTGTCAAGTTGGTCCCTAATCTTTCAATGTCATGTTAATTTAGTCTCTGCCGTTATCTAGTGGATGGAAATGCCTAATGTGTCTAATGGTCTAAATAAAAATAAAAATAAAATTGCCACATCATTTGCCACCTTGACTAACATGTCAGCATTTTTAATTTTATTTTATAAAATGTCAACATAATTTTAAATTAAAAAGAAAAAGAAAAATAGCAATGAAATATTAGAGCATCTCCAACCAGAAATGCCATCTTATCTCATTATACCATCTCAAAAAGCTACTTTATCAATTATAGCATACCATTTTACAATACACCAAGCATCCCAAAACTCTATTATTTTACCATTTTATTAAAATATTCTTTTTTAATCTTTTTTTTTTTTTACTTTTTTTTTCTCTTCCTTTTCCTCACTATCTCCCTCAACCTCTAGCACCGGCCTCAACCTGCCTCAACCTCTAGCAAACCCATACGCAGCAAAATCACAACAAGCAAATCACAATACAAAATCACCCAAATCAAACAAGCACCAGAAATTCACCTACCACCCCAACAAAATCACAACAAAAAATCACAACAAATCTAAAAATCCAGACTCTCCTCTTCGGTGGATCGCAACCCAAATCGCACACACACAGAACCCAGACTCTCCAGAAACACACACACACACACACACACAGAACCCAGATCGCAATCTAGAAGAACCGGATCGCAACCCACTTCGGCGGCGCTTTTTGACACCAGACTCTCCATTTCGGCGACGCAACCCAGATCACAACCCACTCTCAAATCGGATCGCAACCCACTTTAGCGGTGCGTTTTAACCCGGATCGAGTTGGTGCTCTCCAACATCTGCGATGAAATCCCTCCTTGACACTAGACTCATCCCCTCTGCCGCCACCGACGACTCCAAGGTCTTCTACCTCAAGCACCAGCACAAAGAGAGAGTGACGAGAGAAGTCAGAGAGAGAGAGGGAGACGAAATACTCAGGAGGAAAGAGAAAAAAATAAAAGGATTAAAATATATTATTTTGGTTTGGCACTGTAGCGCTATGCCAAAAAAATTTGGCATTTCTTAGTTTTAGCCTTCCGGTTGTTGGCATGATTTTGGGCCTAAATGCCAAATGTACCTTACATTTGGCATTTGAAAGGCCCAATGCTGATGCTCTTATCGAGTTATTGCTAATTGCTATATGAAAATGTTGCAATTTTTGAACGATCGTAAAGATTGGAAATAAAATTAATAATTATTGCAAAAATTGTTAACTTATAAAGCGTACGTAAACATTGGTTTAGGATTGTCTTTGAGCCTCATCCAGTATTCCATGATCAAAGCAAAGGTCATTTGATGACTATTTGAGCATTATAATTATAATAATAATAATATAATATAATAATGGAGACAAACTCATTGCTTTTGCTCAGCTCAGGTGGAGTCACAGGCACACACGGTGGTAGGAGTCACAGTATTTAAAAATTGCCACATGGCATATAAATTAATAAAAAATAAAACAAAAAATTTTAAAATCCGTTTGGTAAAAGAGTTTGAATAATATTATTTGTAATTTTTTAAAATATATGTAGATAAAAAAAGTATGTGAAAATGTGTATAATCTATATATATATATAAAACCGAAGTTTTTGAAGCTCCCACAATTTTCCACGTCAGCATTAATTAATTAAATATTTTAATTAATTAATATTATAATTACAAAATACAGTAATATCATTCTTACGCCACTAAATACCCCCGATACTTCTTAAAAAAAAAACTCTCTCTCATTTCAGCATTTGTCACGCTAAACTCTCCTTCCCCCTGACTTAAACTCACCCTCAAAACCCAAAACTTGGTTCCTCCCACCGCCGTCACCGTCGCCACCACGGATCACCCCCACCGCATTGATTTCTCTCTGCATCTCCATCGTCTGTTCTCTAATATCTGCGTCCATAGCTTTTTTTTTTTTTTGGGTTTTGATTTGTTAAACCGGTTTTGCTGTTGATTCACCACCAATCTCCTCTTTCACAGGTAACTTCTTTTCTCTTTTTTCTCTCTTTGGAGCACTGGACATTCAGGTTTATCTCTCTCACTCTTTGGGTTTTCAATTTTGGTAGATTTTTGGATTCCAATTGGTTCATAATTTTCCACTGCTACATAGAATTTTGATTTTTAGGTTTTTGAATGTTTTCGTAGGTATTTAGATTCCAATTGGATCTTGCAACCCAACTCACTGATACGCCAACCACAAACTGATGTTCGCTGGAAAAAGCTTTGGAAGCTCAAATACCCCCTCCTCAGCTGCTTCGCTCATACTGAAGAGGTACAACTCTGTAAATTTCTGTCTCTGCGTGTGAGTTAGGGTTTTGTTTGGTTTGGGTTTTTGAATTTTTTCACCATATTTGTTGAGGTAAGAATTCTGATTTGCTTTTCAATTGAAAATCTATTTGCCCAGTTATTACTTCCTATATACCGTTCTCTCTCCACTTCAATTGTTCATGGAATTTTTTTTTGTGGTTGTGGGTGATCTGCTTTGGTGTTTTGGGTATTGCTTAATGAAAAGTTATCTATCTCATTCTCATATATGTGAGTACAACATTTTTTTTAAAATCTAAGTTTTATATCAAGGTTAGCAATCTGACACTGACCCAAAAAACAAATAAAATAAATATGGCACTAGGCTTACTTTGTCTTGAAGATTTTCTGTCTTTTTTTTTTTTTTTTTTTTTTCATATAGCGGGTAATTTGTTTGTGTGTTTTAAAGATATTTTAATGGGTAATATAATATTTTTGTCTTGGTTTGTGTCAAATTGTAATTTATAGGTCTTAATTTTATGTTTTCAGTTAATTTTATGTTTTCAGTTAGGCTGTAGCTGTTGCTTTGCAGATAGCTTTTGTTTGTAGCATATATTTTTTGAAATTCATACATATATTTTTAGGACATGAACTTCTACTAAGAAGACATATGCTAGGTACATGGAACTTTTCTTCCTTCTAATTTCAATTGGGTATTTGTTCTTGTGCTCCTTATTTTGAAATATGGCAGGGCAATTGATGTTTGTCTGGATTTTTGCTGCCTAGAATGTTACTTTTATGTGGATGAAATATCTTAAAGTACATATTGGGTTTTCATTATTGGATATTTTGTTGCTCTTATTACTGCAAGGCTGAATAGAGTCTTCCTTGAATGCATATACAAACATAGATGATTTTGAAAGAATTGGAAGTGGCATTTATTTTTTGGCTTTGGAATACATTTTTGACTGCAGGGAAAATGTCATATCTCAATTGGGAGAGGTTGAGGAAGAATAGGGTCAAAGCCGAAGTCTGACATGGAGATATTATCTCATTTGGTAAGAATATCATTCCATATTTTTATATATGATAAATGTTACTGATGTGGTAGATATTTACTATCTAATTTTTTTTATAAAAAAAAAAAAAAAAAAAGCTTTGGGAGAAGTGGGTTAGACTGATTTCAAGACTCAAACTTGGAACACATTGCTTGAGGCAAACATAACTTGCCATCACAATGTCTTTTATTTTAATTTTCTCTATAATCTGTAGGTTAGGTCTTTGATTCTGTAGGTTCCTTGAACAATTTGAGGAATTGTTACCCTTAAAACATATATTCTAATGCTTTCAAGTGATCATGTTTGACAACCTACATAGTTATTAACCTTTTTGTCTCCTTCAACTTATAGCTTGCATTTGCGTTTGCATTTGTTTACAAAGAAGTTCTTGTGTCTACACCGTTGCCAGATGGTGCAGTTTTAATAAGAAAAGAAGGTATATTCTTGATTATGTGTTATTCAGTTTAATGGTATTTTGTTGTATATTTAAAGACATTTTACGTCTTGAGAACTTTGAAATCTTTGTGAACATGTAATTTTTTTGTTCTACCTCCTATCCATGGTTGCGGCATGGTTCTTTTTGATTTTAGGGTAAGGGTTCTACAGATTTCTTAGAGTAATGCAGGATGGAGGTTGTCTAATCTTAGCTTTTGAGTAAAATTTGATGGCCAAAATTGCACCATATTTGTCACAAATAAAAAGATATATGTTGCAACTAACAATGGCAAAATTGCTGATTGATGTGCAATTATTAAAATGTTAAATTTTGGTTCAAAGGTTGATATCTACCTAATTTTTTGCATCTATTACAATTTTAAGTGAATACATGTAAATTTGTTCAAATGTTAATTTTTATGTCTTACAGGGCTTTGAGGAGTACTTAAATTTGATTCTGGATGATGTTGGAAAAGTCAACATCAAGAGGAAGAGAAAAAAACTTTACGTGGGTTCTTTTTCTCATTTTCCTTTACTTTTAATCTCCCAAATATGCATATTCTGAATGTGGTACATCTATTTTGTTATGGGTCAATTACATCAAAAAAAAATGTAAAGGGTAGATTCTTTTTAAGGGATGTAACACAACAACCATCTCTCTCTCTCTCTCTCTCTCAATAGTGGAAAGTGATGATTTCAACAATTGTGTAAATTGGCATTATGTTTCCTTTTCAATCCCATTGAGGTCTAGCATCTTTGTCTACTGGCAATGTTAGAATTTAGATACATCTTGGATATCAAGAATGATTAATGTAATTGTGAAAGATATTTGATTGAATGAGTATGGAATTAATTATATTTGCTTAATTAATTGTATTGGAGTGTATTTATATCAGTTATATATTTTCTAAATATGATCTCAAGCTCTTGGTTATATGTCATTGTATGTGATAGATTTTATTACTTTGTAAGTGATAGATTTTCTTGGTTTGGTATATAATTTAAACCATGATCTTGATTTTTTTTTTTCTCTCTTCGTATTGGGGAAGTTATCATTAGCTTTCCCGTGCATCGCACGGGTTAGCGACTAGTATTATTTAAAAACTGAAAATAAATGTTTGAAATGTCTTACTAAATTGCCTTAAGTATCAAAAACCAAAACAAATAATTCAAAAACTAATATAATTCTGGGATCTCTTAAATAATAAAAAACTGAAGAATTTTGATTTAAACTAAAATAATTCCAAAAAAAACAAATAAATATATATTTAGTTTTACTAATATACCCTCGTGTGTGTATATATATATATATTGTTTTTTTTTTTTGATGAAGTATATATATATTGTTATAAACCCTGCTCATGCACCTCATTTCATTTCAGCTCACAGAGACACAGCCGCCTCCCTCTCATCTCACTCACTCACCAGTACCACTCCACTATCACTCAATAACAAATCACAGTCCCACTCACTCTCAATCTCATCGCCGGCCCAACTGCCCAAGCTCTCACCGCCGGTCCAATCATTCTCCGCCGGCCAGTCTAAGTCTGTCACCAGCTACAATCAAGCGATCAAGCACTTCGTCCGTTACAGATCCACCGTGAACACCCCTTATCCGTTACAGATCCACAATCGGTGAGGTTTGGGTTTTTTCCTTTTCGTATTTTTGTGAGCGAAATTTGGGTTTAAGGCTCTCTCGGTTCAAGCTCTTGATGTCTGGTCCTCTCTCTCTCTTTAACTCGTCATCTTTATCTCTCTCTTTAAACCCATGGTGGAAAACCCAGATCGGTAGTGATTGGGTGGTTTGATCAGTCCAGATCTGAAAGAGAGAGAAGCACAGATGGTCACTTGGATTGGGTTTTCTTCGGGGATTGTTGAGGATCTGTAGTTTGATGATTTTGGCTGGAATTTATAGAAGCACAGAGGTTGGGTTTTGTTGGTCTGATCGGTTAGTAACATTTTACATTTTTAGTTGTAATTCGACGCAAAAGGTGGCTTTGATTGTGGGGTTTTGATTTACTGGATTTGGAGATGTTTGGGATGAAATTTTTTGTATTTAGTTGAATTTGTGTGTATGAGAAATGTTGGAAAAGAAAATATTTGAGTACTCTGTTCTTTGTTCTTCCTTAGTATTTAATTTATGTTCTTGTGTATTCAGGTACCAAACAGCCCCTACTTTTCCAGAAAAGTTAAAAACGGTGGCCCTATCTTCAACTGTGTAAGATTGCGTGGAAGAGGGACATCTACGTATTTCACGTAGTTTGATTGAACACAATGACCGGTATGGTTCGTTGGAAGTTCAAAGAGTTATTTTGGGCTTTACTCAGAAACTTCCAGGATACTGCAATTCATGTAAAATGCGTCACTTTTTGAAAGCGAGACTACATTAAAGTCTAGCCTCTTGCATCATTCACTCACCCTCAATTCCTAATTCGTCCTTCACTTTCCTCACTTTATTTTGACACCGCTTTCACAGCTTTCTTTCTCTTCCTCCTTTCAACTTTTTTCACCTTTCTGCTCGTAAATCCCAATGGCCTTATCTCACCAACCCAAGAACTTTGATGTTTTCTTGAGTTTCCGAGGCGAAGATACTCGCCGGGGTTTCGTAAGCCATTTATTTGAGGCTCTGACTCAAAGGGGTATTCGAACCTTCATTGATGATAATCTCCATAGGGGAGAAAACATTTCTGAAGAGCTTCTCAAAACCATTGAAAACTCAAGCGCATCAATAATTGTATTTTCTAAAAATTATGCATCCTCTAGTTGGTGTTTGGATGAACTTGCTAAGATTATTGAGTGTACCAAAAAAGTGCTACCAGTTTTCTATCAAGTGGATCCATCTGAAGTTCGTAAGCAAAAAGGGGATTTTGGAAAAGCTCTGACTAAGCTTGAAAAAAAAATTAAAGATAAGACGAAGGTACAAAGGTGGAGGGAGGCTTTAAGTAACGCTGCCAATATTTCTGGCTGGGACGACAAAAACAGGTATTTGTATAATACTATGTACTGTTTGTTGATCTTCAAGAGTTTTAATGGTTTTGTGATGTCTATTAAATTTTATTGTTAATTAAACAACAACTAGAATTAATTGTTAGCTACTATTTTCTCTTTAAATTTTACTAAATTATGAAAGTAAAATTTTCTTGTCATATCTTTTTTACAATGCTTTTTCTTTTCTTTTTCTTTTTTTAATTTTTGAGAAGAATCATTTATACAATTATACTAAGCTAGTTAGCTATAGATTAAAGATGGAAATAAAAGAACTTAATATTAGATTACTTACCGTTATTAATTAGGAATTTCACCCCTCATAATATTTGGAAAAATTTTAAAGAAAAAAACTTAAATTCATTTTTTCTAAGCATGTAGTGAGATCCAGTAAGATTAAGTTGTCATCTAAGTGGACCTTTAATGCCACTTCATCCCAAAAGCTAATTGCTACCCAAAAAAATGAATTAAATTAAAATTTTCTATCCGAGTTACATGTTGCTTACTTCATCTAACAACACTTCAACTGTGATGTAAAAATTAAACATCTTGCATTCAGTTTATGTTATTTATTTTTCATAGTCCAACTCGTTACATGTGTTAATTAAATGCTCTGTGAATGACAGTTGCACTGAATCTGAACTTATCCAAAAAATTGTTGAAGAGATCTTAAATTCTGAAATAATTCAGATGCCATCAAATGATGCTACAATGCAACTGGTTGGAATAAATTCTCGCATAGAGGCGGTGACAAAACTTTTAAAAATTGAATCAAATGATGTTCGCATGGTAGGGATCACTGGCCTTGGTGGAATGGGCAAAACTACAATTGCAAAAGAGATTTATAAGAGGTTTTCAAATCATTTCAAAGCAAAAAGTTTCGTAGAGAATGTTAGAGAGTGCTCAAAGACAGAGCAAGGCAAAATCTATTTACAAGAGGCACTTCTTAAGGGTATCTCAGAGGATAAGAATTTGAGGGTGAGTACTATCTATGAAGGAACCACAAGGATAAATAGAATTCTTTGCCTAAAAAAGGTTCTTATCATTCTTGATGACGTGGATAATGCCGACCAGATAGAAACATTGCTTGGACGATGTGAAGGCTTTGCTTCTCGAAGTAGGATCATTCTGACAACAAGAAATAAAAGATTGCTAGCTAATCGAAATGGTCTTTCAACCTATGACTATGAGGTTGAGGAATTAGATGAAGATGAAGCTATTGAACTCTTTCGTAAGCATGCCTTCCCAAGTAATGAAGTCCCTGAAGGTTATTTGGAACTTGAGAAACAAGCTATAAGTTATGCCAAAGGCCTTCCTCTAGCTCTAAAAGTAATGGGTCGTGATTTGTGTGAGAGACCTATACCTGAATGGGAAGATGCGTTAGATTGTTATAAAACAAATCCTCTTGAAGATATTCAAAATATACTAAAAAGAAGTTATGAAGGATTAAACGAAAATGAAAAGAATATTTTCCTTGATATTGCATGTTTCTTCGAGGGATATGACATGAGTTATAATATGATTAAGGTTGCACTGAAAGCTTGTGGTTTAAACCCAGTATATGGTATTCGAAATCTTATTGATAAGTGTCTCTTGACTATTGATCGATATAATTATTTGTCGATGCACGACTTATTACAACAAATGGGTATGGACATTGTTCGACAAGAAGCACAAAAGCTTGGGGAATGTAGCAGACTATGGAGTTTTGAGGAAGCTCTTAAAGTATTAACTGAAGATATGGTATGTATGTTATTTTGATACACTTTCTCCCTTTACTTCACATGAGAGATTTATTACACTTTTTTCCCTTTTATTTATTTATTTGTTTAGAATATTATTTTTGTTTAAAGTTTATTAACTATTATATGTTTTGGTGATTCACTTACCCTGTTATTCAACTAGGGTTCAAATAAAATTCGAAGCATGATATTGTGGTCGCCTAAATCAAAACCAGAAGAGGTGCAATTAAAGGCACAATTTTGTAAGATGAAAAATCTTAGATTGCTTTTGATTCGTAATGTACGTTGTTGCAATGGACCCCTTGAATGTCTTCCCAATGGATTAAGCTTGCTTGATTGGCGTGATTATCCATTTTCTTCATGGCCACCAAATTTTTCTCCTAAAAAACTGGTTGTGCTCAACATGCCTTTTATCCTATCAAAGGAACCAGTACTCAAGCAGGTATGTTCATTAGCATTTATAAATTATTATTTTTTTCAAAGTTTTTAATTTTTAATTTATTTATATATACTTCTTTAAAGATTAAACCATGATCTAACTTTCAATTTTTTTTTTTCTACAGAAATTTGTATCTGTGACATATGTGAACTTCAGTGACTGCGAACTGATTAAGAAAATACCTGACTTATCAATGATCCCAAATGTAACGCAATTGGAACTTTGTCACTGTATAAATTTAATTGAGATTGATGACTCTGTGGGGCGTCTTGATAAGCTTGAAGTGTGGAACCTTGAGGGTTGCTTTTACCTTGAAACTCTTCCGAATTGTCTCACGATGAAATCTCTTAGATCTTTTAATCTGAAAGGATGCGGGTGGATTAAGAAGTTCCCAAATATCTTGCACGAAATGAAAGATGTTGAATATGTACATCTTGATGGGGAATATACTAATGAATTGCCTCCGTCATTTGGGAATTTGATTGGGCTTAAGCGCTTACATATATCAGACAAGTCAACAAAGCGACATCTTCCGGGTAGCATCTATAATTTACAAAATATAGAGGAGCTTGAACTTTGGGGCGAAGTCATATTTCCAAAGAATGTGGAGATTGATAGACAGCCAATGTGCAATTCTCTTGGTTGCTCTTCCAAATATGTTTTTCCAATGTTGAAAACACTATGTCTTTTTCGCTTTGAAAATTGGTCAGAAATAGAATTTATTTTGAATTATTGTTGCCCCCTCACACTGGAAGAGTTACAGATCTACGGCAGCACAGTTGTCACCCTCCCAGAAAGCATGAGCAGATGTGAGAGATTACATACGCTTATTATTAGTGAATGCGATGAGTTGCGGGAAATCCCAAGGCTTCCACATAGTATAAGAAGTGTAAAAGTAGGATATTGCTCATCGCTGCTTTCACAATCAATCTTTCAGGTATATCTGTCTCTTAAAGATTTTAAGAAACTATTTGTGTTACCTTCACAAATACTGCGTGATTTGCTAAGATGTAACTTTTTGAATTTGCTAATTGCATGCAGATGCTTCCAGAAATCATAGGGCTTCCACCAAATCTACCACCATGTTTAGGTGTAACAAGCCACATGTTAAAGTCTCCACACTCGTCTACAAGATCTGGAAGAAAGACCCGCCCTTGTGAATATAGTGTTGAGGTAACAGGAGATGAGACTGATATTCCAAATTGGTTCAACCATCAAAGGGATGGAAATTTAATATCATTCTTGATTGGTCCCGAAGTTCCAACATTTGCTCTCTGTACTACTTTTGGAAAACAATATTCTGATTGCTATTTTGATTATTATGATGTCTTCATTTCCATCAATGGTAGTGAAAGAACGTTTGAAAGAAAAGAAATTGAAGTAGAATGGCTCTCCACGCGTCTGATGAGTTTTTCCTGTAGACCTCAGAGCTCATTGCAGGAACTATTTGGGGACTTGCAACTAACTGATCGGAATCATGTTGACATCCTCTGTAAAACTTCCATTGATCACGTTAAAAGGATAGGAGTCCATGTAGAATGCAATTGCCCTCCTCCTCAAAATCAATCAGGTTTGGAACTTTCAATGGATACAGAAAATGGATCAGACTTAGGTTTGGCATTTGACTCATCAAATGTTGATGGGTTTGATTTGGGCTCATCTTCAGTGGCCCAGCCCCAAGTAAAAAGAAAGAGTAAAAAAAGAATAAGAAAAGTAAGGCACGTTTTGGAACGTTGTTTAAACAACAATTTCCTTTGTTTAAAAAAAGAAAAAGAAAAGTGATGGTCTGATTTGTTTAAACAACTCAACTCAACTCAACTTCAAACTCAGATCAGATCAGATCGAATCCAAATCCAATGGCTATCACTTTCTCAGATCTCCACACCGAATCAGGCCTCAAATCTCTCGACGAGTTTCTTTCCGGAAAATCCTATGTTTCCGGAGACAATCTCACCAAGGTATACGCTGCCGTTTTGGTGAAACCCGGTGACTCTTTCCCCAATGTTTGCAAGCGGTACGACGCCGTTTCTTCCCAACTCGCTGCAAGGTTTGCTTTCTCACTCTCTCTCTCTTTTATTTATTTATTTATTTTTATTTTTTACAAATTAAAATGTGTTTTAATTAATTTTTGGTATTTGTTAATTGTCAATTGTTGTTGTTGTTAGCTATTGGAGTGAGAGTAGGTGGCAAAGGTGCCCCAGTTGTGGCAATGCAGATTTCGACAGTGAAGACCCCAATTTGATGATTGGTATGTTTCTTGTTTCAGCATTGAGAGATTTCCCCAATAATTCAAGAACGTTATTGTCAGCTTCTATTACTTCTATTGTCTTATATGTGTTGTTCCTTAACCTAAATATCAATGTTCTTTCAGTTGCATTATTTCATTTTCTGTATTGCTATCCTAAAATTTGATGTTATAGAACTGAAAATTGTGCTTATTTCTTTTTATAGAATATGATGCCCCTACTCAGCTTGTCAAGCCTCGTCAGCGCAACACCAGGTTAAGTTTATTATCACTCTTAGTAAGGCTTGCTGTTGCTTCTTTTATTGGTTTGTCATTGCTGAACTATGATTTGTTTTTATTTTTATTTTTTTGGTTATCAGTATTATCTCACAAAATGTTCTGTTTTAATACATTTGGTAATATGCTATTCTGTATTTTTCTCAATCAACTTTCAACTTGATGTTATTCTTTTCCTTGGCTGCCAAATAGAGGTGAAGATTGTTATCTGATTTTACAATTTTGTAGGGAATGATTCCTTAGTATTGTTGGAATAAACATTTTTTAAGTCTGTGACTTCTTTTTTATTATGGTTTGGACTTTGGACTATTGCTGCATTTTTTTTTCCTAATGTTTTTAAATTCTCTAATAATTTCCTGGACTCTCACTCATTGAATTTTGGTGTGTGTGTGTGTTTGTAAAAGCTGCTTATGAAAATCCAGGTATTAGCAAGTTGATCAAGATGTTGGTTTCATGTAATGGTGTCTGTAAGATTTTCTTTGCACAAGCCTATAACAGACTGACAGAGATTTATATTTACTTTGATTTAGAATTTTTCTGAAGTTGCAAATTTTTAAAGAAATCTAAAAAATTTCAAATTAAGATCTTTTGAACGAACATACCATAATAGAACTTTCCCAATTTTCAAAGATTCATTTCTTATATAAAGAAATGACAACCATGATGAAAGGCAAAATTACCAAATTTTGGACATTGAGGACTATGAGCTGGGAATCTCTCTCTCTCTCTCAATACTACCTATAGGTAGAAAAGATTGTTACAATCAGTTCATGACTTCCCAGAACTAGATTTTTTTTCAAGTATACAATTTCGTTTTCAACACCATTTCAGTTTATATTATTTTCTGTTATGCTCACCTGCTGTCCAATGTGTTCTATTCTAGGCATTTAAATGATCAGAATCATGTTGAGATTCTCTGTGAAACTTTCGATTCTTTTCATCCTACATCCGGAGATATTGCTGCTCCTATCGTTGAAAGGATAGGAGTCCATGTAGAATGCAATTGCCCTCCTCAAAATCCCAGCATCTTTCAAGACATTAATAGGCCCCTTTCTTTGCAATCAGGTTTGGGACTTCCAATGGATACAGAAAATGGATTAGACTTGGGCGTTACAGGCTCAGCTTTTACAGCTTCGAAGCATCTCCACCCTCTCATGTTGAATTCTCTACGTCGCACTGCAAGAGCAGATATGGAGTATATGGAGCAACCACAACATGATCCAGATTTTGCCGCTGATAAAGGTATTATTCCCTTCGCTTCTATGAACAACACTTTACTTTTCTTTGCAATCACATGTTGATGGGTTTGATTTGGCTTCATCTTCAGTGGCCCAGCCCCCTGTAAATGATGATTTCGACTTCAATCAGTTTCCACTGTGGGAGAGAATGGGAAGACTCTTGATTGGACTGTTCTTGATGGTCCTTTTAATTTTATTAAATTGGCTGGTTGTAATTGTAAGTAATATGATTTGATTTGAGTTGTAACGCCCCAAGTTAAAAAAAGAAAAAGAAAAGTAAAGGTCTGATTTTTTTTTTTTAGTCATGCAAGTGCCCCACCTACCCCACCTAATATCCACCGCTCATCTCATACTTTCACTTTATCCCTTTGGCCGGCTCACTTCTTTCTTCTTTTTCATTTTTCCCTCAAACACTCACTTCACTCTCTCATCCTCTTCCACTGGTACACTCCACACCACTCTCTCCACCATCTTTTTTTGCAGCAGGATCACCAGGAAAATCCTTAAGAACATCTAAGCACCTTCACATATTTTATTTGAGGTAAAAGTTCTAATCTCTTTTTATAGGTTTTATGCTATTGTTTGAGGTTATTTTTATCTAAGCTTTGATAAGGATATCCATATGATTTATGAGCTTTGGAAGTGATATTTATGTGTTCATATGTATGGGTTTTGTATTGGTGGAATTATTTGATAAGTGGGTTTATGGTTGTGCTAATGGTGGCTATCTAAGGTTTATTTTTGTCAGAAATTTGGGGGTTTTGAGTTATAACATTTGGTTGTTGGTAAAACTAATTTTTCCATTGCTATTGGGTTTATTTGGAGTTACTTGAAGTTCTAAATTTCCTGTCTTGGAGGATATTGTGATTTTGCTTTCAACTCCAGTCAGTTTCCATTGTGGGAGAGAATGGGAAGACTCTTGATTGGTCTGTTCTTGATGGTCTTTTTTTTTTTTTTAATTTTTAATTTTTTGTATTTAAGTAATTGTAATTTATCAATTGGACTGTTCAATGGGACATTGGTCTTATCATGACAAAGATGCTCTAAGCCATAGATGCAAACATTTGAGAAGGCAATATAATGAGAAATGTAACCACTGATATTATGTCTAGTATTCTTATATCCAATCTTGTATCTTTAGAACATTTGTTGTTCTTTATGCTGCATCCTTATACTTCTTCATATAGAAATTAATCTGTTCTGAGTTGTCGCAGATTATTGTTGCATAGAGTGAAGGGGTTTCTGATGGAGATGCAATACAGATTTCGACAGTGAAGACCCCAATTTGATGATTGGTATGTTTCTTGTTTAAGCATTGAGAGCTTTCCCTAATAATTCAAGAACATTATTGTCTGCTTATATTGCTTCTATTGTCTTATATGTGTTGTTCCTTAATCTAAATATCAATGTTCTTTCAGTTGCATTATAGAACTGATAATTGTGCTTATTTCTACTTGATTTATGAAAATCCAGCTACTGATGGAGGGTATTAGCAAGTTGATCAAGATGTTGGTTTCATGTAATGGTGTCTATAAGATTTTCTTTTCACAAGCCTATAACAGACTGACAGATTTATATTTACTTTGATTTAGAATTTTTCTGAAGTTGCAAAATTTTAAAGAACTCTGAAAATTTTCAAATTAAGATCTTTTGAACGAATATACCATAATAGAACTTTCCCAATTTTCAAAGATTTATTTCTTATATACAGAAATGACAACCATGATGAAAGGCAAAATTACCAAACTCTGGACATTGAGGACTATGAGCTGGGACTCTCTCTCTCAATACTACCTATAGGTAGAAAAGATGGGTACAAGCAAATCCTGACTTCCCAGAACTAGATATTTTTTTTCAGCATAGAATTTTGTTTTCAACACTGTTTCAGTGTATATTCTTTTCTGTTATGCTCACCTGCTGTCCAATGTGTTCTATGTTTTTAATACATTTATGCTTAATTAGTTTGCCTTAAAACTCATGGCTACACCAGTTTTTTTTTTTTTTTTTTTTCACTTCAAATGTTGCAGTCTAAGAACTTACAATTTTTTTTAGCATGCAAATTCTTCATTTTATAGGCATTTACATGATCATTTCACTCTCTACCATCAATGTATAAGTCTTTATTTGTCTTTGCAGGCTGAGGACTTGGTATAAGTTTTTTTAAGTTCTATTGGAAAATTTAATTGACTTGATCCATTCAAAGAAGATAAAAAAGGAAAATAGAAAGAACATTTTTGCAGTTGGTGATTCTTCTTCTTTCCATTCAATATTTATAATTTTACTTGTTGATTTGATTTTTGAGAAATTCAAAACTTTTCAATTTAGCACATGTATCCGGAATCTGAATTACATACCAGAAGATATTTATTGTTTATCTAAGTATTATACGTATGATTCTAAATCATAACATTCATTTGAGGGGCATCAAAATATATTAGGTTCTCTATCTCATACACACCAGTTTATGTATCAACCATGAACCATCCTATTTTATTACACTATAAAAGATAGATTCTTGATGAGAAAGAACAAAGAACAAAGAAGCAAATGTACCCCATTTTTATTTATTTATTTTTTAATATTATTGGTCATTTTTTCCAGCATAAAGAAAAGCAAAATTTTCAAAAGATCAAGGCAGAAAAATATAAAATACATTGAAAGCTTGGAGTGCAAAATAAAAGTCTGGAAGTCATCCAAGAAAATGTGCTTCTCAACAAAGGATGACATTTAGTGATAGTATTGAACACATATGAGAACAGGAAACATCAATCACATAATCTTGCAAGATTTGGAATCCCATGACTTGAACTTGATTAAAAATTCAATACTTTACATGTGCTAGATCGGAAACAGGAAACATCAATAATATGGTAGCCAATAATATGTGGTTCTTGGGAAGAGTGATGCAGTGATGCTTGAGATACATGCATGTTGTTTTGGGTTTGGAGTCTGGATGTCCTAATTTGTTTTTGTTTTATGCATAGGGGCATGACATTTTGTAATTTCTTTGTATTTGTTTCAGATTTGGCTGGTCAAAATGGGCTTTAGCTTGTATCTCCACTATGACAGTCTCAGATCTGGTAAACATATTTTCAACTGGCCTTTGCAGCATTATAGATGGTTAAGTAAAGGGGATCCTATAGCCCTTCTCTTATGTTTCTTTTTTGTTATGAAGATGCTGAAAAGGATGATTGCAAGAGCAGCAAGAGGCATTCTTATTGTGTTTCAGGTGGGAAAGGAAATTGAGATTTCAAACTTCATTATAGATGATCCCTGCATCATCTTCGATTGGAAATTTAACTGAGCTTGGTTATCTTAGTTTTCTGCTTCTTTGCGCTGAGACACTTCTGCATTAAAAAAGAATATGGGTTCAAGTGAATTGGTTTGAGCGGAAGATGAATTGGCAGCTTTGTAGGCTGTAAGGTAGGTTCTCTTCTCATGCAAAATTAACTTTACTAATTGCTGCAAGGGTCCCTGTTTTAGGCTGCTTGGAAGTTGATGATGGAACAAATATGGACATTAAATTCTATCAATATATATATATATATATATATATATATATATGAACTAAAATTGAAGTGCATTTAACTACTTATTTTCTTTATTTCTTTAGTATGCTGATATAGGTGGTTTATATGTATGATAAATTGAAGTGTGTTTTCCATTTTTGTGTTTGATTTTGTTCTAAGTATCAGATCAATTATTTGCAAAATTGTAGAAAAAAAGACGTTATTTTGTCTAATATATTTTCTTGTCCTGCCCTAATTTAGGCTTTGTGGAAGGGGGTGCCCTTTCTCAGATCCCAGTTCTTTCCATCCTAAATAATTCCCTTTTCAACTTTCTTGTTACAAAGCTTTAATTATTGTTTTTTGCAAATGCATTTGTAATCATGTTAGCAAGTCAGTATTATAGAAGGTGGAGGAGCCCTGTCTATGATCTATTTGTAATCATGCATTAAGACAAGTTAACACTTAACATGTAGTTGTTGCTGCTTCTATTTGAAGTTGAAATAAATCTTGTTCTTTTGCACTAGCTATGTGATATGCTCTTCTCTCCTATTTCTTGTAGTTCAATAGGCTAGACATGATCTTCATTAAGGGACCCTTTCGTATGCTAATTACCTTTGATTATGTACCCAAATTGAGTGGCATGATTTTCTGGTTAATTTATTTGTGTGTTTTATGTAGTTCTTAATATAATGGTGTTTAAAAAAACTGAGAGTCAAATTTCAATTTAGTTCAGGCAAGGATTATCAGGAAATGACTTACCATAAAATAAAAAATTTTTAAAAAAATGACCTATTAGATCATGAAGATATTGTCAGAGTTGTGAGTTGTGTACACTATTCTTGTACTTTTGTTATTCAGGTATCACTTAGAATGAAAGACATCTGTGACATTATGTACACAAATATGGGCAATTATATCATTTGTTTGTTAATAGATAGTATATATGCAAAGATATCTAATATAAATATAATAAAGCAGAAACATCTAATGAGGCTCTGCCATGATTTTTAACTGTTTGTGAAATTTAAGATTTATAAGATAAAATAGTATGGTTGTAGAGGAGGGTGGGGAGGGGGCGGGGGGGTCAAGACACGGGGAGAAAGTAGAGCAAAGCCACAAAGTTCAAGTCATTACTCTAACTTGTATATATTGGTGTGGTTCTTTTAGGTGAAGAGAATGATCAATCCTTTGCCAATAATGAGCTTAATGAAAGAGTATACAGGCATTACGGGTGTCCTCAATTAGAATGGCTTTTCTTGGGATGAATTTGCAGAACGGTGGCACTATGGCAGCTGATGTTTAGCTTTGGGAAGCTTATATCAAGGTGCCATTCTATCCCATTAGTAATTTTTCTAGGATAATGGGTTTTCCTCTAGTTATCTCTAAAGAGCACCCTAAAGCATAGCATACAAACTTGTATTTTTTTCCCCTTTGATGAATTGATATTAATTCTGTATTCATTTAGTAAACTGAGTGTTTTTGGGTAACATGGGATGAAGTATATATGATCATATGGATTGTATAATAATCAATGAACTGGATAATTTTGAGTAGCTTTTGTTTAAAAATGACATTTTGCAGGAACATTCGGATGCAACTGCATACAAATATAGGGGATCTCATATTTCTGATTTGTGCTTGATTTATGGTAATGAAAGTCAGAATGGAAGATCAAGTTGTTTGGACATGAAAATGGAGGTCAACAATAATGCCTTTTGGATGGGATTGACGATAACTTGGGATATGCAATATCCAGCTAGGGAGCTGGAAATATCTTATCAAGGGAAAAGTGAAAGTTTGCAACTTCTTAAGCCTCAGCATGTTCTCAAAAATTTCAGAGATCATCGAGGGAGAGATACAAGAAGCACTTGAGGAAAGGCCATGAGTAGTCAAAACATATGTGGGTGCTGAGAAAAGGACAAAGACTACAATTGAATAGAATGTATTGATACAACACTTCAAACTGTTCCTAAAATAGATGAGAAGCTCTTTTTAGAGGGTTTTTGAACTCTTAGAAGATGAGAGAATGGCCATGCAATTTGCAACGAGGAAATGGTTATTGAGAAAGGTTTGACGGACATCTATTTTGCTTGTCAAATTGGGATATTATATAGATTTGGTTCTGGAGTTTTGTCAATGTAAATAAGATCCAATTTTAGAGTAAAGATATTTTTGGAATAGAATTTCTTGCATGATTTCATTTTTTTACTTATACCCAAATCATTTTCAAGTGTTCAAGGTTTTAATAAGAAGTCAGCTTGATTTTGTTGGGAGTACTTGCAGCTGCATGGTGATGTTTACTTTCTTGCCTTAAAAAGTACAGGATGCCTTAAAAAGTAAATCAGTAACTAAGTTTATATTAAATATTAACTAGTCACTATCATTCTTTAAGCTTGAAACTTGGGATAACCCAGAATCAGAAGAGAAAAGTAATTGAACGTACTTTCAATTACATGTACGTTGATTTACTTTTTAAGGCATCCTGTACTTGTAAATTAAAAAAAAAAAAAAAAAAATTTAGTTATTGGTCTTTGATTAACTTATTCTTAGGTGGTTTGGGCTCAACCCCCGAGTGTGTTTGGGCTCATGTTTGTAGAAATTACCCATCTCTTTTATTCGCTTAGCAATAAATAAATTAATAAATAATACTACCAATAAGAACAAGCAAATTTCATGCTAAAATGCCAAAGAGGGTGCTGTTTGCATCCAATGCATTAAACATATATAACCTTCTTGGCATTTCTGCCATTTAGATCTCTAAGAACAACAAACCAAACAATTTATCCTTGTGGCCCAGTATGTCAAAATTTACCCTATTTGTCAAACCGTATATTGATTATTATAAAAAAATGTAAAAAATTGTGTCATTTTTGTCTTAATGCAGATCATGTCATTTAGATATATGAGTTCAATAAACATTACGCCGCTTGCAGTGTAAACTCAAGTAGTAGAACCAATGACTGTGGATTGGATGCTATAACATAGAAGTACTGGTAAGAACATTTGCATTGGACTAGTCAACGGGCTAGTCCAGCCAAAATATGCCTAGAAAGCCCAATTAATTGACCCACATTGGACTAGTAGCCTAATAACAAAAATTCATGCAAGCTACACTAGTCATCAAAACATAATTGGCATTTTAGCTTAAACAATTTTTTTTTATTTTTTATTTTTTATATATAGTTTCTGATTATGAATCAGCTTCAATTAGAACTAAGCTACAACTTAGCGTATGATATTTTTTGAATACTTTTGAAAAAAATTCTACCAAATTTGGTCACTAAAGTTGCTTCTCTTCACTGAATGAAATTTTTTAGGAATTTAATAGTTATCCTATTTTGAACATGATTGTAATAAAGTTCATCTATAACTAAAAATTCACACATTTTCCTTTTAAAATTTTCTTTCAGGTCTTGACTACAATGTTTGATAACCATAAGGGCCATCCTTAAATAATTGGTCACATATTTGCATCACTTGGAATGAAGGTCCATGATGGCAAAAATGGCCCTTATGTGTGGGACTTTTTTTTTTTTTTTTTTTTTTTTTTTTTTTTTGGGTATTAGTTCTTGGTATGTAAGACTTGGTATTAGTGGCAAAAGGTATATTTCTTACTATATTTAGCCATAATTAATGTATAAGGGAAACTTCAAGGAGGCTGAAAAATCATTATAGACGAATCACTATGGTTTTGTTAATAAGTTGAACAAAATTGTCAAATTTCACCCTTACATTTTTCTTTATAAATATGGTTGTGGTTAACTTTCTGCTAGACTCATCTTTTGCTGGATTATAAAGGCTGTTTATTTATTTTTTTTCCTTTTCCTCTTTTTACTAATATAATATAATTGAAGCTAATTCTTCAAAATGCAAAGCATTCAAGGTTATATAGAGATCATAAAGAATAGCAAGAAACTATTTCAAAATAAAATGATAAAATATCCACACATCACGCAAGATACCATCTAGCTCAAATTAAAATAGAAAGTAGTTAACATACGTGGCTTGACTGCCTATTATTTATGTTTTTGGCTTTGAGTTGTTTGCGTGCACAGCTTCACAAAATTGCCTACCTTTGTTGACCTTTTCATATATATATATATATATATATATATATATATATATATATATATATCTTCGGCGGTTTTGTAAAAAATAAATAAATCAATCAATAAAGAGGATGCCATGCAACAATTGAGTAGGGTGAATTTCTCTATTCTTATTCTTTTTGATTTGTGAGAGCTTTTTTGGAGTATTTGAAGTTTGTGAAAGTGCCTCTATACTACTTTTCTATTTTTCATATTTATTACGAAACCTTTTCCGTCGTAGATGCCTATAAATGATTTAGGGCAAAATTTAATTACAAAATTAATTACAGTTTAAGGATATAATTTTACTCAATATCTTTTTATTGAAGATGAATATTGACAAATCCACCATTAGATTACTTTTTTTTTTAATATCCTCAATGCTTGTAAAATTTCTAGAAAATTAAAGATCAATAACTATATTAATAATAAATTATTTAAATTTTAAGTTTTTGTAGTTTAAAACTAAACTATGCATAAAATATAATCTTATAGATTATATAGTAAATAATATTCAATTGATACAAAACTTGACATATGTGTTAAGAGCATAAAAAACATGTAATCTAATTGTTAGATTTTTGCCTTGCACTTATTTGTTCATCCTTGCAATTGTTGAGTGCTTCAATTAATTAATTTTCTAATAACGTATATTCTGCATTAAGTGCATTTAGATTTAAAATTAATCAAGCTGTAATTAAAATTGAGGGTCTAAACTAGCTCTAGCATTTACATTATCGAGGTTTCAATTTTTTTTTTCTAAGTTTGAAAAATAATTCTCTACTTGTGGCTCAATAGTACTTTTTGATCTCCACAGAAATATCTTGTGTTTGAATCCACTAATTATTATAAAAAATAAAAAATAAAAATTTCTTGCAATCATGAATTTGATAAATTGAGTGCCTGCTAGGCCTACACCAAGTTTCCTGACCAATCAACTACATAATCAAAGTGTCCAATACACAGGACTCCTCATTCTATAAGTTGTGGAGAAGTGATTTATAGAAAACTTTACTACCAATTTTTGGAGAAACACAAAAACTCTGTGTTCCAAAACCTCATAATATCAAAGCTAGTGTTTGGTGATAATTTCTTGTCCTAACAGATCTGGAAGTGTGTTATTTTTTTATTCAGTTTCTTCTTTCTTTGTTTTGGTGATCATTTCTTGTCCTAATAGATTGAAGATTGAATTCGAATATTTTTAGGGTTTTAGAATTGGAATTGCAAAAATAGATGCTTTTTCTTTTTGTTTGGAAATTTAAGTTTAGCTTTTTGTCTCACTTCTCCGTCAATCCCCCCACCCCCCCCCCCCCCCCAAAAATAAATAAATAAATAAAACAATAAAACTAGTTGTTTTCAGAAAACTAGTTTAGCAAATAAGCTATTGAAAACTATGGGATACAAAACTATTTGTATCATGTATGATTTGAATTTTTCCATTTTGAGAATTCAAATTTTTTTCTTGACTACAATGTTTCATTTCCTTCGTCTATTAGAATTTAAAGTTGGATGACAAACATGATTGATGTAGTTTTTTTTCTTTTCCAATATAAAATTCATCATGTTTGACTTGATTTGTTCAAGGAATAATTATTATGAATCTCGATCCCCTTGGATTGCAGTTCTCACAATTACAAATCCAAATCAACCCACATGCAAGTATGCTTTAATCCCACAGAAATTACAGCAAGAACAATTTAACTAACCCAAGAAAAAAAAAAGTCAAGTTAACTAGGAATCCAAAATTAAAGCTAAGTAACTAAGAAGGTGAAACTGTGAAAGACACTAAAGAATAATAGGCATGAAACAAGGGAACCTTGTATCCAAGAACAAAGGACAGAGCAAAGAGACAAATGAATAACGGAAACCAACCACGGATCAGTCTGAATTTGATACCATAATACAAATAAGAATAGGTGTGGCGCCTCACCTTTAAAAGAGGTTGCTCAACACTTAGTTATTTACAAAGTTACCCTTTATCATCAATCTCAAATGCTTACCTTTCAACTGAGGAGAATGAAAACTCAAGGGAACTACTTTTTGAAGGTGGAGAGTGATTATACAATGAAGGACTTGGGGCACAAAGACTTCAATAACTCCCTCAAGCATCTGTGTGATCTTTTTCATCGAGGGTCTCAGTGAAGGATCTTCTTGAATACACCAAATTGCCACAATCACAAGCCTCTCTAGCCTCTTCATGTCATTGCTTGCTTCCTCATCGTTTTCTATCAACTTATCTAATTTTTTATCTTTGTAGCATTCGTAAGCCCAATCTATCAATGCCTCCTCTGCTTGCAACGCAAATGTAACACTAGACTTGCAACAAATAATCTCAAGTAACATCACACCAAAACTGTACACATCAACCTTAACGGAAATGGATGCTTTCCTAAACCATTCAAGTGCAAAGTACCCAATCGTCCCTCTTATTCCTGTTCGAGTAGCTCGAGTTTGCTCAGCCAACAAAAGCTTTGCTAATCCAAAATTAGCAATCCTTGGTGTAAAGTATTCATCTAGAAGTATGTTTTGAGGCTTTATGTCACAATGGATGATTTGGGTGCAGCACTCTTCATGTAAGTACATGAGACCTCTTGCAATTCCAAAAGCAATCTGCACTCTTTGGTTCCAATGAGGCCTGGATATCCCAAAGAGAAAGTTAGCTAAAGAGCCATTACTCATGTACTCATATACCAATAGCCGGTGCTGCCCCTCATCACAATAACCAAGCAACTAGACTAAATTTTTATGATGAGTCTGACCGATCACGCTCACTTCTGTTTTGAATTCTTTCTCACCTTCTTCTACCACCTTACCTAACTTCTTGACTGCAACAAATCTTTTTGAATCTGATGGAAGGACCCCTTTATAAACAGTTCCAAAAGCACCTTTTCCTACTATTTGCTTGAAGCCCCTGGTTGCTTGTTCGAGCTCTTTATATGTATAGCTTCTCACATTTGTTGCAAGTGTGCTATCAATATTCCATGGCGAATTCATCTTTTTGTGGTGCAAGTAGATAACAGCCACAATACTAGCTATGAAGAAAAGGATATTGAGAAATGCAGAGCTGCCAAGGAGTAGTGCCAAAACAACTACCACAGGCTGGCTTTTCTTCACTGGAACAAAGCTATTAGGTACCTTGATGAAAGCTATTCTTGTAATATTTGTGCTATATCTTCCGTTGGACAGAGGATACTTCTTCTTCCAACAATAACCACCTGTTTTTTCATAAATGGCCACAACACACATGCAATCGTCAAGGCATTGCTGCTTACACTCTATCTCATTAGCCCCTTGAACAAGGCTGTAATCTGTAAATGGACAGTCCATATTTGTAAGCCGTACAAAGCTTACCTGCCTTTTATTTTCCTCCCATCCATTGTCGCAGTTGGGTAACGGAAAATCTGGTTTACACCCTGCCCAATCCTCATATGGGTTCAATTGAGAAAATCCATTAGGACATGAGCAAAATGTCCCGCCCCCACTTGAAGCATCTGAGGTACGATAGACATCGTTGAGTCCACAGAACCCACCTACAAAAGTATTAGCATCAAATATCAGTAATACCAAGAATGCCTTGCATTGGATCCCATGTTGAAGGACAGCTTCCACAACTTGTGTCCTGCTGTCTGAGATGTTTGTATATTCTGAAGACCCCATCATAATCAATCCTCGCCATGTGGTAGAAAGAGTCTTTTGAGCCTGGATCTTCTTGGGTAAGGTTGAAGATGTTGGTTGAATTGTTTGCATCTTGGACGTACATGTATCCGGCTTCAGTAAAGATCAACTGTGATTCCCAGAACATTGTCATGGTGGCAAAATAAGCATGATTAAGGACTTCAGATGGCATATTTATAGAATAAAGCACCAGATTGCCATCAAGCTGTAAAGAAAGCTGGAAGCGGCCATAAGAATAATTTGTAATAGATTGGTGAGACCCGAGTGTGGTATTCATGTACAGTATTTGGCCAGGCAAAATTGTATCAGTAGGCTCTTTGAAGCTTTCCCATATAGAATTATACTGCTCATCTAAAATCACCAAGTTCCCATTGTCCAGAATAGCCGCACAACTTGGAATCATTCCCTGGAGCCTTCCATAACTCTTTGCCATTAGGGTCATTGAGAACAAATGCACTACTGCTATTCTGCGTCAGTGTAGAACCTTGTGGTGCTAGTTCATTGCCATTTGCAGACCAAACTATGGTTTGGTCTTTTGTTTTAGTAAAAAGTGGCGGCTCTAGGAATTTTGTTTAGGGGGTTCATTAAAAAATTTTAATAAAAAATGAACTTGAATATATCGAGTTACGAACAAAAAAAAAATTAATATATGAAGTTTTACAATTTTCTTCTACAAGCATTCAAATTTTGAATTAGGAGTACTTATTGCCAATGTGGATAGGTATGAGCCTACAATCATTTTATTTTGTTAAGTTTATCTAACACTTTTATTTTTATGCAGTTTTTATTATCTATTTGTTATTTTTTTTATAAAAATATTTTAAACTAAACAACTAAACTAAACTCATTTGTTTTGTATTAATTGTTGATGCACACAACCACACTCATTCAAACATAAAATTATACACTAGTGTCTACTTAACCAATCAAATGCTTGGACAATCACTAACTTTATGATTTTTTTTTTAAATTTTACTTACTTTATAACAAAAAGTTATTATAACATGATAACAATACGCACACATGTAACAAACCATCTCTATTTCCTAATTATTAAATTATATAAATTTATATTATATTTATATTATACACACAAACATCCACCCATATCATAATTCACACAAATAACATTATAACAAAAACTAATGCATACAATCAATATTAAACACACTCACACATAATATAAATTTATAAAAAATATTGACATTACTATTCACAAACACTTACTATTTATTCTTAGAGTTAGAAATACTTATAATAAAGGTGTGCAAAATTTAAGTCAGGGTGTGCAAAAATACTTTTAAGAAAAAATTATAGTATTAAACTAACAAAAAAAAATATATTTTATATATATAATATTATTTTTTTTGAAGCCAGGGGGTTCATTTGAACCCCCTGAGAATAATGTAGCGCCGCCCCTGACTAAACCAAACTGCAAGCAAGAATTGAGACTCTTTCTCATTGATTTGGAAACGGCGGAATCCAAAGGAGAATTCACCTGAACGCGACATGAATAATGGATTAATATGGTCTGTAACTGAAGCCGGTGAGTTCAGCAATATGTTACAGTCATCTTTGGTGTAGGTAAAAACAGTGGGAACGAGAGGAAGAAGCAGAAGGAGAAGAAAGAGAGAACAAAAATGATGAAGTGTTGAAGTAACCATTGCCATAATAATGTTTATGGCTTTTGGGTTTATGAGTTAGAAAGAAACCATTACAACAACATTTATAATGTTTGATAGGGTTTAAACTTGCAGTTCCAAGCAGTTGCTGTAGTCTTGTAATTGTCATTTTCACGGTCTATGACTTCGTCAGATATTTGAATTAATTAATTAACACCAAATTGTTTGGAAAAAGTCTAACTAATAAGACTAGCTAGCGTCAAGAAAGATAACTCTTTAATCCCTCTCCCTTAAATTAATAGTAGCTTCTTAATTACTACTAGTTTTAATTATTCAGACAGATGTTGCTCTGTTTTGGCATTTGTATGATAGTTGACATTTTATTTCTTGTATCTATGAGTGTAATGTCCTATAAACAACATGCATGATTCTATGTACACCTTTTAAATTTATACATTTTAGGGC
Source organism: Quercus glauca (assembly GCA_023736055.1). NCBI lineage: Eukaryota > Viridiplantae > Streptophyta > Magnoliopsida > Fagales > Fagaceae > Quercus > Quercus glauca. Next base: position 104,495,306 of record CM043318.1, read on the forward strand.
TAACTTGATATATATATTTTAAGTCTTTTTTAAATAAAATATATCTCTCTCTCTCTCTCTCTCTCTCTCTCTCTTTAAAGAAAATTAATTATCATCCCAAATTACATTTGAAGTGGAGAGAATTCTAATTCTATGGTTTATGTTTTGAATTAAAAATTATGATATGCGCTTAAAATATTTAATTATCTCAAGTAAGAATATTTGAAGTATTCAACCTGCGTCATTAGCTTAATGCATGGGCAATGACTCATTAACCAAGCTTATAATAGTGGCAATTTCCACGCCGTTCCTTGATTTAATGCATGTATCGTTCCAAGTCCTCACACTCTCTCTCTCCGAATTAGTTTTTCTACAACTACTAGCGCAATTACTCTATCAATTACTCCATCTGTTGACAATTGTCAATTGTGGCTTGATTGCCTATTAATTAAAAGGTGTATATATTTGCAATTTGAAATAGTCATTACGTCCTTCTCCAAAAAAAAAAAAAAAAGTAAATAAATAAATAGTCACATTTGGTATTTTGGTTGAAGCTCATTGTTTTATTTGTGAAACTTGAACAAATCAAATTAAAATAGAGAGTAGTTAATGTATGTGGCTTGACCGCCTATTATTTAAGTTTTGGCTTTGAGTTCTTTCCATGCACAGCTACACAAAATTGCCAACTTTAGTTGTCCTTTTCAAGTATATCTATAACTAGTCACTAACTCGTACAATGCATGGAAGACTTTTAGATCAAATGTTAAAATGTTCTTGTTTAAATATTTGTTTAATTTCAACTATTTGAAGCTAAATCAACTCCAGTATAAGATGAAAGATGTAGTTTGAACATTTCTTATGAAAAATTGTCAAAATTTTATCGCATAATATCGTTAAAAAATGAGAAACATACAAAAATATTAAAGAGTAAAATAATACAACAATTATAACATGCTCTTACATTTGGTTTAATAATTATTACAAAAGAATTAGTAAACAAAATAATATATAATTGTCGTTTTGGGTTTTGCTTTCTGTGAAAGTTTCTAATTTTCTTTTGGTCATTGTTTAAAGATTAGATCCATACTAATATTCTAAAAGATTAGACATACTAAAAACAAAAGATGTTGACCAAATATGATCGTGCCCTTAACTCTTCAATTAGCAAGTAACATAGAACATTAATTGCAACTAATCAAATAATTCAGCAAATTTAGACCCTACAAAGCATGACAACAACTATATATGTTACCAAAAAGCCAAAAGCTTAGGACATTGCATAATTCAGCAATACTATGCAAATCTATATAATCAGTCCATCAAACTTTTTCTCATTTAAGAATAGTAATCAAACAGCACTATGAAAAAAAAATTGCACAAGAAAAATAAGATAAAACCAATATGAGTATAAGGCTAGAATCTGTACGCTAAATTATTGAAATTTTTTTATTAAAAAATCCATAATAAAAAAAACATAGAGCTAATATAAATTATTAAGAAATCAAACAAATAAAATTCTAGCAATGTTTTATACAACAATATCTAAAAATTCAAACAAAATCATACTGTATCACAGCCAAGAAGTACCCATAACCATAAGCCTAGAACGAAACCAAAAAAAAAATGATATCGAGATTTGAGCAACATGGAGATTGAAGCATAATATAAAGAGATTCAAAGTGAATGGGTACCATATTGATGTAGAGAGAGTACAGTGGCTAGGTTTTTGGTTAAATTTTATTTATTTATTTATTTTTTTTAAACAATTCAAACTTGTGCAATCATGCCAAACAGATACAAAAGACAATTTAACGCACTAGCCCCTCTTTATTTAGAAGGTGGCTCTTTCGTCAAACTTGGAATTCACATTGCACAAAAATTGCAACTGAGAACAAAGAAAATAAAACAAAGACAAAGGAAGGTGGCAATTGAAGCTAAAGGTTTTCATTGTGCGTTTAGTTTCAAAATTTTGGAGTCGGGTTCTTCAAAATAAATAATAAATAGAATAAATTAAATTTAAAAAATAAAAATTATGTGGAAAATTGTGGAGGCTCAAAAGCTTATGTGACACAATATAAGGAAGTCAACAAATTGTCAAACATTTTCGATTTTATATTATATATATTATTTATAGGGTAAACTACTAATTTAGTCATCCTTTATACCATATTTCAATACCTAACTTTTCAACTGTATCAATTTAGTCCCTAACTTTTTAATGCCATGTCAATTTAGTCCATATTGTTATCTCTTTGATAGAAATTATTGACGTGGCTAACGGTCAAAATAAAATTTTAGTATCTGTTGATGTGGCAATAAACTAATTTTTATTTTGGTTGTTTGCCACATTTGTAATTTTCATCCAAGAGATAACAACGGGGACTAAATTAACACAATATTGGAAGGTTAGAGACTAAATTAACATAATTGAAAGATTATGGACCAAACTAAAATATGGTGAAAATGATAGGGACCAAATACATAATTTACCCTTATTTATATCTAAAAGATGAAGCTAAATCACATTTATGTCATCATTTTCTTCACTTGATTTCTTAAAAAAAAAAATGTTTATAAGTATTAATGTATGTAATAATGCATTATCTTTTTACTCGTTCTCAAAATTAATTATAACTTGTAAATCAGGATATAACCATCACTTTCACTAACATGACTTTACACATTCTTGAACATAAATATAACTTATAATATAAAATACATGTAATACAAACATCTTCGGCAGAGACACCATTTATTTATTTTTAATTAGTTTATACTTGCCCAAAAAAATCTCATTCCACTAGTGTATTTATATCCCCGTGTAAATTTAGTATTTAAGGCTAGGTTGAAGGGCTTAGTTCCAATCCTACTTAGAGAATCATATGTCATCTTCATCAATTTCAAGAGATAGAGATAATAAAGCTCTTAACAAATGGGTTTTTTTTTCCCCTTTCTTTTTCCTTCTTGTATAAAATATTATATGTGAGAGGTTTTCCTGATCGATATGATTTTTGTGGTGTACCAACTTTCTCTGCATGGTTTCAAATTCAACTTGAATAACACATAGTCACATACGCATGCATAATAATTTATTTAAAAATATTAATTTCATAACAAATCTAATTGATGTTACTTTAACAACAAATCACTTCCATCATACCGGAATAAATTATTCATCACAGATTATGGTTTTACATCACTTTATTCTTAAAATTATTATTAATATTTTGAGTTATGTTTACTAATTACAGTTCGTTATTCGGTCCATTTTGGACTATTTGGTCCAGTTCGATCAACTTGGGTCCAATTTAGTCTATTCAGTCCACTTAGGTTCGTTTGGTTCAAGTTGGTCCATTTCAGTCCATTTGGGTTAAGTGTATTATTAATTGTTTGTGTAATATCAATTGTAATTATATGATAATCTTTTATTACCATGATAATCTCCTTAAGAGAGTGAGAATTTGAATAATAAATTTGAAAATTAAAAAATTTAGTTGTACTAAAAGAAATTAGGAAAATATTGTGTATATTAAGAACAATTAGAAGAATACGGACCACTTCAAAAAAGAATAATATCAATTAAAAACACCAAAAATGATACGATTATATATTTGTAAAAATAGAGAGATGAAAATTACTTTTAGAAATTGTTTAATTTTTAAGGAAAACAAATTATTTACAATAAATTATACATTATACCACATCTCAAAATAATTATAAATTCCCATGAATTCCTTGGGTCTGCGACTAGTATGAATAAAACCTATTACACACTTGTGTGTATTACACAAGTGTTAAATAACACTAAATCTTGAGTCTAACTCACATTTTCTATTTTGAAATCATGAGTTAAACTCAAGATTTTAGAGTTATTACACACTTGTGTGCATATGCACAAGTGTGTAATAAACAATGCCCATAATTATATATATCTTGTGCGGTTTTGGAAAAAGAAAAAGAAAAGGTAAATAAATAAATAGGGGATGCCAAGAGACAATCGAGTAAGGTAAATTTCTCTGTACTTATTCTTTGTGATTTGTGAGAGTTTTTTTGGGTGTATTTGAAGTTTGTGAAAGTGCCATTATACTACTTTTCTATTTTTCATATTTGTTAATGGAAATTTCCCCTCGTCAACGTCTATGAATGTAGGCCTAAGGTTGAGCCATCTAAATAATATTCACTCTTGTAGTTCTACTTGACTGTGTCTATTTTCTTCGTTTCTATCTTTCTCAAACTCATAATAAATTTTCACACAATCTTATATGAGAATGCTATCCAAAAGCCCTTGCACACAACACTACCTCCATAGTCCTCATATGCATTTCCTCAACACAGGATGCACCTCTGGCAAACATGACACCCTCCATGCCTGATATTTCTATGTTTACCATGTTAAGCTAGGATTTCTAAAGTTTCAAATATCATTCCTAATTTCCAGACCATGAGTCAAGTTTAGTCCTCATATGCATTTCCCCAACACTGGATGTAACTCTGGCAAACATGACACCCTCCTTGATTGATATTTCAAATGTCATTCCTAATTTCCAGACCATGAGTCAATTTTAGACCATATCAATATGCAAAATTATTTCTTGATGTGAGTCTTCATTTTTTGCTGAGTTCGGAAAATAATTCTCCTTGTGTCTTAGTAGCACCTTTTGATCTCCTCATAGAAAAATCTTGAGTTTGAATCCACAACTTACTTAAGCCCAAAAATAAAAAGTCCTCTCGGCGCTCGCAATAATGAATTTGATAAACTGGGGTGCCTGCTATGCCTACATCAAGTTTCCTGACCAATCAACTACATTATCAAAGTGCCTAGTGCGCAGGACTCCTTATTCTATAAATTCTGGAGAAGCAATTTATAGACAACTTTACTATAAATTTTTTGGAGAAACTAATTTCCAGACTCTATCTGCAACACATTGCTTAAGCAGAAGATACTTCTCATCGCATCAAAGTCTGACCACTAAATTACTAACTCCATAATCAACTAGGATTCATAATAGTACTAGCAGACCGTACTTGACCGAATCAAGTTTCTTTGCTCGTGTATGGCAATTTCTAGTTTACGTCACAATTGAGTTGTCATTGAGTTTAAGTTAGGTGATAAGGTACATAATGTATTGAATTGAGGGGGCTTGAACAGGCCCATGATAATGAGATCCAAACCCCCGGTCTGCTAAGTGCCATGACAACTAGTGCCAACAAAATTGAGGCATGCATAAAAGTATAAACTTGTAATCTGGACTTACTACTTAGTCTAGAATAACATGTGCAAATGTTTCCACATTAGAGCTCTAAAAACACAAGCACTCAGAGAACACAAATCAAGCTCAAAAGCCTAAGAGTTTCTAAATCTGCTCTATTCTCATTTGTCTGACCAATAGGGTGCCAAGAAAGATAGCGTGGTTCTCACAGAATACCACCATTATAGCTTCCCAGAAGGCTTTTAAAAACCTGCCCATCGACCAGGTTGAGAAGCTGGCTTGGTATTTGTGATCTTTGGCTTTGCCAGAAGGCTGAGCATTATTTCCATCACTAACGGGTTTTGATATCTGAGGGCTACTAGTGGGGGTAGCAAATAAACTGTGTTCCAAGACCCCATGTATCAAAACCAGAGTTTACTCGTGTAGCCTGCTTACTTTGGTGACCATCTCTTGTCGAAACAGATTTGGAAGGGTGTTCTGTTAAACATTCGCCACCTCAGACAAAAAGTTCATCATCTTTTTTATTCAGTTTCTTCTTTCTTTGTGTCAGTATTGTTTAGAGATGTCTGAATAAAGGACATATTTAAATTTCTCTGGAATCTCTGTTAATTTGATATGGCATACTGCACAAAAATACACTCTTCCTTTTTCTCTCTTTTTTTTTTTTAATTGGTTTTTTTGGCACTTTATCCCTTAATTTTAGCCCCTTATTAGTTTCTTACTAGATTTAAGATTGAATTCCTATATTTTTAGGGTTTTAGAATTTGAATTTCAAAAATAGTGCTTTTTTCTTTTGGCAATTTAAGTTTAGCTTTTTGCTTTTTGTCTAACTTTTTTTTTCTCCCCTAAAAAAGTAATACAATTGGTTGTGCTACCAAAAATTTTGAGATACCAAAGGGACAAGTATGACACATATGATTTGAATATTTTTCTTTTTGAGAAATCAAATATGCTTGACTAGTATGTTTCACTTCCTTTCCTCTGTTAGAATTCAGAGTTAGTTGGAAAACATGATTGACGTAGGTTTTTTCTGTTTCATATTTAAATTTGAACATGTTTGAAGTGATTTGCTCAAGGAATAATTATAAATGAATCTCGACCCCCTTGGGTCACAATTCTCAAAGTTACAAATCCAAATCAACCCACACACAAGTATAATTTAATCCCACTAAAATCACAGCAAGAACAATTTAACAAACCCATGATAAGAAAAATAAAAAAAAAAAAAAAAAATCAGATTGAAATATGAACCTTTTTGCCAAGAACAAACCACAGTGCAAAAAATAAATGCATGAAGGAAACCAACTGCTAATCAACCTGACTCTGATAGCATAATATAAACAAAAATAGGTGTGGCACTACTGCCGTTTCATTCTAAAAGGAAAAAAAAGAATAGGGATTGCTAAATACTCAGTCGTATGTACAAAGTTACCCATTCTCGTCCATCATAAATGGGGCGCAGAAACTGAGGACAATGAAAAATCAAAAAATGAACTACTTTTTGAAGACGAAGAGGAAGTATACAATGGAGGACTTGGGGGTACAGAAACTTCAATTACTCCTTCAAGCATTTGTGTGACCTTCTTCATTGAGGGTCTTAGTGAAGGATCTCCTTGAATACACCAGAGTGCCACAATCACAAGCCTCTCTAGCCTCTTCATGTCATTCCTTGCCTCCTCATCGTTTTCTATCAGCTTATCTAATCTTTTATCTTTGTAGCATACATAAGCCCAAACTATAAATGCCTCCTCTTCTTCCCTTGCAAAGGCAATGCAGGACTTGCAACAAATGATCTCAAGTAACATCACCCCAAAACTGAACACATCAACCTTAACTGAAATGGATGCTTGGGTAAACCATTCAGGTGCAAAGTACCCAATTGTCCCTCTTATTGCTGAAAGAGCTGCTCGACTTTGCTCAGTCAACAAAAGCTTTGCTAATCCAAAATCAGCAATCCTTGGGGTAAAGTACTCATCCAGAAGTATGTTTTGAGGCTTTATGTCACAATGAATAATTTGGGTACTGCACTCTTCATGTAAATACATTAGGCCTTTTGCTATTCCAGAAGTGATTTTCACTCTTTGGTTCCAATGAGGCTTAGATATCCCAAAGAGAAAACTAGCTAGAGAGCCATTACTCATGTACTCATAAACCAGAAGCCGGTGCTGTCCCTCATCACAATAGCCAAGCAAACGGACTAAATTCTTGTGATGTGTCTGACCGATAACATTCACTTCAGTTTTGAATTCCTTCTCACCTTCTTCTACTACCTTATCTAACTTCTTGACTGCAACAAATATTTTAGAATCTGATGCAAGGACACCTTTATAAACAGTTCCAAAAGCACCTTTACCCAATATTTGCTTGAAGCCCATGGTTGCTTGTTCGAGCTCTTTATATGTATAGCTTCTCACATTTATTGCAAGTGTGCTGTCAATATTCCATGGCATATTCACCTTTTTATGGTAGATGTAGAAACTAGCCACGAAACTAGCTAAGAAGAAAAGGATATTGAGGAATGCAGAGCTGCTAAGTAGTACTGCCAAGATAACTACCATTGGCTCACCTTTCTTATCTGACTTGCCTTTCATATCTGAACCATGACCTCTAGGTACTTTGATGAGAGCTATTCTTGTAATATTTGTGTTCTTTCTTCCATTAGATAGAGGATACTTCGTCTTCCAGCAAGATTTATCTTTATCATCGTAAACTGCCACAACACACAAGCAATCATCGAGGCATAGCTGTCTACACGTTGCCTCATCAACTGCAGATCCTTTAAGAAAGTTGTTATCTGAGACCGGCCAGTCTGTGTTTGTTAGCTTTACAAAATCAAACTCTTTATTTGCTTACCGTCCATTGTGGCAGTTAGATACTGTGAAATTTGGTTTGCAGCCTGTCCAATAGTCCGATTGGTCCAAGGCAGAAAATCCAACAGGACAAGAGCAAGATGCATGACTATAACCACTTTCTTTAGTACAAATGCTGTTGGGTCCGCAGAACCCACCACCATTAGCATAATTAACAAATGCATCACAAATATTATCAGGAATGCCATTTACTTCAGTCCATGATGCAGGACTACTTCCACCACTTGTGGTATCCTCCTTTCTGAGGTGTTTGTATAGTCTGAAGACTCCATCATGATCAATCCTAGCCATGTGGTAGAAAGTTTCATTTGAGCCAGGATCTTTCTTGAAAACGTTGAACCAATTGGTTAATATTGAGTTTTGGACGTACATGTATCCGGCCTCAGTAAAGTTCAACTGTGTTGCCAAGTTTACTGTCCAGCTAGAAAAATAAGCTTTCCCAAGGATTTCAGATGGCATAGATAGAGAATAAAGCACCAGATTTCCATCAAACTGAAAAGCGAGCTGGAAGCGCCCTTTAGAATAATTTGTGTCAGATTGGCGAGACCTGAGTGTGGTATTCTTGTACAGTGTTTGGCCTGGCAAAATTGTATCAGTAGGCTCTTTGAAGCTCTCCCACATTGGATTATATTGCTCACCTAAAATCACCAAGTTCCCATTATCTAGCATAACAAAGCAACTGGATTTTGAACCATTCCTTTGAGGCTTCCATAACTCTTTGCCTAGAGGGTCATTGAGAACAAACTCTTTGTTGCTAGATAGCTTCAGTGCAGAACCTTGTGGTGCTGGATTATTGCCATTTGCAGACCAAACTATGGTTTTGTCTTTTATTTTATCAAACCAAACTGCAAACAAGAATTGATTCAGAGTCTTATCGCTTTGAATAGGATAAAATCCAAAGGCGAATTCACCTGAACGCGACTTCCATGGACCAGTTCCTTGCTGTGCAATTAAAGGTGAGTCCAGCCGTATGTTACAGTCATCTTTGGTGTAGGTGAAAACAGTGGGAAGGAAAGGAAGAAGCAGAAGTAGAAGCAAGAGAGAACAAAAATGAGGAAGTGTTGAATTAGCCATTGCAATAGTTATGGCTTATCGGTTTATGAGTTAGAAAGAACCCATGGCAGTCTTTATATAGAAGAAAACGTTTAATGGGTTTTAAGTTTGACTTTCGAAGCAGTTGTTCAAGTCTTGTGACTGAAACTTCTAAGAACCACGGTCATTTTTCATGGTCAAGATATTTTTTAATAGACTAACATCAAATTCTTTTGGAAAACGTCTAACTAATTAATTAGACTAGCGTCTAGAAAGTATGAATACGTCAACTAGTAGAAACATCCGTACTAAACATGTACCCAGTGTGATTTAAAAAAACAACTTAAAGTATTTGTTTCTTAAATTTGTAATATTTAATTAGAATTAATAAATTTATACATTTCAAGCGGAGAGAATCTTAATCCACCAATTTATATTTTGAATTGAAAATTAGGATGGGTACTTAATTATTTATTTACTTTAAGTGAGTGTAATCAATGTATTCATATTATACCATATCATAGATTTTCAAGAATAGATTTTTTTAAAAAAAAAGTCATACTCAGTGCATAAAGCTTTCAAGTCTGCAAGGTTTGAGAGAGGTCATGATTGCCAATTAGGACTGTCCACCACCTGCTTGGACCCGATGATCTACACCCAATAACTGCTTGATCCAAAAGGTGGTTTGGTCGACCATGGGTTGCCGGCGCAAGGACCCAATGTTGTTAGTTCGAGAGATAGTTAGGCTATTTGAGAAACCGACGATCTTGACCTACCCAAAGACTTGTTCTTTCCCTATCAGAAATCGCAAGTTTTGGCCAAAACTCCAGTAAGCCCAACTTTAACTCTGCCGATATTAGGTGATTTAGGCCAAATCTTGACAGATCCAGCCACATCTCCATAGATCGGAAGGAATATCAGTCAGATCTCGTTACATCCGGCCAGATTTCTACCAAAATCCGGCAAGATCGGCCAACCCAAAACCAACTGATACACACTCAAAACCAATAGAACCCAACCCGGTTGATCTGAAACTTCATTCGGGTCGGTTACGTGTTAAAATCTCCCCCACGCGATGATGTCGAGTCAAGTCCAAAATTGGGCACAAACCCGACCCAACCCTACCCATTGTGCTTATTAAAATCTCCAATAAACCCATCGTTTATATTAAAAGACCAATTTTTCCATAAAGATTAAAGAGGGTAAAAAAAATTATCAAGAATTAGCTGGATCTAGATCGACTACCTAAATTGTTATTTTTATAGGGAAAAAAAATCACAAACCCCAATATCTTAATTTAAATAGAGAATAACTGAAAAATATTAGAATCATCATCTCAATCCTTGAAGAGGAAGAATAATCAGAAAAAATATGACAACAATCCCAAAAATCAGCCTTTCATGAAAGCAAAAAATATCCTGCAATTTGTTAAAATTCTTTACTCAGAGCTAACCATAAACTTTGTCACTACCATTAGATCCACTGACCATAAACTTTTCAGCCCTCAATGAATTGACCCACAATTTGACCATGCTTCAAAGACTCTTTCCCCATCAAAACCCCCATACCATCTTGTGCCACCCACAACCCATTCCCATGGGCAATGAAGAGAGAGAAAGGGGGGATACTTTTTCCCCCTTTAAGGTATTCATGATATTTTTTTTAAGTTGAACACAATTTTTGATAAGAAAATTAAAATTTTCTTAAAATTTTTTGAACTTGACAAAATCCAGTAACAGCGGGGAAATATGCATATTGCCAATAAATCAAAGAATCATTGCTTAGTTTTAAAGTTAAGGGAGTATTGAGGGGCCGAACTAGATGTATGTACTCTAATTAGTATAAGACAACTCTAGTGAATGTTTCGAAGTATCCCATTATTAGTTGATTACAGAGAAAGTGCAAGTAATTAACCCTTGATGTATTGGTGTTTGGCTTGCATTCAAGTGCTCTTGTGTACTAGTGGCAACTCGAATACGACATGTATCCAAAAATGACAACATGTTGACCAGGTGTTTTGTCCAATACACGTAAGCATTTATGGAAGCCTCACCCAATGTATTGTCATATCCAAATAGCATAGTATACGACTTAATTGTCATTTTCTATTTTGATGAGCAAAACTGCAGAAAGCTAGACTTATTCATTTTAGCTGAGTTCTAGAATCATGAGTTCATGTCAATTCCACACGGTTCATTGACTTTATACTTGAATTAGTATTTGTGGCCTATAAATGAATCAGTTAATCCATAATTGTTAGCAGTTTCGGTCTTTGAGTTCTCTGCAGCACAGCCTCACAAAATTGCCAATTTTAATTAGGCAAAAGCCTTTTATACTGAATTTTTCACACCCAACCAAGGCTTTTATTTTTGTGTTATGGTGGCCCAGTCAAGTGGGTGAGTGCGTGCTGTGAAATTTTCTACGAAAAATTGGTCAACTTTTCAAGGGATACTTTTCTGTGCTGTTTTGTTAAAAGTAGGTGGCGGCAATTACAGGGTAAATTTTACTATTCTTTGTGATTTTTGAAAGACTTTTTTTTTTTTTTTTGGGTTGTATTTTTTGGTGTATTTGAGGTTTAAAATTTTGAGAGTGCCTTTGTGCTATCATTGTATCCTATGTAATTAATAGTGCAATTTTCTTCTCGTAGTCACCCATGGAAGTAGGCCTAAAAGGCCAAACCACATAAGTCCTTGGTTCTCACTTGCGTGGGATTGTGTTTATTTTTTTCATTCCTATCTTTCTCTAGTCCCCAATAATTTTAAACAATCAATCTTGTGCAAGAATGCTATCAAAAGGCTCTTTTGTGCAGCAAACTGATATTAGAGTCAAGGCTCTCTATCTAGGCATTTGAATCTAAAAGTTCACTTGGTGTGTAAAATACTAGTGCATGTTTAGACCCCTAATTTTAAAAATACCAATACAAGCTTATACACAAACAATGTATGTGCGGAATAATGAATATAAGCTATACACATATTGGTAAAACACTCTAAATCATAATTAATCACATAACATAACAGCAATTAAAAGGTAAAGAGTAAGGAAGAGAGATGCAAACACAAAGATAACACTGGCACGTTTTATCGAAGAGGAAACTGAAGAACTCGTCGAAAAAACGTGCCAGTGTTATCAATAGAGAGGGTGAGCCTAGAGGAATTTGGAGAATCAAAAGTATAAAATTGTGGATGAATCAATCTTGTTGTTCTCTAAGGTTATTCTCTCAAAATTCTCTCTAGAAACTCTCTATATTTCGTGGATATAAGGATATTTATAGTAGGGTATAAGATAGAATATGAAAAGACATTTTTCTACAAAACAGGGGGTTCCGGCAAGTGACTTGCGACTAGGATGAGTTGTTAGTTCCAGTCACCAGATAACTGAAAGGTCCAGACTGTATTTTTTTTCATGTAGTACTCTAGCTATCGTGACCCTTCAACTTCCTACATGCTTCACATGTGTGGCACTTTGGCGAGTCATCAGTCGCGAGACACTCGTGAGTTCCAGTCGCGAGAATGCTCTTGATTGCACACATACTTGAATCCTTCACACTCTCTCACACACAACCTTTACATGATTCCCACCTAAATACATGATTGTTAATTGCTGAATTACAAGCAAATTTGACATGGAATAAAACCAACACATGGTTGAATAAATTCAACCTTACAGAATCTGTTCTCTTTGGAGATTTTGTTTTTGATTGGTTCATAGATCTGATTGTTGGGAAGAAAATGTTGAGAAGTATGTTTAGAACTTGTTGTTCAATTTTAACAAAATTAAGCTAAACTTATTAAATTAACCACTTATAAAAGGCATTGGATTCCCTGTTAACAAGGCACAACAACAAATCACAATATAATATAAAGTGCAAAAAAAATAAATAACATAATGATTTGTCGACGATGTAAAAAACTTAGCAATGAACCAAAGGGGAAAGAAAAACACCTAGTGAATTCCTACCCACATAAAAATTTTATTGTTTACAATCAAAGTTTACAATAGAATATACCCTTAATTTTAATGCAATCTCTTGTAGTTGTGATTCCACAAACTGCTCCAAGTTCCTTGAACCATTCTATCATGAAATTCTCCACACAAACTCCGTCCATGACTCCAAGGACTTCCTCAAAGATTTCTTCACGACAACTGATTGAGGTGGGATTTTGGACTTTAGATGCATGGCTCACACTTTCTCTCCTCTATTTGAGTTCATTGTAATAGGCCCAACTATATTTTTTCATGTGGGGCTCGAATTCCCACTTGATAGTCGACTTAGTGAGCCTTTAAGAGAATCAAAATTCTTGATTTTAAATCGATCAAGAGTCAACCAACAATTACATCCAGATCGATCAAGAGTAGAACAGAATGCAGTTGAAATTCCGAAGAATACAATAACAAGAGCTGACTCTTGTACATTGTCTTTCACTTGAAGTTTTACAATTCAAAGAAGCATTACATTTTAATGAACATGCTAGCACTAACCTAATAGATGTCATGTGAGCCATCTACAAAACCTTTGATAGTTAAGACCATGGTCTCTAATTCCAAACTTGAGGTAGAAACATTTAATGGAACAAACAACATTGGCATGTGGCATACAAGTTTATGGGTGTCTTGATCTAACAAGAGTTGATAATTACTACACTATTGTATGGAAATGAAAAAGATTATATTTGAATTTATTGTCCAATGTCAAGGTGAACTATTTTTTTGAAGACAAGGAAGTATACAATGAAGGGCGTGGGGGTATAGAAACTTCAATAACTCCCTCAAGCATTTGTGTGACCTTTATCATGGAGGGTCTTTGTGAAGGATCTTCATGAATACACCAAATTGCCACAATCACAAGTCTTTCTAACCTCTTCATGTCATTCTTTGCCTCCTCATCATTTTCTATCAACTTTTCTAATCTTTTATCTTTGTAACATTCATAAGCCCAATCTATCAATGCTTCCTCTTCTCCCAGTGCAAATGTAACACTGGATTTGCAACAAATAATCTCAAGTAACATCACACCAAAACTATAAACATCAACCTTAACCGAAATGGATCCTTTCCTAAACCATTCAGGTGCAAAGTACCCAATTGTTCCTCTTATTCCTGTCCGAGCTGCTCGAGTTTGCTCTGCCAATAAAAGCTTTGCTAATCCAAAATCAGCAATCCTTGGAGTAAAGCACTCATCTAAGAGTATGTTTTGAGGCTTTATGTCACAGTGTATGATCTGAGTGCTGCACTCTTCGTGTAAGTACATTAGGCCTCTTGATATTCCAAAAGCAATCTGCACTCTTTGGTCCCAATGAGGCCTTGATATCCCAAAGAGAAAGGTGGCTAGAGAGCCATTACTCATATATTCATATACCAGAAGTCGGTGTTGACCCTCATCACAATAACCACGCAACTGAACTAAATTCTTGTGATGAGTCTTACCAATCACACTCACTTCTGTTTTGAATTCCTTCTCACCTTCTTCTACCATTTTATCTAATTTCTTGACTGCAACAAATCTTTTAGAATCTGACGCAAGTACCCCTTTATAAACAGTTCCGAAAGCACCTTTACCCAATATTTGCTTGAAGCCCCTGGTTGCTTCTTCAAGCTCTTTATATGTATAACTTCTCACATTTGTTGCAAATGTGCTATCAGTATTCCGTGGCAAATTTAGCCTTTTATGGTGCAAGTAGATAATTGCCACAGAACTAGCTAGGAAGCAAAGGATATTAAGAAATGCAGAGCTGCCAAGGAGTACTGCCAAGACAACTATCAGAGACTGGCCTTTCTTTTCTATACCTATATTTTTAGGTACCTTGATGAGAGCTATGCTAGTAATATTTGGGCTTTTTCTTCCATTGGACAAAGGATTCTGCTTCTTCATACATGTCTTGCCTTGATCATAAACGGCTGCAACGCACAAGCAATCATCTAGGCAATGTTGAATACAGCTTTCCTCGGAAACACCAGGTCCTTGAAGAAAGTCGTAATCCGAGGATGGCCAATCCATGTTTTCAAGCTTTACAAATTCTACAAGCTCTTTATTTACTTCCCATTCATTGTTGTGGCAGCTAGGCAGTGCAAAGTTTGGTACACACCCTGACCAATTGTAGGATTGGTCCAAGGAGGAAAATCCAGGAGGACATGAGCAAAATGCCGTCCCTCTTGAACCGTCAAAGGTACTACAAATGCTATTGGGCCCACAGAACCCACCTTCAATACTGTCACCAGAAAGTACACTACAAATATCATCAGGAATGCTCTTCACTACAGTCCATGATGAAAAATAAGAACAGCTCACAGACTCATCATTTGTGGTGTCCTCCTTTTTGAAGTGCCTGTATAGTCTGAAACCTCCATCATGATCAATCCTAGCCAAGTAGTAGAAATCTTCTTTTGAGCCTGGATATTCATTGGTAATTAGGTTGTGCACTCTGTTTGATTCGTTTGTGTCTTTGATGTACATGTATCCGTCCTCAGTAAAGTTCAACTGTGATTCTCAGTTCAGTGTGCCGGAGGCAAAATAAGCCTTCTGAAGGGCTTCAGATAACAGAGATTTTGTCAGAGAATAAAGCACCAAATTGCCGTCAACTTGTAAAGAAAGCTGGAAGCGCCCATCCGAATAATTTGTATCAGATTGACGAGACCTGAATGCGGTATCCATGTACAATATTTGACCAGGCAAGATTGTATCAGTAGGCTCTTTGAAGCTCTCCCATATAGAATTATACTGCTCATCTAGAATCACCAAATTCCCATTGTCCCGTATGGCCGCACAAATGGATTTGGAACCCTTCCTTGGAGGCTTCCATAACTCTTTGCCTTCATCGTCATAGAGAACAAACTCATTGTTGCTAGACAGCCGCAGTTCAGAGTTTTCTGGTGCTGGTTTATTCCCATTGCAGACCAAACTATGGTTGGATCTTTTGTTTTATAAAACCAAACTGCAAGCAAGAATTGATTTTCTTTCTCACTTTCAAGCGGATGGAATCCGAAGGCAAATTCTCCAAAACTCAACGTCAATGGAATACTTTTTTGCTGTGCAACTAAAGGTTTGTCCAGCCTTATGTTACAGTCTTCTTCGGTGTAGCTGAAAACAGTGGGAAGGAGAGGAAGAAGCAAAAGCAAGAGACAACAAATATGAGGAAGTGTTGAAGTAGCCATTGCTGCAATGTTTATGGCTTATGGGTTTATGAGTTAGAAAGAACCCAGGGCAACCTGTATATAGAAGAAAACGTCTAATAGGTTTAAACTCGCTTTTCTAAGCTGTTGTTCAAGTATTGTGATTGAAATTTCAAAGAACCACTGTCATTTTGTCATGGTCAAATATATTTTAATAAAAACTTATAATATATAGTTTGGAAAACGTCTAACTAAAGACTACCGAGTAATTTTTTATTTGTTGACTAGCGTCTAAAAAGCATGAATACTTCAACTATCCGTATTGCACATGTATCTAATGTAAACTTTTGAATACCTTAAACCATAAATTATAAATTACACCTCTAAACTTTGGAGCTAATTAAATTTTACATCCTAAAATTTTAAAATTTGAATTTTACCATCTAACATTTGGGTTTCAGGATTTGAATTTTACCCCATATCTCTTAAACTTTAGAAGATAAAATCTAAAAATTTTAAAATATTAGGGTGTAAAATCCAAACATCCTAAACTTCAAGGGGTAAAATTCAAATTCTAAAATTTCAACATATAAAATCCAAACACCTCCAAACTTTAGAGATGCAATTTGCAATTTACCTTACCTTAAATTAATATCTTTTATATATATATATATATGAAAATATCTTCTTAATTACTTGTTATTATTATTTAGAAAAATTTTACTCCTTATGACATTTTGTATGATAATAGGGATTTTATGTTTTTTAGATCTAACAAATATAATATCTTATTAAATAATGTGACATTATACATTACTTTAAACTTATACAATATTTAATATGAATTAATAAATTCATACAGCTGAAGTGGAAAGAATCTTTAGCCATTTAGTTTAGGCAAAATTACAACGTTGGTCCCTCAAGTTTACCATATGTGCACAATTGGTCTCTTAAGTTTGAAGCGAGCACAATTAGTCTCTCTAGTTTTAAAACTGAGTTGTATTAGCCCTTTTACTAACTGCCGTTAGTGGTGTTACTTACATGACTAATGGAACAATAACTTGACATTTTTTTAATTAAAAAATTACAAAATAAATTTACACATAAGAAATTCTCAAACCGGTACCAAATTAAAACCAGTATTTGCAACTTATTCACAAATCAACTGTTAAAAAAAAAAAAAAAATCACAAACCAACCCACCTATGGCTGGTCATTGCTACATAATGCTTAACAGTTAAAATACACTGGTCTTTTGGTGAGTACACCCAAAAAAAAAAAAAAAAAAAAAAAAAAGCTGTCACTACTAGAGATTCTGAAAATTGATATGGGAAAAAAAAAAATCTAAAAAAGGTGAATGAAAACACAAAAACTACCAAAAAAAAAAAAATTCAAGTATAATATAAGCAGGTATGGGAAACTTTAGGGTCCGTTTGGTAATGTTATTCTAATAACATTGTTTGTATTTTTTGAAAAGAGATTAAATTCTATAAGGACATGATGTAAAACCCATGTTTTACCCCCTTCAATCCCAACATGCCACATCATCTTATCACATATTTAAGAATAAATACAATCACACTCAATTAATTCTAATACCCATATATAAATCCAACCAAATTGAGAATTTATTGAGATGTTATTAGGTGTGGTAGGACGTATTGAATTTTAAGTAAAACTAGTCGCTAACCCGTGCGATGCACGGGATAGTTAAATAAAAGGATAATTAACCAACCTTATGTTAAAAGAAAAAACTAAAAGAAATCAAGGAGAGACTAATTTGTCCACCAAGAAAAAGAAAGAGGAAGAGAAGCGATTGAGAAAGAAAAAAAAAAAATTGTTAGGTTACGTTAAAAAAAAAAAAAAAAAAAAACAACATACAACAGCCTTTCTACATAAATCCACTTTTTGCTCTAATTTCTTTTGCAAATTAGACACTATCAAGAATTTCAATAAACACTATTGCCACATCTATCTCTATTTTAGGCATTTAATTTACACATATGCCAATAGCAATAACTATCACAGTTGCTCAATGCTATGACAATCTTGATCCAAGCATTCTCCTTCTAGAATCTTATATCTTTTCTTTAAACCTACACATCAACAATTTTAAGTAAGAAAGTTGTCAAAAGTGATTTCAAGTAAAAATCACATTTACACATAATCTAAGCAAACTAACTCACTTTTGGTCTTATAATTAAGCTAATAACATCTTATAATTTCATCTTAAGCTATAGCGTCTTGCTCATTAAAAGGTCGTATTCAACGCACAAAGCTCCTGCTCATTAAAATGCATAATACGTGTAGGTTTTGTCTTTCATATTTATGTGCTCTTACTATGTAGAAACCCAAAATAAAAAAGATCTTAGACTTTCTTGGATTTTGATATCTTATAATATTGCACATCATCAAACATCAACATAAGATGATGTTAATTCAATAAAGTGAACAAATCTGAAACAAAATGCATGCATAAAACTCTAAGCATGCAAAAGAAATAAAAGCTTCAAAAGCAAAACTGAAAGCTTTTTGTCATATAAGGAAAACAGAAAATTCTCTTTTTAAATAGCTGCATTCCATACATTTTATAATAATTGAAAGAATAAAAAGAAAAAGGCTATATTAGGTTGATTCAGCTGCATGTTAGGAGGATATTCTTTGTAGTAATATAAGGCTTTTCAATTCTATCAATAGAATTCACATATTATATATATATATATATATATATATATATATATATATATATCACTTGCCAATCAAAATCTTTTTGGAGTGACTTTCTTTGAGAAAAGGATGTGATATACAGGGAGAAAACTTTAGAACCCAAATGGCATTGGCTTGAAATAGAAAAAAAAAATGTCCCCAAAGTCAAAGCCAACCTACAAAATCTGTAAAACCCAATCAAACACATTTGATTGAAGCATCTCTTCTAAAACTTTGAAAGGAATTAAGAAACAAAGGGGAAAAAACCAAAGTTCATAGTATTGATAAACTAAAGAAAACAATAATTTGCCATAAAAAAAGGGGGGTTGGGGGAAACAAAGTTCATAGTTAAAGAAAATAATAATCTGCCATTGAAAAAAAAACAATTTCATAAGAAAACTTAAATAGCCACAATTTTCATGAATCAAATATTGTCGAAATCATAAATGGATAACAAATCAAATCCAGTTTATCAAATTGTTTGAAGCTATAGGTGATAAGATTGCAGCTCTGTAATCGATAAATTTTGGTGAGAGTCAATTCATAGATGACAAATGTTTTGTCATTTGATGGTAGACTTCAACAAATCCAAACATCCAATAAGTGCTGTATTGTTATTTGGTATTCGAGTCTATTGGACCAACGTGTTTGTTCTAGAACAAAGATAATCAAGCAGATTGAGAGCAAGTTCAATAGGTTTCTGTGAAAAGGCAATGATTTCTTGGCTTCTGGTGCTAAGTTTTTTGGGAAGTGTCTAATTAGTTTAATCAATAATTTGACCAAGGTACATAAAAACAGATGATGTATTGACAACATATATTGAAAGAGACAAATATATTGAGGAATGGAACATCAATCTAAATGTAGAAAGAGGCATTATCAATGGTAGTACCTTCATCCACTAATTCCTCCCACTTGAATCACCTTCGACTAACTTGAAAGCCCATCCTTCAAGACTTGAAGTTTCCCATCTTCTGAACCTTGGTTGCTTCAAGAGGATTTTTTTTTTTTTGAAACAGAGCAGTGTGAACGTTATTGACAACTATAATCAAACACATTGTAGGCAGTCCATTAATGAACAATCAAAATTGACAACTATAATCAAACACATTGTAGGCAACCCATTAATAAACAATTGAAACAACGATGTTAGAAGACTACCAGAGCTTTCTGTGGGTATTTATACTGGGATTTTGGGGCTGTCAAACACTGTTGGACGACTACCAGAGGTAGTCTGTGGTATTTACATTGGGATTTTGGGGTTGTCGAATCTCTGATATTTCCTGCATATTTTTTTCTTGGAGCCAGCCACTGCGTTGGAATATTCACAATAGATAGATAACACTATTGAAATAATTTCACCAAAAAAAAATCCTTTCAAATCAATTTTCAATAACCATGGAGACCCATCAATGCATCCTCAATTGAAAATTATTTTACAATATCCATTTCATTTTATTTACAATTGAGATTTAGAGATACCTGAGGAAGAGATGAAGGAGGAAAGAGAGAGAGGTTGATGTTAGAAAGCTGAAAGTCTGAATTTTTGAAACTGCATTTGGAAGAGAAAGAAGTTGGCGGTAGAAAGCTGAAAGTCAGAAGTTTTGAAACTGTCTTTGGAAGAGATAGAGGCTGGCGTTAAAAAGCTTAAGGGTTGAAGTTTTGAAACTGTGAAAGACAAATAGAGCAAAAGGAGGGGAGACAGAAAGTTATTGGCGTTGCCGTTAAGAGTAAATACCATTCGACTTGGGTTGAACGTAAGATACATGTAGGTTTGGGCCTAACGGTGGACAACACTAACATAAGTTACATATAATTGAAGTTGGGCTTTATGATGAGATAGTGCTAGAAAATATTTTCTTTTTAATAGTATTTTAAAATTAAGAGAAAATTTTAGGAAAAAATATTTTGAAATTATAGGAGAAATTTATGAGATAAAAGGGTAATGACATGGCGGCTGACGTGGCTCAATATGAGCAAAGCAACATTAAATGCTACGCTTTAGCTTTTAGTATTAATATTATATATAGATATAGATGTTGATGTGGCAATCACTTATTAGATGGTGTAAAATATGGGTTTTACACTCTATCCTTATAGAATTTAATCTCTTTTGAAAATATGTGTGGATGAAAAAATATATGAAAATACATATAATGTTTAATTTTAAAAACTGAAAATATATATTTAAACACATGTACTAAACGAGTCCTAAATAATGCATTCTCATCAAGACTACTCTAAGATTCTTGTTCGGATATGTGAAGATTAAACCATTTGACTATTCCCATTAAACCAAGACGATAATATAAGTGATACAGACCATGAGTGCTTCTTGCACCAGTAAGCCAGTACCCAAAAGCCCCAAACCCCTTTTTCAAAATTTCATATTTAATGTACAATTCTCATAACTCAGATTAGACAACAAAAACTTCAAAACTTTGGGCCGCGGCTAGGGTTTGGATCTCCATTGTTTCTTACGTTTCTTTTATGGGGAGATTGTTTCTTATGTGTAAAATTATTTTGTAATTTTTTAATTAAAAAAATGTCATATCATTAAAAAAATATATTAAAACATTGTTCCGTTAACCATTTAAGTAACACCACTAACGGAAGTTAGTAAAATGACTAATACAACTTATTTTTTAAACTTGAGAAACCAATTGTGCTCAGTTAAAACTTGACAAACTAATTGCGCTCAAAGGGTAAACTTGAGAGACCAATATTGTAGTTTTGCCTTTAGTTTATGTTTTTCTTGATATAAATTAACATTAAGATATGTACTTAAAATAGTTGTTTATTATAAGTTGGAGTTTTATTTATTTATTTTTGGATAAAAAGTAAGAGTAATTAAAGTATTCATATTGTATCAAATCAGATTTTAAAATTTTTGATGAATTTCTGTTCCCAGATTGCATAGTATACGGCGTATAGGCATTTTCTATTTTGATGCACAAAAATCGTAGAAAGCTTTAAGTTTTTCATTTGATATTTCAATAGGATCATGGCAATTGCACACGGTTCATTGACCCTTTATTTATTTATTTATTTTTAATCAGAAAACATAAACTTTATTAACCATGAAACAGAGATTACATCTTGGATAATTAGATAAGAGCTTGTTGAAGAAAACAAGGAGTCTCTTCAATCCAAGTTAAGAAATCAACAATGCTAAAAGTATGTTTAGCTAACAAGTGAGCTGACATATTTTCTATGCTTCTCACGTGCGTGCAAAAAAACAACTCTACAAATATCCGGTAAAGATGAAAGAATTCCATATATCACTGGGGTGAATCTTCTTAGCCAAAGCCTGGGACCATTTCAACATGCAAAGTTATTTCTTGATGCAGATAAGTTTATAAATAAATACAACAACGAAGTTTTTAGTCCCAAAATTTAAGGTCTACTACAAATCCTCTACAGATTAGATTGGGTTTGTCATGTGAACTCTTTTCCTCCATTCTATCATTATTTGAAAATAAATCACTCGTTAGAAACCTTGTCCACTTTCTAAACTCCTTTACAGACAAAACTTGACTTCAAATCCCTCACTTATTGTTTTTTTTTCCCCCAAAAAAATTTCCCATGCAATCATTATTCTAATCCACTTTTCTAAAGCAATTTGGGTACGCTGCAACTTTAGCCTGGGTTGCATTTGGTGACCATCGGGTAAATTTGATGGTACCGTCAAGGATTAATATATATGTTGGCTAAGTGATTAGAAAAGTCAGCATCAGATATTGATAAACAGATTTCTAAATATACTAAATATCCTTAATATCATGTAAAATTGTAAATATTCATCAAGCCTTTCAAGAACACTTAAAATTAGTAATAGAAATATTTTCATATCTGAATGATGAAGATCCCTCCATTCCTTCAAAAAAGATCAGGATTTTTGGAGTGTGTTTATGTATGTAAAGATCTTTTTGTCAGTAGCTCATAAAGTGAGATCTTTTTGCCACATATATCACAATTGATTTTTCTTAGTCTTATGAATTATGCTCTTGAGGATTATCGCCTAATCCTCTGGAGATGTCAGTATGTTACTGACGTTTGCCTGTTTGGAGTGTATTGTTCGACAGTACATTTCCCCGCTGGGTTTTGAATACAGACAAAATTCCTAGTGGCAATAGATTTTACAATGCCGAACCAGGATGATATGAACAAAGCTTTGATTTTTTAGATTGTAGTTTTGACTCTTTTTGCATCTGTTTGTAGAAGGGTTACAAGATAACTCAAAATACAAGTTGTTCTATTAAGGGTTGCTTATAACCAAAATGAGCCTACATTTACTTATTCACTAAGGTGCAACAAAAAAGGTCGAAATTAAATTACTAGTTAAGACACATAAAGAGAATGTCAACCAGAATTTGATAACTAGTGTGCCTGCACCATGTTACCTGACCAATTAGCTACATAATCAATTAGGTTGAACCAAACGTGAACACGATACTCCTGCTTCTGCATGGTTTGTAGACAACTTTACAGCCAATTTTTGAAGAAGCAGATTCCCAAACTCTAATTTACGACACATTGCTTGCGCAGAAGACAATTATCATCGCATCAAGGTTTGACCTCTCTAACTCCATAATCAACAAGGATACAGAACAATTCGAGCAAATTTACGACTAATCAAATTCTTGGAGTCTCCATAGCCTCCATAGCCTCTTGTTGGACAAACACCATACCCCCTACTCCCTCTACTATAATCTTTGCTCATATATGGTCATTTCTAGTTAACATAACAATCAAATTACTACCAAGTTTAAGTTGGATTATAAGCTATATAATCTAATGAATTAAGAGGTTTGAACAGGTTCATTATCCTTTCACCCCACAGGTACGAAAGGCCCACGACCATAAGATCCAGTCCCCCGGGCCCCTAGGACACAAGGGGTTAATTTTTTATAATTTTTTTTATTATAAAACTATAAAAATTTATCGCCAGTATGCAGTGCCATTAAAGCAGTTGTGCAGATATAAATCAAGCAACAATGCAAGATCGTTAGAACTCAGTACTTTAAACAACAATTGAGACATTCATTAAAGTATACACCTGTAGTCTGGTACTTAGTCAAGAATAATATCACAAATGTTTCCGCATTAAAGCATCTATAAAACACAAGCACCCAGAGAACACAAATCAAGCCCAAAAGCCAATAAGTTAATAAATATTCACTATTCTCATTTTTCTCACCAAGGGTGCCAAGAAAGATAGTGGGGTTCTCACAGAATACCTCCATTATAACTTCCCAGATGACCTTGAGTTAAAAACCTGCCCATCCAGCAGGTTGAGAAGCTGGCTTGGTCTCTGTAATCTTTGCCTCCCCAAAACGCTGAGCATTATTTCCATCACTGATGGGTATTGATATCTGAGGACTATTACTGGGGGCAGCTGAGAAACTCTCTGCTCCAAAACCCCATGAATCAAAACCAGTGTTTGCTTGTGCAGCCTGCTTAGTTTGGTGACCATTTCTTGTCCTAACAGATTTGGCAGGGTTCTCTTTTGAAAGAGGTTTCTGTGGCTTAGGTTCCTCAGCAAATGCTTGCCATTGCTTTGGCTCCGGGCTCACACTATTCCTGTCAGATTTTTCTTGCTGTGGTTCCCAAATTGTTCCTTCAATCTTGTCCTTTTGCTGAAAAAAAGAATAAATTCTATCAATAACAGATATGATGGAGAAAAAATAATCAAATTCTGATAGTTTAAAGCAAAGAAAATTATACCAAAGGAGTTGCAGGAGATGTTTGAATTTTTGAAACATTTTTATTTGGTGATGGATTTCTAGCAGCAGGTGCTTGCTTGAGCTCTTGAATCTCCTGTCTTTGAGATCGACAAATGGCAGATAGCTTTTCAAATTTTGAAGTTATTTCAGCCTTCTCCAAGTTTGTTTGCTTCAGCTGCCCCTTCAACCTCGCTAGTTCAGCCTCTAATGCTTCCTACTTTTCAGAGTTACTATTACTAACTGTGGAGCTAAACTTCTCAGTATCAAATTCAGCAACAAAGGTGTTAAAAGTGTCATCTTGAAAAGTAGCTGTAGTCTCAACTTTTGATGGTTTTGGCCTATGTGTGCCACGGTCTGTATCCTTCTGGGAAAATGTCATCTCAAAGTCCTTGGAGAGCCATCCTCAGACTTTTGTGATCTAAAATGTGTATTTTTTCGAACGGTATAAGTTTGTATGTCTGCCTCTTTTGCAGGGCTAGTATTCCTAGGTAAAGGAAGATTCTCAGGCTTAAATCGATCATGTTTTGATGTACCATGGGTAGTAGGTTCTTCATCAAATTTGGGCCTTGTCATGTCCTCAGGAACAACTGAATCTTTTGCATGCTGACTGGACCAGAAAGCACCAAGCTGCCCCCCACCTCCCCCTGCCCTAGAAGAAGGTTGTGATGTGTTCCTAGTTTGTTCTCCAGATGAAGGTGGGGGTGGTGGACTTCTGCGTGGCACTGGATGTGCCTTATATGCAGGCTTTGGAATACCTGTTACATCAGCCTCACTTCAATTGAAAGCAAATCTCAAATATTTGTGGCCTTTCTTAATATCAATTTACAGTTATCCAAAATTAAATCTGCTCCAATAAAATCCATGTCAAGAATTATGAAATGTTAAGTTTTCTTCTTTTCAATCGGGTTTAACACTAAGCTAGAAGGTCAAATTTAATAATTCATACAGAAAGAAGAATGAGTTTTTATAACAAGTACACCTTTGATGTCCTCACCTTCATGTATGTCCACGGATTTCATTTCAGGTGACCTATCAGGTAAAGACTTCTGAATGGCCAATCAAGCAAAGCGCTTGCCTGCGTGATGTCTGGTCTGCCATCTGGTGAAGATTGAAGCATCTCTTTGATCAGGTCTGTAACAGAGGAGCCATATTTAGGTAACTCTGGAATGCGATAATTCCCATTTAAAATTTGAAGCTTTGATTCTCCATCAAATGCACTTTTGAAGTAGCAAATCCGATAGAGGAGGCAACCCAGCGCCTGCAGATTGACTGAGTAACGTCAGTTCCTAATTGCACATTTGATTAGATTATTTGATTGTTTCTGCATTTCACTCTGAATTACAAGGTTCAGCTTGACTTACCCATATGTCTACCTTCTCATTTATAAGTTCTCTCCGAAAGAGATCCCACATCTAGGTAAAGGAGGAAAACAAAAATCAAATAATTTTAGCATTAAAATCAGAAATTTAACATCGTAAGAGTGAACTGTGAAGTTCAATGTTCAACCTCGGGTGCTCTATAAGCAGGTGTCGTGTGCTTCCTGATATTATCTTCTTCAATGCCCATTTCTTCAGGCTTCTCAAAACGCTTATGATTGGTAGAGGTGCTGCCAAAATCCCACAACTTCCATACTCCATCAGATCCCAGCAAAAGATTCTCAGCTTTCAAGTCTCTGAAAATGAGAGGAAGAAATAACAATAAATCATAAATATTTCTCAGCAAGCAAAAACAAAAGGAAACTAATAAGTCTCTTCAAATAAATTAAAGGCAACGGATGTCTTTTCTTCTTGCAGTACAAGCATGACTTACAAGTACATCAATCCAAAATTTGCCACAATGTAACCACAAGAGGAAAATATGGGGGTTGGGAAAAACTATTCTCATCAATACCTTCAAGCAACCATTTTTTAACTATTTGGGCTCATCTTCAGTGGCCCAGCCTGTAAAGGCCCAATTAAAAAATAGAGTAAAAAAAGAAAGAAAAAAGTGAAGGTCTGATTTTTTTTTTTTTTTTGTGTCACGCGTGCCCCACCTTGCCCCCCTAATATCCACCGCTCATCTCACACTATCACTTTACAAATTAGCAAATTCTTCTTTTTCATTTTGCCCTCAAATACTTTCTTCACTCTCTCTTCCTCTCCCACCGGTACACTCCACGCCACCATCTCCACCATCATTTTTTCCGGTGAGATCACCAGGAAAATCCTTAAGAACATCTAAGCACCTTCACATATTTTATTTGAGGTAAAAGTTCTAATCTCTTTTGATAGGTTTTATGCTATTGTTTGAGGTTATTTGTATCTAAGCTTTGATAAGGATACCCATATGATTTATGAGCTTTGGAAGTGATATTTATGTGTTTATATGTATGGGTTTTGTATTGGTGGAATTATTTGATGAGTAGGCTTTTGGTTGTGCTAATAGTGGCTTTCTAAGGTTTATTTATGTCCGAAATTTGGGGGGTTTTGAGTTATAACATGTGGTAGTTGGTAAAACTAATTTTTCCATTGCTACTGGGTTTATTTGGAGTTAGTTGAAGTTCTTAATTTCTTGTCTTGGAGGATATTGTGATTTTGCTTTCAATTCCAATCAGTTTTCAGAGAATGGGAAGACTCTTGATTGGTCTGTTCTTGATGGTCTTTTATTTTTATTTTTTTATTTTTTATTTTTAAGTAATTTTAATTTATCAATTGGACTGTTCAATGGGACATTGGTCTTATCATGACAAAGATGCTCTAAGCCATAGATGCAAACATTTGAGAAGGCAATATAATGAGAAATTTAACCACTGGTATTATGTCCAGTATTCTTATATCCAATCTTGTATCTTTAGAACATTTGTTGTCCTTTATGCTGCATCCTTATGCTTCTTCATATAGAAATTAATCTGTTCTGAGTTGTCACAGATTATTGTTGCATAGAGTGAAGAGGTTTCTGATGGAGATGCAATGCAGATTTCGACGATGAAGACCCAAATTTGATGATTGGTATGTTTCTTGTTTCAGCGTTGAGAGCTTTCCCAAGTAATTCAAGAACATTATTGTCTGCTTCTATTGTCTTATATGTGTTGTTCCTTAACCTAAATATCAATGTTCTTTCAGTTGCATTATTTCTTTTTCTGTATTGCTATCCTAAAATCTGATGTTATAGAACTGAAAATTGTGCTTTTCTTTTTATAGAATATGATGCCCCTACTCAGCTTGTCAAGCCTCGTGAGTGCAACACCAGGTTAAGTTTATTATCACTCTTAGTAAGGCTTGCTGTTATTAGTTTGTTATTAAAAGTTTATTTGCTTATTTGTTGAAATTTGACAAAATTACAGTTTTAAACTTGTAAATGAGGTTTGGCGTATTCTATTTTATGTTTTTGATGGGAAATCTTTCTTTAAAAAAAAAATAATACTGTAATAATAAGAAGAAGTTTGCATTGTTTTCTGCAAGTGTTTATGTGTTACTGTTCATGAGTTATTATCTGTATCTACAGAACTAGTCACAATAAAATGCTAATGCTATATGATTCCAATATGTAAGGTCCATGAGGGATCATATAAAGGATAGTGGAATAAAGCATCAATACGAATTTGATTGAACATAACATTTTATACCTAGTTAGTTGAATAAAATGCTAATTCATTCTTGACACAATAATTTGATATGTATGGCACCATTTTCCTTTTCCTTATCTTGTTTGTGTCATTGAAACTTGGAATAAAATGTGAAAAAAGGTGGCGAAGGATCCAAGCGGGAAAGAGATAAATGCGTTAGCACAACACATACAGAACCTGCTGACACTGTCAACACCATTATTCTTCAATACCCACTATGATCCATATAGGGAAGGAGCTGACTTCATTTGTAGATACCCCTTTAGCTTGAGAGAAGGAGTGTCTACTGCCATCTCTCATGGGCTGTGGCTAAACATTCCTGACTATGATTCCCCTACTCAGCTTGTCAAGTCTCGTGAGCGCAACAACAGGTTAAGTTTATTATCACTCTTAGTAAGGCTTGCTGTTGCTTCTTTTATTGGTTTGTCATTGCTGAACTATGATTTGTTTTTATTTTTATATTTTTGGTTATCAGTATTATATCACAAAATGTTCTGTTTTAATACATTTGGTAATATGCTATTCTGTATTTTTCTCAATCAGCTTTCAACTTGATGTTATTCTTTTCCTTGGCTGCCAAATAGAGGTGAAGATTATTATCTGATTTTACAATTTTGTAGTGAATGATTCCTTAATATTGTTGGAATAGACTTTTTTTAAGTCTATGACCTCTTTTTTATTATGGTTTGGACTTTGGACTATTGCTGCTTTTTTTTTTCCTAATGTTTTTAAATTCTCTAATAATTTCCTGGACTCTCACTCATTGAATTTTGGTGTGTGTGTGTTTGTAAAAGCTGCTTATGAAAATCCAGGTATTAGCAGGTTGATCAAGATGTTGGTTTCATGTAATGGTGTCTGTAAGATTTTCTTTTCACAAGCCTATAACAGACTGACGGAGATTTATATTTACTTTGATTTAGAATTTTTCTGAAGTTGCAAAATTTTAAAGAACTCTAAAAAATTTCAAATTAAGGTCGTCTGAAAGAACAACCATAATAGAACTTTTCCAATTTTCAAAGATTTATTTCTTATATATAGAAATGATAACCCTGATGAAAGGCAAAATTACTAAACTCTGGACATTGAGGACTATGAGCTGGGACTCTCTCTCTCTCTCAATACTACCTATAGGTAGAAAAGATTGGTACAATCAACTCATGACCTCCCAGAACTAGATATTTTTTTCAGTATACAATTTTGTTTTCATCACTGTTTCAGTGTATATTCTTTTCTGTTATGCTCACCTGCTCTCCAATGTGTTATATTATAGGCATTTATATGGTCTTCTGACTCTTGACTTTTTATGTAGAAGTCTTTTTTTTGGTTCTTGTATCATGTATTCTTGTATTTACATGATAAATATAATCACACAAGTTATTCCTTGAAGGGTAAAAATATTAGCAATTCAACCTTGGTGAGCCATCATCCCCAGAAGTTGGCTTCCAATCAGATATTTAAATTTGTGTGCAATGATGCTTCTATCTATTGAGAAACCTTATGCACGAGTCAGTATTTTGCCAGTTGAACATGTTTTTAATACATTTTTGCTTAATTTGTTTGCCTTAAAACTCATGGCTATACCATTTTTTATTTTTTTATTTTTTTTTTGTTTCCTTCAAATGTTGCAGTTTCTAAGAACTTACCATTTTTTTTAGCGGGAAAATTTTTCATTTTATTGGCATTTACATGATCTTTTTACTTTCTACTATCAATGTAAAAGTATTTGTTTGTCTTTGCAGGCTGAGGACTTGGAATAAGTTTTTTTTAAGGTCTATTGGACAATTTTATTGACTTGATCCATTCAAAGAAGATAACAAAAGAATATAGAAGGAACATTTCTGCAGCTGGGTGATTTTTCTTCTTCTTTCCATTCAATATTTATAATTTTACTTGTTGATTTGATTTTTGAGAAATTCAAAACTTTTCAATTTAGCACATGTATCTGGAATCTGAATTACAAACCAGAAGATATTTATTGTTTATCTAAGTATTATACGTATGATTCTAGATGATAATATTCATTTGAGGGGCATCAAATTATATTAGGTTCTCTATCTTATACACACCTATTTATGTATCAACCATGAACCGTCCTATTTTTATTATACTAAAAAAGACAGATTCTTGATGAGAAATAGTATATTTGTAAGCCCAATTATAACAAACAACAAAGAAGCAAATGTACCCCCTTTTTATTTAGTTATTTTTTAATATTAATATTCCTTGTTTCCATCATAAAGAAAAGCAACATTTTCAAAAGATCAAGCAGGGCAGAAAAATATAAAATACATTGAAAGCTTGGAGTGCAATATAAAAGTCAGGAAGTCATCCAAGAAAATGCCCTTCTCTTATGTTTCTTTTTTGTTATGAAGATGCTGAAATGGATGATTGCAAGAGCAGCATTCTTGTTGTGTTTCAGGTGGGAAAGGAAATTGAGATTTCAAACTTCATTATAGACAATCCCTGCATCATCTTCTATTGGAAATTTAACTGAGCTTGGTTATCATAGTTTTCTGCTTCTTTGCATCGAGACATTTCGGCATTAAATAAGAATATGGATTCAAGTGAATTGGTTTGTGCGGAAGATGAATTGGCAGGTATTGTAGGCTGTAAGGTAGGTTCTCTTCCCATGCGAAATTAACTTTATTAATTGCTGCGAGGATCTTTGTTTTAGGCTGCTTGGAATTTCATGATTGAACAAATATGGACATTAAGTTGAAGTGCATTTAACTAATTTTCTTTCTTTGGTATGCTGATATATGTGGTTTATGTGTATGATAAATTGAAGTGCATTTTCCATTTTTGTGTTTGATATCGTTCAAAGTATCAGTTCAAATTATTTGCAAAATTGTAGAAAAAAAGTCTTTATTTTATCAAATATATTTTCTTGTCTTGCCCTAATTTAGGCATTGTGGAAGGGAGTGCCCTTTCTCAAATCCCAATTTTTTCCATCTTGAATAATTCCCTCTTCAATTTTCTTGTTACAAGGCTTTAATTATTGTTTTTTGCAAACGCATTTCATGTTAGCAAGTCAGTGATATGGAAGGTGGAGGAGCCCTGTCTATGATCTATTTGTAATAATGCATTAAGACAAGTTAACACTTAACATGTAGTTGCATATGCTTCTATTTGAAGTTGAAATAAATCTTGTTCTTTTGCACTAGCTATGTAATATGCTCTTCTCTCCTATTTCTTGTAGTTCAATAGGCTAGACATGATCTTAATTAAGGGACCCTTTTGTATGATAATTACCTTTGATTCTGTACCTAAATTGAGTGGCATGATTTTCTGGTTTAAGTTATTTGTGTGTTTTATGTAGTTCTCAATATAATGGTGTTTAAAAAAAACTGAGAGTTAGATTTCAATTCAGTTCAGGCAAGGATTATCAGGAAATGACTTATTATAAAATTAAAATAAAAAATTTAAAAATGACCTATTAGATCATGAAGATATTTTCAGAGTTGCGTACAATATTCTTGTACTTTTGTTATTTAGGTATCACTTAGAATGAAAGACATCGGTGACATTATGTACACAAATATGGGCAATTATATCATTTGTTTGTTAATAGATGGTATTTATGCAAAGATATCTAATATAAATATAATAAAGCAGAAACATCTGGTGTGGCTCTACCATGATTTTGAACTGTTTGTGAAATTTAAGATTTATAAGTTAAAATGGTATGGTTTTAGAGGAGGGTGGGGGGTGGGCAATCAAGACAGAGGAGGAGAAAGTAGAGCAAAGCCACAAAGTTCAAGTCACTACACTAACTTGTATATATTGGTGTGGTTCTTTTAGGTGAAGAGAATGATCAATCCTTTGCCAATAATGAGCTTGATGAAAGAGTATACAGGCATTACAGGTCTCCCCAATTAGAATGGCTTTTCATGGGATGAAATTTGCAAAACAGTGGCACTGTGGCAGTTGATGTTTAGCTTTGGGAAGCTTATATCAAGGTGCCATTCTATCCCATTAGTAATTTTGCTAGGATAAAGAGTTTTCCTCTAGTTTTCACTAAAGAGCACCCCAAAGCATAGCATACAAACTTGTATTTTTTTTCCTCTTTGATGAAATGATATTACTTCTATATTCATTTAGTAAACTGAGTGTTTTTGAGTAACTTGGGATGAAGTATATATGATTATATTGATTCTATAATAATCAATGAACTGGATAATTTTGAGTCGCTTTCGTTTAAAAATGACATTTTGCAGGAACAATCAGATGCAACTGCATACAAATATAGCGGATCTCATATTTCTGATCTGTGCTTGATTTATGGTAATGAAAGTCAGAATGGAAGATCAAGTTGTTTGGACATGAAAATGGAGGTCAACAATAATGCCCTTTGGATGGGATTGACGATAACTTGGGATATGCAATATCCAGCTAGGGAGTTTGAAATATCTTATTGAGGGAAAAATGAAAGTTTGCAACTTCTTAAGCCTCAGCATGTTCTCAAAAATTTCAGAGATCATCAAAGGAGAGATACAAGAAGCACTTGACGAAAGGCCATGAGTAGTCAAAACAAATGTGGGTACCGAGAAGGATAAAGACTACACAATTGAATAGACTGTATTGATACAACACTTTGAATTGGTCTTCAAATAGATGAGAAGCTCTTTTTGGAGGGTTTTTGAACTCTTAGAAGATGAGAGAATGGCCATGAAATTTGCAGCGGAAATGGTTATTGACAAAGGTTTGACAGGACATCTATTTTGCTTGTCAAATTGGGATATAATTTCGATTTAATTCCAGAGTTTTATCAATGTAAATAAGATCCAATTTTAGAGTAAAGATATTATTGAAATAGAATTTCCTGCTTGATTTCGTTGTTATACTCATACCCAAATCATTTTCAAGTGTTCAAGGTTTTAATAGGAAGTCAGTTTGGTTTTGTTGGGAGTACCTGCAGCTGCATGGTGATTTTTATTGTCTTGCTTCATTGATGAAAAAGTAACTAAGTTTATATTAAATATTAACTTGTCACTATCATTCTCTAGGCTTGAGACTTGGGATAACCCAGAATCAGAAGACGAAAGTAATTGAACATACTTTCAATTACATGTACACAGGTTTACTTTTTAAGGCATCCTGTACTTATAATAAATAAATAAATAATAAAAAATAAAAAATAAAAAGTTATTCGGCTTTTGTTAACTTATTTTTCGGTGGTTTGGGCTCAACCCCCAAGTGTGTTTGGGCTCATGTTTGTAGAATTTATCTACCCAACTCTTTTTTTCACTTAGCAATAAATAAATAATACAACCAATAAGTATAAGCAAATTAAAATTTCAAGCAAAAATGGCAAAGAGGGTGTTGTTTGCACCCAATGCATTGTACATATATAACCTTTTAGGCATTTCTGCCATTTAGATCTTTAAGAACTACAACCCAAACAATTTATCCTTGTGGCCCAATATGTCAAAATTTACCTTATTTGTCAAACTGTATGCTGTTTATTATAAAAAAAAAATGTAAAAAATTGTGTCATTTTTGTCTTAACGTGGATCATGTCATTTACACATATGAGTTCAATAAATATTACGCCGCTTGCAGTGTAAACTCAGGTAGTAGGCCTAATCACTGTGGATTGGATGCTATGACTTAGAAATATGGGTAAGAGCTTTTGCATTAGGCTAGTCCAGCCGAAATATGCCTAGAAAGCCAATTAATTGACCCACATTGGACTAGCAACCCAATAACAAAAATTCATGTAAGCTATACTAGTCATCCAAACATAACTGGCATTATAGCTTAAACAAATACTCTTTTTTTTTTTTTTCATTTTCTTCCTCCATACCGGAGCTGTTTGGTAGTAGTTGGTTGCAGGTGTGGGTAGCAGCATGGGCAAAGGTGTGCAGTGCAGTGTGGCATAATGGGATTGGCGTGTGCATTGGCAAAGACAAAGTAAGAGAAAAATGTAGAGAGTAAGACAAAAAAAAATCAAGAAAATCAATCTCCTCTCTTACGGTATTTTACACACATTTAGTCATACACTCAATCTTGAATAAATTACTTCAAAGGGTTTCAAATATACCACCGAGGTGCTCTCCACGCTTTTCATTGATTTTACCAGGCTCATAAAGTTAAATTCCTACTTTGCAGCTCTAATGTGTCAATGGCTGTATGAGACAAATCTTTTTCAATAGCTCTATCTTGTCTCAATACCTTTTTTTTTATATGCCATACCAATTACGAAAAGACAAATGACCAAGAGCAATCTTTGAAATTCCTAGAGCCAAACTGCCAAAGATATTGTCACTTGCATGAGTTACATTATGGTTAATAAAATTGCTATATTTGACATGAACCTTAATCATATTATGATAAATATTTGGGTCATTCACAAATACAAGTTGCTATTGAAAGTTCGTTGTCCTGAAAATTTTCTGGCTTCATACCTTGGTTGGAATGCGGTTTCCAAAGAGCTTTTCTACACATAACAAATTTCTAGTAATCGCATTGTTTGCGCCTATCTCAATGGTGTGTAAAGTCTTTCTCAAGATGGAGAATTGGCACGCCTTTTCTGTTGAAGGTAAGCAGCCCAAACAGTTACTATAATTAATGATTCTTAATTTATTTTATATAGTTCCCGATGGTGAATCAGCTTCAATTAGAATTAAGATACAACTTAGCATATGATATCCTTTGAATATTTTTTAAAAAATTACGACCAAATTTGGTCACTAAAGCTGCTTCTCTTCACTAAATGAAATTCTCTAGGAATTTGATAGTTATCCTACTTTGAACATGATTGCAATAAAGTGCATCCATAAATGAAAATTCACAGTTTTTTTTTTTTTTTTTTTTTTTTTTTTTTTTAAGGTTTGACTTATATGTTTGATAACCACAAGGGCAATCCTTAAATAATTGGTGAAATATTTGCATCTCTTGGAATGAAGGTCCATGATGGCAAAAATGGCCCTTATGTAGGTCTTGACTTCTTGCTAGACTCGTCTTCTTGCTGGACTATAAAAACCGTTTCTTTTTCCTTTTCCTCCTTTTACTAATATAATATAATTGAAGCTAATTCTTCAAAATGCGTAGCACAAGGTTTATGGTAATATATAAGTCATAAAAAATAGTAAGAAACTATTTCAAAATAAAATTATAAAGTATTCGTGCATCGCATGGAATATCATCTAGTTTATTCTATATCAATATATATATATATATATATATATATATGTATATATATATTAAAATATCAATATATATATACATATATATAAGTAGAGACCTCATGCAGGAAAGCATGAAGTTCTGCCATATGGCACACTCTATAAAGAGAATTGACATACTCTTAAGTCATATCAAAGATAAGAACAAATTTAAAAATAGAGACTCTTTATTTCTTTTAGTTCAATGTTTTAAAACTACTTTTTGTTACATTTTTTATTCAATGTCTTAAGACTACTATTTGTTTCATTAGGTTCAATATTTCAAGACTTTTCTTCTTTCTCACACACAAAAAACTCTTTGCATTTCCGTTTACCATTTCCATTTTTACTCCTTTATATACACATGCCTATAACCCTTCATGCTATCCCATCTCAAATACACTCAAACCAAAAACGATGTCATTTACTTTCAACCTTTCAATGACACCTATGTAACTCCGACATTGTGGTACCATTTAATTCTAACCCGTATGAGTAGGCTATGACAAAGGAAGGGAGCTTGCATTTTTTATTCAATGACGGTAGCTTACAATTTGACGTTGAAGTCAGACATTTTGGATTTTGTAAAGGTTGTAATTCGTTTTGAGTCTTTGGGCATTAGGG
This sequence comes from Quercus glauca, assembly GCA_023736055.1. Lineage (NCBI taxonomy): Eukaryota > Viridiplantae > Streptophyta > Magnoliopsida > Fagales > Fagaceae > Quercus > Quercus glauca. Next base: position 104,531,332 of record CM043318.1, read on the forward strand.
ATTTTGGTTTGGGAAAGTCATAAATGTTTTTTGTTTTAGAACTAAAGAAAAAGAAACATTCTAATTGATTATTTATGGAGTTAGCAATTTTTTTTCAAAAAAAAATTGTGTTAGAACTCATAATTTGTAGGTTTCTCTTTAGGTTTTTTTTACTGCCATTTTATGCAATATGAGCCATAGTGATAAAAATAAAAATTGATGATGATTTCAAATTATTTTTCAGTTTTTTTAAAGGGTACTGAAGCCCAAATAAAAACTATTACATTTTGATAAATGGATGTGTTTTTAGCCAATTTCTCTTTTTTTTTAATCACTTCCCGAGCACCGACGCTTGAGATAGCCCTCAGTCCGGCCAGAAAAGCCTCATATTCGGCTTCATTGTTGGAAGTTTTGAATTTCAACCTGTAGGAATGTTCCAACTTTATTCCCTCGGGGCTAATGAGGACAACGCCCACGCCGGACCTCGTGGAATTGGATGCGCCGTCCACGTACACTTTCCACGGGCGACAATCCAGCTGGCAAACTAGCTCTTGTGTGGCTCTAGGTGAAAACTCAGCCACAAAATCTGCTAAAACCTACCCCTTGATTGCCTTTCTCGGTCTGTATCGTATGTCAAAAGCTCCCAGCCGAGTCCCCCACTTCGCTATTCGCCCCGTGAAGTCAGATCTTTTCAGCAACGACTGCAATGGGTATTCGATCAGTACGTAAACGGTGTGAGCTTGGAAATACTGGGGCAACTTCCTCGTGGCATGTACTAATGCCAAGACCAACTTCTCCAAAGGCAAGTACCTAGTTTCCGAGTCCACAAGGGTTTTGCTGACGTAGTATACGGGCCGCTGCACGCCCCGATCTACTAGTAATACGGCACTCACGGCGTGGTCGGAAACCGAGACGTACATATACAAATCCTCCCTAGGCTCGGGAGCAGTCAGACCGGGCGCATGTGTCAAATATTCTTTTAGTCCCTGGAAGGCTTTTTCACATTCGTCATTCCACTGAAACCCTTTCCATTTCTTCAGAAGCTGATAAAACGGCCGACATCGGTCCGAGAACTTGGAGATGAACTGATTGAGAGCGGCCAACATCCCCATTAAGACTTGTACCTCCTTTGGATTGCTTGGGGATTTGAGACGCTTCACAACTTCAATCTGGTCTGGGTTAACCTCTATTCCACGGCATGAGATCAAGTATCCCAGAAACTTTCCGGCCCCTACGCCGAAGGCACATTTTTCGGCGTTCAGACGTAGTTTATGCTGCCGTAGGCGCTCAAACACCTCCCTAAGATCTTCCACGTGTTGTACTTCCTCCTTGCTCTTCACCACCATGTCATCAATGTATATCTCGACTATTCGGCCAATCTTGTCACGGAACATTCTTGTCATCATCCGCTGATAAGTTGCCCCGGCGTTTTTCAGCCCAAACAGCATCACGGTGTAGTGGTAATTGGCATCATGAGTTATGAACGCCGTCTTCTCCTGATCCTCAGTTGATAAGGCTATCTGGTGGTACCCCTGGAAGGCGTCCAGGAAGCTCATCCTCGGGTGTCCGCATGTGGCGTCTACTAACTGATCAATCTTCGGCATAGGGAATGGGTCTTTTGGACATGCTCGGTTTAGATTCGTGAAGTCCACACATACTCTCCATTTGCCATTCTTCTTCCTTACTACCACAGTATTCGCCAGCCATTCTGGGAAAAAGATCTCTTTTACTGCCCCCGCTTCTTTAAGCCTTTGGATCTCTGCATTTACCGCTTCCGCATGTTCTCTGGCCACTCTCCTCGACCTTTGCTTCTTGGGGGGAAATGACGGGTCCACGTTGAGTTTGTGGGTGATGAATTCGGGATCCACCCTGGGCACATCATAGGGACTCCATGCGAACACGTCTATATTCTGCACTAAACACAATAACACCTCTACCCTTTCTTCGGCCGTCATGCTGGCTCCTATTTGGAAATACTTGTCAGCGTCCGGCAGTATTTTAGCTCTTATAAGCTCTTCAGCACCCTCAGCCCCCACTTCTCTTTGGGGTCCCTGTAATTGCTATAACGGGGGCTACTCGGTAGATTCCTTTTGCCCGGCTCTCTCATTTCCAATGTTTGTTGCAGCGACGAGGCACTGCCTTACCATTCTCTGGCATCCCCGTACCACAACGACGCCCTGATCTGTAGGAAACTTGACCTTAACGTGCAAGGTGGAGGGGACAGCCCCCATGGCGTGTATCCATGGCCTTCCCAAGATCGCGTGTAAGGGAAGAAGGAGTCGACTACTATGAACGTCACCGTGACCTCTTTGCCCTCCATACTCACTGGAAGGGAAATATGTCCTTCGGGGACCACGATTCTCCCATCAAATGATACCAGCGGCGTATTGTATTCCGTCAAATCCTGACTTTTTAACCCGAGCCCTTTATACAAGTCTGGGTACATCACATCGGCTCCGCTGCCTTGATCTATCATTACCCGTTTCACCAGAAAACCGCTCACCCGAGCCGTGACCACCAAAGCGTCATCATGTGGTTGTATCGTGCCTGCTAAGTCTTGTTCATCGAAGGCAAGTGTCTCCCGAGCATGCTTCGCCTTCTTTCTGGTGGGCTCTCCATCCGGCGGACTCGTCATCGGCGCAACTGTTAACACTCCCCTTTCTGCCGCAGGCAATCCCCTTGGGGCGACGAGGATCATCTCAATTACTCCTAAGGGTGGGGGAAGAGGATTCCCCTATTGCCCGGAACTTCCGTCAATGCCCCGAACATCGGTGTCCACTACGAACTCTTTCAGATGTCCTGCCCTCGCTAACTGCGCCAAATGGTCCTTTAGTACGCGACACTGCTCAGTAGTGTGCCCCTTGTCTTTGTGATAGGTGCAGTACAGATTCTGGTTTCTCCGAGATGGGTCACCTCCCATCTTGTTCGGCCACCTGAAGTAAGGTTCATTCTTGATCCGCTCCAAAATCCGATGCACTGGATCCTTAAACGTCATGCTCACTTCCCCTGCTTGCCAAAGTGGCTCGTGTATCTTCAGATCCTTCCTAGTTCTCGGCTGAAAACCTACCTGCCGAGGACGGTTTACTGCTGGGGCTTTGCCTTTGCTCTGCAATCGATCATCTTCCAAGCGTTTATACTCTTCAATCCGTCTCATGAGCTGTCTCATATCCTCGGGAGGCTTCTTCGTCAGTGAATCCCGCAGTTCGGATTCTTCGTGGAGTCCCATCCGAAAGGTGCTTGTTGCAATTTTCTCGTTGCCCCCACCTATTTCGTTATAAAGCTCCCAATACTGGCTGGCATAGCTATGGAGGGTTTCCCCTACTCTCATCTCGTTGTCCACGGGTTGCGGCACCCGGCTGCATGTCACGAACTGGGCACCGAATTCCTGTATTAAATCGGCGAAACTCTGAATGGACCCCTTTCACAATCCGTTGAACCATCTCAGAGCGGTCGGCTCGAGGCTAGAGGGGAACACCCTGCACATCAGTGCGTCGTTGTGGGAGTGCAAGGACATCATGTGGATATAGTGACTGACGTGCTCGACCGGGTCCGTTCTCCCGTCGTAAGTATTAAATGGGGGCCGTGTGAACCCGCTAGGCATCGTGGGTCTTTCAATGTCATCCGAGAATGGGGACCGTGCTGCCCCTCGTAGAGCGCGGCTCATCGCATCCATCGCTGCATTATACGGTCGTCACTCGTCAGGAGAGTCGGATCCCCGGTCCGCGTACCCCCTTGATCGCGAACGATCCTTATGGCGGCGAGACTCCCGCGAATGCGAACGGTCCCGGTAGTGGTGAAGCTCCTGCGACCGGGATCGTCGTCGGTGTCGGTGTGACCCTGATTGATTGGATCCCGTACCATGGTGATCTCCTCCTGCACCTGTCCTTCGGTTTCGGTCGTCGAGTCTTCTTCCTAAGCGTCTGTCCTCCGTTTCTAACTCCAAATCCCTCACCCGCTTGTGCAGCCGCTCTAACTCCTCGTCTCTTTCATCGAACTATCTGTGCCCCGAGGCACTCGATAGTACCCGCTGCGCCTGGTATGACCCCTCCCCGAGGCCAGATCTGTCTTCCCGCTCGCTGTCCCTATCTTCGCGCCTCTTGTGCCTTCGTTCTCGCCAAGATGACCCCCGGGATGGTCCTGCCGAGTGACTTTCGGCCTCACTCTCGTAAACTTTTCCTGACATCCCGCCGTGCGTTGGTCGTGGCCGAACCACAGCTTCGTAGGAGATTCCCACAGACGGCACCAATTATGCGCACCAAAAGAGAGACCAGTGGGCCTTCCCTATTTGGGCTTACAATTTATTTTGTAATGTGGGTTTGAGAGTTTCCTACTGAGGGTAGTTCTAGCGACCAGAACTCTATGCTTCCTTTTCTCTCTTTTTCTCCCTCTTCCTCCCCCTCTTTTTCAACAACCATTTCCCTTTCCCAGTTCATTGTATTTATAGCTAGACGTTAGTGGAACACCACCAACTTTGATGAAGGGAAAATATCTTCCGTCCATTAAATGAATGCCACCAACATTCTGGCTGTCTTAATGGTGAGGTGACCTGCAAACCCCAATGCTTCAGTCACTTCAACTATTAGAAAGTCTGCAAAGGCGGCTAGGAACTAACATAAAGCCTGCAAATACAAATGATGGGACAAACCCCTGTACATAGAGGTTCAGATAGTTGACAAATGGATGGCTAAGATTAACTAAAACAATACTATATAACCAAGAGAATTCCCAACATAAAAAAGGGGGGGAGGAATCAGTACGGGGAAGGAGGGCAGAAGAGATATCAACTCTAAGTAAATTAGATCCTCGGCCTGAGCCGAGAACAAATATGCTTCGCAAACACTTAGCCCAAAATCATAACTAAAGTCCTCACAAACATCTTAACCAAAGTGATGATCATCCTCTATAAAAACATTTAGCCCCCTTTCTTTGAGAAGGCGCCTATGAATTTTAAGTCATCTATTATTTATTATCAACACCATATCAGCCACTGTTTACTTTGATGGTGCCAAACCCCTTCACCCACACTCTACAAATTTTTATTGTTAAGGGTCCATTACAAGTTGAGTCCTTACACTTTCAATTATGTCAAGTTGGTTCCTAACCTTTTAATGTCATACTAATTTAATTCCTACCGTTATCTAGTGGATGGAAATGCATGATGTGTCAAATGGTCTAAATAAAAAAGAAAAAAATTGCAACATCATTTGCCACCTAGACAAACATGTCAGCATTTTTAATTTAATTTTATAAAATGTCAGCATAATTTTAAATTAAAAAAGAAAAAGAAAAATAGCAGTTGGAATTAATGTCACTGCCTTCACCGAGGTGCTCTCCACACTTTCCATCGATTTCACTAGGTTCATAAACCTCTCAATCTCTCCTTCTCTAAAAATTCAAATGTTATGCTCTTCCCTTTCTCATTAAATTTTTGAAAAAGAAAAAAACATTCAGATTATGAGGACTAACACAGAAGATTAACGGTCGACCTGTTAAGGTAAAGAAAGAACCTTTATTTGGGTTTTTTTTTTTTTTTTTTTTTTTTAATGCTATATAGTTAAATTCCTACTTGGCAGCTCTAATGTGTCAATGGCTATACAAGACAAATCTTTTTCAATAGCTCTATTTTGTCCTAGTACCATTATTTTACATGCCATTCCAATTACGATAAGACAAATGACCAGGACCACATGTGGTCCTGATTTTGAGAAATTGCATGCACCAGGACCACAATTTAACATCTTGACCTTGAGTCAGTCAATTGCAGTTTGCATCACCGGACAAAACCATCGATCGTGGGTCTCTCACAATCACAAACTAGCTAGTAACTGTAAATTAAGGGCAACCCTTTTCTCACTGCATTCACAAATGGCAACATTTAATTCAATCACCTATCTGATTCTCAACACCAAAAAAAAAAAAAAAACAACAACAACAACTTATCATTGTGGTGTGGGACATAGACGACATTGCCAGTTTGAAATATCATCGAGTTATTGCTAATTGCCATATGAAAATGTCGCAATTTTTGAACGATCGTAAAGATTGGAAATAAAATTAATAATTATTGCAAAAATTGTTAACTTATAAAACGGACGTAAACATTGGTTTAGGATTGTCTTTGAGCCTCATCCAGCATTCCATGATCAAAGCAAAGATCATTTGATGACTATTTGAGTATTATAATAATAATAATAATGGAGACAAACTCATTGCCTTTTTGCCCAGCTCAGGTGGAGCAGTCACAGGCACACACGGTGGTAGGGTAGCAGTATCTTTAGGTTGTTGATTTTGTTCCCCATCTTTTTCGTTTTTTTGATGAGAAATCAATTATTTACATATATAAAGCTACTTTTCGCACATGATCGTGCTCTTTCAGTGAAGAAATTTGCATCAGGTGGTGGGATCGGGCCATGGGTACAGGCCATACTACTTTATGTCAAGACTTGAAAAATATCATTGGATGCTCTATATATTGTTCTCTCTGTAGACTTTAAATGAGTAAAATTTATACGGACAATTTATTGGTTTAATTTTCATCTGCTATTAATGTAAATTGCACACAATTGCACGACAGTGTGTACAATATAATGTTGTAGTATAAATCTGTACAATATTGTATATATTTATATGGTCTATAATCATGCAAGTTTTACATGTGTAGTAGAAAGTAAACTAATAATTTTTCAATTTATAGTTACAATGGATATGGTTTTATAAACCTCATGTATAGCTTCTATCGTTTTCGTCAAACTCATACGATGATTAAATTGTAACAATTTGAAGTCATATAGTTGTGCATATTAAACTTTAGACTTTTATTTTATAAAATATTGAATCATGACATTTATTTTATAATTATTTCCAAATGTGATTATTTATTCACTCATTTTTACGGAAACTAATAAATCAATATATATATATATATATATATATATATAAATGCAAAGACCTCATGTGAGAGTACATAAGGCCTTGCCACGTGGCACTCTAATATTGCTTTGTGACCAGTTTTTTTCTTTTTGCTGAATATTGTGACCCATTCATTATAAAGTTCTTTTTACATTGCTTTTCACAAGCTTCTTAAGTGAATTTTACATTACTTTTTGACCAGCTATAAAGGTTTTTTTTTACATTACTTATTGACTATTAATAACAATTTACATCATTTAATAAAGAGTTAAATAAATCTTAACTCAAACTCAACTTGGGTTCCATATAAGATAGAAAATTAAATGATCTTAGAATTTTAATAATCAGCTTGATTCAGTTTAGCACAATTAAAACCTATCTCACAAAACCCGAGAATACTTTATTATTGCCCATGTTATTCAAACAAATTTAAACATACTTTGAGGAGGACTTGAGTTTTAAGTTCAAGAAGTGAAAATCACAACCGCCCTGTCATTTTTCCTGGGATATATTTATGGTGAAATTACCAATTCAAAAAATTCTCCCACCAAAGTTGGCATACACCTTGTATTTAGCTTATGTTTGGATAGCAGCCACGTCCAGCGTTTTTGCTACACTTCAGCTTTTAGTAATACATAGATATAGATATAGACTAGATGATATCTCATGCAATGCAAGAATACTTTATAATTTTATTTTGAAATAGTTTCTTGCTATTCTTTATGACCTATATATAACCTTGAATCTTGTGCTATGTATTTTGAAGAATTAGGGGGTGTTTGGTTCATCAATTTCCTTAACTCAATTCTCAATTTCCATAACTCATAACTCAAAAATGGTGAGACCCGCACCTTTTGACTTTTTTCTTTCTTTCTTCTCCTGCGTTGGCTGTTCGGATTTTTTTTTTTTTCATTGGTTCGGTCTTGGGTTTTTTTTTTTTTTTTTTTTTTTTTTTTTTTTTTTTTTTTTTTTCACTGGGTTATGTGAGTTTGGGTATTGAAAAAAAAAAAAATTGCACCGGCTGACAGGTATGGAGCCCACAAATAGTGTGAAAAATATTGAGTGATAGGAAGTGAGTGATAGTACCAAACAAACATGGTATTTTAGAGTGATGAGTGATGAGTGACGGAAATTGAGTGACCAAAAAAATTGATCCAAACATGGCCTTAGCTTCAATTATATTATACTAGGCTTTGGAATCGTAAAAACTCTTGTTAGTTGATTGGGATTTTGTGCCAAAGTTTCGAGTCTAAGGGAAAAACATAATCTCCTTTTTGTGGGTTGATGGTGAGTATTTATATTTAGTTTTGGGAGATGCTTGTGACCCCTTTTTTTGTTGAGAGGAGAAAATCTTTTGAGGGTGTGGGGTTAGGAATTGTCTCCCTAAAGCCCCTAGCCTCGCTCATGTTTGAGAGAATAGTCAAGTATCGAGATGCTTTGCACGCCTATGTTCATAAAAGAAAAAAAGAAAAAACATACTACTTGATTTTGTTATACTAATTTGAAAGTGAATTGAATATTTGTTTTGTGAGTGAGCCTCTTGACTTTTTAAATTTCTCCCTTTTATTTTTATAAACTCAATAGAATTGCCTCTCTTCATTTTTCTTTTTCTTTTTTTGCTTTTAATATCTACTTTTTCCCAACATATATAACAAAAGTTTTTCATTTTTGTTTTATAATATACTTTATATATATATATATATATATATTCCTTTTTTTCTTTTCAATTTCATGAATAATTGAATTTAAAATATCTAATTGGCCACTTTAAAAATATTATTGATTTTTTTATGAAAAAAACAGTTTTCATTATATTTTTGTTTTAAAAATAATAGGAGACGAAAAATAAAGTTTTTTTTTTTTAAGCAAAGACAAAAATAAAGTTTGTGACTCTAGATAATTTTTTTTTTTTTTTTTAAATTTTAGAAACAGACTCTAGATAAAGTTAATCGGTTAGATGAAGGTATAGGAAAAAATTAGGGGGCATTTTGGTTTGGTTGCAAAATAACTTCATCTTCCTTCAAAGCTGACAGTTTGACCCACGCCTATCACTCACATCCAGCTTTTTCCTACTCTCAAAAACATTAGCATTTTAATGTAATTTTATACCGGTGCTGCACAGCAGTACGTTAACAAGACCCATAAATACATTTACCATTTCATCGTAGTTTTCTAGACAGGGCCACATAGGGATGCATATTTATTATGATAGGACGGGTCCAGGGGCCATAGGGCCGACTGGGGATGCATATTTATTATGATAGGACAGGGACCATGCATTTGTTATGATAGGCATGATGTTCATGTATTCAGATTTCTTAATTAGATTTTAATGCAATCCTATTCTTGGTGAGGGTTAGGTGAGCACTTGCGTCTTCCAAGTTGACAAGCCTGTTGGATTCCAACAATACAATCAATGGCTGTACCAAGTTTCATGGAACCGAAACCGATGTCAAGATATCGTGGGAACCTTGCCACGTTTGAGAACATTTATATCGTAATATTTTCATAATTAATGAGGTGTTTATTTTTTATAAGATAAAATAAAATAATAAATTATCATACTGAAACTAATTACAATTAAAAGTAAATTTATTATAAAAAGTTATAACATTTTTAGTATTATCATAATATTTTTATAAATTTTGAGGTGTTAGTTGCATATAGATAAAATAAAATAAAAATAAGATATATCATATGAGGACATACCACAACTTAAAATAAACTTATTGTTAAAATGTAACATTTTATTGTTGATATATATGTGTGTGTAATTTTGAAAAGAAAGATACAACCAAAAAAAAAAAGTGGAAAAAAAAACTGATTTAAAAAATTAATTTTTTTGTTTTGTATTCTCTAATTTCAAAATACGATGTGGCAACAAAAAGGATAATCTCGAATTTCTCATTTATTTTTTTATCTTTCCTTTTAAAGATTTTATATATAAAAATTTGGTAATTATGTGTAAAAATATGTTTTAAAGAGAAAAGATTATAATATTATGTGTGTATATATATATATATATATATATATATATATTTATATATATGTTATAAGAGCAGGGAAAAATGTAAATTTCGAGATCTTTCTCATTTAATTACATATTCAAACACTCATTTATTTAGGAGTATTTTTAAGAAGGCTAAATATTCTATTGAATATAAATAAGTAATAACTTGAAAATGCTAATGTTCTTGTGCAGAGTAAAAGCTGAGGGGGGTTTTGAAAAACTACGTACTAAAAATCTATTGCTTTCTTTTTCTTTTTCTTTTTTCCTTTTTCATGTAACCTGTTTAAACAACAATTATCTTTGTTTAAAAAAAAGAAAAAAAGAAAAGTGAAGGTCTGATTTTTCATTTTTCCGGAGACAATCTCACCAAGGATGACATCAAGGTATACGCTGCCGTTTTGGTGAAACCCGGTGACTCTTTCCCCAATGTTTGCAAGTGGTACGACGCCGTTTCTTCCCAACTCGCTGCAAGGTTTGCTTTCTCACTCTCTCTCTCTCTCTCTTTTATTTATTTATTTATTTATTTTTGCAAATTAAAATGTGTTTTAATTAATTTCTGGTATTTGTTAATAGATTTTACTAATGTGTGCCCTAAAAGCACACAATAATTTTTATTTTTGAAAATTTTTTTTTCGAGAATTGAAAAAGTATTGACAACTTTTTCAATTCCTGATAAAATATTTTCAAAAGTGAATGGCTTCGGACACACGTTAACCAGACCCTTTGGTAATTGTCAATTGTTGTTGTTATTGTTAGCTTCCCTGGAAAAGCTGTTGGAGTGAGAGTAGGTGGCAAAGGTGCCCCAGTTGTTGCTGCTCCTGCCAAGGAGGTATGTTGTGCACATTCACAAGATTGTAAAATTTTGATAATTTTACAATCTTATGTTAGAAATTTGGGGGTTTTGAGTTATAACATGTGGTAGTTGGTAAAACTAATTTTTCCATTGCTACTGGGTTTATTTGGAGGCATTTGAAGTTCTAAATTTCTTGTCTTGGAGGATATTTGTGATTTTGCTTTCAACTCCAATCAGTTTCCACTATGGGAGGGAATGGGAAGACTCTTGATTGGTCTGTTCTTGATGGTCCTTTTATTTTTATTTTTTTATTTTTTGTATTTAAGTAATTGTAATTTATCAATTGGACTGTTCAATGGGAGATTGGTCTTATCATGACAAATATGCTCTAAGCCATAGATGCAAACATTTGACAAGGCAATATAATGAGAAATTTAACCACTGATATTATGTCTAGTATTCTTATATCCAATCTTGTATCATTAGAACATTTGTTGTTCTTTATGCTGCATCCTTATGCTTCTTCATATAGAAATTAATATGTTCTGAGTGTCACAGATTATTGTTGCATACAGTGAAGGGGTTTTTGACGGAGATGCAATGCAGATTTTGACAGTCAAGACCCCAATGTGTTCTATTATAGGCATTTAAATGATCTTCTGACTCAACTTTTTATGTAAAAGTCTTTTGTTTTTTTTTTTGTTTTTTAAATTTGTGTGCAATGATGCTTCTATCTATTGAGAAACCTTATGCACGAATTGGTATTTTGCCAGTTGAACATGTTTTTAATACATTTCTGCTTAATTCATTTGTGAGATGGTACTGTAGCGCTATGCCAAAAAAATTTGGCCTCTGATGGTTTTAGCCATCTAGTTGCTGGCTTATTTTGGGCTTGTATGCCAAATGTGCTTTACATTTGGCATTTGACAAGCCCATTGTTGATGCTCTAAAGGAAGAGAGGGACCTCTCACCTTACTTAAAAAGCACAAATTGAAATTGTGCTTCTTGTTGACAATCGTAACCATTACACTAATTAGTCTTTTAGGATATGTGGACACTTGTGGGTTTCAGATTTCCGTTAGATTAACTGGTAAAGTTTTTTGTAGTCTATTGTTTCAATTTTTTAAAATAAATAAATAAATAACTCATCATATTTAGGTAATTGAAATAATAAAAAGCATAAATTTAACATTTAACAAATTAGATAGATATATGGTATGTTTTTATTAGTAGAGCAGAAAGAGTGAGATAAAAGATTTATACTTATAAATCATGCATGTACAGTAGAGATACACTTGCGTTTCAAACACCATACCACAAACAGAAACTCAATTAATAGGTGAGCCAATTTTGTCAAGTCAATGCACCACACAAGCTACTACTAGCAAAAAAAGAAAAAAAAAAAAGAAAAAAAAAGAAAAGAAAAGGAGCTGTTTTAGGCAGTCGACTAAGTAAGAGAGAGAAACACACAACATCATATATAATACTCCATAAAAATACAAAACCAATTATACACAAAACTTTTTATTTCATATATACAAAGGGAGAAAGCGGGGACCGCACTCAACGCTCTGTATGTGATGACGCCATCTCATAACACAAAAAACAATTAATCGAAAGTGTACTCACTATGATTTAAAGTTTGTGGAAGATAGTCAGACAGCTGTATAAGATTGCGTGGTAGAGGGACATCTACGTGTTTCACATAGTTTGATTGACCGCAATGACCCCCAGGATGGTTCGTTGAAAGTTCAAAGAGTTATTTTGGGCTCTACCCAGAAACTTCGAGGACATTGCAATTTAATGTAAAATGCGTGTTATTTTTTGAAAGCAAGACTACAATAAAGTCTATCCTCTTGCATCCACTCACTCACCCTCTTCCTGTACGCTTTCCTCACTTTCTATATTGACACCGCTTTCACAGCTTTCCTTCTTCTCCTCCTCCTTTCAACTTTTTTCATCTTTCTGCTCGTAAATCCCAATGGCCTCATCTCACCAACCCAAGGACTTTGATGTTTTCTTGAGTTTCCGAGGTGAAGATACTCGCCGTGGTTTTGTAAGCCATTTATATAAGGCTTTGGATCAACATGGTATTCAAACCTTCATTGATGATAATCTCCATAGGGGAGAAAACATTTCTGAAGAGCTTCTCAAAGTCATTGAAAACTCAAGCATATCAATAATTGTATTTTCTAAAAATTATGCATCCTCTAGTTGGTGTTTGGATGAACTTGCTAAGATTATTGAGTGTACCAAAAAAGTGCTACCAGTTTTCTATCAAGTGGATCCATCTGAAGTTCGTAAGCAAAAGGGGGATTTTGGAAAAGCGCTAACTAAGCTTGAAAAAAGAATTAAAGATAAGACAAAGGTACAAAGGTGGAGGGAGGCTTTAACTAATGCAGCCAATATTTTTGGCTGGGACTACAAAGACAAAGACAGGTATTTGTATAGTACTAGGTGCTCCTGTTTGCTGATCTTCTAGAGTTTTAATGGTTTTCTGATGTCCATTAAATTTTATTGTTAATTAAACAACAACTAGAATTAATTGTTAGCTACTATTTTCTCTTTAAATTTTACTAAATTATGAAAGTAAAATTTTCTTGTCATATCTTTTATACAATGCTTTTTCTTTTTTTTTTTCTTTTTTTTTTTCTTTTTTTTTTTTGAGAAGAATCATTTATACTAAGCTAGTTAGCTATAGATTAAAGATGGAAATAAAAGAACTTAATATTAGATTACTTACCATTATTAATTAGAAATTTCACCCCTCATAATATTTGGAAAAATTAAAGAAAAAAACTTAATTCATTTTTTCTAAGCATGTAGTGAGATCCAGTAAGATTATATGTTGTCATCTAAATGGACTTTTAATGCCACTTCATCCCAAAAGCTAATTGCTACCCAAAAAAATGAATTAAATTAAAATTTTCAATCTGAGTAACTTGTTGCTTACTTCATCTAACAACACTTCAACTGTGATGTAAAAATTAAACATCTTGCATTTAGTTTATGTTATTTATTTTTCATAGTCTGACTTGTTACATGTGTTAATTAAATGCTCTGTGAATGACAGTTGCACTGAATCTGAACTTGTTCAAAAAATTGTTGAAGAGATCTCAAATTCTGAATTCATTCGGATGCCATCAAATGATGCTACAACGCAGCTGGTTGGAATAAATTATCGCGTGAAGGTGGTAGCAAAACTTTTAGATATTGAATCAAATGATGTTCGCATGGTAGGGATCACTGGCCTTGGTGGAATAGGCAAAACTACAATTGCAAAAGCTACTTATAATAGCTTTTCAAATCATTTCGAAGCAAAAAGTTTTGTAGAGAATGTTAGAGAGTGGTCAAAGACAGAGCAAGGCAAAATCCATTTACAAGAGGCACTTCTTCAGGGTATCTCAGAGGATAAGAATTTGAAGGTAAGTACTATATATGAAGGAACCACAAGGATAAATAGGATTCTTCGCCAAAAAAAGTTTCTTATAATTCTTGATGACGTGGATAATGCCGACCAGATAGAAACATTGCTCGGAAAATGTGAAGGCTTTGCATTTGGAAGTAGAATCATTCTGACAACAAGATATAAAAGCTTGCTAGTTAATCGAAATGGTCTGTCAACCTATGACTATGGGGTTGAGGAATTAGATGAAGACGAAGCTATTGAACTCTTTCGTATGCATGCCTTCCCAAGTAACGAAGTCCCTGAAGATTATTTGGAACTTGAGAAACAAGCTGTAAGTTATGCCAAAGGCCTTCCTCTAGCTCTAAAAGTAACGGGTCGTGATTTGTGTGAGAAACCTACAGATTATTGGGAAGATGCGTTAGATTTTTATAAAACAAATCCTCATGAAGATATTCAAAATATACTAAAAAGAAGTTATGAAGGATTAAACGAAAATGAAAAGAATATTTTCCTTGATATTGCATGTTTCTTCAAGGGATATGACATGAGTTATGATATGATTAAGGATGTACTGAAAGCTTGTGGTTTAAACCCAGTATATGGTATTCGAAATCTTATTGATAAGTGTCTCTTGACTTTTAAGAATTCTAATTGTTTGTCAATGCACGACTTATTACAACAAATGGGTATGGACATTGTTCGACAAGAAGCACCACAAAAGCCTGGGGAACGTAGCAGACTATGGTGTTATGAAGAAGCTCTTGATGTATTAACTAAAGATATGGTATGTATGTTATTTTGGTACACTTCCTCCCTTTACTTCACATGAGAGATGTATTACACTTTTTTTCCCTTTTATTTATTTATTTATTTTGAATATTATCTTTGTTTAAAGTTTATTAACTATTATATGTTTTGGTGATTCACTTACCCTATTGTTCAACTAGGGTTCAGATAAAATTCAAAGCATGATATTGTGGTCGCTTAAATCAGAACCAGAAGAGGTGCAATTAAAGGCACAATTTTGTAAGATGAAAAATCTTAGATTGCTTTTGATTCGTAATGTACGTTGTTGCAATGGACCCCTTGAATGTCTTCCCAATGGATTACCCTTGCTTGATTGGCGTGAATATCCATTTTCTTCGTGGCCACCAAATTTTTTTCCAAAAAACTTGGTTGTGCTTAACTTGCCTTTTGTCCTATTTAAGGAACCAGTACTCAAGCAGCAGGTATGATCATTAGCATTTATAAATTATTACTTTTTTCAAAGTTTTTAATTTTTAATTTATTTATATATACTTCTTTAAAGATTAAACCATGATCTAACTTTAAAAATTTTTTTTTCTACAGAAATTTGTATCTGTAACATATGTGAACTTCAGTGGCTGCGAACTGATTACGAAAATACCTGACTTATCAATGATCCCAAATGTAACGCAATTGATACTTTGTTCCTGTAGAAATTTAGTTGAGATTGATGACTCCGTGGGGCGTCTTGATAAGCTTAAAGTGTTGAACCTTGTCGGTTCCGAAAAACTTGAAACTCTTCCGAACTGTCTCACGATGAAATCTCTTACATCTTTTGAGCTGCATTTCCACTTTAGCATTAAGAAGTTTCCAAATATCTTGCACGAAATGAAAGGTGTTAAAAAGTTATTTCTTGTAGGAAGCTATACTGGATTGCCTCCGTCATTTGGGAATTTGATTGGGCTTAAGGCCTTATCGTTACTTTTTCCAGGAGAGGTGCATCTTCCGGGTAGCATCTATAATTTACAGCATTTAGAGTGGCTTGATTTTGCTGGCAATATCATATTTCCAAAGAATGTGGAGATTGATAGACAGCCAATGTGCAACTCTCTTGGTTGCTCTTCCAAATATGTTTTTCCAAGGTTGAAAAGACTATCTATTGGGGGCAATGAAATTTGCTCAGAAATAGAATTTATTTTGAATTATTGTTGCCCCCTCACAGTACTGGAAGAGTTAGAAATCCACAACAGCAAAGTTGTCACCCTCCCAGAAAGCATGAGCAGATTTGAGAGATTACATAGGCTTATTATTAGAGATTGCAATGAGTTTCGGGAAATCGCAAGGATTCCACATAGTATAAGACGTGTAAAAGTAGAAGATTGCTGCTCGCTAGATTTACAATCATTCTTTCAGGTATATCTCTCTCTTAAAGATATTAAGAAACTATTTGTGTTACCTTCACAAATACTACATGATTTGCTAAGATGTAACTTATTGAATTTGCTAATTGCATGCAGCTGCTTCCAGAAATCATGGGGCTTCCACCAAATCTACCACCATGTTTAGGTGTAACAAGCCACATGTTTCCACACTCATCTACAATGCCTCGAATTGGTCCAAACCCCCATTGTAAATATCGTTTTGAGGTAATAGGAGATGAGAATGATATTCCAAATTGGTTTAACCATCAAAGGGATGGAAATTTAATATCATTCTCGATTGGTCCCAAATTTCCAACAATTGCTCTCTGCATTGCTTTTGGAATACAAGATTCTTCTTCTGCTTTTAATTGTTATGTCTTCATTTCCATCAATGGTAGTAGACGAACGTTTTATATAGGATTAAATAACAGGAGCTCTAGGCATCTGAGTTTTTGCTGTAGACCTCAGAGCTTAGTGCAGAATCTATTTCGGGACTTGCAACTAACTGGTCGGAATCATGTTGATATCCTCTGTGAAACTTTCAAATCTGATATTCCTTTTTACAGAGAATGTATTCCTCCTATCGTTAAAAGGATAGGAGTCCATGTAGAATGCAATTGCCCTCCTCCTCCTCAAAATCCCAGCATCTTTCAAGACATTACTAGGCCCCTTTCTTTGCAATCAGGTTTGGGACTTCCAATGGATACAGAAAATGGATTAGACTTGGGCGTTACAGGCTCAGCTTTTACAGCTTCAAAGGATCTCCACCCTCTCATGTTGAATTCTCTACGTCGCGCTGCAAGAGCAGATATGGAGTATATAGAGCAACCACAACATGATCCAGATTTTGCCGCTGATAAAGGTATTATTCCCTTCGCTTCTATGAACAGCACTTTACTTTTCTTTGCAATCACCTGTTGATGGGTTTGATTTGGCTCCATCTTCAGTCGCCCAGCCCCCTGTAAATGATGATTTCGACTCCAATCAGTTTCCACTGTGGGAGAGAATGGGAAGACTCTTGATTGGACTGTTCTTGATGGTCTTTTTAATTTTATCAATTGGCTGGTTGTAATTGTAAGTAATATGATTTGATTTGAGTTGTAACGCCCCAAGTTAAAAAAAAGAAAAAGAAAAAGTAAAGGTCTGATTTTTTTTTAGTCATGCAAGTGCCCCACCTACCCCACCTAATATCCACCGCTCATCTCATACTTTCACTTTATCACTTTGGCCGGCTCACTTCTTTCTTCTTTTTCATTTTTCCCTCAAACACTCACTTCACTCTCTCATCCTCTCCCACTGGTACACTCCACACCACTATCTCCACCATCTTTTTTTGCAGCAGGATCACCAGGAAAATCCTTAAGAACATCTAAGCACCTTCACATATTTTATTTGAGGTAAAAGTTCTAATCTCTTTTTATAGGTTTTATGCTATTGTTTGAGGTTATTTTTATCTAAGCTTTGATAAGGATGCCCATATGATTTATGAGCTTTGGAAGTGATATTTATGTGTTTATATGTATGGATTTTGTATTGGTGGAATTATTTGATGAGTGGGTTTATGGTTGTGCTAATGGTGGCTATCTAAGGTTTATTTTGTCAGAAATTTGGGGGTTTTGAGTTATAACATGTGGTTGTTGGTAAAACTAATTTTTCCATTGCTATTGGGTTTATTTGGAGTTACTTGAAGTTCTAAATTTCTTGTCTTGGAGGATATTGTGATTTTGCTTTCAGCTCCAATCAGTTTCCATTTGGGAGAGAATGGGAAGACTCTTGATTGGTCTGTTCTTGATGGTCTCTTTTTTTTTTTTTTTTTTTTTTTTTGTATTTAAGTAATTGTAATTTATCAATTGGACTGTTCAATGGGACATTGGTCTTATCATGACAAAGATGCTCTAAGCCATAGATGCAAACATTTGAGAAGGCAATATAATGAGAAATGTAACCACTGATATTATGTCTAGTATTCTTATATCCAATCTTGTATCTTTAGAACATTTGTTGTTCTTTATGCTGCATCCTTATGCTTCTTCATATAGAAATTAATCTGTTCTTAGTTGTCACAGATTATTGTTGCATAGAGTGAAGGGGTTTCTGATGGAGATGCAATGCAGATTTTGACAGTCAAGACCCTAATTTGATGATTGGTATGCTTCTTGTTTCAGTATTGAGAGCTTTCCCCAATAATTCAAGAACATTATTGTCTGCTTATATTGCTTCTATTGTCTTATATGTGTTGTTCCTTAATCTAAATATCAATCTTCTTTCAGTTGCATTATAGAACTGATAATTGTGCTTATTTCTACTTGATTTATGAAAATCCAGCTACTGATGGAGGTTATTAGCAAGTTGATCAAGATGTTGGTTTCATGTAATGGTGTCTGTAAGATTTTCTTTTCACAAGCCTATAACAGACTGACAGATTTATATTTTCTTTGATTTAGAATTTTTCTGAAGTTGCAAAATTTTAAAGAACTCTGAAAAATTTCAAATTAAGATCTTTTGAATGAACATACCATAATAGAACTTTCCCAATTTTCAAAGATTTATTTCTTATATACAGAAATGACAACCATGATGAAAGGCAAAATTACCAAACTCTGGACATTGAGGACTATGAGCTGGGACTCTCTCTCTCTCTCTCTCTCTCTCTCTCACAATACTACCTATAGGTAGAAAAGATTGGTACGAGCAATTCATGACTTTCCAGAACTACTTTTTTTTTCAGGATAGAATTTTGTTTTCAACACTATTTCAGTGTATATTCTTTTCTGTTATGCTCACCTGCTATCCAATGTGTTCTATGTTTTTAATACATTTATGCTTAATTAGTTTGCCTTAAAACTCATGGCTACACCTGGTTTTTTTTTTTTTTTTTTTTTTTTCCACTTCAAATGTTGCAGTCTAAGAACTTACAATTTTTTTTAATGTGCAAATTCTTCATTTTATAGGCATTTACATGATCTTTTCACTCTCTACCATCAATGTAAAAGTCTTTATTTGTCTTTGCAGGCTGAGGACTTGGTATAAGTTTTTTTAAGGTCTATTGGACAATTTAATTGACTTGATCCATTCAAAGAAGATAACAAAAGAAAATAGAAAGAACATTTTTGCAGTTGGTGATTCTTCTTCTTCTTTCCATTCAATATTTATAATTTTACTTGTTGATTTGATTTTTGAGAAATTCAAAACTTTTCAATTTAGCACATGTATCCGGAATCTGAATTACATACCAGAAGATATATATATATATATATATTTTATCTAAGTATTATACATATGATTCTAAATCATAACATTCATTTGAGGGGCATCAAAATATATTAGGTTCTCTATATTATACACACCAGTTTATGTATCAACCATGAACCATCCTATTTTGTTACACTATAAAGGACAGATTCTTGATGAGAAAGAACAAAGAACAAAGAAGCAAATGTACCCCATTTTTATTTATTTATTTTTTAATATTATTGGTCATTTTTTCAAGCATAAAGAAAAGCAACATTTTCAAAAGATCAAGCAGGGCAGAAAAATATAAAATACATTGAAAGCTTGGAGTGCAAAATAAAAGTCTGGAAGTCATCCAAGAAAATGTGCTTCTCAACAAAGGATGACATTTAGTGATAGTATTGAACATATATGAGAATAGGAAACATCAATCACATAATCTTGCAAGATTTGGAATCCCATGACTTGAACTTGATTAAAAATTCAATACTTTACATGTGCCAGATCAGAAACAGGAAACATCAATAATATGGTAGCCAATAATATGTGGTTCTTGGGAAGAGTGATGCAGTGATGCTTGAGATACATGCATGTTGTTTTGGGTTTGGAGTCTGGATGTCCTAATTTGTTTTTGTTTTATGCGTAGGGGCATGACATTTTGTAATTTTCTTTGTATTTGTTTCAGATTTGGCTGGTCAAAATGGACTTTAGCTTGTATCTCCTCTATGACAGTCTCAGATCTGGTAAACATATTTTCAACTGGCCTTTGCAGCATTATAGATGGTTAAGTAAGGGGGATCTTATAGCCCTTCTCTTATGTTTCTTTTTTGTTTCGAAGATGCTGAAAAGGATGATTGCAAGAGAAGCAAGAGGCATTCTTATTGTGTTTCAAGTGGGAAAGGAAATTGAGATTTCAAACTTCATTATAGATGATCCCTGCATCGTCTTCGATTGGAAATTTAACTGAGCTTGGTTATCTTAGTTTTCTGCTTCTTTGCGTTGAGACACTTCTGCATTAAAAAAGAATATGGGTTCAAGTGAATTGGTTTGAGCGGAAGATGAATTGGCAGCTTTGTAGGCTGTAAGGTAGGTTCTCTTCTCATGCGAAATTAACTTTACTAATTGCTGCAAGGATCTCTATTTTAGGCTACTTGGAATTTGATGATTGAACAAATATGGACATTAAATTCTATCAATATATATATATATATATATATGGACATTAAATTGAAGTGCATTTACTACTTATTTTCTTTATTTCTTTAGTATGCTGATATAGGTGGTTTATATGTATGATAAATTGAAGTGCATTTTCCATTTTTGTGTTTGATTTCGTTCTAAGTATCAGATCAATTATTTGCAAAATTGTAGAAAAAAAGACGTTATTTTGTCTAATATATTTTCTTGTCCTGCCCTAATTTAGGCTTTGTGGAAGGGGGTGCCCTTTATCAGATCCCAGTTTTTTCCATCCTGAATAATTCCCTTTTCAACTTTCCTGTTACAAAGCTTTAATTATTGTTTTTTGCAAATGCATTTGTAATCATGTTAGCAAGTCAATATTATAGAAGGTGGAGGAGCCGTCTATGATCTATTTGTAATTATGCATTAAGACAAGTTAACACTTAACATGTAGTTGTATCTGCTTCTATTTGAAGTTGAAATAAATCTTGTTCTTTTGCACTAGCTATGTGATATGCTCTTCTCTCCTATTTCTTGTAGTTCAATAGGCTAGACACGATCTTCATTAAGGGACCCTTTTGTATGCTAATTACCTTTGATTATGTACCCAAATTGAGTGGCATGATTTTCTGGTTTAAGTTATTTGTGTGTTTTATGTAGTTCTTGATATAATGGTGTTTAAAAAAACTGAGAGTCAAATTTCAATTCAGTTCAGGCAAGGATTATTAGGAAATGATTTACCATAAAAAAAAAAATTAAAAAAAAAAATGACCTATTAGATCATGAAGATTTTGTCAGAGTTGTGTACAATATTCTTGTACTTTTGTTATTCAGGTATCCCTTAGAATGAAAGACATCTGTGACATTATGTACACAAATATGGGCAATTATATCATTTGTTTGTTAATAGATAGTATATATGCAAAGATATCTAATATAAATATAATAAAGCAGAAACATCTAATGAGGCTCTGCCATGATTTTTAACTGTTTGTGAAATTCAAGATTTATAAGATAAAATAGTATGGTTGCAGAGGAGGGTGGGGAGTGGGCGGGGGGGTCAAGACACGGGGAGAAAGTAGAGCAAAGCCACAAAGTTCAAGTCATTACTCTAACTTGTATATATTGGTGTGGTTCTTTTAGGTGAAGAGAATGATCAATCCTTTTCCAATAATGTGCTTAATGAAAGAGTATACAGGCATTATGGGTGTCCTCAATTAGAATGGCTTTTCTTGGGATGAATTTGCAGAACAGTGGCACTATGGCAACTGATGTTTAGCTTTGGGAAGCTTATATCAAGGTGCCATTCTATCCCATTAGTAATTTTGCTAGGATAATGGGTTTTCCTCTAGTTATCACTAAAGAGCACCCTAAAGCATAGCATACAAACTTGTATTTTTTTCCCCTTTGATAAATTGATATTAATTCTGTATTCATTTAGTAAACTGAGTGTTTTTGGGTAACATGGGATGAAGTATATATGATCATATGGATTGTATAATAATCAATGAACTGGATAATTTTGAGTAGCTTTCGTTTAAAAATGACATTTTGCAGGAACATTCGGATGCAACTGCATACAAATATAGGGGGATCTCATATTTCTGATTTGTGCCTGATTTATGGTAATGAAAGTCAGAATGGAAGATCAAGTTGTTTGGACATGAAAATGGAGGTCAACAATAATGCCTTTTGGATGGGATTGACGATAACTTGGGATATGCAATATCCAGCTAGGGAGCTTGAAATATCTTATCAAGGGAAAAATGAAAGTTTGCAACTTCTTAAGCCTCAGCATGTTCTCAAAAATTTCAGAGATCATCAAGGGAGAGATACAAGAAGCACTTGAGGAAAGGCCATGAGTAGTCAAAACAAATGTGGGTGCCGTGAAAAGGACAAAGACTAGAATTGAATAGAATGTATTGATACAACACTTCAAATTGTTCCTAAAATAGATGAGAAGCTCTTTTTAGAGGGTTTTTGAACTCTTAGAAGATGAGAGAATGGCCATGAAATTTGCAACAAGGAAATGGTTATTGAGAAAGGTTTGACATCTATTTTGCTTGTCAAATTGGGATATTATATAGATTTGGTTCCGGAGTTTTGTCAATGTAAATAAGATCCAATTTTTGAGTAAAGATATTTTTGGAATAGAATTTCTTGCATGATTTCATTTTTATACTTATACCCAAATCATTTTCAAGTGTTTTAAGGTTTTAATAAGAAGTCAGTTTGATTTTGTTGGGAGTACCTGCAGCTGCATGGTGATGTTTACTTTCTTGCTTCATTGATGAAAAAGTAACTAAGTTTATATTAAATATTAACTTGTCACTATCATTCTTTAGGCTTGAAACTTGGGATAACCCAGAATCAGAAGAGAAAAGTAATTGAACATACTTTCAATTACATGTACACTGAATTACTTTTTAAGGCATCCTGTACTTATAAATTAAAAAAAGAAAAAAGAAAAATAGTTATTCGTCTTTGATTATTTTACCCGTCTCTTTTATTCGCTTAGCAATAAATTAATTAATAAATAATACTACCAATAAGAACAAGCAAATTTCATGCTAAAATGGCAAAGAGGGTGCTGTTTGCACCCAATGCATTAAACATATATACAACCTTCTTGGCAATTCTGCCATTTAGATCTCTATGAACAACAACCCAAACAATTTATCCATGTGGCCCAGTATGTCAAAATTTACCCTATTTGTCAAACTATATATTGATTATTATTAAAAAATGTAAAAAATTCTGTCATTTTTGTCTTAATGCAGATCATGTCATTTAGATATATGAGTTCAATAAACATTATTCTGCTTGCAGTGTAAACTCAAGTAGTAGAACCAATGACTATGGATTGGATGCTATAATATAGAAGTACTGGTAAGAGCATTTGCATTGGACTAGACAATGGGCTAGTCCAGCCAAAATATGCCTAGAAAGCCCAATTAATTGACCCACATTGGACAAGTAGCCTAATAACAAAAATTCATGCAAGCTACACTAGTCATCCAAACATAATTGGCATTGTAGCTTAAACAATTACATTTTTTTTTTTTTTTTTAATATGGTTCCCGATGATGAATCAACTTCAATTAGAACTAAGCTACAACTTAGTGTATGATATTTTTTGAATATTTTTGAAAAAAATACTACCAAATTTGGTCACTAAAGCTGCCTCTCTTCACTAAATGAAATTTTCTAGGAATTTAATAGTTATCCTACTTTGAACATGATTGTAATAAAGTTCATCTATAAATAAAAATTCACACAGTTTCCTTTTAAAATTTTCTTTCAGGTCTTGACGACTATGTTTGATAACCATAAGGGCCATCCTTAAATAATTGGTCACATATTTGCATCACTTGGAATGAAGGTCCATGATGGCAAAAATGGCCCTTACGTGTGGGGCAATTTTTTTTTTTTTTTTTGATATTAGTTCTAGGTATGTAAGACTTGGTATTAGTGGCAAAAGGTATATTTCTTACTATATTTAGCCATAATTAATGTATAAGGGAAACTTCAAGGAGGTTGAAAAATCGTTCCAGACGAATCATTACGGTTTTGTTAATAAGTTGAACAAAATGGTCAAATTTCACCCTTTCAGTTTTCTTTATAAAGATGGTTGTGGTTAACTTTCTGCTAGACTCATCTTCTTGTTGGATTATAAAGGCTGTTTATTTATTTGTTTATTTTCCTTTTCCCCTTTTTACTAATATAATATAATTGAAGCTAATTCTTCAAAATGCAAAGCACAAGGTTCAAGGTTATATAGAGATCATAAAGAATAGCAAGAAACTATTTCAAAATCAAATGATAAAATATCCATGCATCGCGCAAAATATCATCTAGTTCAAATTAAAATAGAAAGTAGTTAACGTACGTGGCTTGACTACCTATTATTTATGTTTTTGGCTTTGAGTTGTTTCCGTTCACAGCTTCACAAAATTGCCTACCTTTGTTGACCTTTTCATATATATATATATATATATATATATATATATCTTCGGTGGTTTTGTAAAAAAAAATAAAAAAATCAATAAAGAGGATGCCATGAAACAATTGAGTAGGGTAAATTTCTCTATTCTAATTCTTTGTGATTTGTGAGAGCTTTTTTGGAGTATTTTAAGTTTGTGAAAGTGCCTCTATGCTACTTTTCTATTTTTCATATTTATTAGGAAAACTTTCCGTCGTCGACGCCTATAAATGATTTAGGACAAAATTTAGTTACAAAATTGATTGCAGTTTAAGGATACAATTTTACTCAATATATTTTTATTGAAGATGAATATTGACAAATCTACTATTTGATTACTTTTTTTTTTTTAAAATATCCTCAATGCTTGTAAAATTTCTAGAAAATTAAAGATCAATAACTATATCATTAATAAATTATTTAAATTTCAAATTTTTGTAGTTTAAAACTAAACTATGCATAAAATATAATTTTATAGATTATATAGTAAATAATATTCAATTAATACAAAACTTGACATATGTGTTAAGAGCATAAAGAACATGTAATCCAACTGTTAGATTTTTGCCTTGCACTTATTTGTTCATCCTTGCAATTGTTGAGTGCTTCAATTAATTAATTTTCTAAGAACGTATATATTGCATTAAGTGTGTTTATTTTTAAAATTAATCAAGCTGTAATTAAAATTGAGGGTCTAAACCAGCTCTAGCATTTACATTATCGAGATTTCAATTTTTTTTTCTAAGTCCGAAAAATAATTCTCTACTTGTGGCTTAGTAGCACTTTTTAATCTCCACAGAAATATCTTGAGTTTGAATCCACTAATTATTATAAAAAAAAAAAAAAAAAATTCTTGCAATCATAAATTTGATTACTCGGGTGCCTGCTAAGCCTACACCAAGTTTCCTGACCAATCAACTACATAATCAAAGTGTCCACTACACAGGACTCCTCATTCTATATGTTGTGGAGAAGTGATTTATAGAAAACTTTACTACCAATTTTTGGAAAGAGATTAAATTTTATAAGGACGTGGTGTAAAACCCATATTTTACACAATCCAATAAGTGATTGCCATATTAGCATTTTATTTAAAATTCAATATATCCTACTACACCTAATAACTTCTAGATAAATTTCCAATTTGGTTGAATTTATATATGAGTATTAGAATTGATTGAGTGTAATTATGTTTATTTTGAAATATGTAATAAGATGATATGACATGTTGGGATTGTAGAGGTAAAACATGGGTTTTACATCATATCCTTATATAATTTAATCTCTTTTGGAAAAACACAAAAACTCTGTGTTCCAAAACCCCATAATATCAAAGCCAGTGTTTGATGACCATTTCTTGTCTTAACAGATTTGGAAGGGTGTTATTTTTTATTCAGTTTCTTCTTTCTTTGTTTTGGTGATCATTTCTTGTCCTAATAGATTGAAGATTGAATTCGAATATTTTTAGGGTTTTAGTATTGGAATTTAAAAAATAGATGCTTTTTCTTTTTGTTTGGATTGCAGTTCTCATAGTTACAAATCCAAATCAACCCACATGTAAGTATGCTTTAATCCCACAGAAATTACAGCAAGAACAATTTAACTAACCCAAGAAAAAAAAAAGTCAGATTGAACTAGGAATCCAAAATTAAAGCTAAGTAACTAAGAAGGTGAAAGACACTAAAGAATATTAAGCATGAAACAAGGGAACCTTGTATCCAAGAACAAAGGACAGAGCAAGAGACAAATGAATAACGGAAACCAACCACGGATCAGTCTGAATTTGATACCATAATACAAATAAGAATAGGTGTGGCGCCTCACCTTTAAAAGAGGTTGCTCAACACTAAGTTATTTACAAAGTTACCCATTATCATCAATCTCAAATGCTTACCTTTCAACTGAGGAGAATGAAAACTCAAGGGAACTAATTTTTGAAGGTGGAGAGTGATTATACAATGAAGGACTTGGGGGCACAAAGACTTCAATAACTCCCTCAAGCATCTGTGTGATCTTTTTCATTGAGGGTCTTAGTGAAGGATCTTCTTGAATACACCAAATTGCCACAATCACAAGCCTCTCTAACCTCTTCATGTCATTGCTTGCTTCCTCATCGTTTTCTACCAACTTATCTAATTTTCTATCTTTGTAACATTCGTAAGCCCAGTCTATTAATGCCTCCTCTGCTTGCAATGCAAATGTAACACTAGACTTGCAACAAATAATCTCAAGTAACATCACACCAAAACTATACACATCAACCTTAACGGAAATGGATGCTTTCCTAAACCATTCAGGTGCAAAGTACCCAATCGTCCCTCTTATTCCTGTTCGAGCAGCCCGAGTTTGCTCAGCCAATAAAAGCTTTGCTAATCCAAAATCAGCAATCCTTGGTGTAAAGTATTGATCCAAAAGTATGTTTTGAGGCTTTATGTTACAATGGATGATTTGGGTGCAACATTCTTCATGTAAGTACATGAGACCTCTTGCAATTCCAAAAGCAATCTGCACTCTTTGGTTCCAATGAGGTCTGGATATCCCAAAGAGAAAGTTAGCCAAAGAGCCATTACTCATGTACTCATATACCAATAGCCGGTGCTGCCCCTCATCACAATAACCAAGCAACCGGACTAAATTTTTATGATGAGTCTGACCGATCACGCTCACTTCTGTTTTGAATTCTTTCTCACCTTCTTCTACCACCTTACCTAACTTCTTGACTGCAACAAATCTTTTTGAATCTGATGGAAGGGCCCCTTTATAAACAGTTCCGAAAGCACCTTTCCCTACTATTTGCTTGAAGCCCCTGGTCGCTTGTTTGAGCTCTTTATATGTATAGCTTCTCACATTTGTTGCAAGTGTGCTATCAATATTCCATGGTGAATTCAGCTTTTTGTGGTGCAAGTAGATAATAGCCACAATACTAGCTATGAAGAAAAGGATATTGAGAAATGCAGAGTTGCCAAGGAGTAGTGCCAAAACAACTACCACAGACTGGCTTTTCTTCACTGGAACAAAGCTATTAGGTACCTTGATGAAAGCTATTCTCGTAATATTTGTGCTATATCTTCCATTGGACAGAGGATACTTCTTCTTCCAACAATAACCCACCTGTTTTTTCATAAATGGCCACAACACACATGCAATCGTCAAGGCATTGCTGCTTACACTCTGTCTCATTAGCCCCTTGAACAAAGCTGTAATCTGTAAACGGCCAGTCCATATTTGTAAGCCGTACAAAGCTTACCTGCCCTTTATTTTCTTCCCATCCATTGTCGCAGTTGGGTAACGGAAAATCTGGTTTACACCCTGCCCAATCCTCATATGGGTTCAATAGAGAAAATCCATAAGGACATGAGCAAAATGTCCCGCCCCCACTTGAAGCATCTGAGGTACGACAGACACCGTTGAGTCCACAGAACCCACCTACAAAAGTATTAGCATCAAATACACCACAAATATCAGTAATACCAGGAATGCCTTGCACTGGATCCCATGTTGAAGGACAGCTTCCACAACTTGTGTCCTGCTGTCTGAGATGTTTGTATATTCAGAAGACTCCATCATAATCAATCCTAGCCATGTGGTTTGTCTTTTGAGCCTGGATCTTCTTGGGTAAGGTTGAAGATGTTGGTTGATTTGTTCACATCTTGGACATACATGTATCCGGCTTCAGTAAAGATCAACTGTGATTCCCAGAACATTGTCATGGTGGCAAAATAAGCATGATTAAGAACTTCAGATGGCATATTTATATAATAAAGCACCAGATTGCCATTAAGCTGTAAAGAAAGCTGGAAGCGGCCATAAGAATAATTTGTAATAGATTGGTGAGACCTGAGTGTGGTATTCATGTACAGTATTTGTCCAGGCAAAATCGTATCAGTAGGCTCTTTGAAGCTTTCCCATATAGAATTATACTCCTCATCTAAAATCACCAAGTTCCCATTGTCTAGTCTGGCCGCACAACTGGATTTGGAATCATTCCCTGGAGCCTTCCATAACTCTTTGCCATTAGGGTCATTGAGAACAAATGCACTGCTGCTATTCTGCGTCAGTGTAGAACCTAGTGGTGCTGGTTCATTGCCATTTGCAGACCAAACTATGGTTTGGTCTTCTGTTTTAGTAAACCAAATTGCAAGCAAGAATTGAGACTCTTTCTCATTGATTTGGAAACGGCGGAATCCAAAGGAGAATTCACCTGAACGTGACGTGAATAATGGATTAATATGGTCTGTAACTAAAGCCGGTGAGTTCAGCAATATGTTACAGTCATCTTTGGTGTAGGTAAAAACAGTGGGAACGAGAGGAAGAAGCAGAAGGAGAAGAAAGAGAGAACAAAAATGATGAAGTGTTGAAGTAACCATTGCCATAATAATGGTTATGGCTTTTGGGTTTATAATAAGTTAGGAAGAAACCATTACAACAACATTTATGATGTTTGATAGGTTTTAAACTTGCAGTTCCAAGCAGTTGCTGTAGTCTTGTAATTGTCATTTTCACGGTCTATGACTTCGTCAGATATTTGAATTAATTAATTAACACCAAATTGTTTGGAAAAAGTCTAACTAATGAGGCTGGCTAGCGTCAAGAAAGATAACTCTTTAATCCCTCTCCCTTAAATTAATAGTAGCTTCTTAATTACTACTACCTCGTCCCATTTTTTTTATCCTGTTTGAAAAGTCAAACTTTTTAAGGGAACATCATTTATTGTCTTGTCTACTTTTTAAAAATGTATAAATTTCCAAAACAACCCTTAAAAAACTTTATCAAAAAATTGAATAAGTAAATTAATAGGGGTATTATAGGAACATTAGTAAATTAATGACTTTTATTTTTAGAAACAGGACAATATTTTGGGACATCTCAAAATGGAATAGAGGACAAAAAAAATGGGACGGAGGGATGTTGCTAGTTTTAATTATTCAGACAGATGTTGCTCTGTTTTGGCATTTGTATGATAGTTGACATTTTATTTCTTGTATCTATGAGTGTAATATCCTATAAACAACATGCATAATTCTAGGTACACCTTTTAAATTTATAATAATTAATCTAAACCAAGAAGAATCAAAAACTTTATACATTTTAGGGCTAACTTGATATATTTTAAGTCTTTTTCTTTTTTTATAATTTTTTTATATAGAATTTCAACTAATAGCGTCCGTTTCTGATAATTGTATTCTTTACCATCAAACAAATGCACTAATTAGTTTTTGGTATAAGCAAATACTATTTATTTAACTTTCTACTCTCAAGTCTCTAGCTGTTAAAAGAATTGAGCATGAATAATTTTTTTTTTTTTTTTTTTACAATTATCCAATATTTAGAAGCCTTTCAAAGAGAGGGAAAGAGTGCAAAACTCATTATACACACACACACACACACACACACACACACACACACACACACATATATATATATATATATATATCTCTTTTTAAAGAAAATTAAGAAAATTAATTATCATCCCAAAATACATTTGAAGTGGAGAGAATTCTAATTCTCTGGTTTATGTTTTGAATTAAAAATTATGATATGCGCTTAAAATATTTAAGAGAAATGTTAACGAGTGCCGTAGGACATGACCCTTTAATTATCTCAACCAATGTTCTACGGCACTCATTAACCAATATTTAATTATTTCAAGTAAGAGTAATTGAAGTATTCAACCTGCGTCATTAGCTTAATGCATGGGCAATGACTCATTAACCAAGCTTATAATAGTGGCAATTTCCACGCCGTTCCTTGATTTAATGCATGTATCGTTCCAGGCCCTCACACACTCTCTCTCCGAATTAGTTTTTCTACAACTACTAGCGCAATTACTCTATCAATTACTCCGTCTGTTAACAAATTGTCAATTGTGGCTTGATTGCCTATTAATTAAAAGGTGTATATATTTGCAATTTGAAATAGTCATTAGGTCCTTCTCCCCCCAAAAAAAAAAAAAAGGGTAAATAAATAAATAGTCCCATTTGGTATCTTGGTTGAAACTCATTGTTTTATTTGTGAAACTTGATCAAATCAAATTAAAATAGAGAGTAGTTAATGTATGTGGCTTGACCGGCTATTATTTAAGTTTTGGCTTTGAGTTCTTTCCATGCATAGCTACACAAAATTGCCAACTTTAGTTGTCCTTTTCAGGTATATCTATAACTAGTCACTAACTCGTACAATGTATGAAAAACTTTTAGATCAAATGTTAAAATGTTCTTGTTTAAATAATTGTTTAATTTCAACTATTTGAAGCTAAATCAACTCCAGTATAAGATGAAAGATGTAGTTTGAATATTTCTTATGAAAAATTATCAAAATTTTATCGCATAATATCGTTAAAAATGAGAAACATACAAAAATATTAGAGAGTAAAATAATACAACAATTATAACATGCTCTTACATTTGGTTTAATAATTATTACAAAAAAATTAGTAAACAAAATAATATATAATTGTCGTTTTGGGTTTTGCTTTCTGTGAAAGTTTCTAATTTTCTTTTGTTCATTGTTTAAAGATTAGATCCATACTAATATTATAAAAGATTAGACATACTAAAAACAAAAGATATTGACCAAATATGATCGTGCCCTTAACTCTTCCAATTAGCAAGTGATAGGCCACAAATTGAATGACCCCTTGTGATTTAAACTAATTAATTAATTTAACCAAGTTATTAATTAATCAATTTAACATGCAAATACGTGGTAGCACAAACAAATCACCGAATAACTAAATATGCAGCGGAAAATAAATGACACGGTGATTTGTTCACGAATGGGGAAAAACCCTAACGGCAAAAACCCCACCGGGTGATTTCAGGTCACCACTCCCGAAACTCCACTATTATCAAATCAAGCGGTTACAAATAAGGAATCCCAGTACCTTACCAACCTACAGTTGAACCCTTACCCCAATACCCAATTGGACTTGATCTGTAGCGACAGTTCCCACCTTTGATGCACGGCTCCCAAGTACGTGACTAACCAGATGCGCGGATCCCAGTACGCGACTTCAATCACCAACTTTAGAATGAGAGGTTCGCTGCAGAGTTCTTCAGATCATCCTATGCATGAAGATCAGGAAGATGCTTGGTCACAAAACCCTAAGGTGCACAATACACAGCAACTTCTTGAAGAAGATGATCTAGGTTAAGAACTTCGTCTCAGAGCACAATTTGCTTGAACAAGGATTGCTCAATGCTTATGCAACTTGTGTCTATGTTGACGGCTCTTAAAACACTCCTTAAATATGTTTAGGGTTAGAAGAAAAGAAGGCCCAAAAACACATTCACGGATCCCAAGAAAATCAGATTGGAATTCTGACTTTTTAAGTCTCGACAGCTAGCAGGTGTCGAGGTAGGTGTCGAGCAGGTGTCGAGCTTTAAAAATTCTGCACTTCAACTTGCTTTTTCTTGGACAGACTTGATGACTTCAACACTTGATCTTGAAACATTGTTTCTTGAAGTATTAAAAACACCTAGAATTACCCAATTACAAGTAGAGTGCGTTTTGTCAAAGGATTAGCTAATTTACATAAAATATGACATATGTTCCTAACATGTAAACACATATGTCCTAACAACATAGAACATTAATTGCAACTAATCAAATAATTCAGCAAATTTAGACCCTACAAAGCATGACAACAACTATATATGTTACCAAAAAGCCAAAAGCTTAGGACATTGCATAATTCAGCAATACTATGCAAATCTTATATAATCAGTTATCAGTCCATCAAACTTTTTCTCATTTAAGAATAGTAATCAAACAGCACTATGGAAAAAAAAAATTGCACAAGAAAAATAAGATAAAACCAATATGAGTATAAGGCTAGAATCTGTACTCTAAATTATTGCAATTTTTTTATTAAAAAAATCCATAATAAAAAAAAACATAGAGTTAATATAAATTATTAAGAAATCAAACAAATAAAATTCTAGCAATGTTTTATACAACAATATCTAAAAATTCAAACAAAATCGTGTTGTATCACAGCCAAGAAGTACCCATAACCATAAGCCTAGAACGAAACCACAAAAAAAATTATATATATATATATATATATATATATATATGATATCGAGATTTGAGCAACATGGAGATTGAAGCATAATATAAAGAGATTCAAAGTGAACGGGTACCATATTGATGTAGAGAGAGTACGGTGGCTAGGTTTTTGGTTAAATTTGATTTAAAAAAAAAAAAAAAAACAATTCAAACTAGTGCAATCATATGCCAAACAGATACAGAAGACAATTTAACGCACTAGCCTCTCTTTATTTAGAAGGTGGCTCTTTCGTCAATCTTGGAATTCACATTGCACAAAAATTGCAACTAAGAACAAAGAAAATAAAACAAAGACAAAGGAAGGTGGCAATTGAAGCTAAAGGTTTTCATTGTGTGTTGAGTTTCAAAATTTTGGAGTCGGGTTCTTCAAAATAAATAATAAAGAGAATAAATTAAATTTAAAAAATAATAATTATGTGGAAAATTGTGGAGGCTCAAAAGCTTATGTGACACAATATAAGGAAGTCAACAAATTGTCAAACGTTTTCGATTTTATATTATATATATATATAATATATTTATAGGGTAAACTACTAATTTGGTCATCCTTTATACCATATTTCAACACCTAACTTTTCAACTGTATCAATTTAGTCCCTAACTTTTGAATGCCGTGTCAATTTAGTCCATATTGTTATCTCTTTGATAGAAATTATTGACGTGACTAACGGTCAAAATAAAATTTTAGTATATGTTGATGTGGCAATAAACTAATTTTTATTTTGGTTGTTTTCCACATTTGTAATTTTCATCTAAGAGATAACAATGGGGACTAAATTAGCACAATATTGGAAGGTTAGAGACTAAATTAACATAATTGAAAGATTATGGACCAAACTAAAATATGGTGAAAATGATAGGGACCAAATACATAATTTCCCCTTATTTATATCTAAAAGATGAAGGTGAATCACATTTATGTCATCATTTTCTTTACTTCATTTCTTAAAAAAAAAATGTTTATCAGCATTAATGTATGTAATAATGCATTATCTTTTTACTCGTTCTCAAAACTAATTATAACTTGTAAATCATGATATAAGTATATAACCATCACTTTCACTAACATGACTTTACACATTCTTGAACACAAATATAATTTATAATATAAAATACATGTAATACAAACATCTTCAATGGAGACACCATTTATTTATTTTTAATTAGTTATACTCGCCCAAAAAAATCTCATTCCACTATTGTATTTATATCCGTATGTAAATTTAGTATTTAAGGCTAGGTTGAAGGGCTTAGTTCCACTCCTACTTAGAGAATCATATGTCATCTTCTTCAATTTCAAGAGATAGAGATAATAAAGCTCTTAACAAATGGGTTTTTTTTCCCTCTTTCTTTTTCTTTTTTGTATAAAATATTATATGTGAGAGGTTTTCCTAATCGATATGATTTTTGTGGTGTACCAACTTTCTCTGCATGGTTTCAAATTCAACTTGAATAACACAGAATCACATACGCATGCATAATAATTTATTTAAAAATATTAATTTCATAACAAATCTAATTGATGTTACTTTAACAACAAACCACTTCCATCATACTGGAATAAATTATTCATCACAAATTATGGTTTTACATCACTTTATTCTTATAATTATTATTAATTTTTTGAGTTATGTTTACTAATTACGGTTCGTTATTCGGTCCATTTTGGACTATTTGGTCCAGTTCGATCAACTTGGGTCCAATTTAGCCTATTCAGCCCACTTAGGTTCGTTTGGTTCAAGTCGGTCCATTTGGGTTAAGTGTATTATTAATTGTTTGTGTAATATCAATTGTAATTATATGATAATCTTTTATTACCATGATAATCTCCTTAAGAGAGTGAGAATTTGAATAATAAATTTGAAAATTAAAAATTTTAGTTGTACTAAAAGAAATTAGGAAAATATAGTGTATATTAACAATAATTAGAAGAATACAGACCACTTCAAAAAAGAATAATATCAATTAAAAACACCAAAAATGATACAATTATATATTTGTAAAAATAGAGAGATGAAAATTACTTTTAGAAATTGTTTAATTTTTAGAGAAAAAATTATATACAAAAAATTATACTTTTAGAAACTTATATAATATTTAATATGAATTAATAAATTCATACAATTGAAGTGGAAAGAATCTTTAGCTATTAGTTTAGGCAAAACTACAACGTTGGTCTCTCAAGTTTACCATGTGTGCACAATTGGTCCCTTAAATTTGAAGCGAACACAATTGTTCCCTGTACTTTTAAAACTGAGTTGTATTAATCTTTCTACTAACTACCGTTAGTGGTGTTACTTATATGACTAACGAAATAATGACTTGACTTTTTTTTTAATGATGTGGCATTTGTTTTAATTAAAAAATTAAAAAATAAATTTACAAATAAGAAATTCACAAACCAGTATCAAATTAAAACCAGTATTTGCAACTTATTCACAAACCGACTGTTTAAAAAAAAAAAAAAAAATCACAAACCAACCCACCGATGGCCGGTCATTGCTACATTATGCTTAATAGTTAAAATACACTAGTCTTTTGGTGAGTACAAAAAAAAAAAAAAAAAAAAAAAAACAAAAAAACCAAAAAACAAAAAAACAAAAAAACAAAAAACAAAAAAAAGCTGTCACTATCAGAGAATCTGAAAATTGAAAAAGAAAAAAAAAATCTAAAAAAGGTGAATGAAAACACAAAAACTACCAAGAAAAAATTCAAGCATAATATAAACAGGTGTGGGAAACTAAACAATGCATTCTCATTAAGACTGCTCTAAGATTCTTGTTCGGATACGTGAAGATAAACCATCTGACTATACCCATTAAACACAGATGTCTCAAGTCTGGTCAAACCAAGACGATAATATAAGCGATACCGACCATGTGTGCTTCTTGCGGCAGTAAGCCAGTACCCAAAACCCCAAACCCCTTTTTCAAAATTTCATATTTAATGCACAATTCTCATAACTCAGATTAGACAACAAAAACTTCAAAACTTTGGGCGGCGGCTAGGGTTTAGGTCTCCATTGTTTTTTTTTTTTTTTTTTTTTTTTTTTTTTTTTTTTTTTTTTAATTATAGGGAGATTGTTTCTTATGTGTAAATTTATTATGTAATTTTTTAATTAAAAAAATGTCATATCATTAAAAAAAAAAAAGTCAAATCATTATTCTATTAATCATGTAAGTAACGCTTCTAAAAAAACATCTCTAACGCAATTAGTAAAATGACTAATACAACTCATTTTTTAAACTTGAGGGACCAATTGTGCTCAGTTGAAATTTGAAGGACTAATTGCGCTCAAAAGGTATATTGTATCAAATCATATTTTAAAATTTTTGACGAATTTCTGTTTCCGAATTGCATAGTATATGGTGTATAGGCATTTTCTATTTTGATGCATGAAAATCTTAGAAAGCTTTAAGTTTTTCATTTGATATTTCAATAGGATCATGGCAATTGCACACGGTTCATTGACCCCCTTTTTTTTTTTTTTAATCAGAAAACAGAAACTTTATTAACTATGAAACAGAGATTACATCTTGGATAAGAGCTTGTTGAAGAAAACAATGAGTCTTTTCAATCAAAGCTAAGAAATCAACAATGCTAAAAATATGTTTAGCTAACAAGTGAGGTGGCCTATTTCCTATCCTTCTCACGTGCATGCGAAAAAACAACTCTACAAATCTATATATTACTAAAAGCTGAAGCGTAGCATTTAATGTTGCTACGCTCACATTGAGCCACATTAGCAGCCATGTCATTTCCATCATATTTTCTAAAATTTTCCTACAATTTTAAAATAGTTTTTATCAATTTTAAAATAATGATAAATATAAAATATTTTACAACCCTATCTCTACCATAAAGCCCACTTCTTATACATTTAATTACACCATAAAGCCCAAACCCAAAGCCTTTTCAACTAAAACCTTTTAAAACCCTCTGTTTTCACATTTTCAACTTTTTGTTTTCCTGCACGGTTTCAATTTCCTTTCCCTACGTTTTAGTTCTTTCCCCTTCCCCACTTTGTTCTACGGTTTCACATTTAATTCACGCCATCCTCTCTCCCTCCTTCTAACGGTGGCCTCTTTGTCTTCCTTCCTTCCTATCTTCCTCTCCTCACACTACTATATAAATACTGACAGAGGCTAGATGATTCGGTTGAGGTATCTCTAAATCCCAATTTCTTTTGTGGTCCATTCTTTTGCTTGATTTTTTTTTTCTCTTTTTACTACCTTTTTCATGTTATGGTGTGGATGATTGTTTACTGCCTCTTTCATAGGGTGTTGAATTTTTGATTGCTACGTTTTTAAATTGGAGTTTTACCTCTTTGGGTCTGTTCATTTTGAGATTTTTTTTTTTTTTTTTTTTTTTTTTTTTTTTTTTAATTCTATGTGATTCCAATGACATAGTATGACTCTGATTTCTTAGCGTAGTGTTGTGGTGTTTGCTTCCGCTGTTTTCCAACAATTGGTATCAGCGCCTACTTCAATATCATGATTGTATAATATGTTGATTGGGTTTTAGAATCAAAGCAAATTTTTTCCTGGTGTTTCAATTTTTTGCAGTAATTTTTCTGCATAATTGTGTTTATCATGGTCTTTGGTTTAGACATGGTTTGATATTCATGGTTGCGTTTTTATTTTGTGCTAAGATTGTGTTTTTTAATTGAGATTTATAAGGCTACTATGGTGTGGCTGATTGTTTACCGGCTCTTTGTTAGGATGTTGAATTTTTGATTGCTGGGTTTTTTAATTGGAGCTCTACCTCTTTTGGGTCTGCTCATTTTGAGTTTTTCGAAAATTGCTGGGTTTTTAATTCTATGTGATTCCAACGACTTAGTGTGACTTTGATTTCTTAGTATAGTGTTGTGGTGTTTGCTTCCACTCTTTTCCAGCAATTGTTATCATAGCCTACTTCAATATCATGATTGTATAACATGTTGATTGGGTTTTAGAATCAAAGCAAATTGTTTTCTTGGTGTTTCAATTTTCTGCAGTAATTTTTCTGCATAATTGTGTTTATCATGGTTTTTGGTTTAGACATGGTTTGACATTCATGGTTTCAATTTTAAGCCACTATGCAAGTGCCTTTATTTTGTGCTAAGATTATTTTTTTTAATCGAGATTTATAAGGCTTAAATCTCTCTCCCCACCTAAGATGTATCGGGATGGGATTATAACGACATGCCATCTTTTATTCATCCTAGAAATATGGGTAGGTCTGATCTACTAACCGTTATTATAGCAAAAAATCTGGCTGGGTCTATAAAATATGTTGTTGCAAGTTTCAACTTCCCATTAAATATGTAATTAACTCAAAATACGTCTGGGAAGTTGATGCATCCTATTAAACTACGTCTTTCAAGAAGAGCAAAACATTATAGTAAACATTTTATGCATCCTATTAATCTAGGTAGTTCTTACTTGCAAGTTTCAACTTCCCATTAAATATGTAATTAACTTGAAGGACGTATTGTAAAATGTTTTGCTCCTTTAGTTAATTAGTTAATTACATACTTCAAAAAATTAGTTCTTTAGTTCGAATTGGTTATTAAAAAAAAAGGGGCAAATTAGTTCTTTAGTTCAAACATTTTATAAATTAAGTCTTTAGTTCTTTTTTGAGCAATACATCTTTCACATATTTTCAATACGCCTTTCCCATTTAATATCTGAAGTTGAAAGTATGTAATTAACTAATGAAAAAATATTTTTAATTAATTTTATAGATCTTTTTCATGTGAGAATGATATATTTTTAATGGCAATTTTTTAATGAAATTGGAGGGAAGACCTAAATTGCAGTCAATTTTTTATTGGCAGTATCTTAATAGGGAATATGTAAATTTTGATTTTGACAGTTTTTAGACTACTATTGCATGCTGTTCAATCAGAGGCATTTGTAAAATGTTCATGCCCAAGCCAGTGATAATTGAATGATTACTCTTTATGTACTCATATCATAAAGGCATCTATGGAAAACTCTGATCAGATAAGCTGCATTTACTCAAGAACTTCTCCAGTATTAGATTTGGTCACATGTATTTGGAAGTATACTAAAAATATGTTAAATGATTTAAATTCTTATATCATTTTTATTCATTCTTGCATTACATTTTTTTTCTTATTTATTTATTGGTGATTCACAAGTGTCATAGATAGATTCAGAGCTATTACCACTATGGAGGCAGAAGTGGCAGTATTTTGGATAAAAAAAACATATATATGAGCGATCTGGGCTTGATATAGTTGCACCTACTAAAAACATATTACTTCTCCTTTTCTGCAGTGTATTGTTTAATGAGTTGCTTTGCTAGGAAATTCCATTGTCAACCGAACAGTTTATGTAACCAAAGGAATTATCCAAAAGAAATAGGACATTGTTGAATGAGTTGCTTTGCTAGGAAATTCCATTGTAAATAAAGTTGGAGTTGTTTCTTCAAGTATGTCCAACTCTCAATTATAAATAAAATGAAAAGGTTATGCTAACATATTTTTATATTATTTTTCAGTATGCTAAAATAATTTTTATGTTACCTTTGGGTTGTGTAGGATGTTCAGTTTTTCTACCAATTTATCACAGATTATCTATTAAATTGCAAGTTCAAAAGCTAGAATATTTCTTTAGGTATCACTAAATGTCGGTTGTAAATAAAATGAAATGTTTTACTAAAATAGTTCTCATATTATTTTTGGTGGTGTAAGCTATTCATATTATCCACCACTTATTTGAAATGATTTTTAGGTGGGTGTAATCAAATGGCTTTCTACAATTAAAACAAAACATTTAATGAAGAGATACCGCTACTTCTAGAGTTGTTTCAAAGACACAAATCAGAACTTAAATCTCCATGAGATTGAATATATGTCATTGATCAGTGAAATGGGCAGCTTAGGAGAGTATAAAAGTTAATGGGGATAAAATATTGCAAAAGATAGGGGTCCTCAAGTTGTCTTTCTTGGGTTCATAAATTTTGAACTGTAGAAGGAAAAAAAAAAAAAAAAAAACAAAAGAAAAAGGATGGCATATAGAGCATGTAGGTGATAATTCAGGGCAGTGCTAAAATAGGCCGTGGAAGCTTTTAACACAAAGTGAAAAAGTAAAAACAGAGGGAGATTAAAAAAAAAACGATGTTGGTCTAAAAAATGAGGTTGGTTTAAGTATTTGAGTTGGGTCTTATCTTGTGATAGTTTCATTTATAATGGAACTGCATAAGGCAGGAATCTCCAAATAGTCTTAGAAAAATGCTCTTCATGTTTCTTGTATGAACTTACTTAACAATCAAGAAGACACTATAAATAGATGACAGCAAAATCAATGCACCTCAAAACATAAAATATTAGATCTTTTTGATTGTGTGTATTTGTATGCAAGTGTTTGTGTTCATTCATTAAAAAAAAAAAAGTTCTTGGTGTTCAATTATGTGGACACCTGTCATCGTTTTAATTACTATTTTACCCACCCGTTGCTCACAGGTTTCCTGTTAATTTGCATTTTTTTAAGTTGGATTGCTTATTCAAGAATGTCTAACTCTCAATTATAAAAAAAAAAAAAAAAAAAAATGAAAAGGCTATGCTAAAATATATTTTATATTATCTTTTGGTTGTGTAGGTTGTTCATATTTTTCTACCAGTTGATTATGAATTATCTAATAAATTGCAAGTTCAAAAGCTAGATTATTTCTTCAAGTATGTCCAATGAATAAAATTTCCACATTCTATTCCAAATACTAATCTCTGATAATACACAATTAATTACATCACCAAAACCTCCAATCACCATGAATCCTGCAATATATTGATCATACATATATAATGCAGCTTGAGTAGTAATGCATAGAAAAATATTAATAATTAATAATATATAATAATAACACTATCATAAATAAATTTATTACGCGCAATGCGCGGGTCTACGACTAGTTTCCCATAAAGATGAAAGAATTCCATATATCACTGGGGTGAATCTTCTTTAGCCAAAGCCTGGGACCATTTCAATAAGCAAGGTTATTTCTTGATGCAGATAAGTTTATAAATAAATACAACAACAAAGTTTTTAGTCCCAAAATTTAAGGTCTGCTATGAATCCTCTACAAATTAGATTGGGTCTGTTATGTGAATTCTTTTCCTGCATTCTATCATTATTTGAAAATAAATCCCTCGTTAGAAACCTTGTCCACTTTCTAAACTTCTTTACAGACAAAACTTGACTTCAAATCCCTCACTTATTGTTTTTTTTCCCCCCAAAAAAATTTCCCATGCAATCATTATTCTAATCCACTTTTCTAAAGCAATTTGGGCACTCTGCAACTTTAGCTTGGGTTGTATTTAGTGACCATCGGGTAAGTTTCATGGTACTGTCAAGGATTAATGTATATGTTGGCTAAGTGATTAGAAAAGTCAGCAACAGATATTGATAAACAGATTTCTAAATATACTAAATATCCTTAATATCATGTAAAATTGTAAATATTCATCAAGCCTTTCAAGAACACTTAAAAATTAGTAATAGAAATATTTTCATATCTGAATGATGAAGATCCCTCCATTCCTTCAAAAAAGATCAAGATTTTTGGAGTGTGTTTATGTATGTAAAGATCTTTTTGTCAGTAGCTCATGAAGTGAGATCTTTTTGCCACATGAATCACAATTGATTTTTCTTAGTCTTATGAATTATGTTCTTGAGCATTATCGCCTAATCCTTCTGGAGATGTCAGTATGTTATTGATGTTTGCCTGTTTGGAGTGTATTGTTCGACAGTACATTTCCCCGGTGGTTTTTGAATACAGACAAAATTCCCAGAGGCAATAGATTTTACAATGCGGAACCAGGATGATATGAACAAAGCTTTGATTTTTAGATTGTAGTTTTGACTCTTTTTGCATCTGTTTGTAGAAGGGTTACAAGATAACTCAAAATACAAGTTGTTCTATTAAGGGTTGCTTATAACCAAAACGAGCCTACATTTACTTATTCACTAAGGTGCAACCAAAAAGGTCCAAATTAAATTACTAGTTAAGACACATAAAGAGAAAAATGTCAACCAGAATTTGATAACTAGTGTGCCTGCAACATGTTACCTGACCAATTAGCTACAAAATCAATTAGGTTGAACCAAACGTGAACACGATACTCCTTCTTCTGCATGGTTTGTAGACAACTTTACAGCCAATTTTTGAAGAGGCAGATTCCCAAACTCTAATTTACGACATATTGCTTGCACAGAAGACAATTATCATCGCATCAAGGTTTGACCTCTCTAACTCCATAATCAACAAGGATACAGAACAATTCGAGCAAATTTACGACTAATCAAATTCTTGGAGTCTCCATAGCCTCTTGTTGGACAAACACCATATCCCCTACTCCCTCTACTATAATCTTTGCTCATATATGGTCATTTCTAGTTAACATAACAATCAAATTACTACCGAGTTTAAGTTGGATTATAAGCTATATAATCCAATGAATTAAGAGGTTTGAACAGGTTCATTATGCTTTCACCCCACAGGTACGAAAGGCCCACGACCATGAGATCCAATCCCCCGGGCCCCTAGGACACAAGGGGTTAATTTTTTATAATTTTTTTTTTAATATAAAACTATAAAAATTTATCGCCAGTATGCAGTGCCATTAAAGTAGTTGTGCAGATATAAATCAAGCAAGCATGCAAGATCGTCAGAACTCAGAACTTTAAACAACAATTGAGACATGCATTAAAGTATACACCTGTAGTCTGGTACTTAGTCAAGAATAATATCACAAATGTTTCCGCATTAAAGCATCTATAAAACACAAGCACCCAGAGAACACAAATCAAGCCCAAAAGCCAATAAGTTAATAAACTTTCACTATTCTCATTTTTCTCACCAAGGGTGCCAAGATAGATAGTGGGGTTCTCACAGAATACCTCCATTATAACTTCCCAGATGGCCTTGAGTTAAAAACCTGCCCATCCAGCAGGTTGAGAAGCTGGCTTGGTCTCTGTAATCTTTGCCTCCCCAAAACGCTGAGCATTATTTCCGTCACTAATGGGTTTTGATATCTGAGGGCTATTACTGGGGGCAGCTGAGAAACTCTCTGCTCCAAAACCCCATGAATCAAAACCAGTGTTTGCTTGTGCAGCCTGCTTAGTTTGGTGACCATTTCTTGTCCTAACAGATTTGGAAGGGTTCTCTTTTGAAAGAGGTTTCTGTGGCTTAGGTTCCTCAGCAAATGCTTGCCATTGCTTTGGCTCCGGGCTCACACTATTCCTGTCAGATTTTTCTT
Source organism: Quercus glauca (assembly GCA_023736055.1). NCBI lineage: Eukaryota > Viridiplantae > Streptophyta > Magnoliopsida > Fagales > Fagaceae > Quercus > Quercus glauca. The sequence continues at coordinate 104,574,326 of CM043318.1, forward strand.
GCTGTGGTTCCCAAATTGTTCCTTCAATCTTGTCCTTTGGCTGAAAAAAGAATAAATTCTATCAATAACAGATATGATGGAGAAAAAATAATCAAATTCTGATAGTTTAAAGCAAAGAAAATTATACCAAAGGAGTTGCAGGAGAGGTTTGAATTTTTGAAACATTTTTATTTGGTGATGGATTTCTAGTAGCAAGTGCTTGCTTGAGCTCTTGAATCTCCTGTCTTTGAGATCGACAAATGGCAGATAGCTTTTCAAATTTTGAAGTTATTTCAGCCTTCTCCAAGTTTGTTTGCTTCAGCTGCCCCTTCAACCTCGCTATTTCAGCCTCTAATGCTTCCTCCTTTTCAGAATTACTATTACTAACTGTGGAGCTAAACTTCTCAGTATCAAATTCAGCAACAAAAGTGTTAAAAGTGTCATCTTGAAAAGTAGATGTGGCCTCAACTTTTGATGGTTTTGGCCTATGTGTGCCACGGTCTGCACCCTTATGGGAAAATGTCATCTCAAAATCCTTGGAAGAGCCATCCTCAGCCTTTTGTGATTTACCATGTGTATTTTTTCGAACAGTATAAGATTGTATGTCTGCCTCTTTTGCAGGGCTAGTATTCCTAGGTAAAGGAAGATTCTCAGGCTTAAATTGATCATTTTTTGATGAACCATGGGTAGTAGGTTCTTCATCAAATTTGGGTCTTGTCATGTCCTCAGGAACAACTGAATCTTTTGCGTGCAGACTGGACCAGAAAGCACCAAGCTGCCCCCCACCTCCCCCTGCCCTAGAAGTAGGTTGTGATGTGTTCCTAGTTTGTTCTCCAGATGAAGGTGGGGGTGGTGGACTTCTGCGTGGCACTGGATGTGCCTTATATGCAGGCTTTGGAATACCTGTTACATCAGCCTCACTTCAATTGAAAGCAAATCTCAAATATTTGTGGCCTTTCTTAATATCAATTTACAGTTATCCAAAATTAAATCTGCTCCAACAAAATCCATGTCAAGAATTTATGAAATGTTAAGTTTTCTTCATTTCAATCAGGTTTAACACTAAAAGCTAGAAGGTCAAATTTAATAATTCATACAGAAAGAAGAATGAGTTTTGTAACAAGTACACCTTTGATGTCCTCACCTTCATGTATGTCCGTGGATTTCATTTCAGGTGGCCTATCAGGTAAAGACTTCTGAAGATTAGCAGGTAACTGCTCATTAACACGAAACCACACCTGCCAACATTGTAAAAAATCCCAGCATCAGTTAGTAGAATGATTAATCTTCACCTAAGATTGCTAGGACAAGATGATCTAAAACTAACCTAAATTCATGGAGATGAATGGCCAATCAAGCAAAGCGCTTGCCTGCGTGATGTCTGGTCTGTCATCTGGTGAAGATTGAAGCATCTCTTTGATCAGGTCTGTAACAGAGGAGCCATATTTGGGTAACTCTGGAATGCGATAATTCCCATTTAAAATTTGAAGCTTTGATTCTCCATCAAATGCACTTTTGAAGTAGCAAATCCGATAGAGGAGGCAACCCAGTGCCTGCAGATTGACAGAGTAACGTCAGTTCCTAATTGCACATTTGATTAGATTATTTGACTGTTTCTGCATTTCACTCTGAATTACAAGGTTCAGCTTGACTTACCCATATGTCTACCTTCTCATTTATAAGTTCTCTCCGAAAGAGATCCCACATCTAGGTAAAGGAGGAAAACAAAAATCAAATAACTTTAGCATTAAAATAAAAAATTTAACATTGTAAGAGTGAACTGTGAAGTTCAATGTTCAACCTCGGGTGCTCTATAAGCAGGTGTCGTGTGCTTCCTGATATTATCTTCTTCAATGCCCATTTCTTCAGGCTTCTCAAAACGCTTATGATTGGTAGAGGTGCTGCCAAAATCACACAACTTCCATACCCCATCAGATCCCAGCAAAAGATTCTCAGCTTTCAAGTCTCTGAAAATGAGAGGAAGAAATAACAATAAATCATAAATATTTCTCAGCAAGCAAAAACAAAAGGAAACTAATAAGTCTCTTCAAATAAATTAAAGGCAAAGGATGTCTTTTCTTCTTGCAGTACAAGCATGACTTACAAGTACATCAATCCAAAATTTGCCACAATGTAATCACAAGAGGAAAAAATGGGGGTTGGGGAAAACTATACTCATCAATACCTTCAAGCAACCATTTTCTAACTATTTTAAGATAATGCACAAATGGTAAAGGTTAATCTTAAAATTTTTTAAATGTATGATTTCCAACAACAACAACCAAGCCTTAGTTTCAAAATTTTATGAAGTATGCTTTCAAGGGTTTTTTTTTTTTTTTGGGGGGGGGGGGGGGGGGGGTGGGGGGGGTGTGTGTGGGGGGGGGGGGGGGGTGGCGGTGGTGGGATAATATATAAAAGGAGAAGATTACAGACTTACAGCCACCTTGTTAGCATGTATACCTGTGGGCAATGGGTGGGGACTGGCAGTGCATGGCGAAAACAGCATTACAGACATCCCTGAAGATTGAGAGGACCTGTTTCTCATCAAAAAATCCGGATCCTCTGCTTTCCAGCACATTAACCAGAGATTTCTCACAGAATTCCATCACAAGGAATGCTTCTTTAGTTCGTCCCATATCCAAGATGGTATGGGCATAGAGTGTGACAACATTAGGATGTCCCTTAAGTGACTTCAACACTGAGATCTCCTTCATCACCAATTCCTCTAATTCCTCATCATTAAATATAATGTGCTTTAAAGCATACTGCTTTGACACATTCACAAGGTCCCGAGCTAAGTATACACAAGAGAAACCTCCCTCCGCAATGGCATTTCGGACATTAATTTTAAGATTTCCAACATCAAGCGAGCGGCCTTCAAGCCCCACAGGTTCTTTTTGCATAAATGGTTTGAACCTCCACATGATTGACACAATGAAGACAAAAAAGGCACTGCAAACACAATCAAATACATTACTAATATTGCATTGGCAATACAGAGCACACAAATTCTCACATCAAGTCACTGTAAAATAAATAGCATCAATCTAATCTAAAGAATTTGGCAATTAAGAGCAGTACAAGAAAGATCTTTTCATCATCCTTAAAAGATCCAAAATTCACAATCTAAAACCCAAAATCATCGCACGAGGAGGTCTGAATAATGCAATAAATCCTTAGATACAGAAATTCAAGATCTGGATCAAATTCCAGGACCTGATCTTTCCACATTGAACCTAAAAATTCAATCTTTAAATACCATTTTCATCTGAAATCCAAATAGCAAAATCAACCAACAATTTGAGCTCAAATCAAACCAGAATGTACGAGACAAACGAGTTCAAAATCCAGCACAAGTTAACAATTTGAGCTAGAAATTTAAGGAAACAGATTCCATCCTAAAATTCTGGCCAATACATCATTCATTTTCCTACAATTTCTCGGCAACCAAACAGATTCTCTCGAATGAATCAAAGAAATGTAATAGAGCTCAAATTCCAGCACAAGTTAACGGTTAAAGATTCGAGCTAGAAATTTAACAAATTGAAAACTTCAACAATAAAATCTTTTAAAATAAAGGCTCAGAAAAAACCGATTCAATATAAACTCGTTTATTTTCCAACGATTTCTCAACAACCAAACAGACTCTGAACGAGTCCAAAAGAGATTCAATCGAGCTCAAAATTCCACCACAAAGCTAACGAATTGAGCTATAGAATTTCAAACCAATTCAATAAACATAAAAATAAAAAACAAATTTTCAAATCAAAGCATATTGAATTCAAACAATATCTCCAAACACAGAATCCGAGTGAATCTATAGAAAAAAAAAATGCAATGAAAATGAAAAGCTATAGAAGATCGTACCTTGCAGAATCGGATATGAGTCTCTGAAAATAGCTTGTTGTGGAAGGTGATTCAGAATCCGATGCTGAGAGTACAAAAGCAATTGAAGCTTTGTGGTTTTTGAGATCTGATACCGTAAAAGAAAGTTCAAAAACCAAATCTCCCTCAGCTTTTTCTGATTTCACACAGAGAGATACGAGACGCGTTTAATAACAAAGAGGAAGAGCGAGGGGAGGAGATATTTATATAGAGAGAGAAATGATTGACTATGGTCGTGATTTTTTTATTACTGGGAGAGTAAGCGATCTGGGCCGTTGATTCATATGGGGACCATCGATCAACGGTTGTAAAGTTTTTTATTATTTTTTGGACTGTTTGTTTGCATGGGATGTGGGCCCGTGCTTTCGGTGGTAATTGGAGTAACTTGTACATGAACGTGACTTTCCCTCTGTGGGGAAAGGTGAAATGTTTTTTGTACTCGCGAGAGTTTGGTAGGTTGGTACTCGCTCGATCTAGGTGAAACGTGGCGAAATTCTATTGGTGGATTTGGTGGACCCTACCAGAATTTTGGTGGACACGTTGGATGCAATGTAGACTTAATACAATAGTATTATTATTGGACTATTTATTAGGGCCGACAGTGAGTGCTTTGTTTGGTTTAAATATTATTAATTTTTTTTTCTTTTTTAAAATAAAGGTTGAATTTATTATTGTGTTACTTACTTCAATTCTATTTTAATTTCTTAATTATGACTAGAAGGAGATGATTATTAACCAAGAATGGTAATAATAACTAATATAATAAGACTAAAAAAAATGATTTTATGTAGAATTGCTAGTTGAGTTTTTTTAATGATTTATGTAATGCTTGCAAGTGAGAATGATTAAATTTTTATTTAAATAGATAGTTATAGAAGAAATTAAATTAGTAATGATGTTCAACTAACAACTACAGAATGATTAAAGGAACAGATTAATAAATAGTTACATTATTATTATTATGGTGGGTATTTAATTTTAAATTAATATTTATTGCTTTGTGTTTCCGGAACTTCATAGTGTGCTGTTGACTTGTTGTCAAATTGTGATAATGACAACGTGGGGAGATAGATAGCGATAAGAATTGATAGGATGATTGTGTTACATCCTCTCCTTCTAACCTTATTTTATAGTATTTTGTATTTTTTTTAGCTTAATACAATTTCATTTCATTATTGAAGAGAATGCAAAGGCCAACAAAAATTGGCTAAGTTGCAGCGAGTAAGTTGAAAAGAAATCTTATTGAACAACCGGGCTCCCTCTTGAATCTCCCACACTAGGTGACCAATGCAATAACCTCAAGCTCCTTCTTCCTTGACCACCTTAAACACTATACTCTAATTGCCTTCCACCACAATTTGAATGGGCTTCAATTTCTTTCGTTTGTATGACCCTCCCAACTCACTCTGAATCTCATCATGAATAATTATTTCCACTCCAAACATGACGTAGCTTATATTTAATACTCTAGTGCATTGGACCTACTGTGATGGTGACATGGGTCTAATTTTTTTATACATGTCGATCCAATGAATTGGAGGCACTAAACCCTAGTTCTACTTCTCTAAATGTTTGGTCCTGGAGTTCCATCCATGCTCAGCATGTACCTAAAAAGTAAATACCATCATTATAACATTTTTAAATGATCTAATATTTTATTTGTAATCATTTGTCTTTTAGACCACATTGGTCTTTGCATAGTTCTACTTCTATATATGATTTTTAATAGGCTGCAAAAACATTTAGGTATATCATTAGTATATGAAAAAAAGAGCAGAATAGGGTCGACAATTTGGGGTTTTCACAATTGGAGGTTTTTGTGTTCTTAGCCCTAGCTCAACTAAATTAGGGATTTGTGATTTGATGGAGAGACATAGAGGGATAATTTGGTCTGTGTAATGTTATTCCTACACCATGTGTTTAACATTTTTATAAAGAAAATGATTTAGTCCAAGCTAAATCATGTAATGTTTATCTTTTTCCAGAAAAAAAAAAAAACAAAATAAAACAAAACACCACGTCAAGTCATCAACATGCTATTACGTCACATAAGATAAAAATTAACGGAAGTAAACAAAATTATATAAAATAAAATATTTACAAAAATGCATTTTAGTTATCTTAACTAATAAGTTTTATTATTCTCGAATAAGAGATTTAAAGTTTAATTCTATTTTTTCTTTTAAAAAAAAAGTTCAATTCGGCGGATATGAATAACCAATTGGAATCTTAAATAGAAACTATCCATTAAAAAGAAGGTTTTACTTTAGAGAGATGCTACATTTACAACAATTTTACAATATTTTTACAACAAATCACAGGTGGTTAGTTGTTATTGGTTCAAATTTGAAACTAACGCTAAAATTACTTTTTTGCCCCAATAATAACAACCAATAATAACCTGCTACTTAGAAAATGTTATAGAAATGTTGTAGACATAACATTTCTCTTTACTTTATCGACAAAAATAATATTTTAAGCAAGCCTATTTATATCTTAGACTTATTTTTAGTGTCCATTTTGGATTCATGCGTTTGTGTATGGCATTTTTTTTTCCAGAATAATAAGCGGTATTCAAATGCACACTTTTTCCACCTAACTAGCCACTTATCTCTCTTACAAAAAAACAAAAAAAGAAAAAAAAAGAAAAAAAAAAAAAAAAAAGCAACCTGAAAAGCTTATCTCTAAAAAAAAAAAACTTTGAAAATTTATTTAGTTATTTATTATTATTATTATTTTGGTTTGTCTTTTCTCTGTAATAACGACTGGCTATTGGTTTATACAGTTTTCTCGAGTCTCTCATAAATCCATAAACCCTAGTTCCCTCTCAAAAACCCCAGACCTGTGAGTCCGTTGCGCGCAATGGAGAACCAAGAAGACCCAGCTCCAAAACCCAAGGATCAACCTCTCTGCGAGGAGTGCAAGCAAAACCCATCAAAGTACAAGTGCCCAGGTTGCGCTGTACGCTCTTGTGGCCTCTCATGCGTCAAGGCTCACAAGCAACGCACTGGTTGTACGGGCAAGAGGAACCAGACCCAGTTCGTCCCTATCTCACAGTTCGATGATAATCTCCTCATCTCTGGTACTTTTTTTTTTCGTGAATTCGGAGACCCTTTTAGCTGGTTTTGATGCTAAACTCGTTTTCAATGTTGGTAGATTATCATATGGTTGAGAAAGTTTCTGTTTTGAAAACTTGATATTTCTATTTCAATTTCATTACCCTGTTTTACTTTTTTGAAATTGGTTTTACCTCGTGAATTTAGAGACCCTTTTGGCTGATTTAGAGTTTTATACTGGTTGATAAAGTTCCTATTTTTAAGTTTTACTGTTTGAATTTGATTTTACCTGATGAATTCAAATACCCTTTTAGCTGGTTTTTGAAGCTCTCTTATTAGTGTTCTATACTGCTAGTTTATCATATGCTTGAGAAAGTTTCTGTTTTGAAAATTTAATTCAATTTCAATATTCTGTTTTACCTTTTTTTTGAATTCGATTTTACCTCATGAATTCGGAGACCCTTTTAGCTGATTTTGAAGCTCACTCATCAACAATATCCTTTTTATGCTTCCTTGTTAGAGTTCTATACTGGGAGATTATCATATTCTTGAGAAAGTTCCTATTTTTAGGTTTTATTTTTTGAATTTGATTTTATCTGAAGAATTCAAATACCCTTTTCACGGTTCCTTATTAGTGTTCTGTACCGGTAGATTATTATATGCTTGAGGAAGTTTCTATTTTGAATTTCAATACCAAGTTCTACTTTTTTGAATTTGATTTTACCTTGTGGATTCAGACACCCTTTTACCTGGTTTTGAAGCTCTCTCATTGTCAATACCCTTTTCAGGATTCCTTATTAGTGTTCTATACTGGTTGATTATCATATGCTTGAGAAAGTTTCTATCTTGAAATTTCGATTTCAATTTCAATTCCCTGTTTTGCTTTTTGTGAATTTGATTTTATCTCATGAATTCAGAGACCCTTTTGACTGGTTTTCAAGCTCTCTCATTATCATTATCATTACCCTTTTCAGGGTTCCTTATTTGATTTCTATTCTGGTGGGTTATCATATGCTTCAGAAAGTTTCTATCTTGAAATTTCAATACCAGCTTTTACTTTTTGAATTTGATTTTGCCTTTTTAATGTGAATTGTAATTAGCTCAAGAGGAATTTGCAATTTTTGTTTGAAATTTCATTACCTTTATTGCAATTATGGACTTCTTTTCTCCTGCTCGATGAAATTTACTCTATGGTTATTTTAACCACATTTTCTATTCTGGTATATTATCGTATGCTTGAGAAAGTTTCTACTATGAAATTTCAATTTAGATACCTTTTTATGCGAATTTAAAAACAGCTAAAGAGGAAATTTGCTATTTTTCTTTGAAATTTCACTACCTATATCACAATTTGGACTTCTTTTCTCATATGAGTGGATTATAATCTGCTTGATAAATATTTCTCTTTGGTTTCTTTTAGTCAAAATTATGATAACCTTTATGTGGCTGTGAAGATTTAAGTACATGTAGAATTTAATATTCTTGAGGAATTTTGTTCTTTAGGTGTGAGATTTTATTAGGATAACTTATCTCTCTTACACTTTTTGTATATGTTATAATTTGCTTGATTAAGTTATGCTATTTTGCTTTCCATCTCTAAACCAAAACTCTTCTGTTTGGAACATTCTGTGTGTAGATTATAATTTGCTAGAGGAAGTGAAGAGGGTTTCTGAATCTGCTCAGAGAATGAGAAGTAAAGTGTGTGGTTATTCTCATTATAAATTACCATATCACCTAAAAAGTCTCCGGAAAGCTGCTGCGAGTCGGAAGACAAAACTCCTATTTCTCCCTAGTGGAATGTCAAAGAGGGAGAAAAATCAAACTCGATACAACAATAGGTTATTATTAGTTTCCTTGGACTTCATTGTTGTGGATTCGATTATAAATTATTGGTTATTTAGTTTACTTGCGATTTACCTTAGGATACCTCATTGTGATATCCTTTTTCTTTTCCCCCTTGACATATTTAATGTGTTCAACTTATATGCTTCTTGCTATCTATAAGAAATTGGTTAATGACTCAGTCATGGCCTCTTTCTCTCGCTATGGTGGTATTTTTTTCAAAGATGAATATTTGTAAATCTTTGCATAATGGTACTGGAAATGAACTAAGATTCTCTGTTGCACTGATGGGTGTTTTTTTAATCAGATTTTGCAATTCATCTTAATGATTGTTTCAGGAAGAAAACCATTGAGTGGACCATTGAGTGGCAGTTTCACTCAACAGATGTTGTTTTACATGACCATGGGTAAGCTATCTTACCCGCTCTTATCCGTGGATAACTAATTATTCTTGTTAATTCTTATCCTTCTGTAAGCACGAGTCAATTAGTTTGTAACTTCATAAATCAATACTGTGTATTTTGTTTGAGACACTGATGCAATTTTGTTTTTCAGATTAAGTGAAAATATGAACCTCTCCTCCATTATTGAGAATCATCTAAAACCTGGCCCTTGGAATCACCAACTAAGACAATTCTGTGACGAACAGCTGGACTGTCTTAAGTTTTTCATCCGTAAATATCCTAAGGTTTCTTTCTTATCCTTTGCTGGTGGTATTGTTGAATACTTCATCATGGTTATCTAAGAGCATTTTCAGTCCTGAGAAAAGTTTGCCAGTTTTGTTCTCAAAGTGGTCAAATTTTGGACCTCTAATCATCAACTGGTCCTTGGTCTTAAAGGTGCAATTTGGCTGTGTTCAAATTGAGTTTGTCTGAGAAGGCCAGCTTTTATGTGAGGTTGTGTTGGTGCCCTTGTAACTGTTTAGGGACTTGAACTGAACTTTTTTCATTTTGACAATCTAAGTGTTATATTTCAAAAAATATTTTGAGCATTTTTGGAAGTTTGCACCTGTGGATGATTCATCATGTGTAATTATGTATGATAGCCTCCCTATGGTCTTTGGACCACATTGCATCTCCTAGCCCAATTAAATTGGACTGGAGAACAAGGTAATAAGTTCAATCTGATACACATGTTGTATCCACCTATACAAAAATTTTTGTCTGTTGTGTCAGCTTGATCTATCTCTTAGGCATAGATATCGTGTCTGCTGGGTGCTTTACCTCCCTACTATCTTTAGAGAGCTTTTGGGTGCCATATATAATACACTTAGCAGGTGTGATACTCTTATTGCTATTGGCTTAAATTGTCTGTATTTCTAGACAGAAAAGACAGATTTTAATTGGCATATACTAGATGATTGTAGAACATTGGTTGATTCTTGACTAGGTTGGCTTAATGGTGCAAAAATTGCTCAGATTAAAGGCTGAAGTACTGCTTCATGCTGCTGTTTTATACATGGTGTTCTCTTTTGCACTAGACTTCAAAATTGAGCACCCTGTATTGGGGTCAAGTTGAACAATGAATAAGATTGTGGTCAATGGATTGGGTTTCTTTTGGCACCAAGTATTGTTGAACCTTTTGAACTTATTGTTAAAGGGTGATTAAAATAGTGCCAGTCTCGTCTAAGTGGGTTCTTGGGAGTGGTGGTTAGTACTTGGATTTTCTGTTTTTGTTAAGTATGAATTTTATTCGAAAAGGAAAAGGGATATACACAAAGATTGTGTACTAGCCTAATTCAAAATATACAACTCAAAATGAAAGAGAATTGTTAAGTTGTGGATGTTCTGCCCTTTAGGAGTTGATATTCATTATATGTTTTCTCTTTTTGTTATTTATTTTCATCTTTTGGTGGAGATATTTCCTGTGTACATGGGCTTGCACTTGCTCATGGCAACCTAAGACTTGTTTATTCTAATTAACAATTGTCTTGTTCATCTTCATTTGCCTAGCTGGTATTTTTTATCTAGACAAGATCTGATATGTGTGTGTGTCTATATATATATATATATATATATATATATATTGCAGGGTCCTAGGTCACCTTTCCGTGAGTTGGATGTAAAGGCCCCAATAAGGCAACAACTATCCAATTTAGTTATATTGGAGTATCCTGTAATATATGTCTTTCTCCCTTCGCACAACTTTGATTTTGAAGTCGTTAAGGAAGCCAATCCTGTTACTCATAAAACAAAGTTTAAGGATTTTGGAAGCAACCTAAACCCAATCCCAATCCCAGAAGGTGTCCCTTTCAAGGAGGAGGAAATAGAAGAAGACAACAGCTCTTCAGATCCTCATGTTTTTGATCTCATGAAACATGTGAATTCAAGTCCAATGCATCAATTTCCTCACTGGAACAAGCTGTCTGAGAAAGTGATAAACAACTCATCAGAGAGGTCATTGTCGTCAAGAGTGGAAACAGGCAACTGTTCACATTTTGGCTCTGCTGAGGAACCAGGAGTTTCTGAAATTAGGGAGTTCGATTTTGATCAGGGCTTAATAGATGCGTACTCAGATCTAATTGCAGAAAACAATCCTGATGACTTCCTTGATTTGGAACATGTATTTACTGATGAAGTAATTGCGGAAGAAATAAGGAATTTCTCAGAAGAGCAGGGAGTCTTCTCAGCAGAGGAGGAATTAGAGGAAGGAGAGATTCTTGAATAATTGAAATTATAAAAGTAAAGGACCAACTGTAGAAGGAAAGGACCAACTGCCAAGGATTGTGCTGATAATTATGATTTTTGTTAGTGCTTTGGCATTGAGCTCTGGTTGCTGCAATCATGCCTAAGAAACAAAATTACTTTCTTAGCATTATTGATTGAGAAGTGCATGCTTTCGATCATAAGGAGGTGTCTCAGTCGCTCATAGCGTCTCCATTTCCTCTTATACAGATGATGATGCTTTTGGTTGAGACTACAATATCTGCTTGTCAATTTTCTAGGGAGCATTGCCCACAAGCTACACAGGACAGAAGCAGATTACATCAATTGTTAAAAGGTGATCTGAATTTGAGGATTTCCCAAGATTTGGATAGCCTGCCTTCTTGATTACTGTTGTGCTTCCTTCCAGAAGCAACTCAAGATGCGATGTATTTTGCTACAGCTCACTCTGAACTGCTTATAAGTCTTCATTAATTGATTCTTTTTACTGGTTTAGAATGTCGAACACTCTTTGTTTTTCATTTTGGTATTATTTGCTAATATTGATTTCCTTAGATGCTTGGTAAAGTATGATCTACATCATGTTTTATTCTTGTGAAGATATGAAAATTTATTGTAGAGATATGAATGTGTTTTTTTACACTGATTCCATGGTCATTTGTTCTTCTTGACTTAAGAGTTAAGACCTTGTTGCAAATGAAAAGAAACCCAGAATCCATCCAAAAAGAAATGAAGCATGCTTCCATTCATGTGTCAGGCAAACAGATGCTCACCAAAAATGACTGTCAGATTCCTATATAATTGATTAGTAATAGAATAATCAATTCTTATTCGTCATTATTTGACAGAAATAGCTTCTTGTCTGCTATTACAATTATAAAAATCAGCATTACGGAAACTGTGGAGTAGTATTCAGATAATTCTTGGATGAGGAAGTGCAGGATTAGAAAATTCTGGAGCAGGAGATTGATAAATGGAAGCTGTGCTCAACATTGAGATGGATTAAGGGAAGTCATCCTCAGACACACTGATACCATTCAATAGAATCAATATGAAAGGCTTACAGTAGTTTAAATTCATAATCTCCACACTATATATAGACTAAGACGCCAACAACCCCCAAAGTTACAACTAAAGGTCAAAAGCACATTTACAAGACAAACATGGTAATTTACAAAACACGCCACACTTAGTAAGCGGTAGTACTAAGCTTAAATTCGAGACAAGATTTATTGATTAATGCAATCTTTCCAAATGACTACACTTTCAATGGCAGTCACGAAAATGCTTATTTGGAAATTATTTGGCCTATTATGACACTACATCACTTAGACACTACTATTATTTGAAAATCCCATGGATGACTTTTCAGCTTCGGATGTTGAACTGTAGAGGAAAGGACATGGGGGTGCAGAAATCTCAAGAATGCCATCTAGCATATGAGTGACTTCTCTCATGGAAGGCCTCAATAATGGCACATCCTGTACACACCAAATTGCCACCATTACTAGCTTCTTCACCCAATTCATATCACTAATAGCCTCTTCATCATTTTCCACCAATCTTTCAACTTTCCCTTTACTATAGCATTCATATGCCCATTCTGTAAGTATCGCTGCCCTCTCCATCTCAACTTCCACACATCTCCTGCAACTAACGATCTCCAACAACATGACACCAAAACTATAAACATCCACCTTTACTGTGACTGGTGTGTTTTTGAACCATTCTGGTGCAACATAGCCTTTAGTCCCCCTGATGCCAGTGAGAGTCCGGGTTTGTTGGTTCATCAAAAGCTTTGCCAATCCAAAGTCAGAAATTTTGGCTGTAAAAAAATCATCCAAGAGTATGTTTTGAGGCTTTATGTCACAATGAATGATTTGCATGCTGCATTCTTCATGTAAGTACATTAGTCCTCTAGCAATTCCTATTGCAATCTGCATTCTTTGTTGCCAACTTGGTCTTATTGCTCCAAAGAGGAAACTCGACAATGAGCCATTGTACATAAACTCGTACACCAAAATTCGGTGTTCACCTTCATCACAATAGCCAAGTAACCGTACCAAATTCTTATGGTGAGTTTGGCCAATCACGGTTACTTCAGTTTTGAATTCCCTCTCACCTTCCTTTATCATCTTGTCTAGCTTCTTGACAGCAACATAGTTGCTATAACTTGATACTATTACCCCTTTATAAACAGTGCCAAAAGAACCCCTGCCCAATTCTTCTTTGAACCCACTAGTAGCTTCTTCAAGATCTTTGTATGCAAATGAACGCAGATTCATATCAAGATCTTTTGTATGTAAGGTTCTGTAGAAATTTGGCTGTTTTCCTTGCCAAAAACAGAAGACAACAAGAGAAATTGCAGCTACAGAAAAGAAATTAAAAAATACAGAAGTACCTAGGAGGACTGCAAGGATCAACATTGCTTGATTCTGTTTTCCTTGGCCTGGATTTGGATTTGTAGGATTCTGTGAAGAGCTATTCAATTTCAATTTCTTGAATAGAGCTTTTCTATCAATGGCGCTGCTGTTGAACCTCCCATTAGAAAGCGGTAATTTCTTCTTCCAGCATCTTCCTGTGCCATTATTAAACTTTGGATCCTGGAAAATGGTGACTGCACAATAACAATCACGCAGACAAGAATTCTTGCATTCAAATTCTGTTGTGGGTTGTAGTAGTTCATAGTCAGCTAAAGGCCAATCAGCATACTCCATCTCCAAGAATTCAAATTGATCTTCCGAAATCACAGTACCCATCTCGTTACATTCATTCATGTAGCTTACATCATCTTGTTTGCAGCCACTATACTTGTTATTTACATCCAAGAGAGAGAAACCTGGGGCGCATTGGCACTCTGGCATACCATGGGCTCCCAGTGAACATATGCTATTATAACCACAAGGGCCACTTCCAAAAGTGTCGTAAATATCCAGGCAGATGTTTTCAGGAACATACCAAGTTGCAGACCAGGTTTGGTTTCCAGTAAAATTCTTTGGGTGAGTGTAGAGTCTGAAAACACCATCAAAGTCAAGTGTTGCCCTGTAGTAGGAGTCTGAGTCTGTCCTCAAGACCTCTCCCTTTGAAGAAAGGTTGGATATGCCTCCTAGTGAGTTCTTGACTTGAAGGTAGCCCAACTTGTCCAAAATTACCTCAGAAACATCTTGTTTAGCATAATAAGCTCCATAAGGATTTTGGGTGTAGATATCTATTTGATTTAGTGTCAGAACGTATGAGGAATTTGATTGCTGTGGGTTATTGAAACGGAGCTGAAATTTACCCAACCCATAGTTTTCTTCGGACACGCTAGAGAAAAGGTTGCTCCCAGAACCCAATACTTGGGTTGGTAACATGGTATTGGTTGGTTCATTGAAGCTATTCCATAAGATGCTTGAGTTTGTGCCTGTTATAATAAAATTCCCAGTGTCTAGCATAGCTCCATTTGATACTCGAGGATTCTCATTGCTGCTGGACCTCCACAACTCCCATCCACCTGGAGCTTTGAGTACAAGTTGTCCAGCTGTGTTAAGCTCAACTTTTGATTCTCTCTCTGCCGGGTAATCTCTGTTTGCAGACCAAACTATAGTTTCATCTGGTATCTTAGCAAACCAGATAGCAAGAAGGAACTTATCTTGTTGACCTGGAAAGCGGCGGAATCCAAATGAAAAATCACCAGATGGTGAAGTCCATGTGGAGTTATCATCTGTGGCAAAGAGAGCTGAACCCAGACTGATGCTAGTATAAACTTGAGCTATTGCAGGAACCAGGAGGGTGATGACAAGGACAAGCAAATGGCAGTGAAAAGGAGCGAGTGCTGAAGCCATTGGAAAAAGATGGAGATAATACTTAAGTGGTAAATGGTGGTCTTATAATACTTTGTGCAGCCATGGTGAATATAATTGAGTAGAGGAGTACAATTTGAACTTTGCCAATGGTCAAAACAGTCAGGAAAACCAGAATGCAGGCAGCAGGAAGGCAATTGATACATCTCATAGTCATAGATCACAAAGGCTTCAAAATCTCACTGTTTTGGATGACTTATTTTTTGGATTTTCAACCACTATGTCACTTCTGGCACGGCATGTGCTTTGACTTAGACGAAAAATTGACATTCTCAGATGGCTTTTCATCTAGTAAGGAGTGAGCAATTGCTGTAAGATAATTGGTGAACAGTGACAAATATAAAGAGTATATTATCAGCAAACAACCAAAACAATGAACCTTAATTTGGCATTAATTTGACCCTTCTTACTTGTTGCATTAAAAAATGAATAGTAGCTTAAGTGAGTAGTTTAGTTTTAGTTGGATAACGTGGGTTTTTGGTGATTTCATTGGAATCAACCATTCTAGCTACTTGGGAAGTTGAAGTAGTGTAATTTGATTTTTCACCTAAAAACTAATGTCCATGACCATGAGCAGACAACCGGTTTCTACCTTTCTGAAAGGGAAGAAACGAACCTTCATACATCTGATTATTAACCATTATATATTGTATGAGAAAATACTAAGAATGAATAATCCTCTCTAAATTCTTATAGTATAAATATATTCTATATCGTGTTCATCACTCAGATTTTTTTTAATCTTTTGGTTTATGGCATGTGGCTTTAATTGTGCTGGCGAGTCGGCTAGCAAAGAGTAAAACTTTGTCTTGTCTATTTGTACACTACATAGGGGAGGTTTATACGTGGACTTAAAGAAGTCCTATTCTAGTTGGTTTTGATCTTCATAGGTTGAAAATTCTAGAAAAGAATAAATAATACTTTGAATTGTTATAAGTTAAAAACCTTGTGCGCCTGGTCGTAATTCAGACTTAGTTATGCTTAGTTTCAACCTCAAAATAACCATAAACGTCTTTTCATCCGTATTTGCGACAAACAGAACAAGCATACGGTGTCATCTCAACTTTCTTTAATGTGATTTTTTTGGGTATAAAATCAAGAGAAGAAAATGGCTTGGTTCTTTGCTGTAGTAGGTCTTTTAAGGACTTTATTAACAGTGGCCTGCCCGCTATTTGCCAAGTTGTGGTGAAGCTTCGGAGTAGAGGTATTCATTCAGTTCTAATGCTCACAACAGCAAAGAGTGGACTTTCAGCGGTTCAAAGAGTTTTAGGTTGAGACAGCACAAAGGATGAACATTCCACTACAGAGCTTATTATTTCTTGAGAGACCAACTCATGAAGAGCATTTGTCACTGCATGCATGACTGCCTTATACCAGAAGTAAAGTAAAGAATCATGCTCCTGATTGTCAAGCTTTAATTGGAGTATGAGACAACACAAAGAATGAATGATCCTCTCTCTCAATTCTTAGAGTATACCTTTTATGAGAAATAGAAAAGTTGTCAAAAAATCAATTGCTTTTTTTTTTTTTAGCATAAAAACTTTCCTAAATTGATTCACTAGTAGATGTCTTTACGGCATCCCTTAACTTTTCCCTATAACATATCAATTGGAGACTCCCCAAGGTGTTATCTCCCGAACACTAGCTGAGTCTAAAGTGAAACTAGAAAAAGTCTAGTACCATGCTAAATAAGAAAGAATATATATATATATATATATATATATATATATATTTTTTTTTTTTTTTCTTTTATCATCAAGGAAGTGATATATGTTTTCTTAAGTTCACATCTTTGAACCTTTCTAGAGCGTTTATATATCATCTAAATATACAACATTTTGGAAAGAAGATTCAGCAATAACTTTCAAATCTTAAAAATTTTGGATCTTAAAAGATGCATCAATAGAAGAAAAATGCTAGTGTCACAACAAAATACACGACTTTTGCTACAACTTGTCCACGTGGCAAGTTGTTAATGATGGGTTCATGTGAGTCTACAACTCCACTATTCACAACTCACCACATGGACGAGTTGTGGCAAAGGTTGTGTATTTTGTTGTGGTCTTAGCATAATTCATCAATAGAATATTAAGTACATAATAATTTATAGTTCCATACAGTAACTCAACAACTAAAATCATTATATTTAAGTATAAATAAAAAATAAAAAATAAAAAATATCAAGCCATCACTATTACAAAATACTAGCGGATGTCTCACACGATGCATGTGTTCATTATTAGTTATCTATATATTACTAAAAGCTGAAACGTAGCATTTAATGTTGCTACGCTTCCATTGAGCCACGTCAGCAGTCATGTCATTATCAATTTTTTTCCAATTTTTTTATACAATTTTTTAACATTTAAAATGAATTAAAAACTCTATTATATTACAATCAAAATATCATATTTAATTTATCTTATTTTTAATTATTCTTATTTATTATTAAATTTTCAATTCCATTTTAACTTTTCATAATCCCACTACTCTCTACCTTAACTTTCTTCAACCTTTCTCATTTCATTTCAACTTTTCATATCCCCACTACTCTCAATATTAATATTATTCTATCTTTTTATCTTCCTATATTTTTGTCTCTTCTTATTCTTATCCTCATGCTATAAAATTGTCATTCTCCCTCTTATTCCATGCATAATTTCTATTTTTCCACACAAAAAAGCCCATCTCTCTCTCTCTCTCTCTCTCTTTATATATATATATATATATATTTTTTTTTTTCCTTCAATTTTTGGTATATATATTTTTTAATTTTAGTGTAATAGGTTGACCATCAAAACATACTAATGCAGTATTGAAAGCTCTACCAAATGCATCACAGAAATCAATTTTAGACTACTAGAAGTCAGTTAGTTTGCTAAAATTGGAATTGACAGGTAATCCAGCTTGATACGATTTAGTTTTATATTTTATGTTGTTATCTTTTTTATTCTCATTGGTTGTTAAATGTTATATTATTGCATTATAAAGATAGTATATAAAAATATAATATTATTTTATTACATAACATAACTAAAATAATATGGTGTTTATTGCTATACATTTCATTTTTATTATTTTATTCTCATCTTATTTTATTCAACATTTAAATTTAGCAACATCCTCCATATCATAATTATTTATATTTTGTCTCATTTTTTTAAAAATTAAATGTATAATATTTTATTCAATAAATAAAAATTGTTCTTATAAAGTCTTCCCATGAAATGTTACAATGCATCAATGGAAAAATGAAATACAAAACAAATATCAATTTAGAAACACTCAATTTAAAAAAAAAAAAAAAGAATAAACAATTTTCTTATAAAGTATTCCCATAAAACGTTACAATGCATTAATAGAAAAAAGAGAATACAAAACACATGAACAAATATCAATTTAGAAACACTCAATTTAAAAAAAAAAAAAAAAGAATAAACAATTTTCTTATAAAGTACTCCCATAAAACGTTACAATGCATTAACAGAAAAAGAGAATACAAAACACATGCTATTTTAGACACACTAAATTTACAATAATAATAATAATAATAATAATAATAATAATATCAAACCAAACATATCATAAAATAATAAACTAATAGTTATGGATTTACTAACTTCATGATAGCAAAATGGAATAAAAAAAATAAAAATAAACGTTACTGTAAGGACCCGAAAAAGAGAGTAAGACCGATTTATATTTATGCGGCAAAACGGGTTTCTTCAGGCTCAATACAATAGAATTTGGTAGAGATGGGCTAGAACAACAAAAACCGAATCCTTTACAAAGGCCCCGGCCTCCCCTTTATATAGCCCTTGGCCCTCTAATCTGCTCCGTCCATCTTTAGCTGTTCCTTCCCCACTTTCTGACACTTGTCACCTATCTTCTTTCTAGGAGTAGGCGGCAGTAGCAGCTGTAGCAGCGGCGATGGGCATCCTTTCAGGTCACCTCTGCATTTAATGCGGCTGACAGGGCTGGTGTGCGCCATTTAATGCTTGATTTGACTGGGAGCTACTGCCCTGGCGGCCGCCTGTCTGCCACTGACCCATGCCTCCTTCAGCCGAGGAGGCTCTTCTTGTGGCACTTGACGTGGCGCTGCGCAAGGTCTGGTTCTTCCCTCGGGATCCAATGCTCCTCGGGCCTTGCCAGTTTCTTGCTCGGCCAAGTGCCGAGCCCATCCTGTTCCTCCTAGGGCCTCGGCCCATTGGCTCAGCCTCCTTGGATTCCTCTCTCGTTCCTCGGGTGCCCACAATAGCCCCCTAAAATTTTCACTTGGATTGTTCGAGGTATAAGTGAAATTTTAGCTCCGCGGATGAGTCGTACGTGCTGTACGTGTTCACACGAGCGTGCGTCTTTTCAACTGTCATTCGCACGCTCCTGACGCTTCGGATTTCGCGAGCTCCCATTTATGGCGTCAGGCGGCTGCCTGTCTCCCCACGTTCAACGGTATGATTGAGATCGTGCGGCCCTCGCTGATCCTCATTTATGGGCGGGAATTTTACCGCCCATTTTCGCCTCCTATAAATGGAGAGATCATGGCAGCAGATGGTTCATTTCTGCATTTCTTGGCGTTCTTACTTTGGCGAAGCGAGATTTTACTCCCGAGGAGCGTCTTTTTTGACTTCCACAGTAGGTGTGTTGGTTCCCTTCTTTGTCTCGATCCCTTTCTCTTTTCTATGGGTAGGTACGCTAGGCTGGTGGACACCGAGGAGGCTAGGGTGGCCTTTAGGGCCAAATATAGGATTCCTGATAGCGTGGACTTTAGACATTGTGAGGAGGGTGAATGGCTGGTCATCAACCGCCCTCCTGAGTCAGTGGTTATTCCTATGATCGCCTTCATCGAAGGTGGGATGGAGCTTCCCATGAGCCCAGTGACCAAGGACTATTTGACCAACTTTAGGCTAACCCCAACCCAGTGTTCCCCCAACGTTTTTAGGATCCTCGGGTGTGTAGACGCCATCAACCGTAGGATGGGGACCCGTCTCACATGGCACGATGTGAACTGGGTGTATAACTGCCAAAAAGGGGAAAAAACCAAGTACTACATGAAGAGTAGGATCCCCACGGTTAGGTTAATCTCCTGCTTGCCCGATTCGAGCAAGGGCATGGACGAAGACTTCCTTCTCGTCTCGGGCGAGTGGCATGATGGGCGGCACTGCCCTACCCAGGAAGGGGAACCAGGTAGAATTCCCGAGGGCTTGGGTCGCCGCTTTAGGCTTTTTCGTTTTAGAGGAGCCCCTGTCTGGCGTCCCCCCCCCCCCTTTTTTCCTTTTTTGCCTTCGTTCGTTGCTTTGTTGTTGTTTTTTTTTTTTTTTTTTGCTAACGATGGCCGTGTTTTTCCATGGCAAACGAGTATCATACAGCCCCCGCCCGTCACCTGGTCAACTTTCACGACTTGAACCGGATTCTCCGGGCCGAGATTTTTCTTCATCGGGACGGGCAACTCCGAGCAGCGCACGTCATCCTTGGCTACAAAGCTTCAACCAAACGTTTCCAGAGTCCAAAGAACGTCATCAAGGCTCGCGACCCGCGGTTGGCTAGGATAGACGTTGCCATCCCAGGGTTTCTGCAGGCAGGACCCCCTCCCGAGGGGACGCAAGACGCCGAGCTCCCTGGGCCCTTGGCCGCTCAGCTTTTATACGCGCAAGAACCTCCCCTGCCGTCAGACGAGGAGGCGGAGGGATCCACATCAACCTCCGTCGAAGAAGTGACCGAGGAAGACTTCGAAGTCTTTAACCGCCCCGACGCTCCGAGCGCATCTACCGCCCGATCATCATCGTCGGCCATGGGATTCCAAGAGAAGACCCCGACCTCCTGGCGCTACTATCGGCCCATGCTGGTGGGTCCTCCTCGGCGACGGCGGTGCCACCTCGCTTGCCTACTCCGCCCGCTCCCCGTACATCCCCGACTGATGCCGCGGAAAAGAAACGCAAGCGTGGTCCCAGCGGGAAAGGGGCAATCACGCCCGAGGATGGGGAGATAACCGAGCCCCCGACTAAAGAGGCCCGGGCCGGCAAGGGTTCGTCGAAGAAGAGGCCCGACCCCGTGGTGACCTCGAGGGAGAGCGGCGGGGATCAGTCTAGGAAGGCTTCCGTCTG
This sequence comes from Quercus glauca, assembly GCA_023736055.1. NCBI lineage: Eukaryota > Viridiplantae > Streptophyta > Magnoliopsida > Fagales > Fagaceae > Quercus > Quercus glauca. The sequence goes on from CM043318.1 coordinate 104,595,694, forward strand.
GAGGCCCTCCTTTACCCTCAGCTCGGGATCTCCCGTCCTGGACGATGCCAACCTGAGGGATCCTTCCAAGGGAAGCTCAGGCTTGGTGGCTGAATGCCTAGGGAGGGCTCTGTGCCTCCCTGAGGATATGGAGGAACTGAAGTCCTTCAGGAAGAGAGAGGTCTTCCTTTCTCTGAAGCAAGATCTGGCCAAGGTATCTTCAGTCATTCTAGTCAAACTTCTTCCTCCATCAAGTATTTTCATTCTGACTACTAAAAATTTTTTTGTTTCCTTCCTTTGCAGGCCGTTCAAGCTGCCTTTATGGCAGAAGAATGGGTTGACCATTCCCTGGATGTGGCCAGGAAATCTGAGAAGGCCTATGAGGTTGCCGAGAAGGCCAGGGCCGACTCAGAGAAGAGATTGAAGGACGCCCTCACCCAGTTGTCTACGGCCGAGAGGGCTTTCCATGATGCTGACTCCGCTCTGAAGAGCTTTGAAAGGCAGGCTTCGGATGCCTTGGCGGCCCAGAAGAAGGCCGAAACTGCTCTGGCTCTTTCAGTGGTGGAGTTGAAGCAAGCGCATAAGAAGCTAGCGGAGAAGGACGCCGAGAAGGCCCAGGCCGAGCAGGAGGCCTATGATGCTGGCGTGGATAAGACTGCCGCATCACTCACTGCCCAACTTCGCGACGTCGCCCGCGCCTTTAGCCAGGAGGTCTGGGGGGAGGCACTGGATGCGGCGGGTGTTAGTCCTGATTCGGAGCTCCGCGCCCCCGACCGGGTTTACTACCCTCAGCCCCTGCGTCTGCCGTCTTCAGCCCCCAGCCCCCCTGTGGATCCGAGCTCGGCTCCCCCCGTGGGTCCAAGCTCCGCACCTCCAGCTGATCCGAGCTCCGCTGACCCTGTCTCTGCCGAGCCCCTGAATCCTCCCTCCTTGTCTGTTTCCTCCCAAGGTTTACCTCCTCCAGAAGGTGTGGTGGACTTGGAGGCTGAGGAGGGGGTGCCAGAAGGGGTTCCTTTGAAAAAGAAGAAGGACAAGAAGGAAAAGAGCGCTAAGGACAAGGAGCCCCAAGCTTAGCTTTTCTTCCTTTCTTTGTACGCCCTTCCCATGCGGAATTTTTGTAGCAGGGCGCCCCTTTTGTAACAAATCCTTCCCCCACTCCCCCCCCTTTTTTTTTTTTTTTTTTTTTTTTTAAGGGTTTGTTCCTGCATCATTTCCTTATTTTGTAATCAGTTTCTTTTTTAAATGGAAAGTTCAGGCAAAGTTTTAGTTTCTCTCCCCCTCTCTTTTTTTTTTTTTTACTTACTCTCTTTTTTCTTAGTATCCCAGTCCTGCTATATACATGTTTGCAGTATTACCAGTACTTAGAATATTTCTTTGCACTTGATAATTTTCCTTGGGCTTGTGGCCAACACTTAGAATTTTTCTTGCAAATGTTAGTTCTCAGTGGACTTGTGGCCGAGGAGCCAGGCAAGCCTCAGGCGTGTTCTAACACTTAGAATTTTTCTTGCACGTGTTAGTTTCCCCTAAGCTTGTGGCCGAGGAGCCAGACTAGCGTTAGGTTTATTCCAACACTTAGAATTTTTCTTGCAAATGTTAGTTCTCAGTGGACTTGTGGCCGAGGAGCCAGGCAAGCCTCAGGCATGTTCTAACACTTAGAATTTTTCTTGCACGTGTTAGTTTCCCCTAAGCTTGTGGCCGAGGAGCCAGACTAGCGTTAGGTTTATTCCAACACTTAGAATTTTTCTTGCAAATGTTAGTTCTCAGTGGACTTGTGGCCGAGGAGCCAGGCAAGCCCCAGGCATGTTCTAACACTTAGAATTTTTCTTGCACGTGTTAGTTTCCCCTAAGCTTGTGGCCGAGGAGCCAGACTAGCGTTAGGTTTATTCCAACACTTAGAATTTTTCTTGCAAATGTTAGTTCTCAGTGGACTTGTGGCCGAGGAGCCAGGCAAGCCCCAGGCATGTTCTAACACTTAGAATTTTTCTTGCACGTGTTAGTTTCCCCTAAGCTTGTGGCCGAGGAGCCAGACTAGCGTTAGGTTTATTCCAACACTTAGAATTTTTCTTGCAAATGTTAGTTCTCAGTGGACTTGTGGCCGAGGAGCCAGGCAAGCCCCAGGCATGTTCTAACACTTAGAATTTTTCTTGCACGTGTTAGTTTCCCCTAAGCTTGTGGCCGAGGAGCCAGACTAGCGTTAGGTTTATTCCAACACTTAGAATTTTTCTTGCAAATGTTAGTTCTCAGTGGACTTGTGGCCGAGGAGCCAGGCAAGCCCCAGGCATGTTCTAACACTTAGAATTTTTCTTGCACGTGTTAGTTTCCCCTAAGCTTGTGGCCGAGGAGCCAGACTAGCGTTAGGTTTATTCCAACACTTAGAATTTTTCTTGCAAATGTTAGTTCTCAGTGGACTTGTGGCCGAGGAGCCAGGCAAGCCCCAGGCATGTTCTAACACTTAGAATTTTTCTTGCACGTGTTAGTTTCCCCTAAGCTTGTGGCCGAGGAGCCAGACTAGCGTTAGGTTTATTCCAACACTTAGAATTTTTCTTGCAAATGTTAGTTCTCAGTGGACTTGTGGCCGAGGAGCCAGGCAAGCCCCAGGCATGTTCTAACACTTAGAATTTTTCTTGCACGTGTTAGTTTCCCCTAAGCTTGTGGCCGAGGAGCCAGACTAGCGTTAGGTTTATTCCAACACTTAGAATATTTCTTGCAAATGTTAGTTCTCAGTGGACTTGTGGCCGAGGAGCCAGGCAAGCCTCAGGCATGTTCTAACACTTAGAATTTTTCTTGCACGTGTTAGTTTCCCCTAAGCTTGTGGCCGAGGAGCCAGACTAGCGTTAGGTTTATTCCAACACTTAGAATTTTTCTTGCAAATGTTAGTTCTCAGTGGACTTGTGGCCGAGGAGCCAGGCAAGCCCCAGGCATGTTCTAACACTTAGAATTTTTCTTGCACGTGTTAGTTTCCCCTAAGCTTGTGGCCGAGGAGCCAGACTAGCGTTAGGTTTATTCCAACACTTAGAATTTTTCTTGCAAATGTTAGTTCTCAGTGGACTTGTGGCCGAGGAGCCAGGCAAGCCCCAGGCATGTTCTAACACTTAGAATTTTTCTTGCACGTGTTAGTTTCCCCTAAGCTTGTGGCCGAGGAGCCAGACTAGCGTTAGGTTTATTCCAACACTTAGAATTTTTCTTGCAAATGTTAGTTCTCAGTGGACTTGTGGCCGAGGAGCCAGGCAAGCCCCAGGCATGTTCTAACACTTAGAATTTTTCTTGCACGTGTTAGTTTCCCCTAAGCTTGTGGCCGAGGAGCCAGACTAGCGTTAGGTTTATTCCAACACTTAGAATTTTTCTTGCAAATGTTAGTTCTCAGTGGACTTGTGGCCGAGGAGCCAGGCAAGCCTCAGGCATGTTCTAACACTTAGAATTTTTCTTGCACGTGTTAGTTTCCCCTAAGCTTGTGGCCGAGGAGCCAGACTAGCGTTAGGTTTATTCCAACACTTAGAATTTTTCTTGCAAATGTTAGTTCTCAGTGGACTTGTGGCCGAGGAGCCAGGCAAGCCCCAGGCATGTTCTAACACTTAGAATTTTTCTTGCACGTGTTAGTTTCCCCTAAGCTTGTGGCCGAGGAGCCAGACTAGCGTTAGGTTTATTCCAACACTTAGAATTTTTCTTGCAAATGTTAGTTCTCAGTGGACTTGTGGCCGAGGAGCCAGGCAAGCCCCAGGCATGTTCTAACACTTAGAATTTTTCTTGCACGTGTTAGTTTCCCCTAAGCTTGTGGCCGAGGAGCCAGACTAGCGTTAGGTTTATTCCAACACTTAGAATTTTTCTTGCAAATGTTAGTTCTCAGTGGACTTGTGGCCGAGGAGCCAGGCAAGCCTCAGGCATGTTCTAACACTTAGAATTTTTCTTGCACGTGTTAGTTTCCCCTAAGCTTGTGGCCGAGGAGCCAGACTAGCGTTAGGTTTATTCCAACACTTAGAATTTTTCTTGCAAATGTTAAGGAGACAAGATCTAAGTACGAAAGTTGCAGATTTTCATTAAAAGTAATAGCGTCTCAAATTGTTTACATTCCATGGGCGAGGGATTACATTTCCATCCAGGTCCTCCAGACGATAGGCTCCGATTCCTGCAACGGAGGTGACTTTGAATGGTCCTTCCCAATTAGGTCCGAGCTTACCCCAGGAAGGGAGCTTAGCCGACCCCACTATTTTCCTTAAGACCAAGTCTCCTGGGGACAGGGGCCTGTGCTTGATCCCCTTATCATATCCTTGCTTTAGCTTCTGTTGGTAGTGGGCCAACTTTACCATGGCGACGTCTCGTCTTTCTTCGGTCAAGTCCAGGCTGTCAAGGAGCAACTGGCGGTTCCCCTCGGCGTTGAATTGATCAGTCCTTAAAGTTGGAAACCCGGTTTCCACAGGGATTACTGCCTCCGATCCGTAGGTTAATGAGAACGGGGTTTCCCCGGTAGACTTCCGTGGGGTGGTGCGATACGTCCATAACACGTGGGGCAGCTCGTCTACCCACCTTCCCTTCGCATCGTCCAGCCTCTTTTTGAGCCCGGCGACTATGGATTTGTTGGTGGCCTCGGCCTGTCCATTGCCCTGAGGGTACGCTGGCGTGGAATACCCATTCCTAATTCCCAATTCCCCACAATATCTTCTGAAAGATTTGCTGTCAAACTGGAGCCCGTTGTCCGAGATCAGCGTGTGTGGTACTCCGAACCTGGTCACGATATTTTTCCATATGAACCTCTTGGCGTCGACATCTCTAATGTTGGCAAGGGGCTCGGCCTCAACCCACTTAGTGAAGTAGTCCGTGCCGACGAGTAGCCACCTCCTATTGCCCGTGGCCCGAGGGAAAGGGCCTACTATGTCCAAGCCCCACTGGGCAAATGGCCAAGCACGAGCGTTTGTAGAGCTTGTGCTGCTCGGACAGCCAATAGCGCGGGGCCGTTCTTCGTATCTTCTCCGCGTCCCCTTTGTCCTCCGGCAACTCCCCCCCTCTTAAGAAGGCCACAATAGGATCCATCCAGCTCGGGCCTACGCGGACACTGTATACCCTTACTTCGGGCGCTTCCACCACGGCGGGTGTGTTGACCTCTTCCACCAGGACGACCCGAGGCAGGTTTGATTCCAACGAGGTGGCAAGCATGGCCAGGGCGTCGGCGTGCGAGTTCTGTCCCCTCGGGACCTGCTCCACCCTGAAACCATCAAAATGCCTCTGTACGCTACGTACCCTGGCGAGATACCTCTGCATTCTTTCGTCTCGGGCCTCGAACTCCCCGCTGATCTGGCCCACGACTAGCCTAGAGTCAGAATACACTTCCACCATCCTCCCCCCAAGCAATCTGACCAGGTTCACTCCTGCCAGTAGGGCTTCGTATTCGGCCTCATTGTTGGTGGCTGGGAAACCTAGTCGTAAAGATTTTTCCATTATCAGCTTCTCGGGCGTGATTAGCACTATTCCCACACCGGCTCCCTTTCGATTGGAGGCCCCATCCGTGTAAACCCTCCACACGGGGGCAACGGCTGCCGACGAGACCATTATGCTTGTGGTCATGCTCGTTTCTCCACCTATGTCCTCGGCGAACTCAGCTACAAAATCTGCTAGGACTTGGCCCTTTACTGCTGTGCGGGGTAGGTACTTAACGTCGTAGGCCCCCAGCCTTGTGGCCCACTTCGCAATCCTGCCCGTGTAGTCGGACTTTCTCAGCAGGGCCTGCAGTGGCAGCTGAGTTAGCACTGCCACTGTGTGGGCTTGGAAGTAGTGCGGGAGTTTTTTTGTCGCGTGTACAATAGCTAGGACTGCTCTTTCCAGCGGGAGATAACGCATTTCCACTTCCTGTAAGGACTTGCTGACGTAGTAGACCGGCTTTTGGACCCCGTCCTGATTTCTGACCAACACAAAGCTGACGGAGTGGCCTGTGACTGCCAGATAGGCATACAGTACTTCCTCCCTGTCAGGCCGAGACAGAATGGGAGGGTTGGACAAGTATGTTTTGAGATCCTCGAATGCCCGGGTGCACTCTTCAGTCCACTTGAAGTCCTTCCATTTGTGAAGTAACTGGAAGAAAGGTCGGCACCTGTCCGCGGACCGTGAAATGAATCGGCTCAGCGCTGCCGTCATCCCAGCCAGCTTCTGTACCTCCTTTGGGTTTCGAGGGGGATGTAGGTCGTTAATAGCCCTGATTTGCTCCGGGTTGACCTCGATTCCCCGATGCGTGATCATGTAACCCAGGAACTTGCCCGAGCCTACCCCGAAGGAGCACTTCGACGCATTGAGCCGCAACCTGTGCTTCCTGAGTGTCGCGAAGGTTTCTGATAAATCAGTGAGGTGGTCCTCGGCCCTCTTACTTTTGACCACCATGTCATCTATGTACGCCTCTATGTTTCTCCCGAGCTGCCTTTCAAACATGCGCGTGATCATCCTCTGATAGGTCGAGCCGGCGTTCTTAAGGCCGAAGGGCATCACCCGATAGTGGAAGTTGCCAGTGGGAGAACGAAAAGCCGTTTTCTCCTGGTCGGCCAAGGACAGGGGTATCTGATGATAGCCTTGGAATGCATCCAGAAAACTCATTCGAGGATGCCCCACCGTGGCGTCCACTAGCTGGTCTATCTTGGGAATCGGGAAGGGATCCTTCGGGCATGCCCTATTGAGGTCGGTAAAATCTACGCACACTCGCCACTTCCCGTTTTTCTTTTGTACTACCACGGTGTTGGCCAGCCAGTCGAGGTAGAAGATTTCCTTAATTGCCCCCGCCTGTTTCAGTCTGCTCACCTCTTCCTTAACCGCTTCGGCGTGCGCGTCAGATGACCGCCGAGGGGGTTGTTTTCGTGTAGGGCGAGGAAGAGCCTACCGCTATGAAGTCCACCCGGGCTTCGCTGCCATCAATTTGCACGGGAAGCTTAATTCTTCCCAGGGGAGCTACCATTTTTCCGTCGAAGCCCATAAGCGGGGAATGGCATGCTTCCAGGTCTTCGGGCCTGAGACCCAATCCCCTGTACAGATCGGGGTACATTATGTCAGCCTGGCTCCCCTGGTCAATTAGCACCCTCTTGACGTCGTACCCCCCGATTCTAACTGTAACGACCAAGGCATCCTCGTGCGGCTGTTGGGTTCCCCTCTTATCCTCCTCGGAAAAACTCAAGTCGGGTATCGCCGCTCTTGTCCTTTTGTTGTGCCCTTCTTCCTGGTTGAGGCTTCCCACCACAGACAGGACCTGGGGGCTAGACACAGCGCCGATTCCTAGTCCGGCCAGAATCATGTTGATGGTTCCCAGGGCGGGGCGTGAGTGGTCGCCCTGGTGAAATTCCGTCCTCGTCGGCTCGTTTTGCCCCGAGGGCTGATGCATGAAGCGACCCAGTTTCCCCGCCTTCGCCAATTGGTTCAAATGACTTCTCAGCGTTCTGCAATCCTCGGTTTTGTGACCCTTATCCTGATGATAATGGCAGTGGAGGTTTTGGTTTCTCCTGGACGGGTCCCCGCCCATCCTGTTCGGCCAGCTGAAGTACGGCTCGTCCTTAATCTTTTCAAGTATCTGGTGCATCGATTCTTTAAACAGCGTGTTGACCATATGAACCCCTTCCGGGGCCTGCCGACCGGGGAACTCCCTTCGTGGCCGGTCGTTATGATACCCTCCTCCCCGTGGGTCTCTCTTCTCCGGGTACACCCCGGCCTTGCCTCTTCCTTGGAGTTGGTCCTCCTCCAATCTTTTGTAGGTTTCTATGCGCTCCATGAGCTGGCGCATGCTGGCAGCAGGTTTTATAGTTAACGACCTTCTGAGGTCGTGGTCGGTTGGAAGGCCGACCTTGAAGGTCCTTACTGCGACGTCTTCGAATTCACCATCCACCTCGTTATACATTTCCCAGTAGCGGTCCGCGTAGGTTCTGAGGGTTTCCCCTTCCCTCATTGCCATGGATAGTAGGGCGTCCAACGGTCTGGGCGTCCTACTGCAGGTGATGAACCTCGCGCCGAAAGCTCTAGTCAGCTCCTGAAAAGATCCAACGGATCCCTCGCCCAATGCGTCGAACCAGCGCATGGCCACAGGCCCCAGGCTGGAAGGAAAGACCTTGCACATGAGAGCCTCATTGCCAGCATGTACGGCCATCTTTTGGTTAAAATGGCTGACGTGTTCCACGGGGTCCGTCTTCCCGTTATATATGGTGAATGTGGGCTGGGAGAAGCGATGTGGGAGTCTGGCCTTATTAATTCTCCTAACAAACGGTGACTTGGAGATTTGCTTCAAAGCTTTACTCATGGCGTCGCTTCTCCTCTCGTGACGCGGGGGCAACCTCTCATGCCCGTGGTTGCCCTCGTCCGAGGTGTCCGAGTACGTTTCACTTGGTGGGATTCTGGACCTGCGCCGGTACGGTGGGTCTGGGCTTCCCCGCGAATCCGCACTCGACGCCGGCGACGGGCTTCTCCTGCCTCGCTGTTTCCGCCTCAATTTCTTACGCAAGTGTTCAATTTCTCGTTGTAACGCCAGCGGGTCCTGCCCAGGCTGGGCTCGACTCTCATGGCGGGGGCGGTCCTGCCCTTCTCGCCTCGAGCGGTGCGGCCCTGCTGGCGTGCTGAGTGCCCGTCGCCTATCCCTTCTTCGTTCCATGTTAAGGAAAGGGTCCCCACTCTGAAGTCTAACCGACCCCTGCTCACTTCTACCCACATCCGCCATTGCTACCCCAGGTAAATCCACCGGTGCTTGTTGTTTCCCACAGACGGCGCCAATTGTAAGGACCCGAAAAAGAGAGTAAGACCGATTTATATTTATGCGGCAAAACGGGTTTCTTCAGGCTCAATACAATAGAATTTGGTAGAGATGGGCTAGAACAACAAAAACCGAATCCTTTACAAAGGCCCCGGCCTCCCCTTTATATAGCCCTTGGCCCTCTAATCTGCTCCGTCCATCTTTAGCTGTTCCTTCCCCACTTTCTGACACTTGTCACCTATCTTCTTTCTAGGAGTAGGCGGCAGTAGCAGCTGTAGCAGCGGCGATGGGCATCCTTTCAGGTCACCTCTGCATTTAATGCGGCTGACAGGGCTGGTGTGCGCCATTTAATGCTTGATTTGACTGGGAGCTACTGCCCTGGCGGCCGCCTGTCTGCCACTGACCCATGCCTCCTTCAGCCGAGGAGGCTCTTCTTGTGGCACTTGACGTGGCGCTGCGCAAGGTCTGGTTCTTCCCTCGGGATCCAATGCTCCTCGGGCCTTGCCAGTTTCTTGCTCGGCCAAGTGCCGAGCCCATCCTGTTCCTCCTAGGGCCTCGACCCATTGGCTCAGCCTCCTTGGATTCCTCTCTCGTTCCTCGGGTGCCCACAGTTACAATATGCATATTTAGTACATTAGAATTATCATCAAATTGGGGAAAACAATAGGATGTTAACAAAGAGGGAGAGAAAGAGATTAGTAAAAGAAATCAAACGTCAATTAAATAAATTAATTAGTAACCGTTAATTGGAAAACAAAGAGACCGACTGCTAAAGGAGTAAAAAATTAATTAAAGATGACCTTATGAATGTTATTATAAACTTTACAATGCAAATAAATAAATCGTTAAATTCGCTTAATTAAATCATATAATCAACAATTAAATAAAATCATACAAAATTTAAACTTGAAACTAATCAAACTCTAATCTAGAAAATCATATTTATTATCAAAACTAAAAGGAAAACGTTCTTTAGTAATAATAGAAATATATAAGAAATAAAGATGAAAATTTTCAAAATCTTTTTTTTTTTTTTTTACATTTCATTTAACATTATTTATAAATAATAAAATATAAAAAAAAAGTCCTTAAATGCTTATATTCTTCACACACCATGACTTATAAAATCTAATGAAAGGTTCTAAGAATTTAACTCTCATTTAATGCCTCTATTATGAAAATCAACAACCAGTAAAATATGATAATAGTAAGAAACGTTATAAATGAGAACATGAAAAAACTAATTAGCCACTATTATTGTGGAATAGATGTCTTTTTTTATGCATCTAAGAAAATGAAATGTATAGGGTTTACTTATTAAGGTATATGTAAAGATTCACGTTAAAAAAATATGTAAAGGTTTTTTGAAAAAAAAAAAGTATATGTAAGGTTTTTATTAACTTAAAAGACAATGAAAAACCAATTTTTAATTACTACAACCGTTGCTACTCTATAAATCACACACAACACTATATTCAATATCCTAAACAACATAGTTAGGCCCTTTTAGATATACACCACCATATTCAACTTATAAATTACAACCCAAATCAATCATACAATTACACAATCAAAGCATGAACACGTAACACGTATTACCTTCTGAATTATTGCTTGGAATTTTCACAATTATTGAAAGAGAATCTCCAAATTTAATTTTTAGAAAACATCAAGACAAGGTGAATTTTATTCTTTTTAACTTCCATAGAAAAAAAAATATTACACACATAATTTCAACCCTTATGGAAAAGAAGGTTTACATGTAGCATGCAAAACATGTTTAATTGACTTAGAGATGTAAAAATTAGTCAACCAACTATGGTAGAATTAAGGTTTCAAATTTTAAATAAGACAATTCTACAATAATAAAAAATTATTCTGTGATAAATATAATTATGAAATGCATTACTTTTCATCAAATTAGTTCAAATTACAAAATAATAATAATAATAATGAGATCACCATAAAAAATAATCACGCGCAACGCATGGGTCTGCGACTAGTTATTTTATAATACTCATGTATTATAATGTTTGGAAAATTAATTTTGATTATGTATTAAATGTCACAAAATTAATGAAGAAAAACATTGTAATACAATATATCTATATATAAGTAATCATAATTAATTAGACCCTAAAAATGCCACTTCATGCCTATTGAATTTTTTTTAATCAATTGTACATGTATATTTGGTTCTAACATTTGATGTTTTCAATATAAAAATTCTTATTACTACTTTTTCCTTTTTTAGGAGTATTTTCTTTTTTTAAGAAAACATATGAAATTTTAAAGGCTGAACATCTAATATTTTAAGGTTTATAATTTTTAATTTGCAAAACTAAATATACATGTCAAGAGATTAAAAATATAACAATAATTGAATAGAGAAATATAAATTTATACTATTTCATATATTAAGTTTAATTTTACATACATCTAAGTACCTCAATCACTTAAAAAGATTAAGCACTTCCCAAAAATATAAATAGCACACAAATAACACATATAAAGGCTCTATGTCTTCCGTAAACATACCTTTTAGAAACGCCAAATTTCGTTGAAGCCCTGTATCAAACTTTGACAATGTTGTTAAGAGGTTCAGATCATATGCACCTAAAACCAAAGCCAATTTTATACTCTTCTTGATAGTAACAATGTTATAACAGGTGTTATAACATGAAAAACTAACATTGAATGGAGAAAACCTTTCATTTTTTAAATTAATGAAATTAAAAGTGGAAGAGTTCAAGAAGTTGGAAAATGGGGTGGAACCAAATCTCTTAATCTTCTACATGGAAGAACCTTATGCTCTCCCGCATGGGGTCTCTACTTTAGAGTGTGGACTATGGAGTGATTTATCTTTATTTTTTCTTTTTCTTTTTCTTTTTGTATGGTACTACTTTCAAGAAATCACGTACTGGATAATTTTTTTTTTCACTTTTTTTTCTTTTATAAATTTTATATTATTAAGTGGATTAAAAATATTTAAGATAGTAATTAGTTTTTAGAGTATGGATCATGGAGTGATTTATCCTTTTTTTTTTTTTTTGTATGGTACTTTACTTTCAAGAAATCAAGTACATGGTGAACTTTCTTCTCACTTTTTTTTTTCTTTTGTAAATTTTATATTATAAAGTGGATTATAAATATTTAAGATAGTAATTAGTATTTGGAGTATTGACCGTGGAGTGATTTATCTTTATCTTTTTTTTCTTTTTGTATGGTACTTTACTTTCAAGAAATCAAGTACTGGGTAAATTTTTTTTTTTCACTTTTTTTTTTCTATTGTAAATTTTATATTATTACGTGAATTATAAATATTTAAGATAGTAATTAGTTTTTAGAGTCTGGACCGTGGAGTGATTTATATTTATCTTTATCTTTTTGTATGGTACTTTACTTTCAAGAAATCAAGTACTAGGTAATTTTTTTTTCACTTTTTTTTTCTTTTGTAAATTTTATATTATTAAGTGGATTACAAATATTTAAGTCAGTAATTAGTTTTTAGAGTGTGGATCGTGGAGTGATTTATCTTTTTTTTTTTTTTTTTGTATGGTACTTTACTTTCAAGAAATCAAGTACAGGGTAAGCTTTCTTTTCACTTTTTTTTTTCTTTTGTAAATTTTATATTATTAAGTAGATTATAAATATTTAAGATAGTAATTAATATTTAGAGTGTGGACTGAGGAGTGATTTTTCTTTAATTTTTTTTTTGTATGGTACTTTACTTTCAAAAAATAAAGTACTGAGAATTTTTTTTTCTTTTGTAAATTTTATATTATTAAGTGGATTATAAATATTTAAGATAGTTATTAGTATTTAGGGTGTGGACAATGGAATGATTTATTTTTATCTTCTTCTTTTTTCTTCTTTTTGTATGGTACTTTACTTTCAAGAAATCAAGTATTAGTATTTTTTTTTCGTTTTTTTTTCTTTTATAAATTCTATATTATTAAGTGGATTATAAATATTTAAAATAGTAATTAATATTTAGAGAGTGGACTGTGGCATGATTTATCTTTTTTTTTTCTTTTTGTATGGTACTTTACTTTCAAGAAATAAAGTACTAGGTAAATTTTTTTTTTCTTTTGTAAATTTTATATTATTAAGTGGATAATAAATATTTAAGATAATTATTAGTATTTAGAGTTTGGACTGCGGAGTTATTTATTTTTATCTTTTTTTTTTCTTTTTGTATGGTACTTTAATTTCAAGAAATCAAGTACTAGGCAATTTTTTTTTCACCTTTTTTTTCTTTTGTAAATTTTATATTATTAAGTGGATTATACATATTTAAGATAGTAATTAGTATTTAAAGTGTGGACTATGAAGTGATTTTTCTTTATTCTTTTTTTTATGGTATTTTACTTTCAAGAAATAAAGTAATGAGAATTTTTTTTTTGGTAAATTTTATATTATTAAGTGGATTATAAATATTTTGATACACTATTAGTATGACAACTTTTTAAATTTTTTTTTTAAAATTACAAATATACTTTAATCCACTTTCAACAAAATTTTGATTAAGCCTTTCACAATCGAAATTTGCCGCTCATTGAGGTTTCTTCTTCATTGTATTGTCAGTGTGGTAGCTTTGTTTTGTGCAAAGACTGTATATATTTCGGGTATTATTTCATTGAACCCTACTGCATCTACTTCATCCTTTCATGTTTTTGCAAAGCATCTTGAATTCTGAATTACTTTCTTTTCAATCTCAGCTCTTCCCAATCTGCACAACTTGCAAAGTGTTCTTTGTTATAATTCCTTGGCTGTAACACAACTGCTCTCATTTTACCTACAAAGAATTTATGTACTTAACTAATCTCTCAAGCCGAAGTTAATGTTGTCCAGTTTATATTTATGAATACAACTTTTTGATTTTTTTTCCCTTCGCTTTGAGTACAAATAGTAATTATAGTTTCTAGCTATTGCCACTGCCATGTTATTGAATACCACTATGGCAGCAGCATGTTATTGATGATGGTGAGTGTGGTAGTACAGATGGAGGCTAAAAATGAGAAAACAAAAGCACCACTCAACAGAACTATTCTTCTTCTTCTTCTTCTTCTTCTTCTTCTTCTTCTTCTTTATTATTATTATTTAGAATACCACTATGGCATTATAAATACACAGAACAAGCCTCGGGTTTGCTTTGTTTTTGTTTTTGTTTTGTTTTGTTTTAAATTTATGATTATTAGAGTATCATTTAAGTACATGAACATCAAATTCATCAATTGTCTACTATTATCAAAAAATTGACATTTTAGTTAGAAATTAGCATATTAAATGAGATATGAACTTCTCCAAAAAAAAAAAAAATAAAATAAATATTTTTAATAAATGATATAAATTTTGACTAAATGAACATACAAATAAATAAATTTACCATTGCGCACCCTTGGTGCGGTGGTCACTCCACAAGTATAAATGCTTGTGAGGTGTGGGGGGCAAGGGTCGGGGTTCAAGTCTCCAGGAGGAAGTTTCACACACATATACATTTAAATTAGAGTAGAAATTCTATCTTGTATAAAAAAAAAATAAATTATCTATGTGTGTATATATACATATATATATATATATATATATATATTTAAATATATAAAATTAGCAGTAAACATGAAATAGTACACCTCGGTATCAAAATATTTTGTCTTACTAATCAAACCGAAACAGCCTTCGGCATAGTATTGACTCCATTTACATTATCTCATAGTGGTTTTTCCATTTGAAAATGTTATCCATTAGTTTATCACTTTATTTCCATATTATTCTCTTATATTATTACTTATATTGTTTGCTTTTAGATTTGGTTATTTGTTTTTACAAACGATTGATGTGACCAACTTCTTATTGGTTTTCATCTATGCCTAACATTAACATTACTTTTTTATTTACTAATAACAACTCACCACATCAACAGTTTGTAAAAAAATTTGTAAAAAAGTTTATATATCTAGCATTACTCTTGAAGGGAAATATTACGGGACAAACTCCGAATAATTTTACTATATAAAATAGAGTCAAACTTGAGTTTACAATAAATTAGAGATACAGCTTAAACAAATAAATCTCTCTTTTTTATTTTTCACTCGGCTCTCCTCCTCATCGTGTATATCTCTCACAGTTTTTTCTTTGCTCTCTGAGTTTTTCTCTTCTACTTTCTCTCTTGCAATTCTTCACTGTCATCACACTTTTGGGACTTTACCCCCACCAAATGGCCAAATCAGAATGATCTTTCTTTTATTTCTTCATCTTCATCTTCAGCTTTTCTTTCTTTTCTTCCTTCACACGCCAAAGTCACATCAGATAAATGAAAGGCTTGAGTGAGAAAAGCAGCTTTGACATCCAATGAACCCAACAAATAAAGTCTAGTAAATTAATATATATATACACCACACGTTATTTTTTTCCAATAAAGATATACCACACATTATGATTGCGGAGTATATATTAAGACTGAGAGCATCAATAAGCAAATTCTGATATCTGTTGGGAGAAAGGGATAGAGAGATTGATATACCACTCAGTGGTTGGAGCTGGAAAAACTCTGCCTTAGTAACTAGAATGGATGCGAGAGTTGAGAGGTTGAAGCAGGTTGCTCAAAGTGGAGATATTGATGCCTTTTACTCCTTAATTCGAGAGGATGTTAAACTTTTGGAGCACATCGACGAGCTACCTTTTGCTGATACTCCTTTACACATAGCTGCTTCTGCTGGGCGCATACCATTTGCCACAGAGATGATGGGACTAAAGCCTTCATTTGCTTGGAAACTAAATCCAGATGGGTTTAGTCCCATTCACCTTGCTCTACAAAATAGGCATATCGAGCTGGTACGACGGCTTCTACAATTTGATGGGGACCTTGTTCGTGTCAAAGGAAGGGAGTGTCTCACTCCTTTGCATTATTTAGTAGCAACAGGTGATCACCATCTTGATCTATTGGAAGAATTTCTATTAGTTTGTCCTGATTCTATTGCAGATGTGACGGTGCAAAACGAGACTGCTCTGCATATTGCCTTAAAATATGACAAGCTCGATACTTTTAAATTCTTTGTGGGATGGCTTGGAAGAAATTTATCTAAAAATGCTGAATTTTATGAAAGAGCCGTCCTGAATTGGGAAGACGATCATGGCAATACAGTGTTGCACATTGCAGTATCAAAAAATGAAAGCAAGGTAAGCTCTCTCCACCAACATCTATTCAGTATTATCAAGCTATGAATAAAAGGGAAAAATAAAACATAAAATAACCGAAATATTCTAGATGACCATTTTATTTATTGAACCAAAATTCAAATTTGGGGCTAAGCAATTTTTTTCCCCCCAAAAAATTAAAATCTTTTATATTTTAATATACTATTTAAAAATGATTAAAATTTTAAGGAGTGATGGCCTCTCTTGGTGTATGTACATATTGTTCCGTCACTAGTAATATATAAAAGATTATCTCATCATTAAATGATTCAATGGCTCTGCAATTGCATGTAAAATACATTATATATGATCATTTTTTTTCTTCTTTCATTATAATTTTTATTGAAAAGCATAAAAGAAGTTTATGCATTTGGATTAAGAACGGACCAAGCACGAGGATTGATTAATTTACATTGATGAGATTAGCGGGTGTATTACTACATTTTGTAGGCTGTGAGTCACTTACTCGCTTGGAGTCTGGAATTTGTCAGTATAAACCGTAAGAATTTAGAGGGTAAAACAGCATGGGACATCTTGCAAGAACAAACACAGGTAGACAACAGAAAGATCAAGGTTATGCTACACTGTGCTAAAGCTAAATCGGGTTCATCTCTTTCTACAAAAAATTGGTATGCAGACTGCCTAAGGCCGCCATCAATTGGATATTTCGAGTTTTGGAGAAAGTATCATGTTCGTCAAATGACGGCATTATCAGATGAAAGGCGGAATGTACTTCTGGTGGTTGCAGTACTGCTTGTAACAATCAGCTATCAAGTGGTACTCAACCCTCCTGGGGGACTTTGGCAAGATGATGGTAATTGCAATGCCACAGAAATAGGGAATACTACTCATTCCGGAACCAATGATCAGACTCAATGCAATACAACAGTAGCGCACACAGCGGGGACACCCATTGCTTCAAAAGAATATGGATTCTTCTTTTTTATGGTGTTCTCAGTTTGTAACTTTTTAATATTTGGGATGTCAAACTTAATGGTTGTTCTCCTCCTTCCAGTACAGTACAACAGGGGTCCGGTCTTCATGGTCATTCTCTCCCTCGGGTTTTGTTTTTGTATGTCATTCTTGACCATAAACCAGGCTCCAGTGTTGGCGATTTCTCTTTTTGTGCTTTGGCTCGCGTATACGATCCTAGTAATGGTTGTTTTTGGTTTGGGAATAGACAGGAAGACGTCTAAACTCAAAATATTGCAAGAGTCAACGCTAAGTGGTTTGCGGATTCAATCATTGGAGAAGAATTGATGGGAGAAAAAAATAAAAAATTTGGCCGACCTTGGAGCTATATGTCACGAACTATTTTACAACATTTTTACAAACTCATCTAGGCCAATTATTAACATCACATTTTCACTCACCACATGAACAGTTTGTAAAAAAGTTTGTAACTTCAGCATATTTTTTGTTTTTTGTTTTTGTTTCTTCAATAATAAAATTTAGCGTACGTGTTTCTAAGGGCATAGTTGAAGTACCCAATGTTGTGTATGAATATAATGTATATAGTAATAAAGCAATGTGATTGCATAGATACTATTACTTAATTCTTGAATTTGTAATCATATTTCTCACGTACCTTTGTATTAGAGTTCCATCCCTTCTCCTTTGTGTGTGTATATGTTTCTTTATTAATTAAAAAAAAAAAAAAGCCTAGTGCAATTTGTCTGTATTTTCTAGACACAAAAGACACAGATTTTAATTGGCATATTTTAAATGATTGTGGTACTTTGGTTGATTCTTGACTAGGTTGGCTTAATGGTGCAACAATTGCTCCAATTAAGGGCTGAAGTACTGCTTCATGCTGCTGCTTTCTACGTGGTGTTCTAGTTTGTACTAGACTTCAAAATCGAGCACCCTGTATTGGGGTCAAGTTGAACTATGAATGAGATTGTGGTCAGTGGATTGTGTTTCTTTTGGCCCCAAGTCTGTTGAACCTTTTGAACTTCTTGTTACAAAGGGTGATTAAAATAGTGCCAATCTCATCTAAAAGTGGGTTCTTGGAAGTGGTGGTTAATACTTGGATATTTGTTTTTGTAAAGTAAGAATTTTATTTGAAAGAGAATTGTTCAGTCATGGATATTCTTCCCTTTAGGAGTTGATATTCATTGTGTTTTCTTTTTTTCTACCTTTTGAATTATAAAAAAGACTTCAAATGCTTGCACTTGCTCACGGCAACCTAAGACTTGTTTTTTTCTGATTAACAATTGTCTTGTTCATCAATAATTAAAAAGTGATTAGAATTTGAGGATTTCCCAAGATTTGGATAGCCTGCCTTCTTGATTACAGTTGTGCTTCCTTCAGGGAGCAACTTAAGATGCAATGTATTTTGCCACATATTACTCTGAACTGCTTATAAGTCTTTATTAGTTTATTCTTTTTACCGGATTAGTGTTTTTTTGAGATAAAAGATAGAAATTTTATTTGATAATATATGTGAAACAGTACATAAAAACCCTGCAAAACAAAACAGGGGAATCGAAACCTCTGACCCACTACTAACAGCAAAACAATTATGCAGGAAAACAACCACTTCTGCATAGACCACAACATTACATCAGAACACTACATAGACAAACAGGGTTATTTAACCCTCTGCTAACAGCAGAACAATTATGCAGAATTATGCAGAAAACAACTTCTGCAGAATTCAAAAACAATACATAGAACCCTATAAAACAAGCAGAGGAGTCGGACACCTATTACAACAATTCCGGACCTATTCTGCAGAAGCAACAATTATGCAGAAAAACAAAACAATTTCTGCAGAAACAAAAATAATTATGCAGAAAATAACACTATGCAGAAATACATCAGATGTGTAGAAAACGATCAGATCACATTCAATTGCTTGATTGAACAACTACCAAATGTTGATACTCCTGCAGAAAACCAAGTGCTCCATCAAGAATGGACTTGGGTTGAATTTGGATATGTTCAAAATAATATTTATTTTGAGCATTCCAAATTGGCCTAACTGTCACTGCCCATCGTTCCAGCTCTTGTTGAGAAAGTTTGTCCATCAATCACCTAAATAGCATGAAAATATCTTGAGCATCATTTGAACATTTTTGAAGCTCTCAAAGGGCCCGTACATTTTGTACAAAAGGGCATTCCCAAAGCAAGTGGGCAGCGGACTCCAAGTGTTCGCAACAGAATTCACATCTTGGATCAATGTTAATCTTTCGGCAATGTAGATTATCCTGAGTCAGCAAAACATTTGAACATGCCCTCCATACAAACATCCTTACTTTAGGCAGTACATTTAAGCTCCACAACTTTCTCCAAGTTTTACGTTCTGCCATCAAACCAGAGTGCTCAACCCATTGCTGCTACCCCATACGAAGTGCAACCTGGTATGTTGTTTTAACAGAGAAGCATTGAGACCTATTTTCCTTCCAAACCAGTTTATCTCGTGAGGACAGCCTTGACAGTGGCATCTGCAAAATTTCCATGGTCTTATGAGCAAAAAGATCAAACACCTTGTCACTATCCCATTGTCCACTGGCATCATGATTCAAGTCCATCACCAACAGATTAGGTTGAACCTCTCAAAAAAATTGGTTTATGTGTCAACCATTTATGAGTTGAAACATTAATATATCTTCCATCCCCAACCTGCCATTTTGAACCTTTCTTAATAAGATCTCTAGCTGCTAGAAGACTTCTCCACACATATGAAGGATTGCTGCTAACCTCCGCATCCATAAAGGAACAATTTGGAAAATATCTTGATTTATACACTCGATAGAATAGAGAATGAGTATTATGAATCAAATGCCAAGCTTGTTTGGCTAACATAGTCATATTAAAAGCTTGTATATCTCTAAACCCCATACCACCTCTATCCTTTCTAGTACAAAGTTTTTTCCAATTGATCTAATGAATTTTCTTTTCATTCTTTGATTGAACCCACCAATATTTAGCCACTATGGAATTAATGGCATCACATAAAGCCCTTGGGATTTTAAAATTACCCATAGAGTAGGTAGGAATGGCTTGAGCTACCGTTTTTATTAGGATCTCTCCCTCCGCTTTAGAAATATATTTCTCCTTCCACCCCAACGCTCTATTAGTAATTTTTTCCTGTAGATCATTAAAAGTAGTTACCTTTTATTTTTCCCCAACCATTGGCAAGCCAAGATATTTCTCACAATCCTCCATAATTCTTGCACCCAACAAAGCTAGTATATCCTGTTTTACCTTCAATCTTCTGTTTTTGCTAAAATTTCTTGATAAAATTCCGTTAGTGTTAAACTCTCTTCTTCTGGCATTTTAATATTTGCTGATATTGATTTCCTTAGATGCTTGGTTAAGTATGATCTATGTCAAACGTTTCTTCTTGTGAAGATATGAAAATTTATTGTAGAGATACAAATCTGTTTTTTACCCGGATTCCTTGGTCATTTTTTCTTGTTGCAAACGAAAGAAACCCAAAATCTATCCAAAAAAAATGAAGCAATGAAATTCCTAATATTACTAGAGTTTTCTTGGTTAATTAAGAAATCTGCTTTGAAGGCTGACATTATCAATATGAAACTTCAAAACCAGTTAGCATTGGATCATAATTTTTGATGATTTACGTTGCATTTTTTTCATCATAACTGTACATGACAAAGCGTTGCTCCCAATCATGTGTAAGGCAAGCAAATGCGCACCCAGAATGATTGTTAAATTCCTATATAATAAATTAGTAATAGAATAATCAATTCTTTTTCTTCATTATTTGATAGAAACTGCTTCTTTTCTGTTTTTGACATTATAAAAATCATCATTATGGAAACTGTAGAGTATTATTCAGATAATAATTGGATGAGGGAGGAAGTGCAGGATTAGAAAGTTTTGAAGCAGAAGGAGATTGAAAAGTGGAAGCTATGCTCAACCATGACATAGATGAAAGGAATTCATTTTCAGACACACTGATACCATTCAATGAGAGGGAGGAAGTGCAGGATTAGAAAGTTTTGAAGCAGAAGGAGATTGAAAAGTGGAAGCTATGCTCAACCATGACATAGATGAAAGGGATTCATTTTCAGACACACTGATACCATTCAATAAAATCAATATGAAAGACTTAGAGTAGTTTAAATTCAAAAATCTCCTTATCTAAAAAAAAATAAAAAATCATGTCTCCACACTATATATAGACTACATATACCAACAACCCCCATACCCCATAGAGCCACATTTGTGTAGCATTTCAATCCATTTAAGTAGTAGTACTAAGCTTAAATTCATGACAAGAACATTGATAAATACAATCTTTCCAAATGACTAAACTTTCAAAGGATATCATGGAAAAGCTTATTTGGCTTGTTATGACACCACTTCACTTAGACACTACACGGAGACTAGTTGAAGTAATGAGCCTCCCAACATTGGGAGGTTCATTTCTTCATACTATTATTTGAAAATCCCATGGATGACTTTTCATCTTCGAAAGTTGAACTGTAGAGAAAAGGACATGGGGGTGCAGAAATCTCAAGAATGCCTTCTAGCATATGAGTGACTTCTCTCATTGAAGGCCTTAATAATGGCACATCCTGTACACACCAAATTGCCACCATTACTAGCTTCTTCACCCAATTCATATCACTAATAGCCTCTTCATCATTTTCCACCAATCTTTCAACTTTCCCTCTACTATAGCAATCATAAGCCCACTCTGTAAGTATTGCTGCCCTCTCCATCTCAACTTCCACACATCTCCTGCAGCAAACAATCTCCAACAACATGACACCAAAACTATAAACATCCACCTTTATGGTGACTGGGGTGTTCCTGAACCATTCAGGTGCAACATATCCTTTAGTCCCCCTGATGCCAGTGAGAGTACGGGTTTGGTCATTCATCAAAAGCTTTGCCAATCCAAAATCAGAAATTTTGGCGGTAAAAAAATCATCCAATAGTATGTTTTGAGGCTTTATGTCACAATGAATGATTTGCATGCTGCATTCTTCATGTAAGTACATAAGTCCTCTGGCAATTCCTAATGCAATCTGCATTCTTTGTTGCCAACTTGGTCTTATTACTCCAAAGAGGAAACTCGACAATGAACCATTGTACATAAACTCGTACACCAAAATCCGGTGTTCACCTTCATCACAATAGCCAAGTAACCGTACCAAATTCTTATGGTGAGTTTGGCCAATCACTGTTACTTCAGTTTTGAATTCCCTCTCACCTTCCTTTATCATCTTTTCTAGCTTCTTGACAGCAACATATTTGCTACAACTTGATACTATTACCCCTTTATAAACAGTGCCAAAAGAACCCCTACCCAATTCTTCTTTGAACCCACTAGTGGCTTCTTCAAGGTCTTTGTATGTAAATGAACGCAGATTCATATCAAGGTCTTTTGTATGTGAGGTTCTATAGAAATTTGGTAGTTTTTCTTGCCACAAGCAAAAGACAAGAAGAGAAATTGCAGCTATAGAAAAGAAGTTAAAAAATACAGAAGTACCTAGGAGGACTGCAAGAATCGATATTGCTTGATCCTGCTTTCCTTGGCCTGGATCTGGATTTGTAGGATTCTGTGAAGAGCTATTCAATTTCAGTATTTTGAATAGAGCTTTTCTATCAACAGCATGGCGGTTGTACCTCCCATTAGAGAGTGGTAATCTCTTCTTCCAACATCTTCCCGTGCCATTATTATATTTCGGATCCTGGAAAATGGCGACTGCACAATAACAATCGTGCAGACAAGATTTCTTGCATTCAAATTCTGTTATGGGATGAAGTAGTTCATAGGCAGTTAAAGGCCAATCAGCATTCTCAATCTCCAAGATTTCAAACTGATCTTCCGAAATCACAGTACCCATCTCGTTACATTCATGCATGTAGCTTACATCATCTTGTTTGCAGCCACTATACTTGTTATTTACATCCAAGAGAGAGAAGCCTGGGGCGCATTCGCACTCTGGCTTACCATAAGCTCTTAGTGAACATATGCTATTATAACCACAAGGGCCACTTCCAAAAGTGTCAACAATATTCAGGCAGATGTTTTCAGGAACATACCAAGTTGCAGTCCAGGTTTGGCTTCCAGTAAAATTCTTTGGGTGAGTATAGAGTCTGAAAACACCATCAAAGTCAAGTGTTGCCCTGTAGTAGGAGTCTGACTCTGTCCTCAAGACCTCACCCTCTGATGAAAGATTGGATATAGCTTCCAGTGAGTTCTTGACTAGAAGGTAGCCTGACTTATCCATGATCAGCTCAGAAACATTATGTTCAGTATAATATGCTCCATAAGTATTTTGGGTGTAGACAGCTATTTGATTAAGTATCAAATCGTATGAGGAATTTGATATATTTTGCTGTCTGAAACGGAGCTGAAATTTACCCACCCCGAAGCTTTTCTCAGACATGGTAGAGAGAAGGCTTCTCGCAAAACCCAATACTTGGGTTGGTAACATGGTATTGGTTGGTTCATCGAAGCTATTCCATATGATGCTTGAGTTTTTGCTTGTTATAACAAAATTCCCAGTGTCTAGCATTGCCCCATTTGATACTTGATGGTTCTCATTGTTGTTGGACCTCCACAACTCCCATCCACTAGGAGCTATGAGTACAAGCTGTCCAGCTGTGTTAAGCTCAACTTTTGATTCTCTCTCTGCTGGATAGCGTCCGTTTGCAGACCAAACTATAGTTTTATCTGGTATCTTAGCAAACCAGATTGCAAGAAGGAACTGATCTTGTTGACCTGGAAGGCGGCGGAATCCAAATGAAAAATCACCAGATGGTGAAGTCCACGTGGAGTTATCATCTGTGGCAAAGAGAGCTGAACCCACACTTACGTTGGTATTAACTTGAGCGATTGCAGGCACCAGGAGGGTGATGACAAAGACAAGCAAATGATAGTAAAAAAGAGCAATTGCTGAAGCCATTGGAAAAAGATAAAGCTAACATATAAGTGGTAAATGGTGGTCTTACTATGACGAACTTTGTGTTGCCATGGGAAACATGATTGAGTTTAGGAGCCTAATTTGAACTTTTCCAATGGTCAAAATAGTCGGAAAGACCAGAATGCAGGCAGCACATGTCAAAAAGGCTTCATTCTATGCAAAGGGACCAGGGAGCAAATACGGACGCGCAATATCTCCTTGACAATTATAGGGTCTTGACATGAAGTTTATAAGAGCTAAGCTAACCCATGATTGGGGTTAGGTGAGTTTGGTCCTCTTTGCAATTACATGGGTGGTTCGATATAAGAGCATTCTCGTAAGTTTAGGTATAATAGAAAAAATGTGTAAAGTTTGTCTAAAAATGACTTACTTTAATTTGTTTATAATTATGTAAATTTACAAGTTTGCTATAGTAATTGTATAAATTTACATTGATATTATTTATTTTGGATTTTGTTATTTATTCTTTCTTTATATATATCGAGAATGAAGGAAGAAATTAAATGATAGGTGTTGTATGAAAAAAAGGGAAATAATTAAAAAAAATCAAGAAAAAAAAATGATATTTTAATGAAATGTAATGTAAAATAAATAATTTTTATTTTTAGAATGATGTAAAATAGATAATATGATATGAGGTGTTTTAAAAAAGTGATTATATAAAATAAAAAAGTAGATTCTTGTGCTAAAATAAACATAAATTTTGCACGAAATGATGTGAATGCTCTAATTGTGCGTTTGGATGGCAAGATTTAGGCACATGAATTTAGATTTGGGTGATTGAAATCAAAATAACTTATTTGGATAGTTTACAAAGAATCAAGGATTTGGATTGAACAAATCCACCGAGGATTTTAAAATCCATCACTTTAAAATAAAAAATCAAGTATCCAAACACAACCTAAAGGACCATGACTTCTATCAATGAGACCACCAATTAATCTAATGCGTACTTAAGGGATCAAATCTCTTAAATGAGCACTTCTCTTTAACCCTACCAAGTTAAAACGAGCCAGTTCTTTTGGCTTTGGGCGGTGGCTTAGGCGTGTGGGACACAATTAGTAAAGAAAAGCCGAAGCAAAGAAGGCCATTCAGGATTGAGCATTATAGTTTTGTAAGATAATTGGCGAACAATGAAATATATAAAGATTATACTATCTGCAAACAACCAAAACAATCAACATCAAAGGAAGACAGCTTCTATCGAAAAAGAAGGAAAAAGTCTCGCATTAACGTGTTGACTGTTGACTTTTAGACATTTGATTTTGATCCGAATGTTAACCTGGCGAAAATGGCCCACTACTACTATTTAGCAAAAAAAAATTAGCAATGTACCACTATTTTAGAAATATGTAGAGATCTATTACATTTTTGAAATTCAAGTTTGTGAAAATTGAGTTTGTCATGAAACTCGAGTTCTTTGAAAAAATAACCTTCAAATTTGTTGAAAATTTATTTTATTGTACTCAAGCTCATGGAACTCAAGTACCATAAATTTTTTCTCAAAATTTGTCCAATCAAGTGTCTCCTCCGCTTTTTGGAGAGAAGGAGTAGGTATGGGGCACTATTTAGACTGATCATTTAGTAATAAATGTAACCTATGTTATGAGATGAACATCTAAATAATGCCGAGGTGAACATCTAAACTCTAATTCCTTGGCCCTATGTTAATCAAGCTGCAACTATACCTCGGCCTAACATCACTATGCGAAGTGAGGTGGGAGGTAAGTCGGCTAAGCATTGGGTTGCATTGCGCGTAGGGCTTTGCCAGAATGGATCCTCAGACTCATGGACATGCTCAGTCCTTTATGCACTTTGGGCTGGGCTTGCTCCTTTTATATTCCTTACTCCCTTCATAGGCCTATGGTCCACGACCAACAAAAGGAAACTAGTAAAATCACTCCCCCACAACAAATCCTTCTGACATACCAATCCATTAAAGAGGCTCTCGGTGTTCCCAAGATCAAAGAGTTCGAAAAGTATTTGGGACTTCCATTTTTTATCGAAAGATTAAAGAAAGCTTCATTTTGCTACATCAAACAATATGAAAAAAAAATTGTATTCTTTTCTATGTTGAAAAAATAAATTTTAAGAAAAATATTAATTTATTTTTATGTGTTTCATGAGGTACATGTATTTATTTCTAAGTATAATTAGAATTTTATAGGTGACAGACTAATGATTAATATAAAAAAAAAGGAACTTATATGGTTCTCTTTTTTCAAAATAAACGTGGAGGGAGGGTCTAAATATGTGTTCTTCCAAGTAGGGTCACGAGTCTAGGTAATTTATATTATTTTTTCTAAAACTTATATTACAAAAATAATTTTGAATATTGCAATCCTTCTCAAGTTTAGAAACAATTGAAATAAATAAAGAAAACACAAACGAAAATTTAATAATACACCTAAACAAAATATAGAAAATAAATAAAACTTATAATTGATTATTTATGAGCTTATTCAAATAATATGTTCGTATACTAAATTATATTAATCATAATAATTTACTTTTCTCCTCTTTTTAATGATATGCAATATAATTAATTCTCGAATATAATCCTACCTAATGAGTAATATACATGAACTATAAAAAATATTTTTTACAATAAATTTTTATATAAACTTATAATGTAATAGTACAACATCTACTAGTTCCTTATGAAACACATACATGTCAAACTTGAAGTAATCCCTTGAGTTGGTTTTGTTCCAAAACTTTTACACTTTCATTCCAACTTTTGTGTCTATGACTCTATGCCTAACGTGAGAATCACCTAAACTTTTTAATTCTTTTTCTACTTTTGTTGGAAAATCAAAGAAAGCTACATTTTTCATATTCTTTTCTTTTTTGAAAAAAATAATTGTGCTATTAAAAAATAATATTAATTTATTTTTATGTGTTTAATGAGATGCATGCATTATTTATTTATTTATTTTTTTAAGAAGGAGGGTCGGAATTTGGGTTCTTCCAAACAAAATCACCATGATACAAGGGTCTTGATAATTTATATTATTTTTTTATCTAAAACTTATATTTAAAAACAATTAATTTTGAATATCACATTCCTACAAAAGTTTAACTGTTTTAGCAACAATTGAAATAAAACGAAGAAAACAAAAAGGAAAATTTGATAATACAACCAATAAAAATATACAATTAATTTTGCAATTAAATTAGTCAAAAAAACTTAATATTCGTGAGTAAATTCAAATTATATGTTTATATATTGAATTATTTCGATTATAATAATTTACATTTCCTATTTTTCAAATGACATGAAGTATAACTAATTTTCAAATATAATTACCTAATGAGATTTATACATGAACCATAAAAAATATTGCAAAATTTGTTTTTATATATGTGAAAAATTCTTGAAAAATTTTTAAATGCATGTCGAACTTGACTTTATCCCTTAAATTTTATATAATTAAGTAGATTATAAATATTTAAGATAGTAATTAGTTTTTAGAGTTCAAACCGTGGAGTGATTTATTTTTATTTTTTTGTTTACTTTTTTGTTTTTTATGATACTTTATTTTCAAGAAATTAAGTACTAGATATTTTTTTTTTCACTTTTTTTTTCTTTTGTAAATTTTATATTATTAAGTGGATTATAAATATTTAAGATAGTTATTAGTATTTAGAGTGTCTAATGTGGAATGATTTATCATTAACTTTTTTTTTATCTTTCTTTTTGTATGGTACTTTACTTTCAAGAAATTAAGTACTAGGTAATTTTTTTTCATTTTTTTTTTCTTTTGTAAATTTTATATTATTAAGTGGATTATAAATATTTAAGATATTAATGAGTATTCAAAGTGTGGAATGTGGAGTGATTTATCTTTATCTTTTTTTTTTTTCCTTTTTATATGATACTTTACTTTCAAGAAATTAAGTACTGACTAATTTTTATTTTCAGGTTTTTTTTTCTTTTATAAATTTTATATTATTAAGTGAATTTTAAATATTTAAGATAGTATTTGGTATTTAGAATGTGGATTGTGGAGAGATTTTTTTGATCTTTTTCTTTTTGTATGGTACTTTACTTTCAAGAAATCAAGTATTGGGTAAATTTTTTTTCACTTTTTTATTTTATTTTATAAATTTTGTATTATTAAGCATATTATAAATATTTAAGATAGTAATTAGTATTTAGAGTGTGGACTGTTGAGCGATTTTTTTAAATAATTTTTTATTCTTTTTTCTTTTTGTATGGTACTTTACTTTCGAGAAATAAAGTACTAAGAATTTTTTTTTCTTTTGTAAATTTTATATTATTAAGTGGATTGTAAATATTTGAGGTAATTATTAGTATTTAGAGTGTGGACTATGAAATGATTTATCTTTATCTTTTTATTTTATTTTATGGTATTTTAGTTTCAAGAAATCAAGTATTGGGTAAATTTTTTTTTTCACTTTTTTTTTCTTTTGTAAATTTTATATTATTAAGTGGATTATAAATATTTAAGAAAGTTATTAGTATTTAGAGTGTCTAATGTGGAATGATTTATCATTATCATTTTTTTCTCTTTCTTTTTGTATTGTACTTTACTTTCAAGAAATCAAGTACTGGGTAATTGTTTTTCACTTTTTTTTTTTATACATTTTATATTATTAAGTGGATTATAAATATTTAAGATAGTTATTAGTATTAGGATGTTTAATGTGGAATGATTTATCATTAACTTTTTTTTTTTTTTTTTTATCTTTCTTTTTATATGGTACTTTACTTTCAAGAAATCAAGTATTGGATAATTTTTTTTCACTTTTTTTTTCTTTTGTAAATTCTATATTATTAAGTGGATTATAAATATTTAAGATATTAATGAGTATTTTGAGTCTGGAATGTGGAGTGATTTATCTTTATTTTTTTTTCTTTTTATATGGTATTTTACTTTCAAGAAATCAAGTATTGGGTAATTTTTTTTTTTTTACATTTTTTTTCTTTTATAAATTTTATATTATTAAGTGGATTTTAAATATTTAAGATAGTAATTAGTATTTAGAATGTGGATTGTGGAGAGATTTTTATTTTTATTTTATCTTTTCCTTTTTGTATGGTACTTTACTTTCAAGAAATCAAGTATTGGATAAATTCTTTTTCACTTTTTTATTTTATTTTATAAATTTTGTATTATTAAGTGGATTATAAATATTTAAGATAGTAATTAGTATTTAGAGTGTGGACTGTGGAGCGATTTTTTAAAATAATTTTTTATTCTTTTTCCTTTTTGTATGGTACTTTACTTTCAAGAAATAAAGTACTAAGAATTTTTTTTTTCTTTTGTAAATTTTATATTATTAAGCTGAATGTAAATATTTGAGATAGTTATTAGTATTTAGAGTGTGGACTATGAAATGATATAACTTTATCTTTTTTTTTTTTTTTTTTTTTTGTATGGTATTTTACTTTCAAGAAATCAAGTATTGGGTAAATTTTTTTTTTTCACTTTTTTTCTTTCGTAAATTTTATATTATTAAGTATATTATAAATATTTAAGAAAGTTATTAGTATTTAGAGTGTCTAATGTGGAATGATTTATCATTATCATTTTTTTCTCTTTCTTTTTGTATAGTACTTTACTTTCAAGAAATCAATTACTGGGTAATATTTTTTTACTTTTTTTTTCTTTTGTAAATTTTATATTATTAAGTAGATTATAAGTTGATAAGGGGAATTTTTAATTGGAAAAATAAAAGTTGTTGATCTCTAAAGACCCGTCAGCTCTATTATGAAAGCTGAAGGATAAGCTGAAGATAGTAAGCTGAAGGCAATAAGCTGAAGGGAGTAAGCTGAAGGGAGTAAGCTGAAGGTAGTAAGCTGAAGGGTAAGCTGAAGGTAGTAAGCTGAAGAGTAAGCTGAAGGCAGTAAGCTGAAGGCAGTAAGCTGAAGGCAATAAGCTGAAGATAGTAAGCTGAAGGTAGTAAGCTGAAGGGTAAGCTGAAGGCAGTAAGCTGAAGGCAGTAAGCTGAAGGCAATAAGCTGAAGATAGTAAGCTGAAGAGGGTAAGCAAACCTCTGTCGGGATCCATTAGTAAGTGACAATGTTAGGGAGTCCACGAAGCTCACCGCATAGCCGACAAGTTGACCTTAGGCAATGAAGATGGGTAGTCGACGCTAATAAAGCTGAAGGGTGCAGGCGAAGCTGACGACCCTAACGAGGTCGTAGGCGAAGCTGACGACCCCAAAGTTGACAACCCTAACAAGGTAGTAGGCGAAGCTGATGACCCCGACGAAGCTGACGACCCTGATGAGGGAGTAGGTAAAGCTGAAGACCCTGAAGCTGACGACCCTGATGAGGGAGTAAGCAAGCTGACGACCCTAAAGCTGACGACCCTAACGAGGTAGTAGGCGAAACTGACGACCCCAAAGCTAACGACCCTAATGAGGTAGTAGGCGAAACTGACGACCCCGACGAAGGAGTAGGCGAAGCTGACGACCCTAAAGCTGACGGCTTCAATGAAACCTTGGCTTGGCCGCCACGCATAAGTATATAAGGAAATGACTTGTATCACACGCTGAATGTTAGTTTCCTACAAGGAAAGGATTCCGCGATCTCCGCTCATAAAGACTCCTATAAGGAAAAGACTTCTACTCCAAGGAGGAGAGGTCAACCCTCGACTACTATAAAAGCCCCAATACCCTCACAAATCAAGGTACGTATAATTCACCCAAGCTCTGGTATTCTAGAGTTGTGAACAAGAGATTTCTCTAACTTGACCGTCGGAGGGTATTTGGCCGGTACCACACCGGTACTCCTCTTAAGGTCTTCAGCTTTTGTGTTGTGCAGGTGCTGCTTCGAGTGTGCGAGAACGGTGTGGCTCACTGGTGGTTTTTTCGGCATCATCAGTTGGTGCCGTCTGTGGGAACTGCGATTCATAAGCCGTATTGTCGCTTCCCGGACAAAAGAGTTGCATGGTACTCACACGCTCAATGGCAACCACCAACAACATTCAAGGAGAGGAGCCACCCACGACTGCCCTCGAGAGACAAGTTCAAACTCTTGCCGCTGTCGTGGAACGCCTCACCAAACAAAACCACGACCTTGAAGGACAACTGCGCCAGAAGAATGCAGCATCGAATAACCAAAGAGAAGATCAAGAAGGAACCAAAGTCGAAAGAAGGAACCAAGAGGGACCTGAAGGCAACAACGCCCCAAGCCGACAAGAACGATAGGATACCAGCCGTCCCTTCGGCTTAGATACAACACCCCCTTATATGGTCGCAGAGATGCAAATGATGAAGGAAAGAATGGACCTTATGATGAATGCCCTCAAAGGACGGGTGTCCAGCGACCTCGACGATTTGGTCCACCGAACCGATTCGCCTTTCACCACCTCCGTCAACTCCTTCCCCCTTCCACCAAAGTTTCGTATGCCGCAGGTGGAAAACTACGATGGAAACAAAGACCCTCTAGATCATTTGGAATCCTTCAAGACCTTGATGCACCTTCAGGGGATACCCGACGAGATCATGTGCAGAGCTTTCCCCACTACGCTGAAGGGTCCTGCAAGGATATGGTTTAGCAGGCTGACGCCTAACTCTATCAGTACTTTCAAGGAGCTAAGCGCCCAGTTTGCTTCGCACTTCATTGGGGGACATAGGTATAAGAAGTCTACAGCATGCTTGATAAACATTAAGCAGTGGGAAGATGAGACGCTAAGGTCTTACATAGCACGCTTTAACAAAGAGGCGTTTTCAATTGATGAAGCTGACGACAAGATACTTGTAGCCGCTTTCACAAATGGGCTGCGGAAGGGTAAGTTCCTATTTTCACTATACAAGAACGACCCGAAAACTATGTCGGACGTGCTTTACAGAGCAACTAAATACATGAATGCTGAAGATGCACTTCTAACTCGAGAGAAGAGAGAAAGGCAGGAGGATACGCGACAGAACAGAGGGCGGAAGATGGCAAGAACTGAAGACGCTGGACGGACAGAAGCTACACCACCCGTGGAACACCAAGCCCCTATGGAAGTACTACCAGTAAAAAGGATGGCATGAAGAACAGCACCCCTTTATTTCTAGTTTACCTTAATGAATTTTAGCTATACTCCTCAGTTTTTCTATTTACTTTAGTTTTTGCTACAATAACTCTTTTAAAGCCCAAAGGGCAGGTCTTCGTTTTCTTTTTAAGAACTACTTTTTCTATGAATGCATGGTTTATTATAGTAAGAGGAGTTTATTTAGACGCATGGCCAAAGTCGCCTACAGGTGGACGCTCACTACGCTAAGTCGCCCACGGGTAGACGCAAGACCAAAGTCGCCTACGGGTGGACGGTCACTACGCTAAGTCGCCTACGGGTAGACGCATGGCCAAAGTCGCCTACAGGTGGACGGTTACTACGCTAAGTCGCCTACGGGTAGACGTATGGCCAAAGTCGCCTACGGGTGGACAGTTACCACGCTAAGCAACCTACGGGTAGACGCGTGGTCAAAGTTGCCTACGGGTGAATAGTCACTACGTTAAGTCACCTACGGGTAGACGCATGACCGAAGACGGTTATGGGTAGATGTTCACCATACTAAGTCGCCTACAAGTAGACGACCAAAATGGTGACGAGGTACCAACACTTAGTCACCTCAATAAGTCCACAAAGTGGACGACCCTATTAAATCCACAAAGTGGGCGATATTGATGAGTCCAAAGTGGACGACCTCACCCTAAGAAAATGAAAAATTACTAAGTCCACAAAGTGGACGAGTTTATCATTAAGTCTACTGCTAAGTCGACAAAGTGGACAAATTTATTACCAAGTCTACAATGTAGACGAGCGTAAGTCCACAAAGTGGACGAGCCTATTGCCAAGTCTACAAAGTAGACGAGTTTAATATAAATCCACAACTTGACCAAAGTCTACAAAGCAAATCAGCTTAAGTTCACAAAGTGGACGGGCATATTACCAAGCCTAAGAAGTAGATGAGCCCAAGTCCACAAAGCATACGACCCTTCAAAAATGAATGAACTTATCCACAAAGTGGATGAATGTATGACTTGTCCCATAAGTGGACGAGTCTATCAAGTAAAAGCAAGCTGACGCCATTATCCACAAATGGATGGATTCGTGAACAAATCCATCAGTCCACAAAAAGGACGCTATCATCTTTTAGGTCTGCCACGGACTTGGTAAGATCGTCACCTTCCTCAAAAATAGTGTCGCCCACGGGTGTTGACTGTAGAGGCTCATCCGAAAACGAAACCGATCAGTTCGCGCCATGTGCTCAAGCATTTAATAAAGGCGACTCGATGCATCACACATGAGTGACCTTTCTGGCGATGTTAACTCCATAACCCGTCAGCTAAAGCTGACGAGGTTATGGAGTGGGGGGCAACTGATAAGGGGAATTTTTAATTGGAAAAATAAAAGTTGTTGATCTCTAAAGACCCGTCAGCTCTATTATGAAAGCTGAAGGATAAGCTGAAGATAATAAGCTGAAGGCAATAAGCTGAAGGGAGTAAGCTGAAGGGAGTAAGCTGAAGGTAGTAAGCTGAAGGTAGTAAGCTGAAGAGTAAGCTGAAGGCAGTAAGCTGAAGGCAGTAAGCTGAAGATAGTAAGCTGAAGGTAGTAAGCTGAAGGGTAAGCTGAAGGCAGTAAGCTGAAGGCAATAAGCTGAAGATAGTAAGCTGAAGAGGGTAAGCAAACCTCCGTCGGGATCCATTAGTAAGTGACAATGTTAGGGAGTCCACGAAGCTCACCGCATAGCCGACAAGTTGACCTTAGGCAATGAAGATGGGTAGTCGACGCTAATAAAGCTGAAGGGTGCAGGCGAAGCTGACGACCCTAACGAGGTCGTAGGCGAAGCTGACGACCCCAAAGTTGACGACCCTAACAAGGTAGTAGGCGAAGCTGACGACCCCGACGAAGCTGACGACCCTGATGAGGGAGTAGGTAAAGCTGAAGACCCTGAAACTGACGACCCTGATGAGGGAGTAAGCAAGCTGACGACCCTAAAGCTGACGACCCTAACGAGGTAGTAGGCGAAGCTGACGACCTCGACGAGGGAGTAGGCGAAGCTGACGACCCCAAAGCTGACGACCCTAACAAGGTAGTAGGCGAAACTGACGACCCCGACGAGGGAGTAGGCGAAGCTGACGACCCTAAAGCTGACGGCTTCAATGAAACCTTGGCTTGGCCGCCACGCATAAGTATATAAGGAAATGACTTGTATCCCACGCTGAATGTTAGTTTCCTACAAGGAAAGGATTCCGCGATCTCCGCTCATAAAGACTCCTATAAGGAAAAGACTTCTACTCCAAGGAGGAGAGGTCAACCCTCGACTACTATAAAAGCCCCAATACCCTCACAAATCAAGGTACGTATAATTCACCCAAGCTCTGGTATTCTAGAGTTGTGAACAAGAGATTTCTCTAACTTGACCGTCGGAGGGTATTTGGCCGGTACCACACCGGTACTCCTCTTAAGGTCTTCAGCTTTTGTGTTGTGCAAGTGCTGCTTCGAGTGTGCGAGAACGGTGTGGCTCACTGGTGGTTTTTTCGGCATCATCATAAGTATTTAAGATATTAATTAGTATTTAGAGTATGGACTGTAGAGTGATTTATTTTTATCTTTTATTTTTATTTTTCTTTTTGTATGGTACTTTAGTTCTTCAAGAAATCAAGTATTGGGTAAGTTTGTTTGTTTGTTTGTTTGTTTTTTTGTTTTTTTTTAAATATTATTAAGTGGATTATAAATATTTAAGATAGTAATTAGTTTTTAGAGTGTGGACCGCGGAGTGATTTATCTTTTTTTTTTTTTTTTGTATGGTAATTTACTTTCAAGAAATCAAGTACTTGGTACTTTTTTTTCACATTTTTTTTTATTTTATAAATTTTATATATTTATGTAGATTATAAATATTTAAGATAATAATTATTTTTTAGAGTATGGACCATGGAGTGATTTACCTTTTTTTTTTTTTTAATCTTTTTCTTTTTGTATAGTACTTTACTTTCCAAAAATAATGTACAAGGTAAACTTTTTTTCACTTTTTTTTTTTTTTGTAAATTTTATATTATTAAATGGATTATAAATATTTAAAATAGTAATTTTTATTTGGAGTGTGGACTGTGAAGTGATTTATCTTTATCTTTTCTTTTTCTTTTTCTTTTTGTATGGTACTTTAGTTTCAAGAAATCAAGTATAGGGTAAATTATTTTTTTCACTTGTTTTTTTATTTTTTTTAGTTTTGTAAATTTTATATTATTAAGTGGATTATAAATATCTAAAATAGTAATTAGTATTTAGAGTGTGGGCTGTAGAGTAATTTATCTTTATCTTTTTTCTTTTTCTTTTTCTTTTTGTATGGTACTTTTCTTTCAAGAAATCAAGTATTGGGTATGGTTTTTTTTTTTTTTTTTCACTTTTTTTTCTTTTGTAAATTTTATGTTATTAAGTAGATTATAAATATTTAATATAGTAATTAGTTTTTAGAGTTTGGACCTTGGAGTGATTTATCTTTATCTTTTTGTTTCATTTTTCTTTTTGTACGGTACTTTACTTTCAAGAAATTAGGTATTGGATAAATTTTTTTTTTCACTTTTTTTTTCTTTTATAAATTTTTTATTATTAAGTGGACTATAAATATTTAATATAGTTATTAGTATTTAGAGTGTCTAATGTGGAATGATTTATCATTATTTTTTTTTAATTTCTTTTTGCATGATACTTTAGTTTCAAGAAATCAAGTACCGGGTAATTTTTTTTCTCTCTTTTTTTTTTTTTTTTAAATTTTATATTATTAAGTGGATTATAAATATTTAAGATATTAATTTGTATGTAGAGTGTGGACTTTGTGGGATGGCTTGGAAGAAATTTATCTAAAAATGCTGAATTTTATGAAAGAGGCGTCCTGAATTGGGAAGACGATCATGGCAATACTGTGTTGCACGTTGCATTATCAAAAAATGAAAGCCAAGCAAGCTCTTTCCACTAACATCTATTCAGTATTGTCAAGCTATGAATAAAAGGGAAAAATAAAACGTAAAATAACTGAAATATTTTAGATGACAATTTTATTTTTTGAACCAAAATTCAATTTTGGGGCTAAGCAATTTTTTTTCACTAAAAATTAAAATCTTTTATATTTTAATATACTATTTAAAAATGATTAAAATTTTGAGGAGTGATGGCCTCCCATGGTGTATGTACATATTGTTAGTAATATGTAAAAAATTAACTCATCATTTAATGATTCAATGGCTTTGCAATTGCATGTAAAATACATTATATATGATCATTTTTTTTTCTTCTTTCATTATAATTTTTATTGGAAAGCATAAAAGAAGAAGTTTATGCTTTTGGATTAAGAACGGACCAAGCACGGGGATTGATTATTTACATTGATGAGATTAGCGACCGTGTATCACTACATTTTATAGGCTGTGAGTCACTTACTTGCTTGGGGTTCAGAATTTGTTAGTATAAACCATGCGAATTTAGAGGGTAAAACAGCATGGGACATCTTGCAAGGACAAACACAGGTAGACAACAGAAAGATCAAGGTTATGCTACACCGTGCTAAAGCTAAATCAGGTTCATCTCTTTCTACAAAAATTGGTATGCAGACTGCCTAAGGCCGCCATCAATAAGATATTTCAAGTTTTGGGGAAAGAATCATGTTCGCAAACGACGGCATTATCAGACGAAAGGCGGAATGTACTTCTGGTGGTTGCAGCCCTGCTTGTAACAATCAGCTATCAAGTGGTACTCAACCCTCCTTGGGGACTTTGGCAAGATGATGGTAAGTACAATGCCACAGAAATAGGGAATACTACTCATTCGGGAACCAATGATCAGACTCAATGCAATACAACAGTAGCACACACAGCGGGGACACCCATTGCTTCAAAAGAATATGGATTCTTCTTTTTTATGGTGTTCTCAGTTTGTAATTTTTTAATATTTGAGATGTCAAACTTAATGGTTGTTCTCCTCCTTCTAGTACAGTACAACAGGGGTCTGGTCTTCATGGTCATTCTCTCCCTTGAGTTTTGTTTTTGTATGTCAATCTTGACCATAAACCAGGCTCCAGTGTTGGCGATTTCTCTTTTTGTGCTTTGGCTCGCGTATACGATCCTAGTAATGGTTGTTTTTGGTTTAGGAATAGAGTGATTTGTGGATTCAATCATTGGAGAAGAATTGATGGGAGAAAAAAAAAAAAAAACATTGGCCGACCTTGGAGCTATATATATGCCACAAACTATTTTATAACATTTTTACAAACTCATCTAGGCTAATTATTAACATCACATTTTCACTCACTACATGAAATGTTTATAAAAAGGTTGTAACTCTAGCATATTTCTTTTTGTTTTTGTTTCTTTAATAATAAAATTTAGCGTATGCGTTTCTAAGGGCATAGTTGAAGTACCCAGTGTTGTCTATGAATATAATGTATATAGTAATAAAGCAGTGTGATTGCATAGATAGTATTACTTAATTTTTGAATTTGTAATCATATTTCTCTCGTACCTTTGTATTAGAGTTCCATCCCTTCTCCTTTGTGTGTGTATATGTTTGTTTATTAATTATAAAAAAAAAAAAAAAAAAAAAAAAAGCCTAGTGCAATTTGTTTGAATTTTCTAGACACAAAGGACAGATTTTAATTGGCATATATTAGATGATTGTGGTACATTGGTTGATTCTTGACTAGGTTGGCTTAATGATGCAACAATTGCTCCAATTAAGGGCTGAAGTACTGCTTCATGCTGCTGTTTTATACGTGGTGTTCTCGTTTGTACTAGACTTCAAGATTGAGCACCCTGTATTGGGGTCAAGTTGAACTATGAATGAGATTGTGGTCAGGGGATTGTGTTTCTTTTGGCCCCAAGTCTTGTGATTAAAATAGTGCCAGTCTCATCTAAGTGGGTTCTTGGAAGCGGTGGTTAATACTTGGATATTTGTTTTTGTAAAGTAAGAATTTTATTTGAAAGAGAATTGTTCAGTCATGGATATTCTTCCCTTTTGGAGTTGATATTCATTATGTGTTCTCTCTTTTTCTACCTTTTGACTTATAAAAAAGACTTCAAATGCTTGCACTTGCTCACGGCAACCTCAGACTTGTTTTTTTCTGATTAACAATTGTCTTGTTCATCAATAATTAAAAAGTGATCAGAATTTGAGGATTTCCCAAGATTTGGATAGCCTGCCTTCTTGATTACAGTTGTGCTTCCTTCAGGGAGCAACTTAAGATGCAATGTATTTTGCCACAGCTTGCTCTGAACTGCTTATAAGTCTTTATTAGTCTATTCTTTTTACCATAATTTGTGTTGTTGTTGTTGTTTTTATTTATTTATTTATTATTATTTTTTTAATATAATGAGAAAGTGAAGAGCATAACATTTATCAACTCGTTCTCGTGATGTATACAAATCTTGGTGGGTCTCATGCATTGAAGATCTATACTTGACATATGGTACACATGAATAACCTGCTATCTCTACAATAGTATTAAGGAAATGGACTGACCCAGAAGAATTTGTAATAGTATGGTTTAATCTAATTGCAAATATGTATTATCCTATTTACGCTTAGCAAAAAGGAAAAAAAAGAAAGAAAAAGAAAGAAAGAAAGATGTAATGTTGTGAAGATTGATACAAATTTGATAGCACTTACTTTAAACAAATAGTTGTCACTCAACAGAGAATTATAAAAGAATATTGAGAGCAAACAACATTTGGCCTTATTTGTTATTTATTTTCATCTTTTGGTGGAGATATTTCCTGTATACATGGGCTTGCATTTGCTTATGGAAACCTAAGACTTGTTTATTCTGATTAACAATTGTCTTGTTCATCTTCATTTACCTAGACAAGATCTGATATGTATGTATATATATATATATATATATGTTTTGCAGCAGGGTCCTAGGTCACCTTTTAACTGTTTAGTTGTATTGGAAAATCCTGTAATATATGTCTTTCTCCCTTCACACAACTTTGATTTTGAAGTCGTTAAAGAAGCCAATCCTGTTACTCATAAAACAAAGTTTAAGGATTCTGGAAGCAACCCAAGCCCAATGTGGAAGGGTTACCGCACCAAGAATAGGTATAAAAATAGTCATATTTGTTATAAAGTTGTTGGGTTGTTTATTGCAAAGGTCTAAAAGACTCTCTTTAAATGTGAAGGCATTTTGTCAGCCGTCAAGATTGTTCAGATATTTTGGACTGGATAAGCAGAACCCAAGGGTCATCAAGCAATGAAGCAATTTTTTCGTTCACTTGAATCTAATTCATTATGAGAATGACCTTACAGAATCCAAAGTGAAACAATTTTCCCCCTTTCAGAGGTAAGTTTTCAAGGCCCTTGCCTTATTATAGCATATTTCTATCCTTGTCCACTTTGATCAAGACCTTTGAGCATTCATCTTTTTTGCAGAGACTCAAAAAAGAGAAATATATCGGAAGCATTCATCTTTATTGGAAGCCAAATTGAGTTTGTTTCATAAAGGAGGATTTTGATAATGAGATCAGTGTATGTATATTTGTAATCAATAGGGTCTACTGCCACATTCATTTTCTGCTTAAATTGTAGTATGTAATGACTTGAAATCTTAATATGGAATAAGACTATGCGTTACCCAATTTTGGTATTATCTCTGATCTAACTTATTTCTTCTTTTTATCCTGTGCGTGTGTGTGTGTGTGTGAGAGAGAGAGAGAGAGAGAGAGAGATTTTTTTGTTTTGGGGGGTGGGGATTGAAAAGGTAAAAAGTCTTTGGC
The DNA here is from genome assembly GCA_023736055.1 of Quercus glauca. Lineage (NCBI taxonomy): Eukaryota > Viridiplantae > Streptophyta > Magnoliopsida > Fagales > Fagaceae > Quercus > Quercus glauca. The sequence goes on from CM043318.1 coordinate 104,635,214, forward strand.
CTGAGAATATTCTTGGACTAATGCTATTGTTTTCTGATGCAAATGTAAGCAACTAAATGGTTGCTTTTAAGGACATTGTTGTTCATCCAAAAAAAAAGAAAAAAAAAAAAAGACATTGTTTATAAAACGAGGGTGTACAATACAATGAATACATTATACATGTATGTATGTGCTCAGTGTAAGCTAACTAAAATTAGCTCTCTCGGTCTTTGGACTCTTCCCTGGAAGACTGATGGTTGTTAACTACTTTGATAAAAAATAAATAAAAAAATAAAAAAACTACGAGTAAGTCTAGTGCCACAAACTTTTCTATAACTTTATTATGTGGCGACTTGTGAGTGGTGAAATCATAAATCCACATGGACCTATTATTTTATTTCCACTACTCACAAGTCGTCACGTAACAAGTTATGGCAAAATTGTGACAAAGTTGTGGCACTAGACTTACTCAAAAACTACCCCACATTGTAAATACATTCCGTTTCAGTAATAGTATTGCAGCAAAGTCGTGATAAACAACTCAGCAGAGAGGTCATTGTTGTCAAGAGTGGAAACGGGCAACTGTTCACATTTCGGCTCCACTGAGGAACCAGGAGTTTCTGAAATTAGGGAGTTCGATTTTGATCAGGGCTTAATAGATGTGTACTCAGATCTAATTGCAGAAACAATCCTGATGACTTCCTTGATTTGGAAGGTGTATTTACTGAGAAAGTAATTGCGGAAGAAAGAAGGAATTTCTCAGAAGTGCAGGGAGTCTTCTCAGCAGAGGAGGAATTAGAAGAAGGAGAGATTCTTGAATAATTGAAACTGTAAAAGGAAAGGACCAACTGCCGAGGGTTGTGCTGATATTTATGATTTTTATTTGTGCTTTGGCATTGAGCTCTGGTTGCTGCAATCATGCCTAAGAAACAAAATTACTTTCTTAGCATGATTGATTGAGAAGCGCATGCTTCATTCATATCATGTGGAAGGAGGTGTCTCACTAGCTCATAGCGTCTACATTTCCTCTTATACAGATGATGATGCTTTTGGTTGAGACTACAATATCTAGCCTGTCAATTTTCTAGGGAGCATTGCCCACAAGCTAAACAGGACAGAAGCAGATGACATCAAAATAGTTAAAAGGTGATCTGAATTTGAGGATTTCCCAGGATTTGGATAGCCTGCCTTCTTGATTACAGTTGTGCTTCCTTCAGGGAGCAACTTTAATGCAATGCATTTTGCTACAGCTCACTCAGAACTGCTTATAAAGTTTTCATTAATTGATTCTTTTTACTGGTTTAGAGTGTCATACTCTCATCTTCTGTCATTTGGGTATAATTTGTTAATATTGATTTCCTTAGATGCTTGGTAAAGTGTGATCTACATCTAATGTTTTCTTCTTGTGAAGATGTGAAAATTTATCGTAGAGATACAAATGTGTTTTTTGCACTGATTCCATGGTCATTTGTTTTTCTTGACTTAAGACCTTGTTGCAAATGAAAAGAAACCCAGAATCTATCCAAAAAGAAATGAAGCATGCTCCCAATCATGTGTAAGGGAAACAGATGCTCACCCAAAATGATTGTCAAATTCCTATATAATTGATTAGTAATAGAATAATCAATTCTTATTTGTCATTATTTGACAGAAACAGTTTCCTGTCTGTTATTACAATTATAAAAGTCAGCATTACGGAAACTGTAGTAGTATTCAGATAATTCTTGGATGAGGGAGGAAGTTTAGGATTAGAAAATTCTGGAGCAGAAGGAGATTGATAAATGGAAGCTACGCCCAACATTGAGATGGATGAAGGGAAGTCATCCTCAGACACACTGATAATATTCAATAGAATCAATATGAAAGACTTACAGTAGTTTAAATTCGTAGATATCCACACTATATATAGACTATAGACACCAACAACCCCCAAAGTTACAACCAAATGTCAAAATACATTTACAAGACAAACATGGTAGTTTACAGTGCACAACACAGTAAGTGGTAGTACTAAGCTTAAATTCAAGACAAGATCTATTGATTAATACAATCTTTCTAAATGACTAAACTTTCAAAGGCAGTCATGAAAATGTTTATTTGGAAATTATTTGGCCTATTATGAGACTACATCACTTAGACACTACTATTATTAGAAAATCGCATCGATGACTTTTCAGCTTAGGACGTTGAACTGTAGAGGAAAGGACATGGAGGTGCAGAAATCTCAAGAATTCCTTCTAGCATATGAGTGACTTCTCTCATGGAAGGCCTCAATAATGGCACATCTTGTACACACCAAATTGCCATCATTACTAGCTTCTTCACCCATTTCATATCACTAATAGCCTCTTCATCATTTTCCACCAATCTTTCAACTATCCCTCTACTATAGCATTCATATGCCCAATCTATAAGTATTGCTGCCCTCTCCATCTCAACTTCCACGCATCTCCTGCAGCAAACAATCTCCAACAACATGACACCAAAACTATAAACATCCACCTTTACTGAGACAGGTGTGTTCCTGAACCATTCTGGTGCAACATAGCCTTTAGTCCCCCTGATGCCAGTGAGAGTCCGGGTTTGTTGGTTCATCAAAAGCTTTGCCAATCCAAAGTCAGAAATTTTGGCTATAAAAAAATCATCCAAGAGTATGTTTTGAGGCTTTATGTCGCAATGAATGATTTGTATGCTGCATTCTTCATGTAAGTACATTAGTCCTCTAGCAATTCCTAATGCAATTTGCATTCTTTGTTGCCAACTTGGTCTTATTACTCCAAATAGGAAACTCGACAATGAGCCATTGTACATAAACTCGTACACCAAAATTCGGTGTTCACCTTCATCACAATAGCCAAGTAACCGTACCAAATTCCTATGGTGAGTTTGGCCGATCACAGTTACTTCAGTTTTGAATTCCCTCTCACCTTCCTTTATCATCTTGTCTAGCTTCTTGACAGCAACATATTTGCTATGACTTGATACTAATACCCCTTTATAAACAGCGCCAAAAGAACCCCTACCCAATTCTTCTTTGAAACCACTAGTGGCTTCTTCAAGATCTTTGTATGTAAATGAACGAAGATTCATTTCAAGATCTTTTGTATGTAAGGTTCTGTAGAAATGTGGTAGTTTTCCTTGCCACAAACAGAAGAAAACTAGAGAAATTGCTGCTACAGAAAAGAAATTAAAAAATACAGAAGTACCTAGGAGGACTGCAAGGATCAATGTTGCTTGATTCTGTTTTCCTTGGCCTGGATTTGGATTTTTAGGATTCTGTGAAGAGCTATTCAATTTCAATATCTTGAATAGAGCTTTTCTATCAACGGCACCGCGGTCGTACCTCCCATTAGAAAGCGGTAATTTCTTCTTCCAACATCTTCCTGTGCCATTATTATAGTTCGGATCCTGGAAAATGGCAACTGCACAATAACAATCGTGCAGACAAGATTTCTTGCATTCAAATTCTGTTGTGGGTTCTAGTAGTTCATAGGCAGTTAAAGGCCAATCAGCATTCTCCATCTCCAAGATTTCAAATTGATCTTCCGAAATCACAGTACCCCCAATCTCGTTACATTCATTTATGTAGCTTACATAGTCTTGTTTGCAGCCACTATACTTGTTATTTACATCCAAAAGAGAAAAGCCTGGAGCACATTGGCACTCTGGCATACCATTAGCTCCTATGATACATATGCTGTTATAACCACAAGGGCCACTTCCAAAAGTGTCAACAATATTCAGGCAGATGTTTTTAGGAACATACCGAATTGCAGACCAGGTTTGTTTTCCAGTAAAATTCTTTGGGTGAGTATAGAGTCTGAAAACACCATCAAAGTCAAGTGTTGCCCTGTAGTAGGAGTCTGAGTCTGTCCTCAAGACCTCACCCTCTGATGAAAGGTTGGAAATAGCTCCCAGTGAGTTCTCGACTAGAAGGTAGCCTGACTTATCCATGATCAGCTCAGTAACATTAAGTTCAGCATAATAAGCTCCATATGTATTTTGGGTGTAGACAGCTATTTGATTAAGTATCAGATCGTACGAGGAATTTGATATATTTTGTTGTCTGAAACGGAGCTGAAATTTACCCACCCCGTAGGTTTTTTCGGACTTGGTAGAGAAAAGGCTGCTCCCAAAACCCAATACTTGGGTTGGTAACATGGTATTGGTTGGATCATCGAAGCTATTCCATATGATGCTTGAGTTTTTGCTTGTTATAACAAAATTCCCAGTGTCTAGCATGGCCCCATTTGATACTCGAGGATTCTCATTGTTCCTGGACTTCCACAATTCCCATCCACCTGGAGCTTTGAGTACAAGTTGTCCAGCTGTGTTAAGCTCAACTCTTGATTCTCTCTCTGCCGGGTAATCTCCGTTTGCAGACCAAACTATAGTTTCATCTGGTATCTTAGCAAACCAGATAGCAAGAAGGAACTGATCTTGTTGACCTGGAAGGCGGCGAAATCCAAATGAAAAATCACCAGATGGTGAAGTCCACGTGGAGTTATCATCAGTGGCAAAGAGAGCTGAACCCACACTTACGTTGGTATTAACTTGAGCTATTGCAGGAACCAGGAGAGTGATGACAAAGACAAGCAAATGATTGTGAAAAAGAGCAATTGCTGAAGCCATTGGAGAAAGATAGAGCTAATACGTAAGTGGTAAATGGTGGTCTTATTATGATGAACTTTTTTTTTTTTTTTGAGAAATTTATTATGATGAACTTTGTGTGGCCATGGAGAACATGATTGAGTTTATGTAAAGAATATACTATATGCAAACAACCAAAACAATCAACATCAAAGGAAGACAGCTTTAATAAAAAAAAAGAGAGAGAAAAACTTTCGCATTAACATGTTGACTGTTGACTTTTAGACCTTGGTTTTGATACAAATGTTAGCCCATTGAATTTGACTTTTACTATTCAGCTTATTTTTGCTACTATTTATGAGGCCTATTACATTTTTTAGTACTAATAATGAGTATCACTGTACTATTTCAATTACCTTTTAGCCTTATTTACGGTACTTTCAGTAAAATATTTTTAATTTCAACTAAATAAGTTGATTCCAAACCGTGTCTAGCATAGCCCCATTTGATACTTGAGGGTATACACTTATAAATGATATCTCACATTAAATGAATAATCTTTTATGAATTTTTATACGATAAATATTTTTTGGACAAAGTTTAGTTACAAAACAAACATTATTACATTACTACTTTACTCAATAAAATAAACATTATTACATATTTTGAAAATCTAATCATAGAATTACATGGTCTTTAAGCTCTTAATACATATATCAAATTTTGTGTTAATCAGATATTATTTATTATATGATCTATAAGCTTATATTTTATACATAATTTTAAACTACAAAAACTTATAATTTAAACAATTTATTAATGATATAGCAATTGATCATTAAATTTCTAGAAATTTTGCAAGCAGAGAGGATACAAAAAGAACATGTAATCGAATGGTGAATTTGTCAAAATTTAGCTTCAATAAAAGGAACTTGAGTAAGATTATAGCCTTAGACTACAACCAATCTATATCTATATATATCTAAAAACTGAAACGTAGTATTTATTGCTGCTATGCTAGCTTTAGTTAAGCCACATTAGCGCTATATCATCATTTATTTTCTTTCTTTCATTTTTATTTTCGATTTATCGATTGACATCTATTGAGCATCTCCTTAGACTCAAGTGTTACGCTATTATATAGAATTTTGATAGTCACCGATAGCTTGCAACCTCTTCACCTCCTCACCTTTCATTTCTTTCTTTATTAATTATCAGTTGTTCTCTCTCCACAAATTAATCGGTATGGCCTTCAATGGGATAGTTTCTTGAGTGTTTTAACCGTTCTTTCTATCATGGCTCAAGTATGGTGCAAGAGACAGAGAATGACTCTAGAGCTTGCAGATGAAACTGAAGCACATGAGAGGCAAACATTAGTAGCCTAGGTTCAAAGGGTAAGAACTCAAAATGAGTTTTGTCATTTTTATTATTCTTATTATTTATTTATTTCCATCTCATCACATGAAAATAAATAAAGTAATTCAATTTTGGGATTTCATGATGAATGAATTTGACTTTTCATGGCCTCAAAACTATTCAAATATATTTTTTCTTTTTCATAATTGAATTGAGTTTGATATTTGATCATGTTTGTTATAAATTGCTTTATGGTTTCCCTTCTCTAGGTTGCAAGAATGTTACTCTCAATATGTTTGCTATAATATTTTTCTATTTGATAATTAACTTCAATGTGATGTTTTCATTTTGATATTTGTTTTAGAGTAAGAGTGTTATTTATTTTCACCAAAGAGAAATTGCTATTGTTCTCTTTTTCCTGTCATTTTATATAATGATCTTTTTTTTTTTTTTTTTAATCTCTATTTAGTTTGTCCACTCATTGACAGATGCTAACAATCAAGCCTCGCAATCACTAGAAGCTTTTTATTTTATTGAAAATCATACCAATCAAGTGGTAACCCTTCTTTTCTTAGAAACTTTTGAAGGAAGGGGAATAAATATTTTGTTTTTCTTGGGTGATGCTTGATAATTTGCTTTTTATGGTTCAATACACATCAGTTATATTAGATTTCCTTTTTCTTATATTAATAATTTGTTGTTTACTGTTATAAGGTTGAAATTTATCAACCATCTTGTTGGCTTTATTCCATCCCAATTTGCTTGTAATTTAGCAATTAGTAACCCTGTATTTAGGTGGGATTCTTGTAAGGTTAGTGTGTGAAGAGAGTGTGAAGAATTGCTCATCTTTGTGCAAAGAAGCAGAGACTCGCGGCTAGGACTCGCGACTGACTCGCGGCTTGCAAGCTGCCAAATTCTGTGCACGTGAGAAGCATGCGGGAAGGTGAAAGGTCACACCAGCTATCGCACCACAAGACAAAAGTCCCAGGCTGGCCAGGCCGTTACCTCGTGACTTGAACTCGCGACTTGGACAAGCCGCGAGGCCAAGCCGCCAACTTACTCTATTTGGCAAAAACTGACTCTTCGTATTCCAAACACACACCACTATATATAGACCCTCATACCCATGAAATCAAGAGAGCTTCCAGAGAGAAAAATTGAGAGAGAAACTCTAGAGAAAAACAAGATTGCCTCATTCATAATCTTCACTAAGAGACTCCTCAAATTCCTCTACTCTCTTCCTTTCCATTGATAAATCCTTGAGAGCTTATTAACCAAATCCTTGTCTCACCACACCCACGTCTGTGAGAAGGTCTTTTGGTGTTAAGGGAAGTAGTTTGGGAAGGAACCAATGGTTATTGGTTGATGCTATGGGCTATAGCGGAATCCGGTAAGCTAGAGAAGAAAAAGGTTCGGCGCAATCTCGTTGGAGCAAGAAGCTTGGAGGGCTTAGGTACCTGGGTAGATTAGGCTTGGAGGGTTTATTGCTGTTCATGTACCCAACTACATTTTCTAGTGGATTATTGACCGCTTGGAGGGCGGCGGAGAGGTTTTACGCCGAGAGCTTCGGTTTTCTCTTTGATAACACATCGCGTGTTGTCTTTGTGTTTGCATCTCTCTTTCCTTAATCTTTACCGTTTATTATCTGTTGTGGATGTGATTTTAAATTGGTTTAGATTGTTTATCAATTCTGTCATTGGCTTATGTTCATGTTCCGCACATTAATTATTTGATTATAAGCTTGAATTGATAATTTGTAATTTGGGGTCAAAACATTCATAGTGTTTTCAACACTATTTGAACTTTCAATTGTTTAATTGGCTTGTTTGGTGACCCAGAAATTGTGAAATGAAAGAGAAAAAAGGTAGAGTTTGAATCTTATTTTTTATTTTTGTATGGAACTTGGGTCTAACAGTTTAAATTTTTTTAAATGAAACTTAAATTCTTCAAACTACATCAGTTTAAGTAGATTGTTGTGTTGTGGCTGGAATTTTGTGTTTTGGACCTTAGTTGGCCTGTTTAGTTGATGAATAACTTTGTGGATTGTTTAGCTTTTGAAAAATTGTTTGGGATTTTAGGAGTGATAAAATTCAAAGACCTGAATTCCTTTTAAATTTCACTAGTATCTAGCTTTAAGCTAATTTTTGTGTGGATGGAAAAATTAATTGGTTCTTGATTATTGAATATCTATCTATAATATTTTGTACATGAACAATAGTTGGGTTTATAGTTTTAGATTTGGATTATGTAATTATTTTCAAAAACTTGATTTTCTTTTTAGAATTTTCTCCTCTTGAATATCTAGAAACTATGTACATGAGTATTAGACAAAACTTAACAATACTACTATAGGCTAAGTTTTAAATTTTGAATTTTGCTATTTCTTTCATTATTAAACGTGGTATGATATAGCTGATGTGATCCAATGAAGGTGAAAGCAACTACTATTTTTGGGGTATAGCAACTGATACAATTTGATAATTTTCCATAGTCATTTAAAGTTCATGAGTTGGAATGCTAATAGCCATCTTCTCTGAGGCAAGAACAACTAGCCCTACTGGAATGCCACAAGGTGTTGGAATGCCACCAACTTTGACCACAACGTGTTAGAAAATTTTTATGAAATTTTTATTATTGATTAAATGGTCATTTAAGTGGAAATATGAAATTAATTTATTTTTAATATCCTTTTCATCATTTTTCCTTTTTTACCAACTTTTGAGATTTGTAAATTACTTTCTATTTAACAATTAATTTCATATATATAGTGATATAATGCATGGTTTAATTGCTTTTTACCACAAACTTAAAGGCTTAGTGTATGTTTGGCTAAAATTAAAAGTCTGCTTATTTTACAATTCAGTTTATTTTTGTAACTATTAATGGGCTCACTGAACTTTTTAGTACTATTCATAGGTCTCACTGTACTATTTCAGCTAACTTTTACCTTTATCTACAGTACTTTCAGCCAAAAAATTTCAGTTTCAGCAAAATAAGTAGATCCCAAATAGACCCTTAGGCTGAAGCTTTTTAAATCATAGAATTGATTGTCATGCATTAGCTACTTTTATGACAGGTTTGAATTCTTTAAATTCATAAAAGATAACATGGTTTGATACTGACACGAAAAAGAGTCTTATTTATTTATTTGAATCTTATTATTTCCATATTGGAAATATTGGTTGTTCCACATTTTTCCGATAGGAATGGTCTTAATTAGTGATGTTGATTGTTGGATAGTTTCACTTCAACAAAATAATATAATAAATGTATTAATTACTATTTTATCATGTATTTTGAAAGTAGAAATCAATTTGTATAGGCTATTTAGTAAAATGGCAAAACTTAAGTGCAATACTATGTTATATTGTCTATTCTTATATAGCAAACGAGTTTATAGGAAATTTAGACCAAAATAAAACTTTCCATCATCTTTAGAATCTTGCCTTAGAAGATAACATGGTTTGATATCGACACGAAAAAGAATCTTTTTTTTAATCTAATTATTTCGACATTGGAAATATTGGTTGTTCCACATTTTTCCGATAGGAATGATCTTAATTAGTGATGTTGATTGTTGGATAATTTCACTTCAACAATATAATTTAATAAATATATTAATTATTTTTTTATCGTGTATTTTGAAAGTTGACATATTAATTTGTATAGGCTTTTTAGTAAAATGACAAAACTTAAGTGCAGTACTATGTTATATTGTTTATCTTGAGATAGAAAACATGTCCATAGGAAATTTAGACCTGAATAAAGCTTTCCATCATCTTTGTCATCTTGCATTAAAAGATAACATGGTTTGATACCAACACAAAAAAGAGTTTTATTATTAATTTTTTTTAATCTTATTATTTCCACATTGAAAATATTGGCTGTTCCACATTTTTCCAATTAGAATGGTCTTAATTAGTGATGTTGACTGTTGGATAGTTTCACTTCATCAATATAATTCAATAAATATATTAATTACTATTTTATCCGGTATTTTGAAAGTTGATATGTCAATTTGTATAGGCTCTTTAGTGAAATGGCAAAACTTAAGTGCAGGACTATGCTACATTGTCTATTCTTAGATAGCAAATGTGTCCACAGGAAATTTAGACCAGAATAACACTTTCCATCATCTTTGGCATCTTGCCTTAAAAGATAACATGGTTTGATACTGACATGGAAAAGAATCTTATTATTATTATTTTTTTGAATCTTATTATTTCCATATTGGAAATATTGGTTGTTCAACATTTTTCTGATAGGAATGGTCTTAATTAGTGATGTTGATTGTTGGATAGTTTCACTTCAACAATATAATTTAATAAATAAATAAATTACTATTTTATTGTGTATTTTGAAAGTTGACATATTAATTTGTATAGGTTATTTAGTAAAATGGCAAAACTTAAGTGCAATACTATGTTATATTGTCTATTCTTAGATAAAAAACGTGTCCATAGGAAATTTGGACCAAAATAAAACTTTCCATCATCTTCGGCATCTTGCCTTAGAAGATTACATGGTTTGATATCGACATGAAAAAGGATAACATTATATAGTATATAATGATATAATGTTATTCTATTACGTAACATGGCTTAGATAATTTGTTGTCTACAACTATACATTTTAGTATTCTCAAAAGAAAAAACAATGCGTGAATCCTATATTGGAAAATGACTATGAGTTATAGAGGTTTAAAGCCTGTGTTGTGTATCCAAAAGTTAGGCCCTTTTTGGATATATACCACTGTTAGTTTCTTTAAAACCTTCTCCCCTCTCCCCTTGTATGTGCGTGTGTGTGTGTGTTAAAATACTTAATATTCCCAAAAGAAAAAATAGTGGGTTAATCCCACATTGGAAAATGAGTGTGAGTTATAGAGATTTAAAGCATGTGTTGTGTATTCAAGAGTTAGGCCCTTTTGGATATCACTGTTAGTTTCTTTAAAACCTTCTCCCCTCTCCCCTTGTATGTGTGTATGTGTGTGTGTTAAAATACTTAGTATTCTCAAAAAAAAAAAAAAAAAAAAAAAAAAAACTATACATTTTCTTTTGAGTATTCTTTTACTCATCTTCTTTTATCTAAATTTACTATTTTTCTCACATTCTCTCCCAAAAAAATGTGATTGTTCTCTCTCCCTTTCTCTCTCTCTATTATTTATTCTTTCTTGAAACTCTAATTTAGATTGATGAATTTTAGTTTTTTTTTGTATGTATACTTTGGGTTGATACATTTTGGTGGTGTGTTTTTTAAGTTGCACATCACATGTACTCTCTATAGTCTTGGTTTGAGTTAATTCTTAGATATTTTGGAAGTGAGAATTTAAGCTTATATTAAAATACAATCTACATGGCTATGTATTTGAATGTGTCTATCAATTATTTGAGTAATATCAATTGTAAATTTGTGATGATATTTGATTATCATGATAATCTCTTTAAGAGAAAGAAAGAGAAATTTGAATCATTAATTTGAAACTTAAAAAGTTTAGTTGTACCAAATATATAAATATATATATGAACTCTATAACAAAAGTTTGTAGAATATGGACCACTTAAAAAAAAAAAAAACATCCAAAATAATAGAATGATATATATGTAAAGATAAAGAGATGAAAAATACTTTTAGAAATAATTCAATTTTTAGGAAGAATAAATTATCTTCAATAAATTTTAAAGAATACATTATACATTAATCTAAATTCATTAAAGCAGACAGTAGTGGAACAAATAATTATTCTCTCTTCCTCTCTCTCTCTATTATTTATTCATTTTTTCTCCTCAAGATAATTAGATTGTAAATTGATCTTTTAGTTTTAAAATTCAAGCCAAATTTTTTCTAACTAATAATCCAAAAAGTGGATCACGATGATTACAACTCTTTTTTATTTTTTTTATACAAAAATAAATTTGTTTTATTGATTGTATTTTTTAGTTCATATTATTCCTATAATATTTTTTTAATGTGAAATATTTTAAAATAAGAAGATTATTTGAATGACTAATTTGTTAACCTTTGTTATCATTATTCACATGGTGTTTTAACAATTGTTAACATCATATGAATTTTTGTATAATTATATAAGCATATAATCTTCTTATTTTCAACCATAGTTTTCTCCTTGAGATAATTAGATTGTATTTTCCAATTAATTTTTATTTTCTCTCATTTTTAATTTAATTGTAGCATTTATTGTTGTTATGTTTTGGTTGAGCCATATTAGCAGTCATGTCAATATATTTTTCTTTTCAAATTTTCCTATAATATTTTTTTTAACATTTACTCATTTAAGGTGAATTGGAAACTTCAATATTTAACAATAAAAATATAAACTCTCTCTTATTTTTAACTCTTCTAATTATTAATTTTTCAAATTATTGTTACATTTCCTCCAACCTTTTCTCTCCCCCCCCCCCCCCCCCCCCCTCCTTTACCTTTTCATTTCTTCACTATTCTCAATCTTAATATCAATCTTCCTTTATCCCTTACTCTTCCTTTTATGTTGACTCTTCTTATCCCCATCCTCTTACGATAAATTTGCTATTCTCTCTCATTCTATATTTATTTTAACACACAAAAAAAGGTTATTACTCTCTCTTTCTCTCATGATTTTTTTTTTTTTGGTGATTTTTTTTTTTTTTTTTTGTATCTCTACTTTATGTTGATGAATTTTTGTGTTTTTTAGAACTCTACTTTGGGTTAATGCAATTTGATTTTGTGTTTTTAAGTTGTTATTTCTTTTCTTTCTTTGATTGTTAAATATTATTCTATTAATAAAGATAGTATATAAGAATATAATGTTATTTTATTACATACATAGCATGACTTGGATAATTTGCTGTGACTATATATTTTATTTTAACGATTATTCTTCTCATTTTATATTTTGAGCAACACTCATTTTTTGAGGGCCAGCTAGCCAATTCATTTTGTTTCAAAATCCAAAATCTTTTATATCTAAATATACTATTTAAAAATGTTCAAAATTTAAGGGGTGATGGTTCCGTTTATCAGACAAGGTTTCTCTCCAAACTAGTTCGAAGAAAAACCATTCAAACTCTGCATAGGATAAAGTTTAGCTATAAAATTGGTTGTAGTATTAGGCTACAACCTTACTTAATTAATTAACATTACTACATATTTTAAAAATCTAACATTTGAATTGCATATTCTTTACGCACTTAATACACATGTCAAATTTTGTATTAATCGAATATTATCTATTATACGATTTATAAGTTTATATTTTATACATAATTTTAAATTACCAAAACTTGTAATTTAAACAATTTATTAATGACATAGTTATTGATCTTTAATTTTTTAGAAATTTTGCAAGCATGGAGGATTTAAAAAAAAAAAAAATGTAATCCAATGGTAGATTTGTCAGAATTCATTTCCTATAAAAAGATAGTGAGTAAGGTTGTATCCTCAGGTTACAACCAATTTTGTAACTAAACTTTGTCTCTCATCATATATCTTTTTTTTGGATATGAATTTTGAGGATTACATATTTTTTTTATTTTCTTAACACACAAATAAAATTTCATTCAAATTGGATGTTATTTACTATTTAATCAATAAACTTATTATATGCATAATTTTAGACTAAAAAAACTTGAAATTTAAACATTTGATTAATGATATAGTTATCGATATTTGATCTTTTTGAAATTTTGCTAACATAGAGGATATAATAAGAACATGCAATTCAATAATTAGATTTTCAAAATTGACATTCAATAAAAAAATATAAGAGGAGCTTGAAGGGTTTTTTTCAAAAATAGTTTGGAGAGAAACATTTTCTCCTCTTGTCTAGGTCAGCCACCAGTAATAAAAAAAAAATATATATATATATATATATATATATATCTTATCTTTTAATGACTTTTAGTGGCTTTACATTTGCAGGTAATTCATTACGATTATTTTATTTCTTCTTTAATTATAATTTGAATTAAAAAATTAGAAAAGGAAGAAGAAGAAGCTTATGCATTTGAATTAAAATTGGACTAAAATAGGACCAAGGAAGATGCTTGATTAATTTACATTGATGAGATTAGTGACAGTGTATCACTACATTATGCAGGCTGTGAGGCTGCTCACTTGCGGTTTCCGATTGGTCCGTTTAAACCATAGGAATTTAGAGGGTCAAACAGCATTAGACATCTCGCGTAGCCGGACACAATTATACAGCAAAGAGATCAGAGATTTAATCATAGGCCATGGTCGAGCTCAATCGGGTTCACGTCTTTCTATATTTAATTGGTTTGCAAAATACCTAATTCAGCCATTATCAAGCTTTTTGAAGTTTTTACGAAAAAGATTTGCTCGTGAAAGGATGGCATTATCAGACGAAAGACACAATGTGCTTCTGGTGGTTGCAGTACTGCTTGTAACAATCAGCTATCAAGTGGTACTCAGCCCCTCCTGGGGGACTTTGGCAAGATGATCAGACCCTGTCTAATACAACAGCAGCACACAAAGCAGGGACAGCCATTGGTTTGAAAAGAACCCCCTTTGTGTTTTTCTTGGTTTTTAATACTTGCAAATTTGTGTTCTCAAACTCAATAATTGTCTTCCTCATTCCAGATGGGTACCTTGGGTTCTTCACAATCAATGTCTTCCTCCTCTGGTCCTGTTATTTTTGTGCACTCCTAACCATAACCCAGGCTCTAAATTGGACGATTTCTTTAGTTTTTCTTTCGGCACTTATTTTTTTATTCTTAGTAGGGACCACTTTTCGCAAATATAAACGCTAATATGGTTTGCGGATTCAATCATGGGAGAAAAAAATGTTGATGAAAAAAGAAACCCGAACTTGGAAGTGTATGTGTTTGTAATATGTGTCAATTTTTTTTGTGTTTCTTCAATAATAAAATTTAACCTATGTTTCTAAGGGCATAGTTGAAGTAAGTACCCAATGTCATCTATGAATATAATGTATATTCCAAAAACGCAGCGTGATAGCATAGCAATAGCATTACTTACTTTTTGAAATTTGTAATCAAATTTCTCTCATACCTTTGTCAGAACCCCATCCCAAGGGGGTGTATATGCATTTTTTTTTTTTGCTTAGGTGTGACAGCTTATCACTTCTTATAAAAATATTGTGGACATAACATTATTTATAGTCTAAATGACCAAATTTTTGTATGAAGTTTGGACATAGAAAAGGAAGATGACATAAGTTTTTAACATGTGCAATACACATGACTCCCTTAAAGTGATTGAATAGATTAGAATCACTTAAGTATGGTTTAGTATGCACATGATAGGGACGCGTATCGTCTTCTTATTGTTGGTTACAACCAAATTTCTACCAAAACTTAATTATTTATTTTTAAAGTTTTTGGATCAAACCTATTTTTTGGAGACCAAGTAAATTTTTCTTTTCAAAATTTAAAATCTTTATCTAAATATATTACTTTAAAATGTTTAAAATTTTAGGGGGTGATGGCTTCCCCTGGTCTATGTATACAGGGCCGACTGAACAATAGATGCAATTGATGCAATCGCTTAAGGCCCCCAAATAAAAAAAAGCCCCAATTTGTATATAAAATTATATATATATATATATATATATATATATATATATATATATAATATATTTATCTATATATTTTAATTACAAAAAATTTTAAGTACTTTTATTTGTAAATAAAATGTATTAAAAAGGTCACATTGTATCATAAAATGCGAAATACTACACAATAACCATGCATAGTGCAGAATACTGCATGCAACTTGATAGGACAAGACTGCCTAGCATTATGTGCACTGTGCAGTCTTGTCCACAAGGCCCAACACATCACAAGGGCTATTGGCCTAAGCTAAGCTGGCCCACACCGGCCCTACACTAATGAAGAAGTTATCACATCTTTTTTTTTTTTTTTAATACAAACTTTTACTTTATCAATTATTATAAATTATCACACCAATTAATTATTGAATATATGTTATATCAACTCATTTGTATTATAGTGATACTAATTTATTGAACCATGTAATAAATTAATTTTTATTTGTGCAAGTTTAGACTTTAAAGTTTTTTTTAAAAAAACTACTTAAAATTTTCGCCTAAGGCCTCTAAAATTGTTGAGCCGGCCCTGTATGTATAGTTCTGTTACCGGTAATATATATGTTAAAAAAAATTGTCTTATTTT
This sequence comes from Quercus glauca, assembly GCA_023736055.1. Classification (NCBI taxonomy): domain Eukaryota; kingdom Viridiplantae; phylum Streptophyta; class Magnoliopsida; order Fagales; family Fagaceae; genus Quercus; species Quercus glauca. The sequence goes on from CM043318.1 coordinate 104,651,308, forward strand.
AATGACTCAATGGCTTTGCATCTGCAAGTAGTACATTCTGATCATTTTTTTTCCTTCTTTAATTACAATTTTAAATAAAAAATTTGAGAAGAATAAGAAGAAGAAGTAGCTTATGTATTTAGATTAAGATCTCAGACCAAGGAAGAGACTTGACTAATTTAGTGACAATTTATCACTACATTATGCAGGCTGTGAGTCACTTACTCACTTGGGGTTTCATATTAGTCTGTGTAAACCTTACGAATTTAGAGGGTAAAACAACATGGGGCATCTTACAATGTCAAACACAAGTTTACAACAATGAGATCAGGGTTAGCCTATGCCGTTCATGGGCTAAAGCTAATTTGTGTTTGTTAGGGTCATATTTTTTATGTATTGGTTTATCCTTTGACAAAACGTATTTTGCTTGTAATTGGGTAGATCTAAGTTGGGTTTAATGTACCAAGAAGTATGTAAAGTTTACATCTTAAGTGGTATCATTAAAGACATGAAAATTGATTTAAGAAACAAGTTAAGAAAAGCTAAAACAGTGAAGCTTGACACTAGTTTCGACACTAGCATCTATCGAGACTTAATGAAGAATTCTCAACACAAGCTCGACACCTCTCGATCTATCGAGTTAACGGATTTCAAAATATAGCTAGCAACGTTTTATTCTAAGAGGCTATTTGTTTATGGGTTTGTATAATCCTAATAGGATTAAGACAGCCCAAGGTTTGTGTAAACCTAATTAAGGCATTTCAAATCCATCTCTTCAAAATTAAGGCATTTCAAATCCATCACTTTAAAATTAAAATCCAAATCCAAATTCGAATATCCAAATGCAACCTTAAAGGATGTGTTTTGCATTTTTACCTTTATTATTTATTATTGTGATATCCCATGACAACCATAACAACTAAGAGAGAACATATTAGGTAGAGGTTGTTTTTGTAGAAGAATCTAAATGTTACACGTCTTTTTCCTATAAAATAAAAATAAAAATAAATATTACACGTCTTTATACTTGGAAGGAGTGTCAAATTTACCAGTAAATTTGTTTAGTACTTCTAAAAATTAAAGTATTGATTCATACGGGCATAATTAGGCTTTTTGTTTTACAAATGACCTTTAGATTCCCATATAAAATAATAATAATAATAATAAAATTACCTTTAGATAGTGTTGATGCTCGTTTTTGCAAATTTGTACCCAAAAGTTCATGAGGAGGAACGCCTAACAAAAAGCAAGGCCGAAAAGCGCATGAGGAAGAAAGCCCAATAAAAAACAAGGCCTAAAGGCCGCTAAGAAAACCAAAGAGCAAGAAAGGCCTAAAGAAAACAGAGAAAAAATAAAAGCGGAGACTTTAAGAAAGAAATACAAGGGAAAGTGATCTACAACAAAATACAGATCTACAGCAGAATACAAATTTGCAGTAGAATATAGTTCTTTAGCAAAATGGCTTTGGTAGATTAAGACAAATTGGGTCTAAGACCTTTTTGATCCAGTAAATATTATTTGGCCCACAAAGGTCCAAATCCTTTTGTATAAAAAGATAGGAATGAAAACTGATACGAAGAAGCACGATAGAAAGAAACAAGGAATGTCAAAAAGTGTCAAAAGCAGGAACTGCGTGAAGGAAAGAAAAGCCAAACTAAAGCAAATGACAAATGTAGCAAGAAACGAATGAAGAAATAAGACAAGGCTAGCGGCAGAAACAACATGAGAATAAAAGAAGACAAAAACAAAGGATAGTGGAGCAAGCACACAAGCGTACGAGCACCACCAACTTGTACCCAGCCAAGACAAGGAAGTTTGGCCCATGGTCAAAAGATTCAGAGGGTGTGGTTTGGTGGTGGGGGGAAAAGGGGTCTATATTTGGTTTCTAGTTGTGGCTTCTTTTCGGAAGATACTTGCTAGGATGGTATTTTGCCCAAAAGAGGTAGTAGACAGTTGGGAACATCTAATACATGCCATAGAGGTAGGTGGTGAGCTAGCCTAATCCTTATCCATCTAAACCCAAAGGTAGAGGTATATAGCAGGAACAAACAAAAGGGAATTTTGTCATGAAATGAGTAGTGGTGGAGTGAGAATGTATTAAGTAGTGGTAGTGACCGAGCAACCAATGGGTTGGTGGACAGTCTTGAAGGAATGCCTACAATAAACCAAAAACAGTTGGTGAAGCCCTAGAAGTAAAAGAGAGAAATCCCATGGAATCAGTTCACTATAGTAGGGGGAAGTAGCCATAAATGAAAGGGGGGAGGGGGGGGGGGGGGGGGACCCACAACAAGGCAGGGGAAAGCAGAAAAACCAAAAAGGAAAGAAAAAAACAGAGAAAAGAAAAAAAAGTGGTAAAAAGAAGAGAGAAAACACAACGAAAATAGGGACATGCATTAATAGACTATCTTTTCCCTCCCTCTTCAGCAAACCCATTTTTTGCATTAATCTCCAAAGGATGACTACTCTGACCCACATTCCAAACCACTCAACTTTGTAGCCTAATTGGGTAACAAGGTTGTGTGAGTTGGAGTTGAGCTCTCTTAATCATTATCCTGTTGAAAACACTGTTCTTTTAATTCATGAATATGCTAGCAGAAACTTTACATATTCTTCACCAACACGTGTATTAGTGTGTTTAGCTTTAACTATTATTCTACCATACTTATATGTGTATAAATTGCCGTCCATGTTTTGCATATATATATATATATTTTATATATTTATATGTGAATATGTATAAGTATATATACGAATGTATGTAGGTATATATTTGAGAATAAAGTACGAACTCATGTAAACTAACATTTTCTTGATGAGTATTTTCTTTGGATTTTAGAATTATTTATGCACAGGAAGTGGAGAAATATTTTCTTTAGCAGAAAATAGAGAAAGGTCACTCACGTTGCAGAAAAGTGCAGAAGACTTTACTGCATAGCAGAAAATTAAGAAAAGCCAGCTCTACAACAGAGTATGCAGAAATGTCACTCACGTTGCAAAAAAGTGCAAAAGACTTTATTGCACAGCAGAAAGTTAAGAAAAGCTAGCTCTGTAGCAAAAAATGCAGAAATGTCACTCACATTACAGAAAATGCAAAAAGCTTTATTACACAGCAGAAAGTTAAAGAAAGTTAGTTTCATAGCAGAAGCTGGAAAAATGTTCCTTTTGTGGTAGAGATGGAGAAAAGTCACTCACGCTGCAGAAAAGTGCAGAAAACTTTATTGCACAACAGAAAGATAAGAAAAGTCAGTTCTGCAGCAAAAACTGGGGAAATGTTCCTTTAGCGGTAGAAACAGAGAATAAGGCCATTTTGCAACATCTTCTCTTGGACTTTGGACTTAATGTTAGCGCATAAATTGGCAGTGGCATAATGGTACCTTGGAGCCCATTTCGCAGAGTGTTAGACCGAACTTCCTTCTTAGAAAAAGCCTAGACTAAACGTTGTCTAATAATATCAAGACACATGTCAAAGGTACAAGAAGTGTAAAAAGCACCTTCAAAAGATGGTTTGTAACAACCACTTTATATCATTATAGGAAATGCTAATAGATGCCCTTAAGATAATGGTTAACAATTTATTTAAAGAAAGTTTTTATGAGAAAAAAAAAAAACAATTAAAGTTTTGACAGCTTTTTTTGTTTCCAATAAAAGTGATATCAAAACTTTCCTAAAATAGATTATTGACCATTAACCTAAAGGCACTCGTTAGTATGACCTATCATTATATGGGGTTGTGCACTACTGCATGCTTAATCCTAAGCAAGTATTAATGTATATCACCAAAACTTATCTTATCCACTGATACTAATCGTACTTTCTGAAAAAATAGCCAGCCCAATAGTAGGGGCTAATGAAATTAAAAAAACAAAAAAAACCAAAATTCAAAAAGGATTTAAAAGAGAGAGAGAGAGAGAGAGAGAGAGAGAGAGCATAGTAAGGTTATTTTTAAAAAGGATTAAAGAGAGAGAGAAGAAAAGGCTTGACTGGATTAAGAGAGAGAAGAGTGGTTGGCCTATGGAATATCAGAATATTGATGGGGATCACGAAGTCAAAATAAATAAATAAATAAAGATTAGAAAAACATAGAGGTAACGTAGAGTGGTAGAGGAGAGCCATCGTATAAAGTAATGATAAAGGCCAAAGGGTCTGGCAGCAGGTGGACAAACCGAAAGAAGAAAAAGAAAAAGAAGAACGAAAAAAAAAAGACAACCACCTGAGGTAAAACTTATGTTGGGGTTTTCACCTTCTTCTTTTTTTTTTTTTTTTTTTTTTTTTTTTTTTTTTTTTTTTCCTTTCTTTATTTATTTATTTATTTTTTCTTTTGATGGGTTTGAATTGGCATCCCACCTCCAACTTTAATTTTCAAAAACATAAATCGTCACTTAATTTGATTTTTTATTTTTTATTTTTTTTCTTAATTTTTAAGTTTGTCAGAAATTATTAAATTATTATAAATTTTAGTAGTAATGTTATGAATACTATTTTGGAACCCGTTTCAATTTGTCAATAGAAATGAAATGTTTTGGTACCGATTTATTGCATACTGTAATCTTTAAGTTCAAATATCAGTTCGATAATAATAATATAATAATAATAACAACAAGAACAAGTATCAGTTCAATTATATATAGAATATAATAAGAGTAATAATATGGAGAAAAAAAATGTCAAACTTAGATGTTAATTTTAGTGATTGTGGAACATTGAAAGATGTTTAAAATCAAAAGCCAAACGGGCCTGAACGTTTCCATTTTATTGTAAGTCACGTGGAGCTCACAAAAACAAAGAAAAGAAATTAAAGTGTGGGTTTGGATAGCCAGGTAAGTTGCGGTGCGTTTTCTCATGTGTTTTCAGTTTTTTTTTTTTTTTTTGAGCCGGATTTCTTGACTTTTTGGAGACAAAAATTACTGTTTATGAACCGTGCGTGCACTGTTTACGCATTGTTCATGAGAAAAAAATACTGTTCAGCACTGTTTTGGTACTATTTACGCACTGTTTATGGAACCCACAGCCATTTTATTAAAAAAAAATATTAAAAATAGATCCCGCAGTACTATTTACACATTTAAAACTTATTTTACTATAGTGTTTTCGGCAACAATCATCAGTTTTCAGCAACAATAAGCTCTATTCAAACGGACCCAAAATAAAAAATTTAAAAGTGGACAAAACAAAAGGGCTTTAAAGGAAGGAGTAGTGCGTGGGCTCACAGAATCAAAACAAAGAAAATCTCTTAACACAAGTGGAGGACGGCAGTACAACACAGTGACACACAAATAAAAAAGAAGAAGAAGATAGCGTGCAACAGAGAAAGAGAAAAAAAAAAATAAAGAGAAGAAGAAGAAAAAGTGGCAGTGTGAAGGAGAAAGAGGAAAGGAAAAAGTAAAAAGAAAGACAGGAGAAAGAGGGAAGGAAAGAGAAAAAAGAAAGAAAGAAGAAAGATAAAGGATAACATGCAATTGTGAAAGAGAGAGAAAAAAAAAAGTACGGAGAGAGAAGGAAAAGTAGTTGGGTATTGGCAACGGAGGAAGGTGTTGTCTAATCAAAGTGGGCCCATTGATATTTACTATTGTGCCATTGAGCCACTGAATAATGTTGTTTGTAATTTAAAAACCGGTACGAAGTGTTTTTTAAATTTAGTGTTTAAACACTTTAAAATGAGCTATGTAACTCAAAAACAAAGAAATTAAAAAAAAAAAAAAATTTAAAGTGGACAAATCAAAGAAGCTTTAAGGAAGTAATAGTGCGTGGGCTCACAGAATCAGAACAAAGAAAATATTTAAACACAAGTGGAGGACAGCAGTACAACACAGTGACGCACAAATAAAAAAGAAGAGGCAATGGATTGAAACGGCAAAACCAGAAGAAAGAAAGAAAGAAAAAAAAAGAAAAGAAGAAAAAGAAGAAGAAGAGCCCAAAACTAACAAGAAAAGAAGAAGAAGAAGAAGATACCCAAAACCCAAAAGAAGAAGAAGGAACAAGGAGGTAGTTTTTTGTTTTTTATTTTTTGTTTTTGTTGTTTGTTTTTGTTTTGTTTTTTATTTTATTTTATTTTTTTTTCCTTAGCATCAATCATACATTTGGTTATACTAAAAGAGGGAAAAAAAAAAAAAAATCATACATTTGGTATGCATGTTGCACCATTTTGAGGGTCTAATAATTTTTTCATTTATGGGTATATTAGCCTCTTCACGTTGATCTGAGCATGTTTAGTGTATTAAAAAAATTATTCTAAATCTTAAAAATTTGTCCAATTTTTTTATAGGACTATCTTAGAAATATTAAAAAAAAAGACACCAATGTAGGTTAAATTTCCTATTTTTTATAAGACTATTTTAGGCACCTAGAAGATGATCATGACAACAATGATGGATAAAATTCCGTTTGTAAGTGGTATAGACTACTTAGATGCATAAATGTTATTCTATAAAAGAAGCCAACATAATCACCAAGAAGCTAACATGACATTTACAAATGAAGTTGAAAGAATGATACTTCTACTCAAAAGAACTCATTTCTTTTTTAATAATAATAAAAAAAATCATTCAGCAGTTTCTTTTGGGATTGAGATCATTCCACACTTATGTCGAAGTCTTTTTCTTTGTTACTTATTTTTGTGTGGATAATTCGATAATAACAACAAAGGCAATATAGGATTTGAAGTAGAGGAAGTGTTTTTCTCTCACAAATAAGAAAGACTGTTATGATATAGAGAAAGAAAAAACAGTGATCTAAAATATATGCTACTCTAAAGCTGGCTTGCCATGGAGCAGAGTCTAAATCAAATACAAATAATATTCCAAAGCAGCCAAAACCACGTAGGAATAACAATGTAAAACATACTGAAGTTTTAATTAGGTGACTTGCTACAGATATTCGAAACTAATTAGGATGAGGTGGTAATATTGGCTTTGTTGTATGCAGCACTACTAATTCAAGGCACAAAACAACAAGTTCAGAGCAAGAAAAACCCTGCCTTAATATATCAGCCTTCTATAAAATGGATGAGAGGATGGAGCAGGCTGCTGAAAGTGGAGATATTACTGCCTTGCACCAATTAATTGGAGAGGATGTAAATCTTTTGGATCACATTGACCTGGCACAACGTGTTCAAACTCCTTTACACATAGCTGCATCTGTTGGGCACATCCAATTTGCCATGGAGATAATGGGATTAAAGCCCTCATATGCTTTGAAACTAAATCCAGATGGTTTAAGCCCTATTCACCTTGCTCTAAAAAATGGGCATATTGACCTGGTGCATCGGCTTCTAGAGATTGATAGGGACCTTGCTCATGTCAAAGGAAAGGAGTGTATCACTCCTCTGCATTATGTTGTGGAAACAGGTGATCGTCACATTGATCTATTGGATAAATTTCTATTAGTCTGTCCAGATTCTATTACAGATGTGACGGTGCGAGATGAGACAGCTCTACATATTGCCTTAAAAAAAAAACAGCTCAAGGCTTTCAAATTCTTGGTGGGATGGCTTGGAAGAAATTTATTTAAAAATACTTCATTGAATGTATTCTCAGTCCTGAACCAAAAGGATGATGAAGGCAACACTGTGTTGCACATTGTAGTATCAAAAAATGAAACCCAGGCAAGCTCTCTGTCTCTCCATTAACATCTACTCAGCATTAACAAAATATGAATTTTAAAAAATACAAATAGTTTAAATGACCATTTTATTTTTTGAATTTATTTTAACCAAAACTCCTTTTTTTGGGCCAAGTAATTTTTTTTTTTCAAAATTTAAAAGCTTTTATATCTAAATGTAATATTTTAAAATGTTTAAAATTTTAGGGAGTATGTACCGTTCCATCACGTACTGGCAATATATAAAAATGTTGTCTTTTTTTTTTTTTTTAATGATTCATTAGCTTAATTTAAAATTGCTTGTAATACATAATGATCATTTTTTTTTACTTCTTTAATTATAATTTTAGTTAAAAAATTATAAAAGAAAAAGAAGTTTATGCATTTGGATTAAGGACAGACCAAGGACGATACTTAAGTAATTTACATTATGCAGGTTGTGTGTCACTTACTCACTTGGGGTTCCAGATTTGTCGATGTAAACAGTACGAATTCAGAGGGTAAAACAACATGGGACATCTCACAAGGACAAACACAAGTAAACAATAGAGAGATCAAGCTTATGCTATACAGTGCTAGAGCTTCATCAAGTTCACCCCTTTCTATAGTTACTCAAAGCGATGATAATAATATTGATGAATTTTACAACTTAATTGGAGAGGATGTAAAACTTTTGGAGCACATTGACGAGCTACCATTTATTAATACTCCTTTACACATAGCTGCATCTTATGGGAACATCCAATTTGCCCTAGAGTTGATGAGTTTAAAGCCTTCATTTGCTCGGAAACTAGATCCAAACGGGTTTAGTCCCATTCACCTTGCTCTACAAAATGGGCATATTAAGCTGGTGCGTCAGCTTCTACAACGTGATGGGGACCTTGTTCGTGTCAAAGGAAGGGAGTGGCTAACTCCTTTGCATTACGTAGTAGAAAGTGGTGAGCACCTTTATCTATTGGACGAATTTCTATTAGTTTGTCCTGATTCTATTACAGATGCGACGGTGCGAAACGAGACGGTTTTGCATATTGCCCTTAAATATATCAGGCTCGAGGCATTTCAATTCTTCCTGGGATGGCTTGCAAATGATTCTTCTGAAAATGCTGAATTTAATAAAACAACAGTCTTGAGTTGGAATGACAATGAAGGAAATACTGTGTTGCACATTTTAGTATCAAAAAATCAAACTCAGGTAAACTCTTTTCATTAACATCTACTAAGTATTAACAAAATATGAATGAAAAGGGGGAAAAAAACATAAAATAACCAACCATGAATAGTCTAGATAACCATTTTATTTTTTGAACCAAAACTCATTTTTTGGGTCAAGTAATTTTTTTTTTCTTTTCAAAATTTAAAATATTTTATACTAAAATATATTATTTAAAAATGTTTAAAATTTTAGGGAGTGATGGTCTCCCTTGGTCTATGTACAGATCCGTCACTGGCATAATATATATATATCTTTTAATTATTCAATGGCTTTGCAATTGCATGTAATACAATATGATTATTTTTTTCGTCTTAATTATAATTATAATTTATATATATAATAAGTAGAAGAAACTTATGCATTTAGATTAAGAATGGACCACGGACGAGACTTGACTGATTTACATTACGCAGGCTGTGAGACACTTACTCTATTGGTGTAAGGGATTTGTGGATGTAAATCGTAAGAATTTAGAGGATAAAACAGCATGGGACATGTTGCAAGAAGGCAACAGAGAGATTAGGGTTATGCTACGCCGTGCTGGAGCTAAACCAGGTTCATCTCTTTCTACATTTAATAGGTATCCAAATCCGAAGTACCAACGGCTGTTAACAGTGTCATGGGTTGATTTTTTTTGGCCTAAGAATTTAAGACATGAAATAAGGAAATTTACAGAGGAAAGGCGTAGTATGCTTCTGGTGGTTGCAGCACTGCTTGTAACACTCGGCTTTCAAGTGGTACTTACTCCTCCTGGTGGAGTTTGGCAAGATAATGGTCTGTGCATTCCCACAGAACCTCCCTTCAATAAAACTGTAGGGAGTAGTAATTATCCTATAATCATTTATCTGAGTCAGTCTAATACCACATTAGCGTGTGAACACAAAGCAGGTACAGCCATTGCTTTCGAAGATGGCTTTTTTTTTTTGCTGTTCCTCACGTGTAATACCATGCTATTTTCGCTCTCAAACTCATCAATTGTTCTCCTCATTCTAAATTTTCACTTTAAGGTTCTGCTCAGCCTACTCATTATCATCCTCCATTTAAGCTATTTTTATTCAGTCTGGACCATAGCTTATGCTCCATTTCTGTTTTTTCCGTTGGTGTCTATTGCGGCCTTCTACTTTGTTTTTATACAGCGTTTATTCTGGATGCAATCAATGATTAGGCTTAGTGCAATACCGCAGCAGCACACAAAGTAGGGACAGCCATTGCTTTGGAAGGAACCCCTTTTCTGATATTTAGCCACTGATTTACAGTACTTGCACATTTGTGTTTTTCTCATACTCAGTAATTGTTCTCTCATTCCAGCTGGGTACATTAATTTCTTCGAAATCAATGCCTACTTCCTCTGGTTTTGTTATTTTTCTTCACTCAGGCTCCAGATTGGTCAATTATTTCAGTTTTTTTTTCAGCCTTGATTTCTGCAATCTTACTAGCGAATTTTCCCTCTTTGGAAAGAGTCAGGCTAAGTGGTTTGAGGATTCAATCATGGAAGAAGAATTGACGGGGGAAAAAAATTGCCGACCTTGGAGCTGTATGCATCTGTAATGTGTGTCAATTTATACTTTCGTTTCTTTGATAGTAATAAAATTTAGTCTATGTTTCTATGGGCATAGTTGAACTAAATTTATATTGTAATAAAGCAGTGTGATTGCACAGCATTACTTAATTTTTGAATTTCTCTCATACCTTATATTTAAAGAATATTTGGTTCTAAAAGCTCTGGATATTATTGGGTGCTTCAAATTTCAAAAAGATCATACTATCCTGATGATGAAACAGTGGTCATACTTATATTGTTTGCAATGTTAAAGTGAAGCTTTTAGAAAAGAATGAACTCTACTTTGAATCAGAATAAGTTAAAACCCCATTGGCCCGGTCATAATGCACAGAATCCATAAATGTCTATCCTTCAAAACAAGTGGAAAAAGAAAAAAAAGAAAAAAAAAAAAAGAACAAATAATGATTCTATGCATTCAGTTACAGTACTCACAAGCAGCAAAGCTGGTCCATGGGCATGGAGGCAGTTCTGCTGAACTTTCAATTGTTAAAGAAGCAGATGACAAATGTGTAGGTTGGACAAATTCATTTTAGCTGAGCCGTTAGCAATAGTAAATAGTGCTTCAAAGTCTTACATGAATTGCTGGAAAAACAAATAAAGCTCTTTGGTTGTCTTTTTTTCACCAACATTTTGTTTTGTACTTTTGGAACTATGGTATCAGAAAACAAAAAATATTGTGCCATGGTAAGACAAACCTAGTGAAAATGTAAAATCATATCATTATGCCACCCCAATCTGTAGGGTAGGGGAATAAAAATGAAAATCCATTGCGGTCAATCCAAGCAATGGAAACATAAAAAGCCCTTCAACTGAATATCATGTCCCTTGTTATGGTTAACGTGTTCTGACACTGTTCACTGAACTTGTCTTTAGTTTTGTTAACTAAAGAATTAGTGGTATGATTATGAAGTAGTTCACTTGTAAGGCTGAAAATGAATACTTGCTCAACCAGTGAATGAATATAAATTAATGAAACCAATCAATTCAAGAGTAATAATAGTACAATACAACTACATAGGTGGCACAGTGCAGTACAATAGTATAAGAGAGTACCAAGGAATTTGTAGCTGTACAGTAGGCCCAAGAATGAGCTTGGGGCTGATACTTCTCAATGTCAAGGTGGAAGTTGAGAGACCAACTATAGTCTTGGGTGAGCATGGAATCTGAAAACTCCATCAAAATCAAGTATTTCCCTATAGTAAGAGTCTGTCTTGAAGAAGATTGCACCCTCTGATGTAAGGTTAGATATATTTCCCTGAATTTTTGACTTGAAGGTAGCCTGACTTGTCCAGGATTAGCTCAGAAACATCCTGATGAATATAATAAACTCCATAAGGATATTGGTGTCGACATCTATTTGATTAAGTATCAGATTGTAGGAGGTCTGCTCTATGCCAGTGAAATGGAGCTGAAATTTTCCCCCCTCGTAACTTTCTTCAGACATGATAGAGAATAGGTTGCTCCCAGAATCTAAGACTTGGGTTGGTAAGATTGTATTGGTTGGTTCGTTGAAGCTAACCCATATGATACTTTAGTCTGTGCTTGTTATCACAAAATTCCCAGTGTCTAGCGTAGCCCTATTTGATACTTCACGATTCTCACTGTTGTTGGACCTCCACAACTCCAATCTACTTGGAACTTTGAGTACAAGCTGTCTGGTCAGCTTTTGATTGTCTCTCTTTGCAAACCAAACTATAGTTTCATCTGGTATCTTAACGAACCAGATAGCAAGTAGGAACTGATCTTGTTCACCTGGAAGTCAGTGGAAACCAAATGCAAAATAGCCAGGATGGTGAAGTCTATGTGGAGTTGAACCCACACTTATGTTATTGTTGACTTGAGCTATTGCAGGAACCAGGAAGGTGATAACTGATAACAAGGATAAACAATTGGCAATGGAAATGAGAAAGTAATGAAGCCATTGGAAAAAGATAGGGCTAATACAAAGTGGTCAATGGTCGACTTATGAAGAGCTTAAAAGTGTAGCCTTGGTGAATATTGTTGACACAGTTCTAGTACTCACGTGCAGCAAAGCAGTTTCTGATTTGTGTAATGGAATGTGTAGCTCTAGCTGGCCTATGGAGGCAGTTATTCTAGACTTTAAACAGGTAAAGAAGCATATGACAAATGTGTTGGGTGGACGTGGACAAACTCAGTTTAGCTGACCCGTTAGCATTACAAAATATTGCTTCCAAGTTCTATAAAATTTTACCAAGAACAACAACTAAAGCTCTAGTACTTTTTTTTTTCTCTCAACATTTTGTTCTACCATGGTATCAAAGAACAAGAAAAAATGAGCCAAGCTAAATATGAAACCATTATGCCACCCTCTATCTATAGGGGAAAAAAGAAAAAGAAAACTTAACTCTTTATAAAAGCAATGCAAACATATGAAGCCATTTTGGGCTGAAAATTCTGAAACTGTTTACAGAACTGTTACTTCAAATAATAAAATAAGTTGTAAAACTAGTTTTAACTTGTGTTTGGTTTGGTCAACTAAAAAATAGTGTATGATCATGAAGTGATTCCCTTGTAACTTTTAAGGTTGAAAATGAGCCATGCTCATGTATACATACTAAATTTACTGGCTGAAACAGTGAATGAATAAAAACCAGGCCCTGGAGTCCTTGTTTTACTGCTCTATTCTTTCTCAGTTTGCTGCAGAAAATCACAGCTTCTTTCTCTATGATGAGGGCTGGTTTGTTGCAATCCTTAAGCTATCTTTCTATTCCAAGCTACATTTTATTGTACAATGTCTATGGTTCCAGGTGGTTGTTGTGATTTTTGTCTTTGGCTCTAGGTACTTTAATTTGCAAATTGATTACAATGCTTAATGCCAGGTATACAGTCTTAGAAATTGGATAATTTAATAAAAAGCCATTCTATTTTATGTGGTAGACATAGCTTTATAAATTCCTGTGAGGTCTACAACCATGACTCCACACCTCCACTATTACCTAGTTATTCTCACCACCATTATCATCCATATGATCATTTTCAAAATGTTCTATTTTCTTTAGTATTAATTCTATTCATTCAATTATTAGAAATTTGAGTTGACAGAATTTCAATTTCATTAATTAATGTAAAATCCTTCATTTTAATAATTCTAAAAATTCCTTAAAAGTATTTTGTTAACATCAAACAAAAATCCAATCATCTAATCACTGTGACAGAAACTAGAGTACAAGATTACCTTTTCTAGTCCACCAACGAAAGTACCATAGCCAAAACCCCACTTCCTTTTCATTCTTTTCCTCTATAGCTTCATCACAATCTTAAATCCTTTATACAACACCTTCTCAAGCTGGTGCTAGCCAAGAGAAAGATTTATTTATTTTTTGATAGGTGAAGAGAAAGATTCAAATGCAGGTAAAAATTGTAAAAGAAATATCAATAAAATGGTTGAGGAGGCTCATTGCTTAAATTAGCGTTGCACACGGCAGACTGATTTAAGACAAGAAAGTAGTCAAACTATTTGTCACATGAGTTGAAGGCTCAATACATTTGGAAAATTAAATACAATTACCATTCATCTTACTCAACTAATGCATTCTATAGCAAGAAAAGTAACACAAAAAATCAAATCAGTAACAATTAATAGTATATTATTTTTCAAGTATATAAGAAGGAAATAGCTACTTATCAACAAAAAAGAAAAAGAAAGAAATAACTAAGCAAAAGGCTGAACTGTGTTGCACATGCCAGGGTTCCTAATGCACCAAAGTGGCTGAATGGGTTCAGCTCCAATACCTCTTCATACCATTCTATATCTCGTTCAACCTATCTATTGCCTTAGCTACCTTTTCTTACCTATCTCATCCTGGTTCCCAGACCACAGTGTCTCTACCATTGCTAAAGTTCTTGGCCAAATTCTTGCATCTAAAACTGCAGGATTTGCTTGCTCAGACCACAATGCCACCTCCCCACCTAACGCTAGATTGGCCTCCTCCTCACTCAACCCATATGTTATATCATAGTTGTATATGGTTTGCCATGTTTTGAAAGGCCCACACCATGATCCACCATTTCCAGAGTTATCACTTGTTTGTTGATCATACTGGCTGTCATTCCCTAGAAAGTCACCTTGCCCACAGTCCAGATAATAGAAATCCAAGGATGATATGATAACCCGGTATCCAAAAGAAACAATCTCTCTCTCTCAAAATTCTTTTCTCTCTCTCTCTCTGTATTTCTAACCCCCTGTTCAAATGGGAAGAGATCCTATTTGAACTGGTTGATCCTTCCTTTGGTAATGCATTATATATTAAGGGAGCTCATAAGATACTTGTCCGATCAGGTTTTTCCTCCACCTTTTGAAGAGGCTGAGTCGGTATTGAGCCATTGCTATGAGATGAGATGAACATCTGAATAATGGGATGAACATCTAAACTCTAATTCCTTGGCCCTATGCTAATCAAGCTGCAACTATACTCGGCCTAACATCTCCACTATGCGAACTGAGGTGGGTGATAAGTCGGCTAAGCATTGGCACTACAACAAACTTGAGTTTTTTTAACCTATTTATATCTACGGTCACTAAAAAATGTAAATAAAAGCTTAATTTTTTACAGTTGAGTACAACTGTAAAGTAAAAATAAGAAAATTCATAAACTTATTTCTGCAGTTGTTATAATTGTTGAAAAAAGAATTAAAAAGTATTTGATTTTAGTTTTTTTCTTCAGCCACCGTAGTAAAAGGGGGTCAAAAAAATATTAAAGAGAGAATAGTTTTATCAACAGCTTGATCAACTGTGGATAAAATAAAATAAATTTTGTATCAACGGTTGTAAAACTTTGAAAATCAATAACACTATATTTTGTAAAAGCTCATTTTAAACTCAGAGTTTAAAACGTTAAGGAGATAGATATTTCCAAAGAGAATCTCTCGCTCTCGCTCTTGCTCTTTTTCATAGCTCACATTTCTCTTGGCTCCTCACAGGTTCTTTCTCTCTCTCTCTCTCTTCCTTCCTCGTGTTTTTCTGTTGTTTTCTCAGCAACCAAACAAAGTTTTTGACTTTGGTTGATTTTTCTTTGCTTCAGATTCACCGAGTTGGTACAATCGCATCCAAATCTTGTATATATTCACACTTTTACCTATCCAATCCTCTGATTAGGTATCTTCTATACATTGATGAATACAATTTCACATTCTCCTTGAAAACCTAACCTTCAATTTTGTATTTCTTTGTTTTTCCATAGATAGCATAAATGTTTTGTTTTTTATTTTGGATTTTTTGTATATAACTTGTATAATTAAACTGCAAATCTAGAATTATTGTTTATTAATATAATTACTCTTACTGTATAATTTAGGTTTGTTTTTCAATGGTCTTTTGGAACTCAGAGTTTGATGCGTTTTTCATGAGTGTTTTATGTAAATTTTCCAATGTAAGTTGTGGTAAAGGGTTTATAGCTTTGAGGCTTATAGTAATAGGTTTCTCTAAAAAAAAAAATGCGGATTGTGAAAGTGTAGTATATGCAATGGAGTTTGTTTATCTCTTGTAGCAAATTTGATTACCACCTATTTGATGAAAGTCTTGAGTGGGTTCTGTTTTGATATAAATCAGTGCTAATAAGAAAATTAAGATTAATTGTTTTGTGTGCCATGTATATGGTGCATTCATAACTATTGGTTAGAGTTGGTAGAGCAATTGTTGAGAAATTTCACATGTATATGGAAGCTTTTTTAATCTTGAATGACTATAGTGGATTTTCTGTTATTTTTGTCAATATGTCAATGTAATCAAATTTGTTGCATGACTTTGTTTCATTGCTTCAGGTCATAAACTAAACATGAATGTGGCATTTCTTTTCATTTCAATGTCACATATCTTTATCCTTTTGGTTCATTGCACTTACTATATTTTTTTAGTCAGTTTGCTTGTTTTGAGTTGAAACATTTTCAGATGCCGAGCAAACATTATAGCATTTGCGGATTTTAGTTATCAGATTTTTCTCTGAGTTTGGACCTTTAGTTCTGATTCTAATGAGCTAAAAGTCATCTCTATGGTTTAACATACTATTATCCTCTCCCAAAGAAGAAAAAGAAAGAAAGAAATAAAATGCCAGAATAGTAGACCTTTTTTTTAATAATTATTTTTTCAGTTTGCATTTTGTGAACAATAATTTTTTAATTGTTCCTTACTTTACATCTTTAGGTTGCTATGATGGAACTTTTAGAGAGGGAAGGAATAAAAAAGGGATCTATTGCAGCCATTTTGCATCTGTGGTAGTTCTATATGGTCACTAGAGCTGAAACAGGGCCATGTGCTGCCTAGAAAATAGGTGAACGTTTGAATTTGACAAATTTTCAAATGAAATTCACCAATGGGTTGGCTTAGTGCTTTGACTGTGTGATATTTTTTACATTAGAATGTTGATTGAGGATCGGCTTGAGAGAGCCTTAATATATTTAAGCAAAAATCATGACCTCTGCATCCCTTTTGGTCAAAATTTCAATCTAAAGTTACTAATTGCCCTCTATTTCTGTGAACTACTTCTTTGCAGGTGCATTCTAAACCTTCTTCTATTGAATCCCTATTCAATTTTATCTGCTGACTTTTACATGCATTTTTTTACTAAGGCATCCTCTCAAAGTTTAGAAAGGCCCTATAGAGAAACACTTGGGATGAAAACTCTCTTTTTGTTGCCACCTTTTCCGAAAATCTTCTTCTGTACTCTTGTTTGATTAACATTTTGCTTTATGTGTGCACTCAGGTCCACATTGCACAGAGTTTTGGTGAATGGTCAAGAGAGATATTCTATAAGGCCCCCCTTTTTCTTCTTTTTTTTCCCTTTCTTTTTGAGTAAAATTGTTGCAAGACCCTTTATAAGCTTTTGAATGATCCATGCTTATAGTGTCAGTTTCTGTAATATCATCATCTAAAGGGTCAAATTTATTTTCTATCTGTTTTCTCTTTATTTATTACTTGCAGCTGGAATTTTTTTTGCATGGTGCTGAACTATGTTATAGATGGCCATTTACAGTTTTGCTGTTCGAAAATTTAGCTGCTTGGACCTACTTACTAATATTTTCCCCTATTAGTGGTAGAATTAGTTATGGTAGTTTTAAATGTGTTACAAATGGTCATGTAGAGTATTACTGTGTGATTCTTTAGCTACTTGGATCTAAGATAAATTATTCTCTCGAAACCTTAGGTTTTTTTTTTTTTTTTTTTTGAGAATGTGAAACCTTGGTATTTTATTGAGCCAATTTGACTTCATTTACATAATCAATATTTACCGTGCACATACTGATTCTCTTGCTCCACTGACTTGCTCATTGTGTGTGAAGCCTGATCTATTGTGTTAGTTATATTAAGTGACTTGCTCATTTTGTAGTTAAACAATAAACTGTGGACGTTTATTGTATTGTGTACCATGCTTGATTAATACTTCTTTTTGTATTGTATATATTGCAAAAACTAAAAAAGCCTTAGAGCAGGCCCATGGGATCATGGCTCCAACGAAAGACTAAAAAAAGCTCAAGAAGCCCATTTTCGGCCCCCAAAATCTCAATAGTCAATATGGGCCCAATCTCTCACAAGTAAGGTAACAGAGGCCCACATAATTCTAGTTGGGGTTTGTCAAACAGAACAGAGTTGTCTCTCAAATTGAATTAGGAAGGATCATAGGGTGGGTGTAGCAGTAATAATTATTCTCATTAATTAATGCTAATAGAGGTGTTGTGGTGTGGTGTGTTGTCTTTTCCTCTTCTTCATTGTAGCAGTACTAGACCAATCCATCCTTCTCATCACTGTCAGTTATTGTGACTACTTCTTTATTGTGGATGTCAACAGTGACTGTGAGAGAGAGAGAGAGAGAGAGAGAGGGGAAATCCCTTTATCAAAAAAAAGTGTTTTCATAACCCCAAATAAACACGGAAACACCACTGAACAAAAGAGACTCTCCATTCTCTCTCTCTCTCTCTCTCTCTCTCTCTCTCTCTCTCTCTCTCTCTCTCTCTCTGTCTCTGCGGCTTTCAAAGAAGCCAACATGGATCCTAATGAAACCACTCAAAAATTGCTCAAACAAGGTTTGCTTTCTTTTTCAATTCTTTTGGGATTTTGAGTTTGTTTTGGGGATTCAAATCATCTAGAGTTTTTAGGGTATTCTACCAATAGATTTTCTTAAATCTTAACTATTTTTTAATGATTTAATGGTTTAGATTTTGCTATATCAGCGTTTCACTGACAATACTCTTAAAATAATATAATAACGTTGAAAACAAAACAATTAAAATTATTATTAATGGAATGCTGATATGGCAAAATCTAAACCATTAAATCATTAAAGAACGATTAAGATTTAAGAAAATATATTTGGTAGAATACTTTAAGAACTCTAGAAGATCTGAATTCTTGTTTTGGTTAGTGGGTTTTTAGGATTAAATGACAATTAACCAAAATTAAATTTTTTAAGAATTAAAGAGACTCTCTCCGTTCTCTCTCTCTCTCTCTCTCTCTCTCTCTTGTTCAGTTCTTTTAGGATTTCAGAGAGTGGCCTACTGATTCCAGAACTCGCTGCTGCTTCCACTTCTTCTTTTGCTTCTACTACGATGTCGTGTGTTTCCTTAAAAGACGAATTAGATGACCTTTTAGCACTTGAATAGGAGGAGCGTGGAGGACGACATAACAATGATTTCAAAAGAGAAGCAGTTGAACTTGATTTTCCCATTTTCATGCTCTTACTCAGCCACACCATTTCTCTCTTTCTTTGCTCTTTTCTCTCTCACTCTTCACTCCTTTTCAATTTTCAGGGGAATATCAAAAGGCGGCAGAGATTTTCAAAGTCCCTCTTTTGCAGGGATTATTCACTATTCACTGAAAAAGGGGCCATTCCTGGGTGTTAGGCCCCAAAAAAATTCACTAGCCCAGCTTAGCCCAGCCTAGCCCATCCTAGCCTAGGCCTGTTTTCAATTAAGCCCTGCATTTTACTACTTTATACTATATATCACCTTTGTTTTTTTTTTTTTTTAAATTTATTTATTAAGATTCATTTTAGTCTCACTTTTCAATTGTCATATTAATCCATAAGATTTAATATTTGTTAGTAAATCTCTCACTTTGTAAACATGAGTTTGAGTTTTTCCCTTCAAATCTATTAGCAAATAAGTAACACTGTTTAAGCATTTTTTTTTAGTTACAAAATTAAACTCATTAGATACTCATTGTTTCTGGGAACAATGAGTTAGTGACTTACAGGTCTTCATTATTCCTTCCCAAGTAATTCTTAAGTTGAATAGAACTGTCATTCTTGCTTGCTTTTAATATTTTAATTAAGAATTCTTGTTTTTCATGTATTGCAGGCCACATATTATGAGAAAGAGTTTTTTTTTCCTACACTTTATAACCTTGTTTAAGACAATTTGAAGGAATTCTACCTATGGCTAGAAGTGTTGGAAACAATGATGCTTTTGCAAGAGAAGAATCAGCTAGAAGTGCTAGAAACTACGGAGCTATTGCAAGAAAAGAGTCAGTTGGAAGTGCTAGAAACAACGGAGCTATTGCAAGAAAAGAGTTGGCTAGAAGTGCTAGAAACTATGGAGTTGTGGCAAGAGAAGAGTCGGCTGGAAGTGCTAGAAATTATGGAGCTATTCCAAGAGAAGAGTCAGCTGGAAGTACTAGAAAAAATGGAGCTATTGCAAGAGAAGAGTTGACTAGAAGTGCTAGAGACTATGGAGCTATTGCAAGAGAAGAGTCAGTTGGAAGTGCTAGAGATAATGGAGCTATAGCAAGAGAAGAGTCTGGAACAAGTGAAAGCGGTGGCTCATGAGTTGGTAACTAAAACACTACATTTTTTGACATGTCTATCAAATTACCATTCTAATATTTGCAACCATCTATAGTTGACATGTGTTTATCAATTGTTTTGACTACACAGGTAATAAGAAAGAGTGAGGGGCTACACAAAATCTAAAACTTGTAAAACTTTTTACAAAGAAAAGGTTCCCAATCATATGGAAAAAGGGAAGACCAGGAGAGAAATACTCTAGAGTATTCAAATCGGAGTGTACTGCCCTTGTTAGACGAATTAGTATAGTACCTTTATAAGTCAAAGATTGGAGAGAGGTGCCTTATCAAAACAAAAGAAAGCTATTTGATTATATATTGGTGTGTTATATAAAAGTGTTTTGAAATAAAAGTTTTCTTTATAATGAACAAATGTAATCCTTATTAGTTTTCATTTTTTAGGAACGCTTCATTGTTGAGGGTCAAGAGACTCTTGTTTGGCCGCAAATGAATAGGCCATACAAAAATTACCGAAGCTCCTTGAAGAAAAAAAAGGTTTAAGCCATATGAGGAAGATCCTGAGGAGGCACTAGAAATTTTGCCACCTAACATGGCGGATGATGATTGGAACTATCTTGTGAATTTATGGAGCAATAAGGACTGGAAGGTACTACTACATATGGAAATTATTATCTTGTGAAATTTTATAGAGAATTATAAATATTTTTTTAATCCAATGTATGTTTTTGAATGTAGACAATGTGTGATAAAAACAAGTTTAGTCGTTCCAAAAACTTTATCATTCACATTACCGGATCAAAAAGCTTCCAACAACGAAGTGAAGAAGAGGTTTGTATATATCATTTTCTCAATCTTTGAAACTTAATTTTTTCAAGATAAAATATTGTTGCATAGTTATTTATGGTGCTTGACATTTTATGGAATGTCTATACTTTGTGTTGTTTAAATGATAGACATTTTATGGAATGTCTATGCTTTGTGTTGTTTAATGATAGAGGGAGAAAACTGGAGAAGATCCTAGCCGACTTCAATTATTTGAGATCACACATACGAGATCTAATGGGCAAGCTGCAAATGAAACTACACAAGAAGCATTGGTATGGAAATTCCTAAAAATGCTTGTATAACTTGTTATTAAGATTTATATTTATATGCTGCTAGAAAATGTATTTTTTTATGTGCTTTTAGCAAATGTAGTATAAAATTATAAATGCTCTTTTAATGCAGATGAAATTTAAGAGACTTACTACTGAAGTGGCTGAAGGGTCTTTGCAAATGTCCGGTGATGAAATGTTTGTAGAGGTATTTGGACCTGAACATCATGGTCGTGTTCGTGGTTATGGTGATGGTATTAGTCCTACAGAGTTATGGGGTTCCTCTTCATCTACTATTCATGACCTCCAAATGCAATTGAAAGAATCTGAGGAAAGACGTAAGGAGAATGATGCAAACCTTTTGAGGCAATTGAAAGAATTTGAGGAAAGAAGCAAGGAGAATGATGCTAACCTTCTAAGGAAATTGAAAGAATCTGAGGAATACTGCAAGGAGAGTGACGCTAATGTACAACTCTTGAAGGCACAAGTTAATCGGGTTGAGAGTTTGCTAACACAAGTACTCAAAAACATGGCCCCATTTGAGCTAGCTCAATCTGATTGTTCTTCTTAACTTTACCAATCAGGTTAGTTTGTTAACTTTACTTGTTCTTTTAAGTAAAGGGTTTGTTACCTTTTCATTAGGGAACTTACTACTGTATTTGTATTACTGCTATATGGTAATTTATATATTTTTTTCATGCTCAATGTTATGCCTGTACAATGTTGATATTTGAGATGAAACTCTTCTACAAGTTATGGAAATAATTCACATTTAATTATTGAATCTTTTGTTAATTTTCCATTGCAGGTTGTTGTTGGAAGTGTATAGAAGAGAAAAATCAGTCTGTTTTGTAGAGAAAGTATGAACTTTCATTCTATTTTGGCTAGATACATCTTCTTGTAGATACAATCTGAGATATCAACAGTCTGTCAAATGCTATGTTTTGCAAGTTTTGATTCACCCTTTGCTTCAAGTGCAGAACAAATCTCATGATGATGATTTCTAAAATTCTTGGTTTGTGCAAAGTAAACATGTGACTTCCTCTTTACTTTTCTAAATATTTTTTGGTTCACTATGATGTCATATGAATGAAATTACTGCTATATGTAATGATTAGAATGTAAAGGTGGTAGAATTTCCAAGAAAATTACTTTTGTCTTGCTCTACATCTACACATATTAAACTGTGAAGCTGTTACCCTCTTGGTTGTCTTTCTTTTTTTATACAATTCTTGTTCTCTAAGCTATGTATGTTGGACTGTAATGATGGTTTTGAATCATAGGCCTAAACTATGCAAGAGTATCTATATTCACCACCACCAATGTATTAAAGTATACAAATTTAGAGTTCCCACATTGTGATCGTAGTGTTATTGCCATCTTTTTCAGTACTAACTACTAATACTAATACTAATACTTTTGCTTTATGGTGGATAAATAAGTTGGGTTAAGTACTTTGGTGTTACACAACCATCGTCTTCCATTTTTCATTGATTTATGTTGATTTCTTAAACATAAATCAGATTTGTGAGTTGGTGGAATTGCCTTTAAGGCATCCACAGCTTTTTGAAAATATTGGAGTGAAGCCTCCCAAGGGAATTTTG
Source organism: Quercus glauca (assembly GCA_023736055.1). Lineage (NCBI taxonomy): Eukaryota > Viridiplantae > Streptophyta > Magnoliopsida > Fagales > Fagaceae > Quercus > Quercus glauca. The sequence goes on from CM043318.1 coordinate 104,674,109, forward strand.
CTATATGGGCCTCCCAGTACAGGAAAGACACTCATAGCAAAGGGTATTGCTTTAGGTTTTTTTTTTTTAATACTTTTTTCAACGGTTTCAAACTATTGAAATTTATCTCAAGACAACATATATTTTAACAGTTTTCAATAATATTTCGACGTTTAATAATTGTTGATAAAGGTGAATCACATTTTTTGACGATTACATAGGGTATAGAAAAAAAGTTTTGACATAGTTTTTAGTGGCGGTTCTCAACAGTAACTTAAACCGTCGAAAATACTTTTTTTGACAGTTTCTAATACTTTTTTCGACGTTTTCAACTGTTGAAAATAGCAAACTTTCTTGTAGTGTGGGTTGCATCAAACTCATGGACATGCTCAGTCCTTTATGCACTTTGGGCTGGACCTGCTCCTTTAATACTCCTTACTCCCTTCATAGGCCCATGATCCATGACCTATAAAAGGAAACTAGTAAAACCGCTCCCCCACAACAAATCCTTCCTATATATCCTATCCAATGATGACATACCAATCCATTCAAAAGGCTCTCAGAGTTCCCAAGATCAAAGAGTTTGAGAAGTATTTGGGACTTCCATCTCTTGTTGAAAGATCAAACAATATGAAAAAAAAAAAAAAAAGTTACTTATTTTTTGTATTCTTTTCTATTTTGAAAAAAATTAATTTCAAGAAAAATATTAATTTATTTTTATGTGTTTCATGAGGTACATGTATTTATTTCTAAGTATAATTAGATTTTTATAGGTGACGGACTAATGATTAATATTAAAATATATATATATATTAAAAAAAAAAGGAACTTATATGGTTCTCTTTTTTCAAAATAAACGGGGAGGGTCTCTCTAAAAAAAATAAATAAATGAATAAACGGGGAGGGAGGGTCTAAATTTGGGTTCTTCCAAGCAGTGTCATGAGTCTAGGTAATTTATATTATTTTTTCAAAAAATTATATTATTATTTTAATGATATAATTTTTAACGAAGCAGATGACAAATGTGAGAATTTGATGAATGAAATTATGTATTGCATTAAGCAGCAAATGAAAGTGCATCAGATATTTTATACACCCTCAAGGAGCAACAAACTTCTACCTAGCTCCAAATTATACGGATCTAACTTCTACAACCAACCAATCATTTACACGTGTACATAACTAGAAACTACCAATTAAGCTAATCCTAAACTACAAGTAGCATAGTGTATTGATCAAATAGAGCTCTGTCGTTTATGCAGCAAGCAGAATAGCTTCTCTTCCAGTGCTCTGTTTCGGTCCTCTGCCTCTCTGCCTGGCTTGTCTGTGTAGTGCAACTGCTTGATTCTTCTTCATGCTTTCATTCTTTAACTTCACCCTTTTGACAAAAAATGAGGCAGTTCCCTATGAGTTCTTGACTTGAAGGTAGCCTGACTTGTCCAGGATTAGTTCAGAAACATCCTGGTGAGTCACCATCTATTTGGCTATGTATCAGATTGTAGGAGATCTGCTCTATACCAGTGAAATGAAGCTGAAATTTTCCCTCTCGTAACTTTCTTCGGACATGATAGAGAATAGGTTTCTCCCAGAATCTAAGACTTGGGTTGGTAAGATTGTATTGGTTGGTTCGTTGAAGCTAACCCATATGATGCTTTAGTTTGTGCTTGTTATCACAAAATTCCCAGTGTCTAGCATGCTTTAGAGGACGACGTACAGCCGAAGTCTGAAGAATAAAACGAGGGCACGGTGTCGTTTCACTTAGTGCTTAATAAAGAAAACTGTGCCGCCTTTTTTATAATTAGTAGCTTAGCTTATTAATGCACTTATCCACACGGCGTCGTTCTGATGAAGCCGTTATTTGTGATTGAGTGGTTGTTAAAAGCGCGGGAAATTCTGTTTTAGTTTGTTAGGTTGTTCCAGCTGTAATTAGTTTCAGTTATCACATTTCTCTGTAATTAGTTTGTTAATTTCTTTGTAATAAATGCCTAACTACTTCCTCTAGTTTTGTTATTTTTGTTCAGTACTCCTGACCATAATCCCAGGCTCCAGATTGGTCAAGTATTTCAGTTTTTCTTCCCTTTTTGAAAAGAGTCAAGCATACGCTTAACCTTTTAAGATTGCAAGATTCAAGGGAGAAGAATTGATGGGAAGCAAAATATTAGCCGACCTAACGTGTCTCAATTTTTACTCTCTTTTTTCTTTGACAATAAAATTTAGTCCATGTTTCTAAGGGCATAGTTGAAGTACCCAGTGTCATCTTTGAATATAACGTATATTGCAATAAAGCAGTTTAATTGCATAGCATTACTTAATTTTTGAATTTATAATCAAATTTCTCACATATCTTGTGTTAGAACCATATCTTTACACCTTTGTACAACTGTAAACTTTAAAAACTATAACAAGACAAGTTTTGATTCATGTATTTGCCAACATAACATAAAATAAAATAAAATATTCTACGTTAATAATATAGACAACATTTAATCTATTGATAAGGTATATTTTCAAAATATTATTTCATTCAAAATTTATAAGGTGGTGTAACATTAAGTAAGAGTTAACAAGAGCAGCATGCTAATTAAACATAGAAGTTGTTATATCTTACACAAACCATATCAATTTAATTGGTTGACAAGAGTAACCTGCCAATACTTTTGGGTCATGGAGGTTGGAGGCAAATGATGTAATTTAGTTGGGCTCTTCAGTCTTCAATATTTGAATGCTTTCAAATTTTTTCAGGTGCTCTAAGCGTCTAATTTGAATGAGATCATGCTTTGGAAGCTAAATTTATAACGAAAAAATAGCGGTCATATACCTGTATTGGTTGCATTCATAGTTTGAACCTCTAAAAAAAGTAAATTATACTTCGAATTGGAGTAAGTTGGAACACTGTTGGCCGGGTCGTAATGCACATACTTAATTATGTTTAGTTTCAAACTACAATTATCCATAAACATTTTCTCATCCTTATAGGCGACAAACAGAACAAACAGAAGTTTCATCTCAACTTTCTTTAATGTGATTTTTCTATCTCTAAAATCAAAAAAAGAAAGTGGCATAGTTCCAGCGTAAATTTTGGCTGCCTGCTATAATTGGTCTTTCAAGGATTGTGGTGAAGCTTCAGTTTAGGCTTTTAAATTTTGGCTGCCTGATATTAATTCAGTTCTAAACTTCATGAGCAGCAAAGATTTGACTTTCGGCAGATAAAGACAGAGATGACAAATGACTAGGCTTTTAGATCAGTGTACTATTTTTAAACTTCTTGAGGCTTGGATAATAGAGTTTCACTTAAAAGCAAGTTCTTTTAATAATTTAAGTCTAAAATCTTCTTTACACCAGTTTAGAGTTGCTTCTAAATTAGTTCCTCGACTTTCAAAATTTGCAATTTACACCCTCGAGTATATGATATCAATGGCTCTTCCATAAATGTCATCACATTTCCTCTGTTAGCTGCAGAAAATTGTAGCTTCTTTCTCAATTTATAAGATCTTATCTTCTCCTTCTTCTATTTATTTATTTATTTATTTATTTTTAAAATAAAGTATCTTATCTTTAAACGATTAAGTGGCCTTGCAATTGCATGTAAGATGCATTATATATAATCATTTTTTTTTCTTCTTTAATTATAATTTGAATTCAAAAATTATAAAAGAAGAAGAAGATGTCCATGCATTTGGAATTGGACTAAGATCTGAGACCAAGGATAAGACTTGATTAATAATTTACACTTACGAGATTATATAGTGACAATGTATCACCACATATGCAGGCTGTGAGTCACTTACTGTATTGGGATTCGGGATTTAACAGTCTAAACCATAGAAATTCAGAAGGACAAACACAAGTAAACAACAGAGGGATCAGAGTTATGCTAAAACGTGCTGGAGCTAATTTGTGGTTTTCTCTTTCTACATTCTATTGGTTTGCAAAATTAGCAAGATCAGGGAATCTTGTTCGAAAGAAGTATGCTCGTGAAATAATGGCATTTTCAGATGAAAGGCGCAGTATGCTTCTGGTGGTTGCAGTAGTACTGCTTGTAACAATCAGCTATCAAACGGTACTAAGCCCTCCTGGGGGACTTTGGCAAGATGATATTAAGTGCATTAATGGCACAGAACTAGGGAATAAAATTCAGAGTCAGAGTCAGTGCAATGCAAACACAAGGGGGACAGCCATTGCTTTGAAAATTTTTGGAAGAATTGGCGTAACGGGGTTCTCGGCATTTAATAGTTTTATATTTGGGTTCTCAAACTCAATGATTAATCTCCTAGTTCCAGAACAGTACATTAGATACCCAGCATTTGCACTCAATCTCTCCCTCTGGGCTTGTTATTCTTGGTCAGTGGTGGCCATAATAACCTACCCTCTAAATTGGGCTCTTATTTTGTGTTCCTTGGCTCTTGTTTACGGGCGTAGTCATGAGTGTTTCCCTTTGGGGAACAGACATACCTCTAAACTTAAAAGACTTCAAGAATCGACTCTAAATGGCTTACGGATTCAATCATTGGAGAAGATTAATTTATGGGAAAATCCTTTGGAGGTTGGAGCTGAATGTATGCATCAGTAATGTGTGTCAATTTTTGTTTTTGTTTCTTCTATACCTTGGAGCTGCATGTGCGTGATTACATATATAGCATTATTTAATTTTAGAATTTGTGATCAAATTTCTCACATACTTTTTGTATTGCAACTCCATTCCTTTTTCCCTTGTGTATATGCATGTATTTGTTTATTAATAAAAAAGAATTCCACTTACGTTGAGTACTTAAAAATCTACTTTAACTTGGTTCCAGTTAGTTTAATTCATAAAATTACTAAATGTTTTACATGATGCATGTGTACACTATAAGTTCATTTTATAATTTTAATAAGAAATTATTTTTATTTCTCATATGTAATATTCATTATATGTTATAGTAGTATTTTGGGAATTAATTTCAATTATTTTAAACAAGATTAAAAATAGAGGAAGGTAAATTGTTAGGATTAATATAGTTAAGATAATGAAGGTATTTCTTAAAATAATTGACAAATATATAATTATTTCAACTAACTTAAAGCACATAATTTTTTTTTTTTTGCTTTTATTGTTGTCAAGGTAATTAAACTCAAACAAGAGTACCTAAATTCTAATAAATTGTTTTTCCCATAAATTTTAGAAAAAATAATTATAACTTTTTTTTTATATTAATAATTACAGTTTTAAGCTGTTGTGGATTCCTATGGTTGGCAATTGATTTCTTTATTAGATTCAGTAAAATTTAGTTATAGTTTAATAAGAGTATAGAGTATATTGAAATTTTCTATCAAATTCAAACATATAATTAAATTGAAATTAATTGTTTTGAAATTTTATGTTTTATGGCTCAATACAATAATATATTGCAATTTATTAGTCTTTATATTGTTGGATTTTGTTCTAAGTTATCTCTCTCTCTCTCTCTCTCTCTCTCTCTCTCTCTCTCTCTCTCTCTCTCTATATATATATATATATATATATATTTGATGCATTTTGATTATGAGGGATGAATTTTGGGCCAAACTATACGAATCTCACATCGTTTTTACAATCCACTTCAGAAAGGCACATGAAATTTCCTCATGATATCCAATTGGGCCAATATGATTTCTTCTTGGAGGCCTATTCTTATGGATCTTATCTCATATATTCATAGCAGTTTTATCTCTTTGGAGAAAGCATTTAGGCTAGGCCTTTGAATCTATTTTCATTCCTTAATGAAATTCTTTATTCAATGAAAGAAAATGAATTATCTTCTTCAAACCTATTTTATTTTTAAATATTAGTATTAAAAACATAAAAAGACTTGTTAATTTTTTACTGTCGTGGTCTTAGTAGTGACTCTAGGATTTTTTCTAGGGAGGGCCAGCAGTGGTGGAGCTAGGAATTTGTTGGGGGCGAGTAAAAAATTAAATGATCAATTTTATTTTCTTATATATATATATATATATATATACAACTTCCATATTATATACAATAATCTAAAATAGTATTCTAAATACAATTTAGTATACAATCCAACTATATTGTACAGTAGTTTAAAAGACTTATTAATAGTTTGAAGATTAGTAAGACACCAACCATTGAATACAAAAACAAATATAATTAAATAACTAATTATACATTTTTTTTTGTTAAATTAATAATAACTTATTATATTTATATGTAATAACAATTAAATAATGATATGTGATAAAGAAAAATAGTAACACACCTAGGAGTAGAACTAAATGTGAAACTAAGAAAAAAAAAACATTAATCGATATAGGTTTTTGCTTTTTAAGTGTATGAATTTTAAACCACACACATGATTACTCTCTTGAAATTGGAGCAAGCACTAAAAGACTTCTTGGACTTGGAAAACAATAGAGCATTTATCAAACTACTTGATCAAACAAAGAGAAATGCTAAGAAAACATAGAAGGGAGAAGGAGAGACAAAGAGAATGAGTAAAGAATCACGTATAAAGATACAAATCTATTGGTTGTAATGGTGGTGTAATTTTTTGTTGACGAAGAATAAAAATATAAGGAAAAATAGCTTTATTTCTGCCATCAACGGCAAAGTAACCGAGAGTATCGAAGAGAAGGTTTATTTATTTTTTAACAATGAGCAAAATTTTGAAACATTTTTTTTTATTTCTTATAAAATTAAAATTTTTAAGTGTAGTGTTACATTCACAACACTTTAGTAAAACTTTCACGACAAAATCTAGATGGCAATTTATTAAATGTAGGTAAAAAAAGTGATGTATTAGCCAAAATAAAAATATAAAGGTAATGTCAGTTATAGGTCTAATTAAAAACCAAGTATAACTTGTCACTTAACCTTTATTGTGAAATTATTATAAAAATATTGTGAAAGTAGAATTAAAATGATCATAGTCAAGCTTATTTTAGTTGTGTTTAAAGAAAATTCAGGGATTCTATGTTCAAAATTTTATTTTAGGGGGTTAAAACAAAAATACATTTGAAATTTTATATATAAAAATATTTTTTGGCCAGGTGGGTTCATTTGAACCCCTGACCTACATGTAACGTCGCTCCTACGTAGTCTAGGTCATCTTAAATGATGCAAAGTTCATCATGCTAGTAATATTGATTAGGGTTTACTTTTTACTGTGAAGCACTTTCCAAGAAAGTACTTACAAGTTGAGTAAGCACAAAAATGATGATTGATAAGCCAAGTCTTTCGCCTTTCGTTGAATCAAGGTCATTATGAAAAAGTTTCTAAGAACGTGTTAAATAATATCATTATTTAGTATGGGCTTGAGAAAGAAGGCAAATCAACCTTTTCATTTTAAATTAGTAAAAATATGGGGCCGCGCTATGTGTTAGTCAGGTGTTCACATGAACACCCTTACACTCAGCTCAATGTTTGACTGCTTTTCATAATCGAACAAGGCTATACCAAACTCAAGCTATAAGTTTACATGCAATCTTAAATATAATTACGATTTTGAGGAGTTTACCTTTTGCCAACAACTTTATAGTTAAAAAATAAAAATAAAAATGGACCAAATTTTTTGATAAACAAAAATGGACCAAATATTGATGTTGCATAGCTCGTTAGGTTGGGTTTGGATAGCGTGGTTAGTTGAGGTGCGTTTTGTCCTGCACGTTTTCTTTTTTTTTTTTTTTTTTTTTTTTTTTTTTTTGTTGCCAGCTTTTGTTGACTTTTGGGAGACAAAATTTACTGTGCATGAACAGTGCGGCACTGTTCACGTACTGTTTATGCACTGTTCACATATTAAAAAATATTAAAAATGGGTCCCACGATATTATTCACACATTTAAAAATTATTTTACTACAGTGTTTTCAGCAACAATCAGTTTTCAGCAACTTTTAGCAACAATAAACTGTATCCAAACGGACCCTTAGTATAATGATAACATTCCTATAACATAATCAAAACATGTGGTAATTAGATAACATATTTTGGTCCATTTTTAGATAACATATGTTATAGGAATGTTATCATTATATTTTGGTATCTACTTCCTGGACGAGCCGCCCTAGGATAAAAAATAAAAACAAAAATAAAAATAAAAATAATCAAAACATGTGGTAATTAGATAACATATTCACTTTTTTTTTTTTTTTTTTGGAAGACGATGTGGTAACATAATAACATATCCACTTGGTGTAAACAAAACTTCTAAAATCTTTTATTATAATAAAAAAATCTTTTATTATGCACATGCAATTTATGCCTTAATAATTAAAAAAATAATTATATATGTAAATTAAATCAATATTTCAATAATACAATTTTGGATGGTGATTTACTGAGAATAAAAATCTTTTTCCCTTGTGTATGTATGTGTTTGTTTATTAATAAAATAAAAAAAATTCCACTTGCGTTGAGTACTGAAAAATCTAGTTCAAATAGGTTCCAATTAGTTCAATTCATAAAATTATTCAATGTTTTGCATGATGGACATGTATACTATAAGTGCATTTTGTAATTTTAATAAGAAATTTTTTGTAGTTCATTAGCCGTTTTTGTTCGTTAGCCATTTTAATAAGTTCAGATAAGTTTCAGTTAGCCATTTTTGTGCTTTCTTAAATTGAAATTATTAAAACTACTAGAAAAATTTTGAGATCACGTTTATGAGAAATAGAAAAAGCTGTCTAAATATTAATTACTTTTTTTTTCTTATTTTCCCATAAAAACTTTCTTAAAGTGGATTGTAAATGATTGCCCTAAAGGCATCCGTTAACATTTTCCTTAAACTATACCGATCCCATATCATTTTTACAATCCACTTCGGAAAAGACGCCTGAAATTTCCTCATGATCCTGTTGGGCCAATATGGTTTCATCTTGGAGGCCTACCCTTGCCTCATATTAGTTTTATCTTTTTGGTGAAAGCGTATAGGCTAGGCCTTGAATCTTTTCTCATTCCTTAATGAAATTCTTTATTGATTGAAAGAAAAGGAATTATCTTTTTCAAACTATTTTTTTAAATATAAATATTAGCATTAAAAAAATTCTGATGGTGGTGAGTGGAAAGAAACCATGAATGTGAAGTTTTGACTGACGTGGTCTAGGTGTTTTTAAGTAATGCAAAGTTCATAATGCCAACGATATGGATTAGTATTCACTGTTCACTATGAAGCACTTTCCAAGAAAGCACTTATTACAAGGGATTTTTTTTTTTTTTTTTTTTTTTTTTGAGAATGACTTATTACAAGTTGAGAAAGCACAAAAATCGCGCCAAAGTCTTTGGCCTTTTGTTAATCGAGGTCATTTAAATAATGCAAAGCTCATCACTATGAAACATTTTCTAAGAAGTTATGTTAGGAAAGTGCCATCGACGCCAAAGATTTTGGCTTCATCTTTTTGAATTTATAGGTTTTATTAAATAAAGCATAGCTCATAATACTAGTATGGGCTAGTCATCAACTATAGCATGTTCATGATACGCAATTTGAAAAGCACCATCGACCCTTAGCTTTAGGCCTTCTTGAGTAGGACCTAAGTGCACAAACTTGAGAAAGAAAGCAAATTATAAGAGTTAGTGAATTAAAAGTATTTATTCATCAAAGAAAATGAATGATCTTCTTATATGTTTTTATTTTATACTGTTAGTAAAATATTAAAAGAGATTCATTGTAGTGGGTGGAAAGATGCCTTGGATGCCAAGTCTTAGCTTAGGTCTTCTTCAACAATGAAAAGACTTTCAAGGAAAGCACAAGATAGAATCTGGGGAAGCGCTAGTATTGGATGTAACTTTTTTACTTGATGAATGAAGACTATGATATAAACAAATAAAATGGGAATTAAGAGATAGAGAGGAAAACTTAAATATATTAGATTGGAAAAAAATAGAAATAAAAAAGTTTCCAATATTTATTAACTCAATAATGCTTGTACATAGTATTGATGATTGGTGATACTTGGAAAATAGCTTTAAAAGGAACACACTTTGTATTATTAATTTATTAAAACAATTGTGAGAGCATTTATGTTCATTTAGAATTTTGCCAAAAAAATGTCTACTATTCTACAATAACAATCTTAAAAATAAAAAATATAAAATATAAAAGCTAACTATTTTTAAAATGAAAAAGTTAACCACTAAACTAGTTTGGAGGAAAACTCCTTTAGCTCATGAGATAGTTTTAGTGACGGTTGCTAAAACTATGTATCCATGTGGCCTATTAATTGGGTCCTTAGTCATATGACTTATTTAAATAATATATGTAAGTGATTAATTGACTTACATGTAATGAGCTAGAGAAGATCCCTCCAAATCAATTCGCTACTTCATTTAAGGGGGAGAAAAATATTGTTGGTGTAGAGAAAATAACATGGTTTAATAAACCGACAGGGTCAAAGAACCATTTTTGCTCCCGATTCCTGAATTTTACTGATTTTTGACTGATTTGTAGGGTTTTATTAATTGGATTGGATTGATGCCCGATTCTTGGTTGCACTAGCCAATTTGGTCCGATTTGAAAACTATGGAAAATATTGATAAAAAAAAATTAAAAAGGAAGTTTATAAAAACAAATAAAATAGTAGTAAAAGTATAAATTGAATCAAAACATGTGGTAATTAGGTAACATATCCACTTGGTGTTAAAAAAAAAAAAAAAAAAAACTTTTAAAATATTTTATTATATGGTACGTATTAATATTATGCCCATGAAATGTATGACTTAATAAAAAATAATTATATCTAAATAAAAATATTCTAACTTGTGAAAGAGATTTTAACTCTTAGGATATGTACATTTGGATGGTGATTTAATGAGAATAAAAATCAGTTGTTTTTAGAATTGCCAAAAAAAATATTGAAGGCTATTAAGGAAAATATTGAGATATATATATATATATATATATATATATATATATATATATATATATACACTCCACTTCTATAGCTATATACACCAAAATGCATAGAAATTAGAAACAATAAAATGTTAAAACAATTGTCCCACATTGCTTAAGAGAGTGTTGTGTGTAGTATAACTTGCCCCACCCTCTCTTAAAAGTTACTATAGCTTTTGAGTGGAGTTGTGGTGTGCTTTTGTGTTAGAACCCCTTTTCCTCTCCCTTATGTGTGTGTGTGTGTGTGTGTGTGTTTGTTTATCAAAAAAAAGAATGGGTAATTGTCCCACATTGCTTAAGAGAGTGTTTGTGTGTAGTATAACTTGCCACATTCTTCTTTAAAAGTTACCATGACTTTTAAGTGGAGTTGTAATGTGCCTTTGTGTTAAAACCCCTTTCCCTCTCCCTTATGCGTGTGTGTGTGTGTTTGTTTCTCAAAAAATGTTAAAACAAAATTAATTTAAAAAAAGAAAGAAATTACATCTAAAATAATAACTTGGTTCTTAGAATGAAGCGTCATGGGTTTAGTAACAATTGACAGCCCCAAATCGCTAAACCAGTCGAGCATATCCTGAAAAATTAGCAACGAAAGATACAAATAAACAATTGAAATAATGTAACAAACAATGTAATACATAATACACAATACGAAATGCAAAAAAATTCCTTTGTAATGCAAGAACTACTTTGGTTATTTCATAGTGCACATTTTGAACACGAAGAACTTTCGAATGGCCTATTGTAGGAGGGAGGAACCTGAGGAGCAAAGGTACAAGGCATTAGGTATCCTAAAGAGACAATTGAGCCTCACTGCTTGTTAGATTGGACCCAACCTGGATGAGGTAACCAAATACCAAAAACCAAGGGAAGTGTTCGGTCCGGGGGAAGTGTTGAGCAAGTTTAATATAATTTTTCAATTTGAATTTATCTTTGTTAGTGAGGTTACATAGGAAAGGATTTTTAAAAAAATAAAATTTAAGATTTGAAATAGAGTAAACTACTAGATTTAGTGTGGGCTAGTTTTTAGGAAAAAATTATTAAACATGTGTGAGATATATTTAAATAAAGAGTATGCTAATTTTTAGGAAAAAAGTTTCTCTGGTAGTTTTTTTTTTTACTTTTTGTTGAATTACAATTTTAGGCCTTTTTTTTTTTAAAGAATAAAGATTATCTAATTAGTTTAAGAGTATTTTTGATATTTTATAAAGGCATAACCAATTTTCTGAATCATCTTAATATATAGAAAAGAGATGAAGGCTAGAATTTAAATATTAAAAAAAAAATCATTAATTCATACTAACATATGCCCTTTTGGAAATCTCACGATAATCTAAAAGTTATAAACTTGTTTTAGGCTTTTATTTTTAGAAAGCAGGTGTAGATGGGCTTGAATTTTCCATGCGTAACTAAATAGTAACCTGGGATTTTAAAAGAAAATGTGAGAAAAGAGAAGGTTATTTTAAAAAGGATTAACAAAAGAAAAAGTATAAAATAATAAATAAATAAAAAAAGAAAAACATAAAGGTAATGTGAGGAAAGCACATGGCTAGTAGTATAAATCAATGGGAAAGGCCAAAGAGTTCTCACTTCTCGCAGCCGGTGGACAAATTGAAAATGAAAAAGAAAGAAGAAGAAGAACGGGAAGGAGGGAGCGAACTACAAGAATATATTTTTTTTCATTTTGTTTAACCAACCCTTCCACACGTTTTATTCCGAATGCATACAAGCCATTCATTTTGTTTAACCAAGTTTCATTCTCGCCAAACACAGAGAGAGAGAAAAGAGAAATAGCCAAGTGAGAAAGAAATCACCGGTTACAGCCATTGTGAAACTTCTCAACTACGGTGAGATGCAGTCAGACCTTGAGCTTGCATCTTCATTTTTTCTTCTTCTTCTCTCTCTCTTTCTTTCTTTCTGTTTTTTTGCCGTTTCTGTATTTTTGCTCTGTCTGAAGTCTGCTATTCTTTGCAGACGATGAAGATGAACATTTTAGTTTTTTTTGGGGCTTATCTTTGATAATTTTTTTTTTAACTCAGACATGTTTTTTTATTTTAATTATACAATGACAAATAGTAATAAGTTTTAATTTCCACCTTCTATTTAGTCTTAAAATAAAAAGAAATTTCAGTAAAAAAAATAGTAAAAGTAAGCTAAACTTTTTTTTTCCCTAGTCACCCACTAACCAGTAAATGTATGGCTGTCAAAGTGTAAAGTGGGAACACCTTCTTCTTTTATTTGTACCAAATGTTTGGCCGTCAACCATTTACTTGGGCCTTGTATTAGTATTAACCAAGCCCAAGCCCAAGCCCAAGCCCACCAAAAATAGTGATAATGGAATTCCTAAGCCCAGCCCAAAACAATAGAGATTTGTGTAGAGAGTGGGATGAACAAGCATGGGCTTTGCCCGAGGACACAAGTAGGGAAAGAAAGACTAAAAGCTTAAGGTTTTAATAGATGAAGGGTTCTTTATATTATTGTCCGAGGACGATGTTCTTAATGGTTATAGATATTGTTCACTCTTTCTCTTAGTTACATTCTCTATGTGATTTCTTCTCTTTAATTCTTGCTGGCCTCCTCCTATTTGAGAGTCTTTTTCCTTTATATATTTCATGGCCTCTTGAATCCCAACCCTCCATCTGTAATTTTCCCAAATTTCTTTAAGACACCTATCCCTTTGGACTCCTTGTGAAGGTGGTGGAAGAAGCTGTTGAGTTGTGGATCCACTATTCAGGTCACCTTCTCATTAATGCAGCTGATAAAACTATTGTCCACCTTTTAATGCTGAGGATCAGGTGATACCTTTGCAAGAAACTTCCTCCAAAAGCCCATTCAACCCCGGAGGCACCCTTCTCCACCCCTTTTATCTCCCAAGGATGCTCTGTCACTTCCCATTCCATCCTCGAACCACCTCACTCCTCGGGCCATGGACGCTCCTTCCAGATGAATAACTGAAAGCTACAACCATGCTTCCCATCTTCAGTCCTCGGATCCCCATATATATATATATATATATATATATATATATATATGTTTCATCTCTTCACTAAATTAATTGTTATTAACTCACTTGATTAAGAAACTTTATATATAATTTATGCTTGCTTATAATTTAATATTTCTTATTTGTCTTATGAAAGTTATGATATAAAAAATACACTTCAAAGATAAATCTCAATATTTATTTTGGCTATTTTAGTCAATTTTTTCGACTTTTACTAATTTAATTAATTTATTTATTTATCTTTAAAAAAATTTAAACGACAATTGCCTATATCCACCAGCAGCGACATAAAAAGTTCCACTATAAGAGCATTCACAGCAGTGGTAGTAAATAGCTATATTGCTATTTTTTAGCTCCGCTGATCACAAAAATCACCTTACAGCAGTGGAGGCATAAGTAAAAAATTTAGATGTTCAGCTACAGTGCACATCTATCTATAAATGTGCATTGTAGCGCAAAGCTAAAAAAAATAATATATTTTATTTAACTTCTCTCACCCTTTTCCATTAAAATATTCTTTCTCTCTCTCTCTCTCTCTCTCTCTCTCTCTCTCTTTGTGCCTTCTCTTTCTTTTCGTCTCAAACTCAAGAGTCTCAGCCTCTCTCTTCATTCTCTGCCTCTTCGCTATCTTTTCTCTCTTCTTTTCGCATGATCGGTGATTGGGTCGATGGGTTTCGTGGATGGCGTGGGTTAGTGGGTCAGCAATGACTAGTCTGGAGCATAAGATAAATCGTGGGTCGGCGATGGCGATGGCTATGGCTGGTTTTCTCTCTCTCGATCTAGCTCAGATGGTGGGTTTGATAGTGGTCTGGGTTTGTGTAGTTGTTGGTGGGTGGTTGTTCTTTGGCAGTGGAAAAGTGGATTGTGCCGTTTGTGTAGTTGTTGTTGGGTGGTTGTTCTTTGGCAGTGGTTGTGGATTGTGCCGTTTGTGGTGTTTTTTTGGTAGTAGTATGTATTATTTTTTTAAGTGGATATATTATTTTATTATAGTAGATATATTATTTTATTGTGATGTTTATATTATTTTATTGTGTTGAAAGTTAAAATAGATTCACTGCTGCAGCATGTGTGTAGGTAAAATAGATAAAGTAAGTTTTGGTGGTGCTAAATTGCTAAAATTATACATCCACTGCTGCTGTGAATGCTCTAAAATAAGGAGACTAGAATAGTAACACACTAACACTCTCACAAGACCCAAGTCCCAAATATACCCTTTGCACTCTCACACAAAGAATAGAGCACCCTATTGTATTTGCACTAGTCTTATAGCATTACAGTTTCTCACAATTCAACCACTCTGTAGCATAGTGTATATATATATATATATATACACACACTAACCAAGTCGACTAATCAATCCTAATACAACTAGGACTTGATTTCTTATATTGCTAGCCAAGAAACCAAAACCAAGGACTTGAAGTCCTTGGTTTCCACGGCTGAAACAATCCTAACATGGATAGGATTCGGTCAAACTTTATTGACCAAGCAAGCCACTGACTCAACAAATCTCCACCTTGACTTGAATTGGTCAAGCCTCTCACACAAAGAATGGAGCACCCTATTGTATTTGCACTAGTCTTGTAGCACTACAATTTCTCACAAAATACAATTCAACCACACTGTACCATAGTGTATATATATACACTAACCAAGTCGACTAATCAATCCTAATACAACTAGGACTTGATTTCTTATATTGCTAGCCAAGAAACCAAAACCAAGTAGGACTTGATGTCCTTGGTTTCCACGGCTGAAACAATCCTAACATGAATAGGATTCGGTCAATCAAACATTATTGACCAAGCAAGCCACCGACTCAACAAATCTCCACCTTGGCTTGAATTGGTCAAGCCTCATGAACTAACACCTCCGACGCCACCACCATAGCCCTTAGCGCTATCACAAGCTGCAAACACCAATCAAGTCCAAGCAATGCTAGAACTTGGCCTTTAGAACTAGCTTTGTCAATGTTAATAATATAAAGTGAAACAGAATGACTGAATAATCTGTATACTGATGTGTGTAAAACAATGTACAAAAGAGAGCCTTATATAGGCTAGGTATGTGTGCAGTACAAGTAAGGCTAGGTATGTGTGCAGTACAAGCAAGTGTAGTACAAGTAATATACTGGGCTAAGCCCAATGGGCTAATATAGCCTAATCTATACACTAACATCCCCCCTCAAACTCGAGGTGGCAAGGAAGAAGCCAACTGGAGTTTGGATATAAGATCTCGAAGACGACCAGGCGGGTGAGACTTGGTGAAGATATCAGCAGGCTGGTCAGCAGATGAGATGGAGAACAACTTGAGATTGCCTTTCTTGAGATGCTGGCGAGTGATGTGGCAATCGATCTCAATGTGTTTGGTACGTTCGTGGAAGACATCATTATGAGCAATGTAGATAGCACTACGATTGTCACAATAAAGAGGAGTAGCAGTGGGCTGTGGAGCATCCATGTCAGCCAAGAGCCAGCGAAGCCAAACAAGCTCGCAGGTGGTGTCGGCAAGGGCACGATACTCCGCCTCAGTACTGGAACGGGAAACAACATCCTGCTTTTTGCTACGCCATGAGACAAGAGAAGTACCCAACAGGAAACAGAAACCAGTGATAGAGCATCGATCAGTCGGATCACCTGCCCAGTCTGCATCTGAATAAGCATGAAGCTCAAGAGAAGACCGAGAGGAGTAGTGTAGACCATGATAAAGTGTACCCTTGACATACCGAAGAATCCGAAGAACAGCAGCATAGTGGACAGAACGAGGGGCATCCATGAACTTACTAACCATACCCACAGCATGTGAAATATCTGGACGAGTAACAGTGAGATAGATCAGACTACCAACCAACTGACGATAGCGAGTAGCATCAGAGATAGGTTCACCATCCAAGGGTGTGAGCTTTGCATTGTATTCCAAAGGAGTGGAAACAGTCTTGTTGTCAGTGATACCTGCTTTGGAGAGGAGATCAGAAGCATATTTAGCTTGGGAAAGATAGTATCCATCAGAGGATGAGGTAACCTCAAGCCCAAGAAAATAGCTGAGAGTGCCCAAATCTTTCATCTCAAAATGCTGACTAAGGAAGTGTTGAAGAGAGCGGATACCTGCAGAATCATCTCCAGTAATAATCATATCATCAACATAGAGAAGAATAAGAGTGATACCAGCAGAAGATCTTCGAACGAAGAGAGCAGTGTCATGAGGACTCGAAGTGAAACCCTGCTGAGCAACAACTGAGCTGAACTTTTCAAACCAAGCTCGAGGAGCCTGCTTGAGGCCATAAAGAGCACGGCGAAGGCGACAAACTTGACTGCCTGAGTGTGGATAGCCAGGGGGTGGTTGCATGTACACTTCTTCTTGAAGGTCTCCATTTAGGAAAGCATTCTTCACATCCATTTGATAAAGAGGCCAACGGCGAACAGCAGCCACAGCAATGAGACATCTGACAGATGTAAGGCGAGCAACAGGAGCAAATGTTTCCTCATAGTCAATGCCATACTCTTGGGTAAAGCCCTTGGCAACTAGGCGAGCCTTGTATCGTTCAACAGATCCATCAGCCTTGGTCTTGATCTTGTAAACCCACCTACAACCTACTACAGACTGACCAGGAGGCAAATCAACCATATCCCAAGTGTGATTTTTATGAAGGGCATCTAGTTCATCATTCATAGCTTGCTGCCAAAGAGGGTCAGTATGGGCCTCACGATAGGTATGAGGTTCATAGAGGGTGGCAAGGGCAAAAGAGCAGTGATAATCAGAGAGATAAGGGGGAGGAATGCTTACCCGAGTGGAACGACGAAGTTCAGGACCATCAGGAGACTCAGGAGAGGGTGGTGCCACAGGATCCAAGACAGGCGGGTCATATGCCGGGGACAGAACCGGAGATGAGTCGTCTGGAGAGGCAGCCGATGTTGAAGAATCCTCCACAAGTTCAGGATAGAGAGGGAGGAAAAGATCAGTAAAAATAGGAGACTCAAAGGAAGAGGATGTAGAAAACTGCTGAAGACTCGTGAAAGGACGATGTTCCCAAAACTCAACATGACGGGAGACACGAAGACGATGAGAGATGGGATCATAGCAGCGAAACCCCTTTTGAGATACACCATAACCAAGGAAACAACAGAGACGAGCACGAGGTTGGAGCTTTGTGCGTTCATGAGGAGGAAGAGAAACAAAGCAAGCACAACCAAAAACTCGAAGAGAAGAGTAGTCGGGGGTTTGACCATAGAGAAGCTCAAATGGTGATTTGTTGTGTGTAGTTGGTGAAGGGATACGATTAATGGTGTATACAGCAGTGAGTGCAGCCTCACCCCAAAAGCGCTCAGGAAGAGAGGCAGAAATAAGAAGGGTGCGGACAACATCAAGAATGTGACGATGTTTTCGTTCTGCACGACCATTTTGTTGAGAGGTGTAAGGACAAGACCGCTGAGTAAGGGTACCATGATTATCTAAAAAGGATAGGAAAGTTTTATCATTATATTCTTGAGCATTATCTGATCGAAAAACTTTGACGGTGCGATTGAACTGTGTTTCAATCATTTTATGAAATGTTTGGTAAATAGACACAAGTTCAGACCTATGGTGAAGCAGATAAATCCAAGTATATCGAGAAAAATCATCCACAAATATGACAAAATATCTAGATCCCCCCTCAGTAGGAACAGGTGCAGGACCCCAAATATCAGAATGTATAAGATCAAAAGGTGCAGAAGAAAATGAGTCACTATTATTAAAGGGTAATTTTGTTTGTTTGCCAAAATGACAGGAAGTACAATCAAATTTTTGAAACTGAACTGAACCTAAATGACCTTGAGAAGCTAACAACTGAAGACGAGATAAGGATGGATGACCAAGACGAGCATGCCATAGATCAGGTGAGGAGGTGGCAGTGGTAGCAGCGGCAGAAATAACTTGTGAAGGAATCTTCAAGTCATGAACCTCAAACATACGACCAACCTTACGGCCTGTCCCAAGCACTTGACCCGTCCGGGGATCCTGCACATCCACACCATGATTAGTAAATAGAAGATCTATGCCTAATTCACAAAGTTGACCAACAGAAAGCAAATTGAGCGATAACTTGGGGATATGAAAAGTGTCACTAAGGGATAAACAAGGAGAAGAAATTGTTCCTTTATGACTAACAGGCATAGGAGTTCCATCAGCAGTGTAAATGGTGATTGGATGTTCTAAGGGAGCCTTATCAGAAAATTGGGATTCATCAGGAGTCATATGGTTACAACATGCAGTATCAAAAAACCAAGATTGTTTACCTGAGGTGACAGAAAGGGCAGTAGAAGTGCGGGATAAAACCTGTTGAACAACTGCCTCAATATCAGCCGTAGTAAGTGAGGAAGCCAAAGATGGACCTGTAGGAACTGATGGATCGGAAGGACACACAGCAGCTGCCCGAGGAAGAGTAGCTTTATTCTGCTCTTGCATAAATTTCTGCAGTTTGCGACAAACTGAGATGTCATGGCCTTTAGCACGGCAAAACTCGCAGCGAGTACCTTTGGAAGACTGAGAGGTGGGACGCCCAGAGTTTATCCGTGGAGGAGCAGTGAATGCAGCAATGGGAGGCTGTGGAGATGGTGTAGCCAATACATGATCAGATGATGACATGTGATGAGTAGGCCGACGGTTTTCCTCAGAAATGAGCTCCTTGACTGCAGCATCAAGAGAAGGAGTAGGAAACCGGCTAAGTAGAGAAGCCCTAGTAGGCTCAAAATCCTCACGCAAACCCATCATGAAGTGCATAAATTTACGGCGATCCCGATATTTGACAAAGAGCTCAATATCCTTAGAACACACTAGTGGAGGATCTGCAGCAGAGAGTTGTTCCCACATAGTAGAAGTCTGAGAATAAAAATCAGAAATAGACTGACCTGTTTCTTGTCGCATTTGATAAAGTTTTGATTCAATGTGGAACTCCAAACTTGAATCATTAGTGCAATTATAGCGATCAGCCAAAAATTTCCAAGCAGCCTCAGCAGTCTCAAGACGAGGAAGAAGATTATGAATGGAGGGAATAGAGGTATTGATAAACCAAGACAAGATCTTACTCTGAATACTCTCCCATTCCTCTAGGCGTTCTTCATAATCATCTTCAGCAGCTGTGGCCTCGGACTCAGGGTTTGGTACTGGCTTAGGAATTGAACCAGTCACATATCTCCACAGTTTACGACCCTTGAGAAAGATAGTCATATTCTGAGACCATGCATGATAGCTGGTAGGACCATCCAACATAATGGTAATAGGACGTATGATGTCTCGATCATTTTGTTGAGCCATAATGAAGAAAATGACCAAAAAATGAGAATTAGAGACCTCAAATGCAGAAACAGAGCCCAAAATCGGAATCTACGCGAAAAACTGAGCAAGACAGGTCCGGTTGAAAAATTTTGACTTTGGTCAAAGTCAACGGTCAACGGTCAACGGTCAACAAAGTCAACGGTCAAAGTCTAGGGCTGACGTGGCAATCAGAGGAGCTGGGCGCGTGAGGCGCGTGGCGCGTGGAGCGCGTGAGGCGCGTGAGGAACGTGGAGGAGCGCGTGAGGCGCGTGGAGGAGCGCGTGAGGCGCGTGTGAGCGCGTGAGAGCGCGTGTGAGCGCGTGAGAGCGCGTGAGAGCGCGTGGGTCTTCGCGGCGGCGCGTGGGAGCGCGTGTAGCGCGTCTTCGACAGGCAGAAACTTTGGGCGGCGCGTGCGGGCGCGTGGCAGCTTCTTTTGGACAGTTTCTGGCTGGGTTTTGATCGGGGAAGTCTTATCTATCACGTCGTATCTGTGGTTCGACGATTTGATTGATAAATAGACTAGATCCGAGAGAGTGGTTGGGTGTGACGGCGGTGACTCGCTTCTGACGGCGGCTACCGGTGAAGGCGAGGGCAGCGGAAGAACGCCGGAAAATACCACTAG
This sequence comes from Quercus glauca, assembly GCA_023736055.1. Lineage (NCBI taxonomy): Eukaryota > Viridiplantae > Streptophyta > Magnoliopsida > Fagales > Fagaceae > Quercus > Quercus glauca. Next base: position 104,694,865 of record CM043318.1, read on the forward strand.
GTCAGAGCAATGGCTCTGATACCATGTTAATAATATAAAGTGAAACAGAATGACTGAATAATCTGTATACTGATGTGTGTAAAACAATGTACAAAAGAGAGCCTTATATAGGCTAGGTATGTGTGCAGTACAAGTAAGGCTAGGTATGTGTGCAGTACAAGCAAGTGTAGTACAAGTAATATACTGGGCTAAGCCCAATGGGCTAATATAGCCTAATCTATACACTAACAGTCAACATATCAGCTGCATTCTCTAAAGTGTGAACCTTCTCAAGAAAAATTTCTTTTGTAACAATTAATTCTCTTATCTTGAGGAACCTCACAGCAATATGCTTTGTCCTCGCATGATAAACCTGATTCTTTGCCAAATAAATGGCACTGACTGTCACAATGCAACTGAATTCCTCCTTGGTTCAAACCAAGCTCTTCGACTAAACCTTTCAACCACAGTGCTTCCTTTGCAGCTTCACCTACAGCCATGTATTCAACCTCAGTAGTAGACATGGCTATTATGGATTGTAATGTGGATCTCCAACAGATAGGTCAGCCTGACAATGTGAAAATATAACCTGTAGTAGACTTACTATCATCCACATTGCTTGCATAATCTACGTCCACATACCCTACCATTGAATTATCACCTTGTTGACCCTGCAAACAAGATTCCATGTTCTGAAGTACCTTTCAAGTATCTGAATATCCACTTCATTGCATTCCAATGCACTTTACCAGGTTTTGACATGTACATGCTGACAGTAGTCACTGCATGAGCCAAATCCGGCCTGGTGTAGACCATCGCATACATCAAACACCCAACAACACTTGCATACGGGACCTCTGACATTTCTTCAAGTTCCTTCTCATCCTTCGGGCATTGACTCTCAGATAATCTAAAATAATTCGCCAATGGAGTGCTTACAAGCTTAGTATCTTGCATGTTAAATCTTTCAAGAATCTTTCTGATATAGTTCTTTTGAGACAACCACAGCTTTCTTGCCTCTCTATCCCTACGAATCTCCATACCCAGAATTTTCTTAGCAGCACCCAAGTCTTTCATGTCAAACTCTTTGCGCAACAAAGACTTTAGTTTATCAAACTCACACATGCTCTCAGTAGCAATTAACATATCATCAACATACAGTAACAAATAAATATAAGAACCATCATCAAGCACTTTAACATATACGCAACAATCATACTCACAACGAGTATAACCAATCTGAATCATATAGGAATATTCAAACCTCTTGTACCATTGTCTAGGTGATTGCTTGATCCCATAAAGTGACTTCTTCAATCTGCAAACAAGATTTTCTGTACTGGGTTGCTTGAATCCCTTTGGTTGTTCCATGAATATTTCCTCCTCCAAATTCCCATGAAGGAATGCAAATAATGTTTACACTAGCTTGGCAAAAATTATGCTAAAGTGGATGATGAAATTGTTTTTGATTTTTTTTTTTTTTTTTTTTTTTGGTTGAGAAAAATGGATGATAAAATTGTTGTGCAACTAAGACAATTTTTTTTTTCCTATGCCCTACACTATAGTGTACTCTATGCATTAAATGGAAATGAAGCTGGACATCTTATCAGGTGGAAAATGCACTAGCAAGAGGCCACGGTGTGAAGACAAAATACTGTGTATAGCCAAGTCTTTTGTTTTGTCTCCATGTATACTTTTAATTTTCTTCTAAAAAAAATTATACTTTTAATTTTAGTTACTTGATTTATTAAATAATCATGTGATTGTTTAAAAAAAAAATTTAATTTATTTAAATAATTTTATGATTTTTTTTTTTAATATACACGCACATACAGTCTTATAAACAGAAACAAAATGAGTTAGAATTTCAACTAGATTTGAAGGAAAACTTTATCAGTTAAAATGTAAAAACTTTGGCCTAAGCCCTAAACATGCTTCCTTATATTTCTTAGCCTTTCCCCACAAAAAATTAAAATAAAAATAAGAGAGAAGTCCTGCTAATCCGAAAGACAAGTCTTTCCTTCCGACAACTAGAGGTCATTAATCCTGGCGTCTGGTTTTGGTTAATTTGACAAAATAAGTGGATAAAAAGTCAAGGTGGTGGGTGGAATAGTGGAAAGCTACCATTTTTGCCAATTCTTCAATTGTGTCGTGTACGTAAACTTTTTTTTGGTAGAAATGGAATGTATTAAAAAGAGCTAAACAGCAGCCAAACTCTCAGGACAAAGTCTGTTCACAGAGAAACCACAGACATCATCCTCCAAAATAGAAAGCAGGTCCACAGGTGGACTATAAAAAATAACAAAATCATTCTCAAGGCCTGTACCTAATTTAGCTAAAAAATCCGCACATCTATTGGCTTCTCTATACACATGCCTAACTCTCGTTTGAGGAATTTGCGTGTACGTAAACTTAAAACAAATGTTAAGTTACAATAAAATTTATTTATTAAAAAAAAAATTACAAATTGATATGTGATAAGTAAATGAGTGTTCAAATAACCTTTTGCTACTGGTGATATTTCCATTTGTAAAAGCTATGTTATAAAACTTTTAATATCCCAATTACCAACCATCACTAGCAAGTAATTGATTCAAGGATCCAAGAAAGCACTAGACTAGTCTAGGTCAAAGGTGGGACTAGTGGAGCACATGGCTTGTATAAATCAATGAGGAAGGCCAAAGGGTTCTCACTTCTCGCAGTACCTTTTAAAGGTAGACAAACTGAAAGAAAAAGAAGGAGAAGAAGAGCGGAAGGAGGAAGCGAACTACAAGAACCTAAGGTAAAATTTCTGTTGCATTTTTCTTCTTCTTTATATTTTTATATTGTCAAAGTTGTGTTTATTACACACGAATTGTATACACAATTTTACACAAGTTGAAAATCATGACTTTAAGTCACAGTTTCAATTTAAAAAATGAGATGTATGTAAAATCGTGGGTAAGAACTTATGTGCAACAAGTATTACCCATCACAACTGCCATCTTACCACCTACCATCAATTATTTTTATTTTTTATTTATAAAATCATCACTAAAAGTGATTTTTTTTTTTTTTTTTTTTTTGCGTTTTTTTTCTTCACTTTTTTGCGTTTTTCGGAAAATATTAAACTATTACAAATTTGAATACAAAATACTCAAAAACTAAAATGACAATGAATACAATGAAGGGCACATCAACATCAGATGAATAAAACTACAGGCACAAACGATTTTACAACATTTTTACAAACTAGTGATGTTGCAAATTTTTATTGGTTCTTATTTAGGCCCATTACTAATATCACTTTTTTACTCAAGGGTAGGTTGGGGTCTAAGGAGAAAACTGAAATTGAGGCCTTTATATGTTTAAATATAACTTTTCATAAAATAAAATATTATTTAAATTCTATTCTTTTTTTAGATGCAAAATTATTACTAACTAGTCGCAGACTCGCGCATTGTGCATGATAATTTTTAGGTAAAATAATATTTTAGTCCCTAGAATTTGTAAAGAATTTTTTTTAAAAAAAGTTTTATCGTATTTTTTTATAATCTTGTTTATATCGTTTCTTACCATTATCATATATTTATTGATTGATAATTTGCATAACATAGACAATAAATAAGAGGTGAAATTGTTCATTAGATTTTTTTAAGTCATGGTGTGTGTGTGTGTGTGTGTGTGTGTGTGTGTGTGTGTGTGTGTGTGTGTGTGTGTGTGTAAATATAAGGTTAAATTAAATGTCAAAAAATGAGATTATAAAATTTTTCAATTTTATTTCTAATATAATTTCTAAATTACCGAAGAACATCTCATATTTAGTTATAATGGGAAATATAATTTTCCTAGTTAGAGTTTGATTAGTTTTAAGTTAAAATTTTGTACTGTTATATTTAATTGTTGATTATTGATTTAATTAAATGAATGTAATGGTTGATTTTATTGCACTATAAAGTTTTCAATATCCTCTATATAGTTATTTCTATTTTATTTCTTACTCTTCTTGGCCACCTTTTTATTTTCCAAATAATGGTTACTATTGATGTTTAATTTCATTTCATTTTTTCTTCCATCATTTATTCTTAATTACTTTGTATGTTCCCTCGCTAGTTGTAGTTTTTATGGTTATCAATAAGAAATAGATATCATGAATGATTTAGATAGTTATAGATATAGTTACGTTAATGGTATATCAAAGGATTTTTTTTTCTCCCTTTTCTGAATTTTTAAGGAAATATAAAAGATATTTCTCTAGTTTGGTCTCAATCAATTAAGACATCTATAATATCTTAACGGAAGTAATAATGAGCATTAAATTGTTTTTGAATGTATGAAGTGGTTAGGTTAGTGGTATGTCAAAGTTAAAAAAAAGAAAAAAAAAATTTAAAATTTCAAAGGAAACGTAAAAGGCCTTTTTTTGAAAAAAGAAATGGGAACTTTTTGAATTGTAGAAATATGACTGTTTTAATTACCTTGTTTATAGACTTCATTATTAAGTTATAATCATCTAAATTATAGTAGACCACACAAGATAAACATGTATAGATGATTTTTTTTTTTATTCATGAATCATTATTTCATTGTTTACTTATAAATATCTAAATTAAAGTTTTCTTTCAATCTAAATTAAAATAGATAAATATGTAGAGCAAAAATTATATGAAAAGTTAAAACTACCCAAGATGAACATTTAACCACTGGTAGATATGTGTTTTTGAAGACTTAAAGTTTGCTTGATTGCTTTACCTGGAACTATATAACTATGCAAATATTGTCGCAAATGGTTCCATCATTTGCAAATTATTAAGTTTGGTGGCCTTACATGAACTCATGTTTTGTGACAACCTTTTTTTTTATTTTGGCCGAAACAACTTAAGAATATTAAAACTTAAGTTATCACATGTGGTAACTATAAAACATGTCAGTGATATAAAAAATAGAAAGATTTAAATTTTTAAAAAGCACTTTTAGTAGACTGTAATATAAAACATTTTTTTCTCAATATTTTATGTAACTTTTCTCATAAGATCAATATTGTTGGCATCCTTTAAAGATGATACATAATATTTTTGAGAAGAAGAAGAAGAAGAAGCAGACATGATGCTAACACATAATATAAAATTATTAAGTTTACATGATTTAAATTTGTGGCAAAAAAAATTAATATATCTATGATAAAGGTTTTTCTCTAAATGATATATAGTAGTCCATATATTTAGTCTTGATTCAAAAAATCCATTCTCAATAGCCTTATAAGACTACAAATTGCTCAATTTATAGGCCTAGACACATTCAAAGAGTGCTATCTAAATTATAAATTATATGACCCTTCATCACACAAATATTTTAATTCTCCTAATGTACGGTAAAGGAAGGTAAGTGTGTGTCTAGCCATTTTCTTAATTTGTGCTACATAAGTATAGAGGATGTGATTGAATTTAAATGTTGAATAAAATAAGATAAGAAGAAAAAAAGTGTAAAAATAAAATATATAATAGTAAACATTAAATTATCCAAGTCATTCTATATAATATAATAACATTATATTATTATATACTAGATGTATAATGCAGTAGGATAATATTTAATAATCAAAGATAATAGAAAAGATAACAACTTAAAACACAAAACTAAATCGCATCAACCCAAAGTAGAATTCTAATTAACACAAAAATTCATCAACTTAAGTACGGATGCAATAAAAAAAATGAAAAACAAATTGTGAGAGAGAGAGAGAAGTAACCTTCTTTGTGAGAAAATTATGCATAGAATGAAAAAGAAAATGTCAAATTTATAGTAATATGTTAAGAATAAGAAGATTCAAAATAAATGAAGATAAAATGGTAGAGAATGAATGATATTAAGGTAGAAAGTAGTTGGGAGATGAAGGGGTAAAAGAGATGGATAGTTTTGGAAAATTAATAATAAAAATAATGGTTAAAAGATATTTTAATTTTTAAATAATAAATTTTTAAGTCACCTTATTAAATGAGAGTATGTTTTAAAAAATATATACGAAAAATTAGAAACAAAAAAAAAAAAGATAATGACGTGGCTGCTGAGATGACTCAACCGGAGTATAGCAACAATAAATGTTACACTTCAACTTTTAGATATATATAGATTAACATGAACCATGTAGAATTGTTTTTTAGAAATTCTATAAACACAAAAAATTGACAAAAATTTTTACACTTGTTGATGTGGTATATTGATAGTGATAAGTAAGAGGGTAATGTTAGTGGCGGACCTAGGTGAGAACTAGTAAAACGTTGCCAACTCAACAATTGTGAAAAATGTTGTGAAATTTTTGTGTGTATTGCTCTCTTTTTTACAAATCTTAGGTATTAAATGGTTACTAGTTCTAATTTGAACCCACGACTGAAATTATTTTTTTGTCATCACTTATAGCCTGTAACAACTAGCTACCTAGAATTTGTTGTAAAAATGTTGTAGATGTAGTATTTCTTTTTCTTTTTTCTTGTTTTTCATCTGATAAAAAAATATTTTTTTATTTGTTGGCTCATATTTGGGCTTAATTTATTAAAGAAATAATCATATTGGTTAAAATTTGGGGGCCTTTATTCTACTTGGAGCCTTAGTTGACCGCATCAATTGCTTATATAGTAGAGTCGACACTGTTCTCACTTATTAATAATTACTCACTGCATCAGTTATATATAAAAGTTTTTTGTAAAAATGTCTGTAGTTTTAGCATTTTCCATATTAGATTAGATAAATTCCTTCTTACTTTTTTTCTTCGTGATTAAAAAGTTGACACATCATTTGTTAGATCTCTTGTAAAATTAATAAATACCCTTAATATCTCTCATATATTTAAGTATAAAGTTTGGTTAAAATTTTAGTTATAGTCAATAACTACAAAGTCAGTTGTACTTCACTCAAGGATTTGGATCGGGTGCGATTGCTAGGGTATTACACCCAATGCAATTACCCCATCCTTACTCACAAATTGTTTTTACAACTTTCACTTTTTTACTTTTTTGCATTTTATTTATTCAATGGTTGAGATTGAAAATTTCTTTTTTCAACTCTCAATCTTAACCATTGAGAGCTATTGCATCAAGTGCAATGCTTTAGGTATTGCACCTGATCTTAATCCCTCCACTCAATATTTTTTATTGGATGTAAATTTTGACAAATATATCATTAGATTACATTTTTTTTTCTTATATCCTCCATGCTTTAAAAATTTCCATAAAATCAAAGATTAACAACTCTGTCATATCATATGTTTATATTTGTAGTTTTTGCAATATAAAATTATGCATAAAAAACAAGTTTATAAGTCGAATAGTAAATAACATTCAATTGACACGAAATTTGACATGTGTATTAAGAATATAAGGAACATGCAATCTGACAACTAGATTTTCAAAACATGTCATCAATAAAGGATAAAATTCCTTTTCTAAGTGTACAAGCTACTTCGTTTAATGTATAAATAAATGTTATTTTACAATGACTTGTAAATTGAAAATATTTAATTGTAGTCATATTTAATTACTCCATCCCCTTAGGTTTAGAGGAATGACACCACCTCAAACTTAAAGGGAAAAAAGTAATTAAGATGAAGTGCTAATATTGCTTTTGTTGTATGTAGCACCTACTAATTCAAGTCACACATCAACAAGTTCAGACCAAGAAAAACCCTGGCTTAATATATCATCCTTCTTAAAAATGGATGAGAGGATGAAGCAGTTTGCTAAAAATGGAGATATTAATGCCTTTTACCAATTAATTAGAGAGGATGAAAAACTTTTGGAGCACATCGATGAGCTAGCATTTACTGATACTCCTTTACACATAGCTGCATCTACTGGGCAAATCCCATTTGCCATGGAGATGATGGGTTTAAAGCCCTCATTTGCTCGGAAACTAAATCAAAATGGGTTTAGCCCTATTCACCTCGCTCTACAAAATGGACATATTGAGCTAGTGCGTCGGCTTCTACAAATCGATGGGGACCTTGTTCATGTCAAAGGAAGGGGACGTCTCACTCCTTTGCATCACATAGTAGAAAGTGGTAAACACCTTGATCTATTGGAAGAATTTTTATTGGTCTGTCCTGATTCTATTGTAGATGTGACAGGGCGAAATGAGACTGTTTTGCATATTGCCCTCAAATATAACAGGCTTGAGGTTTTTAAATTCTTAGTGACATGGCTTGGAGTAATTGTTTATGAAAATGCTAAATTGTATCAAAGAACAGTCCTGAATTGGAAGGATGATGAAGGCAATACTGTGTTGCACGTTGCAGTATCAAAAAATCAATCCCAGGTAAGTTCTCTCCAATAACATCTACTAAGTATTATATTAGCAAAAAGAAAACATCTACTAAGTATTAACAAAATATAAATAAATAAAACATATAAAATAACCAACCATGAATAGTGTAGATGATCATTTTATTTTTTGAACCAAAACTCATTTTTTGGGTCAAGTAAATTTCTTTCTTCTTCTTTTTTTCCTAAAATTTAAAATATATTTTAAAATGTTTCAAATTTTAGAGAGTGGTGGCCTCCCTCGGTCTATGTATAGTTCCGTCACTAGCGTAATATATAAAAAATTATTATGCATTTGTATTAAGATAGGAGCAATGACAAGACTTGACTGATTTAATTTACGCAGGCTGTGAGGCACTTTCTCGCTTGGGGTTACAAATTTTTCGATGTAAACCATAAGAATTTAGAGGGTGAAACAGCATGGGATATCTTGCAGCAAGGGCAGACACAAATACAGAACGAAGAGATTCAGAATATGCTACGTCGCGTTAAAGCTAAATCGGGTTCATCTCTTTCTACCTTTAAATTTAATAGGTATGAAAAGTACCAAAGGCTGCCAATATCAAGTTGTTTTCAATTTTTGAAAACAGATACTAAACGTGAAATAAGGAAATTATCAGAAGAAAGGCGCAGTTTGCTTTTGGTGGTTGCAGTACTGCTTGTAACAGTCAGCTATCAAGCAGTACTCAGCCCTCCTGGTGGACTTTGGCAAGATAATGGCCAGTGTTTCAATACCACTGAACTAGGGACTAGTCCTAATGGAACCGTTCATCTGTCCAGTTATTTTCCTCCAGGAAGCAAAAAAAATGACCATCATTTTGGGGGCATTCCAGGAAGTGGAATCCCACATACATCCAATAAAACAGAAAATGATCTGACTCCGTTCAATAGCACATTAGCGTGTGAATACATAGCAGGGACAGCCATTGCTTTCAAAGATGGCCTTTTTCAGGTGTTCCTCGCTTGTAATGCTGTCATATTTCTGATATCAAACTCATTAATTATTTTCCTTGTTCCAAATGGGTACCTGAAGGTTCTGTTTTTCGCACTCTATGCCACCCTATGTTTTAGCTATTCTTATGCACAACTCGCCATATCTGGTGATACATATAGGGCATATGCGGCGGGTATTTTGACAGCTATTTCAGCCTTGTTTATTTTCGTAGCACAGCTTTTTTCCTGGAAGCAATGATCCAACTCAGGGACAGCCATTGGTTTGGAAGGAAGCCCTTTTCTGATATTCTTGATTTACAGTAATTGTTCTCCTCATTCTAGATGTTGCCTACTTCCTTTGGTTTTGTTATTTTTGTTCCTAGGCTCCAGATTGGTCGAATTTTCCTGCTTTGGAAAGAGTCAGGCTAAGTGGTTTGTAGATTCAATCATGGGAGAAGAAATGACAGAATAAAAAAAAAAAAAAAAAAAAAAAAAAGCCGACCTTGGAGCTATATGCATTTGTAATGTGTGTCAATTTTTATTTTCTGTTTCTTTGATAATAAAATTTAGTCTATGTTTCTTTGTGCATCGTTGTAGTACTTAATGTATATTGCAATATAGCAGTGTGATTGGCTAGCATTAATTTTTGAATTTATAATCAAATTTCTAAGAGTGTTTGGTTCTAAAAGCTCAGGATATTATTGGGTGCTTTAGATTTCAATAAGATCATGTTTTGGAAGCATACTATCATGACCATGAAACAGTGGTCATACTTATATTATTTGCAATAATAGAGTGAAGTTTTTAGAAAAGAATAAACTCTACTTTGAATCAGAATAAGGTAAAACCGTTGGCCTGGTCATAATACACAGAATTATGATTGATTTCAACCTCTAATAAGTATCCATAAATGTCTATTCTTCAAAACAAGTGGCGAACAGAACAAATAGTAATTGTCACTTGTTTGCAGGGTGATCATTAGATGGAACAGAGTAGAATTGGAGGGAGCCCCAGAGGAGATGATGAAGAAGATCACAATCAATATTGTTATGCTTGGTCCATTAGTGGATGGAATTGATAGGGCCAATCTTAATAGAACTTTTGTTGTCATAGTATATATAGGAGTAGTAGAAGCAAGAGGGACCCCAAATCCTGAAAAAGCTAATGTAACCAAAGGAGCTCTAAGCTAGTCTCATCTAGAGCAAAATATTCAGCCTTAGCAAACGTAGGATGACTAAAAATCCTGCCTAGGATGACCAAAAATCAGGTTTAGATGTTAAACTGTTGAGGAAAGGACAAGGAGGTGTAGAAATCTCATGAATGCCTTCTAGCATATATATGAATGGCTTCCCTCATGGAAGGCCTTAATGATGGCACATCTTGGATACACAAAATTGCCACCATTACTATATTTCTTCACCCACTTCAGATCACTAAGAGCCTCCTCATCATTTTCCACCAATCTTTCCACTTTACCTTGATAGTAACGTTCACAAGCCCATTCCGTTAGAATTGCTACCCTCTCCATCTCAATTTCCGCACATCTCCTGCAACAAGTGATCTCCAACAACATGACTCAGAAACTATAAACATCCACCTTTATTGTGACAGGTGTGTTCTTGAACCACTCTAGTGCAATATAGCCTTTAGTCCCCCCTAATGCTAGTGAGAGTTCAGAATAGGCTTTATGTCCCAATGAATGATTTGGGTGTTACATTCTTCATGCAAGTACATTAGTCCTCTAGCAACTCTTGATGCAATCTGCATTTTTTGTTGCCAAATAAGCTTGTACACTATCACCATCTTTTCTAGATTCTTTGAGTGTTATGACTTGATGCTAATACCCCTTTATAAACGTTGGCAAAAGAACCCTTACCTTATTCTTCTTTAAACCAACTAGTGATTTCTTCAAGATCTTTATATGTAAATGTTACATGTGGCTTGATTTTTGGTCCCCTAATAAGTGACCGAGTCCTAGGAGGACCCTTGTTATTTGATTGCTTTCAAACCATTACCTAACGGTATTAGGAAATCCAAGTTCAACTTGGGCTTTCTCGCATGAGGTTTCTACCTCTATATTCTAGCATGTAACCCATGCAAATGCATACATGCATTTAAATTAAACATAATTTTTATTATAAAAATATAAATAATTAATGAAATTATTTTAAAAAATAGCATGAACACATGCATACATATGAGCCTAATTTTTATTATAAAAATATAAATAATTAGTAAAAAAATTTTAAATAAATGTAAACGTAATTAGTCACATATTAAAATTCTTACCTAAATTTAATGCTAATTATGATCTTTTTTTTTTTCTAATTTTTAATAAGATAGAACATGTGGTGATTTTTATTGAGTATATAAGATTGATTTTTTTTTTTTTTTTAATTTTATAGTTCATTAATATTAGATTTTTAGTATTTTGCACCCATTAACTCACTTGGCACAAAGATTAAAAAACTTAAGTGAACATATGGCACAAACTTAAGTGGATAATTATGATGTGATCCCCGTATAAATTTAGACACATTGCGCAAAATTGGATTTTAATTTCAAATTCTAATTGAACTTTTTCTTTGAGCTTTGCCGATTAATCTATATGTGTGTGTGTGTGTGTGTGTGTGTGTGTGTATTAATAGGTAAAGCCAAGAGAAAATCTAATTAGATTTCAAATTGGAAATCAATTAAAGTTTAATTATGCGCCACGTATCTCACCTAATTTAAGTTTTTTTTTTTTTTTTAAATTTTTGTGCCAAGTGAGTTAATTCAATGTGGAAAACGATGAGTTCAGTATAAATAGATCACAGAAAACCAAATCATATATATATATATATATATATATATATATAACCAAAGCTTAGAGAAAATTCAATTAGATTCAAAATTGAATTTTGCTTTTGTTAGATTTCCATACAAATTAAATTGTTTAGATTTTTGTTGTTATTTTTTCTCTGAACTATAATGAGCATATTTTTATACTATTTCTATTCAAATATTTTTATGCTAGGATCTTGAATGTAACAAATTGTTATTGAAATGAATGATCTCATGCAACTATCCCCATTCAATTTAAGAGATACAATTGGACCAATTTATTCTTTTATCATATGATGTATTTAGTAGAATTTCAAGAACAGTGATTGTGAATAGATGTTATATATGTAGTATCCAATAGTGATTTTCAAAATTATATATATAATAGCAATTTAATGAGAAACTTGACGTAACTAATATCATGAAAATTGCAAAAAAAAACTATTTTAGTACCTCTGAATGTCTTGGTTGATCTAATATCATATATGTTTTATAACCCAAGATAACATCAATAGCACCACTACAATTCATCATTCCACATGGGTTACATACTAGTATATATATTACTAGTTAAAGCTGAGAGAAAATCCATTTAGATTTCAAATTAGAATCTAATTAGACTCTAATTTTACGGCATGTGTCTCATTTAATCTAAGTTTTTTAATTGTTGTGACAAATGAGTTAATTTAATGTAGAAAAAAAGAAGTTCAATATAAATAAATCATAAAAATCATAATCATATATCTAACTCTGTATATAAAATTAGAGAAAGAAAGAGTTTGAATGATTTTATATTTATGAGCCCCTTTTTTTGTATAATTAAAAGAAAATTTTAATTGGATTTTGCTTTTGTTAGCTTCCCATACAAAGTAAATTGTTTTGATTTTTACTGTTATTTTTTTCTTTAAACTAATGAGCATATTTTTTAGGGGAAATTATACTTTACCACCCTAAACTATACGTCATGTTACACTTTGCACTCTAAACTTTTCAAATGCACTTTTTGCACCCTTAACTATGGCCTTTGTTACACTTTGTATCCCGATGTTAAGTTTGTTGTTAACTTAAATGGAAAAATATGATACCACATAAAAAGACCTAATTGCCCCTCTTCTTAATGCTTTAAAAACAAAAGATATAAATTATACTTTACCACCCTAAATTATACTCATTATTACACTTTGCACCCTAACCTTTGAATTTTCATCCAAGTTAACAGCAAACTTAACAATAGGATGCAAAATGTAACAGGAGTCATAGTTTAGGGTGCAAAATGTAACATGTATAGTTTAGGGTGGTAAAGTGTAATTTTCCCTATTTTTTATATTATTTCTATTCACGTATTTTGTATGTGAAGATATTGAACGTAATAAACTGTAATTGAGCTAAACGATCTCATGCTCCTATCCTCATTTAATTTAGGAGATACTATTTGACCAATTTATTATTCTATTTTGAGTTATATTTAGTAGAATTTCACAAACAATAATTATGAATTGATATTGTACATGTAATATCCAATAGTAATTTTCAAAATTATATACGTAATAACAATGTAATGAGAAACTTGGTGTAACTAAGAAAAAAATATTTTAGTACCTCCAAATGTCCTTGTCAAACTATGTCCTATATATTTAATCACTCAAATTAACATCAATAGCACTACTACAATTCATCATTCTCATGCATAAGTACAGGTTACATACTAGTATATATATATATATATATATATTGATTATACTCATTCAATTATTAGAAATTTTAGTTGATTATTCTATTAATTAATGTAAAATCCTTCATTTCAATAATTCTATAAATTCCTTAAAGTATTTTGTTAACATCAAACAAAAATCCAATAATCCAATCACTGTGACAGAAACTAGAGCACAAGATTACTTGTTAGGGTATTATAGCTCCACCAATGAAAGTATCACAGCCAAAACCCCACGTCCTTCTCATTATTTTCCTCTATAGCTTCATCATAATCTTAATTCCTTTATATAACACCCTCTCAAGCTAGTGCGAGCCAAGAGAAAGATTAATTTATTTTTTGATAGGTGAAGAGAAAGATTTAAAAGCAGGATAAAAATTGTAAAAGAAATATCAATGAAAAAAGTTGAGGAGGCTCATTGTTTAAAACTATGTTGCACACAGCAGAGTGATTTAAAACAAAAGAGAAGTCAAACTATATGACACATGAGTTGAGGGCTCAATACATTTGGAAAATTAAATACAATTACCATTCATCTTCCTCAACTAATGCATTTTATAGCAAGAAAAGTAATACAAAAAATCAAATCAGTAATTGTTGTTAATATTATTATTTTTAAAGTATATAAGAAGGAAATTGCTAAGCAATAGACTGAACAATGTTGTACATGCCAGGTTCCTAATGCACCAAAGTGGCTGAATGGGTTCAGCTCCAATATCTTTTCGCACCATTCTATATCTCCACTCGTTCAACCTATCTTTTGCGTCAGCATACATTTTCTTACCTGTCTCATCTCGATTCCCAAACCACAGTGTCTTTGTCGTTGCCGAAGCTCTTGGCCATATTCCAGCATTTAAAATTGCAGGGTTTGCTTGCTCGGACCACAATGACACCTCCCCACCAAAGAGCAACCACATTAGCCCATCTATAATATTCTAAAATAGAAAAAAGTACCAATTTTACACATTTTGAGCAGAAAAACACCCACATTAGTGTGTGTAAAAATGTGTAAATATACACCATGGCTGTGTAAATGAATAGTAACCGTGCATATATACACGGTTACTGTTCATGTGTAAACGATTTTTTTATTCTTTTTTTCTCTCTCCTCTATCAAACTACTTCTCTTGCCCAACATTTACAGCAACCCAGCGCGCCAAAATAAGAAGGAAGAAGAAAATAACCACCCAACCACCAAACCCAGTGCCACCACCAAACACCGCAACCTAGCACAGAGAATTAACCCAAAATCAACAAAAAATTAACTCAAAATCAATAGAAAAGCAATTAGAAAATCCAACTCAAAATCAAGACAAACCCACTGGAAAACCCAACTCAAAATCAATCAAAACTCACTGGTAAACCTAACCCAAAAACAGTCCAAACCCACCGGAAAACTCAGCCCAAACCATACTCAACAGAAAACTCATGTGAAATGCCTAACGGAGCCGAATCTACTGCCATTGCTACCGCCCGTTGGTCTTCCATTGCTGCCGCCAGATCTTCCATTGTTGTCATCGGTTATGGGTGGGAGGCGAAGGGTCGTCGATTGGGGGTGGGAGGCGGAGGGTCGGTGGTGGAGGAAGAGAGGGAGGGGTGAAGAAAAGAGGGAAGGCGAAAGCGAGAGGGAGGCCGAATCGGCGGAGGGCTGAGGTGACGAGCTGGATCGGCAGCAATGGCAGGCTGGGTGAGGCGATTGTGAGGAAGAGAGTGAGGGAAAGAGAGGAACGGGTGAGAGAGCTGATGTGGGTGTTTATGAGAGAGAATAGGTATTAATAAATAATAATAAAAATAATAATATTTAATTAGAATAGATTTGTAAAAAAGATAAACTGATGTGGATGTTTTGGAAATGTAATAGTGTAAAATAGAAAAAGTAGGTTTTTAGTGTAAAATAGACGTAAATTTTTAGACAAACTGATGTAGTTGCTCTAACACTAGATTGGCCTCCTCCTTGCTCAACCCATATGTTATATCATAGTCATATATGGTTTGCCATGTCTTGAAAGGTGCACACCATGATCCTCCATTTCTTGAGTTAACACTTGTTTGTTGATCATACTGGCTGTCATTCCCTACAAGGCCACTGTGCCCACAGTCCAGATAATAGAAATCCGAGGATGATATGATAACCCGGTATCTAGAAGAAACAATCTTAGACGTAGTAATTATTATTCAATGTTTGGGACTAGTCTTTGTGTATCTCAAGTGGATTGTAGTTCTAGTTGAGAATTAATCATCAGCCAGTTTGATGTATTTGGGAACTTAAGGCGAAAATTGATTATCTTGTTTTATATGCAAAATTACTAGTAATAAATATGATGAACCACATAGATTTTTTTTTTCTTATAGAAAGTGTATAAACACAAAAAATTTAACAAAACTTTTTACATTTGTTGATGTGGAAGATTGATAGCGGTAAGTAAAAGAGTGATGTTAGTGGTGGAACTAGATGAGAACTGGTAAAAATTTACTAACTCAATTGTGAAAAATGTTGTAAATTTTTTTGTGTATCTTTTTTTTTTTTTTTAGAAGTGCTACATTCTTAATATTTATAAAAACAAATTTTAAGTATTAAGTTACTTCTTATGAAAAAAAAAAGTTACTTTTTGTTTTCTATTTGAACCTACCACTAAAATTATTTTTTTGCTATCAATAACAGCCTGAACTAGCTACTATATATGATTTGTTGTAAAAGTGTTGTGGACGTAACATTTCTTTCTCTTTTTTGTTTGTTTTTCATTTGATAAAAAGATTTATTTTATTTATTGATTAATATTTCGCCTTAATTAAGTTAAAATTTAGGGATTTTTTTTTAGTTGAGGCTTTAGGCGACCACGTCAATAACTTATACCATTGAGCCGGCAATGTTATTGATCAAACATTTCATTAAACATACTGATTTTTATAATCATATTTTGAAGAGACATCCATTAATTATTAAAGATACACCCACATTTTATGTGGTATCTAATTCTACGTTAACACATAAAATTCTAGAAATAAGAAAATGTGAATAGCACAATTGATAATTTAATCCCTAAACGAAATGGCAAATTGGCAATTGACTGCAATGTGTATTCGGGATCCGCTGACACTGAGGCTGGTCTTCTTTTCTTTATGACCCAACTTGGGCCCACATTAACTCATTGTCCACAACCTTTTGATTTTCACTCGATCGGCCATTCATCTAATATGTGATATATCCAGACAATTCAAACCAAGGCCCGTAGGCCTGTTAGTGCATTCGCTGGATTACTTGGTTTGGCCCATTATTACATGTATTCCATTCCTTGTAACGTGATCCGACAGTGCATGGTTTTTTTTTTTTTTTGGTCAACCATGGAAATTGCATAAAACTAAGAAAAAATGTACCCAGTATTAATAAAATATGAATAAAAATATCAAGGACAAAGTTTGGAGACAAATCTTTTCCAAATCTAAATCTACATCTGCATTTATATATATCTAAAAACTGAAGTATATTATTTATTATTGCTACATTCTAGTTGAGACATATTAGCATAATATATCTAAAAGTTAAAGCGTAGTATTTATTGTAGTGTAGCTATGTTCCAATTGAAACATGTCAACAGGCACGTCATCCACCTATTTTTAATTCCTTTATCCCTTCACCTTCCTTTTATTTGACTCTTCTACACCCATTTTATTTACTATAAAATTTTGCTATTCTCTTTTCCATCCAATCCATATTTTTCTCACACTTTTACATTTTTATCTCTCCACTATTCTATATCTTAACGATGCAATTCCTACATCCCTTCACCTTCCTTATATTTGACTCTTCTTCTCCCATTTTATTTACTATAAAATGCTTCTATTCTCTCTTCCATTAAATCTATATTTTTTCCGCATAAAAAGGTGAACTGTGTGTGTGTTTGTTTGTGTGTGTATACATTTCTTTCTTTGGTGGATTTTTAATTCTTTATTGCATCTCTATTTTAGGTTGATGAATTTTTGTGTTGAACACTACTTTAGGTTGATGCGATTTGATTATATTTTAATTTGTTATCTTTTCTCTTTTCTTTTCTTTGATCAATAGATTTTATCCTATATAGTACTCCATCTGTCCCAATTTGTTTGTCTTGTTTGAAAGTCAAATTTTTTAAAAGAACATCATTTATTGTCTTGTCTACCTTATTAAAATGTATAAGTTTATAAAACTACCCTTAAATAAATTTATCAGTTTTTTTAGAAAAAGTTATTCTTAATGAGGCAACTAAAAAGGTGCTCCAATTAGATTGATTTTTTTTTAAAATATTTGTTAATTTTCTTTTCAAATAGTTTTGAAAATAAAGTAGGGGTATAATAGGAATATTAGTAAATTAATGATTTTTATTTTTAGAAATAGGATAATATTTTGGGACATTCCAAAATGGAATAGAGGACAAACAAACTGGGACGGAGGGAATATATGATGATATAATTTTATTCTATTATGTAGCTTGGCTTAGATAATTCATTGTTTACAACTATACATTTTCTTTTGAGTATTCTTTTACTCATCTTTTTTTTAATCTAAATTTACTATTTTTCTCACATTCTCTCCCATAAAATGTGATTACTCTCTCTCTCTCTCTCTCTCTCTCTCTCTTATTTATTCTTTCTTGAAACACTAATTTAGATTGATGAATTTTTGTATTTTTTGTATCTATACTTAGAGTTGATACATTTTGGTGGTGTGTTTTTTAAGTTCCACATCACGTTTACTCTCTCTCCCTCTTATAGTCTTGGTTTGAGTTAATTTTTAGATATTTTGGAAGTAAGAATTTGAGTTTATATTAAAATACGATCTACATGGCTATGTATTTGAATGTATCTATCAATTATTTGAGTAATATCCATGTAAGTTGTATATATAAATTATTTGTTTAATATCAATTATAAATTTGTGATAACGTTTGATTATCATGATAATCTCTTTAAGAGAAAGAAAGAGAAATTTGGATCATTAAATTGAAACTTAAAAAAGTTTAGTTGTACCATACATATATACATACATAAATACATGCATACATACATACATATGTATATATATATAAACTCTATAACAAAATTTTGCAGAATATAGACCACTTCAAAAAAAAAAAAAAAAAAAAAATCAAACATATGCAAATTTCATAAAAGAAAGGAAAAAAAAAAAAAGAAAAGAAAAAAGAACAGAACGTTCAAAATAATAGAATGATATATATGTGTAGAGATAAAGATATGAAAAATACTTTTAGAAACAATTCAATTTTTAAGAAGAACAAATTATCTTTAATAAATTTTAAAGAATAAATTATGCATTAATCAAAATTCATCAAAGTAATCAAAGTAGACAATAGTGGAACAAATAATTATTCTCTCTCTATCTCTCTATTATTTATTCAATTTTTCTCCTAAAGATAATTAAATTGTAAATTGTTCTTTTTAGTTTTAAACTCAAGCCAGATTTTTTCTAACTAATAATTCAAAAGGTGGGTCATGATGATTATAACTCTTTTTATTTTTTATACGAAATTAAATTTTTTTATTGATTGTATTTGTCAGTTCATATTGTTCCTATAATATTTTCTAATGTGAAATATTTTTAAATAAGAAGATTATTTGAATGACTAATTTGTTAACAATTGTTAACCTTTGTTATCATTATTCACATAGTGTTTGAACAATTTTTAATGTTAAAGACATATTTTATGTAATTGACTAATCCTTTGACAAAACGCACTTTACTTGTAATTGGGTAGATCTAGGATGTATTTAATACTTCAAGAGACATGTTGTTCAAGTCTAGTATTAAAGCCATAAAAATTGGACCAAGAAACAAGTGAAGAAAATGTGTTCAATGAAGCTGGACAGATAGCTCGACACTTGTGGACAGATAGCTCGATAGCTGCTCGACACCTTCTCGACAGCTGGCTATCTATCGAGATCTTAAGATGTGTTTTATCACAATCTCGACACCTTCTCGACAGCTGATGGATCGATCGAGAAATCTCTTGTCTCCTCGACAACTTCTCGATAGCTGTATCTGTCGAAGTTGTTTAAAGCTCGACACCTCCCGAATGATCAAGGTATTTATCGAGATTACGAAATTCAGATTTTCAGATCTGATTTTTGGGCCAGGTTTATGTATTTGTGTAGGATTTCTTTTCTCACAACCCTAGACCTATATAAGGCTTATTTTAGAGGCTGTCACATAAAAGAATACAAGAAGAACACAAGCAAAAGGTGATCGATGCCTTATTCTCTCTGAAAGAACCTACTGCTTCTTTGCGCCTTAGGGTTTTGTAACCAAGTGCTTCTTGATCTTCATTCTTGATGAAGTGAAGAATTTTGCAGCCAACATTATTCTTCTAGTTGGTGATTAAATCGCGTACTGAGATCCGCGCAAATTGGTTAGTCACGTACTTGGGATTCCTGCATCGTCAAAGGGTGGCATTCATATATTGAAGAGTTCAGAGGTTCTGAAGCAATAGAAGGTTTCTGTTGTGAGTTCATCTACGAGGATTGTAGAGTTTAAGGAAAAAGGTTTTGTACTAAATCTAAAACTTCTCTTTACTATAGTGAATTGCTTTTCGAGAAGGTTTCCCCTTAGATTTTTTACTGTGAAACTGGTTGGTTTTATTGGTTTTCTTGAGTCATCATATCTTGTCTTATTTACTTTTCTGCTACATTCATTATTGACATGATATTGACGTTTGTTTGTTTGTTTTAACAAGTTTTATTCATAATAAATCTAATTAACAAGTTGGGTTTAAAAACTTGTTAATTTTATCAACTGGAGTCTAAATTTCCCAACAAGTGGTATTAGAGGGGGTTCACTCTGATTGGATTAATTTCCTAAGTGTGATCCATTGACCCCTGTTGTCATGGATAGAAGACAATCTTTATTTATACCTCCTTTATTTAATGGAAGTAATTATGCGTATTGGAAAGTTCGTATGAAAGTTTTTTTGCAGGCTCTAGGTGAACAGGTATGGCAAGCTGTTGAAGTTGGCTGGATTAAGCCAAAGGAAGCGCCTGTGGATTGGGATGATGCAACAACCATAGCTGCAAATTTCAACAGTAGGGCCTTGAATGCTTTGTTTTGTGAGGTGACCAATGAGGAATTCAAGAAAATATCATCCACTAAAATTGCTAAGGAAGCATGGACCATTCTTGAGACCACCTATGAAGGTACCAAGGCAGTAAAGACTGTGAAGTTTCAACAACTCACTAGCAGTTTTGAAGAAATAATGATAGAGGAGGATGAGACCTTTGATGAGTTTTATGCTAAACTCAAGGATATTGTGAATTCTGCTTTCAACCTTAGAGAATGTATTGCAGAATCCAAAACTGTTAGAAAAATCCTTAGGTCCTTACCTGAAAGATTCCATGCCAAGATCACTGTCATTGAAGAAGCAAAGGACATTGATCAAATTCCTTTGACTGAGCTTGTAGGAAACCTTCAAACCTATGAGATGGGATTAGGCTCAATGGGAAAAGGTGGAAAGAGCAAAAACTTGGCTCTTAAGGGTATAGAGGAAGAGATTGAGGATTCTGAAAGTGAAGATAAAGATGAAGATGAGGATGAGAATGAGGATCTATCCTTCATAACTGATGAGATTATCAAACTTCTTCAATTTAGAAAAAAGGATAAGAAGAAGAAGACATCGTGCAAGAGAGAAAGGAAAAAAAAATTAAAGCAAAGAAGAAGAAAGAGCAGCAGCGTGTAGGAGAAAAAGGAAAGGAAAAAGTAAAAAGAAAGAAAGAAAGAGGAAGAGGAAGAGGAAGAGGAAGAAAGAAGAAAGATAAAGAATAACATGCAACTGTGCAAGAGAGAAAAAGGATAAAAAAAAAAAAAGAAAAGGGATGAGATAATGAGGCGAGTTCTTAAGGGTTCAACATCACAACGTAAACGTTGTCGGTATATCGAACGTGATCGTTTGGTAGGCCATAAAAGACTTTATCTCGACTACTTTGCCAACACACCAGTATATCCTCCTAATTTATTTCGGAGGAGATTTTGGATGAGTCGGTCTCTTTTCCTCCGTATTCAATCTGCAGTGGAAACTTATGAACCTTACTTTATCCAAAAAAGAGATAATGCCCAAAGGCAGAATAGAATGTCTCATGGGTGTCTCGCGGGAAGGCCTTACTCGCGAGACACAACTGTCTCCATCTTGGCCTGACTCTTCGCATTCTAGCATGTGCAAGTCACATGGGTCACTTTGCGGGATGCTTAGGCGCGAGCTACCCGCAAAAACTCTTTAGTCTTCAATTACTTGAGTCTTCATACTCTCTCTCTCTCTATTACACAACCCTTACAATCAAATCCCACAATAAATACAGGGTACAAAAGATTGAATAAAATTACAATCAAATTTGACACGGAATAAAAGCTAACAAAACACATAGTTGTAAATAACAACTTTACAAAATGGTTACTAGTTCTAATTTAAACCCACGACTGAAATTATTTTTTTGTCATCACTTACAGCCTGTAACAACTTACTACCTAGAATTTGTTGTGAAAATGTTGTGGATGTAGTATCTCTCTCTCTCTCTCTCTCTCTCTCTCTCTCTCTTTTTCATCTGGTAAAAAAATATTGTTTTGTTTGTTGGCTAATATTTGGGCTTAATTTATTAAAGAAATAATCATATTGGTTAAAATTTGAGGGCCTTTATTCTACTTGGAGCCTTAGGTGACCGCATCAATTGCTTATATAGTAGAGTCGGCATTGTTTTCACTTATCAATAATCACTCATTACATTAGTTATATATAAAAAATTTTGTAAAAATGTTTGTAGTTTTAGCATTTTCCATATTAGATTAGATAAATTCCTTCTTAATTTTTTGCTTCGTGATTAAAAGGTTGACAGATCATTTGTTAGATCTCTTGTAAAATTAATAATTACCCTTAATATCTCTCATATATTTAAGTATAAAGTTTGGTTAAAAACTTAGTTATAGTCAATAACTACAATAGATTTATCTTGCAAGTCTTTTGGTGCTTGATAAACTTTGAATTTTTATTCTTAAATTACCAGTTATATTTTTACTAACCATGGTTAAACTTTTGTAAAAAGATTTTTATAGAAATTTGGAATATTATGTTACTAATATAAACAAAAAGGGGAAAGTGTTAATTTCTTCAAACCTCAAGGGATGAGAGTGTTTTTCTTATTAAACTATTTTAGATATCTAAAAGATGACACCAATGAAAGATGTTGTCCGCTTCTGATAATTTCCCTCTTTATCATCAGATCAAGACACCAATCAGTTTTTAGTGTAAACGAAAATTGAATCCTAGATCTCTTATTTAATTATCAGAGACTTTACCAATTGAGTTAACTGGAACCTACGGTGCAGAGTACTTAGATGTAGAAATAAATATTATTCTATAATGACTTGTAAATTGAAAACATTTAATTGTAGACATATCCTAGCTTTCCCATTGAACTTCTTTTTCCTTTTGGGAAATAAATTTTAAATCATCATACAACATATTCACCAAGAAGCCAACATGAAATTTACAAAAGAGCTCTTTTTTTTTTAATAATAATAAAAAAATTCATTCCTAAGTTTCTTTTGGGATAGAGATATTCCTCACTTATGGCGAAGTCTTTTTTGTTTTACTTATTTTTGTGTGGATAATTCACTAATAACAACAACGGCAATAAAGGATTTGAAGGAGAGGAACTGTATTTCTCTCACAAATAAGAAATACTTTGTTGTGATATAGAGAAAGAATAAATAGTAACCTAAAATATATGCTACTCTAAAGCTGGCTTGCCATGAAACGGAATCTAAATCAAATCTATATAATACTAAAAGCTGAAGCGTAGCAATTAATGTTGCTACGCTCACGTTGAGCCATATCAGCAGCTATGTCATTTTCATCATATTTTTTGAATTTATCCTACAATTTTAAAATAGTTTTTATCAATTTTAAAATACTAATAAATCTAAAATAATTTCCAACCCTATCTCTATCATAAAGCCCACTTCTTACGTATTTAATTCCACCATAAAGCACAAATCCAAAGCCTTTTCAATCAAAACCTTTGTGAAACCTTTTGTTTTCTTCCGATCCTTTTGTTAAAAGCACGTCACTTTTTTTTTTTTTTTTTAATCTTTATTGATTGTTTATTTCAAAATTAATTCTTATAAGTGATGAAAAACGTTTGAGTTTGTGATGTTTGAGTTTCACCGTCTGCTAACCATTTGGCATAGGATATACACTAAAAAAAAAAAAAAAAAACTACTAGAGAAAGAGATATAATAGACAAACGTTTGATTTTCATTGTCTGCTAAACGTTTTTTCTTTTTTTTTTTATAAAGTCTGCTAAACGTTTGGCACAGGATATATATTAAAAAAAAAACTGCCAGAGAAAGAGACAAACAAACTTTTTTTTTTGAGAAATATCTACAGATAAACGAATGTATGATCTGCTAGAGAGAGAGATATAATTGACAAACGTTTGAGTTTCACCATCTGCTAAACGTTTTTTTTTTTTTTTTTTTAATAAAGTCTGCTAAACGTTTGGCATAGGATAAATATTAAAAAAAAAACTGCCAGAGAAAGAGATATAGCTTCATGGTAGTGGCAATGGAAGCAATATTTAGTCATAAATGATCATATCAGTTCCTATCAAAGAAGGGAATAAAATCCACGCTCACGTTGAGCCACATCAGCAGCTATGTCATTTTCATCATATTTTCTGAATTTATCCTACAATTTTAAAATAATTTTTATCAATTTTAAAATACTAATAAATCTAAAATAATTTCCAACCCTATCTCTATCATAAAGCCCACTTCTTACATATTTAATTCCACCATAAAGCACAAATCCAAAGCCTTTTCAATCAAAACCTTTGTGAAACCTTTTGTTTTCTTCCGGTCCTTTTGTTGCAAGCACGTCACTTTTTTTTTTTTTTAACCTTTATTGATTGTTTATTTCAAAATTAATTCTTATAAGTGATGAAAAACGTTTGAGTTTGTGATGTTTGAGTTTCACCGTCTGCTAACCATTTGGCATAGGATATATACTAAAAAAAAAAAAAAACTACTAGAGAAAGAGATATAATAGACAAACGTTTGATTTTCATTGTCTGCTAAACGTTTTTTTTTTTTTTTTTTTGATAAAGTCTGCTAAACGTTTGGCACAGGATATATATTAAAAAAAAAACTGCCAGAGAAAGAGACAAACGAACTTTTTTTTTTTTTTTTGAGAAATAATTACAGATAAACGAATGTATGATCTGCTAGAGAGAGAGATATAATTGACAAACGTTTGAGTTTCACCATCTGCTAAACGTTTTTTTTTTTTTTAATAAAGTCTGCTAAACGTTTGGCATAGGATAAATATTAAAAAAAAAAACTGCCAGAGAAAGAGATATAGCTTCATGGTAGTGGCAATGGAAGCAATATTTAGTCATAAATGATCATATCAGTTCCTATCAAAGAAGGGAATAAAATCCACATTCACTGGAAGTTACAAGGAATTTGGAAGCATATTTTCCTCACGTCAGTTTGCCTTTATTTAGTACTTAACTCCATGCTGATCGATATCAAGTACCCTGTGGCCAAACCAAAACAATAAATGAAAAACTGGAACCCAGGCTCGATAGCAGAACATTTTCCTCGGTAATTTTCAACTAATCTCTCATCTTATTGTCTTCAACTAATCGCTTATCCTATTGTCTTCATATAGGTTTGCTGGCAATTTAGGGAATTGTTATTTGGATTTTTTTTTTTTCTGTTTCTGAGTTTTGTTCCTTTTTCATGAGTTTCAGTTTCAGTTTCAGTTTTAGTTTCAGGTTCTTTTTTTCTTTTTCTTTTTTCTTTTTTCTTTTTTTTTTTTTTTTAAACTTTTCTGGTTTGCTATTTGGGTTATTAGAGAAGAAGAGAGAGAAGGCAGTGGAGCAAACATAGGCCAAGAAAGGATCAGATTTTTCAAATCCACAATAATTACAAGGTTTCCGACGACTCATTCCCCAATAGTTATTTCCCAAAAATAAAAAATTTTGCTTGTATTTTCACGTTATGAGAAGGCCTTGCTTTTACGAATACAGGTACACGATGTTTAGTGCTTCCTCTAACTTTATAGAGCCCACATATAAATCACATAGGATATCACCATTCACCAACTAAACACTTCTCTTAACTTGTGTCAAATCCACATGTTAAGGACTTGAGTTAGTTTGGTTGATAGTTGATACCATGATGTTATATTAATCTACAACAGATTTGAAACAATAACCTTGATTTTGATGCTAAGAAGAAATGCAAACCTTTTGTTGTAAAATTAGCCTCTATCACATTCCAGAGTTGGTAATGATAAATACCTATAAGCCATTACTTTTAGTTGCAGAGAAATTATGAATCTATCAACTATCAAACTATTTTACAAAGGCTAATAACATTTGATCTGATAATGGATTTTTCTTTGCATGTTTCCCTCATTAGGCACATCTCTTAGGCCTGTTTAGTTGCCCATGAATCAAAACCATTCATATTTTGTATAATACTACATTCAAAAATGTCACTATATTGGATAGAATGACTTATTTGTGCAAATTCATGAAATGCCACTCCAATTTTTTTTCATTGAAATAAGTTATATGGTTTCACGTTTGGGCTATGTTATATGCTAGATCATTTGTTGTTTGAAATAAGTTAACGGTTTTGTGTTTTACTATAATGTGGATTTTAGCAAAAGATCTTTATTTTATTTTTGAGAAAATTGGTTTGAATTCAAAATGGCTTGAGAGTGAGGTTATGATTAGTTCAAAAACCCTTTTATGATTGTCTTGCCATGTATGCATATAAGCATGCAAGGTTGTGTGTGTATTTTTCTCATTGGAAATAATTAATTTCATTAAATGTCTTTCTTATATTTGGAGGGTTTTTTTTTTTAATTTGTAGGTTTGGAGAATTGACGTGTTTTTACTTGAGTTCTTCTGTGATGCAGGAGGTACGTTTTTTGATGTGTCACAGTATGCATTCTTTGGCAAAGATGTTGTTGAGTTGGGGGGTTGCCATTCTTCATCGCTTGGAGTTTTTAAAATGGGTAGTGATGTTATTACTTTAATTTTAGGAGTTTCCCTCTTACCTATTTTCTTTATTTGGCCCTTTGTTTTACTAATCTACTTAAATTTTGTTCTTTTAATTCATGGTTTTTTGAGCTAGGTTTGATCTTATTGAAATTAAAAAAAAAATAAAAAAAAAATAAAATTCTGAGCAAGGTATGCTTCTTTAGTTTTAGATATTAATTTTTGTGTGTCAATGTCATTTAATTACTGTTTTATTGTATATTTAGCTACTATAGTTTCTTTTTTCTTTTTCTTTTTATGGGTTTCTTCATTGCATGTTATATAATTTATTTGGAGTTTGATATTAGAATTCATGTTTATTTTATGAAATTTTAACTTTATGTTAGATTTTTTTTTTCGGGGGCCTAATTAATTTAGTTTTGCATATAATTCTAAACATAAAAGCCAATTAGGACTAGATGTAGTGCATAATTGAACATAAGTGTAGAATTTAGAGGTCGGGCTTGGTGCAATGATAATTACCTTCCACAAAACAAGTCACTATGGTAGTTGGAAATACTATGGCCCATCTTTTTTTTGGTTTCAAGTAGTCACAAATCACATAAACCTGCAAAATAATTTGGATTCCATTCTTTTTTGGCAAAATCTTTTTGTTGAGAACAATACACTCCTATAGTCCTATGAAACTAAAGCTCCAATTGTTTCCAATTGATGATGGCACTCGGAAAAGAGCGAGATTAAAAAAAAATTTATTTTTTTGATAAGTGAGATTTAAAATAAATAAAAACCTTTTGAGGGTAGTATGAGATTTTAGTAGCATAATAGTTTTCAATACATAAAATTAAATTTATTTCTTTCCATATGTTCCACTTTTCACAGCATAATTAAGCATAATCCTCACATGAAGCTTTTTTTTTTTTTTTTTTTTTTGGGTTTGTGTATATTGTTAATTTTTAATTGTCTTGGTTATTTGTAGTTTTTTTTGGGCACTAATATATATTTGTCTCAATTTTGTGATACTTTGACTAGCATTTTCTTTCGTTGTTGCTTTTAATTATTTTTTTATAGGTTCAGGAAGAATTTTAGACTTGCATTTTCTTTTTCTTTTACTTTTTTTTTGATAAAAGTAATTACCTCTTTGCAGTAAAAAAATTTAAGCTGAGGTTTTGGTTTTTCTTTCATCAAGCCAGAGCAATTGTGGTAACTCTTGCTACTACTATTGGCTTGCAAGAAGTAATGGGAGGACATGCACTATTATAGCAGTGATTTATCTAGAGAGTTTAGTTTGATTTGCATTCTGGTTATTAAAATGTTCCCTCAAACATCACTATGTTAGCTTTTGAAGTTACTATTGCTATATAATTTTTTTTTTTCTTTCAATGACCTATTGTAGTAATTGTGGAAATTGCTATAAGATGAATAAAAGTATTTGGGGTGCGCAACGATTTGCTATACAAGATCTGATGATTAGTAAGTATTTGGTTCCAAGAATACTAAAGCTAAGAGTGTGAAGTAGTTGCAGATTTTTTTGGGGCTGTTTGCTTTTGTGGCCAAATGTCAATTGGGCATGAGCTTTTTATGGGATGTTATGCATCTAAGTATGCATCAAAAATGTGTTTTGCGTGGTAGCAGTATGAAATTGAGACAATTGATAATGAAATTGAAAATTGGGAAATGATTTGATTGTGCTTTAGAAGCAAGTTAAATCTAGATTGGCTCTTCAATTAAAGGATCATATAGAATAATTGTTCAACTTTTTCTTTCAAATTTTTTTTTTTTTTTTGGTGTTGAAAAATGTGATACAAATGTCAGCTGGTATAAAATTTCATCTTGGTAAACTTTGTTGACCGTAACCCCTCTCTAATTGGCCATTGAAACATAAGTGCATAAATATTAACCTTAAACACATTCAATCCAGAGAAACTCCACTCTTAAGAAATTTTCACGATTGGTTTTACACATACTCTTTTAGACCCAAACACATTATACCATTAAAAAAAATTTCAAATGATATTAAACTACAGATTTACAACTTAAAATGATGTTATAACTCTTTTCTTCTTTTTAATTTTATTTTAATTTTAATTTTCAATAGAATGTAATCTGCTACACAATGATTACTCTTTATAGAATAAAAGAAATATTAAATCTATTTTTCAATAGTATTCCCGTGCATCGCACGGGTTAGCGACTAGTAGAAATAATATTCCAAAGCAGCCAAAACCACGTGGGAATAAGAATCTAAAACATACTGATGTTTTAATTAGGTGACTTGCTGGAGATCTTCGAAACTAATTAGGATGAGGTGGTAATATTGGCTACTGTATGTAGCCAGTGGCGGAGCCACACACAAGGGTGGGGGGGCCAAGGGCCCCCCAAAGTTTTAAAAAATTATTTTGTAGTATTTATATTATTTACATTTTAAAAAATGTAGCATATAAAAATTAAAATTGCCCCCCCCCCCCAAATTTTGAGTCAATTCAATGGTGCTCTTAAAAGAAAGAGAAATTATATTAAAATCATATAATTTAAGAGGTTCAACAAATTAAACTATGTAAAAAATGATAAATTTTTGTACATGTCTAATAGAAGAAATACATGATTTTTGTATGCTCATTAAAATTTAGAAGATGATAAATTCTCTTAGTAAATTAATTTTTATACGTGTGTGTAAGTAGAGGTTTGTCTTAACTAATATATTAACATCACAACTTGGCCCCCCCAAACCAAAATTTCTGGCTCCGCCCCTGTATGCAGCACTACCAATTCAAGGCACACATCAACAAGCTCAGACCAAAAATAATCCTGCCTTAATATATCAGCCTTCTCTAAAATGGATGAGAGGATGACACAGGCTGCTGAAAGTGGAGATATTAATGCCTTGCACCAATTAATTGGAGAGGATGTAAATCTTTTGGATCACATTGACCAGGTACAATGTGTTCAAACTCCTTTACACATAGCTGCATCTGCTGGGCACATCCAATTTGCCAGGGAGATGATGGGATTGAAGCCCTGATTTGCTCGTAAACCAAATCTTGATAGGTTTAGCCCAATTCACCTTGCTCTAAAAATGGGCATATAAAGCTGGTGTGTCAGTTTCTAGAGATTGATAGGGACCTTGCTCATGTCAAGGGAAATGAGTGTATCACTCCTTTGCATTATGTTGTAGCAACAGGTGATCATCACATTGATCTATTAGATAAATTTCTATTAATCTGTCCTGATTCCATTGAAGATGTGACAGTGCGAGATGAGACGGCTCTACATGTCGCCCTAAAAAATGACCAGCTCGAGGCTTTCAAATTTTTGGTGGGATGGCTCGAAAGAAATTTCTTTAAAAATGCTTCATTAAATGTAAAAAGGGTCCTGGACCAGAAGGACGATGAAGGCAATACTATGTTGCACGTTACGGTATCAAAAAATGAAACCCAGGCAAGTTCTCTGTCTCTCCATTAACATCTATTTAGTATTTACAAAATATGAGCATAAAAAAAAAGTACGAATGGTCTAGATAACCATTTTGTTTTTTGAATTTGTTTTCGAACCGAGACTATTTTTTGGGGCCAAGTAAATTTTTTAAATTAAATATACTACTTAAAAATGTTTAAAATTTTAGGGAGTTATGGTCTCCCTTGGTGTACGTACGTACAGTTCCATCACTTGTAATATATAAAAGAACTATCTTATTTTCTAATGATTCAGTGGCTTAATTATCAACTGCATATAATACATAATGATCATTTTTTTCTTCTTTAATTATAAATTTATAATTTTTGTTAAAAAAATTATAAAAGAAGAAGAAGCTTATGCATTTGGATTAAGAATGACCAAGGATGAGACTTAGGGTCCGTTTGGATACAGCTGAAAACTGAAAACTAAAAACTGAAAAACACTGTAGTAAATAATTTTTAAATGTGTAAATAGTACCCTGGGACCCATTTTTAATGAAAAAGTTGTGAAAAAGTGAAATTTGTGAGTCCATGAACAGTGCACATTGTGCACTGTTCACGGGAAAAAAGTCAAATATTGCGGCTACTGTTCATGAACAGTAGCCACAACAATGAATGAACAGTAAAAAATGGCCTGAAACACGTAAAAAAAAAAAAAAAAAAAACAGAAACGCAAATGCGTGTTTTAGCCCAATCCAAACGAGCACTTAACTAATTTATATTATGTAGATTGATAGTCACTTACTCGCTTGGGGGTTCCAATTTGTCAACGTAAATACTACAAATTTAGAGGGTAAAACAGCATGGGATATCTTGCAAGGACAAGTAAATAGCAGAGAGATCGGGCTTATGCTACACAGTGCTAGAGCTTAATCAGGTGTATCTCTTTTTTCAAATACTCGAAGTGATGATAATAACATTGATGAATTTTACAACTTAATTGGAGATAATGTAAAACTTCTAGAGTACATTAACGAGCTACCATTTGTTAATACTCCTTTACACATAGCTGCATCTTATGGGAACATCGAATTTGCCCTAGAGATGATGAGTTTAAAGCCCTCATTTGCAAGGAAACTAAATCAAAATGGGTTTAGCCCTATTCACCTCGCTCTAAGGAATAATTATACCAAGCTGGTGGGTCGGCTTCTACAAATTGATGGGGACCTTGTTTGTGTCATAGGAAGGGAGCGTCTCACTCCTTTGCATTACATAGTAGAAAGCGGTGAGAACCTTAATCTATTGGACAAATTTCTATTATTTTGTCCTGATTCTATTATAGACGTGAAGGTACGAAATGAGACGGTTTTGCATATTGCCCTTAAATATAACAGGCTCGAGGCATTTCAATTCTTGGTGGGATGGCTTGCAAATAATTCTTTTGAAAATGCTAAATTTAATAATAAAAAAAGCCCTGAACTGGCAGGACAATGAAGGCAATACTGTGTTGCACATTTTAGTATCAAAAAATCAAACTCAGGTAAACTCTCTCCATTAGCATCTACTAAAGGTCTATTTGAGATCCGCTTATTTTTTCTGAAACTAAAAACTTTTTTGCTAAAAGTACTATAGATAAAGGTAAAAGTTAGTTGAATTAGTATAGTGAAACCCGTGAATAGTATCAAAAAGTGCAGTGAGACCTATGAATAGTAACAAAAATAAGCTGAACGGTAAAATAAGCGGGCAAAATTAAGCCATGCCAAACGCACACTGAGTATTAACAAAATATGAATAAAAGGGTAAAAAAAAACATAAAATAACCAACCATGAATATTCTAGATAACCATTTTATTTTTTGAACCAAAACTCATTTTTTGGGTCAAGTAAAATATTTTGGCTTTGCAATTGCATGTAATAGAATATTATTATTTTTTGGGTAAATTACTATTTTGGTCCCTAAAATTTACTAAAAGTTTGTTTTTTTATCCCTAAACTTTAAAAAGTTCATTTTTCATTCCTAAACTTTAAAAGGTTCTTTTTTCATCCCTAAACTTTGTAAAGAGTTTTTGAATAGTATAGAGACAAAAAATAAGGATGAAAAAAGTATTTTTTCAATAGTTTAGGGATGAAAAACAAACTTTTAGTAAAGTTTAAGGATATAAATAAAATATTTTCAGTAATTTATGGATGAAATATGAACTTTTCAGTAGTTTAGGAGTAAAAAATGAACTTTTTAAAGTTTAGGGATAAAAATCAAACTTTTGGTAAAGTTTAGGACACAAAATAGTATTATTTTTTTCTTCTTAATTATAAAATATATGAAACTTATGCATTTGGATTAACAACAGACCACGGACTAGACCTGACTGATTTACATTACGCAGGCGCGCTATGAGACATTTCCTCTTTTGGGCTAGCAGATTTATGGATGTAAACTATAGGCGTGAGAGATTTCTGGATGTAAACAGTAAGAATTTAGAGGATAAAACAGCATGGGACATGTTGCAAGAAGACAACAAAGAGATTAGGGTTATGCTACGCCGTGTTGGAGCTAAACCGGGTTCATCTCTTTCTACATTTGATAGGTATCCAAATCCTAAGTACCAAAGGCTGGCAAGTACTGTTGCTTCTTGGGCTGAAGATTTTAGACGTGAAATAAGGAAAGCAGTAGAGGAAAGGCACAATATGCTTCTGGTGGTTGCAGCACTGCTTCTAACACTCAACTTTCAAGCGGTACTCACCCCTCCTGGTGGACTTTGGCCAGATAAAGGTCAGTGCATTACCACAGAACCTCCCTTCAATCAAACAGTAGGGAGCAGTAATTATCCTCAAATCATTTATCTGAGTCAGTCCAATACCACATTAGTGTGTGAACACAAAGTAGGGACAGCCATCCAAGATGACGCTTCTTTTTTTCTGTTCCTCCTGTGTGATACCATGCTATTTTCGATCTCAAACTCATTAATTCTTCTCCTCATTCTAAATTCCTTCATTAAGGTTCTGTTCCTCCTACTCAATATCATCCTCTGTGTAACCTATTATTATTCAGTCTATACCATAACCCAGGGATCAATTCTGATGATTCTGACAATGACTGTTAAGAGCTTCTACTTTGCTTTTATACAGCTTTCATCCTGGAAGCAATGATCAGACTCAGTGCAATACCGCAGCAGCACACAAATTAGGGACAGCCATTACTTTGGAAGGAACCCCTTTTCTGATATTCAGCCATTGATTACAGTACTTGCACATTTGTGTTGTTCTCCTCATTCCAGCTGGGTACATTAATTTCTTTGTAATCAATGCCTACTTCCTCTGGTTTTGTTATTTTTCTTCACTCAGGCTCCAGATTGGTCAATTATTTTAGTTTTTCTTTCAGCCTTGATTTCTGCAATCTTACTATCGAATTTTCCCTCTTTGGAAAGAGTCAGGCTAAGTGGTTTGAGGATTCAATCATGGAAGAAGAATTGACAGGGAAAAAAAATTGCTGACCTTGGACCTGTATGCATCTGTAACGTGTGTCAATTTTTACTTTTGTTTCTTTGATAGTAATAAAATTTAGTCTATGTTTCTATGGGCATAGTTGAACTACTTAATTTATATTGTAATAAAGCAGTGTGATTGCATAGCATTACTTAATTTTTGAATTTCTCTGATACCTTATATTTCAAGAGGATTTGGTTCTAAAAGCTCCGGATATTATTGGGCGCTTTAAATTTCAAAAAGATCATACTATCCTTACGATGAAACAGTGGTCATATTTATATTCTTTGCAATGTTAGAGTGAAGCTTTTAGAAAAGAATAAACTCTACTTTGAATCAGAATAAGTTAAAACCCCATTGGCCTGGTCATAATGCACAGAATCCATAAATGTCTATTCTTCAAAACAAGTGAAAAAAAAAAAGAACAAATAATGATTCTAGCTTGGTCTGTTCAGGACTTTGACTTTGTTAAGTGCAGCCTGCCTTGCTATTCAGTGTAGGGGTATGCATTCAGTTATAGTACTCACAAGCAGCAAAGCTGGTCCATGGGCATGGAGGCAGTTGTGCTGGACTTTCAATTGTTAAAGAAGCAGATGACAAATGCGTAGGTTGGACAAATTCATTTTAGCTGAACCGTTAGCAATAGAAAATAGTGCTTCAAAGTCTTACATGAATAGCTGGAAAAACAAATAAAAATCTTTTGTCGTCTTTTTTTTCACCAACATTTTGTTTTGTACTTTTGGAACTATGGTATCAGAAAACAAAAAATATTGTGCCATGGTAAGACAAGCCTAGTGAAAATGTAAAATCATATCATTACGCCACCCCCTATCTGCAGGGGAATAAAAATGAAAATCCATTGCGGTCAATCGAAGCAATGGAAAAATAAAAAGCCATTCAGCTGAATATCATGTCCCTTGTTATGTATAAATATTTGTACTTGAACAGTGAAAGAATATAAATTAGGCCTGGAGTCCTTGTTTTGCTGCAGAAAATTGGAGCTTCTTTCTCTACTGAAAAGGGTTGTTTGTTGCAACCTTTAAGCTATCTTTGTACGTCTTATCTGCTGAAATATACAGCCTAACATTAGTTTTTTCCCTTTTCATATGAAACTCCCTGTCAAGCATCATTTTAAAGTCTTTGTCTCCAAGTACTTCAACTAGCAAATTGTAGGCTTTAAGAAATTGAAGGATTGTAAAAGTAGAAACTGAGAATAAGTACATTGCTTAATGAACCGTACTGTATAGAGGGAGCCTATATAGAGAGAGGTCAATCATCTCAAAGGTACTAGTAGTACAATACAAGTACACAGTTGGCACAGTGCAGTACAATAGTATAAGCGAGTACCAAGGAATTTATAGCAATACAATAGGCCCAAGAGTGAGCTTGGGACTGATACTTCTCAATGTCAAGGTGGAAGATGAGAGACCAACTTCAATTTGAATACGAGGTCATGAAAAGGACGAGGAGGGTGTAAGTTTGTGAAAATGTCTATAGGGTGATCATGAGATGTAACAGAGTAGAGTGGAGGGAGCCCTGAAGGAAATATGATGAAGATCACAATCAATATCGTTATGCTTGGTCCATTAGTGGATGGCATTGTTACGGGCAATCTAAATAGAACTTCTATTATCATAGTATATATAGGAGTATTAGAAGCAAGAGGGACCCCAAATCATATAAAAGCAAACATAACCAAAGGAGCTCCCAGCTAGTCTCAACTAGAGCACAATATTTCTCGATTGAAGATAATAGAATGGTTGTAATATTTCTAGATTGAAGATAACACTTACGATAAAGCACCCTCCATAGTGCTATGTTTCAAGTCTTAGTCATGGTTGTATTTAAGCTACAACTTCAGCAACAAAAGGCAGCAAATATTTTCCATTTAAACTATTCTCTTCTCGTCTATTAATTTCTTGGTGGGTTGTCGCCTCGAATACAACTAATTCCTTTCAAACTCACCGGTTCACAGTACATAGCCTCTGGGGTATAGAACTAGACCAATTCTGATTAATCTACAAACAATAAATTGACAAATTCTAGAGAATCCACACAGCTACATGATAAAATAAATATAATTAACTAAATAAAAATCAAGCTTCCAATAATCTGCACCAAGTCATGTGCACATAAAGACAGCATTGTAATTTGTAGGGAAATCAATAAACAAAAACAGAGTTTTCTTGGTTTCCTATCAAATGTAAACTATGAACACCAGAAATGCAGAAAAAGTGGTACCATTTTGCACCACATACTTTATCTCTCACAACAGCCAAAATAAATTCAGCCTAAACTGTAAATATACATAACTTTTTTCTCTATAAACTTTATATCAAATAATAACTTAATGCATTTCAAATGGTACAACAGTAAGAAATAGTCATCAATCTGCCAATGGTTTGACAATAAAAAAACCAGCTTCAATCTACCAAAGGTCTAACAATAAAAAAATAATAAAAAGTTAACAATTTGCCAATGGTTCTGAAAAACCAGCTTTAATCTGCCAATGGTCTAACGATAAAAAAAATACTAAAAAGTTAACAGTTTGCCAATGGTCTAACAATAAAAAATAGTCTTCAATCTGCTAATGGTCCTACAAAAATAAATAGTCTTCAATCTCTAACAAATAAATTTGCATAGTCTTCAATCTCCACCCAAAATTCTTGCACCCTAACTCCAGTTTATTTAGTGCTTTTACCAATATGATGTTCTTCTTGGATAACATCAGAAGTAGCTATTGAAACCTGTAAATAATAGCAAAGAATAATTGTCACAGACTGTAAACAAATTTATGTGCATACAAGATTGACAAATTATAGTGGAATGTAACATATTTTACTTTATTTAGGCTTCCAAGTGATTCAACTTGTCTCGCCTCACAATCTTTTTTTTGTAAGCCACTGGCATGTTTTTTAGCATGTGTTGTTTTGCTTCGAGATTTACCATTTTTCTTCTCTAATGCAGATTTCAACCTTCTCTTTGGACGCCCAACAGTAGGTTTTGTTTTAATCCTACATATGCTATCACCTTGTAAAACATCTGTAGTAACATCACCATTGACCTCTATGCAACTTTCCATAATATTCGAATGACATTTTTTTCTAATCTCTTGCAATTCCTTCATTAATTTTTCAAAAGATTCTTTGGTATGTTCATGCATAATCTCATTCTCTACTGCAAGTGTAGAAATTTCACGAGCATTGTGGCTCAAATAAGAGTAGCGTTTTCCTATTGACTCTTGAGCATTACCTTTAATATCAATGCCATGATAGTCCTTGATAGAACCAGCCTTTGCATCTTGTGTCCATCTTTTCAATACATAATGAACGGGAAGTCTCTTAACATTTTTGTGTTCAAGAACTTTCAAAGCATGGGCACACAAAATTCCTACAAAGCTGAACTTCTTGCAACTGCATTCCACCGAAGTAGTTGAGGCTTCATATTTCACTAAGTGCTCTTGAATTCTTTGACTATATTTGACCTTGTATTCTGTGATAGTATCAGATTTATTAGCCTTGTAAATAGTACAATCAGCAATCTTCATATATTCATCTTGAAACATTTGAAAAATTTCTGGGGAGTACAGCCCTACAACA
Organism: Quercus glauca; assembly: GCA_023736055.1. Taxonomy (NCBI): domain Eukaryota; kingdom Viridiplantae; phylum Streptophyta; class Magnoliopsida; order Fagales; family Fagaceae; genus Quercus; species Quercus glauca. The sequence goes on from CM043318.1 coordinate 104,732,120, forward strand.
TGTCTCAACATCTCTACATTAGACTGTAAAATTGGTTTTGTTTGCCTCATTTTGAACTCTGCTTGTAGTTCTTGATGTCTCTTATCAACCAAAACTCTAGAGTAATGTTTTGAAAAGCGCACAAAATCATGTTTTGGTTTCAAATATTTCTTCAACACATTGTTTATTGACTCACTACGTTGGGTGCTTTTCATATCGACAGTGAACATGTGTCGACCATATACAATAGCCCATTTTTCTTTCAAATCAAATATGCTACGCAACCATTTATTATCAGTAAGACCATATTCCTTAAGCATATAATCCCATGAAATAAGCCATTCATCTTCATCTTCATACTCATATAAACAATCACTAAAATCTTTTGCAAATTGCTTAGATGAATGAAATACATGATGTAGATTCTTAGCAGCATTCTGATAAATATGCCATACACACAAACGAAATAGGAAATACCTTTGTTATTGCTTTAGCCATTGCAGCAGATTGATCTGTAAGTATAGTTCTTGGCTGCTTTCCTGACATTGCAGTTAAAAAAGTTTCAAACAACCACTTAAATGACTCTATAGTCTCATCATAAAGTAAAGCTGCACCGAAGATAATTGATTGTTTGTGATGATTAACCCCAACGAATGGAGCAAAGGGACGATCATATCTATTTGTTCGATAAGTTGTGTCAAAACAAATAACATCTCCAAAGTTCCCATAATCAACTATTGATCTAGTATCAGCCCAAAAAATGTTCATGATTTGACCATCATCATCAACTTGTATTGAATAAAAATAAGATGGGTCTGTCAATTGCATCTTATGAAAGAACTCCATCATTGCAGGTCCATCTCCTTTCCTCAAACCCATCCTCCTCTCATTATGTACATGATTCTTATAGTCAACATCCATAAACCCAAGATTTTCACGACCCCCAGCTTGCATGGTCAATAATTCAATGGTTTGTTTTATTGATATTCCAGACCTCTCTGCATCATTTGCAATGGCTTTTTGAGCAAGTGAAATTTTTCTCTTTGATCTTAACATATGTTTCATTGGCGAAGGAGCAAACTCATGATTATGCTGGCCGTGAAAAGAAACAACATGTAACATGCCATCCTTTTGAAGATGACAGGTCATCTGTGCTAAACAACCTGTTCGTGAAATTGGACGACGATAAGATTCATTTTCGCGATGTTTGTCAAAAACTCGTTCACCCTCTTTTGAGCAACTAAATGTTCTCCTTATAATTTGCCCCACATTTCCTCACTTTACAGAATGTTTCCGTACACTAAAGCCAATTCGGTGAGCATAGTCTTTGTAAAATTCATATGCACTATCATCACAATCAAATTTCATTGCAATTGCTGGAGTATTTGATTTGTTTGGACTTTCAGGAGTAATTTCTACTTTAGCCTTCTCTTGTTGATCAGGTATCCAACCAATGAATTCATCTTCCAACACAATTTCTGGAACTTCTACAATTTCTTTGCTATATTTACTTGGAGTATTTGATTTGTTTGGGCTTCCATGAGTAGGTTCTACTTGAGCCTTCTCTTGTTGATCAGCTATGCAACCATTCAATTCATCCTCCAATAAAATGATTTGACTAGTATCCATCATCTATAGTCAAGATACATATTCAAAATCAAATCAGAAAAAGGAAAAATTTTATAAACAATATTAAAAAAGTAGTATTCCAATATTCTGGACCCATTAACGAATACTCTCAATGAATTACTTAAAAATATTACAGTTTTAGAATGTCTAAGTCTAGAAGCCTATAAAGTTTACTTACCCTCAGTTGCTTATATTTTTTTAAAATCAGGTCAATATGAACAAGAAAAACAAACTTTTTTAGATGAATCAAAGATAAATTCAAATTTAAATGAAAAAGGAATACAATTTCTACAACTTAGCTAAATTTAGTATCACAAAAACTACAACAAAACCACAGTACAAGACAGCAAATAGCAGTACTATTACATATTAGAGAAGAAGAAATACACAATTTCATTTTTTTATAAGTAAATTAAACAAGATTTGGTAACTTATAAACTACAGCTAGCAAATCCTCTTCAGTTTTTAAGGAATCAAGGTTATCCATATACCAAATTTGCAAAATGTTCTAACATCAAGTTCTTGCTAATAGTTGAATCATTTAATCCTCACGAGTAATAAGATGTTAAATTGCAATTAATACTTCCTCATTATGTATACAAAATAACAAATCATCATTGAGGCTTCAGTTTTCAATGCTAGCAACATTTATCAATTAAAAGTTTAGTGTATATGATTTTAGTTTCTTCCCAAAGTCAGATATTAATTTAGTTTCTGCACCCTTGAATCTACAACAATAATACAATATCCATTAAACCAATCAAAACCTTTAATATCCATTGAACTATGTCATAATCACCTTTGAAAAGGTTTTCAATCAATAACAACGGTGAAAAATAAAAACATGTTGATTTAGTCATTGTTTCAAACAGTTGTTGGGCATTGAAAAACAGTTGGTGGCATTGAAAAATAAATGCAGAACGGAATAAGAGAGAGAGAGAGACTCACGCGGTAGATTAGGGGGTGACCGGGGGTGACCGGTGGTGAGAAGGATTTGGTTTTCAGGTTTGGAGAGAGAGAGAGAGAGAGAGAGAGAGAATACGTATCTATTTTAGTTTTTTAGTTTTTATTTTTTATTTTTTTAATAGGTGGTGTAGTTAACTAGGGTTAGTTGGGTTAAATTTACTTAAGTAATCATGTGCAATGCACATGTCATTTTTTACACATGTCAATTTATTAGAGCAGTTTGTAACCTTAGGCTACAAATGGTTTTGTAGCTAAACTTTGTCATTCTTAGCAGTTTTGTCTCTTTGGTGAAAGCACTTACGCTAGGCCTTTCAATCTTTTTTTCATTCCTTAATGAAATTCTTTATTGATGGAAGAAAAGGAATTATCTTCTTCAAACATTTTTTCTTTTAATTTAAATATTAGTATTAAATTTTTTTGATGGTGGTGAGTGGAAAAATACCAGAATGTGAAGTTTTGACTGTCGTGGTCTAGGTGTTCTTAAATAATGCAAAATTCATAATGCCAGTGATATGGATTAGTGTTCATTGTTCACTATGAAACACTTTCCAAGAAAGCACTTACAAGTTGCGAAAGCACAAAAATGGCACAAAGTCTTTGGCCTTTGTTGAATCGAGGTCATTTAAATAATGCAAAGCTCATAATATTATTAGAATATGTGAACTAGTCATCATTATGAAACATTTTCTAAGAAGGTGCTAGATAGGGATTAGGAAAGCGTCATTTACGCCAAAGATTTTGGCCGAGTCTTTTTGAGTTCATAGGTTTTGTTAAATAAAGCAAAGCTCATAATACCATTAGTATGGGCTTGTCATCAATTATAGCATGTTCCAAGAAAGTCCAAATAGATATGCAATTTGAAAATAAACACCATCGACCCTTGAATTTAGGTCTTCTTGAGTAGGACCTAATTGCAAAAACTTGAGAAAGAAGGCAATCATAAGAGTTAATTAATTAAAAAGTATTTGTTCATCAAAGAAAATGAATGATCTTCTGCTACCTTTTTATTTATACTATTAGTAAAATATAAAAAGATTTTCATGGTAGCTAGGTGGAAAGGCGCCTTGGATTCCAAGTCTTAGTCTAGGTCTTCTTCAACAATGCAAAGACTTTTGGAGAAAGCACAAGATAGAATCAAGGAAAGCGCCATTATTTCAGTATTGTATGTAACTTTTTTACTTGATAAATGAAGACTTCAAAGATAGAGAGGAAAACTTAAATATATTATATCGGGGAAAAACAAAACTAGAAATTATTAACTTGATAATGTTCGTACTTAGTATTCATGTCTATTAATGTTTGGTGATAGTTAGAAAATGGCTTTAAAAGGAACGAACATTGCATTATTAATTTATTAAAACAATTGAGAGTATTTGCGTTCATTTAGGATTTAGCCAAAAAATTTATACTATTCTACAATAAGGATCTATTAAAAATATTATAAAAAAAAAATTAACTAACTATTTTAAAAAATTAGAGAAATTTGAATCTACTACTGAAATTACTTTTTTGCTTACATAGTAACAATCAATAACAACCTATCACTTATGATTTATTATGAAAGTGTTGTGAAAATATTGTGGACGTAGCATTTATTTTAAAAATTACCAAACATTTTCCTTATAAGTGATGCTATGGGATCTTTCTGATCATAAAGCCATAACCACTGCAATGGCTCCTTCAACACTGGTTCATTTTCGTTCTCTCACGCTTCTACTTCTGCTTCTTCCTCTCCTTCCCACTGTTTTACCTACAGCAGTGATGAATGCAAAATGTTGCCAGAATCACCTTTACTTGCACAGCTACGATCTGATTCATGGACGTCACCTTCAGGTGAATGTGCATTTGGATTCCATATTCTTCAAAGCGGTGAAAACTTTAATCACTTCTTGCTTGCAGTTTGGTTTAAGAAAATAAAAGTTCAGACCATAGTTTGGTCTGCAAATGGCAGTAAACCAGCACCAGAAGGTTCTGAACTGAAGCTGAATAGCTACAATGAGTTTGTTCTCAATGACCCCAAGGCATAGAATTATGGAAGGTTCAAACGAATGGTTCTAAACCTAGTTGCATAGCTATGCTAGATAATGGAAACTTGGTGATTAGAGACAAGTATAATAATCCTGTATGGGAGACCTTCAAAGAACCTACTGATACAATTTTGCCAGGGCAGATAATACACAAGCCTAGCAAGCTCAGGTCTCGCACATCAAAGACTAGTCATTTTAAAGGGCGCTTTCAGCTTTATTCTCAGTCTATGCCATCTGAAGACATTGAGAAACCTTATTTTGCCACCATGACACTGCGATGGGATTCACAGTTGATCTACATCCAAGACGCAGTGAAGACCTACAAGACCTACACTCTTACTAGGGAAGACCCAGGCTCAAGAGAAATTTTCTACCACATGGCTAGGATTGATCATGATGGAGTCTTCAGACTATACAAACACCTAAGGGACAATACAAGTGATGGGAGCTGTCCTTCATCATGGACCATCGTGCAAGTCATTCCTGATGATATATGTGGTGCATTGGCCAGTGATCATGTTAATGCAGGTGATGGGTTCTGCGGACCCAATGTCATTTGTAGTACCTCAGAAAATTCAAGTGGGAGAGCATTTTGCTCATGTCCTGATGAATTTTCTCCCTTGATCCAACTCGACAATCGGGCAGCGTGTAAACCAAATTTTCCATTGCCTAGCTGCCACAAGGGATGGGAAAAAAATAAAGAGCTTGTAGATTTTGTAAAGAGCTTGTAGCTTTTATTGAGGTTTTTATGTTTCCTCTCTTTTCCTTTTCTAATAAAATTAATTATTTAAAAAAAAAAAAAAAATCTAACCTATATAAATCCTCCTAAGAGCATTCTCATCAACTCTCTTATAAAAAATGTCATTTTGACACACCAAAATCATACTTTATCATTTTAGCGCATCATTTTACAATATACCATTTATCAGATGTTCTATACTTCAATTATATACATTAAAATAATATATTAACTCCTCTCATCAACAACAACAACGGCACAGCCACCACTACCACAACAACGGCCACCAACAACGACCACGGCCACACCAACAACACCGACAGCCACCACAACCACCAAATTACAATACCACTACCGCAACTAACCCACAACCCACCACATTCACAAACCTCAAAACCCATCCCAAATCAAACAAACCCCCCTCCAATCCCTCTAGATAAGCCTAAACCTCACAACCTACCGGCAACAACAAAAAAATCCACCACCAAAATCAACCAATAGCCACAACAATAAAACCAACGAAAAAAAAAAAAACAAAAAAAAAAACAAAAAAACAAAAAAACAAAAAAAAAAACAAAAGATAAGAAATGTCTCACACTGTGAGAGATTGGCGGCGTGGGGGTGGATGGCATGGCAATCTCGGCGGCTGTGAAAGAGCAACAGAGAGGGCTAGACAGAGATGAGAGTTTGGGTCAGAGTTAGAGAAATCGAAGGTTGATAGGGAGTGCCGAAGAGAGATGGGGAATTAGGAAAATCAACAAAGAAAATTGATTGAAGGTTTTGTTTTTGAGTGATCTTTAGAGAGTTTTTGTGTTTTGTTTTTAAGGGAGACCTTGAGTTTGCATTTGCGTTTAAGAATGACTGAGGAAAGAGAGATACGACAGAGATGAGAGTTGAGAAAGAGAACCAGACGGAGAGAGAGAACCAGGCAGACAGAGATATGTGTTGGGAGGAGAGAGAAAAAATATATAAAATAATAATAAAAATTTTGGCACATTTGTCCGTACCGTCTCATATTTGAGACGGTACTGTAGCTGTGTGTCAAAAATTTTGAGATTTGAGATATCTGATGAAAGTTGGTTTTTGTGTTTGATGTGTCAAATGTGCCAAATATTTGGCATTTGGCACATTTGAGAGAGCTGATGAGAATGCTCTAAGATGCAGAAGAATGGTAATAATTTGAAATACTTCAGGGGAAGTCTCAAACTTGACCATGGGGTTGGGTGTTTCTAAATAATGTCAATGGAAGAACCATTGTGAATTTTCTTTTAAAAAAATTATATGGTCTGTAATTGTATGGAACTTGCTATTTAGGCGAGTCTTTATTGACTTCTCCAAAATCCTACTTTTTGGTCCATAGGGTATTGAATGCCAATATTTTTCTAGATTGTTTTATGGGGGCACGAATGCTACCTAGAAACTCATGGAAAGTTACTGGAGGGATCTGTTGAGGATAGTTTCAATATGGGAAAATAGAGGTTTTTGGAACTAGATTTGGAGACTAAATGCGCAGCCAAAACTTATACTCTTTGCTTGAAAGGTGATCCACAATATTTTACTAATGAATTAGCTCAATCTATATTGTAGGAAAATAATTTCATTATTCTCAAATGAAATATGTGGGATAGTGCAAAATCAGTGACACATATATTATGGGAGTGCTCAGAAGTGCTGGAAGTCTAAAAGAGACCAACCATGATATTTCCATAGGTATGGTGTTCTTCTATCTTTTACTGAACTGTTGGGTAAAACAAAATGGCATGTCATGGAGGTGGAAGTCATGTTGAATATAGCCTAGCTATTACGGTACAATCAGAACCAAAGGTGGGTGGGTGAAGCTCTAGAGATAGCAGTGAATTTGGTGCATACATCCTCTAATCTTGCTATGGAATTTATGGAAGCTCAGAAAAGTAATTAGACGAGAATGTCTATTGAAGAGTGTAGATGGAGACCTCCTATAGGTATGTATATTATAGGGATAATTACATTTTACTAACTTGTGGTTTGCCTCTAATTCTATGTGCCTACCCGTGGTTTCAATTTTGACACTTTACCCACCTGAGGTTACTGCCGTTTATCCTTCGTAACCCACCTCTAATTTTTTCGTTACTCTAACAAGTTTCGTCAAAAAATCCAATAAGAAATCAGATCAAACACACCTCTCCCACGCACTCTCACTTGAATCAAACAAGAAATTACATGCTACAATGATACCCACTTGAATTTCCATTTCCATTTTCCAAATTGGTCATTCCTCACACACTTCTCTCACACACACTCCTCACACACTTCTCTCCCCGAAACTCATCCTTAAGCTCACCCCAGCTCTACCCCCACGCACCGACGACGGAGAGATGCAGCTCCACCCCACACTCCGTCGAAGGTCCGAAGTCAACCCACACTCCAACGCCTACCTACACTCCGACGCAGCTCCACCCCACACTCTGTCGAAGTTCCAAAGTCTACCCACACTTCGACGCCTACCCACACTCCGTCGCAGCTCCACCCCACACTTCGACGCCAGTCCAGTGAGTTTTCTCCCTTTTCTTCTCTTCTTTCACCTCCGCCCACTCCATACCCACCTCCAACATCTTCGATCTGTCGCCGGCGAAGCCAATCTATGGGTTTGGGTTTTGATTTGTGGAGGAGGAGCATCACTGATTTGGGTCTGGGTTTTGAGTAGCGTGATGTGGAGGTTGCGATTTGGGTTTTGGTGGTGGTCGATCTGAGATTTTGGGTTGTCACGGTGGACATCAGTGTGGGGTCGTGGTGCTATGGGTGGACCTGGGTTCGTGGGGCCGTGGGTAGCAACTCGCCGTGGATCTTGGGATTGAGATCTGTGGTTCGCTTGATTTGAGTTTAATTTTTCTGGGTTTGAGAAGTCCTGAAATATATGTCTGGATTTGAAATTGGGGTTTCAAATATATGTCTGGGTTTGAATTCATTTGTTCTTAAGTTCTTGGGATTGTATATATGCCTGTTCTTCATGTTCTTAAGTTCCTAGGATTGTATATATGCCTGTTCTTCATGTTCTTGGTTTAAGATTTCTAGATGCATGTTCTTCATGTTTGTGTGTTCTTCATGTTTGTGAATGGTGAGAAACTAATACCATATTTTAATCTTGTTTTTCTTTTTCTTTTTTTTTTTCTTTTTTTGTTTTTCTTGTTTTGGGAGGAGAGAGATATAAAATAAGAGTAAAAAGACTTATTTACCCTTATTTTTTAACAGAGGTGGGTTACAGAAAATAAACGGCAGTAACCTCAGGTGGGTAAAGTGTCAAAATTGAAACCACGGGTAAGCACATAGAATTAGAGGCAAACCACAGGTTGGTAAAGTGTAATTATCCCTATATTATAAGTAGACATGGCAAAACGGGTCAGAATTTTTTGACCCGACCCGACCCAAAAAATACCTGACCCAAACCCGATTTTTTTGACCCGAAGCAAAAACGGGTTGACCCGTGACCCAAACTGTGTTTTTTGCGGGTCAACCCGACCTGACCCGCGACCTGACCCGAACCATTTTTTTAAAACTTTTTTTTTTTTGGTAAAAAAAATTAGTAAAATTAAGACAATATTGGTTTAATTGTTTATTGTGAGCTTTAAGGAAACAATTGATACGTTTATATAACTGCATGCAAATTAATTGAAAAATAAATGGTTGAGTATTCTGTAATGAGTAAAGATTTTTAGATATCAAATAGTAAAGTACATGCCAAGATAATCTGGTTACAGTAGAGTTAAAAACATAGATTTAAAATTGTAGACATGTGTGAGAAACATTCACAAGTGTGAAAATAGTGAAGCCAAAGTATTAAATTAGCATAAATTATGAATGCTTATACCTATTTTTTTAACAATTTATGTCCAAAATAAATGGCTTTTCAAAATAAATTATGATATTTCCTAGAATGTGTGTTTCTTAACAATGATATAATATTCATAAAAAAGACCATGTATAAATAAGTAAGCAATCAAACTTTAATGTATATCTCAATTGAAATAGAGTGTCAATTACAATTGATAACAGATTATAAAATTAATTTTCAAGATTGTAAATTTCTTATATGTTTTTATTCTTTATCAAATGAGTTATCTAATAAGTCATTTGTAATTTTGTTTTATATATTGGAATGCTGATATTGTGTAGAAATAAAACTTTTTGTATTTGTTTTACTTATCTTTGTATTATTTTGTTTTATATAGCAATGTTAGGATTTGTATAATTTTAAAATTATTGAATAAGTATTTATAAGTTTAACTGAGTTCATTTTTAATATAAGTGGTGAATTCAAATAATGTATTTTACATCAAGTAATGTTACATAAATTTCCAAATAGAAAATACATGTTTTCTTTATAAAAATAAAAATAAAAAAATTCATGTGAAAAATACGGGTCAACCCAACCCGACCCGCAATCCGGTTGACCCGAACCCGTTTTTAACCTGCTTAAAATGACCAGCTTTTTGACCCGTGACCCGTTTGACCCACAACCCGATTGACCCGATTAACCCGAACCCGACCCAATCCGCCCATTTTGCCATGTCTAATTATAAGGTAAATTTGGCTATGTAGGAATTACAAAACAGTGCTTATTAATTTAGTCGTGTCCATGCTTCCCAGGTAATAGTTTATATATATATATATATATATATATATATATATATATATATATATATATATTATTTGATTATTGATAGCGTGTGAAAGAAAAAAAAATCAGTAGTTCATCATACAAACATATGTCCTTTTGAAATCTCACTATAATCTGAAAGCTATGGAATTTGTAGAAAGCAGGTGTAGATGGGCTTGAATTTTTTAAGTAAATAGTAACCTGGGATTTTAAAAGAAAAGGTGAGAAAAGATAAAGGTTATTTTTAAATTTCCCCCACATTAAATGCCCAGAACGTTACCTAGGAAGAGAATTAAACCACCATTAATGGTGGTTCCAACGGCTAGGAGAAGGAAGACCTATAAATACCACGCTCTACCAAAGGTAAAGGGTACAAACACTGAATTATTCTTACCAGCTAAAAACATTCCAATTCTCTCTCTCTCTCTCTCTCTCTCTCTCTCTCTCTCTCTCTCTCTCTCTCTCTCTCTCTCTCTCATTCTGACTTTATCATTGGAGGCTCGCCGGTAGGCACCACACAAGTGACCCATTTTTGCTACCTTTTTTTGTGTTCTTGCAGGTTGCACCGGGGCTATCTGGACAACTTCAACAATTGACGACTTTAGCTTCATCACCATTAGTATAGACTTGTCATCAATTATAGCATGTTCCAAAAAAAAGTACTAATAGATACGCAATTTGAAAATAAGCACCATCGACCCTTGACTTTAGGTCTTCTTGAGTAGAACCTAATTGCAAAAACTTGAGAAAGAAGGCAATCATAAGAGTTAATTAATTAAAAAGTATTTATTCATCAAAGAAAATGAATGATCTTCTTCTACCTTTTTTATTTTATACTATTAGTAAAATATAAAAAGATTTTCATGGTAGTAGGTGGAAAGATGCCTTGGATGCCAAGTCTTAGTCTAGGTTTTCTTCAACAATGCAAAGACTTTTGAAGAAAGCACAAGATAAAATTTGGAAAAGCGCCATTATTTCAGTATTTGATGTAACTTTTTACTTGATGAATGAAGACTTAAGAGATAGAGACAAAAACTTAAATATATTAGATCGGGGAAAATCAAAACTAGAAATGAATAAGTGTCTAAAAAATATTAACTCGATAATGTTCATACTTAGTATTGATGTCTATTGATGTTTGGTGATAGTTGGAAAATGGCTTTAAAAGGAATGCACTTTGCATTATTAATTTATTAAAACAATTGAGAGTATTCACATTCATTTAGGATTTAGCCAAAAAATTTCTACTATTCTACAATAAGAATCTATTAAAAAAAAATTAGCTAACTATTTTGAAAATGAGAAAGTTAACCTTTAAATTAGTCTAAAGGAAAACTCCTCCAGCTCTTGTAAAGGCTGCTAAAACCATCCACGTGACCTATTAATTAGGTCAACAATTGTATAACTTGTTTAAATAATACATGTAGATGGTTAAAAAAAATTTTGAAAATGATTTTAACCTATGGCATCCGCTCCTAATAAGAACTATTTATCATCAGACCAAGACACCAATTAGTTTTTGATGTAAATGGAAATTGAACCCTAGATCTCTTATTCAACCATCAAAGACCTTACCAGTTGAGTTAATTGGAACATGTAGATTGTTAAATGACTTGCATGTAATGATGAGTTAGAAGAGTGTTACAATCCTAGTGTCCCACATGGATTAAGTATAAACTTAACGATATGTTATAAACTCTTGGGCATTCTCCCCTTTTAAGCTGGTTTTTAAGGGTGAGTTCTATCCATGGGTCTATAACAAGGAGATCCCCCCAAGACTAATTCTCTATTTTATTGAAGGAAAAGTATGGCTCCAAACATGTTTAGAGACATTTATAGAAAAGTTAACCAGAGGCTAGCCTCAATTCACTCACCTCAATGTTTGACGTGGAAGAAGAGTTTACCTTTTGTGATTCAAGAACTTTATAGTTAAAAAAAGGCCAAATTTTGAATTATGTTGCATAGCTTGCTAATATAATGATAACATTCCCGATTCTTATTAAAAAATAAAAAATAAAAAATAAAAATAAAAATAAAAGAAGATAACATTCCTATAAAAATTAAAAAATGAATAAAGTGCTAAATATAAATCTGGATTATCCAAAAATTTTGAAGTTTACTAAAATAAAACTCGTGTGATAAAAAATAAAATAAAATAAATCTTGTTCGTAGATGAAAATATTGAGAAAAAAAAGTTGATAAAAATAAATAAAATAGCAGTAAAAATATAAATTAAATCAAAACATGTAGTAATTAGGTATCATATCCAAAAATAAATTTGAGGTAACATATCCACTTGGTGTAACCAAAAATTTTAAAATCTTTTGTTATACGGTGTATATTAGTATTTTGCCCACACAATGTATGACTTAATAAAAAAAATTATATGCAAAAATATTAATTTGATGGTAATTTTTTGGTAAATCTTAATTTATATTTATATTTATATTATATATATATATATATATATATATGTGTATGTATGTATATATAACAATATTCCAATTTCCATAGCTATATCCACCAGCATGCATAGAAATTAGAAACACTAGTTTCTCAAAAAAAAAAAAAAATTAGAAACACAAAAATGTTCTAAAATATTTAATGTAAAAAGAGAAAGAATTACGGCTAAAATAATAACTTGGTTCTTAGCACGAAGCATAATGGGTTTATACAACCCCAAACCGCTAAACCAGTTGGAGCAAATCCTTCTAGAAAATCCAGCAACGAAAGATAGAAATAAAAATTTTAAATAATTTAAATAATTCCTATCATAAAAAATTAAATAATTAATGTAAAAAAAAAAAAAAACAATACAATACACATTACATAAAACGAAAGCACAAAGAAATTCCTTTGTAATGCAGGAATTACCTTGGTTATTTCATAATCCACGTTTTGAACATGAAGAATTTTCAAATAGCCTATCATCTTATCCAATTATTGTGATGAATCATAGAACTTCTTAGCTATATAAACTTTTTCAATGAGATAAATAAAATAAAATAAACAGTTCAACATTAACTCTATTTCCCACAACGAAGAAAACACATTAAAAAAGAAAAAAAATTAACTGTATATCTTTATACTAACATAAATGTATAAAGAGTAAATGAAATATCTTAAAGAATATGGACCATTTTGAAACATAAATTAAATGTGTAATTAAACCTTAAAAAAAATTGTCATGTAAGTTTTTAAGCCTTTTTTTAGTGAAATTTGTAATAGTTTATATATTATTTGGTTATTGATAGTGTGAAAGAAAAAAAGAATGGAAGGGTAAGAAGCCAAGAATGCTATAAAAATCAAAGAAAAATTGAATCACTTTCCAAGAAAGTACTTACAAGTTTTTTTTTTTTTTTTTGATAGGAAAGTACTTGCAAGTTGAGTAAGCACAAAAATGACGAGCCAAGTCTTTGGCCTTTTATTTAATCTAGGTCATTTAAATAATGCAAAGCTCATAATATTATTAATATATTTGAACTGGTCATCATTATGAAAAATTTTCTAAGAACATGTTAAATAACACCATTATTCAATATGGGCTTGAGAAAGAAGGCAAATCAACCTTTTCATTTTATATTAGTAAAAATATGGGGCTTCGCTATGTGTTAGTCAGGTGTTCACATGAACATCCTTATTAAGAAAAAAAAGCTCCGACGAGCCTTGAGACCTAATTGCAAAAAGGTGAGAAAGAAGACAAATCATAAGAGTTGATTAACTAAAAGTATTTATTAATCAAAGAAAATGAATGTTCTTCTTCTACCTCTTTATTAATTTTATATTAGTAAAATATAAAAATATTTTCATGATAGCTGGTGGAAATTAAGCATATAGGCTAGGCCTTTGAATCTTTTTCCATTCCTTAATGAAATTCTTTATTGAATGGCAGAAAAGAAATTATCTTCTTGAAACCTTTTTTTCTTTTTAAATATTAGTATTAAGACCGTGAAAAGACATGTGAGTTTTTTACTTTTATGGTCTTAGTGGCGACTCTAGAATTTTTTTTTAGGAAGGGTCAACAGTGGTGGAGTTAGGAATTTGTTCGGGCGAGTAAAAAATAAAATTATTAATTTTATTTTCTTATATATACAACTTGGATAGTATAGAAAATAATCTAAAATAGTATTTTAGCTACAATTTATTATACAATACAACTATATTGTACAATCGTTTAAAAAACTTATTAATAGTTTAAAGATTAGTAAAACAACAACCATTGAATAAAAAAACAAATATAATTAAATAACTAATCAAGCTTTTTTTGTCAAATTAATAATAACTTATTGTATTTATATGTAATAAAAATTAAATAATAATATAAGATAAACAAAAATAGTAATACAACTAAGAGTAGGACTAGGAGCAAATGTGACACTAAGAAAAAAAATATATTAACTAATATAAGTTTTTGCTTTTTAAGTGTATGGATTTTAAACCATACATGTGGTCACCCTCTTAAAATTGGAGCAAGTACTAAAAGACATCTTGGAACTGGAAATCAATAGAGCATTTATCAAACTACTTGATCAAACAAAGAGAAAGGCTAAGAAATCATAAAAGGGAGAAAGAGAGACAAAGAGAATGAGGAAAGAATCACGTATATAGATACAAATATGTTGGTTGTAAAGGTGGAGTAATTTTTTTTTTTTTTTTTTGGAAGAAGAAAAATTTAGGGAAAAAAAGCTTCATTTTTGCTATCAATGGCAAAGTAACCGGGAGTCCCGGAGAGAAGGTTTATTTATTTTTTAAGAATGAGCAAAACTTTGAAACATTTTTTTTTAATTTCTTATAAAATTAAATATTTTTAAGAGTAGTGTTACATACACAACGCTTTCATAACAATTTCACAACAAAATCTAAATGGTAATTTATTAAAGGTAGGTAAAAAAAAAGAGATGTATTAACCAAAAAAAAAAGAAATGATGTCAGTTGTAGGTCTAGATAAAATCAAGTACAACTTGCCACTTAACCTTTATTTTAAAATTATTGTAAAAATATTATGAAAGTAGCATTAAAATGATTATAGTTAAGCTTATTTTAGGGGGTCAAAACAAAAATACATTTGAAAATTTAGATATAAAAAATATTTTTTCGCCAGGTGGGTTCATTTGAATCCCCTAGCCTACATGTAACATCGCCCCTACGTGGTCTAGGTCTTCCTAAATAATGCAAAGTTCATAATGCCAGTAATATGGATTAGTGTTCACTTTTCACTATGAAGCACTTTCCAAGAAAGTACTTACAAGTTGAGTAAGCACAAAAATGATGAGCTAAGTCTTTGGCCTTTTATTTAATCTAGGTCATTTAAATAATGCAAAGCTCATAATGTTATTAATATATTTGAACTAGTCATCATTATGAAAAATTTTCTAAGAACATGTTAAATAATACCATTATTCGGTATGGCTTGAGAAAGAAGGAAAATCAACCTTTTCATTTTATATTAGTAAAAATATGGGGCCGCGCTATGTGTTAGTTTGGTGTTCACATGAACACCCTTATTAAAATGATTATAGTTAAGCTTATTTTAGGGGGTCAAAACAAAAATACCTTTGAAAATTTAGATATAAAAAATATTTTTTGGCTAGGTGGGTTCATTTGAACCCCTTGGCCTACATGTAACGTTGTCCCTATGTGGTCTAGGTCTTCCTAAATAATGCAAAGTTCATAATGCTAGTAATATGGATTAGTGTTCACATTTCACTATGAAGCACTTTCCAAGAAAGTACTTACAAGTTGAATAAGCACAAAAATGATGAGCCAAGTCTTTGGCCTTTTATTTAATCTAGGTCATTTAAATAATGCAAAGCTCATAATGTTATTAATATATTTGAACTAATAATCATTATGAAAAATTTTCTAAGAACGTGTTAAATAATACCATTATTCGGTATGGGCTTGAGAAAGAAGGCAAATCAACATTTTCATTTTATATTAGTAAAAATATGGGGCCGCGCTATGTGTTAGTCAGGTGTTCACATGAACACCCTTATTAAAATGATTATAGTTAAGCTTATTTTAGGGGGTCAAAACAAAACTAACTTTGAAAATTTAGATATAAAAAATATTTTTTGGCCAGGTGGGTTCATTTGAACCCCCTGGCCTACATGTAACGTCGCCCCTGTGTAGTCTAGGTCTTCTTAAATAATACAAAGTTTATAATGCCAGTAATATGGATTAGTGTTCACTTTTCACTATAAAGCACTTTCCAAGAAAGTACTTACAAGTTGAGTAAGCACAAAAATGATGAGCCAAGTCTTTGGCCTTTTATTTAATTTAGGTCATTTAAATAATGCAAAGCTCATAATGTTATTAATATATTTGAACTAGTCATCATTATGAAAAAATTTCTAAGAACGTGTTAAATAATACCATTATTAGGCATGGGCTTGAGAAAGAAGGCTAATCAACCTTTTCATTTTATATTAGTAAAAATATGGTGCCGCGCTATGTGTTAGTCAGGTGTTCACGTGAACACCCTTATTAAAAACAAAAAGCTCCAACGACCCTTGACTTTAGGTCTTCTTAAGTAGGACCTAATTGCAAAAAGATGAGAAAGAAGACAAATCATAAGAGTCGATTAATTAAAAGTATTTATTAATCAAAGAAAATGAATGATCTTCTTCTACCTTTTTATTTTATATTAGTAAAATATAAAAATATTTTCATGATAGCGGGTGGAAATTAAGACGCCTTGGTTGCTAAGTCTTAGTTTACGTCTTCTGCTTCAACCATCATGGTTTTGAAACCCGGACCGGACCGTACGGTCCGACCGGGTTAACCGGAAACCGTTCATCAAAACGGTTCTTTAAGCTTTCAAAACCGGTATAAGTAGAAAAAGCAGTGAACCGCACGAACCGCGGTTGAACCTGCTGGTTTTAAGAACCGTGGACGGTTCTCAAAGGTTCAACTTCAAGTCAGAATATTTTTTTTTTGATACTTACAGCCATTGTTGAAGCTTCTCAACCACAATGAGATGTTGTCAGACCTTGAGCTTACATCTCCATTTCTTCTTCTTCATTTTTCTTCTTTGTCTCTCTTTCTTTCTTTCTTTCTTTTCTGCGCTTTCGCCGTTTCTGCATTTTTGCCCTTTCTGAAGTCTGCTATTCTTCGCCCGTTTGCCGATGATGAAGATGAAATTTTTACTTTTTTTCTATCACAGTCTTCCACAAGTCAGTAAACTTGGCTGTCAAAGTGTAAAGTATCAAGCCTTTGTCCTTTTCTTCTTTTACTTGTACCAGATGCTCGGCTGTCAACCATTTCCTTGGGCTTTGTATTAATAGTTATTATTTAACTAATTTTTTAATGGGCAAGTCTGCCACTCCTCTGGTTTAAGTGGTTTGACCGTTTATTTTTTTGAAATTCAATACATAGTTGACCATTTAAATGGACTTGGGCTGTTGGGCATAGCATAAGATTAATTTAAATGAGCTGAGCTTTGACCAACCTTGAGCCCAACATGATGTTAACGTAACGTGTATTGCCAATTTGCCACAAGCCCACAAGCCCACAAGTTCTTGTATTATAGTAATTATTATTACCAAGGTTTTACTAATTAACATATTAATAAATATTATATCTATATTTGCTTAAGATTTGATATTTTTTTATTTATTTTGTAAAAATTATGATATGAAAAATATATTTGAAATTTGGATTTTTATTTTAATTAGACTATTTTAGTTAATTTTTCAATTTTTATTAATTTAATATTTTTTATATATTTAAAATAATTATTAAATTAATTATGACGTCATCACGGTTCGACCCGGGTTCAACCTCGGTTCGACCTCAAAAACCTTGAACCTTTCTCTTTTACAGTTCAATGAATGGTCCGGGTTTCAAAACCTTGTCAACCATGCGAAGACTTTAGAAGAAAGCACAATATAGAATCTACAAATAACATGGAAATTGAGAGATAGAGGTGAAAACTTGAAGATATTAGAATCTATGAACTTAGTATTCATGTCTATTGATGTTTGGTGATAGTTGGAAAATAGCTTTAGAGGGAACACACTTTGCACTATTAATTTAGTAAAACAATTGATAGCATGCACATTCATTTACGACTTAGCCAAAAAGATTTCTACAATTCTAAAATAAGAATCTTTTTTTTTTTTTTTTTAAATAACTAACTATTTTTAGAATGAAAATGTTAACCTTTAAACTAGTCTGGAAGAAAACTCCTCCAGCTCTTGTGATAGTTGCTAAGACCATCCACATATGGTAAAAACAAATAAAATAGCAATAAAAGTATAAATTAAATCAAAACATGTGGTAATTTGGCAACATATCCTTTTTTTTTTTCTTTTTCTTTTTTTTGAGAAGGTAGTAACATGATAACATATCCACTTGGTGTAACCAAAACTTCTAAAATCTTTTATTATATGGTATTAATATTATGCCCATGCAATGTATGCCTTAATAACAATAAATATATATATATATATATATATATATATATATATATATGTAAATTAAATTAATATTTCAATAATACAATTAAATTGAAGTTTTCTAGCTTGTGAAAGAGATTTTAACTCTTAAGGTAGATACATTTTGGATGGTGATTGATTGAAAGAAAATGAATTATCTTCTTCAAACCCTTTTTTTCTTTTTAAATATTATTATTAAAAATGTGGAAAGACACATGAAGTTTTGACTATCGTGGTGGTCTAGGTCTTATTAAATAATGCAAAGTTCCAGTGATATGGATCAGTGTTCACATTTTACTATGAAGCACTTTCCAAGAAAGCACTTACAAGTTGAGAAAGCAAAAAATTGACTCGCCAAGACTTTGGCCTTTTGTTGAATCAAGGTCATTTAAATAATCCAAAGCACATAATATTATTAGAATATGTGAGCTAGTCATCATTATGAAACATTTTCTAAGAAGGTGCTAGATAGGGATTAGGAAAGCACCATTGAGAGTGGTTTACCTTATTCCAAGATTCTTTATTGTTTCCTTGAATCATTGAGTTTAGACATTACTTCAATCTCATCATATGACATCATCAGAGTTCTACTTGCGTTGAGTACTGAAAAATCTAGTTCAGGTAGGTTCTAGTTAGTTCACTTCATAAAATTACTCCATGTGTTTGCGTGATGCACATGAATACTATAAGTTCATTTTGTAATTTTAATAAAAATTTGATTCTATTTTTTATATATAATAGTCATTATGTTATACTATTTTGGGAATTAATTTCAATTATATTAAAAGAAATTGAAAATAGAGGAAGGTAAATTATTAGGATTAATATAGTTAAGAAAATGAAGGTATTTCTTAAAATAATTGACAAATATATAATTATTTCCACTAACTTAAGCACAAAATATATATGCTTTTATTGTTGTCAAGGTAATTAAACTCAAACAAGAAAACCAAAATTCTAATAAATTGTTTTTCACATATATTTTAGAAAAAATAACTATAACTTTTTTTTACATAAATAATTACAGTTTTAAGTTGTTGTGGGTTCCTATGGTTGTCAATTGATTTCTTTATTAGATTCGCTAAAATTTAGGTAGAGTTTCATAAGATTATAGAGTATATTGAAATTTTCTATCAAATTCAAACATATGATTAAATTGAAATTAATTTTTTTGAAATTTATGTTTTATTGCTCAATATAATAATATATTGCAATTTATTAGTCTTTATATTGTTGGATTTTGTTCTAAGTTCTAACCCTTTACTCTCTCTCTCTCTCTCTCTCTCTCTCTCTCTCTCTCTCTCTCCATATATATATATATATATATAAGAGGATTCTCCTCTTTTAACTAGACTTTTATGTGGTTCAAAAATACCTCCATTAATGAAAGGTAACCTCATTTAGAAATAGAGTCATAAATGTCAAATAACAAATTTCATTTTGAATTTAAAAGGAGAACTCCTAGAATTTAAAAGGAGAACTCCTAAAATTTAGGATTTTTTCCCTTCACGTTAAAAAAAAGAAATTACAGTTACTGCTTATCTCTAAACTTTATCCATTTTATTTGTTTAAAAAATAAAAATATATATTTCTAAATTATAATAGATGTAAATTATTAACCTTTACCTAAAAAAATAGAATAGCCTCTAAGCACGCACATGAGCCCGTGCTCAAAGGCTAGTGTGTGTGCATGTGTGTGTGTATATATATATATATAATTTATTTACTAGTTGCTAATCCGTGCGATGCAGGGGAATAGCTATTGGATGAGTTTCAAAAAAAAAAAGAAAAAAATATTGTTTTATTTACTGGATGCGAAAAGGTGCCTGTCGAATGAAAAAATGTTTATTGAATGAAAAAAGTATCTATTGAATGAAAATATGTCTATTGATCGAAAATGTGCCTATTGAACGAAAATATACATATTGAATGAAAATGTGCATGTTGAAGGGTCATAATCATTTGGGTATAAATAGTAAGTAATATTCATTTGGTAACTTCTTCTCTTTCATCCTTTTTAGAAACACAAGAAACTTGTGGGTATTCTCCAAAATTGTTATTTGTAAGTTGGTTTTTATTTTTATTTTTTGTTAAATAGTGAAAAGTCCAAGAATCAAGTCACACCAATAATAGCAAGAATAATACTGAATAATTTCTTCATTTGGTAATTTCCTCTCTTTCATCTTTTTTTTGACACACAAGAAACTTATGGGTCTTCTCAAAAATGACTATTTGTAAATACCAATAATCACAAGGTATTGGGCAAGTACTTACACTGCAAATGCTCAAAGAGAATCCCATTTGGAGCATATTCAAAATCCATGATTTTCGTGAAAAGGTCCTCTTCCTCACAATATCCAAGAAGGTTGACAAAATTGTTGTGGTTAACTTTCGATGATGTGCCAATCTGAAACCGTAACAACAGAAACAATTAAGGACACTCAGACTGTATAAAACGCACACAGGTTCAATGCAATTTGTTGAAAGACTTTGCGAGAGTTTACCTTTTGCCAACAACTTCATAGTTTTTTTTTTTTTTTTGGTTAGAAGGCCAAATTTTGAAGTATGTTGCATAGCTCACTAATATAATGATAACATTCACATTTCTTATTAAAAAAGAAAAAGAAAAAGAAAAAGATAACATTCCTATAAAAATCAAAAAATGAATAAAGTGCCAAATATAAATCTGGGTTATCCGAAATTTTTGAAGTTTACTAAAATAAAATTCGTGTGTTAAAAAATAAAATAAAATAAATCTTGTTCGTAGATGAAAATATAGAGAAAAAAAAGTTGATAAAGGTGGGGTTTGGATTGGGCCTCTGCGTTTAGGCATCTACGTTTTCCTCTTTTTTTTTTTTTTTGGTCGCACGCGGTTCAAATTTGACAGACAAGGCACTGTAGCAGTACTGTAGTGGCACTGTTTATCACTGTTCATGCACTGTTCACGCAATAAAAAATATTAAAAATGGGTCCTACAGTACTATTTACACATTTAAAAATTATTTTGCTACAGTGTTTTCAGTTTTCAGTTTTCAGTTTTCAGTTTCAGCAACAATAAGTTCAATCCAAACGGAAACAAATAAAATAGCAGTAAAAGTATAAATTAAATCAAAACATGTAGTAATTAGGTATCATATCCAAAAATAATTTTTAGGTAACATATCCACTTGGTATAACCAAAATTTTTAAAATCTTTTTGTTTTACGATATATATTAGTATTATGCCCATGTGATGTATGTTTTGATAAAAAATAATTTTATGCAAAAATATTAATCTGATAGTTATTTCTTATTATATATATTTTTAGTAAATCTTATTTTATATTTATATTTATATAATATATATATATATATATATATATAAAACAATATTCCAATTTCCATAACTATATCCACCAACATGCATAGAAATTAGAAACACTAAAATGTTCTAAAATATTTCATTTAAAAAGAGAAAGAAATTACAGCAAAAATAATAACTTGGTTCTTAGCACGAAGCATAATGGGTTTATACAACCCAAAACCGCCAAACCAGTTGGAGCAAATCCTTCTAGAAAATCCAGCAATGAAAGATACAAATAAAAATTTTAAATAATTCCTATCATAAAAAAATTAAATAATTAATGTAAAAAACAATGTAATACACATTACACAAAACGAAAGCACAAACAAATTCCTTTGTAATGCAAGAATTACCTTGGTTATTTCATAATCCACGCTTCGAACATGAAGAATTTTCAAATAGTCATCTTATCCAATTATTGTGATGAATCATAGAACTTAGCTATATAAACTTTTCCAATGACATAAATAAAATAAAATAAACAGTTCAACATTAACTTTATTTGCCACAATGAAGAAAACACATTAAAAAAGGAAAAAAAAAATTAACTGTATATCTTTATACTAACATAGATGTATAAAGAGTAAAATTAAATATCTTAAAGAATATGAACCATTTTGAAACATTAAATTAAATGTGTAATTAAACATAACAAATTAAAAAATTTGTCATGTAAGTTTTTAAGCCTTTTTTTTAGTAAAATTTGTAATAGTTTATATATACAAAGCTGGCCTAGATGGGCTTGGATTTTCTATGAGTAAATAGTAACATGGGATATGGACAATAATTAAATAGTAACCTGGGATTTTAAAAGAAAAGGTGTGAAAAGATAAGGTTATTTTAAAAAAGGATTAAAAAAATAAAAGGAGAAAAGAAAAGGTTTGCCACGATTAAAGGAGAGACAGTGAAGAGTGGTCGGCCCCATGAATGAGAATCACGAAGTCAAAATAAAAAAATTAGAAAAACATAAAGGTGACGTAGAGGAGAGAGCGCGCATGGATTGTATAAATCAATGAGGAAGGCCAGAGGGTTCTCGCAGCACTGAAAGAAGAAGAAGAAGAAGAGCGAACTACAAGCACTTGAGGTAAAACTTATGTTCAATTTTTGTTCCTCTTTTATTATTTTTATTTTTATTTTTTTCTCTAAATGGGTTTTGAATTCGTCCCGTTAAAGATGTATTTATCACACACAATTTTACACACCAGAACTAAAACAGTAACCTGAAGTCACAATTTTAAACTTAGAAAGTTGTAATTGTAATTACTATATAGTGCAAAATTTATGTATAGTTTCCTAGATACTGTTACTTAGAAACGGACGTCAAAAGACCCATTTCTTTTTGTTTTCTTCCGTTATTTTTATTTATTTTTTATTTTTTTATGTTTCCTGAGCCTGACCTGCAACTGTATGAAAGCACAAAGTAGAAGCTTTCTTCAGTTCAGATCTGAGAAGGTTTCTTCAGTTCAGATCTCTATGGGTTAACCAGCAATTAAGGGTGTAATTATATATAGCTTATTTTGCAAACTAAAAAATTATTGTTAAAAGTTAATTAAAATAGTAAAATGAATCCCATGAATAATACTAAAAAAAAGTACAATAAAATTTATAAATAATAATAAAAATAAATTAAATATAAAAATAATTTTAATTTTTAATTTTTAATACTAACTCAAATGCACAGCAACACTCTCTTTCTCTCTCTACAAATTTTCCACCCAGTTGTTTCTTTCTTTTCTTTTTTTCTGAGAGAAATTGTATACATATTTGGCTCCTTACTCTTCAAATCTATCTCTTGGTTTTACCTTTGAAGGTGAGACAGCTCCTCACCTCTCTAAGTTCCACCACACTGCCATAGACTCTTCTCTCTCTCTCTCTCTCTCTCTCTCTCTCTCTCTCTCTCTCTCATATACCGATCAACCTAAATCGATGGTGGTTGTGCTAGTTTGGCATCGCAATCTAGTGGTTGTAGATCGTCGACGATGGAAGATTTGGATTTGGGTGGTCGTAACTGGTCATTGTAGTGGTGGATTTGGGTGTCTGGAGGTTGATTTTGTGGGTTTGTGTTGATATTTGGGTTGAATTTGGTGGTGGGTGTGGTGGATGCTTGGTTGTGGTAATTAAAATATGGTTCAAAATTCTGCTTGGTTCCTAGGAAAAAGAGAAGATAGGGAAGAAAGAAAAGAAGAGGAGAAATTGCTGTTGAGGATTGTAGAATAAAATGAAGCCATATTGACTGGATCTGGTTTTCTCACAGGCTAGGAACGAAAAAAAAAAAAAGTTACAGAAAAGAAAAGGTAAAAAAGAAATTAGAAAAAAAAGAGAGATACGATAACGTTGGTTTGCTTAATAGGCTAAGAGCATTAGCATTGGAGAATGCTAATGCTATATCTAAGGTGTTTTTAGCATTTTAACCTTTAAAAACTGCTGCATCAGAAAACGCTTAAGGCAAGAATTGCCAATTTTTTTGCAATTCTTGCTACAGTGCAATTCAACCTTTAGAATTTCACTGTAGCACAATTCTAAACCGAATAAATAGTTTTTTATTCATCTCTCCTTCAGACCTCTCTCCCTCTCACTCCCACTCTGTCTCTCCGTCTCCCACTCCATCTCTTCGTCTCTCTTTCTCTCATCTCACATCTATCTTTCTCGTTCAAGGCTTGCACCGGAGATGGTGGGTTTGGATCGGCATGGTGGTGGGTTGGGTGTGCTGGAGATGGCTCGTGGTGGTGGTGGGTTCGTGGTTTGATCTGGGCATGGTGGTGGGTTGGGATCGGTTGATGGTGGGTTTGGATCGGGGTGGATCGGCGGGCTGGGTGTGGGTTGATGGTGGGTTTGGATCGGCGTGGATCGGCTCCGATGGGTTTGAAAAGGTTTGAATCGGAGAGGGTGTGGGTTGCTGGAGATGGCTCCGATGGGTTTGACAGAGGTTGAATCGGAGAGGGTGGGTTGCTGTGTCGTGCTTGGTCGGCGAGGTCTGGGTTGTGCTCGGTCGGCGAGGACTGGGTTCTGCGTTTTGGTCGGCGTGGGTCACGGAGTGGGTTTTTTTTTTTTTTTTTTTTTTTTTTTTTTTTTATGTGGGTTTTTGTTCCGGTGGGGGGATTTTGGTGGGTAGTGGGCAGTGGTGGCGTGGTGGGCGTGGTGGAGGCGCGGTGGTGGTGACTGGGCAGTGGACGAGCGGTGTAGAGGTTGAAGGAAGGTGGATTTCAAATCAGTGGATTTTTGAATGGGTTTGCTCCAGTGGGTTTCAAATCGGCGATTGTTGTTGATGGGTTTGCTCCGGTGGTTGTTGATGGGTTGAGGTGGCCGTGGCTGTGGTTGCTGATAGCTTCTGTGTTGCTAGAGGTTGAGGGAGAAGGAGAGGAAAAAAAAAACGGTTGGAAAGCGCAGGAAACATAAGTCTGAAAAAAAAAAATAACAATTATAAAGAAATAGTAAAGAAAGAATAAAAAATAATATTTTAATAAAAATAGAGTTTTGGGATGTAGGAGGTATTGTAAAATTGGATGGTATAATGATAAAGTGAGGTTTTCGAATGGTAAAATAGAGTAGCATTAGCATTTTCCAATGCTAATGCTCTAAGTGACAAATGTCAAAAAAATTAAGAGTAGAACATAAGAAATAGTATCTAAGTTTTGTCCAATTATTTTGTAACACTTTTATAAATTGTTGTTGTTGCAAATTTTTGTTGGTTCTTATTTGGATCTACTACTGATACTACTTTTATAATTACCAATTACCACTTCCCACATCAGCAGTTTATAAAAAAAAATTGTAATTCTAGTATTTTCCATATCAGATTAGATAAATTCATTCTTACTTTTTTGCTTCCTGATTAAAAGGTTGACACATCATTTGTTAGACTTCTAGTAAAATTAGTAAATATCCTTAACATCTCTAGTATATTTAAGGAAAAAGTTTAACTACAAATTTTTTTTGTTTTGAGAATCAGTTTAACTACAAATTTAGTTGTAGACGATGACTACAAACTGAGTTGTACTATACTCAATATCTTTTTATTTAATGTGAATTTTAAAAAATCTACCATTAGATTATATTTTTTTCTTATATTCTTCATTCTTGCAAACTTTTTAGAAAATCAAAGATTAATAGCTATGTTATTAATTAAATATATAAATTTCAAGTGTTGTAGTATAAAATTATATATAAAAAATAAGCTTATAGATCGAATAGTAAATAACATCCAACTAACACAAAATTTGACATACATGTTAAGAATATAACGAACATACAATCCAATAGTTAGATTTTCAAAGTACGTAGTCATGTCATATTAGTCTTTTTAGTGACCAAACTTTGTCCTATATTTAATATTCATGTTATGACATTTTGAGTGTAATAAATTTTCATTTAAAGGTATAATGGAGTATGATTTTCCTTAGCATCACCTATATATAGCGGGAAATGTTTAGGGCATTGGTTTAAAAACTATTTTTAGAAATATTTTTTGGGAAAAATGATAAAGCAATTAATTTTGTTGACAGTTTTTTTTTTTTTGTTTCCTATGAAAGTAATATAAAAACTTTCTTAATATGATTTATTAACAATTGTCCTTAGGGCACCTGTAAATATGACTCATATTTAGAAGGCATGTTGTGTCACTTTGAGCTCTAATAAATTTTCATTTATTGGTATATTAGCCTTTTTAAGTTGATCTACTTAAGTGCACACATTTAGTGGATTTTAAAAAAAAAATTTCTCTAAATCTTTAAATTTTGACCAATTTTTTTAGGACACTCCCTCTCTTGATGTTTGGAAGGATGACACTTTACCCTTAAAGGAAAAAAAACATTTTCCTCCCTTGATATCCATTTGACCAAACTTTGTTAAATTAATATTTAAAATATTGTGTATTAAGGTTGCATTTGTTTTGCCTGAAAACGGTTTACGAAAATTATTTTACACCCTCGTGGGTGTTTGGTACCTACGGAAAATACAGCGCGTTGACCAGAAAATATGACCCTTTGGCTGTAAAATCGTTTACACTCTTATTTTACCTTCAATGAATTTCCGGAAAACACACCCGAAGAGAGAGTGAGAGAGAGCTCAAGCACACTCCACCTGAAGTGATTCCCAAGCACATCCTCGCTAGTCAAATTGTCGTCCTCGTCCCCTCCACATGGACTCACACACTCGAAGACAGAGAGAGAGCTAAAAAGGAAAGTGAAGAAGACAACCCAACCTTTGTCGGTATTAGACCCACTCACCGATCTCGTCGCTGTCGCTATCGCCTCCTTTAGACCCACCTACGGATCTCGCCGCTATTAGACCCATGTCACCGATCTACCCTTTTTCTCTCCACCCATGTCGAGCAAACCACTGCAAGACGAGTGACCCACCGTGGCCTAGTCGCCTCCACCACGGGATCTTGCCTTTGCCGCCTCTAGATCAAACCCAGTCGCCTCTCTCTCTTCCTTCTTCTCTCAATTTGACCAGATTTGATGAATTTTTTGGTTTGGTTTGATATTGTATATTTGTTTGGAAGTTGAGAAAATGTGAGCATCAAGTAGAAAATGTGTTTTCTATAGTATTTTCAAGAACACAACCAAACACTAAAAAATATTTTACAAAGTATTTTTTAAAATGCCACCAAACACCTGAAAATATTTTCACCTAAAAATATTTTACACTTGGAAAACATTTTACATTGAACCAAACACAGCCTAACTAGCCATTTTCTTAATGGTAGATTTTCCAAATTATCCTCAATTTTAGTATTAAAATCCATTGTTTTAAATTTTTAATTAAGGTGTATTTTAAAATATTAAGTATGTTTTTTATATTTCAAGGGGTTGTTGATAGATTTATCTTGTAAGTCTTTTGGTGCTTGATAATTTTTGAATTTTTATTCTTAAATTATCAGTTATATTTTTACTAACCATGGTTAAACTTTTGTAAAGAGATTTTTATAGAGATTTGGAATATTATGTTACTAATATAAACAAAAAGAGGAAAGTGTTAATTTCTTCAAACCTTAAGGGATGAGAGTGTTTTTCTTATTAGACTATTTTAGACATCTAAAAGATGACACCAATGAAGGATGTCGTCCGCTTCTGATAATTGTCCTCTTTATTATTAGATCAAGATACCAATCGGTTTTTAGTGTAAAGAGAAATTGAACCCCAAATCTTTTATTCAATTATCAAAAACTTTACCAATTGAGCTAACTAAAATCTATGGTGCAAACTACTTAGATGTTGAAATAAATGTTATTCTATAATGACTTATAAATTGAAAACATTTAATTGTAGACATATCCTAGCTTTCCAATTGAACTTCTATTTCCTTTTGGGAAATAAATTTTAAATCATCATACAACATATTCACCAAGAAGCCACATGAAATTTACAAAAGAACTCTTTTTTCTTTTAATAAAAAAAATTCATTCCTAAGTTTCTTTTGGGATTGAGATATTCCACACTTATGGCGAAGTCTTTTTCGTTTTACTTATTTTTGTATGGATAATCCAATAATAACAACAACGGCAATAAAGGATTTGAAGTAGAGGAAGTGTATTTCTCTCACAAATAAGAAATACTTTGTTATGATATACAGAAAGAATAAATAGTAACCTAAAATATATGCTACTCTAAAGCTGGCTTGCCATGAAACAGAATCTAAATCAAACCAAAGCAGCCAAAACCACGTAGGAATAAGAATCTAAAACATACTGAAGTTTTAATTAGGTGACTTGCTGGAGATCTTCGAAACTAATTAGGATGAGGTGGTAATATTGGCTTTGTTGTATGCAGCACTACCAATTCAAGGCACACATCAACAAGTTCAGACCAAAAAAATCCTGTGTTATTGGTATATCAGCCTTCTCTAAAATGGATGAGAGGATGACGCAGGCTGCTGAAAGTGGAAATATTAATGCCTTGCACCAATTAATTGGAGAGGATGTAAATCTTTTGGCTCACATTGACCAGGTACAACGTGTTCAAACTCCTTTACACATAGCTGCATCTGTTGGGCACATCCAATTTGCCACGGAGATAATGGGATTAAAGCCCTCATTTGCTCAGAAACTAAATCCAGATGGTTTAAGCCCTATTCACCTTGCTCTAAAAAATGGGCATATTGAGCTGCTGCATCAGCTTCTAGAGAATGATAGGGGCCTTGTTCATGTCAAAGGAAATGAGTGTATCACTCCTTTGCATTATGTTGTTGAAACAGGTGATCATCACATTGATTTGTTGGACAAATTTCTATTAGTCTATCCTGATTCTATTACAGATGTGACGGTGCGAGATGAGACGGCTTTACATATTGCTTTAAAAAATAACCAGCTTGAGGCTTTCAAATTCTTGGTGGGATGGCTAGAAAGAAATTTCTTTAGAAATACTTCAATAAATGGAGTCCCAATCCTGAACCAAAAGGACGATGGAGGCAACACTGTGTTGCACATTGTAGTTTCAGAATGTAAAACCCAGGCAAGTTCTCTGTCTCCATTAACATCTACTTAGCAATAACAAGATATGGATTAAAAAAAATACCAATAGTCTAGATGACCATTTTATTTTTTGAATTTATTTTAACCAAAACTCCTTTTTTCGGGCCAAGTAATTTTTTTTTTCAAAATTTAAAAATTTTTATATCTAAATATAATATTTAAAAATGTTTAAAATTTTGGGGAGTAAGTATAGTTCCATCATTGGCAATATATAAAAATATTGTCTTTTTTTTTTTTTTTTAATGATTCATTGGCTTAATTTGCAGTTGCATGTAATACATAATGATCTTTTTTTTTTTTTTTACTTCTTTAATTATAATTTTATTATAAAAGAAGAAGAAGCTTGTACATTTGGATTAAGGACAAACCAAGGACGAGACCTAAGTAATTTACATTATGCAGGTTGTGTGTCACTTACTCACTTGGGGTTCCATATTTGTCGATGTAAATAGTACGAATTCAGAGGGTAAAACAGCATGGGACATCTCACAAGGGCAAACACAAGTAAACAATAGAGAGATCAAGCTTATGCTACACGGTGCTGGAGCTTCATCAGGTTCATCTCTTTCTACAGCTACTCTGAGTGATGATAATAATATTGATGAGTTTTACAACTTAATTGGAGAGGATGAAAAACTTTTGGAGCACATCGACGAGCTACCATTTGTTAATACTCCTTTACACATAGCTGCATCTTATGGGAACATCCAATTTGCCCTAGAGGTGATGAGTTTAAAACCTTCATTTGCAAGGAAACTAAATCAAAATGGGTTTAGCCCTATTCACCTTGCTCTAAAAAATGAGCATATTGAGTTGGTGCGTCGACTTGTACTATTTGATGGGGACCTCGTTCGTGTCAAAGGAAGGAAGCATCTCACTCCTTTGCATTACGTAGTAGAAAGCGGTAAGCACCTTAATCTATTGGAGGAATTTCTATTATTCTGTCCTAATTCTATTACGGATGTGACGGTGCAAAACGAGACGGCTTTGCATATTGCCCTTAAATATAACAGGCTCGAGGTATTTAAATTCTTTGTGGGATGGCTTGCAAATACGTTTTTGGAAAATGATCAGATTAAAAATTGTAGTGTCCTAAACTGGCAAGACAATGAGGGCAATACTGTGTTGCACATTTTAGTATCAAAAAATGAAACTCAGGTAAGCTCTCTCCATTAACATCTACTAGTATTAACAAAATATGAAAAAAAAAAAAAAAAAAAAAAAAAAAACCAACCATGAGTTTTGGTTCAAAAAATAAAATGGTTATAACCATTTTAATTTTTGAACCAAAACTCATTTTTTTGGGGTCAATTAATTTTTTTTTCTTTTTCTTTTTTTTCGAAATTTAAAATATTTTATACCAAAATATATTATTTAAAAATGTTTAAAATTTTAGGGAGTGATGGTCTCCCTTGGTCTATGTACAGATACGTCACTGGCATAACATATAAATAAATAAATATATATATATCTTATCTTTTAATTATTCAATGGCTTTGCAATTGCATGTAATACAATATGATTATTTTTTTCGTCTTAATTATAATTATAATTTATATATATAATAAGTAGAAGAAACTTATGCATTTAGATTAAGAACGGACCACGGATGAGACTTGACTGATTTACATTACGCAGGCTGTGAGACACTTACTCTCTTGGTGTAAGGGATTTGTGACTATAAACCATAGGCGTATGAGATTTGTGGATGTAAACCGTAAGAATTTAGAGGATAAAACAGCATGGGACATGTTGCAAGAAGGCAACATAAAGATTAGGGTTATGCTACTCTGTGCTGGAGCTAAACCGGGTTCATCTCTTTCTACATTTAATAGGTATCCAAATCCAAGGTACCAAAAGCTGTCAACATATACTTCTTCGTATATGGAAATAAGACGTGAAATGTGGAAATTTGCAGTGGAATGGCAAACTATACTTGTGGTGGTTGCAGCACTGCTTGTAACACTCAGCTTTCAAGCGGTACTCACTCCTCCTGGTGGAGTTTGGCAAGATAATGGTCTGTGCATTGCCAAAGAAGCTAGAAGAAGTAGTTTTGAGCCAGTAGGGAGTAGTAATCATCCTAAACTCATTAATCTGAGTAATGGTACCATATTAGCGTGTGAACACAAAGCAGGTACAGCCATTGCTTGGGAGGATCGCTATTTTTTTGTGCTGTTCCTTGTGTGCAATACTGCGCTATTTTCGCTCTCAACCTCAACAATTGTTCTCCTCATTCGAAATTTGGCTTTGTTCCTCCTACTCAGTATCATCCTCTGTTCAAGCTATTTTTATTCAGTCTGGACCATAATCGGTGCTCCAAATATGATGATTCCGTTAGGGTTTCTTTTAGTCACCGAGTTTGCTTTGTTACAGCTTTTTTCATTCTTTCACAACTCGAAAGAATGATCAGACTCAGTGCAATACCGCAGCAGCACACAAAGCAGGGACAGCCATTGCTTTGGAAGGAACCCCTTTTCTGATATTCAGCCATTGATTTACAGTACTTGCACATTTGTATTGTTCTCATACTCAGTAATTGTTCTCCTCATTCCAGCTGGGTACATTAATTTCTTCGAAATCAATGCCTACTTCCTCTGGTTTTGTTATTTTTCTTCACTCAGGCTCCAGATTGGTCAATTATTTCAGTTTTTCTTTCAGCCTTGATTTTTGCAATCTTACTAGCGAAATTTCCCTCTTTGGAAAGAGTCAGGCTAAGTGGTTTGTGGTTTCAATCATGGAAGAAGAATTGATGGGAAAAAATAATAATATTAGCCGATCTTGGAGCTGTATGAATCTGTAATGTGTGTCAATTTTTATTTTTGTTTCTTCAATAATAAGATTTAGTCTTTGTTTCTGAGGGCATAGTTGAAATACCCAATGTTGTCTATGAATGTAATGTATATTGCAATAAAGCAGTGTGATTGCATAGCATTACTTAATTTTTGAATTTATAATCAAATTTCTCACATACCTTAAATGTTAGAGTGATTGGTTCTGAAAGCTCCGGATATTATTGGGTGGTTTAAATTTCAATAAGATCATGTTTTGGAAGCATACTATCATGACCGTGAAACAGTGGTCATACTTATATTGTCTGCAATAATAGAGTGACGCTTTTAGAAAAGAATAAACTCTACTTTGAATCAGAATAAGGTAAAACCCTGTTGGCCTGGTCATAATGCACAGACTTAATTATGATTGATTTCAACCTCAAATAAGTATCCATAAACGTCTATTCTTCAAAACAAGTGACAAACAGAACAAATAGTAATTGTCATCTCAATTTTTTAAATATGAATTTTCTTTGTCCAAAATCAAGAGAAGGAAGTGGCGTGGTTCTAGCTTGGTCTGTTCAGGACTTTGAATTTGTTAAGTACACCTGCCTTGCAATTCAGTGTAAGGGTATGCACTTAGTTATAGTACTCCCAAGCAGCAAAGCAGTGTCTTGTTTGTGTAATGGAATGGGAACTCTGGCTGGTCCATGAGGCAGTTATGCTGGACTATCAATTGTTAAAGAAGCAGATGACAAATATGAGAATTTGATGAAAGAAATTCTGTATTGCATTAAGGAGCATATGAAAGTACATCAGATATTTTATACACACTCAAGGAGCAACAAACTTCTACCTAACTCCAAATTATACGGATCTAACTTCTACAACCAATCAATCATTTACACGTGTACATAAATAGAAACTACCAATTAAGCTAATCCTAAACTACAAGTAGCATAGTGTATTGATCAAATAGAGCTCTGTCGTTTATGCAGCAAGCAGAATAGCTTCTCTTCCAGTGCTCTGTTTCGGTCCTCTGCCTCTCTGCCTGGCTTGTCTGTGTAGTGCAACTGCTTGATTCTTCTTCATGCTTTCATTCTTTAACTTCACCCTTTTGACAAAAAATGAGGCAGTTCCCTATGAGTTCTTGACTTGAAGGTAGCCTGACTTGTCCAGGATTAGTTCAGAAACATCCTGGTGAGTCACCATCTATTTGGCTATGTATCAGATTGTAGGAGATCTGCTCTATACCAGTGAAATGAAGCTGAAATTTTCCCTCTCGTAACTTTCTTCGGACATGATAGAGAATAGGTTTCTCCCAGAATCTAAGACTTGGGTTGGTAAGATTGTATTGGTTGGTTCGTTGAAGCTAACCCATATGATGCTTTAGTTTGTGCTTGTTATCACAAAATTCCCAGTGTCTAGCATGCTTTAGAGGACGACGTACAGCCGAAGTCTGAAGAATAAAACGAGGGCACGGTGTCGTTTCACTTAGTGCTTAATAAAGAAAACTGTGCCGTTTTTATAATTAGCTTAGCTTATTAATGCACTTATCCACACGGCGTCGTTCTGATGAAGCCGTTATTTGTGATTGAGTGGTTGTTACAAGCGCGGGAAATTCTGTTTTAGTTTGTTAAGTTGTTTCAGCTTTAATTAGTTTTAGTTATCACATCTCTCTGTAATTAGTTTGTTAATTTCTTTGTAATAAATGCCTAGCTACTTTTCGTCTGGTTTTGTTATTTTTGTTCACCCCTGACCATAATCCCACGCTCCAGATTGGTCAAGTATTTTAGATTTTCTTACCATTTTGAAAAGAGTCAGGCATATGCTTAACCTTTTAAGATTGCAAGATTCAACAATAAGTGGTTTGCAAATTCAATCATGGAAGAAGAATTGATGGGAAACAAAATATTAGCTGACCTAATGTGTCTCAATTTTTACTTTTTTTTTCTTTGATAATAAAATTTAGTAGTCCATGTTTCTAAGGGCATAGTTGAAGTACGCAATGTCAGGGGAAATTTGCAGACCAATTGTGTAATGCTTAACAATGTAGTAAGTTAAGCAATGTTTGGAAAGATTATGAAAAATAGCATCTCAAGTTTTAGAAACTCGAGGTCCATATTAAAACTCGGGTCCCAAAGACTCGCTTTGCGAGTGTTTTAGATCTGAAAATGCCACATAGATCTCGAGTTTTAGAAACTCGAGTTCCAAGCAAAAAAAATTTTAGTTTTATCGCCCCTATAGTGGCGTTTTTAAGACCTATAGTGACGTTTTAAAGTCTTATAGCGGCGTTTTTCTGCTAAATTTTTTTATAACTCCATTTTAAGCCCTATAGTGACGTTTTTAAGTCCTATAGCGGCGTTTTCCAAACTCGAGTCTTTAAAACTCAATTTCCACGTGGATGTTTTTCCACATACTCATCCGCTTACAAATTGAGACTTAAAAACTCGATTTTTATCTTGGAACTCGAGTTTTAGACACTCGAGATGCTAGTTTTCAACATTCTTTTCCACCGTGACAACTAACTAAATTTTTTAATATTTATTGTTATTTAGGAAAAAAATTCCGCAATGTCATCTATGAGTATAATGTATATTGCAATAAAGCTGTGTGAATTTAACTATTGCATAGCATTACTTAATTTTTGAATTTATTATTAAATTTCTCACATATCTTGTGTAAGAACCGTATCTCTTCTCCATTGTACGTCTGTAAACTCTAAAAAACTATAACAAGACAAGTTTTGATTTATGTGCTTGTCAACGTAAAATAAAATATTTGGTGTTAACAATATAAGCAACATTTAATTTATTGGTAAGATATATTTTTAACGTTAAGTAAGAGTTAACAAGAGCAGCATGCTAAAAATGGAAGTCGTTGCATCTTGCACAAACCATAATTTTGATTGGTTCACAATAGCAACTTGCCAACACTTTTTGGTCATGGAGGGTGGGGGCAAATGATGTAATTTAGTTGGGCTCCTCAATATTTGAAAGCTCTAAAATAGTTTCAGGTGCTCTAAGGGTCTAATTTGAATGAGATCATGCTTTGGAAGCATAAATTTATAATGAAAAAATAGCGGCATACCTGTATTGGTTGCATTCATAGTTTGAACTTCTAAAAAAGAGTAAATTATACTTCAAATTGGAGTGAGTTGAAACACTGTTGGCCGGGTCGTAATGCACGTACTTAATTATGTTTAGTTTCAAACTCCAATTATCCATAAACATTTTCTCATCCTCATAGGCGACAAACAGAACAAACTGAAGTGTCATCTCAGCTTTCTTTAATGCGATTTTTCTGTCTAAAATCAAAAGAAGAAAGTGGCATGGTATTTCATGGATTTTATCAACTGCAGCCTGCCCGGCAAGTTGTGGTGAAGCTTCAGTGTAGGGATATTAATTCGGTTCTAAAACTCACGAGCAGAAAAGATTTGACTTTTAGCAGTCAAAGAAGCAGATGACAAATGTGTAGGCTTTTAGATCAGTGTACTATTTTTTAAACTTCTTGAAGGTTGGACAATAGAGTTTCGCTTAAAGCAAGTTCTTTTAATAATTTAAGGCTAGAATGTGTAAAAGGAAGTAACTCAGAGCGCACAACACAAGATTCAAAACTGAGGAAGAGGATGAGCACCGGCTACTTTACCAACGGTCAAACGTCAATGGCAAAAACGGTGCCGTTCCACTAAAACGTATTGTGTTTAATGAAGTGGTGAAACGGTGACGTTTGTATTAATCAGAATTCAGAACGGTGGTGTTTTGGACTTTGGCTCTCCTCTTCATCCAGACTTCTTTCCAGAATTGCTCTGTTTATTGTTCAAATCTGGAGTAGCTATAGAGTTATTCTTCAAGCTTTGGTTCTTAGCTGTTAACCCGATAAATAGAGTGCTTTGTAATGTATGAGTCAAGCTTGCATAATCAAAATATTTTAATTCAGAAATCTCTCTCTCCCACTCTCTTCCATTCTGTTACAACTAAAATTGTTATTTTCCGCCGTTGTTGAACTTTTGCAAGCTCAAAATCTTTCACGGTATCAGAGCCAAGATCTATGGCTTCAACAACACCTCAAGACACTGCTCAGTCCTCACATATTGCTCATTCAACAACACCTCAAGATACTGCTCAGCCCTCACATACTACTCATTCAACAACCTCTCATTCATCACCAGCTCAATCTCCACTACTGTTACTATCTAACATGTCAAACCTCATGTCAATCAAGTTAGACTACACTAATTACATTCCATGGAAGCACCAGCTGATTACAATACTGGAAGCCTACTCTTTGATTGAGCATATTGAAGGTATTTTAATCACTTCTTGCTTGCAGTTTGGTTTAAGAGAATAAAAGTTTAAACCATAGTTGGGTCTGCAAATGGCAATAAACCAGCACCAGAAGGTTCTGAACTGAAGCTGAATAGCTACAATGAGTTTGTTCTCAATGACCCTCAAGGCATAGAATTATGGAAGGTTCAAACGAATGGTTCTAAACCTAGTTGCATAGCTATGCTAGATAATGGAAACTTGGTGATTAGAGATAAGTATAATAATCCTATATGGGAGAGCTTCAAAGAACCAACTGATACAATTTTGCCAGGGGATACTACACAAGCCTAGCAAGCTCAGGTCTCACACATCTAAGACTAGTCATTTTAAAGGGCGCTTTCAGCTTTATTTGCAGAAGTGCTTTATTCTCTGTCTATGCCATCTGAAGAAATTGAGAAACCTTATTATGTCACCATGATACTGCGATGGGATTCACAGTTGGTCTTTTATGAGGCTGGATACATCTACATCCAAGATGCAGTGAAGACCTACAAGACCTACAATCTTACTAGGGAAGACCCAGGCTCAAGAGAAATTTTCTATCACATGGCTAGGATTGATCATGATGGAGTCTTCAGACTATACAAACACTTAAGGGACAATACAAGTGATGGGAGCTGTCCTTCATCATGGACCATCATGCAAGGCATTCCTGATGATATATGTGGTGCATTGGCCAGTGATCACGTTAATGCTGGTGATCATGATGGGTTCTGCAGACCCAATGGCATTTGTAGTACCTCAGATAATTCAAGTGGGAGAGCATTTTGCTCATGTCCTGATGAATTTTCTCCCTTGATCCAACTTGACAATTGGGCAGGGTGTAAACCAAATTTTCCGTTGCCTAGCTGCCACAAGGGATGGGAAAAAAATAAAGAGCTTGTAGATTTTGTAAAGCTTAAAAACGTGGACTTTCCATTCACTTCATATAATTTAAACTAGTTGAAGGACCTCAGGTCAATGAGGCAAGCTGTAGACAGCTATGCCTCGACAATTGCTTGTGTGTTGTGGCCATTTATGAGGAAAAAGGCAATTTATGTTGGAAGAAAAAGTATCCTCTGTCCAATGGAAGACAAAGCCCAAATATTACTAGAAGAGCTCTCACCAAGTTACCTAAAAATCATGGTTCAGATAAGAAAGACCAGTCTGTGGTAGTTATCTTGGCACTACTCCTTGGTAGCTCTGTATTTCTAATATTCTTTTTCTTCTTAATTAGTTCTATGGCTGTTTACTACTTTTACTATAAAAAGATGAAATTGGCATGGAATATTGATAGAACACATGCAACAAATGTGAGAAACTATACATATAAAGAACTCAAAGAAACAACTAGGGGCTTCAAGCAAATATTGGGTAGAAGTGCTTTTGGAACAGTTTATAAAGGGTGTTTGTTTATTTAGATTCCTTAAACCAGATTTTTTAACCTAATTAATTAGCCAAATAGTTACTTAGGTTTATTATACAGATCTATGTTAAACACATACAATTATATCCCTCAGTGCAATAAAGTAAAGAAGACAAGCGATATGATTACTTAGGAAAACCAATGAAACCATCCAGCTTCTAGGTAAAAAATTTGGGGAAGATTTAACCTACCTATCCTCAAAGTTTGAGAGAGCACAAAAAGCAGCTATGTGTTAGTCCGGTGTTCACATGAACAAACTTACCTAAAAGACTAAAAACAAAAAGCCCCCTTGAATTTAGGTCTTCTTGAGTAAGGCCTTATATAAAATGTAAAATGATTTTCATGGTGGTGGGTGGAAAGACGCCTTGGATGCCAAGACCCTTGACTTTAGGTCTTCTTCAACAAAGCTTAGAATTTCAAAGAAAGCACAAGATAGGATATGTGAAAGCACCATTATATCGTCATTTTTTTAGAAGAGGCTCAAATTATACATGGTTTTAGCTTATATTTTCTTAAACCATACATTTTTAAAATATGTAATGATCCCATTATATATATATATATATATATATATAATTTAGAATTTAATTGGTTTAGAATCTTTGATTTTTGCACCAATAATTCATTTGCCACAAAAATTAAAAACTTAGATGGACATATGACAGAAAATTAGACTCAAATTGAAATCTAATTTAGAATCTAATTGGATTTGGACTCTTCGATTTTTACACTTAATAATTTACTTGGCACAAAATTAAAAATTAAATGGGATACATGGTGCAACATTAAGAATCCAATTAAAATCTAATTAGATTTTTTCTAAGATTTGGCTATTAATATATGTTGGAATATTTTTATATAAATTATTAAAAATTATTATTTAAGTGAATAGATGAAATCAGTTTTCTTTTTACCAATTTCAAAGTCTTTATGTTTGTAATAATTTGTAAGTTATTTTGTTTATATATACTATTAGTATTTGAATGGCTATAAATATTCTCAATTAAATGAACATTTAGTGGCTCAATGTATATGGCAATATTTCCTTACCAAATACATTGTCATTTCCTAATGAAAACGTTTTGTCTTGATTGTCTTTAAAACGTATTTGACCACTAAAAGCAAGTTATGATATTTCCATTTATATAATTCAACTTTTTCTTGACATTATATGAGAGTGGTTAATTGTATATAGACTACTATTTTCTTTGGAATTGATCGGTCAGAGCTTTTGAAGAAGTTATTTCTAATATTAATTCCTACTACCATGAATGTTAAGTGGGTTTTTTGTTTTACATATACATATATGGCCTATATGTTCAGTTAAAATATAGAATATATGAAAAGAGGATATAGGGCTGATTTTTTCTTCTCCCCATTACATGCAGCAACAAATATTTGCATTATATTTTCCTCTTCTTCTATCATTAAATATATATATATATATATATATATATATCCCTACTATACTATATTGTGGGTAAAAGAAAAGTACTATTGAGAGCTTCCTATCCTACAAGCAGTGTAGGCTTGAAGGATAATAAGTGAAGATGGCTGGGTTGTTGTATCCCAGGGGTGACGTGTATAATGTTTAGTTTACTACACTGGAAACCTCGTAGACGCGTGTATCCTCTCAGGACAGTGACTTGGTCCACGCCTCAACCCCGCCATCTAAAAACATATATGAATTGACGGTAATTTACTTCTAATGTTATAAGACTACTTTGAAGCATCATCGAGGTAATATATCTCTATTGTTCTCTAATTTTATGGATTATTCTAATTTATGTGAATTTTAATCATTTATATGGTATGTTGAATGTAATGAAATTCAAGTTATTTATCAATTATTGTTCTTTGAAACAACAATATATATATATATATAGAGAGAGAGAGAGAGAGAGAGAGAGATTGTTTAATGCATTTTGAGCATGTGGGTTGAATTATAGGCCAGGTTTTTAAATCATACGGATCCCACATCATTTTTACAATCCACTTTGGAAAGACACCCAAAATTTTCTCATGATCTTGTTGGGCCAATATGGTTTCATCTTGGAGGCCTATCCCTATCTCATATATTCTTAGCACTTTTATCTCTTTGGTGAAAGCATATGGGCTAGGCCTTTGAATCTTTTTTCATTCCTTAATGAAATTCTTTATTGATTGAAAGAAAAGGAATTATCTACTTCAAACTTAAAAAAAAAAAAAAAAAAAAAAAAAAAAAAAAAAAAAAATCTGATGGTGGTGAGTGGAAATACACATGGATGTGAAGTTTTCACTGTCGTGGTCTAGATGTTTTTAAATAATGCAAAGTTTTGCATAATGCCAGAGATATGGATTAGTGTTCATTGTTCACTATGAAGCACTTTTCAAGAAAGCACTTACAAGTTGAGAAAGCACAAAAATGGCACCAAGTCTTTCGCCTTTGTTGAATCCAAGTCATTTAAATAATGCAAAGCTCATAATATTATTAGAATATGAGAGCTAGTCATCATTATGAAACATTTTCTAAGAAGGTGCTAGATAGGGATTAGGAAGAGCACCATTTACACCAAAGATTTTGGGCGAGTCTTTTTGAGTTTATAGGTTTAGTTAAATAATGAAAAGCTCATAATACCATCAGTATGGACTTGTCATCAATTATAGCATGTTCCGAGAAAGTACTAATAGATACGCAATTTTAAAACAAGCACCATCGGCCCTTGACTTTAGGTCTTCTTAAGTAGGACCTAATTGCAAAACTTGAGAAAGAAAGCAATCATAGGAGTTGACTAATTAAAAAGTATTTATTCATCAAAGAAAATGAATGATCTTCTTCTACCTTTTTATTTTATACTTAGTAAAGTATAAAATGATTTTCATGGTAGCTAGGTGGAAATATGCCTTGGATGCCAAGTCTTAGTCTAGGTCTTCTTCAACAATGCAAAGACTTTTGGAGAAAGCACAGGATAGAATCTGGGAAAGTGCCATTATTTCAGTATTGGATGTAACTTTTTTACATCATGAATGATGACTTGAGAGATAGAGAGGAACACTTAAATATATTAAATTGGGGAAAAACAAAACTAGAAATGAATAAGTGTCCGAAATTTATTAACTTGATAATGTTGGTACTTAGTATTCATGTCTATTGATGTTTGGTGATAGTTGGAAAATGGATTTAAAAGGAACACACTTTGCATTATTAATTTATTAACACAATTGAGAGTATTTGCGTTCATTTAGGATTTAGCCAAAAAATTTCTACTATTCTACAATAAGAATATATTAAAAAAATTAAAATTAAATTAGCTAACTATTTTGAAAACGAGAAAGTTAACCTGTTTAGGAACTAAATTGTTGTATGTTAGAGTCCGTGAATTTGTAATAGAAGAGTCCGTGGATTCATAATAGAAGAGTCCGTAGATTCAGAGCTACGTGTGGTCACGTGAATAAGTACTACAAGAGGTAGCATTAAATTTAGGGTTAAATCTATTGTAAAAACTTCCATTCTATTAGTAAATGGTTGCCTTGTGGATTGTTTAGGTTAAATCCTTCCTAGGTTTTTTACCTTGAAAATAGACAATTTTATTAGTTTTCCTAGGTGTTAACATATCGTTGTATTCTTTACTTTTCCTCTGTTTATGATATGATTGATGTGTGTTTAACCTAAATCTGAATAATTAACTTAAGTAACAACTTGGCTAATATATTAAGTTAAACAAACTGAATTTTCTAGGGGTCTTAACTTTAACATTTTCTTTTTTTAATATTAGTATTAAAAAAAATCACATGGTGGGGTGATTGGAAAGACACCACGGATGTAAAGTTGTTGACTGTCATGGTCTAGCTTTTCTTAAATAATGCAAAGTTTATAGTGAAAAAAACCATAGCTACAAACTTACGAGTATGAAACACTTTCCAAGAAGGCACTTACGAGTTGGGAAAGCACAACTGATGCAGGTCCTTGACCCTTTGTTGAATTGAGGTCATTTTTTAAGAACATACTGGATGGTGATTAGGAAAGCACCATTGACGCCAACGACTTTGGCAACGACATTTTGAGTATAGATTTTATTAAATAATGCAAAGGTCATAATGCAATTAGTATGGGCTGGCTAGTTGTCACTAAGCTTTTTCAAAGAAAGTAACAGATACGACACTGGAAAAGCACCATTGACGGTAAAGTATATATTCATCAAAAGAATATGAATTATCTTCTTCCACCTTTTTATTTTATATTACTAAATTAGAAAAAGATTTTCATGGTATTGGGAGATGATATGGATGCCAAGTCTTGGTCTAGGTTTCTTAATTCTTAACTAATGCAAAAATGGAGGTTTCTCCAGAACGTATCTTGTTAATGGATGTAACTTTTTGCTTGTTGATGGTTTGTGCGTCTTAACTAATGCAAAAACTTTTTGATGGTTTGAGATCTGAATCCTATTTTGATTGATGCATTTTGAGTCTGAGGGATGAATTATGGATCCCACTTCATTTTTACAATCCACTTCGGAAAGACACGAAATTTCCTCATGATCATGTTGGGCCAATATGGTTTCACCTTGGAGGCCTAATGGCCTATCCTTATCTCATGTATTCTTAGCAGTTTTATCTCTTTGGTGAAAGCATATAACGCTAGGCCTTTCAATCTTTTTTCATTCCTTAATGAAATTCTTTATTGATTGAAAGAAAAGGAATTATCTTCTTCAAACTTTTTTTTTTTTTTAATTTTCATATTAGTATTAAAAAAATTCGGATGGTGGTTAAGTTTTGACTGTCGTGATCTAAGTGTTCTTAAATAATGCAAAGTTCAAAATGCCAGTAATATGGATGAGTGTTCACTGTTCACTATGAAGCACTTCCCAAGAAAGCACATATTTCAAGTTGAGAAAACACCAAAATTGCCCAAAAGTCTTGGCATTTCATTCAATCGAGGTCATTAGGCAAAGCTCATAATATTATTAGTATGTTTGAGCTAGTCATCATTATGAAACATTTTCGAAGAAGGTGCTAGATAGGAATTAGGTTGCTAAAACCATAATCTATTAATTGGGTCATCAGTCATGTGACTTGTTTAAATTAATAGTACATGTAGATGGTTAAATGACTTACATGTAATGAGTTAGAGGAGATTCCTTCAAACTAATTCTCTATTATGTGGTAATTGAAGAGATTATTTATGCATAATTTTACTTATGTATGACTTTGTTAATGAGTCATGTGACTTATTTAGTATTTAGTATTATGTGCCTTAAGTTCGTGCGATGTAGGACTCGATAAAAAATAATTACATTTAAATTAAATTAATATTTCAATAATATAATTAAATTGAAGTTTTCTAATTTGTGAAAGTGATTTTAACTCCTAAAGTAGGAAAATTTAGATGGTTATTTAATGAGAATAAAAATCAGTTTTTTAGGATTACCAAAAAAAAAAAAAAATGAAGGCTATTAAGGAAAATATTGATATGATGGTTATTTCTTATTTTATAAAAAAATATTCCACTTTCATAGCTATATACACCAACATGCATAGAAATTAGAAACACTAAAATGTTCTAAAAAAATAAT
This sequence comes from Quercus glauca, assembly GCA_023736055.1. Lineage (NCBI taxonomy): Eukaryota > Viridiplantae > Streptophyta > Magnoliopsida > Fagales > Fagaceae > Quercus > Quercus glauca. Next base: position 104,775,401 of record CM043318.1, read on the forward strand.
TTTAAAAAAGAAAGAAATTACGGTAAAAAAAATAACTTGGTTCCTAGCATGAAGCATCCTTCGGGAAAATTGACAGCCCCAAATCCACCAACGAAAGATACAAATAAACTATTTAAATAATGAGTAAATAGTAACCTGGGATATGGACAATAATTAAATATTTAAATAGTAACCGGGGACTTTAAAGGAAAAGTGGGTAAAGATAAGTTTATTTTAAAAAGGATTAACCAAAAAAAAAGAAGAAAAGAAAAGGTTTGCTAGGATTGAAAGAGTGATAGAGGAGTGGTTGGCCTCCTGGAAAGCACATGGCTTGTATAAATCACGAAGTTAAAATAAAAAATTTAGAAAAACATAAAGGTGAGACTAGTAGATAGAGCACATGGCTTGTATAAATCAATGAGAAAGGCTAAAGTTTTCTCACTTCTCGCAGAACCCTTTTAAGGTAGACAAACTGAAAGAAAAAGAAGAAGAAGAAGAAGAAGAAGAAGAAGAAGGGGAAGGAGGAAGCGAACTACAAGCACCTGAGGTGAAATTTCATTTGCATTTTTCTTCTTCTTTATATTTTTTTATTGTCAGAGTTGTGTTTATTATAGATGAATTGTTATGCACAATTTTATACAAATTGAAAATCGTGATTTTAAGTCACGGTTTCAATTAAAAACATGAGATGTGTGTAAAATTGTGGGTAAGAACTTATATGCAACAAGTATTACCCATCACAATTGGCATCTTACTACCAATCATCAATTATTATTATTATTTTTTATAAAATCATCACTAAAAGTGATTTTTTTTTTTTTTTTTTTGGATTTTTTTCTTTACATTTAAGTTTTTCGGAAAATATTAAACTATTACAAATTTGAATACAAAATACTTAAAAATTGAAATGACAATGAATATAATGGATGACACATCAATATTAGATGAGTAATACTGCAAACTATTTTACAACATTTTTACAAATTATTGATATTGTAAATTTTTATTGGTACTCATTTGAGCTCATCACCTACATCACTTTTTCACTCAGGGACGACTTAATGCATTTGGGTGCCTAAGGTGAAAACTGAAATTATATTAAGGCCTTTATATATTTAAATATAACTTTTAAAAAATAAAATATTATTTAAATTCTATTATCTTTTTTTAGATGCAAAATTATTACTAATTAACATGAACCATGTCATTTTTTTTTTTTAGAAATTCTAAAAACACAAAAAATTTGACAAAACTTTTCACACCTATTGATGTGGTAGATTGATTGTGATAAGTAAGAGAATCATGTTAGTGGTGGACCTAGGTGAGAACCAGTAAAAGGTTGCCAACTCAACAATTGTAAAAAATGCTGTGAATTTTGCGTGTGTATTGCTCTCTTTTTTGCTTTTTGAAAAGTGCTGCTTTCACAATATTTTTCACAACAAATCTTAGGTGTTAAATTATCACTGGTTTTAATTTGAACCCATGATTGAAATTATTTTTTTGTCATTATACTTACAACTTGTAACAACTTGCTACTTAGAATTTGTTGTAAAAATGTTGTGGGTGTAACATTTCTCTCTCTTTTTTCTTTGTTTTTCATTTGATAAAAAAATATTATATTATTTGTTGGCTAATACTTGGGCTTAATTAATTAAGGAAATAATCATATTGGTTAAAATCTGGTGGCCTTTTTTTCTACTTAGGGCCTTAGGTGACCGCATCAATTGCTTATATGGTAGAGTCGGCATTGTTTTCACTTACCAATAATCATTCACCACATTAACTATATATAAAAAATTTTGTAAAAATGTTTGTAGTTTTAGCATTTTCCATATTAGATTAGATAAATTCCTTCTTACTATTTTGCTTCGTTATTAAAAAGTTGACACATTATTTGTTAGATCTCTTGTAAAATTAATAAATACCCATAATATCTTTCATATATTTTAGTATAAAGTTTGGTTAAAAACTTAGTTATAGTCAATGGCTACAAAGTCAGTACTTCACTCAAGGATTTGGATCGGGTGCGATTGCTAGTGTATTGCATCTGGTGCAATTACCCCTTCCTTACTCATAAATTGTTTTTACAACTTTCACTTTTTTATTTTTTTGCGCTTTATTTATTTAATAATTGAGATTGGAAATTGCTCTTTTCAACTCTCAATCTCAGCCATTGAGAGCTATTGCATCAGGTGCAATGCTTTAGGTATTGCACCTAATCTTAATCCCTTCACTCAATATTTTTTTATTGAATGCAAATTTTGACAAATCTATCATTAGATTATATTTTTTTTCTTATATCCTCCATGCTTAAAAAATTTCCAGAGAATCAAAGATTAATAGCTATGTCATATCATATGTTTAAATTTCTAGTTTTTGTAATCTAAAATTATGCATAAAAAACAAGTTAATAGATCGAATAGTAAATAAAATTCAATTGACACGAAATTTGACATGCGTGTTAAGAATATAAAGAACATGCAATCTGACAGTTAGATTTTCCAAACATATAGCCATATTAATATTTTTTTTAGTGAGAATTGTAACCATTACCTACAACTAGCCAAACTTTGTCCTATATTTAATATTCATGTTATGACATTTTGATGGTGTGATAAATTTTCATTTACAGATATATTGGAGTATGATTTTCCTTAACATCACTCATATATTTAGCATGCATGTTGCATCATTTTGAGGGTCAAATAAATTTTCATTTATGGGTATATTAGCCTCTTTAAGTTGATCTAAGCATGTTAGTGGATTAAAAAAATGACAAGATTGGGAACAAACTTGGTTGTAGCCTAAGACTATATCTCCACTTAATATATTTTTATTATATGTGAGAATTGAAAAAAGTTTAAATTTCAAGATTAGCACGAAATTTGGCGTGCATTATAGTGAATATAAAAAATATGTTATTCAATGGTTAGATTTTCAAAAGAACATATAGTCGTGCTAATATTTTTACTCTAAATCCTTGAATTTTGAGTAGTAAATGTTACAAGTAATACAAATTTTACTACATTTATCTCACAAATTGATGTGTCACCAATTAGAAAGAGATAATTCAAAATTCCATTATGAAGTAGTTGACCACTCACCGAACACGTTCATTGCCATATTCGTTTATAAGTTTCATGTAGTAAAACTTGTAGTACCTTAATATTTTCCATTTTAATATAACTAGTTTAGACTTTAGACATATGACGCATTGACCAATGAAGGATAAATTCCTATTTTTTATTAGACTATTTTAGACATCTAAAAGATGACACCAATGATTGATAAAATTCCTTTTGTAAATGGTACAGACTACTTTTTTTAATGTATAAATAAATGTTATTCTATAATGACGTGTAAATTGAAAATATTTAATTGTAGTCATATATGAGCTTTCCAATTGAACATTTATTTCTTTTTGGAAAATAAATTTTAGGGGGGAATTACACTCCATTTCCTTAAGGTTTAGAAGAATGACACTTCACCCAAACTTGATGGAAAAAAAGTAATTAGGCTGAAGTGCTAATATTGGGGTTTTTTTTTTTTTTTTTTTTTGTATGCAGCTCCTACTAATTCAAGCCACACATCCACACATCAACAAGTTCAGACCAAGAAAACCCTACCTTAATATATCAGCCTTCTTTAAAATGGATGAGAGGATGAAGCAGTTTGCTGAAAATGGAGATATTAATGCCTTTTACCAATTAATTAGAGAGGATGTAAAACTTTTGGAGCACATCGATGAACTACCATTTGCTGATACTCCTTTACACATAGCTGCATCTGCCGGGCGAATCCCATTTGCCATGGAGATGATGGGTTTAAAGCCCTCATTTGCACGGAAACTAAATCAAAATGGGTTTAGCCCTATTCACCTCGCTTTACAAAATGGACATATTGAGCTGGTGCGTCGACTTCTACAAATTGATGGGGACCTTGTTCATGTCAAAGGAAGGGAGCGTCTCACTCCTTTGCATTACATAGTACAAAGTGGTAAACACCATGATCTATTGGAAGAATTTTTATTGATCTGTCCTGATTCTATTGTAGATGTGACAGGGCAAAACGAGACTGCTTTGCATATTGCCCTAAAATATAACAGGCTCGAGGTTTTTAAATTCTTAGTGACATGGCTTGGAGTAATTGTTTATAAAAATGCCAAATTGTATCAAAGAACCGTCCTGAACTGGAAGGATGATGAAGGCAATACTGTGTTACACATTGCAGTATCAAAAAATCAATCCGAGGTAAGTTCTCCCCAATAACATCTTCTAAGTATTATATTAGCAAAAGGAAAACATCTACTAAGTATTAGCAAAACATAAATAAATAAAAAACACATAAAATAACCAACCATGAATAGTCTAGATGACCATTTTATTTTTTGAACCAAAACTCATTTTTTGGGTCAAGTAAATTTCTTTCTTCTTCTTTTTTTTCCCAAAATTTAAAATATATTTTAAAATGTTTAAAATTTTAGAGAGTGGTGGCCACCCTCGGTCTATGTACAGTTCTGTTACCTGCGTAATATATAAAAAATTTATTATCCATTTGTATAAAAATAGAAGTAAGGATGAGACTTGAGTATGCGTTTGGATTGCGGCTGGCAGTTGTGCATTTGCGTTTTCCTCTTTTTTTTTTCTTTTTTTTTTTTTTAATTGAGAAGCGCTCCATCACGTGGGATGTTGTCTGTACCTCTTTGACAACAAAATTTCCACTGAAATTGCACTGTTCAGTGGGTCCCGTGCACTGTTCACGGGACCCACAAACCTCTTTTTTCAACAAAACTTTCATTAAAAATGAGTCTCACGGCACTATTCACACATTTAAACATTATTTTATTACAGTGTTTTCAATTTTCAGTTTTCAACAAAATAAGCGGTATCTAAACAGACCTGATTGATTTACATTACGCAGGCTGTGAGGCACTTACTCGCTTGGGGTTACAACTTTGTCGATGTAAACCATAAGAATTTAAAAGGTAAAACAGCATGGGATATCGTGCAGCCACTAGTAGAGAATGGAGAGAATCGGGATATCTTGCAAGGGCAGCCACAAGTAAAGAATGGAGAGATTCGGGATATGCTATGTCGTGCTAGAGCTAAATCAGGTTCATATGTTTCTACATTTAATAGGTATGAAAAGTACCAAAGGCTACCAGAATCAAGTTGTTTTCAGTTTTTGGAAACAGATTTTAAACGTGAAATAAAGAAATTATCAGAAGAAAGGCGCAGTATGCTTCTGGTGGTTGCAGTACTACTTGTAACAGTCAGCTATCAAGCGGTACTCAGCCCTCCTGGTGGACTTTGGCAAGATGATGGTGAGTGCTTCAATACCACTGAAGTAGGGAGTAGTCCTAATGGAACCGTTCATATGAGCGCTTTTTTTCCTCCACGAAGGAGCATCCCACATACATACAATAAAACAAAAAATGATCCCACTTATCTGACTCCATTCAATAGCACATTAGCGTGTGAACACAAAGCAGGGACAACCATTGCTTTCGAAGTTGGCCTTTTTCAGGTGTTCCTCGCTTGTAATGCTATCATATTTCTGATCTCAAACTCATTAATTATTTTCCTCGTTCCAAATGGGTACATGAAGGTTCTGTTCTTCGCACTCAATGTCACCCTCTGTTTTAGCTATTCTTATGCACAACTTGCCATAGCCGGTGATCCATATAGGGCATATATGGCGGGTATTTTGACAACTATTTCAGCCTTGTTTATTTTCGTAGCACAGATTTTTTCCTGGAAGCAATGATCAGACTTAGGGATAGCCATTGGTTTGGAAGGAAGCCCTTTTCTGATATTCTTGATTTACTGTAATTGTTCTCCTCATTCTAGATGTTGCCGCCTACTTCCTCTGGTTTTGTTATTTTTGTTCCTAGGCTCCAGATTGGTCGAATTTTCCCACTTTGGAAAGGATTAGGCTAAGTGGTTTGCAGATTCATTCATGGGAGAAGAAATGACGGAATGAAAAAAAAAAAAAAAATAGCCGACTTTGGAGCTATATGCATCTGTAATGTGTGTCCATTTTTATTTTTTGTTTCTTTGATACTAAAATTTAGTCTATGTTTCTATGGACATTGTTGTAGTACTTAATGTATATAGCAATAAAGCAGTGTGATTGCCTAGCATTACTTAATTTTTGAGTTTATAATCAAATTTCTAAGAGTGTTTGGTTCTGAAAGCTCGTGATATCATTGGGTGCTTTAAATTTTAATAAGATCATGTTTTGGAAGCATACTATCATGACCATGAAACAGTGGTCATATTTATATTATTTGCAATATTAGAGTGAAGCTTTTAGAAAAGAATATACTCTACTTTGAATCAGAATAAGGTAAAATCTCATTGGCCTGGTCATAATGCACAGACTTAATTAAGTATCCTTAAATGTGTATTCTTCAAAAACAAGTGAAAAACAGAACAAATAATGATTCTAGCTTAGTCTGTTCAGGACTTTGACTTTGGTAAGTGTAGCCTGCCTTGCTTTTCAGTGTAGGGTTATGCATTCAGTTATAGTACTCACAAGCATCAAAGCAGTGTCTTATTTGTGTAATGGAAAGGGTACTCTAGCTGGTCCATGGGCTTGGAGGCAGTTGTGCTGGACTTTCAATTGTTAAAGAAGCAGATGACAAATGTGTAGGTTGGACAACCTCATTTTAGCTGAACCGTTGGACAACTCTTTGGTCCTGTTTTTTAACACCAACATTTTGCTTTGAACTTTTGGAACTATGGTATCAAAAAACAAAAAATATTGTGCCATGGTAAGACAAGCATAGTGAAATCGTAAAATCATATCATTATGCCACCCTCTATCTACAGGAGAATAAAAATTAAAATCCATTGCTGTCAATCTAAGCAATGAAAATATAAAAAACCATTCAGTTGAATATCACGTCCCTTGTTATGGGCAATGTGTTCTGACACTGTTCACTGAACTTGTCCTCGGTTTAGTTAACTAAACAATTAGTCATATGATTATGAAGTGGTTCACTTGTAAGGCTGAAAATGAGCCATGTTCATGTATAAATATTTGTACTTGCTCAAACAGTGAAAGAATATAAATTATTAGTCCTTGTTGTGCTGCAGAAAATTGCAGCTTCTTTCTCGACTGAAAATTACAGCCTAGCATTAGTTTTTTCCCTTTTCAAATGAAACTCCCTGAGTCCCTGTCAAGCATCATTTTATAGTACAATGTCTGTCTCCAAGTACTTCAACTAGCAAATAGATAAGACTTAAGCAATCAATCCCGTGTAGGCTTTAAGAAATCGGAGGATTGTATAAGTAGAAACTAAGAATATTACTTAGTACATTGCTTAATGAACACTGAACAGTACTATATAGAGGGAAACTATATATAGAGAGGCCAATCAATTTAAGAGCACTAGTAGTACAATACAACTACACAGGTTGCACAATGCAGTACAATAGTATAAGAGAGTACAAATAGCACTACAGTAGGCCCAAGAGTGGGCTTGGGGCTGATACTTCTCAACGACAAGGTGGAAGCACTACATTTTTTAGTGACCGTAGATAAAATTATGTTGAAAAAACTCAAGTTTGTTGTAGTGAAGGTGAGAGACCAACTTCAGTTTGGATACGAGGTCATGGAAATGACAAGGAGGGTGTGACTATGTGAACATGTTTGTAGGGTGATCATGAGATGGAACAGAGTAAAATTGGAGGGAGCCCTGGAGGAGATGAAGAAGAAGATCACAATCAATATTGTTATGCTTGGTCCATTAGTGGATGGAATTGATACGGCCAATCTAAGTGGAACTTTTATTGTCATAGTATATATAGGAGTAGTAGAAGCAAGAGGGACCACAAATCCTAAAAAAGCCAGGAGCTCATAGCTAGTCTCACCTACAGCACAATATTCAGCCTCAGCAAATGTCTCGAAGAAATTAAAGGATAAAACAGCATGGGACAAGTTGCAAGAAGGCAACGAAGAAATTTAATTTTTTTTTCAATTTTTCCTATAATATTTTTTTAACATTTACTCACTTAAGGTGAATTAAAAACTTCATTATTTAACAATAAAAATATCAACTCTCTCTTATTTTTAACTCTTCTTATTATTAATTTTTCAACTTATTGTTACATTTTCTCCAACATTTTCTCCCCCCTTTTACCTTTTCATCTCTCTACTATTCTCAACCTTAATGTAAATCTTCTTTTATCCCTTTCTCTTCCTTTTACGTTGACTCTTCTTATCCTCATCCTCTTACTATAAATTTGTTATTCTCTCTCGTTCTATACATATTTGACCACACAAAAAATGTTATTACTCTCTCTTTCTCTCATGATTTTTTTTTTTCTATTTTTGGTGGATTTTTTATTTTTTGTATCTCTACTTTATGTTGATGAATTTTTGTGTTTTTTAGAAATCTACTTTGGGTTAATGCATTTTGGTTTTGTGCTTTTAAGTTGTTATTTCTTTTCTTTCTTTAATTGTTAAATATTATTCTATTGCATTATAAAGATAGTATATAAGAATATAATGCTATTTTATTACGTACATAGCATGACTTAGATAATTTGCTGTGACTATATATTTTATTTTGACTATTATTCTTCTCATCTTATTTTTTGAGCAACACTCATTTTTTGAGAGCCAGCTAGCCAATTCATTTTTTTTTCAAAATCCTAAATATTTTATATCTAAATATGCTATTTAAAAATGTTCAAAATTTTAGGGGGTTTTAGTTTCTGTTTGTCGGACAAGGTTTCTCTCCAAATTAGTTTGGAGAGAAACCATTCAAATTCTGCATAGGACAACGTTTAGCTACAAAATTAGTTGTAGCATTAGACTACAACCTTACTCAATAAAATTAACATTACTACATATTTTGAAAATCTAACTGTTGAATTAAATATTTTTTGCGTTCTTAATGCACATGTCAAATTTTGTGTTAACCGGATATTATTTACTATATAATCTGTAAGTTTATATTTTATGCATAATTTTAAATTACCAAAAATTTTAATTTAAACAATTTATTGATGACGTAGCTATTAATCTTTAATTCTTTAAAAAATTTGCAAGCATGGAAGATATAAGAAGAATATGTAATCCAATAGTGGATTTGTCAACCTCAAGCTATAACCAATTTTGTAACTAACCTTTGTCCCTCCTCATGTATCTTTTTTTTTTTTTTTTTTTATGTGAATTTTAAAAATCTAACTATTAGATTACATGCTTTTTATTTTCTTAACACTCATGTAAAATTTCGTTCAAATCGGATGTTATTTACTATTCGATCAATAAACTTATTATATGCATAATTTTAGACTACAAAAACTTGAAATTTAAACATTTGATTATGGACATAGCTATCGATATTTAATCTTTTTGAAATTTTGCTAACATGGAGGATATAATAAGAACATGCAATTTAACAATTAGATTTTCAAAATTGACATCCAGTTAAAAAAATATAAGAGTTTAAAGGGTTTTTTTTTTTCAAAAATAGTTTGGAGAGAAACATTTTCTCCTCTTGTCTATCTATAGTTCAATCACCAGTGGCTTTACTGTTGGGTCCCAAATAATATTATCACAATATTAGCAATCCAAAAATAACAATCACACACAAGAACATAAATATTTACATGGAAAGCCCTTTCTCTTTAAAGGAAAAAACCACGAGACAAACTCTGAATAATTTTACTATTATCAAGCGGTACTAAGCCCCTTCTGGGGGACTTTGGCAAGATGATTAAACCCTGTCCAATACAACAGCAGCACACAAAGCAGGGACATCCATTGGTTTGTAAAGGACCCCTTTTGTGTTGTTCTTGGTTTTTAATACTTGCAAATTTGTGTTCTCAAACTCAATAATTGTTTTCCTCATTCCAGATGGGTACCTTGGGTTCTTCATAATCAAAGTCTTCCTCCTATGGCCCTGTTTTTTTTTTTTTTTTTTTTTTTTTTTTTTGTGCACTCTGTCCACAAGTTGAGCACCAAGATGTCCATACTCGCATCTATTTTGCACCATCACAACACTTAGTGTGATATGAAGTTCACTTCTCTCCAAACTCAATTGGATTAGATTCAAAGAAAACTAGAAGAAGATGAGGATTAGCTATTCCATGACAAAAAGGGGGAGATGATGTTGATAGGGAGAGTACAATGATAGGGGGAGAAAGAGCTTGATCAAAGGGGGAGATTTCAACAAGCAAGCTTATCTTTAATATTTTGCTTCTTACTAGCATATTTCAATGTTTATGTTATGTTATTAAGTTCATCTTGTGTATGGTACATTTGTAACCGTTTCTTTTGTAAGTTTTTAGGTTTTTGTACCCATGCTTTGTAGCCTAGTACTTGTTGCTAAATGTTATGCATTTTCTTTAAGTACATCACTCTTGTGCTCTTTGTTGGATTTTTATCCTTAATGCAATTACCTTGTGTTGTTGTATTGGTTGAGTATTGGATATGCAAATGATACTTTGTAAATGAGTTTATTAGCTTGCATGTCCGGATGTTCATTCCGTGTGTGAATGAGCATTGTGATCACTATTTATAGTGATTGTTCATTTATGGTCAAGCCATGTTTTATTGCTTAAGTCCATTTTTGCTTGATCGCATTGTGCTTGCTCCATATGCATTACAAGTTTTCTGCATACAATGATCATACTGTGTTATTGTGTTTCAGGAGATACTTGTTCTTATGGTTCAAGAGCTTCATAGATTCTAGAGTTAGGTGCGAGTGAGTTTTGCTCAACTGTTCCTAACTCACGCGTTAAGTCTATAGTTTGTTGTAGGGTTTTGTCACGGAATAGCCAAAGGGGAAGATTGTAAGGTTGAATTTAATCAACCATTTTGTTAGCTTTATTCCATGCCAAATTTGCTTGTAATTCAACATTTAGAAACCCTATATTTAAGTGGGAATCATGTAAGAGTAGTATATGAGAAAGTGTGAAGAATTGCACAAGATTGTGCAGTAAAGCAGGGACTCGCTACTGGATCTCGCGGGTGGCTTGCGACTGGCAAGCCACCAGAAGATGCACACGAGTGAAGCATACAGAGAAGTTGAACCATCGTGCCAGCTGTAGCACTACAGGACAAAAAGTCCAGACTGGCTATTCAATTAACTCGCAGTTTGAACTCACGGCTCAGTCAAGTTGCAAGGCCAAGTCGCCAACCAGCTCTGTTTTGGAAAAATGACTCTTCGTATTCCAAACACACACCACTATATATAGATCCTTATACCCATGAAATGTAGAGAGTTTCCATAGAGAATTTTAAGAGAAAAACAAGATTGACTCATCCACAATCTTTACATAGAGACTCATCAAATTCCTCTACTCTCACCCTCTCCATTGTTACATCCTTGAGAGGTTCTTAGCCAAATCCTTTTCTCACCACACCCACATCTGTGAGAAGACTTTTTGGTGCTTTGGGAAGTAGTTAGGAAGGGACCAATGGTTATTGGTTGATGCTATGGATTATAGCGGAATCCAGTAAGTTAAAGAAGACAAAGGTTCGGCGTAATCTCATTGGAGCAAGAAACTTGGAGGGCTTAGGTACACTGGGTAGATTAGGCTTGGAGAGTCTTCTGCTATTCATGTATCCAAACTTCATTCTTTAGTGGATTATTGACCGCTTAAAGGGCGGCAGAGAGGTTTTATGCCGAGAGCTTCGGTTTCCTCTTCGATAACACATCGTTGTATTGTTCTTGTGTTTGCAACTCTCTTCCCTTAATCTTTGTCATTTAATTTCTGCTGTGGATGTGATTTTATTTGGTTTAGATTGTTTATCTATTATGTTATAAGCGTATGTTCATTTTCCGCACATACATTGTTTGATATTAAGCTTGAATTGGTAATTTGTAAATTGGGGTCTAAACATTCATAGTATTTTACACACATATTGAACATTCAGTCCTCTAGCAATTCGTAATGCAATTTGCATTCTTTGTTGCCAACTTGGTCTTATTACTCCAAATAGGCAACTCAACAATGAGCCATTGCACATAAACTCACCAAAATTCGGTGTTCAACTTCATCACAATAGCCAAGTAACCGTACCAAATTCCTATGGTGAGTTTGGTCGATCACAGTTACTTCAATTTTGAATTCCCTCTCACCTTCCTTTATCATCTTGTCTAGCTTCTTGACAACAACATATTTGCTATGACATGATACTAATACTCCTTTATAAACAGCGCCAAAAGAACCCCTACCCAATTCTTCTTTGAATCCACTAGTGGCTTCTTCAAGATCTTTGTATGTAAATGAACGAAGATTCATATCAAGATCTTTTGTATGTAAGGTTCTGTAGAAATGTGGTAGTTTTCCTTGCCATAAACAGAAGAAAACTAGAGAAATTGCAGCTACAGAAAAGAAATTAAAAAATACAGAAGTACCTAGGAGGACTGCAAGGATCAATATTGCTTGATTCTGTTTTCCTTGGCCTGGATTTGGATTTGTAGGATTCTGTGAAGAGCTATTCAATTTCAATATCTTGAATAGAGCTTTTCTATGAACGGTACCACAGTCGTACCTCCCATTAGAAAGCGGTAATTTCTTCTTCCAACATCTTCCTGTGACATTATTATAGTTCGGATCCTGGAAAATGGCAACTGCACAATAACAATTGTGCAGACAAGATTTCTTGCATTCAAATTGTGTTGTGGGTTCTAGTAGTTCATAGGCAGCTAGAGGCCAATCAGCATTCTGCATCTCCGAGAATTCAAATTGATCTTCCGAAATCACAGTACCACCAATCTCGTTACATTCATTTATGTAGCTTACATTAGTCTTGTTTGTAGCCACTATACTTCTTATTTACATCCAATAGAGAAAAGTTTGGAGCGCATTGGCACTCTGGCATGCCATAAGCTTCTATGATACATATGCTGTTATAACCACAAGGGCCACCTACAAAAGTGTCAACAATATTCAGGCAGATGTTTTCAGGAACATACCGAATTGCAGACCAGGTTTGTTTTCCAGAAAAATTCTTTGGGTGAGTATAGAGTCTGAAAACACCATCAAAGTCAAGTGTTGCCCTCTAGTTGGAGTCTGACTCTGTCCTCAAGACCTCACCCTCTGATGAAAGGTTGGATATACCTCCCAATGAGTTCTTGCCTAGAAGGTAGCCTGACATATCCATGATCAGGTCAGAAACATTAAGTTCAGCATAATAAGCTCCATAAGTATTTTGGGTGTAGACATCTATTTGATTAAGTATCAAATCGTATGAGGAATTTGATATAATTTGCTCTAAGGGTCTGAAACGGAGCTGAAATTTACCCACCCCGTAGCTTTTTTCAGACATGGTAGAGAAAAGGTTGCTCCCAAAACCCAATACTTGGGTTGGTAACATGGTATTAGTTGCTTGAGTTTGTGCTTGTTATAGCAAAATTCCCTGTGTCATTGTTGCTGGACCTCCACAACTCCCATTCACCTGGAGCTTTGAGTACAAGCTGTCCAGCTGTGTTAAGCTCATCTTTTGATTCTCTCTCTGCCGGATAATCTCCGTTTGCAGACTAAACTATAGTTTCATCTGGTATCTTAGCGAACCAGATGGCAAGAAGGAACTGATCTTTTTGACCTGGAAAGCGACGGAATCCAAATGAAAATAACCAGATGGTGAAGTTTACGTGGAGTTATCATCAGTGGCAAAGAGAGCTGAACCCACACTAATGTTGTTATTAACTTGAGCTATTGCAGGAACCAGGAGGGTGATGACAAAGACAAGCAAATGATAGTGAAAAAGAGCAATTGTTGAAGCCATTGGAAAAAGATAGAGCTAATACGTAAGTGGTAAATGGTGGTCTTATTATGACGAACTTTGTATAGCCATGGTGAATATGATTGAGTTTAGGAGCCTAATTTGATTTTTTTCAATGGTCAAAATAGTCGGGAAGTCCAGAATGCAGGCAGCAGGAATATTAGCCTAATTGATACGTCTCATATATCACAAAGGCTTCAAAATCTCATTGTTTTTGATTTCCTATTTCCTATTGGCTGCTTTGCACCCAGGGGTCAAAAGTCCAAAAAAAAAAAGTTTTGAAGTTCTTTTGGCTTTGGGCAGTGGCTTAGGCGTGTGGGACGTGATCAGTAAAGAAGAGCCGAAATAAAGGAAAAGCCATTTGGCTAGTTCCTAATGGAATCTCATATACACCTATAAATGAAATCTCGCGTAAATTGAATAATCTTCTCCAAATTTTTATTGAGAAATGCTAATGAGTACTCTTAGGATATTAGTTAACGATTCATTTTAAGAATGTTTTGACATCGCTGCTATGAGAAATAAAAAAAGTTGTCAAAACATTAATTGTTTTTTTTTTCTTTTCCCATTAAAACTTTCTTTAACTGAATTGTTAACCAATTCCCTATGGGCACTCGTTAGCATGACCCATTTTTATATTATAAATATTTTCAGACAAAGTTTAGTTACAAAGCCTTACACAATAAAATAAACATTAATTACTACATATTTTGAAAATCTAACCGTTGAATTACATGTTCTTTACGCTCTTATTCTATATGTCAATTTTTTTGTCAGTTGGATATTATTTACTATACGATCTATAAATTTATATTTTATGCATAATTTTAAACTACAAAAAAATTATAATTTAAACCATTTATTACTGACATAGTAATTGATATTTAATTTTTTTAAAATTTTACAAGTATGGAGGATAAAAAAAAAGATGTAATCCAATGGTAGATTTGTCAAAATTCAACTTTAATAAAAATATATTAAGTAAGGTTGTAATATTAGACCACAACCAATTTTGTAACTAAACTTTGTCTAATATTTTTTATATTATATTCATTGCTTAGAAATTGTCTTTCTTTTATTTAACTAAAGCTTTAAACCGCTAGGTGAAATTGTTATATAGAATGTTCAAAATAAGTTAAAATGAGAACATAAAGTAATGTCACGACACTACAAGAATTTTGGTCTTTTGCGACCAATGTTTTAGCGACGACCAAAAAGTCGTCACTATTAGGCACACATTAGCGACAATAATATATGGTCGTCGCTAATAATAGCATAGTAGCAACAACACTAAGATCATCGCTAATAATTCGTTGCTAACGCTATGGAGGGAATTTTATTTACTTTTGGAAAATGGAGGGAAACTTTTAGCAACGATAATAAATTTTGTAGCGATGACATTTATGTCGCTAAAATAAGGTTTATTTTAATGACGACATCTGTCATCGCTAATAATCATCTTTAGTGACGACCTAGTGTTTCATTGCAGATATATGGCCAAAAATATATAGTAAATATATTATATATACGCTTTATTTATCAGCGACGACACCTTATTCGTTGCTATTAGAAGGCTATTAGTGACGATATAATTTGTCGTCTCTAATAGTCACCTTTTAGCAACGACACAACATGTCGTCGCAAATATATCTACCAAAATATAATGAAGGGAAAAAATTTCACTCTCAAAAAGTGGTGGGAATTATTGGAGGGAAGTAGATTATATATTAGTAACGAATTAGGTCGTCGCTATAAGGGATCTTTTAATGAAGACAAAGATTGTCGTCACTAATATGTGTCCAAAATAATTTTGATATAAGATGATTTTTTTTTTTTTATCAAATCCTCCAAATGCCTCTTAAAATATTTAAAATGACATAAATTCCTTTAAAATATATGAAATTATTAAAATTCCATTAACCACGTCAAAATGACCAAAATACCCCCAAACTTATATAATGACCAAAATAACCTTGAAACCTCTAAAGTAATTTAAAACTCTCAAATGCGTTAAAAAGAAAAAAGAAAAAATGAGACAAGAGAGGGCTTATTGCTTCAAAATACTCCTAAATCATAATGTTACCCATTTGGAACTCGAAATCGATAAAATAACAAAAATCAAGAAAGTTCTGATTCCACTAAAAATATTGACTAATACCCATAGTTATCAAAATGTGAATCGTATCATGAATCAATTTTGGATTTTTCTATATCATGTGTCATAAGAAAGGCATTAGTCAATATTTACCAAATTAATAAATTCATTATAAATATATGAAAGGTATATTCATTATAAATTCATAATATATTCAACTAATAACCAATTCAATCATCAATTTAATATTTACCAAAAGTAACTAAGTAAATCAAATGAAAATATATTTACAACATACATATTCAAATTGATTAAAATAAAAAATGATATTACATGATATATGAGCCAAAATAATAAATCTTTTTATCATTTTGCCAAATCGACTTTACCTAAGTCAATGTTAACATGATGTTCATCATCTTTCAAAATTATTTCTTCATTGACATTTTCTAGCAACTATTCCAATACCCAATAATCCACTGAAAACCATCCCACTCCTAGTTCCACCAAGTCTAGTGGTCTCGGAACCATCTATTAAGTTTGATCGTGTTTGACCAAATTTAACTAAACTTTGACCGCGCCTTCTCTAAATCCAACCGTCTGATTGTGACCATAATTTACCACAATTAACTTTTCATTACACTCTTCAAATCCAACGGTTAGATTTCAAATCTAAGAATGGCGCATGATTGACATGTTTTATGTACCTGTATGGCTATGTTATCTCAATCTGACCATTTAATTGGTCTCAAATTTCACTAACACCAATACGTCACCATACTCTTCAATACCAGTTATGAAGGTTTGAATATGATTTTCACCAGGTCCAGTGGTCTTGGGACTATCTATTAAGTTTGACTAGGTTTGACCAACTTTAAGTAAACTTTGATTGCACATTTCTCTAAATCCAACCGTCTGATTGTGACCATAATTTACCAAAATTAACCATTCATTACACTCTTCAAATCTAACGGTTAGATTTCAAATCTAAGTATGGCACGTGATGGACATGAGTTGTGTACTTGTATGACTATGTTCTCTCAATTTGACCATCCAATTGGTCTCAAATTTCACCAACACCAATACGTCACCGTACTCTTCAATACCAATGATTAAGGTTTGAATATGAATTTCACCAAGTCCAGTGGTCTCGGGACCATCTATTAAGTTTGACCAATTTTAAGTAAACTTTGACCGCGTCTTTCTTTAAATCCAACCGTCTGATTGTGGCCATAATTTACCAAAATTAACCTTTCATTACACTCTTCAAATCCAACAATTAGATTTCAAATCTAAGTATGGTGTATAATAGACATGTGTTGTGTACCTGTATGGTTATGTATTCTCAATCTGACCATCCAATTGGTCTCAAATTTCACCAACACCAATACGTCATCATACTCTTCAATACCAATGATCAAGGTTTGAATATGTATTTTACCAAGCCCAGTGGTCTCGGGACTATCTATTAAGTTTGACTAAGTTTGACCAACTTTAACTAAACTTTGACCGTGCATTTCTCTAAATCCAACCATCTGATTATGACTATAATTTACCACAATTAATTTTTCATTACACTCTTCAAATCCAACGGTTAGATTTCAAATCTAAGAATGACACATGATGGACATGTGTTGTATACTTGTATGACTATGTTTTCTCAATTTGACCATCCAATTGGTCTCAAATTTCACAAACACTAATATGTCAATGTACTCTTCAATACCAATGATCAAGGTTTGAATATGTATTTCACCAAATCCAGCTGTCTCGGGACTATCCATTAAGTTTGACCAGGTTTGACCAATTTTAACTAAACTTTGACCGTGCCTTTCTCTAAATCCAACCATCTGATTGTGACCATAATTCATCAAAATTAACCATTCATTACACTCTTCAAATTTAACGGTTAGATTTCAAATCTAAGTATGGCGCGTGATAGACATGTGTTGTGTACTTGTATGGCTATGTTCTCTCAATTTGACTATCCAATTGATCTCAAATTTCACCAACACTAATATGTCACCGTACTCTTCAATACCAATGATAAAGATTTGAATATGAATTTCACCAAGTCCAGTGGTCTCGAGACCATCTATTAAGTTTGACAAATTTTAAGTAAACTTTGACCACATCTTTCTTTAAATCCAATTGTCTGATTGTGGCCACAATTTATCAAAATTAACCTTTCATTGCACTCTTCAAATCCAACAGTTAGATTTCAAATCTAAGTATGGTGCATGATGGACGTATGTTGTGTACCTATATGGCTATGTTTTCTCAATCTGACCATCCAGTTAGTCTCAAATTTCACCAACACCAATACGTCATCATACTCTTCAATACCAATGATCAAGGTTTGAATATGTATTTCACCAAGTCCAGTGGTCTCGGGACTATCTATTAAGTTTGACTAGGTTTGACTAGGTTTGACCAACTTTAACTAAACTTTGACCGCGCCTTTCTCTAAAACCAACCTTCTGATTGTGGCCATAATTTACCAAAATTAACCATTCATTACACTCTTCAAATCCAACGGTTAAATTTCAAATCTAAGCATGGCGCGTGATGGACATGTGTTGTATACTTGTATGGCTATGCTTTCTCAATCTGACCAACTAATTGGTCTCAAATTTCAATCCAATGACCAAGATTTGAATATGAATTGGTGCATGATGGTCACAAGCCATGTGGCCCCATGAAGATTTCGTTAGCTCCATTATGATAATCCTTCCATTCGATTAAAATTATGTTCCCCAAAGTACTGCCTTTAAAGGTATGTTTTCCCCTGGATCACACATGGGTGTGAAAAAAGGTTTAGTTCAATGTAATTCCTTTAAAATTATATTTTCCATAAAAAATTACCAATTTTCAAAAATTCATTTTTAAAGGCAAGATTAGTAGGTGCTCCCCTGGATCAAACATGAGATTTTCAATTTATCTTTACATTAACTCTTGCTAATCATGGGTTTTTCAAATGGTTTTCAAACTAAAGCTAATTTGTTTCCTCTAAAATCAAAATCATCAATATCTAAACACATGTATTATTCTTGATGCATGTAAGATATCACGGGACATATGCCCCTAAGACTAGGGAAGTATATTCTAAAATGACGAAAATACTTCCGAAACAATCAGAATGACCAAAATATCCTCTGAAACCTCTAAAATGACCCAATCACCCTTAAAATATCTAAAATGACCAAAATATCTGAAATTTCTAAAATGGCCAAGATACTCTTTAACCTCTAAAATGGCCAAAAATTTCATTGGAGAATTTAGGGTTATTTTGGTCATTTTACCAATTTCAAAGTATTTTTGTCATTTTAGAGGCTCTAGTGTATCTTTTTTCTCATTCTAGAGGATTTGGGGCATTTTTGTCCTTTTCATGATTTTGGGAGTATATTAATAATCATTTTGTGAGGTTTTTGGTCATTTAAGTAGTTTTCATGGTATTTTTGCTCATTCTATATGTATTTTGGTCATTTTAGAAGCTTAGGGAGTACATTGGTCATTCTACAAGTTAAGGGGTATTTTTGGTCATTTTAGAGGTTTTTGGGTATTTTGGTTATTTTATAAGTTTTGAGGGTATTATGGTCATTCAAATGGTTTCGGCTGTATTTTGGTCATTTAGAGGTTTCGGGGTATTTTTTGTTATTTTAGAGGTTTTATGGTATTTTTACTCATTTTAGAGATTTTGGGGATATTTTGATCATTTTAGAGATTTTGGAGTTATTTTAATAAATTTTTAGGTTTAGGGATATTTTAGTCATTTTAATGGTTAATGCTAAAAATAAAATAAAATAAAAACTGTCCAACCTGATCCAGATGGGTTGGGTTGGACCCTTGCGATGGATTGAGTTTGGTTGCATTTTTTTTAACCCAACCATAATGGGTCAGATTGAAAAAATCCTTAACTCGAACCACATACCTATCTTTAATTGACAAAAGAAAATTAACATTTTTTTTAAAGAAATGATATGTCCACAATATTTTCACAACATTTTTACAACAAATCTTAAGTGGTAAATTGTTACTAGTTGTTATTGTTGGAGAAAAAAAGTAATCTTAGTGTTAGGTTCAAATTTGAACCAATAACAACTAACCACCTATGATTTGTTGTAAAAATATTGTGAACGTAACACTTTTTTTTAATAAATTTTTTATATAAAAATTGGTCATTAAAATAAAAAAGAAAAAAAAAAAGAAAACCCTTTTCATTTTTTTGAAAAAGAGTCTCTTTTTCAGCATTGGAGGGAGAGTTTCCCGCTCCAATATTGCAATTGTGGTGGTCTACAAATTGAATTGAAATCCCATGATCCCATTTTTTTCTCAATCTAGTACCTATCACTAACACGCTCTATCTCTTGCTGAACGGTTGAACCTATACACTATACAAAGTTCGGACCCATTGCTAGCCCACTGCAAGTTTACCACTGATCGTCTCTCCTCTACCACTGGCCAGGTATTTTTTTTTCACTCAATTGCTCTCTGATTCATATTTTGTTTATTCTTTCATAAAGTTAAAATGAGAAAATAAAAACAAAAAGCATCTAAAAAAGGCTGGATGTGTACCTGACACCTTTGATCCCACAATTTTTCGCTTGAGAAGCAAATTTTTTTTTTTCTTCTCAAGTTCCAAGAACAATAACAAGAACCCATCGCCTTAAGCTGTTGCAAACACCATCAGTTCCTGTGTTTTTCTTTCCTTTACTTCTTTACTTCTTGCGTTATTTACGAAACTGTTAGCTGTGGAACATTTAAAGTTTTGATCCAACCATCCAAATAGATATATTAACCTCCAAGGCTCCAATGCTCCACACGTGTATGGTCAAAAGCAAAGCAAGTGTACTGGTGTATAGTTTCCTGAAGGTATGTTTTCTTCTCATCTTTTTATTGATTTGACTTTTCTTCTCATATATTTATTTGTTATTAAAATATACTATTACTAGTACTATATTTAGATTTTTGTACGAGTTGGGTTAGGATTATCAAATATTGTGCAATTTTGTGTCACAATTTGTCACGTGATAAGTTGTAATTGGTGAAAGAGTGTCTGTGAGCCATATAAAAACACACATTTATCAATCACAACTCACCACATGATGAGTTGTGACACAAAGCAAGTGTACTAGTGTAGAGTTTCTGCAGGTACATTTTCTTCTCATCTTTTTACTGATTTGACTTTTCTTCTCATATATTCATTTGTTATTAAAATATACTATTCCTAGTACTATATTTAGATTTTTGTATGAGTTGTTCTAGGATCATCAAACATTGTACAATTTTGTGCCACTACTCGTCACGTGATGAGTTGTAATTAGTGAAAAAGTGTCTGTAGACCATGTGAGAATACACCTTTACCAATCATAATTCACCACATGACAAATTATGATACAAAATTGTTATACAAAGCAAGTGTACTAGTGTAAAGTTTCCTGCAGGTGCATTTTCTTCTCATCTTTTTACTGATTTGACTTTTCTTCCCATATATTTATTTGTTATTAAAATATACTATTACTAGTACTATATTTAGATTTTTGTATGAGTTGTGCTAGGATCATCAAATATTGTACAATTTTGTGCCACAACTCACTACATTATGAGTTGTGACTGGTGAAAGAGTGCCTGTGGGCCATGTGAGGACACACCTTCACCAATCACAACTTATCATGTGGCAAATTGTGATACAAAATTGTGTCATTTTATATAATTCTAGCATTTTCCTTTTTGTATTGCAATTTGGTTGTTTCTTATTAGATTCTTATTGAAATTTGAGTGGCTGTTTGTCTAATTTATTTTGAAAATTTAGGTCTATAGGCAAATTAAAAACTATTGACTCATTCTTTCTCTCAAATTTGTCCTCTCTTGATTGTTTAATTTAATAAATACATATTTTTAGCAAACATTGAATTATAAAAAATTTAACTTATATATTGAATTACATTTACATTACTATTTGAAACTATCGTACATAATAGGAATATAATTGATATATATAAACAAAAAAATTATTTTTTGTTGGGCCCCTTCCAAAATAAATTCTTGGCTCTGCCATTGGCATTAAGATTTGGTGATGGTGGCTTTACTTGTCTAATTAATTAATTTAATCTTAGTTTAGCTTATTTTTTAAATGATTATTTAATCTTATTTTGTCAGGATATTGTTGTCAAACCCTTTAAGAAAGTACTTTTGTTCGTATAGAGGTAGCACTAGATTCTATATGGATGTTGTTTTTTTTGTTTTTTTTTTTTAATTTTTTTATTTAATGAGAATGTGGTCACATACCTTTTTTTTGTTAGATGGATTTTTTTGGATCCTGGGACTTTTTAATATTACTATTTTCTTTTTGTTACTAGTAAAACAAAAGTTTCTCCTAGATAGGTTATTGTTTTTCTGTTTTAGGGGGAGTAGAAGAAAAAATTAGTTTTTTTTTTTTTTTTTTTTTTTTTTTTTGATTGAGAAGAAATAACTAAGTTATAAAATAAAAACTATTTTATGTTCCTACAAATATGTTTGTTTTATTTTTAGATGAACAACACAGTTTTTTTTTTTTTTTTTTTTTTAAATCAATACCTTGGCTAGATAGGATACATTCTAGAATTTTAGATCATCACAACTACATGTTTTCTTCTTATGTGTTGTTATTACTTATTTGAGTATTGAGTAATAAATGTCACATGGAGAAAAATATTAAAACATATACAAGACAAAAATAATAATGGGGTGAATTAATTTACATTCTCTCTTCTCCTTTTTTCTTTTCTTTTTTTTTATTTTTTTTATTTTTAACTTCATGATTATTTTCCCTCTTTGTATGAATTCTTAAAATTTTACAGTTGTCTTTCATGTATGTCTTACCATGTAGTAAACATGATACTTCGTGCACTTCAGAAAATAAGTATCCACATCATGTCTCATCCAAACTTAAGAAGTTGAAATAGGGCTTATGGGGCTCGGCTGAAAATGGATGATATTATAATACTGTTTTGAATGATTGACTTATCTAATTATTATTTGAATATCTGATTTGCAGTGATGGTTAGTCCTAACTTTTGGAGTTGGATTGTATTTCTGGTCCTCAGCTATATAGTTTCTTTATGTAGTTGCAAAGTTGTTTTGTCAAGGTAACCATGGAAACACAAACACCTCATTTCTTTGTCTTCTATCTTCTAAGGAATTTTGTACTCTACAGCTTATTTCTGCCTTTGTCTTAAAAAAAATAACACTTAATTAAGTTCTCATTGTGAATGAATTCAACATAGATAATTGAAATTGAATGAAAACATGTCATGCTGATTATATAATTCGTTGAATTCACCAAGCATGTTTACAATGTAGGTTTGGAAAAGACAATTTATCAACAAAAAAAAAAAGTTTTGGAAAAGACAATTTTACAATTTTTTTCATAGAAAAACTTATTTATGTTTCGTCTGGATTTTCAATTCTCTTTCTATGTTCATCAATTCGTCTTGATTCAGCTATCCATGAATTTATAACTCCCAAAATATTTTGTGTGAGCCTTCCAACTTAATTAGTGAAATCCAAGTGATGAAAATGTTAATGGTTGTATAATTATGCGTGAGTTATATGTATGGAGATAATAAAATAAGTAAAGGTTTAGATTGTGTGTTAGTCTTGTTATAAATGAGTGATGATAGAAGTTTTGTTATTTTGTCCCACTGTTTTCATTTCATGCTACACTAGCTACTTTTTTATAATAATTAATACATAATACACTACTTATTAACTTATAAGCATCTATAAAGCAAGAAGTTTACTAACTTATATCCACATCTATGGTATTTTTGAAAAATATAAATGTTAAAATTTTACTTGAATGTTAAAACTATTTCGTAAGTATTTTTCTCATCTATTTTAGTTGACCTTTACATTGGTTTATACTCTTTGTTTCAGGTTAAAAAGTCGCATGCCTTGGGTTACAGTTTTATAGATGATGTCGAGGGGAGATATATTTTATTGCAACAAGTTTTAGCTTGGCAACATATCTTCATGAGGAATATGTTATTATTTGATTAGTATTTGAGAGAATAGATTGGAACTTAAATTATGTTATATGATATTCAATTTGGGTATTGTTTTTCCTTATTAGTAGTTATTGATTGAGCAGTTATTATGTTTATATGTGTATTTGTGATTGAAAACTTGTGATGTGTGGGATTGTGTTTTATTATTTTCCATTAGGTACCCATGTAAAATTCAAAATGTAAATTTTATAGAAAAATCCAAAAAAATGTAAAATATTATTAGCGACGACAATGTCATGGCTAATATTTTATCATATCATTAGTGACAACAAAAAATATCATCGCTAATATCCAATTTTTAGTGATGACATGTTTGTGGTCACTTATATGTCATTATCAGTGACAATAGCAAGCGTCATCGCTAGTAATGACATATTAGCGACAACAAAAATGGCGTCGTTAATAATAATCTACTAGCGACGACAAAAAAGTTCATCACTACTAATGAGTTAGTAGTGACGACATTTCGTCTTGGGTTCTTGAGTTATTTATGACGACAATTGTCACTATTAGCGATGACTTTGTAGTCGTTAATAGTATTGTATTTGCGACGACATTTATATCGTCACTAAAAAACTTTTTAGTTACCACTTTCGTTTAACGAAAGTTAGCGACGACATTTTTCGTCGCCAATATAATTAGCGATGATATTTAAAGCATTAGTGACGACTATATGTCGTCGCTAAAGACGAAATTTCTTGTAGTGCGATAACATAAAGAGGTGTATATTGAATTAAAGTGATACAAAATTAAGGGGGTAAATAAATTTTTATTTTATTTTATTTTAATCTCAAGAGGACAAAGAATTTAGACTATAGCATAATAGTCATAGAAATTAGTTGAAGTAACAAATTCATTGTTAAAAAAAGAAAATTTAAAATTGCACACACATGTCTATTACCCTCTTTTTTAACTTAAAGTAAAGAGCCATTAAAGTATAAAAGAACAACGAATGAATATTGTAGTTTAAATATTGATAGAAGAATTTTAATCTATTCCATATATTGATGTTTATTATGCAGTGTAATAAGTTATTTTTTTGCTTAATCATAGTTTTGTTTCTTTAGTAAATTAGAGTTAGCAAAAGATATTTATGATATTATATTAATGTTTAGTTGGCTTATTGAAATATCATAGAATTTTTATGATATCATGTTTATATTATTAGAGTATGATAGTAGTAGGTTAAATGAAATATCACTCTAATAATTTTTATTATGATATTTACGTAAATATGCATATTTTATCTATATTTTGAAATATTAAAATATTCCTATTAAAAAAAATTATGTTCTCAACTTGTGGTCGTATTGTGAAGCATGTTGGAAAAATATAACGTTTTCAAAGACAGCTTGAAAAAAAAAAAAAATCATTTAAAAAAAAGTTTAATGGGTTTTGACTTTTAGAGAGAAAATCTTTCACCGAACATAATTTAAATAATACTAACATGATGTTAATATTATTTTGGCGAAAACATCATTTTGGTCTTTACATTTTGAGATTACAATTAATTTAGTCTCTACATTTTGGTAGTAGTCAATTTGGCTTTTACTATTTTTAACTTGTAGTCAATTTAACCTATTCCGTTAACTTATTAACAGAGAATGCTTGCGTGACTAATAGATTGCATTGTTAACATGTCTAATATTAAAAAATTAAATTTGATGCTGTGTTTATATTTCGTTGACCCCAACTTTAAAAACTATGACAAGACAAGTTTTGATTCTTGTATTTGCCAACATAAAATAAAATATTCCAAGTTAACAATATAGACAACATTTAATCTATTGATAAGATATATTTTCAAAATATTATTCCATTCAAAATTTATAAGGTGGTGTAGCACTAAGTAAGAGTTAACAAGAGCAGCATGCTAATTAAACATAGAAGTTGTTACATCTTGCACAAACCATATCATTTTGATTGGTTCACAAAAGCAATTTGCCAACACTTTTGGGTCATATGGTGGGTGGGGGTAAATGATGTAATTTAGTTGGGCTCCTCAATATTTGAAAGCTCTAAAATAGTTTCAGGTGCTTTAAGGGTCTAATTTGAATGAGATCATGCTTTGGAAGCATAAATTTATAACGAAAAAATAACCATCATACCTGTATTGGTTGCATTCATAGTTTGAACTTCTAAAAAAGAGTAAATTATACTTCAAATTGGAGTGAGTTGAAACACTGTTGGCCAGGTCATAATGCACATACTTAATTATGTTTAGTTTCAAACTACAATTATCCATAAACATTTTCTCATCCTCATAGTCGACAAACAGAACAAACATAAATGTCAGCTCAACTTTCTTTAATGCCATTTTTCAGTCTAAAATCAAAAGAAGAAAGTGGCATAGTTCTGTTGATGATGATGATCATGGAGGTTCTGTGATTGACTGATTGTCTCCGGGTCGGGTTCAACGAGTTCAAAGAAGAAGGAAAGCCTACAACGCACCGTTTCATTAAAATAGAAGATATTCTAACGCTCCGTTTCATTAATGCTGAGAATCAAAACGCGTCGTTTTGAGTTGGTACTAAGAGTGTGGCTGAAGGTTACTAAACGGTGTCGTGTGGCGAGGATCAAATGACCGTTGCAGATGGCGCGACTGTTAGAAGCTCAGCTGTATTTCCTGGATTCACGGGCTTAGATCTCCAAAGATTGGGATTTTGTTTATACAGTTACAGTCATCATTTGTATACTATATAGAGAGTATTAGTGCTCAGATGTAAATTAAGAAAGAAAAAAAATCATTTTGATCAATAAGAATTTTTCTCTCATAAACTCTCTCTTCCTCTTTTCTCTCTTTCACTTTCTTCTACTCTTTCTTTCTTTCTTTCTTTCTCTGTATTTCTTTGTGTTTCTCTGTGATTTTCTTTTGAATCTTTCTTCACTCTATAAGAACTTACTGCGTTTGTACGCCTTAGGGTTTTGTAACCAAGTACTTCTTGATCTTCACCGTTTATGAAGTAAAGAGTTTTGCAACAAACAATAATCATTCAAGTTATTGGAGTTAGTCACGTACTTGAATCCATGCAAAAGAGTTAGTCATAGGATAGTGGTAAGATTCTTCATACTTATAACCACTTAATTATTGATCAGTGGATTTTTGGAAGTGGTGACCTTAAATTCACCCGGTGAGTTTTTTTTTTTTTTTGCGAAAAGTTTTCCCTATTCGTCAACAAATCATCGAGTTATTTATTTTCCTCTACATTTAGTTTATTTGGTGATTTTTTGGTGCCTCAATGATTTACATGTAATTTGACTTAATTAATCAATTTGGATAATTGAATTAATTAACCACAGTCAATATTTTTTAAACCCAACAATAGTGACAACGTATGACCACATTATGCAAGCTATGAGTCACTTACTGTATTGGGATTCCGGATTTAGCAATCTAAACCATAGAAATTTAGAATGACAAACACAAGTAAACAACAGCAGGGGCGGCTCTACCCTTTGTTCAGGGGGTTCAAATGAACCCCTTGACTTCAAAAAAAAAATTATATATATTTATAATTTTTTTGTTAGTTTAATAGTATTTTAATTTATTCTTAAAAATATTTTTGCACACTCTAATTTAAATCTTATACACCCTTACTACAAGTATTTTCAACTCTACAAGTACGAGCAAATGTTTGTGAACTGTAAGTGTCGCTCTTTATTATAAATTTATATTATATGTGTGTGAGTGTGTTTAATATTGATTGTGTGCATTATTTTGTTTGTAATGTTATTTGTGTGAATAATGATGTGCATGGATATTTGTATATATAGTATAAATATAATATAACTTTTTATAATTTAATAATTACGAAATAGAGAGGGTTTATTACATATGCGTGTATTATTATCATGTTATAATAACTTTTTGTTATAAAGTCAAAAAAATTCAAGAAAAAAATAGTAAAGTTAGTGATTGTTTAAGCATTTAATTGGTTAAGTAGACACGTACTGTATTATTTTATGTATAAATGAGTGTGGTTATGTACATCAATAATTAATATAGAGCCAATGAGTTAAGTTTATTCATTTAGTTTAAAATATTTTTATAAAAACAATAACAAATTAATAGATAATAACAACTGCATAAACATAAAAATGTTAGACAAACTTAACAAAATAAAATAGTCATAGCTACCCACATTGGCAATAAATACTCATAATGAACTATCATGTAACAATTCAAAATTTGAAAACTTGTAGAAGGAAATGGTATTTTTTTTTCATAACTTGATATATTCAAGTTCTCTTTTTATTAATTTTTTTTTTTTTAATTTAAGTTTCTTAATGAACCCCCTAAACAAAATTTCTAAAGCTGCCACTGAACAACAGAGAGATCAGAGTTATGCTAAAATGTGCTGGAGCTAATTTGTGGTTTTCACTTTCTACATTCTATTGGTTTCCAAAATTGGCAAGATCATAGTGAATCTTGTTCGAAAGAAGAATGCTTGTGAAATAATGGCATTTTTCAGATGAACGGTGCAATATGCTTCTAGTGGTTGCGGTACTACTTGTAACTCTCAGCTATCAAATGGTACTAAGCCCTGCTTGCTCTCAGTGGCAAGTCCACTAGTTTTTCTAGGGGTAACAATGGTGGAGTTAGGAATTTGTAATGGGAGCAAATAAAAAATAAAATATTTTTTTTCTTATATATACAACTTGTATATTATATACAATAATCTAAAATAGTATTCTAAATCCAATTTAGTATACAATACAACTATATTGCACAATAGTTTTAAAAAGTTATTAATAGTTTAAAGATCAATAAGACAACAACCATTAAATACATAAATTAATATAAATAAATAACTAATCATACATTTTTTTGTCAAATTAATAATAACTTATTTTATTTATACGTAATAACAATTTTTTTAAAATATATGATAAAGAAAAATAATAACACACTCAGAAGTAGGATTGGAAGTACATGTGAAACTAAGAAAAAAAATAGCAATTGATATAAGTTTTTGCTTTTTAAGTGTATGGATTTTTAACCATACACGTAGTCGTTCTCTTGAAATTGAAGCAAGCACTAAAAAAACTTCTTGGACTTGGAAATCTATAGAACATGTTGGTGCAAACATAATGATAATAGAAATAACACAAAGAGAAACTGAATAATACTTTTGAATTTTATTAATATAAAGAGAGAAATTACACAACACTATTTGGATTGAGGCGCTGCACTCGCTCTCTTTAAGGAAATTCAAGCCCTTGGTTGGCTAAACTTTGTAACCAGTGCAGACCGTCTCTGACTTGTCTTCCCTAAGATACAACAGCCCAACAAGTGTCGTATGGTTAGAATAACCTTTGCACAAAGTGTTTAAGCCCAAAGCTCTACTAGAAAGAACACCCTTCCTTGCAAAGAACCTCTCTATTACTACCCATATTAATCTAATTAATTAGGTCCATTATTATGATATAGTGGGTGTTACAAGATTAATTGTTGGATATTAATTCGAGTCATTTACTCACCAATGGATATGGTAATTATTCTAAATGGGTTGTCAAGTAGGAAGATCCAGGAGGCTGATTCATTTACCTCCACCCTTCACCTTCCCCTTGCGCACGTATCTAGTCCAATATTTGAGACAATTCATGTTAGCCCATTAATCACCACAATTAAAAAGAATAAAATAGTCTCTCTCATTTTCAATGTAGGATTAAACATTTTCACTAACTCCTCATCTTCCATATTCACTCCTACATCTTTACATTTATGTTGTAACATTTATTCATTTTAATTATTTAATATTAAAATGCTCCAACAGAGCATTTATCAAAATACTTGATGAAACAAAAAGAAAAGCTAAGAAAAAATAAAAGGGAGAAAAAGAGACAAAGATAATGAGAAAAGAATCACAGATATAGATACAGATTTGTTGGTTCTAACTTTGGTGTAATTTTTTGCTAATGAAGAAGAAAAATGTAGGAAAAGACAGCTTCATTCTGCTATCAATGGCAAGGTAAGCCAAAGTCCTAGAAAGAAGGTTTATTCATTTTTTAACAATGAGCAAAAATTTGAAACATTTTTTTCTTTCTTTCTTATAGAATTAATTATTTTAAGACTAATGTTACAAATACAACATTTTCATAAAAATTTCAACAAAATTTAGGTGACAATTTATTAAAGGTAGGTAAAAAAGTAATGTATTAACCAAAATAAAAGTAAAAAAAAATGATGTTGGTTGTAGGTTCAGATAAAAACTAGTTACAACTTGCTATTTCACCTTTATTGTGAAATTATTGTAAAAATATTATAAAAGTAGCATTAAAATAATCATATTCAAGCTTATTTTAGTTGTATTTTAAAAAAAAATTAGGGTTAATATATTCAAATTTTTATTTTAAGGGATTAAAACAATTTTTTAAAAATTTTAATTATTAAAATTATGTTTTGGCCAGGTAATGCCGCCCCTGCATGGTCTAGGTCTAGGTCTTCTTAATTTTTTTTAATAACATTAGGTTAAATAATGCAGTGTTCATAATGCTAGTAATATGCATAGTATTCACTTTTCACTATGAAGCACTTTCCAAGAAAGCACTTACAAGTTGAGAAAGCACAAAAAGCAACTATGTGTTAGTCTGGTGTTCACATGAACGCACTTACCTAAAAGGCCAAAAAAAAAAAAAAAAAAAAAAAAGGGACCATCAACCCTTGACTTTAGGTCTTCTTGAGTAGGACCTAATATAAAATGTAAACAAATTTTCATAGTAGTGGGTGGAAAGACTCCTTGGATGCCAAGGCCCTTGACTTTAGGTCTTCATCAACAATGCTTAGACTTTTGAAGAAAGCACAAGATAGAATCTAGGAAAGTGCTATTATATCATCATTTTTTTAGAAGAGGTTCAAATTACACAGTTTTAGCTTACACTTTTTTTAAACCATACATTTCTAAAATATGTAATGGTTTCTCATTATATATATATATATATATATGTATATGGTTTAGAATTTAATTGGTTTTAGAATCTTTGATTTTTGCACCCAATAATTTATTGCCACAAAAATTAAAAAAGACACATGGCAAAAAATTAGACTCCAATTAAAATCCAACTTAAAATCTAATTGGATTTGGACTCTTCGATTTTTATACTCAATAATTCACTTGGCACAAAATTAAAAATTAAATCGGATACATGGTGCAAAATTAAGAAACCAATTAAAATCTAATTAGATTTTTTTCTAAGATTTGGCTATTATGGGGCAATGGTTTTAAACTATACCAATCCCACTTCATTTTTACAATCCACTTCGGAAAGACACACAAAATTTCCTCATCATGCTGTTGGGCCAATATGGTTTCATCTTGGAGGCCCAATGGCCTATCCTTATCTCATGTATTCTTAGCAATTTTATCTCTTTGGTGAAAGCACTTACGCTAGGCCTTTCATTCTTTTTTCATTCCTTAATGAAATTCTTTATTGATGGAAGAAAAGGAATTATCTTCTTCAAACTTTTTTTTTCTTTTAATTTAAATATTAGAATTAACAAAATTTTGATGGTGGTGAGTGGAAAAATATCGGAATGTGAAGTTTTGACTGTTGTGGTCTAGGTATTCTTAAATAATGCAAAGTTCATAATGCCAGTGATATGGATTAGTGTTCATTGATCACTATGAAGCACTTTCCAAGAAAGCACTTACAAGTTGTGAAAGCACAAAAATGGCACCAAGTCTTTGGCCTTTGTTGAATCGAGGTCATTTAAATAATGCAAAGCTCATAATATTATTAGAATATATGAACTAGTCATCATTATGAAACATTTTCTAAGAAGGTGCTAGACAGGGATTTAGGAAAGCGCCATGTACGCCAAAGATTTTGGCCGACTATTTTTGAGTTCATAGGTTTTGTTAAATAAAGCAAAGTTCATAATACCATTAGAATGGGCTTGTCATCAATTATAGCATGTTCCAAGAAAGTCCAAATAGATATGCAATTTGAAAAAAAAAAAAACCATCAACCCTTGAATTTAGGTCTTCTTGAGTAGGACCTAATTGCAAAAACTTGAGAAAGAAGGCAATCATAAGAGTTAATTAATTAAACGGTATTTGTTCATCAAAGAAAATGAATGATCTTCTGCTACCTTTTTATTTATATTATTAGTAAAATATAAAAAGATTTTCATGGTAGCTGGGTGGAAAGGCGCCTTGGATTCCAAGTCTTAGTCTAGGTCTTCTTCAACAATGCAAAGACTTTTGGAGAAAGCACAAGATAGAATCTGAGAAAGCGCAATTATTTCAGTATTTCAATATTGTAACTTTTTTACTTGATAAATGAAGACTTCAGAGATAGAGAGGAAAACTTAAATATATTATATCGGGGAAAAACAAAACTAGAAATTATTAACTTGATAATGTTTGTACTTAGTATTCATGTCTATTGATGTTTGGTGATAGTTGGAAAATGGCTTTAAAAGGAACAAACATTGCATTATTAATTTATTAAAACAATGGAGAGTATTTCCGTTCATTTAGGATTTAGCCAAAAAATTTATACTATTCTACAATAAGGATCTATTAAAATATAAAAATAAATAAATAAATAAGCTAACTATTTTTAAAATTTTGAGATATTTGAACATATTCACAACAAATCATATGTGGTAAGCTGTTATTGGTTTTAATTTGAATCTACCACTGAAATTACTTTTTTGCTCATATAGTAACAACTAATAACAACCTTTCACTTATGATTTATTATGAAAGTATTGTGAAAATTTTGTGCACGTAGCATTTCTTTTAAAAATTACCAAACATTTTCCTTTATAAGTGATGCTATGGGATCTTTCTGATCGTAAAGCCATAACCACTGCAATGGCTCCTTCAACACTGGTTCATTTTCGTTCCCTCGCGATTCTACTTCTGCTTCTTCCTCTCCTTCCCACTGTTTTCACCTACAGCAGTGATGAATGCAAAATGTTGCCAGAATCACCTTTACTTGCACAGCTACGATCTGTTTCATGGACGTCACCTTCAGGTGAATTTGCATTTGGATTCCATATTCTTTGAAACGGTGAAAATTTTAATCACTTCTTGCTTGCAGTTTGGTTTAAGAAAATAAAAGTTCAGACCATAGTTTGGTCTGCAAATGGCAATAAACCAGCACCAGAAGGTTCTGAACTGAAGCTGAATAGCTACAATGAGTTTGTTCTCAATGACCCTCAAGGCCTAGAATTATGGAAGGTTCAAACGAATGGTTCTAAACCTAGTTGCATAGCTATGTTAGATAATGGAAACTTGGTGATTAGAGACAAGTATAACAATCCTGTATGGGAGAGCTTCAAAGAACCTACTGATACAATTTTGCCAGGGCAGATACTACACAAGCCTAGCAAGCTCAGATCTCACACATCTAAGGCTAGTCATTTTAAAGGGCGCTTTCAGCTTTATTTGCAGAAGGATGGAAAACTAGTGCTTTATTCGCAGTCTATGCCATCTGAAGACATTGAGAAACCTTATTTTGCCACCATGACACTGCGATGGGATTCACAGTTGATCTTTAATGGGGCTGGATACATCACATCCAGGACGCAGTGAAGACCTACAAGACCTACAATCTTAGGCTCAAGAGAAATTTTCTACCACATGGCTAGGATTGATCATGATGGAGTCTTCAGACTATACAAACACCTAAGGGACAATACAAGTGATGGGAGCTTTCCTTCATCATGGACCATTGTGCAAGGCATTCCTGATGATATATGTGGTGCATTGGCCAGTGATCATGTTGATGCTGGTGATGGGTTCTGCGGACCCAATGGCATTTGTAGTACCTCAGATAATTCAAGTGGGAGAGCATTTTGCTCGTGTCCTGATGAACTTTCTCCCTTGATTCAACTTGACAATTGGGCAGCGTGTAAACCAAATTTTCCATTGCCTAGCTGCCACAAGGGATGGGAAAAAAATAAAGAGCTTGTAGATTTTGTTAAGAGCTTGTAGCTTTTATTGAGGTTTTTATGTTTCCTCTCTTTTCCTTTTCTAATAAAAATATTTATTTAAAAAAAATAATCTATATAAATTCTCCTAAGATGCAGAAGAATGGTAATAATTTGAAATACTTCTAGGGAAGTCTCAAACTTGACCATGGGGTTGGGTGTTTCTAAATAATGTCAATGGAAGAACCATTGTGAATTTTCTTTAAAAAAAATTATATGGTCTGTAATTGTATGGAACTTGCTTTTTTTTTTTTTTTTTTTGGGTGAAAGGAACTGGCTATTTAGGCGAGTCTTTATTGACTTCTCCAAAATCCTACTTTTTTGGTCCACAGGGTATTGACTGCCAATGGTTTTCTAGATTGTTTTTTGGGGGCACGAATGCTACCTAGAAACTCATGGAAAGTTACTGGAGGGATCTGTTGAGGATAGTTTCAATATGGGAAAATAGAGGTTTTTGGAACTAGATTTGGAGACTAAATGCGCAGCCAAAACTTATACTCTTTGCTTGAAAGGTGATCCACAATATTTTACTTATGAATTAGCTCAATCTATATTGTAGGAAAATAATTTCATTATTCTCAACTGAAATATGTGGGATAGTGCAAAATCAGTGACACATATATTATGGGAGTGCTCAGAAGTGCTGGAAGTCTAAAAGAGACCAACCATGATGTTTCCATAGGCATGGTGTTCTTCTATCTTTTACTGAAACTGTTGGGTAAAACAAAATGGCATGTCATGGAGGTGGAGGTCATGTTGAATATAGCCTGGCTATTACGGTACAATCGGAACCAAAGGTGGTGGGTGAAGCTCTAGAGATAGCAGTGAATTTGATGCATACATCCTCTAATCTTGCTGTGGAATTTATGGAAGCTCAGAAAAGTAATTAGACGAGAATGTCTATTGAAGAGGATAGATGGAGACCTCCTATAGGTATGTATATTATAAGGTAAATTTGACTATGTAGGAATTACAAAACAGTGCTTATTAATTTAGTCGTGTCCATGCTTCCCAGGTAATAGTATATATATATATATATATATATATATATTATTTGGTTATTGATAGTGAGAAAGAAAAAAAAATCAGTAGTTCATCATACAAACATATGTCCTTTCGAAATCTCACTATAATCTGAAAGCTATGGAATTTGTAGAAAGCAGGTGTAGATGGGCTTAAATTTTCTAAGTAAATAGTAACCTGGGATTTTAAAAGAAATGGTGAGAAAAGATAAAGGTTATTTTTAAAAGGATTAAAAAAATAAAAGAAGAAAAGAACAGGTTTGTTATGATTAAAAGAGAGACAGAAAATAGTGGTTGGCCCATGAATGAAAGAATCATGAAGTAAAAATTAAAAAAATTAGAAAAACATAAAGGTAATGTAGATAGAGGAGAGCACATGCATTGTATAAATCAATGAGAAAGGAGCAGCTGGTGGACAAACTGAAAGAAGAAGAAGATCAATGAGAAAGGTGCAGCTGGTGGACAAACTGAAAGAACTTTCTCAGCTGGTGGACGAACTGAAAGAAAAAGAAGAAGAACTTTCTCAGCTGGTGGACAAACTAATAGAAGAAGAAGAAGAAGAAGAAGAAGAGGAGGAGGAAGTGGAAGAGGAAGAAGAAGAAGAAGAGGGAGTGGAGGAAGAAGAAGAAGAAGAAGAAGAAGAGGAAGAGGAAGAAGGAGAAGAGGAAGTGGAAGAAGAAGAGGAAGAGGAAGAAGAGGAAGAAGGAGAAGAGGACGTGGAAGCAGAAGAGGAAGAGGAAGGAGAAGAAGAGGAAGAAGAAGAGGAAGAAGAGGGAGAAGGAGAAGAGGACGTGGAAGAGGAAGAGGAAGAAGAAGAAGAGGAAGAGGAAGGAGGAGAAGAAGAAGAAGGCAGCGAATTACAAGCACTTGAGGTAAAACTTATGTTGGATCTTTTTTTTTTTTTTTTTTTTTTTTTTCCTCTTAATGGGTTTGAATTCGTCTGTCAAGGCTGTGTTCATTACACGCAAACAGTTACACACAATTTTATACACACCACATTATTGAACTAAAACAATGTCTTGAAATCACGATTTTGAACTTGAAAATTGTGACTTCAAGTCATGGTCTCACTTAAAAAATTGGGTGTGTGTAAGAGCTTATGTGCAACAAGTATTATCCCATCACGACTGGCATCCCACTTCTATCCATCAAATTTTTTTTTTATTTTTTAAATCATCCCTAAATGTGATTTTTTTTTTTTTTTGGATTTTTTATTTACTTCTATGTTTTCCTAGAAATATTAAACTATTACAAATTATACTACAAAATACTTAAAAACTGAAATGACAAAGAATACAATGGATGACACATCAATATCAGATGAGTAATGTTATAGGTACCAACTATTTTATAACATTTTTACAAATTGTTGTTGTTGCAAATTTTTACTGGTTCTCATTTGGATCGACCACTGACATTATTTTTTTAATTACCAATAACTACACATCATATCAATAGTTTATAAAAAAATTTGTAGCTCTACCATTTTCCATATCGGATTAGATAAATTCATTTTTACTTTTTTGCTCCCTGATTAAAAGGTTGACACATCATTTATTGGACCTCTAATAAAATTAGTAAATATCCTTAACATCTCTCATATATTTAAAGACAAAGTTTTGCTATAAACTAAGTTGTACTCTACTCAATATCTTTTTATTTAATGTGAATTTTGACAAATCTACTATTAAATTATATTTTTTTTCTTATATTCTCCATGCTACAAAATTTATAGATAATCAAAGATCATTAGCTATGTTATCAATTAAATGTTTAAATTTCAAGTTTTTGTTGTATAAAATTATGCATAAAAAATAAGTTTTTGTTGGCCTCTTTAAGTTGATCTACATAAGTGCATATGTTTAGTGGGGTGTGGGGGGCAAGGGTCGGGATTCAAGTTTTTAAGAGGAAATTTTATACACATATACACTTAAATTAGGCTAGAGTATAATTTCTATTTTATATAAAATATATATATATAAATACTTTAAATCTTTTTTTTTTTGGTCCAATTTTTTTGGGGATAATTATGCTTCTCTCTCTTGATATCCATTTAACCAAACTTTGTTAAATTAATATTAAAAATGTTGTGTACTAACTTGGCTTTTGCTTAATGGCAGGTTTCCAAAATTATCCTCAATTTCAATCTTAAAATCCATTGTTTTAAATTTTTAATTAAGGTTTATTTTAAATTATTAAGTATGATTTTTTTTTTTCTTTTTTCAACGGGTTGTTGATAGATTTTTCTTGCAAGTCTTAGTAATTATCCTAAACCGGGTTTATCTCTTTCTACATTTAATAGGTATCCAAATCCAAAGTACCAAAGGCTGCCAAGTGCTGTTGTTTCTTGGCCTGAAGATATTAGACGTGAAATAAGGAAAGTAACAGAGGAAAGGCACAGTATGTTTCTGGTGGTTGCAGTACTGCTTGCAACACTCACCTATCAAGCGATACTTATCCCTCCTGGTGGAGTTTGGCAAGATAATGGTGTTTGCATTACCACAGAAGCAGGGAGTAGTTATCATCAGATTCCTCCCTTCAATAAAACAGTCGGAAGTAGTAATTATCCTAAAATCATTTATCTGAGTCAGTCCAATACCACATTAGCGTGTGAACACAAAGCAGGGACAGTCATTGCTTAGGAAGATCGCCTTTTTCCACTATTCCTCATGTGTAATACCTTGCTATTTTCGTTCTCAAACTCATTAATTTTTCTCCTCATTCTAAATTTTCACATTAAGACTCTATTCTTCGCACTCAATCTCTCCCTCTGGGCTTGTTATTGTTGGTCAGTGGTGGCCATAATAACCTACTCTCTAGATTTGATGGAGCTGAATGTATGCATCTGTAATGTGTTTCAATTTTTATTTTGTTTCTTCTATCTTGGAGCTGCATGTTCGTGATTACATAGCATTATTTAATTTTTGAATTTGTAATACCTTTGTATTACAACTCCATTCCTTTGCCCTTGTGTACACGTGTTTATTCATTAATTAAAAAAATCATTTCGCTTGCGTTGAGTACTGAAAAATCTAGCTCAGTTAGGTTCTAGTTAAAACAATTAATAAAATTACTCATTATTTTCTGTGATGCAAGGGTACACTATAAGTTTACTTTGTAATTTAAAAAGAATTTTTTTTTTTTTTTTTTCTGTTTCTCATATATAATACTCATGATGTGTTATAGTATTTTGAGAATTAATTTCGATTATATTAAATGAGTTGAAAAGAGAGGAAGGTAAATTGTTAGGATTAATATAGTTAAGAATATGCAGGCATTTCTTAAAATGATTGACAAATATATAATTATTTCCACTAACTTAAGCACACAAATTTTTTGCTTTTCATTGTTGTCAAAGTAATTAAACTCAAACAAGAATACCAAAATTCTAATAAGTTGTTTTTTCACATAAATTTTAGAAAAAATAACTATAATTTTGTTTTACATAAATAATTACAGTTTTAAGCTGTTGTGGGTTCCTGTGATTGGCAATTGATTTCTTTATTTGATTTGGTAAAATTTAGTTATATTTTCATAAAAGTATAGAGTATATTGAAATTTTCTATCAAATTCAAATATATGATTAAATTGAAATTAATTTTTTTTTAAATTTATGTTTTATTGCTCAATACAATAATATATTACAATTTATTAATCTTTATATTGCTAGATTTTGTTCTAACCCTTTACACACACACACACACACACACACACACACATATATATAAGATTCCTCTCTTCGAATTAGACTTTTACGTGGTTCAAAAATATCTCTAAACCTTACGTTTAACTGAGAAAAAACTTGAGAACAACCTGGTAAAAATATATCTCTAACTTCACTTAAAATGCTTATAAAATAGAACACTTCTCTATTAATCCATGTTTTCAAAATAAACTTATCCAAAAAGTTTTATAAAAAATAAAAGAAAATTATATGTGGATGCATTTTGAGTATGAAGGATGAATTATGGGCTAATTGTTTTAAACTATATGGACCCCACATCATTTTTACAGTCCACTTCGAAAAGACTCCCGAAATTTACACAGTTGGGCCAATATGGTTTCATCTTGGAGGCCAATCCTTATCTCATATAATTATAGTAGTTTTATCTTTTTGGTGAAAGCATATAAGCAAGGCCTTTGAATCTTTTTTCACTTCTTAATTAAATTCTTGGGGTAATTACACTAAACTCACCTATGGTTTGGCCTGAAATCACTTTGTCTACCCGTGGTTTAAAAAGTGTCACTTTACCCACCTGAGGTATGTTCCGTTCGTTTTCCGTAACCCAACTCTGTTAAAATCAAGGGTAAATAGGTATTTTTGCTCAAATTCTATGTTTCTCTCCTCCCAAAACAAAAAATAGCACAAAAATGCTAGAGAAACAAGATCAAAAAGTGGTATAGGACATTGTTCTTTGTGGGGACATGTCTGCGAAGGGAGAGGTGAAAACAGAGGGGGTGTTTAGAATATATGGTCCAAATATAGGAGCTTTGAATACAGGGAAAGGTGAAAACAGAGGGTGTCTTTAGAATATATGAGAAAGAAAGAAAGAAAGAAAGAGAGAGAGAGATTGGAATGTGACTATTGGAACAGAGAGGGGGGACAGAAAAACCAAAAGAAACCCCAGAATTCTTATGGCTCAAAAACGTTAAATTTGCTTTCTTTTTTCTATGGTTTTCAGATCCAACTTTGCCTCAAGATTGAAATTTTCTTGTTTCAATAAGCTTTGGTAAGTATTCTAAGTGTTTTTTTTTTTCTTTCTTTTTCTTGTTTTTGTTGGTATAGTTTGCAAATTAATTAGGGCTTTTTTTGTCTACTTCTATTTTGGTTTTGAATTTTCATCATTAAGATTGTTATGGGAGTGTTGTGTTCATAGATCTTTTGCTATTTTTGGCTATCAGATAGCAATGTGTGTTAAAGCTTTGATTTTTAGGAACTGGATTTTTTTTTTTTTTTTTGGAAAAATATTCGTTTTTGTGAAATTAATTGTAATTATGTATTTTTCGTTGATACCCATTTCAGATCATGGTCAGTTATAGTGATTTTGGGACAAAAGCAATTGTGGGTTTGGTTTAGAAATTTGAGATCTTGTGAAGTTTTTTTTGGATTGGGGGTTATACTATCTATAAAAAGTGGTTAAAGATAATGTCCAAATCGTATACCAATCTTTTAGATCTGGCTTCGGGGAACTTTCCGGTAATGGCTCGCGAAAAGAAGCGACTTCCACGTGTAATGACTGTACTCGGGGTTATTTCTAAGCTTGATGATGATCAAGCCAACAGTGTGTCGTCAGATGTTCCATCTTCGGTGAATTGAGAGAGAGACCAATACCACTTTCTGATCTTGTTTCTCTTGCATTTTTGTGCTATTTTTTGTTTTGGGAGGAGAGAGACATAAATTTTGAGCAAAAATACCTATTTACTCTTGATTTTAACAAAGGTGTGTTATAGAAAACAAACAGAACATACCTCAGGTGAGTAAAGTGACACTTTTTAAACCACGGGTAGACAAAATGACTTCGGGCCTAACCACAAGTGGGTTTAGTGTAATTACCCCTAAATTCTTTAATGAATGAAAGAAAAAAGGAGTTATCTTCCTCATACCCTTTTTTCATTTTAAATACTAGTATTCAAAACATGAAAAGACGTGAACATTTGACTTGATCTCAGTGCGCAGGTCCATTATTTTTTCTAAGGGTAACAGTGGTGGAGCTAGGAAATTGTAACGGGAGTGAATAAAAAATAAACAATAATTTAAAATAGTATTCTACATACAATTTAGTATACAATTCAACTATATTATATAATAGCTTTTAAAAAGTTATACAATAGTTTCAACATATGGTGTCCGCTCCTGATGATAACTCTTTATCATCAGACTAGAACCCCAATCAGTTTTTGGTGTAGGCGGGAATTGAATCTCAGATCTCTTATTCAACTATTAAGCACTTTACCAGTTAAACTAACTAGAACCCACAATATAATTAAGAATATGCAGGCATTTCTTAAAATAATTGACAAATGTATAATTATTTCCACTAACTTAAGCACAATTGTTTTGCTTTTAATTGTTGTGAAAGTAGTTAGACTCAAACAAGAATACCATAATTCTAATAAGTTGTTTTTTCCTCAAATTTTAGAAAAAATAACTATATTTTTGTTCTACGTAAATAATTATAATTTTAAGCTGTTGTGGGTTCCTATGATTGGCAATTAATTTCCTTATTTGATTCGGTAAAACTTAGTAACATTTTCATAAGAGTGCAGAGTATATTGAAATTTTCTATCAAATTGAAATATATGATTAAATTGAAATTAATTTTTTTGAAATTTATGTTTTATTGCTCAATACAATAATATTTTGCAATTTATTCATCTTTATATTGCTAGATAGTGTTCTAACCCTTTACACACACACACACACACACACACATATATATAAGATTCCCCTCTTTGTATTGGACTTTTATGTGGTTCA
Source organism: Quercus glauca (assembly GCA_023736055.1). Classification (NCBI taxonomy): domain Eukaryota; kingdom Viridiplantae; phylum Streptophyta; class Magnoliopsida; order Fagales; family Fagaceae; genus Quercus; species Quercus glauca. Next base: position 104,816,715 of record CM043318.1, read on the forward strand.
GACATGTCTCTAAACCTTACGTTTAACTGGGAAAAAACTTGAGGACAACCCGGTCAAAATATATCTCTCTAACTCCACTTGAAATGCTTATAAAATTGGACACTTTTCTACTAAGGAAAAAGTTTCTCTGCAACCTAGGTTAAAGAATTTCTCTCCAACCTGTGATGTGTCCCTCTCTAATATTGACACCTGTTCCACCCACTAAGACCCAAATTCAACAGCTGACTCCCATTAACGGAGAGTGGCTAACGTGAGTTAATGGGAGTCAGCTGTTGAATTTGGGTCTTAGTGGATGGAACAGGTGTCATTATTAGAGAGGGACACGTCACAGATTGGAGAGAAATTCTTCAACCCAGGTTGCAGAGAAACTTTTTCCTTCTACCAATCCATGTTTTCAAAACAAACTAATCCAAAAAAATTTATAAAAAATAAACGAAAATTATATGTGGATGCATTCTGAGTATGAAGGATGAATTCTAGGCTAATAGTTTTAAACTATATGGACCCCTCATCATTCTTATAATCCACTTCGGAAAGACTCCCGAAATTTACTCATGTTGGGCCAATATGGTTTCATCTTGGAGGCCTATCCTTATCTCATATGATCATAGTAGTTTTATCTTTTTGGTGAAAGCATATAGGCTAGACCTTTGAATCTTTTTTCATTCCTGAATTAAATTCTTTATTGAACGAAAGAAAAAAGGAGTTATCTTCCTCATACCTTTTTTTTCTTTTTAAATACTAGTATTCAAAACATGAAAAGATGTGAATTTTTCAATGCACGGGTCCACTATTTTTTCTAGGGGTAACAGTGGTGGAGCTAGGAAATTGTAACGGGAGCGAATAAAAAATATAAAAATATTCTAATTTATGTGAATTTTAATCATTTATATGGTATGTTGAATGTAATGAAATTCAAGTTATTTATCAATTATTGTTCTTTGAAACAACAATATATATACATACATACATATATATATATATATATATATCTATAGATTGTTTAATGCATTTTGAGCATGAGGATTGAATTATGGGCCAGGTTTTTAAACCATACGGATCCCACATCATTTTTACAATCCACTTTTGGAAAGACACCCAAAATTTTCTCATGATCCTGTTGGGCCAATATGGTTTCATCTTGGAGGCCTATCCCTATCTCATATATTCATAGTACTTTATCTCTTTGGTGAAAGCATATAGGCTAGGCCTTTGAATATTTTTTTCATTCTTTAATGAAATTCTTTATTGATTGAAAGAAAAGGAATTATCTTCTTCAAACTTAAAAAAATTAAAAAATTTAAAAAAAAAAAAAAAAAAAGCTGATGGTGGTGAGTGGAAAGACACATGGATGTGAAGTTTTCACTGTCGTGCTCTAGATGTTTTTAAATAATGTAAAATTCATAATGCCAAAGATATGGATTAGTGTTCATTGTTCACTGTGAAGCACTTTTCAAGAAAGCACTTACAAGTTGAGAAAACACAAAAATGGAACCAAGTCTTTGGCCTTTGTTGAATCCAAGTCATTTAAATAATGCAAAGCACATAATATTATTAGTATATGTGAGGTTGTCATCATTACAGAACATTTTCTAAGAAGGTGCTAGATAGGGATTAGGAATAGCACCATTTACGCCAAAGATTTTGGCCAAGCCTTTTTGAGTTTATAGGTTTTGTTAAATAATGAAAACCTTATAATACCATTAGTATCGACTCGTCATCAATTATAGCATGTTCCAAGGAAGTACTAATAGATACGCAATTTGAAAATAAGCACCATCAGTCCTTGACTTTAGGTCTTCTTGAGTAGGACCTAATTGCAAAACTAGAGAAAGAAAGCAATCATAAGAGTTAATTAATTAAAAAGTATTTATTCATCAAAGAAAATGAATGATCTTCTTCTACCTTTTTATTTTATACTATTAGTAAAATGTAAAAAGATTTTCATGGTAGCTAGGTGGAAAGACGCCTTGGATGCCAAGCTCTAGTCTAGGTCTTCTTCAAAAAGGTCTTCTTCAAAAATGCAAAGACTACCGGAGAAAAGCACAAGATAGAATCTGGGAAAGTGCCATTATTTCAGTATTGGATGTAAATTTTTAACTTGATGAATGATGACTTGAGAGATAGAGAGGAAAACTTAAATATATTAGATCGGGGAAAAACAAAACTAGAAATGAATAAATGTCCAAAATTTATTAACTCGATAATGTTGGTACTTAGTATTCATGTCTATTGATGTTTGGTGATAGTTGGAAAATGGCTTTAAAAGGAACACACTTTGCATTATTAATTTATTAAAACAATTGAGAGTATTCGCGTTCATTTCGGATTTAGCCAAAAGAATTTTACTATTCTACAATAAGAATCTATTAAAAAAATTAAAATTAAATTAGCTAACTATTTTGAAAACAAGAAAGTTAGCCTTTAAACTAGTAGGGAGGAAAACTCCTCCAGCTCCCATGACAGTTGCTAAAAACATCCAAATGGCCTATTAATTGGATCAACAGTCATATAACTTGTTTACATAATAAATGTAGATGGCTTTTTTTTTTTTTTTTTTTTTAAGAAATGGTTTTAACCTATTAGTAAAATATAAAAATATGTTCATGGTAGCTGGGTGGAAAGACGCCTTGGAAGCCAAGTCTTAGTCTAGGTCTTCTTCAACAATGCAAAGACTTTCAGAGAAAGCACAAGATAGAATTTGGGCAAGCGCCATTATTTTTAGTATTAAATGTAACTTTTTTACTTGACGAATGAAGACTTGAGAGAAAGAGAGGAAAACTTAAATATATTAGATTAGAGAAAAACAAAACTAGAAATGAATGTGTGTTTGAAATTTATTAACTCGATAATGTTGGTACTTAGTATTCATGTCTATTGATATTTGGTGATAATTGGAAAATGGATTAAAAAGGAACGCACTTTGCATTATCAATTTATTAAAACAATTGAGAGTATTCGTGTTCATTACTTCATTTAGGATTTAGCCAAAAAATTTCTACTATTCTACAATAAGAAACTATTAAAAAAAAAAAAACAAAACAAAATAATTAGCTAACTATTTTGAAAATGAGAAAGTTAACCGTTAAACTAGTCGGGGGGAAAACTCCTCCAGCTCTTGTGACGGTTGCTAAAACCATCCAAGTGACCTATTAATTGGGTCAACAATCACATAACTACTTTAGTTGATAAATGTAGATGGTTAAATTTTTTTTTTTTTTTTTTGGAGAGGGTTTTAACCTTTTAGTAAAATATAAAAAGATTTTCATTGTAACTTGGTGGAAAGACATCTTGGATGTCAAGACTTAGTGTAGGTCTTCTTCAACAATGCAAAGACTTTCGAAGAAAGCACAAGATAGAATTTGGGAAAGTGCCATTATTTCAGTATTGGATGTAACTTTTTTACTTGATGAATGAAGACTTGAGTGATAGAGTGGAAAACTTAAATAAATTAGATTAATTAAGGAAAAATAAAACTAGAAATGAATATATGTCCGAAATTTATTAACTTGATAATGTTCGTACTTAGTATTCATGTCTGTTGATGTTTGGTGATAGTTGGAAAATGGCTTTAAAAGAAATGCAGTTTGCATTATTAATTTATTAAAACAATTGAGAGTATTCGCATTCATTTAGAATTTAGCCAAAAAATTTCTACTACTATCCTACAATAAGAATCTATTAAAAAAAAAAAAATTAACTAACTATTTCGAAAATAAGAAAGCTAACCTTTAAACTAGCCAGGAGAAAACCTCCTCTAGCTCTTGTGATAGTTGCTAAAACCATCCACTTGACCTATTATTTGGGTCAACAATCATATAACCTGTTTAAATAATAAATGTATATGGTTAAAATTTGGAAAGGGTTTTAACTTTTGACGTCCGCTCCTAATGATAGCTTTTTATCATTAGACTACGACATCAATCAGTTTTTAGTATAAATAGAAATTGAACCCTAAATCTCTTATTCAACTATCAAAAACTTCACAAATTGAGCTAACTGTAACATGTAGTCACCATGGCAACTCTAGGAATTTTATTTAGAGAGGTCATTAAAAAAAATTTAATAAAAGAACTTAAATATATCAAGTTATCGACCCAAAAAAAAAATATTCATGAAGTTTTACAATTTTCTTCTACAAATTTTTAAATTTTGAATTGTTACATGATAGTTCATTATGAGTATCTATTGCCAATGTGGGTAGCTATGAGCCCATGACCATTTTATTTTGTTAAGTTTGTCTAACTTTTTTTTTTTTTTATGCAGTTATTATTATCTATTTGTTATTGTTTTTATAAAAATATTTTAAACTAAATGACTAAACTAAACTCATTGTCTTTGTATTAATTATTAACACACATAGCCACACTCATTCATACGTAAAAGTATACACTACGTATCTACTTAACCAATCAAAGTCTTGGACAATCACTAACTTCACAAATTTTTTTTCTTGAATTTTACTAACTTTATAACAAAAAGTAATGCACACAGTCAATATTAAACACATTCATACCCATAATATAATTTATAAAAAAGAGTGACACTTATAATTCACAAACACTTACTATTTACTTTTAGAGATAGAAATACTTGTAATAAGGGTGTGCAGACATATTTTCAAGTATGGCTCCAAATATATTTAGAGCTATATTTTTGCAATCTATTCTTTGGTAATTAAAGAGCTATATTTTTACTCATATGACTTTGTTAATGAATCATGTGTCTTATTTAAATAATACACATGAATAGTTTTATAAATTGTCATAGAATGAGTTAAAAAAAAATAACACCAAACATATTTATAGCCAAACATTGAAAGTTTGGGCATTGCACAGTAGCGGTCATGAACTTAAAAAATATATAGTTTTAAGAAACAATAATTAATTTAATGATTATTACATAATTTCAGAATTCTCATTTAACATATCGTCTTCTCATAATGATATTTTTAGCCCCCAATTCACAAATTAAAACCTATCTAAATGTAGAACATTGAAAAATTAATTATAATTGAAAGCAGAAATCAACGCAGCACACACACAAAAGACGGGAATTCAAATTATTCAATATTTATAAACAATCCAAAAGCACAATTGAAAGCAACGTTTTGAAGAAACTTCAAATCAATAATTAAAAATATCCAATTGTCTAAACATTAATAAAAATTGGTAGCAGTATTAAGCGGGTGAATCTTGGACATAATTACGATTTTGAGAGAAGAGAACAGTAGCTAAGTGCGAGAGAAAGACTTTGCGAGAGTTTACCAACCAAATTTTGAAAGCCATATTTTGAAGGCCATATTTTGAAGTATGTTACATAGCTCGCTAATATAATGATAACATTCCCATTTCTTATTAAAAAAAAAAAAAAAAAAGATTAACATTCCTATAAAAATCAAAAAATGAATAAAGTGCCAAATATAAATCTGGGTTATCCAAAAATTTTGAAGTTTAATAAAATAAAACTCGTGTTAAAAAATGAAATAAAATAAATCTTGTACGTAGATGAAGATATTGAGAAAAAAGTTGATAAAAATAAATAAAATAGCAGTAAAAGTATAAATTAAATCAAAATATGTTGTAATTAGGTATCATATCCAACAAAAAATTTTGAGGTAACTTGTCCACTTGGTGCAACCAAAATTTTTAAAATCTTTTGTTGTATGGTATATATTAGTCGCTAACTCGTGCTATGCATGGGATTAGTAAACAAAAATTAAATATAATTATATTATTTGAAAGTACATTTATTTGAAAATGAACAAAATTAAGTAAAAATATAACTGTACGCAAATTGTTGAAGGAAGATAGCAATATTTTGAATTTGTACCACTTCTTGAACCAAAACCATACAAAAATCTTTTCCTAGAAAGCAGTAACAATTTCAAATAAAAATGTGCAATATATGCACACTACAACAAGTGGAAAAGAAGTATTACACAATAATACATTTTTTTCATTTAGATCCAACAGGAAAATAAAATCCCTTGAAGATGCCAAGCCTTGGCATATGATATGATATCTATAAAATGAACTTGCTTGCAGCTTCATGCAGAGCTGAAACACCAACAGAGAGATCTGATATAGCCCCAATCTTCCATGGGTCAAATAATTTGGTGAAACATTAGACACAATCACTTATTTAAGAAATTAGTACAAAAGATCATATCAAGTTGGACCATTTTCTTAGTTGAAAAAATTTTCAGCAAAGCCAAAGCTTATCTACAAAAAATCAGTGAATTCCAAATGGAATCAAAGGCAACACAAATAATGGTCATGTTTATTGCAATGGTAATATGTATCCTTCTCAATTGCATTACACACGGAATGTACAATTTTGAAGCAAGTCACATAGTTTAGTGAACCAAACAAAATCTAACACAAATAAATATTTAAAACATAACTGAATCTAACCTTTATACCTTTATCTAATCCAAATGCCTAAATCATAATCTATCCAAAGAAAATACAAAACCAAGATCATATTCATTAAAGAAAATATATACTATATTTAACAATATTTGATGCACAAAATTTTAAATTAAAAAAAAAAAAAAACAAAACAAAACACCAGGAAGAATATATGACCTTTAGTTTGGTATCAATAGTGACATAGTGAAAGCCAATCAATATATTAACTAACCCCTATGACAAAGAAAGACAACTCAAATTAGTAATTTTATTTGGTAGAACAAAATAGTATATAATTGATGTTAAGATGTGGTTGTTACTTAATGTCACCAATCACAACAATATAAAGAGAAGTATATAGGCTGCTAATCCAAGTATACTCTATTATCCATTAGAAACTGTTAGTAGAAAAAAACACATCTATCATCAAAAGCTTAGGTAACACACTAATAACATAAAACTAACCGTCAAGCGTTAGTTTTAAAACCAACACAAGGTATGTAATAAACTAATAATTTTTTAAAAAAAAAATGGTGTTCAAAGTGGGATATAAGCAAATAAAAGTATCATTAAAAATAGAGACACATCTACTAAAATGGCTTTCATATCAATATCTAGAAATTCCTAAGGAAATAATATTCTCAAAAGTAACCACACACCACTTTGACTCCAAGAAAAATTATGAAAAGACCAGGGTAAAAGTTCTAAAATTTTAAACCTCCTACTCATATCAAACAAATGTTCAGATCAATGACCACTACAATTTTAAATCCTATCCATCATAAATAACCTAAAATTTACACATGCAAAACTGCAAAAATGCTGCTTTATTATTAGGGGGAAAAATTAGAGTAAAAGATTATCTGCATAGATATGACTGTGTCTCAAACCTAATTAAACTTCAGCCTTAATTATTTCAACAGCATACCAATTATGTTTTAAAAGTGAGTTTGCATATGACAAAATTCAAGTAGCTAGATACATGATAATCAAAATGAGCAATGTCCATTGAAGCAAAATTAAAAGGGAAACTGAAAAAGGTCAGTCATGTTGCATACCAAATCTGCATTATCGATGACAGCAAAATCTGCCTGTTTCAGTGCAGTCAACTCAAAGGCTCCCTTAAAGATTCAAGTGGGAGTTTTGGCAGTTACACCACAACATTAACCCATTGACCATTACTATCTCTAGATCGTGCTGCAAGCTCCAGTGCTTTATCAATAATATATGCTATCAATATAACACCTCACTGAGTAAAATGTGTGTGTTTCAAGACTTCATCAATTAAATCAAGATAGTAATCAGCATCAACCGAAAGAAAAGATAAAAATAATATAAAAAAAGAAGTCAATCACAAAAACAACAAAAAATCTAAAGATTTTCTAAAACAAAACCCAATAACTATTTAGCATCAAATTAACTGTGCCTAAAATTTTTATTGAACCCCAAAAACAAAACTATCTGTAACAAACAGCCATATATATCACTGAAAATTCTGAAACCACAATCTACATCAATATAAATTAATTTTTCAGCCAAATAAATTAATCACCAGACCGACTCTTAGGCCTTTCAAAAACACACACCAAAAAAAAAAACCCATTAAATTGATACTATCTCCACTACAAAACCCATCCATATCTACAATATTTTCTTACAAAACCTATAGAATTGGATTTTCTATGAGTGTTTCCTTGACTTCAACAAAAAAAATATATATATAGAGGAAAAAGGGTTAGGAATTGAAATCCATAAATTGATAGAAAACCTAATTGATGACATAATAACTACTCAACTTCAAGGCTCTGTCCTATGCCCAGATCAATGACCGCTATAGTTTTAAATCTTATCCATCATAAAAAAACCTAAAATTTATATTACACAAACTGATTTACAAATGAATTGTATTTTTGTAAGATGTAATGCAATTTTTTACGTCAAGGCAAAGTTAAATGATGATTCCAAAGAGCAACAACAAAAAACATAGCGATGCGAAGGTCTATTGGCATATTAGAGACTTGTGATAGAATTTAACTTGCCTTTTTCTTTATACCTAACATTATAAAGACAAAACATGACTTAATATGAAAAGAAAACAGATACTTGGAAAGAGAAAAACTTTTTGATAAAATAGTAATAAAATGACTATAACATGAATCCACCCAAAAATTATGCCCATGACAAACTAAACACATTACAATTGAACAAATACAGCATAGCCTCCTCTTATAATACTTTGCCACTAAACACCCTTGCATTTTTCTAAATCCAAATATGTTGCAATGAAGTGCTATATTAATAAACTGAACTTCCTCAGGTGAAATCCTAAGTCCATTGTTGCATGCTTATATGCAAATTGGGTCATGATCTATCAATTGCAGAAAAACCATGTAAACCAACTGACTTGCCACCTCCTCATTACAGTTAAGCTGCAACCAACTGAGGTTTGAGGACTAATGTGCACATGAGTTTTGACATCTGACATGATTTATATCTATTTATAAAAAAAATTTCAACATTAAAAAATAGCATAAAACCAAAAATGCACAATCCTAACATAAATCAAAAGGAGTGGGAATAAGCACATCAAATAGTCCAAACAATTAAATTTCTAGTATTCAAATCCAAGTCAGCACATCCCCAATCTGCATAAAGTAGAATTTAACAACGTCTAAGATATTAAACATAAATATAGAATTTAGTGGGTAATCATTAGATAGTTTATGACAATTCATCTATACTATTATCCCAACACATGTACAGGCTTTTAACTTACGTAGCTGCAAAAAATGCCAAGTAATACCAGCTGCTCTTTGAGGCATTTTGTTGAACTCCTAGCAGATATAACCGAGAAATAGAACTTGGTTAATCTACAGGTGTTGAAAATTGAGGGAACCATAATTTCCAGTATCTAAGACATATTTAGAATAATGGAATTCACAATTCAAAAACATATTGATACGTCAAGTAAAATTTAAGGAACCAACATTAGACTACCTAAACTACTTCAAAAATTTTTTTAAAAACAAATCAGGTAATAAAAAAGATAACAAAAAACCTGTGCTTGGGTTAAATATTGGAGTGTAGTAGAAGAGGGCAGAGAGTAGAGCAAACATTTTCTTACAACCACACCCACATTTTCTTACTACATCACCTTTGCCTTGTTTTTCCTCATTAATTGGCAGTTTTTTCCTCTATCAATATTCATAAGCCAAAAAAGAAAAAAAAATTTTGAAGTTTATATGATATCCCAAAGCATTAATAGGGGAACTAAAACAATTCCTTAACTCAACACAAATCAAACAAAACAAAGAATCAAACAAAACACAACAAAAAATCTATTTGGGTTTCTCATAAATGATCCTAGAAACCAATGCTTATGACCAATCTTCAACCAACAATAATTCCCACAATTGATATTCGAATAAGAAATACATACCCACTTGAAAAAGACAGCCCTTGGCTTCTGCTTAGGGGATTTTGTGGGAAGTTTTTTGGGACTATGTGAAATCAATCAAAAAGGGAAAAATAGAAGCAAGAGATCCTTAAACTTAATACCTGATCTTGAATCAGTGGTAAAACAAAACTAAATAAATAAATAAATTCAGATAAAAGAGGAGGAGGAGGAGAAGAAACGTACCTAATAGCAAGCGATCTGGTAGAAAAGGAAGCAATTGAATTGTAAGATTTTCCTGTGTATCGTGGGTCTTCATTAGGCTTTCAGTTTGGGGGTAACAAGGACCACTTTTTTTTTTTTTTTTTGATAGGTAAGAAAGAAAATATTATTAAAAAATGAATAGCAGGAAAAATACATAGGGTTCACAATAATGAACAAAGAGTAACAGAGAAAACTTGTAGTTGGATACTTGGGTTATACTTTGTAACCCTATGATTGACTGCCACCCTCTAGTCTAGATGGAAACCAATTTTCTTAGAAAAATTTCAGTATAACCAATCAATGTGGCAAATTATACAGAGGAAAATCATTAAGGAATTATTACCTTTGCTTGTTTAAAATAGAATCAACCAAAGACGTCTTTCTAGGATCAACATGAGCCACAATCTCTATATTCCTCACTATGAAATTCTACCAGAATTCAAATATCACTTTAGTTTAAATAGAAGTAATAAAACTAATCCCAAAAAGTATCATTATGGAAAATTCTTTTTAACAAATAAATTCAAGCAATCAAAATCAAGCAAATCCATCTTAAAATTACAATTTCAGGCACAATTACACAAACCCACTACGAAGACATACGCTTTTATCAAACCATTTGATTAACAAAATTGCATACAAAAGTAGAGCCAATAAAAAACACCAATAAAGGAAAACCTGAGAAAAATCGAGAGAGAATGGTCTAATACCCATAGCCATGCCCTTGCAAGCTTTCTGCGAAATAACTTGGGTCAGTGTTTGAGAGAGGGGTAGAGGGTAGAGGTTCTACGCTTAACGGTGGACTGAAGGGGAAAAACAAAATAAGACAATTTCATCAATAGCGGTTCCGCAGTGTGACAGCGGCAGGCTAGTGGAGACAATCCCATATCCAGATATCGTATCTCTCTTCATAGAGTTTCTTCTCGCAGAGGAAAAATGGGCAAAAGGCAAAATTGAAGTGAAATTGAGAATATATAAAGACACAATTAAAGAACTTACCCACTAAAACGGTGTGTGTGTGTGTGTGTGTGTGTGTGTGTGTGTGTTTTTTTTTTTTTTTTTTTTTTTTTTTTTTTTTTTTTTTTTTTTTAAATAGGGAGGAAAATTTTGGTAATGTGTGTGAGGGTGAGCCTAAAAATATAAAATATTTTATTTGGGTTATTTGTTGGTCGGTTTTCAGAAAATAAAAAAGGTTTATTTGTTAATTTGTCACGAATTTAAAGAAGTGTTTTTCTTTTTTTAATTTCTGTTAACTACTGTTTAAGAGTAAATCGTTTCACCTAAACCACTATGCAAAAGGTACAATGTTTTTGGTGTTTTAAAATGTGAACGTGGCATTAATTTATGTAGTCACGTGGCGTAATAAAATGCGGCTAACAAAAAGTCAAAAGTTTCGGCTATTAGTAATTACTAGTCGCTAACCCGTGCGATGCACGGGATAGTTAAATAAAAGGACAATTAACCAACATCACGTTAAGGTAAAAGAATTAGTGAGAGACTGATTTGCCCACTAAGAATTTAAAAGAAAAAAAGATTGATATAATAAAATCTAAGAAATTTAGAAATAGAAAATTGGGTTAATAATATGCATATTATAGACATTTTGCTAGTTAGCGTTTAAAAAAAAATGGATCTGTTATAATTAAATAAAATACAATGGGAATAAATATTTAACTTCTATGCTTTCTATAGTTTAGAAGTGTTATCTAACGTAGAATGTTATTGGGTTGTAAGAAAGATTTTTATAAAATGTTAATACCATATATATATATATGCTTATATTGTCAATGTCTCACTGCAGGTACATAGTTACTGAAACCTACAAAGTAATTTACAATTCTTAAATTAATAAAGCAAAATTCCCAAAAGTTATATATACACACACACTCAAAACTGATATAAACTACAAAGATAAAAATAAATCTTATTTAGTCGTATTAATAACAATATAAACAATTCAAAATATGGAACATTATCAAATTTATAACACATAATTCCATTATCTTTTATGTTGAATCCAAACAAAAAATTAATTGAAATTAATCCAAACAAATAATTAATCAACCAAAAATCAAAACTTTGATTAAGAAAACAAAAAATCACATGAACCCAAAATAAAAATTCTCAATAAAGAAAAAACATATAAGGTAAAGAATTAAGATCAACCTACTAAGACGCAAATACCAAAAACCCCAAAACTTAAACCTTCCAAATTTTATAGAATCCCCAAATTCTACTTCAAAACCAAACAAAACCCTTCAAATTTAAAAAATTCATATATAATATACCAAATAAAAATTTACCACACCTTGGGTTGAAAGACATAGGTTGCAGCTTTGATTTTTCTCCAAAAAATAGAGATGCTTCATTTGCTGTATGCAATATAAAATAATTATTAGAAATTTCAACCCAAAAACCAAACCCTCAAAACACTATCAAAATATAGAGATTAACCCAAATACTTAGAAGAAAATAAATTCTAAACATAACAAAACAATAAGATAGAATGAAAATTTCAGGCACACATGAAAGCAAATAAAAAAGACAAAACTTACGTTTTTTTTTTTTTTTTTTTTTTTTAGTTGAGTCTCTCCTTCTAATTTTTTTAATTTTAAAGTGAAGTTAAGTTTAGGGTTTTGAGATGGCAATTGCTAGGGTTTTAAGGAGAGAAGAGAGAGTCCTACCAGGAGTCTAAATAATATAAACAATTCAAAACATGGAACATTATCAAATTTATAACACCTAATTCTATTATCTTTTACGTTGAATCCAAACAAATAATTAATTGAAATTAATCCAAACAAATAATTAATCAACCAAAAATCAAAGTTTTAGTAAAAAAACAAAAAATCACATGAATCCAAATAAAAATTCTCAATAAAGCAAGAACATATAAAAATTTACCACACCTTGGGCTGGAAGACATAGGTTGCAGTTTTGATTTTTCTCCAAAAAATAGAGATGCTTCATCTGCCATATACAATATAAAATAATTATTAGAATTTCATCCCAAAAACCAAACCCAAAAAACACTATCAAAATATAGAGGTTAACCCAAATACTTAAAAGAAAATCAATTCTAAACATAATAAAACAATAAGATAGAATGAAAATTTCAGGCACATATAAAAGCAAATAAAAAAAGACAAAACCTATGTTTTTTTTATTTTTTTTATTTTTTATTTTATGTGAGTCTCTCTCCTTCTTATTTTTTTAATCTTAAAGTGAAGTTGAGTTTAGAGTTTTGAGATGGTAATTGCTAGGGTTTTAAGGAGAGAAGAGATTTTGGTATTTTTATGCAAAAAACGTTATTTTAGGTCTAGGTGATTTATTTCCTTGTTTTTAGGCTCTTTTAATGTTTTTTTAGGTCAAATTTGGTTCCTATTATGGTTAGGTATTAATTAGGGCTTATTTTAGAATATATTTTCTTGTCTATCAAGTTTTATGGAGCCCTTAAATAGGCCTCCAAGTTTGTATACGTTTTTCAATATTATTGTTATAAGATATAAAACCTAAAATAAAAATAATCAAAAAGAAAAAGAAAAAGAAAATAGTGATGATGTGGAAAATTGTGAGAGTTTCAAAAGTTTCGGTTTTATATATATATATATATATATATATAGACTAGTCGCTAACCAGTACAATGCACAGAAAATAGCTACTAGATAAGTTTAAGGAAAAAAAAAAAAAAAAAAAAGGCAATGTTATTTTATTTATGAAAAATGCTACCGAGTGCCCTAAGGGCACTCGCTAATAATCCATTTAAAAAAAGTTTTTATGGGAAATGAAAAAAAAGTAATTAATATTTTGACAGCTTTTTCCATTTCCCATAAAAGTGATATCAAAACTTTCCTAAAATGGATGATTAAGGAGTGCCCTGAGGGCACTCGTTAGCATGACCCTTTATTTATTAGTTTTTTATGAGAAGGAATAAGAGACATAGTTTGTGTTGTATATATAATATTGAATATATATTAAAGATGTCTATTGACCAAAAAGATGGCTATTTAACGAAAATGTATCTATTAGTTGAAAATGTGACTATTAAACAAAAATGTCTATTAATCGAAAAGGCACCTATTGAACAAAATGTGAATATTGACCGAAAATGTGCTTATTAAAAATAAAAGGTACCTATTGACCGAAAGATGTCTATTAAATGAAAATATGTCTATTGACCAAAAATGTGTCTATTGAATGAAAAAGGTACCTATTGAAGGGTCATGCTTCTTTGGGTATAAAAAGTAATTCATAGTCATTTAGTAACTCATTCTCAACTTCTTCTCTTTTATCTTTATCTTTCTTAGAAAGACAAGAAGCCTGTCCGTTTTCTTTAAAATTGTTATTTGTAAATAGTTTTTTTTTTTTTTGTTAAATAGTAAAAGAGAAATGATATGTCCCCAATATTTTTACAATAAATCCTAAATGGCAGGTCGTTACTGGTTGTTATTGTTAGGTTAAAAAAGTAATCTTAGTACTAAATTCAAATTTGAACTAATAACAACTAACCACTTGTGATTTGTTGTAAAAATGTCTCACAGTAAAAAGTCCAGGAATCAATAAAATCTATAAAACATTTTCTAAAAAATTGGACCACTCACCTGGTTTTCGAACTCTTCTATATTCCTTCAATTGCGCATAAATTTAAACTATTAATTCTAGCAATTACTTGTGGCAACCATTTCTTCCATCTCCTTGCGTTCATTTTCTTCAATTCGGAAACAAACTGAAAAGCAATCTAAGCCATTGAGGACGTGCAAAGGAACCAAGGAGGCCACCGACCAAAATAAAATTCATCAGAGTCAACCATTCTACAAATGTCTCAAATCAACTTATGCTACGCAAATAAAATAAATTTCTTATTATAATGTTTTTTTTTTTTTTTGAGGAAAAATTTCTTATTATTTTAATATATATATATATATATATATCTATCTTATGTGAAACAGTAAGTAGATACCGAACTTAATGGGCAAAATGAAAATGCATAATTGTTCGGAGTTTTTAAGTGTATACATGGCATAAATTTCAATTGTCATGTGGCGCAATAAAGAGTGGTCAACAAAAACTGAAACATGTCGGCTTTATATTATAACTAGTTGTACCCTGATTATGTAATGTATTATAAACCTGGTTTAAAACACTATTATTATTTTTGTGTGTGTTTTAATAAGTATTATTGTTTACTCAAATATATATATATATATATATATATATATATATATATATATATTAATTTATGTAGTCATATGGTGCAATAAGGAACAGTTAACAAAAGGGCAAAAGGTACCTATTGGCCGAAAATGTGTCTATTGGCTGAAAAGGTGTCTATTGAATGAAATTGTGCTTATTGACCAAAAAAGTGTCTATTGAAAAATGAAAAGTCACAACTGTTCGTGTTTTTAAATGTATACATAGCATAAATTTATGTAGCCACATGACGCAATGAGGCACGGTTAACAAAAATGCAAACATTTCGACTATTAGTTATGATGAGGATGAATGTTAAGTAAAATTCATCCTTGAGTTATCGTCCAGAGCATGAAAAAGCTACCTTAGCTTGTCTAGGAACAAGAACACCTAAGGAAGCTCGTCCAATGGTAACCAGGCCACGCCGTAGATGAGTATGTTTATGGACGAGATAGTCGTAGATGAGTAAACAACACTTGGTGAATTACATGGAAAAGTCTCAACAAGATTCACATAAGCAAAATATGACACGTTGCATGACACGTGGAAGTAATTCCACATACAACTCGACATATGGAAAGAATTCCACATGTAGCGCCCCATGTAACTCATTTTTCTTGGTAACCACCTACGTTACCCATGATGGTAATGGATCCAAACAAGTAGACCCACGTCTAACTCTCTATAAAAGGAGAAGATTCCATTCACACAAGGTATGTTCTAACCAATCGCTACTTTCTTTCCTAGTGTTTTAGAGAGAAAACTGACTTAACCATCAGAGGGTCCTTGGCTGGGCTACACCGGTCACCTTTGACAGTTCTTTCTTTCTTTTCAAGCCTTCTAAGCAACCACTAGCCCATTAAAGCCTGAAGCATTCAGCCTACTGATTTTCTATGCATCATTAAGTTATTATATAGATATAGATATAAATATAGATTAGAATTATGCCTATGCGATGTATGACTTAATAAAAAATAACTATATGCAAAAATATTAATTTGATGGTTATTTCTTATTTTATATATTTTTTGGTAATCTTATTTTATATTTATACTAGTGTTATGCCTGTGCAATGCACGGTTTAATTAAGAATCATATGTAACTTAAACAAAAAATGACAACAACTAAATTTTTGTATTTATCTAAAAAATTGATAGAGATATACAAAAAGTCAATAAGAATACTTATAATTTTGTGTCTATCCATGATTTGTTTAAAAAAATAAAAAATTAAATGTTGATATTAGTAGTTGTATACGTGTACTATGATTGTTTTTTTATTATATAAAATTAACGTTGATATGAACAATCAGTGTGAAACCAAAATTCTAATCCCCTAGAATGCTAGAACTCATAACTCATAAATAAACTAGATTTCAAATTGCTAATTAAATAAATCACTTAGAAATTATTGATAAATTAATAATAAAAGGATTAGATGAAGAATTTGGATTATAATCAAATTAAAATTTTTAACAACTTAGAAATTATAGGAAAAGAAGAAAAGAACAAAAAAAGAAGTTTATTTTTTTTAGAGTCAAAAAAAAAAAAAAAGTGAAGCCACTTGGCACTACCCTGGTTTCTAAGCCCAACTTTTATTATATAGTATATGATTTATATAATATGTATATAACAATATTCCAATTTCCATAGCTATATCCACCAACATGCATAGAAATTAGAAACACTAATATGTTCTAAAATATTTAATTTAGAAAGAGGAAGAAATTACAGCTAAAATAATAACTTTTTTTTTTTTTTTTTGAGAAACGCTAAAATAATAACTTGGTTCTTAGCACGAAGCATAATGGGTTTATACAACCCCAAACCGCTAAACCAGTTGGAGCAAATCCTTCTAGAAAATCCAGCAAAGAAAGATACAAATAAAAATTTTAAATAATTCCTATCATAAAAAAATAAAATAATTAATGTAAAAAACAATGTAATACAAATTACACAAAACGAAAGCACAAACAAATTCCTTTCTAATGCAAGAATTACCTTGGTTATTTCATAATCCACGTTTCGAACGTGAAGAATTTTGAAATAGCCTATCATCTTATCCAATTATTGTGATGACCCATAAAACTTCTTAGCTATATAAACTTTTTCAATGGCATAAATAAAAATAAAATAAACAGTTCAACATTAACTCTATTTACCACAACGAAGAAAACACACTAAAAAAGAAACGAAAAAAATTAACTGTATATCTTTATACTAACACTAGCCTATGAGCACGCGCTCACGCGCATACTCAAATGCTCTTTGATTTTATTTTATTTTATTTTTTTGTTAAAAGCTAATAATTTACATCTATTATAATTTAGGAATATATATTTTTTATTTTTTAAACAAATAAAAAAGATAAATTTTAGAAATAAACAGTAACTGTAATTTTTTTTTTGAACGTGAAGGGACAAAAATCCTAAATTTTAGGAATTCTCTTTTTGAATTCAAAATGAAATTTGTTATTTGACATTTATAACCCTATCTTTAAATAAAATTACCTTTCATTAATGAGGGTATTTTTGAACCACATAAAAGTTCAGTTGAAAGAAAAGAATTCTCTTATATATAGTATAGATACTAACATAAATGTATAAATACTAAAATGAAATATCTATTTCCACAAAAAAAAAAAAAATGAAATATCGTAAAGATTATGGAGCTTTTTGGAACATAAATTAAATGTCTAATTAAACATAACAAAAAAATTGTCATGTAAGTTTTTATGCCTTTTTTTAGTAAAACTAGTAATAATATATATATATATATATATTATTTGGTTATTGATAGTGTGAAAGAAGAAAATAATAGAAGGGTAAGAAGCCAAGAATACTATAAAAATCAAAGAAAAATTGATGAGGCATCCATCTTTTTTTGTTTTTTGCACAATTTAGGTTCATTTAGTAACTCTAGATCTGAAGGCTAAGTGTGTGTTTGGCTCCAACTTAAAAAGTCAATTTATTTTATTGTTCAGCTTATTTTTGCTACTATTCATAACCCCACTACACTTTTTGGTAATATTCATGAGTTTCATTGTAGTATTTCAGCTAACTTTTACCTTTATCTACAGTACTTTCAGCAAAAAGTTTTTAATTTCAGCAAAATAAGCAGATCACAAACAAACATTAAGAATGGTAAAATTAAAAAATTAAAAAAATAAAATCATTTTTTTAAAGATAATTATAACATGCTGTTAGCCTTGCAGCTCGAACTTTTTCCCCCCTAAACCCCCAAACACTTTGTACACGGGGAGGTGTCAATTCGACTATAAAGCCTTTTGGCAAAAAAATAAATAAATAAAATCATTAGTTCATACAAGCATACGTCCTTCCAAAATCTCACTACAATCTAAAAGCTATAAATTTTTACAAAGCTGGTGTAGATGGGCCTGGATTTTCCATGAGTAAATAGTAACCTGAAACTTTAAAGGAAAAAGTGTGAAAAGATAAGGTTATTTAAAAAAAGGATTAAGTACTGGATACTAATGATAAAGGCAGCGTTTGTGTTTAGGCTTTCTTTTTTTTTTCTTTTTTTTTTCTTTTTTTTGAGGACGTGCACTGTTGGTCGCGTGCAGGAAGATAAGAGTTTTTTTTTTTGCTTTTTCAGTGGGTCTCATGTAATGTTTATGAGACCCATAAGTACTTTATTAAAAAAATAACTTTAAAATTGAGTCTTACAGTACTATTCGCACATTTACAAATTATTTTGTTACAATATTTTTAGTTTTTAGTTTTTCATAAAATAAGCGGTATTACATACTTTAAAAGTAAATAAAAAGATAAAAGAAAAGGTTTGCAACGATTTAAGGGGAGACAGGGAAGAGTGGTCGGCCCCATGAATGAGAATCACGACGTCAAAATAAAAAAAAAAAATTAGAAAAACAGAAACGTAACGTAGAGGAGAGCGCATGGATTGTATAAATCAATGAGAATAGCGCAGCCGTTGTATAAACTGAAAAGGACGAAGAAGAAGAAGAAGGGAGCGAATTACAAACAACTGAGGTAAGACTTATGTTGGATTTCTCTTCTTATTTATTTATTAATTTATTGTTTTGGCTTTTTCCTCTTAATGGGTTTGAATTTGTGCCATTAGGATTGTGTTTTTTACGCATAAATTGTTACACACCACATTATTGAACTAAACAATAACTTGAAGTTGCGAAACATCTAGTAAAATTAGTAAATATCCTTAACATTTCTCATACATTTAAGGACAAAGTTTGGATACGAAACTTAGTTGTGTTCCATTTAATATCTTTTTATTTGATGTGAATTTTAACAAACCTACCATTAGATTATATTTAATTTTTAAATCCTCCATGCTACCAAAATTTCTAGAAAATAAAAAATAACGGCTATGTCGTCAATCAAATACTTAAAATTCAAGTTTTTGTAGTATAAAATTATGCATAAAAAATAAGTTTATGGAACGAATGGCAAATAACATCCAACTAGCAAAAAATTTGACATTCGTGTTAAAAATATAAAGAACACGTAATCTAACAGTTAGATTTTCAAAGTATATAGTCATATTAATTTTTTTTTTTTTAGCAACTAAACTTTTTCCCATATTTAATATTCATGTTATGACATTTGAGTGTGTAGTAAATTTTCATTTAAAGGTACAAAGGAGTATGATTTTCCATAGCATCACTTATATATTTAGCAGGCATGTTGGCTCATTTTTAGGTCTAATAAATTTTCATTTATGAGTATATTAGCCTTTTTAAGTTGATCTGTGCAAGTGCGCATGTTTAGTGGTCACTCCACAAGTATAAGTACTTGTGGGGTGTAGGGACAAGGTCTAGATTTAAAGTCTCCAAGATGGAGCTTCACATACATATACACTTAGATTAAGCTAGAGTAAAATTTTTATCTTGTAAAAAAATTTAAAAAAATTAAAAAATCTTGAAATTTTGTCCAATTTTTTTAAGGATAATTACATTCCCCTCCCTTGATGTTTGAGAGAATGACACTCTACCCCAAACTTGACAGAAAAAAAAAAAAAAAAAATCCCCCCTGATATCTATTTGACCAAACTTTGTTAAATTAATATTAAAAATGTTGTGTGCTAACTTGCCCTTTGCTTAATAACAATTTTTCAAAAGTATCCTCAATTTCAGTGTTAAAACCCATTCTTAAATTTTTAAGTAACGGGTATTTAAAAAGATTAATTGTGTTTTTTTTTTTCAAAGGGTTGTTGATAGATTTGTCTTACAAGTCTTTTGGCTTTATTTCATGACAAAAAGTATTGTGATTGTTTTAATTTTGTTCCTTGCATTTTGTGAGATTTTACTGTATTGGGTTTAGTATTAAGTTAGTGAAGAATCGAGCATGAATTGAAGAACAAGTGGATTTTGTGAGAAGCTAACCTGCGAAAGAACCACGTGAGAAGCACATGCTATAAGCTAAAGAGTCGTGCTAGGTTGTCGTTTTCACGAGTGTCTCACAGGTAAGGCCTTCCCATGAGATACCCGCGAAACTCTCTACCTAGAGGATTTTTAAGTGTGACTTTCTTACCCTTTATCCATACTATATATACCCTCATTACCCACAGAAATTCTAAGGAGACCATTTAGAGAGAAAAACTCTAAATAGGTTTTCTACAACACACACACCCATCTTTTAGAGAGAGAGCTACTTATCCTTAGTGAGAAATATTCTAGTCTCTTCTCCTTCCCTCTCCCATTATCATACCTTGAGAGGAGATTTATACCCAAACACAACCCCCACCTTTTTCAGAATATAGAGAGTGTTTTGAAGCTTAGGAAGTTTTAGGGATTTGCCAAAAGAAGCCGGTGAGGCTTGGCAGATGCAATCAGGCATATTGCGTGATCCGGAAAATTAGAGAAGACAAGGCTTCGTTAAGTCAGTTGGTAGCAGGAGTGTGGAGGGCTCAAGTACATTAGGTAAACTAGGCTTCGAAGGTCTTTTGTTATTCTTGTACTTCAACTTTATTCTCTAATGGATCGATTACCACTTAGAGGGTGGCAGAGAGGTTTTTTGCCAAGTTTTTTAGTTTCGTCTTCGATAACACGTCTTGGTGTTATTTTGTGGTTGCGTCTCTCTTCCCTTATTCTTGTGCTTTACTTTTATTACTTGTTGTTCATGTTTATGCACTAGAGTAGTTTTTTCAGTTTATTGTGCTTCATTTACTCTTGTTCTGCACTTAGATAAGTTAGAGTAAAAGAAATCGAGCCGTAATTTCTAATTGGGAGTCTAAACAGCTCTTGTGTTTTAACACATATTCAAGCTTTCATGACATTTACAAAAGAAGTAGAAAGAATGAAACTTCTACTCAAAAAGAACCCATTTTTTTAATTAAAAAAAATCATTTATAAGTTTCTTTTGGGATTGAGAATCGTTCCACAATTATGGCGAAGTCCTTTTCTTTTTACTTATTTTTGTGCGGATAATTCGATAAAGAATTTATTTTGGATAAAGGTAATAAAGGATTTGAAGTAGAGGAAGTGTCTTTCTCTCACAAATAAGAGAGACTATGTTATGATATAGAGAAAGAATAAATAGTAAACTAAAATATATGCTACTCTAAAGCTGGCTTGCCATGGAGCAGAGTCCAAATCAAATAGAAATAATATTCCAAAGCAGCCAACTCCACGTAGGAATAAGAATCTAGAACATACTGAAGTGTTAAACACAGCCTATATTCTTGGGTTCGATTTTAAACCGGTGGACACCGGTGGACAAAACAATGTTTTCCTTTCTCACTCTTCTAGACTTCTAGCTCTAGTTTATATTTTACTTTTAAAATTTCATGGGACAATGGGCAAAGTACCAAAGCTTTGGGTCTCTTAACAAAAGTTTAGTGGGAGACAAACCAATAGCCACTGCCGCCACTTTTCAAGTTTTTTTTTTTTTTTTTTTCATAGGAAAATCGAAAATATCTATTACCTTTTTTTTTTTTTTTTCTTTCAATTAATTTCATGGGAAATGTCTATTAACTTTTATATTGGGTTTCATAAAAATAAAATAAAAAAGTTTATTGGATTGAGTAGTCAAATATTTGGAACTATTTTAGGTAATTTTTCAATTTTTATTAATTTAATATATTTATTTATATTTTAATTAATTATTATATTAATTATAACTTCATTACGGTTCTATCTTGATTCATCTCAATCCGACCTAAAAAACCATGAACATCATTAAACAGCACGGATTTATAAACCATTATATAATATGATATGATTTATTTAGTACATCTAAAAATTAAATTATTGGTTAATACGGGAATAATTACACTACAAGAAACTTGGCTATTTTCAACGGTTGTAACCGTCGAAAAAAGTATTAAAAACCGTCGAAAAAAGTATTTTCAATGGTTGGAATGACCGTAGAGAACCGTTATTAAAAACTACGTCGAGAACATTTTTCTACGGCCTATGCAACCGTTGAAAAAAGTATTACACATTTATCAACGGTTAATAACCGTCGAAATATATACACATAAATGTAGATTAAAGTATGCTTATTATTTTTATCCACAAGCACCCAACCATTGAAATAAGTATTTTCTTGTTAAAAAATAAATAAATTTTGATGCACTCTTTCACATTAATCAAAATTTAATAACTTGAAACAAACTGTAAAAATCAATACAACTCAACTACTCTACCTACTGCTCTTTACACTCTTAAATTTACATTGTTCATCTACCTTTCAAAATAGAAGATTCTTATAACCTTTAACTTCCATCAGATAAAACTATGCAAAGATCTAAAATTTTCAATCTCCCAAATAACCTCCCTAATAGAGAGGATAATTTAAGGCGTCTCAACTCAACAGTCCTTGATTTTTCTTGCCATGTACAAATGGGGAAGGAAACAAACTGAGAGTAACTCTTTACCAAACCCTGAATCCTAGCTGGGTCTGAGAATTCATACTTGTCATGTCCCTGCAAGAAAAACAACAGATTAGGATGTTTTTAAACTTTTAGTCCTATATCCATAACAAGATAAGCTGCTAGTCTTCCAGCAACAGCCAAGATACCCTCCTCAATTCACTCCATAAAATCATGAATCATATGGAATAATAACAACACAATCATTATGATAAAGACCAGAGAAGAAGCAACATCTTAAGAAGCTCCACTCAATTATTTTGTTTTCCATTGAAACAAGTAGAGTGTGACAGGAACATGCACAATCTATCCCATTAAAAGAATAAAAGAAGAGTGGCATACCCTTAAATAGAGTGTGATCTGTGTTCCACGATGTAGGAACTTTTCAGGGTCAGTTTCTTCCTCAATCATATACGAGCTACTGTCAGCAACAGATTCCCAAACATATTGCTTATCTGATCTAGGGCTCTTTGTAGATACGACAAGCTAATTAATGGTGTATGATGTACACAAATTAAGCACAATTAGTGGCCACCCAGGAAAAGGATTCACATTAAAAGCTTCAAAAGGAATTTAAAATTGCTACAAGACTTGAGTTTAATTATAAAAGTTACCTTCTCAGCAACAAGAAAGGCAGAATAGAACCACTCAAAGATCCTTATTTTCTTAACAAATTTTAAGGCTAGAAATGTAAGCTTCAATGCAGCATAGAACTTGAAAATAGCCACACAGGAAGAAATAAAATAATGCACCCTATGGATAAAAGAGTTTAAAAGTACCTTCAGAGCCTTTAAGAACTTTGAAGTACCACTCTGAGCAATAGTTCCAAGACAGTCAATGAGCTCTTCTTTGGTCATTCCAATACCAGTATCTCTGCAAATTCATAAGATCCCATCTCAAAAACACCAAAGATTATACTGTGACCCACAATTGTGAAGGGATGCTCTAAGCCCATTTCATAATCAGTAAAGGCAATCTCATATTAGAACCGTTACATTGAATGGTCGAAATAACATGAATGTGGGGGAAAATATGGTAAACTTCCTTTGACAAAATTTATCAAATGTAATTAGGTAGAATAAAGGGCACAAATAACCAGTTACTTTTTAGTATTCCTCGTTCCTATTTATTTGGTCTATGTTCTTTAATACATACATACATACATACATACATACATATATATATATATATATATATATACAGGGCACAAATAACTGGTTACTTTTAGTATTGATCGTTCCTAACTATTTGGTCTATGTGTATATATTTGTGGCGCCCTTTGCAAGAAAGAGAGAGAGAGAGAGGGGGGGGGGGGGTGGCTGTAGCTCAAAAGGCTTTAAACCACTAACCCTTCCCTTCCCACAGGCTCACACCACCATGCCATTAAGAGTTTGACCACTTCTTTAATTCAGTATCAGTTCAAAAGTTGAAGAAAAAACTAGATTTATTGACTTACAATTTCACCCGAAAGAAATCTGTGGGCAAGGAACACATCTACATCATACCTGTAAAGCCAGAAGTCTGATTAAAAGGTTCAAAAAGTTTTAACTAAGTTACAAGCACTATAAAAGGTAATTAGTGAATTTATATATACATATATATATATATATATATATATATATACCTCTCTCTATATATATATCTCTCACTGTTAGACCTTGATTAATACTAATTATAGTCAGACCAAAGCAAGAAAGCTATTGTGATTGTACCTACAGAAAGCTAAGCCCTTCTAAATTTTATTGTCATTTTTTTCTCATTTATTTTAAAATCCTTTTTTTTATATATTTATTTAGGGGTGGGTGAGAGGAGGTTAAAATGCAATCTAGAGGGATCAAACTTGTTAATTAAACATTTTGTCAATTATTTTAGTAGATATACGTTCCCGCTTCTGGTAAACTCAATGCTGAAAGCCAACTATTTTGGGTTGCAACTGTAAGTTAATGGGGTGGATTGTTGAACACATTCCAAAGGAAGAATCTTATGAGGTGAAATTTTAAGCAACTGTCCAAAATAACTGTTGTACTGTTTTTGACAATTAGTGCCGGTTTGGATAGCAAGGTAAGGTAAGGTGCGTTTTCACTTGTTGCGTTTTCAATTTTTTTTTTTTTTTTTTTTTGGCAGGTTTTTTGACTTTGGGGGACAAAATGTACTGTGCATGAACAGTACAGCACTGTTCACGTACTGTTCATGCACTGTTCATACATTAAAAAATATTAAAAATAAGACCCACGGTACTATTCACACGTTTAAAAATTATTTTGCTACAGTGTTTTCAGCAACAATTAGTTTTCAGCAACTTTCAACAACAATAAGCTCTATCCAAATGGACCCTAATAACAAGAATTTTTACTTATAATAAATAAAAAAAGGCCCTGTTTTTGGGTAATAACAGAAAGGCCTTGAGGCCTAAAAGTAGGTAATACTTTTTGGCATTTTTAGTTCACAGGTTGGAAGTGTGCCTCAGATATATGCCTCATACTATGAACTAATATTTTTATTTTGCTATTTCAAGCGATTAATCAGCCAACCCCTTGTAGTTTGGACTAAGGCTTCATCAAGTAGATTGCTTAACTAAATTTCATTTCCTATGTCTTTCTCTTTTATTGATAAGTCACTCATCTCTCACCCTATTATTTATTATACGAAGGGAGGTTCCATCTGAAGTTAGACTTCATTCATTATAGTACTTCCTACTTATCATATTTGATATTTTGCTATGTCTTTCTCTTTTATTGATATGTTAATTTTTGATATTTATAAAGTAAGATAAATATCAATTGTAAGAAGGGGCCTATGAAAAAGTAAGATCCCATTTTAAAAAACGAGATGAGTACCAAAATTGAAAAGAGAACTAATAAGTAAAAGCCACAGTCATATGCACTGTCTTGACATACTGCACATCAATCAAAACATCCACAATTCAAATACATTTATTTAATGAGCATGTTTTATTATAGTATCACATACCATAAAGCAAATTTGACAACTAATTACTAAATTGTGTTGATGGCAACATCACAAAAGACATAAATTGAATATCCCCTACAATATGGTAGAGAATTCCAAAAGCATAAAGATTCTTCAACAACAGCTTGGGGCAGTTTACTATACCATTGACAATTGACTCTATGTTTTTATTTGATAAGTATAGTATTGATTATATATTACTTGTAAATGTAACAACTGAAATTGCAAGTTGAGGAGTTAATGCCAATGGTAAACTTTCTAACCATGTTAAATTTAATAGTACATTTTTTCAGCCATATTCTATATATTAAGCCATTCATGCTTTCTTTTTTTCTTTTTACAACATTAAAGTCATTCATCTTGTTCATTAGCTTCAATCCATCCATTATCATCTCCAGTTCTTTCAACCATTTTTATGATAGTTAAAAACCAAAGATGAAAATGAAAACAAAACTTTCAACCATTTAAAAGTTCAAAGGAGATGTCATCAAAGTTTTCATCTTCTATTTCGTTAGTGAAAAAAAATAACCCAAATTAGGTGAGCAGATTACTGACCAAAACATGATAATGAAAAGGGGGGAAAAATCGAATTTTGATATTCATTTTTTTAAAAAGAAGGATACAAAGAAACAGAATTTGGGTGCAAAAGATCAATTATATTGGTAAGAAGAAATAACAAGTGGAAGTTATTGGATAGAGTTGTAGCAGTAAGAATAAAAGACTACTTTTGAAACTTTGATATCCCTATACTATATATGTTATTCAGTCAGAAACAAGCAAAGAGCATATACGAAATTGAAAGGCAAAATGGAAAAGCAACGGACCTCGGCTTGGTACTCAAATTTCTCACCGGAAGTGTCGGCTGCCTCTTTCTCGGCCACAGCGGCAGCCTTGCACTGCAGCGCAAACCGGTGGTTTCTTCTCTCATACTTCCACTTCAACCTAGAAGAAGAAAAGCGCTTTCTGAGACCATTTTGTGGCACAAAGGCAGTTGTGAGATTTAAAACCCTGTTCCTGTTGCTGTTTCTCAGTAAAAATGAGGAGGATGAGGGAAGTGAAGCAAGAGAAGCAGTAGCAAGGCTTCTACTCAGCACTGGAGCCATTGAAAACCCCTTTCTTCTAAATTCTAATTCCCAGTGATCAACAAATTTAACCCAGTGATCAACCAATGATTTAATTTTCTTGTCATTTCTACATACATAGAAAGTAATAAGGTGCTAAGTGGCAAACTGATAGAGAACTGTTAAGGCTTTTCTCCTTGTTCTTCTTTTCTTATCCAAAGTCTTTGGTTTTGGTATTGGTAAGACCATTTATAGAACTACCTATGCTAGAGTTGTTGATTGTGTTTAAATATATTGACAGCTACAACGCACATTCAAGAAATGAAAACTAAAACAAGCTAATACCCACTTAAATGCAATCACAACATCAAAACCCACTTCATGTGAATATGGCAAAGAGACATAACACAAATTAAAAGGCAAATGAACTTACCAAGCACTTGTAATTTGAACTCATAAACGTTCTAGCTTTCAATCCCACAAATAGTGAAAAAACGGCTGGAACAATTACATTAATAAATTCAATCTCACCCGCTAAAAACAATCAAAGTAGCATCATTACCTCAATGATGCAAGTGAGTACCATATATTGCACTGAGTGATTCAGCCAACAAAAAACAGAGTATCTAATATAAAAAATGCAAGTCAGTATAAAAAAAATGCAAGTCAGTTTCATTCTCAATGCTCAGTACCATATATTGCACTTATGCTGATAATTAAATGGTAAGAATATCCTTCTACATATTCAATCTCAAGAATTATTTCATAAAAATTAACAAAATTCATTATTAAAGCACATTTGATGGGAACAAAAACAAGTCGTAAAGCACACGCCAATATCAACCAATCACTATAAATTAACAAAAAAAAAAAAAAAACTACTATGATCACTAATTTGGCAGAAAATAAGCGAACGCTATAGAATTCCAATTAATAATAATAAGAATAATTGAAACTTAGGATTAGTTATGGAACAAAGAACAAAAATTAGAAGAAACTTACTTTATTAGCTTGACCATCCTTTGTAGCAGACTCTGAAACAAAACACAAAGCCATCTAAGAAAAATACAAAAACCTATATATAGGCGTATACACTAGAAGAGGGAGAGAGAGAGAGAGAGAGAGGGAACCTTGGGGGTTTGGGGAGTCAGAGGAAGTGAGAGAGAATTTAAATATTCACCCTCAAATTTTCCCAGGAACCAAACATTTCAATTTATAAACAAAACATGAAAACGCACCGAATTTTCGTCCATTGAAGAATTGAGACAAATCAGGCAAAATGA
The DNA here is from genome assembly GCA_023736055.1 of Quercus glauca. Classification (NCBI taxonomy): domain Eukaryota; kingdom Viridiplantae; phylum Streptophyta; class Magnoliopsida; order Fagales; family Fagaceae; genus Quercus; species Quercus glauca. Next base: position 104,845,158 of record CM043318.1, read on the forward strand.
TCTTTGTGTCGCAGTGGCGATTGAGCTTGAAACCCTAGAAAATTGGGGGATATTAGATGAGGTAGGCGAAGAGTAGAGCAGTTGACAGAAGACTTCGACTTCGATTTTGTGAGTGACGATGAGACAGAGCCACCGCATTGAGAGACCAATAGCTATGCAATTGCCATGACCTAGAGCTTCGAAATTTCCATGATTGAGAGCTATGAAATTGGCTTTGAAATTTCTAAGTTTTGTGTGAGAGAGATTTGAGCTACTAGAGAGAAAATGAGAAACTGTGAAAACTATCTATAAAACTTTGATTTGTTCTGTAGCTTTATATAACTTTCGTGTTTCTAATTTTCAACACTCACAACCGTAGATAAAAGATGTAGTTTATCTTCTACATTCATCAAGCCCGTGGATAAAACTTTTATTTAATTTTTTTTGACACTTGTTTCAACAGTTGTGCCAAATGTGGAAATAAGTAGGTTAATTTTTTTTTATTTTGATCAACAGTTGAGTACAACTGTAGAAACTTAGGTGTTTTATTAACATTTTTTAGTAATCGTAGATAAAAAAATGTTAAAAAAACTCAAGTTTGTTGTAGTGTTACGTCTTTTGTTTCTAAAAACCACTCCATCTCATTATTTATTACAAAGATTCCTGACAACCAACAAAGATTCCCTTCAGAAGTGACACTGTGAGAGCAATCGCATGAATTAATAAACTTGGCACTTTTTTGGCGGCATCAGATACTTTAAAGACTAGCATATATATATATATATATAATAAATATATATAACATGGGAACAATCCACTTGGCTGATTAGGATAGTGTTGTAGAAGAAAGAAGTAAAGAATCAACGAAAAGGTATAGGAGACATAGAAGGCCAAGAAAAAAAATTGAAAGGCTATGGAAGAAGATGTAGTTTATGGACATGATAGTTGGGAAGGTAACATCAAAAGCACAAAGAAATCAAGTGGGCTGAGAAATTGAGCTATCTAGCTAGGGGTGAAGAGGTGAAAGGGAAAAAAAACCTTAACCGGCCAAATGGATATTTGAAAGAATATCCCAATGGGTTTGGTTAGGAGGAGTCCATCACAACTGTGGCCATTCGACTCTTTTTCTTCTTTTTATCTCAATCCCCACTTCCAATGAAATATATACCACTTGTAGTTTTTGACACTACATATAGCCACTAATTAATATTTGTTTACTATAATTATTTTAATTAGTCTCTCTCTATATGCTCTAGTTGTGCCCCACCTTTGATGCTGTGAGCTGTCTAGGTAATTATGCACTGTGCTTGTTTTGTTTTAGATTCAAATTTGAAAATGTGATTGTTTTGTGAGAGGCTAGAGGTGGGGATTTCATTTTTGGTTTGGTTTTCATTTAATGACTTGTTTGACCGCTGAGAAAAGATAAGGAGATGACGTTACGGAAGGTGATAAATGAATGTAGATTGTTATGGAGTACTCTACTCTAACGCTACTCTACTGCGTGGCCTAGAATTTGACGTCCTTTATTTTCCTCTTTTTTCTAGGTAAATAAACAGATTTGCTACGAAAATTAGATAAGATAAAAAAGAAAAGGAAAATGTTAACGGGTGCCCTTAGGACACTGCTTTAGAATTCAGTTAAAAAAAGTTTTAACATCATTTTTATGGGAAATGAAAAAAGCCGTCAAAACATTAATTGTTTTTTTTCTTTTCCTATAAAAACTTTCTTTAACTGGATTCTTAACCAGTGCCCTGAGGGCACCCGTTAGCATGACCCAAAAGAAAAAAGAAAAAGAATCAAATTTTGGAATTCCGGTGATATCTAATTTTGTCGCTTAAGAAAGTGAAAACCCGAGCGCAACAAAATTTGGCACTGATTTACAAATTGACTATTTCAGTATCAACAATATACTAAATTTTTTTTTTAAAAAATTATTTTTCTGTTTTTAATTTGAAAGTGAAGGAGACACTAATTTTTTAAAGCTATATAAAAATAAATTGTAGCAGAATAAATTTATTTATTTATTTTCTTTCTCTAAATTTTTTTTTTTTATGGGATTTCTTTCTCTAATTGGTTTGTGAGAATTCATTTTTATTGATTTATTCAACTTATAAAATAAATTTTAAAAAAATACAAAAAAATTAAAATATTGTATTATATTATGAACTGAAAAAGCTAGGAAAGAAGGCCTAAGCAAATGGAAAAATGCAAATACTATGTTGGTCAAAATTTTCTATAAATAGAAATGGTCATATTTGCAGTTGAGATTACGCTTTCCTATATCTCTCATCCGTTAATGTATAGCCACTAATTAATATTTGTTTACTATAATTATTTTAATTAGTCTCTTTCTATATGCTCTAGTTGTCGAGAAATTATAGAGTCCTCTAGTGGATAAGTGATGTGGTCCATCATTCTATTAAAAAACTTCCACTTGTTTAAAATTACTGAGTCAATAATTAATTTTTGTTTAAAAAAATTTTTTAACTAACAATTTTAAACAAGTGGCAATTTTTTAGTGGAATTGTGGACCACATCACTTGTCCACTATGTGGATCTTATAATTTCTCCTAGTTGTGCCCCACCTTTGATGCTGTCTAGGTAATTATGCACTTTGTCAATCTCTGCACTTTGTCAAATATTTTTATGCTAGGATCTTGAATGTAACAAATTGTTATTGAAATGAAGGATCTCATACAATTATCCCCTTTCAATTTAAAAGATATTATTGGACCAATTTATTCTTTTATTATATGTTGTATTTAGTAGAATTTCAAGGACAGTGATTATGAATAGATATTATATAGTATCTAATCGTGATTTTCAAAATTATATACATAATAGTAGTTTAATGAGAAACTTGGCGTAACCAATATCATGAAAATTGCAAGAAAACACTATTTTACTACCTCCGAATGTCTTGGTCGATCTAATATCATATATGTTTTATAACCCAAGATAACATCAATAGCACCACTACAATTCATCATTTCACACGGGTTACATATTAGTATATATATTACTAGATAAAGCTGAGAGAAAATCCAATTAGATTTCAAATTAAAATTCAATTAGAGTCTAATTTTACGCCACGTGTCTCATCTAATGTAAGTTTTTTAATTGTTGTGCCAAATAAGTTAATTTAATGTAGAAAACGAGGAGTCCAATATAAATAAATTGTAAAAATCATAATCATATATCTAACTCTATATATAAAATTAGAGAAAGAGAGAGTTTGAATGATTTTATATTTATGAGCCCCTTTTTTTGTATAACTAAAAACAATTTAATTGGATTTTGCTTTTATTAGCTTCCCATACAAAGTAAATTGTTTTGATTTTTCCTGTTATTTTTTCTTTGAACTAATGAGTATATTTTTTAGGGGAAATTATACTTTACCACTCTAAATTATACCTCATGTTACACTTTGCACTCTAAACTTTTCAAATGCACTTTTTGCACCCTAAACTATGACCCTTGTTACACTTTGTATTCCGATGTTAAGTTTGCTATTAACTTAAATGGAAAAATATGAAACCACGTAAAAAGATCTAATTGCCCCTCTTCTTAATGCTTTAAAAACAAAAGATATAAATTATACTTTACCACCCTAAACTATACTCCTTATTACACTTTGCACCCTAACCTTTGAATTTTCATCCAAGTTAACAGTAAACTTAATAACATGATGCAAAATGTAACAAAAGTCATAGTTTAGGGTGCAAAATGTAACATGAGATATAGTTTATGGTGGTAAAGCGTAATTTCCCCTATTTTTTATATTATTTCTATTCAGATATTTTGTATGCGAAAATATTGAACGTAATAAACTGTAATTGAGCTAAACGATCTCATGCACTTATCCTCATTTAATTTAGGAGATACTATTTGACAAATTTATTATTCTATTTTGAGTTATATTTAGTAGAATTTCACAAACAATAATTATGAATTGATATTGTACATGTAATATCCAATTGTAATTTTCAAAATTATATATGTAATAACAATGTAATGAGAAACTTGGTGTAATCAATATCATGAAAATCACAAGAAAAAAATATTTTAGTACCTCCAAATGTCCTTGTCGAACTATGTCTATATGTTTAATAACTCAAATTAACATCAATAGCACTACTACAATTCGTCATTCTCATGCATAAGCACAGGTTACATACTAGTATATATATATAGATATTGATTATACTCATTCAATTATTAGAAATTTGAGTTGATTATTCTATTAATTAATGTAAAATCCTTCATTTCAATAATTCTATAAATTCCTTAAAGTATTTTGTTAACATCAAACAAAAATCCACTAATCCAATCACTATGACAGAAACTAGAATACAAGATTACCTGTTAGGGTATTATAGCTCCACCAATGAAGGTATCTTAGCCAAAACCCTACGTCCATGTCATTATTTTCCTCTATAACTTCATCATAATCTTAATTCCTTTATATAACTCCCTCTCAAGCTAGTGCGAGCCAAGAGAAAGATTAATTTATTTTTTGATAGGTGAAGAGAAAGATTTAAAAGCAGGATAAAAATTGTAAAAGAAATATCAATGAAAAAAGTTGAGGAGGCTCATTGTTTAAAACTATGTTGCACACAACAGAGTGATTTAAAACAAAAGAGGAGTCAAACTACTTGACACATGAGTTAAGGGCTCAATACATTTGGAAAACTAAATACAATTACCATTCATCTTCCTCAACTAATGCATTCTATAGCAAGAAAAGTAATACAAAAAATCAAATCAGTAGCTGTTATTAGTATTATTATTTTTAAGGTATATAAGAAGGAAATTGCTAAGCAACAGACTGAATTGTGTTGCACATGCCAGGGTTCCTAATGCACCAAAGTGGCTGAATGGGTTCAGCTCCAATACCTCTTCACACCATTCTATATCTCCACTCGTTTAACCTATCTGTTGCCTTAGCATACCTTTTCTTACCAGTCTCATCTCAGTTCCCAGACCACAGTGTCTCTGCCGTTGCCAAATCTCTTAGCCATATTCCAACATTTAAAACTGCAGGGTCTACTTGCTCGGACCACAATGACACCTCCCCACCTAACACTAGATTGGCCTCCTCCTTGCTCAACCCATATGTTATATCATAGTCGTATATGGTTTGCCATGTCTTGAAAGGTGCACACCATGATCCTCCATTTCCAGAGTTAACACTTGTTTGTTAATCATACTGGCTGTCATTCCCTACAAAACCACCATGCCCATAGTCCAGATAATAGAAATCCGAGGATGATACGATAACCTGGTATCCAGAAGAAATAATCTTTTTGGGGTTTTCATAGCCATTGTTCCAAGTTTGCAAGATAGTTTAGACGTAGTAATTATTATTCAATGTTTGGGACTAGTCTCTCTGTATCTCAAGTGGATTGTAGTTCTAGTTGAGAATTAATCATCAGCCAATTTGATGTATTTGGGAGCTTAAGACGAAAATTGATTATCTTTTTTTATATGCAAAATTACTTGTAATTAATATGATGAACCACATAGATTTTATTTTTCTTATAGAAAGTGTATAAACACAAAAAATTTAACAAAACTTTTTACATTTGTTGATGTGGAAGATTGATAACGGTAAGTAAAAGATTGATGTTAGTGGTGGACCTAGATGAGAACTGGTAAAAATTTACTAACTCAATTGTGAAAAATATTGTGAATTTTTTTGTGTATTGCTCTTTTTTTTTTTTTTTTTTTAAAGAAGTGCTAATTAAATTCATAATTTTTTTTAGAAGAAATCTTAAGTATTAAGTTACTTCTTATGAAAAAAAAAAGTTACTTTTTGTTTTCTATTTGAACCTATCACTAAAATTATTTTTTTGCTATCAATAACAGTCTACAACTACCTGCTATATATAATTTGTTGTAAAAGTGTTATGGACGTAGCATTTCTTTCTCTTTTTTGTTTTTTTTTTCATTTGATAAAAAAATTTATTTTATTTATTGATTAATATTTTGCCTTAATTAAGTTAAAATTTAGGGTTTTTTTTTTTAGTTGGGGCCTTAAGCGACAACATCAATAACTTATACCGTTGAGCCGGCAATGTTATTTATCAAAACTTTCATTAAGCATTCTGATTTTAATAAGCATATAAGAGACATCCATTAATTATTAAAGATACATCCACATTTTATGTGGTATCTAATTCTAAGTTAACACACAAAATTCTAGAAATAAGAAAATGTGAATAGCACAATTGATAATTTAATCCTAAACGAAATGGCAAATTGGCAATCGACTGAAATTTGTATTCAGGATCCACTGACACTGAGGCTGGTCTCCTTTTCTTTATGACCCAACTTGGGCCCACATTAACTCATTGTCTACAACCTTTTGATTTTCACTCGACCGGCCACTCATCTAATATTTGATATATCCAGACAATTCAAACCAATGGCCTGTAGGCCTGTTAGTGCACTCACTGGGTTACTTGGTTTGCCCCATTATTACATGCATTCCATTCCTTGTAACGTGATCTGACAGTGCATGGTTCAAACTAATTAAAAAGTGCCCAGTATTAATAAAATATGAATAAAAATATGAAGGACAAAATTTGGAGACAAACCTTCTCCAAATCTAAATCTACATCTACATCTGCATTTATATATATACCTAAAAACTAAAGTGTAGTATTTATTGTTGCTACATTTTAGTTGAGACATATTAGCATAATCTATATATTACTAAAAGCTAAAGTATAGCATTTAATGCTGCTGTTCTCACGTTGTGCTACATCAGCTGTCACGTTATTTAAAAAAAAAAAATATATATATATATATATATATATAATTTTTCCTTCAATTTTAAAATGGTTTTTACAATTTTCAGCCCTATAAATCCCAGCCCTATTTATTTATTTCCATTATCACTCTATAATAAATTTGTATAATTAATCCAGCTCACCTCTTACTTATTTAGCTCCACTATTAAGCACAACCCAAAACCTTTTCAGTTCAGCTTAAAAGAAAAAAGAAGGAAAAAAAAAATTGACCAAATAGAAACGTGGAAGCCTTTTTTGTGTGAGCCTTTTCAGCTTAAAGGAAGAAAGAAAAAAGAAAAAAAAAAGTGGAATCCTTCAAGGTTTTGCTTGACCAAATAGAAACGTGAGGAGACAGAGAGTTTGAAGATTGTAACATGGAGGGAAGCTTAAAGGGAGGAAGAAAAAAAAAAACATTGAAGCCTTCTTGCGTGAGAAAACAGAGAGTTTAAAAGCTACCCACCTTCCTGCTCTACCATTTCGCAGTAACGACTGCCTATTTGATTTCCTCCCTTCCGTTATTCCTTTCCACACGGTGTATAAATACTGACAAAACTTGCCTGCTTTGGTTGAGATATGTCTACATCTCAATTCTTTTTTTTGAGTGCAAAACTTTTATGCTCGGTTTATATTAATATGAGAACCTTTTTTTTTTTTTTTTTTCGATTGTTTGTGTTTGTGTTTATATTAGACGAGCATCATTGGCATGCCATTGATGTGTTTGTGAGTTGCCTGAATGTCGTTTCAATAGTGCTATAATTTTACTACTCAAGAATATTAGTAATTGTTTCTCAAAAAAAGAAAAAGAAAAAGGAATATTAGTAATTAATATCATACAACTTCTTTGTTATGTTGTATCATCATTTATAATCATTGTGGAGATATGAATACCCAGCAGTGGCTGCTCTGCTCTCACGTTGCGCCACATCAGCTGCCATGTCATTTCTTAAAAAAATATTTTAGGGGCCCATTTCAGGCGACTCCCGTACAATAATTTGTAGAGAGTGGGTAGAAGGACTAGGCATTAGCAAAGAACACAACAGTCGACATGGGTTTACTAGATCAATAACTAGAATTTGGCTAAGTGTTCCAAGGGAAAGTTCGTCCTCGGCTCAGTCCGAGGAGTTTTTCCCTCAGAACTAATGGATACAAGGGTTGTCTTTGAACACCCTGAAAACCCTTTAACTTCCCAACAGAAGGGCCCGCCCCCTGAACTTTGGGGGTTCAATCTATTATATAGTCTTGTTCAGTTGATCTTTGCCGTCCACTTGTCGGCCATCTGAACTTGTCTCTGAAGGCTCATCCCATCAGCTGCCTTTGCAGGCTTTTTGTTAGTTGAAGTAACCAAGGCATCACTGTTCGCTGATCAATTCGCCATTAATGCGGCCAAAGTGTTGGTGGCGTACATTTAGTGGGTGGATGACAGCTTTCCTTCTTCAATGCCGGACTGCTGAGGATGTGGGCATCCTCGGCGAAGTCTCTTGATGGCTTGGGCCTTTCCCGCTCATACTCGGATCCTGTGCCCTCCTTGGCGTGGGCCTTGGGCTTGATATGGAATGGGCCGGGGTTGCCAAATATTTGGGCCCCACAATAACCCCTCAAAATTCTGCTATCCAACCTCTCAGGTAGGGAGGAGGATTTTGATGCTCTCGAGCTCTTGTCCTGGCCTGGCCTGGCAAGTCTTGTCTTTCTGTCAGTGTCAAAATCCTTTCAACTGCCCAGGGGACGTTCCTAACGTTTCGAAATTTGGAGTGAGCCTTCATTAAATTTCGGCGGCTCTGTGTCCTCCACATTTAACGGTGTGATGATGAATGGATGGTGGGGATACTCCTGATTCATTAGGCGGGAAAACTCGTGCGGTTACTCTTAATTGGGGGTATATATACCCAATTGAACTGATTTGTCCTTTCACTTTTGCATTCAAGAGATATTGCGCACATGCTTCAAATTTGGTCACATCTCCAACTGTACTTACGACTTCTTTTAGCACAAAAAACCTGCCCGAGGAGCTTTTCCTCATTTCTGTAAGTCCTTTTCTCTCTCTAGTTCGTACTGTTTGCCTGAGTTCCCTATTAGTTCTTTAGGATGGGTAGGCTTAAGAAGTTAGTTAAGTCCGAAGAGTCAATGGACAAATTTGTCGCTGACTATAGGATCCCTGATACAGTGGGTTTGAGGTACTGTGGAGAGGGGGAATGGAGTTCGAGGACGAAAGAGGGTGAGGTGGCGATCCCTATAATCGCCTTTCTAGAGGGTGGAATGAGGATCCCCATGGGGCCGGTGATGAGGGATTATCTTAGGCCCTTCGGCCTATCTCCCACTCAGTGTGCCACTAATGTATTTAGAATCTTAGGCTGTGTGGATGCCTTGAATGAGAAGATGGGACTGAGGCTAACCCATCATGACGTGAACTGGTGTTACAAACTCCAGCGCCTGAAGGAGAAGTCTTATTACATAAGGACGAGGGACGATAGGGTCCGGCTCATCCAGTGCCTCCCTAAGTCTAGCAAGGGTCTGAACAAAGACTTTCTCATTGTGTCTGAGGAATGGCACGAGGGCCTTCATTGCCTGACAGTGGAGGGTACACCAGGTGGGGCATCCAGACTAGGAGGTTGTTTAATTCTTTGTGCTTTCGTGTCCCGCTTCGCTTGGTTTTTGACAGGAACTTGCTTTCTTTTATGCAGATCTGCGTGCTTTTGAGCGTCACTTCGGCCAGGTCAATAAGGAAGACTTGGAGAAGGTGCTGAGGTCGGAGATCTTTGTGAATAGAGATGACAACCAAGTTAGAGCTGCCCACGTGATCCTAGGATACGACCCGATCCAAAAATCATTCTCAGCTCTGAAGCATGTGATCTGAGCTAAAGATCCTCGGCTGCGTAGCATCACCGTAGTCGAGTACGGATTTCTGATCCCCAAAAGGTCTCCCATTCCCGAGGGCATACCGTTGGCAAGTACCTCTTCATCAGCTCAAGCTGCCGAGGCTGAAGGGGAAGAGCTAGGGGAAGAGGAAGTCGCCGATTCTGGTCCTTCCGAAGGCGACTTTGACGTGTTCGACCAACTCCATTCGCTCGAAGACCCATCTGGTGATTTGGGTGACCCCAGCTTAACCGAAGTGGACTTTTTATTCGAAGAAGTCTTTCCCCGACCGAGGATGAGTTTCAAGAAGCGACCTCAGAAGAGTTTGCTGGCGCTGATTGAGGGGCAGCTAGGGAGGGATGCACCGGGGAAGTCTCCTCCCGAGCTTCCTCCTCCCGAACTTCCTCCTCCCCCACCCCAACAGAGTTCGACGTCTAGGTCTAAGCCCACTAGTCCTCCGCAGAAAAAGGACAAAGAGAAGAGGCCTAGGGGGAGCGAAGAGCCTGATCCTTCCCAAGGGGATGGCGGCGCTCGGCAGACATCGAAACAGCCAAGGGTTGGACGCCGAGGCCAGGAGAAACAGGCCACCATCCAGGCCGGGGCCCAGGCTAGGCTTCCTGCCCCCATGCTCTATGGGAAGCCTCTGACGGACGATGCCTCCCTCAAGGACCCTCAAGGGGGCGAAGGTGCGCTCGTGGCTGACGCATTGGGGAGGTCCTTGCTACTCCTTGCGGACATGACCCAGCTGGAGGTTCTGAGGAGCAAAAAGGTCTTCCTCGGTCTCAAACAGTACTTGGGCATGGTGAGTTTCCTGATTGCTTGTGACTCTTTCGACTTCCTATTTCCTAGCTCCTTATCTGTTGCGTATTAGTTTCAATTGGCAGGCTATCCAGGCTACCTTCAGGTTGGAGGATATGGCCAGTAGCGAGTAAGGTCGTAGGCTCAGAGCGTAAAAAGCTGTTGGACGCTGTGCAGACCCTCAATGCCTCCAAGGCTGATCTTAAAAAGGCGACAGACCAGTTGGAGGAGATGAAGAAGGCTCGAGACACCGCTGAGTTGGCCCTTTCTGTCGCTGAAAAGTTGGCCTTAGACCAAACAGACAACCTGCTCAAGGTAGAGGATCAGTTGAGGATAGCCAGAGAGGGGATTGCGACCCTGGAGGAGAGGGTGCTTGAGGCAGATAAGGCCAGAGGCGCTGCGGAGTTTGCCAAGAACGAGGCTTTGAAAGCCAAGGAAGAGGCTGAGTCTGCTAGGGCCGAGGCTGAGGCCTCCAAAGACAAGGCCGCGCAGGATGCCTATGAGGCAGTGGTGACTGAAACAGAAGACAGCTTTAAAGCTCAAGTGCCAGGGGTGTGCAGACTTTACTGCTCCTAAGTTTGGAATGAGGCCCTTAAACAAGTTGGGGTTGAGGCCTCATCCGACCTGTGGAAGGTGTAGAATGTATATTATCCTCTTACCATTCGCGTGACTGCCTTTCCAAGTTCTGAGACTGAGGTGGTTGCCGAGGGTGTTGGGGTTGTTTCTGAGAAAGGTGTCCCAGCTGCCATCACTTCGGGCGAGCCCACCAAGGAAGTTGACCCTCCTAGGAACGTTGAGGCAAGTAAGGGTCCCTTTGAGGATATACCTCTTCTAGTTGACCCTCTCCAGGCTGCAGTCCCAAGCAAGGGCCACAAGGACTCTGAGACTTCTTCTACCCAGCCCCCTGAGGGGGGAGTTGAGATGGAGCCGAAGGAATGACCCTCCGTTGCGCCTTTGCTTTGTTTTTCTTCTCTGTATTGTAATGTCACTTTTGCCTTGTATAACTTTTCAAGGACTTAGTAAAGTGCATATTTTATCTTTTCTTACTCGTTTTGCTCGTATTATATTATATTATATTATATATATATATATATATATATATGTTTTTCTTTTGCTTGCACGATTCTGGCTTTAATCGCTCCTTTGCTGACCACATTGATCATAGTCCCCTGTAGTGTTCATTACTAGTACCAAAGTGGTCAGCCTCACCGTAGGTTTGGGCCCCGCGGTCAATACAAGACCTTAGTTCTGTCCAGTGCTTAGATCCTCCTAAAGTGACTAGTTTCCCCATAGGTTTGAGTCCTTGGACTGTGCAAGACCTTGGTTCTGTCTAGTACTTAGATTCCCTTGAAGCAACTAGTTTCCCCATAGGTTTGACGCTGAGGAACGCATAAGTCCTTGGCTCCGCCTAACACTTGGTATTTCGTGGGGGGATGGTTTCTCCATTAGCTTGAATCTTCTGAAGTGACTAGTTTCCCCAGGGGCTTGAGTCCGAGGACTATGCAAGTCCCAGGTTCTGTCTAACACCTGTCTTTTGAGGTAACTAGTTTTCCCGTAGGTTTGAGTCCGAGGGCTATGCAAGACTCAGGTTCTGTCTAGTACCTAGTTCTTCTTGGGTAATTAGTTTCCCCAGAGGCTTAAGTCTGAGGACCATGCAAGGTCTAGGTTCTGTCTAACATTTGTCTTCTGAAGTAGCTAGTTTTCCCATAGGTTTGAGTCCGAGGACTATGCAAGACCCAGGTTCTGTCTAGTACCTAGTTCTTCTTTAGTAGTTAGTTTTCCCGTAGGCTTGAGTCCGAGGACCATGCAAGGCCTAAGTTTTGTCTAACACTTGTCTTCTGAGGTAACTAGTTTCCCTCTAGGTTTGAGTCCGAGGACTATGTAAGACCTAGGTTCTGTCTAGCACCTAGTTCTTTTCTGAAGTGACTAGTTTCCCCACAGGTTTGAGTCCGAGGACCATGCAAGACCTTGGTTCTGTCTAGCACCTAGTTCTTTTGGACCGCTTGGAGTTAGGGGGCTCATTCTCAGCGTTGGGAAGTCTGCTTTCGGGGTGACAGCCACCTCGAGCCTACTCCGCCGAGGAAGGACTCTTCTTCTGTCTAGCCCCTTCATCTGGCGCGCCACTTCTGGTTATGAGGCACCTTTTGAGCTATTCGAGTAACGTGCTTGACGCTTCGGTGCGCAAGGCGCCTCCCCATTAATATTCTTGCGGATTTACGAGGATCCAGAGGCTGATAGGCCCCTTAGAAACTGGGTGGAGTTAATACCTCCGGTAATCTCTCCTTAGGATTCTGTGCGGACTGACTTTCACCAATTTTTGCCTTCTATATAAGGCGTTTTGGGGTGATCCTTTCTTCAAACTTCACAAACACTTGAGTTCAAATCTCGCAAACACACTGTTTTCTGGGTGTTTCAAGAGTCTTGCCAGGACAGTAACTTGTGCCTGACGAGATAAGGTGGCCTTGGGAAAGGGCGGTGACAAGGAAGTCGAGCCCCTTTCAGGAGCCAAGGATGTCACTCCGATCCTAGACATCATAATGGGGGTGGGGTAGGCGGAGGCCGAAGATCTTTCTTCTTTTCAACCTAGCCAAGGATGGGACTCTCCTTGCTATTTGGAAAGGGATCCAAAAGGAACATAACGTCCTTCCTCCGCGTGCGGATCTGTCGGCCCTCCAAGTTGGTAGTGATTCGCCAACTCCCAGTCGTTGTGGGATTGGGAGGGAAACTAGGTGGAACCTTAAGGTGGAATCGTCATGCGCCGCGACGACCTCTTCTTCCTTCTCATTCCTTGCGCCGCAAGTGTTGGTTGGGGAGCTCTGGACGGCCTTAAAATAGGCCTGTCTCCACCTCTCCTTCCAACACTTGGCCTGGCTTTAAAACAAGCCTGCATAGGCCCTTCTCATTTTCTTTTTCTTTTTCTTTTAGCTTCAGCACAAGCCTGTTTGGGCGTTTTTCTTTGTAGTTAGCTTTAGAACAAGCCTGCACGGGCATCTGTCTTTGTTAGTTAGCTTTAGAACAAGCCTGCATGGGCATCTGCTATAAAATGTAACTTCTCTTCACATATTAATAAAGAAGTAGCCCCATTTCATTTCTTTTACTTCTTGTATCTTTTCGATTCTTGTGATGCTTGCCTTCTGAATGAGTATGTTGCCATGGGTTGTATTGTTTTTTCTTTTTTACGAACATGAAAGAAGTGTTGTTGTCGATTTTTCCACACCAACCGCCGCACTTGATGATGCACAAGTCCTTCCCACAGACGGCGCCAATTGTAGGGGCCCGTTTTGGGCGACCCCCGTACAATAAATTTGTAGAGAATAGGTAGAAGGACTAGGCATTAGCAAAGAACACAACAGTCGACATGGGTTTACAAGATCAATAACTGGAATTTGACTAAGTGTTCCAAGGGAAAGTTCGTCCTCGGCCCAGTCTGAGAAGCTTTTTCCTCAAAACTAATGGATACAAGGGTTGTCCTTGAACACCCTGAAAACCCTTTAACTTCCCAACAGAAGGGCCCGCCCCCTGAACTTTGGAGGTTCAATCTAGTATATAGTCTTGTTCAATTGATCTCTGCCATCCACTTGTCGGCCATCTGAACTTGTGTCTATGGGCTCGTCCCATCAGCCGCCTTTGTAGGCTTTCTGTTAGTTGAAGTAACTAAGGCATCACTGTTCGCTGGTCAATTCGCCATTAATGTGGCTAGAGTGTTGGTGGCGTACATTTAGTGGGTGGATGACAGCTTTCCTTCTTCAATGCCGGACTGCCGAGGACGTGGGCATCCTCAGCGAAGTCCCTTGATGGCTTGGGCCTCTCCCGCTCATCCTCGGATCTTGCGCCCTCCTCGGCGTGGGCCTTGGGCTTGATATGGAGTGGGTCGGGGTTGCCAAATATTTGGACCCCACAAATATATATAATTTTTCCTTCAATTTTAAAATAGTTTTTACAATTTTCAACCATATAAATCCCAACCCTATTTATTTACTTCCATTATCACTCTATAATAAATTTGTATAATTAATTCAACCCACCTCTTATTTATTTAGTTCCACTATCAAGCCCAACCCAAAACCTTTTCAATTCAGCTTAAAGGAAAAAAGAAGGAAAAAAAATTGACCAAATAGAAACGTGGAAGCCTTTTTTGTGTGAGCCTTTTCAACTTTAAGGAAAAAAGAAAAAAGAAAAAAAAAACATGGAATCCTTCAGGATTTTGCGTGACCAAATAGAAACGTGAGGAGACAGAGAGTTTGAAGATTGTAACATGAAGGGAAGCTTAAAGGGAGGAAGAAAAAAAAAAAAAAAACATTGAAGCCTTCTTGCGTGAGAAAACAGAGAATTTGAAAGCTACCCACCTTCCTACTCTACCGTTTTGCAGTAACGGCTGCCTATCTGATTTCCTTCCTTCCGTTATTCCTTTCCACATGGTGTATAAATATTGACAACCTGCTTTGGTTGAGGTATGTCTACATCTCAATTCTTTTTTCTTTTTTTTTGGTGCAAAACTTTTATGCTTAGTTTATATCAATATGAGACTCTTTTTTTTCATTTGTTTGTGTTTGTGTTTATATTAGACGAGCATCCTTGGCATGCCATTGATGTGTTTGTGAGATTGCCTGAATGTCGTTTCAATAGTGCTATAATTTTACTACTCAAGAATATTAGTAATTGTTTCTCAGAAAAAGAAAAAGAAAAAAGAATATTAGTAATTAATATCATACAACTTCTTTGTTATGTTGTATCATCATTTATAATCATTGTGGAGATATGAATACCCAGCAACTTACATTAGCTTCAGAGAGGAGGGAAAAAAAAATCTAAAGTTACAGAATCAGACTCACTTGAGTTGAAGTAAAATTAAGTAGTAGAATTGGTTATAAAAAAGTCACACACAACTACAAAATGAATATGAGAAAATTTAACATTTGTGTGAAGGACAATTTGGAAAAAAATTGTAAGCCACAAATATGAAGTTCAACATAGTTGACTTTATGGCCAATTATTTTATGACTCTATCCTAAGAATTGGCATCTATTGATTGAGAAAAAAATTAAAAAAAAAAAAATCTTTTCAAATTATATATAAAAAAAAAAAAAATACACTTCTTTGCATCATCAGGTGCTCATATTTTGAAGTTCTTTTGGAATTTCACAATTTAATGCAACATTAGGCTTGGAGATAAGAAAACAATAAGCAATAAGTGCTTCAAAATTTGAATTACCCTTACCCTCACAATTTCAGTCTCATTTAATGAGCAACTTCATTGATTATGAAAACTAAGTTTTCAGTGTGGTGGTACTAATTCAAGTTTTCCAGAAGGTGACAACGTTGGTTAAATATCAAAGTTGTTTAGAGAGCTTGGTGGTTGCTAGCATTAGAAAATTAATTGATGTAGATTCCATCGATTCCCATATTTGCTGGGTGCTTAGCATGTTTGACTGGATTGTAATGCATGGACCATATCTCAAAAGATATTTACTTTTATGATAATGTATTTACAAAGACATTAAAGTAATTTTGTACATGTAAAAATCTGTTGCGCACCGTTTTCTTGCTTTGGTAGGTAGCTTTTTTGAAACGAATTACGGTTTATTATTAAGAGTTAATTGTATAGTTGCTTTAAGTAATTGTATGTTGGTTTTATTAACTTGAGTTGGGTTGTAGCTTAATTTGTTGATTTGGTTCAATTTGGTTTGGTTAACGTGTGGGGGAAGTTCTAGGTAGGGATAAGCCAATTATTTTGTTTTTTCTTTTGATGGGTTTGAATTGGCATCCCACCTCCAACTATAATTTTCAAAAACATAAATCGTCACTTAATGTGATTTTTTTTTTCAATTTTTTTTCTTTATTTTTAAGTTTGTTAGAAATCATTAAATTATTATAAATTTTAATAGTAATGTTATGAATATCATTTCGGAACCTGTTTCGATTTGTTTATTGGAATTGAATGTTTTGGTATTGGTCTATTTCGGCATACCGTTGCATGCTGTAATCTTTAAGCTCAAATATCAGTTCAATAATAACAACAACAAGAACAAGTATCAGTTCAATTATATATAGAATATAATAAGAGTAAAAATATGGAGAAAAAAAATGACAAACTTAGATGTTAATTTTAGTGATTGTGGAACTTTGAAAGATGTTTAAAATCACTTTCTCCAAAAAAAAAAAAAAAATGTTTAAAATCAGAAGCCAAACGGGCCTGAACGTTTCCACTTTATTGTAAGTCACGTGACTCACGTGGAGCTCACAAAAACAAAGAAAAGAAATTAAAAAAAAAAAAAATTTAAGTGGACAAAACAGAAGAGCTTTAAAGGAAGTAGTAGTGCTTGGGCTCACAGAATCAAAACAAAGAAAATATCTAAACACAAGTGGAGGACAGCAGTACAACACAGTGACAAATAAAAAAGAAGAAGAAGACAGCGTGCAAGAGAGAGAGAAAAAAAAAAAAAAAAAAAACAAAACAAAAAAGAGAAGAAGAAGAAAAAGTGGCATTTGTGTAGGAGAAAGGGTATTACACTGGTGCAATTCACCCAAATCATTCATAGTTTTTTTTTTTTTTTTTTTTTTTTTACTTACACGGTGCAATTCACCCGAATCATTCATAATTTTTTTTACTTTTTACTTTTTTTACTTTTATTTTTTATTTTTTATTTATTTATTTTTAAACTTTTTTGAATTAATAGTTGAGGTTAAAAATTATTTTTTGTAAAATCTTAACTATTTATAAGAATTGCATCAAGTGCAATACTCCGATCTCAATCCAAGAAAGAGAAAAGGAAAAAGAAAAAAGAAAGACAGGAGAAAGAGGAAAGGAAAATAATGTGCAATTGTGAAAGAGAGGAAAAGAAAAAGTCTGGAGGTAGAAAGAAAAGTAGCTGCGTATTGGCAACGGAGGTGTTGTCTAATCAAAGTGAGTCCCACGTTTTTCAATATTTACGATTGTGCCATTGAGTAACACTGTTTGTAATTTGAACTAATACGAGGCGTTTTCTAAATTCAACGTTAAAAAACCTTAAAATGAACAATATAACTCAAACATTTCTAAAAAAAGGGCTTGAACATTTCTATTTTAGTGTGTGTTTGGCTACCAATTAAAAATGCAATTTATTTTACTATTTAACTTATTTTTGTTACCATTTATAGGTTCACTGGACTTTTTGATACTATTTATGAGTTTTACTGTACTATTCTAATTAACTTTTACCTTTACTACAGTACTTTTAGCAAAAAATTTTCAGTTTCAGTAAAATAAACGGATTCCAAACAACCTCTTATTGTAAGTCACGTGGAGCCATAGTTTTAAAAATCGAACAAGGAGCCGAACCATTTTTTTTTTTCCAAAATTCTCAGTTCAACCCAGTTTTTGACTGGTTTTTTCTAGTTTTTGACCAATTTTCACCAATTTTAGGGGTTTTTATCGAACCGAACTAGCTCCTAATTCCCGGTTGAACCGGTTGGACTGGCCAGTTCAGTCCAGTTTTTCACAAAAACAGAGAAAAGAAATTAAAAAAAAAAAAATTTAAAAGTGGACAAAACAAAAAAGCTTTAAAGGAAGTAGTAGTGCGTGTGCTCACAGAATCAAAACAAAGAAAATATCTAAACACAAGTGGAGGACAGCAGTACAACATAGTGACATACAAATAAAAAAGGGAAACAGTGGACTGAAACGGCAAAACCAGAAAAAAAAAGAAAGAAAAAAACCCAAAACTAACAAGAAAAGAAGAAGAAGAAGGAACAAGGAGGTAGTTTTTTTTTTTCCTTGGCATCAATCATTCATTTGGTCGTACTAAAAGAGAAAACAAATATATATATATATATATATATATATATATATACACACATTTGGTATGCATGTTGCACCATTTTGAGGGTCTAATAAATTTTTCATTTATGGGTATATTAGCCTCTTCACGTTGATCTGCGCATGTTTAGTTGATTAAAAAAATTATTCTAAATCCTAAAAATTTGTCCAATTTATTATAGGACTATCTTAGAAATATTAAAACAAATGACACCAATGTAGGTTAAATTTCCTATTTTTTTGTAAGACTACTTTAGACACCTAGAAGATGATCCTGACACCAATGATGGATAAAATTCCGTTTGTAAGTGGTATAGACTACTTAGATGCATAAATGTTATTCCATAAAAGAAGCCAACATAATCACCAAGAAGCTAACATGACATTTACAAATGAAGTTGAAAGAATGACACTTCTACTCAAAAGAACTCTTTTTTTTTTTTTTTAAATATTAAAAAAAAAAATCATTCAGCAGTTTCTTTTGGGATTGAGATCATTCCACACTTATGTCGAAGTCTTTTTCTTTTTTTACTTAGTTTTGTGTGGATAATTCGATAATAACAACAATGACAATATAGGATTTGAAGTAGAGGAAGTGTTTTTCTCTCACAAATAAGAAAGACTGTCATGATATAGAGAAAGAAAAAACAGTGATCTAAAATATATGCTACTCTAAAAAGTTGGCTTGCCAAGGAGCAGAGTCTAAATCAAATACAAATAATATTCCAAAGCAGCCAAAACCACATAGGAATAAGAATGTAAAACATAATAAAGTTTTAATTAGGTGACTTGCTAGAGATCTTCGAAACTAATTAGGATGAGGACGTAATATTGGCTTTGTTGTATGCAGCACTATTAATTCAAGGCACAAATCAACAAGTTCAGAGCAAGAAAAACCCTGCCTTAATATATCTACCTTCTCTAACATGGATAAGAGGCTGGAGCAGGCTGCTGAAAGTGGAGATATTACTACTGTTTCAATCTCTTCTGCAGAATATGCTTGACAAAGTTGCTATGACATGGAAGCAAGGATGTTGCCAGCACTGTCACGAACAATAACACCAATTCCCGATGTGTTTGTCTCCGAAAAATTAGCTCCGTCGAAGTTTATCTTCACCACCTCTGCCTGTGGAAGCTGCCAACGAACTTGAGGCTGCGAAGAGCAAGGCTGAGGTAAAGGTAAAGGAATTTTATCCAG
Source organism: Quercus glauca (assembly GCA_023736055.1). Classification (NCBI taxonomy): domain Eukaryota; kingdom Viridiplantae; phylum Streptophyta; class Magnoliopsida; order Fagales; family Fagaceae; genus Quercus; species Quercus glauca. Next base: position 104,864,572 of record CM043318.1, read on the forward strand.
GAACTCAGCCAATCTTCCTTCACACTCTTGCGCCAGCTGGTGCAGATTACAGCAAGGCTGTTGATGTCGTTTTTGATTCCTTTTGAGTCCATATCGCCCAGATCGTTATTGCAAATAGTTCAGGCTTATGGTGCTCTCTCATAATCTATTGCAGTGATAATCATGAAGGTATGAAGGAGGTTTATGAGGCCTATTTGATTTTCTAACAGCAGGTAAAATAGGTAAGTGAGTGGGAACATCAGAAGGTTCAAGTGGAGCAGTAGAAACAGGTGAAGAAGTGGCCAGATCAGGATGAACAAGATCTGGAAACTCATCAGGAGGGACAGCAGTGTCAACAGGATTGAAAGGCAAAGAAAATTCAGCAGAAATAGAAGAAAGGGGTTCTGAAATGGAAGGCTGAGAGGAAAACATATTGTGAGAAGAGGAAGAAGGACTAGGAACATGTTTAGACAGCCAATGTTTAAAAGGAAAAATAGTTTCTTTGAAGATGACATCTCTGGAAAGGAAAATGGTTTTAGTGGACAAATCATACAATTTGTACCCCTTGGTTCCAAAAGGATATCCAAGAAATATGCACGAAAGTAATTCCCTAAAGTCCAGAAATTGTGTGGATGTTCGGCATGCCCACAGCTCATAGTCCGACCAAACAACATCACGCCTTGGACACGACCAAAGAGCGTGGAGAGTACGTTCATCAGCTTCACGGCATCTATCACAGTGGGGTCTTCGATGACTGTTCGGCGCACTAAGTTCAGCTTGGTTGGCAGTGAGTTTCGACAAGCTCTCCATATAAAATTCTTCACATTATTTGGAACATGTAGCGACCAAATACTTTTCCAAAGGTTTTTATCCAACCCCTCACCATCATCCGAAACGACCAGCTCTGCCTCCTCCTTCAGGAAACGATATTCGGATTTACATGTGTAAATTCCATCCTTCGCCCAAGGCCAAAAAATTAAATCCTCAAATTCAGCTTGTGCAAGAGGGATTGATTTTATTAATTCAGCTTCTTGTAGGGCAAAAAAGCCATCAATCATCCCATGGTTCCACTGCCTTTGCTCTGCCTCTATCAAAATATCCACTGTTGCATCCTCCATTGAAGGGAGTGGAGGTGATGACAGCAAAGGTGGATTTTTTCTTGGCAACCAGTGATGTTGCCAAATTTTGACAGATTTCCCATTCCCTATCCGCCAACTTGAACCCCTGAGAAGCACATCCCTACCCTTCAAAATACTTCTCCAAGCATAGGAACCCGATCTTGAATCCTTCGCCTCCATGACCGAGCAATTGGGGAAAAATCTTGCCTTGAAAACCTTGTAGAAAAGAGAGTTTGTATTTTTTAATAATCTCCATGCTTGTTTTGCCAACAAGGAGTCATTAAATAAAGCCATATCTCTAAACCCCAATCCCCCCATTGATTTTGAATTTGTCAACACTCCCCACTTCACCCAATGAATTTTTCTCCAGTCTCCACGGTGGCCCCAAAATTTTTTTTTTGATCAAGGCTTCAATATCATTGCATAAACCCAACGGGAGCTTAGAACAACCCATAGTAAAAGTTGGAATAGTTTGGATGACGGATTTTAGAAGCACTTCTCTACCTAGAAAACAATTTTCCTTCCTAACCCTGTAACTTCCTCCAAATTTTTTCTTTTATAAAATTAAAGCTCTCTTTTTTACTCCTCCCCAACAAAGAAAGCAAACCAAGGTATTTTTCATACTTAGTGATTTCTTGAAGTCCCATGGTAGATTTGATTGACAGTTGTCGGGGGCAAAAAAGTTTTCCTTCCGACAAATAAGATTTATATTCAGTTAGAGGTCTAATCGAAACTTGACAATGGACTTGATGCATGGCCCAAAGGCTATCGGTGAAAATCCAAGAAATCCACTATATTTTATGCCTTGGGCTTAGATTGGAACTGATAAGAGTGGCCCATGAACAATCCCTACAGTGGACACATCAGCACGATTAAAAAAACATATTGTAAGAAATAGCCCAGAAGTAAAAAATTTCTACAAAAAATAGCCCAGCGGTAAAACATTTCTGCAGAAAATAGTCCTACAGTAAAATATTTCTGCAGAAAATGACCCAACAGTAAAATATTTTCGTAGAAAGCTGCCTAGTGGTAAAATAATACAAAACAGAATAAACTCTCAGCTGTTAGTTACTTCGCAGATTAAGGAAAATATCTACATTTCAGACTCATCATCCGTTATCTCTGGAGAAGAGTCTTCTATTACAACAATATAAGGGAAAAATTCTATAGTAACAGTTGCATCATAACCATTAATTGTAAATGAGTAAGTAAATATCATGAGTTCCATAATAACAAATAATGGAGAAACTCAGTGTGGGATGAAGGGAGAGAGAGAGATCCTAGCTAGCGCAGTAAGATCAATGTGGTGCCAAGACATGCTCATGAATATATAGTGAGCAATGAGTAGAGAGAGCTATTTGTGAGTAGTATGAGTAATGAGTGAGAGTATATAGTAGTGAGTGAGAGTGTATAGTAGTATGGTTGCTAGGGGAACTTTCTGCTGAGAGTAGATAAGTGTTTATAAGTAAAGCTAAGAGGAGTGTTTGTGATCTAGGAGTTGAGGGAACTTAGTTTCTAAGATTGAAAACTAAGAACTCAATGACTTTTTCAAAGCTTGGAGAAAGCTTAAATAGAACGGTTAAGGAAGAGTTTCTCTCTTGGTGTCTATCTTAGTGAGTTGGTGAAGCATTAATGGAGAGTTCCATTTATACCTGGGTTTTTAGGAGGTGATTAGCAAAATAATCTTTGCTAAATCTTTCTCAATCTTCAGAAAATTTTTAGAGAATCGTTCTTAGGATTTTTAGCTAAGAGTAATAAGCTCAACTTTTAGAAGGTTCTTGTTGTTTTAGGTAATAACAGCTAGGATTCTGGCTTAGCATTGAATGCTGATTAGCCTTGGTTGATTGGATTAGAGCATGCTTTAGGCTAATGATCTGGGATATGTTGCTGGTAGAATCAGAGTTCCCTAGGGCAGATTGGACCACCCCAAGCCAAGTGTTAACCTTGAAGCCCCTGCTGGGAACTCTACTGGGATCCCCTTGGTGCCTTCCAAACCCCATTTCCCTAAGTTTCCCCATTTAGGGTTCATGTGCTTGGTTCATGAACCAGAGAACACACATTTTTAGTATGAAAATGAGCTGATTTCATGTTGTTTCAGGAGCTTCAATGGCCTAGTCATGGTTGCTCTTGATATTTGACTGGTTGGGTTGGAGAAGAAAGAAGGGACAGCTAGCTAAAGCTTCTCAGCTTTCTGTCACATCAATTTCAGTTTTGTGTCACATGAGAAATGATGAAATTTTAGCTTGTGAAGGAAGGGTTCAACCCCTGATGGACACGTGTCCCCTTTATGGTCTAATTGGACAAGTTGGGACCTGATGGGAGTAGGCTCCAGCTGTTCAATTGTTGCTGAAATTTGGCTGACCAGTTCACGTGTTTTCCAACTGCTGGGATTTGTGTGTGGGCTGGCCTAACCCAGCTGGGCTTTGTAGATAAGCTTCCTTGGGCTTGGTTATCCCTACAGAATGAATAGTTTTGCCATAGGTGATATTCATAGGCCTTTTATAAATCTTGTAAGAGAGGTTTTTCTTGAGGGATGAATATTCATATTTCCCATGAGTGTGGGATTTAGTATATATAAAACAAGTGTCAAAAATAATATTTGATTTCGTAAATATGTGCCAAAAATAGCATTTAGGCTTTATGAAATAGTTGCCAAAATAACATTTGGGCTTTATAAAATAAGTGCTAAATTAATAATAGTGTCAAATATTAATGTTTGGGCTTTGTGAAATAATTGCCAAAATAACATTTGGGCTTTGTAAGATAGTGCCAAATTAAGTATTTGGGCTTTGTAAAAATAGGTGCCAAATTAGCATTTGGGCTTTGAGCATAAAGCAATTTGCTTTTGCCAAAATAGCATTTTGGACTTTGTAAAATAGTGCCAAATTATTATTTGGGCTTTGTAAAAATGATTTAAGATTTTGTAAGATATTGTCGTGTAGCAACGGGCTTAGTAGAAGTGCTGCATCGTGGTGGGCTTTAGAGATGCAGCATCATAGCGGGCTTTGTAAAGATTCCGCATCTTAGCGGGCTTTGTAAAGATGCCACATCGTAGCGGGCTTTGAAGTTGCCACATCGTAGTGGGCTTTAGACAGTTTGGGCTTTCTTTGGGTTTTGCCCACAAGCTAAATGATGTTGGGCTTTTTATAGAGGTGGCATAATTTCGTGGCCCAATATGGCGATGGTATGGTGAGTATTTTGTGTGAAAATCCAAGTTGGATAATATGTTAGGTTCTAAGGTCTTAGGATTTTATGTATTTAGAACTCTAATTTGTAATGTTGGCAAACCATTATCAAAACAATGTATTTAGTCTTGTTTAGGCTTGCTCAAAGTTGGTTTAATATTGTAAAGTTGGAATCGAGTGGCTGTAGAAGTACTTGGGACTTTCGGCCTGGCTCGATCGATCGAAGGATAGGCTCAATCGATCGAAAATCGCACAGGTTGTTTTTTCTGCAGAATTTCCAACTCAGCCCTAACTCTTTAAAAGTTTAGGGTTTTGTGTTTTTGCCCTAGGTATATAAGGCAAACCCTAGCCACGTTTTTAAGAGTTGCACAAGTTGTGTTGTTGCTCATACATTGCTGTTTTGTGTAAATCTCTTGGGAGATCTAGAGGAGCTTTCCTTTACACAAAGCTTAGGGTTTTCAAGATTGAGATCACTTGAACATCTTGATGATCAACTTAGTTGCTGCCTTTGAAGCTTAAAGAATATCAAGCGTGGGTGCTTGTAGCTGATCAAGGGATTCAAAGAAAGAAGTAGTTCGTGGACTCGGAGCCTGCGCGTGGTCGTGTCAAGAAGTTTTACTGGTAGGTAGCATTAGGAAGTTAAGCGGGGAGCTTGTAAGTCCTTTTGTAAGAACTTCAATTCTTTCTTAGTGGATTCCGTTTTGCCTTGAGGATCGGTGGGTAAAATCCTCCCCAGGTTTTTCCATGTGGTTTCCTGGGTGATCATATCATGTGTTATTTATTTTCCGCTGCTTTATATGCTTGATATGATTTTGTGATTGTTTTAACCTAGAATTGCTTAATTTGACTAAGTAACAACTTGGCTAATTAATATAGGCTACGCAATCTGGTTATTTGTAAGTGGTCTAAACCATTCATAATATGTGGGATATAATGGGTAATATTTGTGAGAGGGCCCAAGGCAATTTATGGGTTTGTGTATGGAGTATTTGTGAAGCCCCAATAACATGGAGAATATTTGGGTAATATATATGGGGAATATTTATGTTGGTTTAGAAGAATGTGTGGGTCCATGTGGGTATTTTATGAGTGGGCTAATAAAAATCAAGGCTCGAAAATTTGTACCTCAACAACAGTATCTGGAGTGGCTTTGCTGAAAAAAAATGGCTATACCCGAGGCTTTCTCATAGGATTCCAAGATCTGGAGAACCTTTTCACACTCTTCTGAAGTAGACCTGCAAAATAGAAGACTATCATCTGCAAATAACAGATGGGTTAGTTCAGGTCCTCCTCTACACAACGAAAATCTTTTTATATCAACCCTCCTTGCTGCACTATTAGTGAGTCCATGCAGCCCCTCCTTGCAAAGGAGAAAGTGGGTCTCCTTGCCTGATTCCTCGCGAAGGACACACCAACCCCTTCAGTTCCCCATTGATTAAGACGGAATAAGATACCGTCCTAACACACTCCATCATTAGGCCAATCCATTGTTCACAAAAACCCATTTTCTCATCAAATTTTCAAGAAAAGACCATTCCACCCGATCATAAGCTTTACTCATATCAAGCTTGAGAGCCATAAAGCCATTATCTCCAGATTTATAATTTTTCATACTATGGAGGGTCTCAAAAGCCACCAGGATATTATCAATGATGAGACGGTCCTTAGTGAAAGCAGATTGGTGTTCAATGATGATCATGGGTAACAACTTCAATCTATTAGCTAGTACTTTTGAAAAAATCTTATACAACACATTGCACAAGCTAATAGGTCGATACTCAGTAATATACTCTGGATTTTTTATTTTTGGAATGAGAGCAATAAAAGTATGGTTAATAGGATGAGGCAATGTACCTAAATTTAGCCAGGAAAGGATGGAGCTAGTAACATCCTAGTTCACTATTTGCCAAAAGTGTTGGTAAAACAATGGAGGCATGCCATTAGGACCTGGTGCCTTAAGCGGTGCCATTTGTTTCAGAGCTACTACAACTTCATGTTCCATGAATTCTCCAGTTAGCAATTGATTCATCTCTTTAGTTATAACTTGTGGTACGTACGTGATCCAACGTAGTGGCCTGATTTACTGGAGTGGAAGTGGAGAACAAATTTTGGTAGTACTTTAGAATAACAGATTCTATATCTTCGAGACTTTGCTACCAAGAATTATGATCATCCCTTAGAACGCATGTTGCGCCATTTTAACGGTCCATTTTAACGGTCTAATAAATTTTCAATTGGGGTATATTAGCCTCTTCACATTGATCTGCGCGTGTTTAATTAGTGGATTAAAAATTTTAATCTAAATCTTAAAATTTTGTCCAATTCCAATTTTTTGTAAGACTTTTTTAGACATCTAAAAGATGACACCACTGAATGATAAAATTCCTTCTAAGTGGTATAGACTACTTAGATATAAAAATGTTATTCGATTCTAAATTGAAAATATTTAATTGTAGTCATATCCGCGCTTTCCAGCTGAACTTTTATTTTCGTTCTGGGAAATAAATTTTAAATCATCATACAAGATATTCACCAAGAAGCCAACAGGATATTTACAAAAGAAGCTGAAAGAGAATGACACTTCTACTAAAAAAAAAAAAAAAAAACTTCCTTTTTAAATAATAATAAAAAATAAAAAATAAAAAAACACAAAAACAAAGAAAACTTCTTTCCTAGGTTTCGTTTAGGATCATTCCACACTTATGACCAAGTCTTTTTCTTTTTCTTTTTTTTTGGTTTTTTGTTTTTTGTTTTGTAATGTTTTTTTGTTTTTTTGTTTTTTGTTTTTTGTTTTTGTTTTTTTTTTTTTTTATGATTCAATAATAACAACAATGGAATAGGGGATTTGAAGTAGAGAAAGTGTCTTTCTCTCTCAAAATAATAAGAAAGTTGAATATGTCATGATATAGATAAAGAATAAAGAGTGAGTTAAAATATATGCTAATCCAAAGCAAGCTTGGCAAGAAGCATAATCTTTCAAACAGCAATAATATTCCGAAGCAGTCAAAACCACGTAGGAACAAGAATCTAAAACATACCGAAAGTTTTAATTAGGTGACATGCGGTAATATTGGCTTTGTTGTATATATGCAGCACTACTTATTCAAGCCATACGTCAACAAGTTCAAATCAAGAAAAACCCTATATATTAGCCTTCTCTAAAATGGATGAGAGAATTGAGAGGATGAAGCAGGTTGCTGAAAGTGGAGATGTTAATGCCTTTTATCAATTAATTGGAGAGGATGTAAAACTTTTGGAGCACATTGATCAGCTACCTTTGTTCAAACTCCTTTACACATAGCTTCATTTACTGGGAATATCCAATTTGCCATGGAAATGATGGGTTTAAAGCCTTCATTTGCTTGGAAACTAAATCCGGACGGGTTTAGCCCTTTCACCTCGCTCTATAAAATGGGTATATCAAGCTGGTGTGTAAGCTTCTACAGTTTGATGGGGACCTTGTCCGTGTCAAAGGATGAGAGCATATCACTCATTTGCACTATGTAGTAGCAAATAGTGATAACCTTGATCTATTGGACAAATTTCTATTAGTTTGTCCTAATTCTATTACAGATGTGACAGTGCGAAATGAGACCGCTTTGCATATTGCCCTCAAATATGACAACCTTGAGGCTTACAAATTCTTGGTGAGATGGCTTGGAAGAAATTGTTCTAAAAATGCTTCATTTAATGAAAAACCAGTCTTTAACTGGGAGGATGATGATGGTAATAATGTGTTGCACATCACAGCATCAAAAATTGAAACCCAAGTAAGTTTTATGTCTCTTCATTAACAAAATATAAATAAAAGGGAATAAAATTAAAATAAAATAACTAACTATGAATAGTCTAAGTGAGCATTTTATTTTTTGAATTATTTGAACTAAAAATATTTCTTTGGGGAGAAGTAAATTTTTTTTTTTCTTTTAAAAATTTAAAATATTTTATATCTAAATGTACAATTTAAAAATGTATAAAATTTAGGGAGCGATGGCCTCCCTTGGTCTACGCACAATTCCATTTTTATCACTGGTATTATATCAAAAATTATTTTATCTTTTAATGATTCAGTGGCTATGTAATAGTATGTATTATGATAATTTTTTCTTCTTATTTAATTATAAATTTAGTTAACAAATTATAAAAGAAAAAGAAGTTTATACATTTGGATTAAGAATGAACCAAGGATGAGGTTGAATAATTTACATTATGCAGGCTGTGAATCACTTACTTGCATGGGGTTTCGGATTCATTCGTGTAAACCATAGGAATTCAGAGGGTAAAACAGCATGGGACATCTTCGAAGCAGGACAAACACAAGTAGACAATAGAGAGATCAAGATTTTGCTATGCAATGCTGGAGCTTTATTGGGTTCATCTCTTTCTGCAATTACTCGAAGCGATTATAATGATATTGATGAATTTTACAACTTAATTGGGGAGGATGTAAAACATTTGGAGCACATCGATGAGCTACCATTTGTTAATACTCCTTTACACATAGCTGCATCTGTTGGGAACACCCAATTTGCCAAGGAGATGATAGGTTTAAAGCCCTCATATACTCGGAAACTAAATCAAAATGGGTTTAGCCCTATTCATGTCGCACTACAAAATGGGCATATCGAGCTAGTGCGTCGGCTTCTACAATTTGATGGAGACCTTGTTCGTGTCAAAGGAAGAGAGCATATCACTCCTTTACACTTGTAGTAGCAAACAGTGATAACCTTGATCTATTGGACAAATTTCTATTAGTTTGTCCTAATTCTATTACAGATGTGACGATGCAAAACGAGACGGCTTTGCATATTGCCTTCAAATATGACAACCTTGAGGCTTTCAAATTCTTGATGGGATGGCTCGAAAGAAATTATTCTAAAAATTTTAATGAAAAAGTAGTCTTGAACTGGAAGGATAATGAAGGCAACACTATGTTGCACATTGCAATATCAAAAAATCAAACCCAAGCAAGCTCTCTCCATTAACATCTACTAAGGCTACATTTGGATTGGGCTGAAAGCTGAAACGCGCGTCTGAGTTTCAGCTTTTTTTTTTTTTTTTTTTTTTTTTTTTTGAGCCGCATTCTTTGACTTTTCTTGTGAACATTACATATTATGTACTGTTCACAGACCCACAAATTTCACTTTTTATCAACTTTTTTCTTAAAAATGGGTCCCACGATATTATTCATACATTTAAAAATTATTTTGCTACAGTGTTTTTCAGTTTTCAGTTTTCAGCTGTATCCAAATAGACCCTAAATGTTAACAAATTATGAATAAAAGGGGAAAAAAAACATAAAATAACCAACTAGAATAGTCTAGATGACCATTTTACTTTTGAAACAAACTCATTTTTTGGGTCAAGTAAATTTCTTTCTTTTTATTTTTCAAAATTCAAAATATTTTATACCTAAATCTACTTTTTAATAAAGATGTTTAAAATTGTAGGGAGTGATGGCTTCCTTTGGTTTACGTACAGTTTCATTCTCTTTTAATGATCTAGTGGCTTTGCAATTATATTTAATACATTTTTTTTTTTGACATCTATATTTAATACATTATGATCTCTCAGCAAATAATAATAATAATATCAATAGTATATGATCATTTTTTTTTTCCTTTTAATAATAATTATAAATTTTATATACAAAAGAAGAAACTTATGCATTTGGATTAAGAACGGACCAAGGACGAGACTTGACTGATTTACATTACGCAGGCCGTGAGACACTTACTCACTTGGAGTTCTCATTTTGTCGTTGTAAATCATAAGAATATAGAGGGTAAAACAGCATGGGACATCTTCCAAGAACAGACACAAGAAGTAGACAACAGAGAGATTAGAGTTATGCTACGTCGTGCTGGAGCTGATTCGAGTGTTTCTCTTTCTAGATTTAAATGGCATCCAATGGAATGGCTGTCAATACCAAATCCTTCTACACTTTCGAGCTTGCATATTAAAAGTGAATTAAGGAGCTTATCAGAAGAAAAGCACAGTATGCTTCTGGTGGTTGCAGTACTGCTTGTAACAATCAGCTTTCAAGCAGTGCTCAGCCCTCCTGGTGGAGTTTGGCAAGATAATGGTCAGTGCATCAATACCACAGAGGTAGGGAGTAGTCATAACGGAACCAATGATCAGACTCCCTTCAATACAACGGTAGGGAGTAGTAATGATCCTGTTACCATTCATCTGACTTGGTCCAATACCACACTAGTGTGTGAACACAAAGCAGGGACAGCCATTGCTTTGAAAGATGGCCTTTTTTGGCTGTTCCTGATTTGTAATTCTTTGATATTTGGGATCTCAAACTCATTAATTGTTCTCGCCGTTCCAAATGAGCACATGAAGTTTTTGTTCTTGGGACTCAACCTCACCCTCTGTTTTAGCTATTTTTGTTCAGTCCGAGCCATAATCGATGATAAATTTTTGGCGTTTTGTTTGGCATATCATTCGGCCATATTTTCTGTTTTAGCAGTGCTTCTTGATACCAATGATCGGACTCAGTAATTGTGTTCTCATACTAAGTAATTGTTCTCCTCATTCTAGATGGGTACATTAATTTCTTTGTAATCAATGCCTACTTCCTTTGCTTTTGTTATTTTTCTTCACTCCTGACCATTACCCAGACTCCAAATTGGTCGATTATTTCAGTTTTTCTTTCGACCTTGATTTTTGCAATCTCACCAGCGAATTTCCCAGCTTTGGAAAGAGTCAAGCTAAGTAGTTTGCGGATTCAATCATGGGAGAAGAATTGAAGGGAAAGAAAAAAAAATATTAGCCAACCTTGGAACTGTAAGAATCTGTAATGTGTGTCAATTTTTATTTTTGTTTCTTCAATAATAAGATTTAGTCTATGTTTCTAAGGGCATAGTTGAAGTATCCAATGTCATCTATGAATATAATGTATATTGCATAAAGCAGTGTGTGATTGCATAGCGAAATTATAATCAAAACTCTCACATACTTTATATGATTTATTTTTTTTAATGAGAAAACTGTAACTTTATTAAGAAGAAGATAAATTCAGTACATCATAAGTAATAACTGACTTAATCAGCGATTGATTTTCCTTTATCCATGTTACATAATTATTAATATTATCTATTTCTTTAGCAAACTTTGCTAGGAGATGTGCGAGTTTATTGCCTTGACGCTTCACATGAGACAACCAAGGGAGGAGTACATAACCCTAGTAGAGTGTCAGCCACTATCTTGGAATCACTTTCAACTACCACATCCCTTATACTAGCATCCCACACAAACGACACTTCAATTTCCACAGCTTTCACCTCAAATGACACTCTTAACACACCTTATATTATTGGGTGCTTTAAATTTTAATAAGATAATGTTTTGGAAGCATACTATCATGACGATGAAACAGTGGTCATACTTATATTGTTTGCAATAATAGAGTGAAGCTTTTAGAAAAAATAAACTCCACTTTGAATCAGAATAATTAAGTCATAATGCATAGACTTAATTATGATTGATTTCAACTTGTAATAAGTGTCCATAAACGTTTATTCTTCAAAACAAGTGACAAACAGAACAAATAGTAATTGTTGTCTCAATTTTTTAAATATGATTTTTCTATGTCCAAAATCAAGAGAAGGAAGTGGCGTGGTTCTAGCTTGGTCTGTTCAGGACTTTTTGACTTTGTTTAGTGCAGCCTGCCTTGCTATTCAGTGTAGGGGTATGCATTTAGTTATATACCCCCAAGCAGCAAAGCAGTGTCATATTTGTGTAATGGAATGGGAACACTAGCTGGTCCATGAGGCAGTTGTGCTGGACTATCAATTGTTAAAGAAGCAGATGACAAATGTGTAGGATGGACAAACTCATTTTAGCCGAACTGTAGCAATAGAAAATAGTGCTTCCAAGTCTTATATGAATAGCTGGAAAAGCAAATAAAGCTCTTTGTTCCCTTTTTTTTCCCCAACATTTTGTTTTGTACTTTTGGAACTGTGGTTTCAAAAAACAAAAAATATTGTGCTGTGGTAAGATAAGCCTAGTGAAAATGTAAAATCATATTATTATGCCACCCTCTATCTACAGGGGAGTAAAAATTAAAATCAATTGCTGTCAATCTAAGCAATGGAAACATAAAAAGCCATTCAGCTGAATATCACGTCCCTTGCTACGGGCAATGTGTTCTGAGACTGTTCACTGAACTTATCTTTGGTTTTGTTAACTAAAGAATTAATCATATGATTATGCAGTGTTTCACTTGTAAGGTTGATAATGAGCCATGTTCATGTATAAATATTTGCACTTGCTCAAACAGTGAAAGAATATAAATTAGGTCTGGACCCTGGAGTCCTTGTTTTGCTGCAGAAAATTGCAGCTTCTTTCTCTACTGAAAAGAGTTGTTTGTTGCAACCTTTAAGCTATCTTTGTGCATCTTATCTGCTGGAATATACAGCCTAACATTAGTTTTTCCCCTTTTCATATGAAACTCCCTGCCAAGCATTATTTTACAGTACAATGTCTTCGTCTCCAAGTACTTCAACTAGCAAATTGATAACAATTAAGCAACCAAGCCCAAGTGTAGGGTTTAAGAAATTGGAGGATTGTATAGGTAGAAACTGAGAATAAGTACATTGCTTAATGAACGGTAATAAATAGAGCGAGCCTATATATAGAGAAATCAATCAACTCAAGAGTACCAGTAGTACAATACAACTACACAGGTGGCACAGTGCAGTACAATAGTATAAGAGAGTAACAAGGAATTTGTAGCAGTACAGTAGGCCCAAGAATGAGCTTGGGGCCGATGCTTCTCAATGTCAAGGTGGAGGATGAGAGACCAACTTCAGTTTGGATATGAGGTCATGGAAATGACAATGAGGGTGTGACTTAGTGAAAATGTCTGTAGGTTGATCATTAGATGGAATGGAGTAGAGTTGGAGGGAGCCCTAGAGGAGATGATGATGAAGATCACAATCGATATCATTATGCTTGGTCCATTAGTGGATGACATTTTTATGGGCAATCTGAATGGAATTTCCGTTGTCATAGTATACAGGAGTAGTAGAAGCAAGAGGGACCCCAAATCCTAAAAAAGCCAACGTAACCAAAGGAGCTCCAAGCTAGTCTCACCTAGACCACAATATTCAGCCACAGCAAACGTAAGAAAACTGAAAATCCCACCTAGGATGACTAAAAATCAGGTTTAGATGTTGAACTGTGAGGAAAGGACATGGGGGTGTAGAAATCTCAAGAATGCCTTCCAGCATGAGTGACTTCCCTCATGGAAGGCCTTTATGATGGCACATCCTGGATAAACCAAATTGCCACCATCAGCAACTTCTTCACCACTTCAGATCACTAAGAGCCTCCTCATCATTTTCCACCAATCTTTCCACTTTACCATTACAGTACATTCAGAAGCCCCATTCCATTAGAATTGCTGCCCTCTCCGTCTCAATTTCCACACATCTCCTGCAACAAGTGATCTCCAACAACATGACTCCGAAACTATAAACATCCACCTTTATTGTGGCGGGTGTGTGTTCCTGAATCACTCTGGTGCAACATAGCCTTTAGTCCCCTTGATGCTAGTGAGAGTTCAGGATTGGTGGTTCATCAAAAGTTTTGCTAGTCCAAATTCAGAAATTTTTTACTGTAAAAAAATCTTTTAATAGTATGTTTTGAGGCTTTATGTCACAATGAATGATTTGTGTGCAGCATTCTTTATGTAAGTACATCAGTCCTCTAGCAACTCCTGAAGCAATCTGCATTCTTTGTTGCCTACTTGGTCTTACTACTCCAAAGAGGAAACTTGACAATAAGCTATTGAACATAAACTTGTACACTAAAAGTTAGTCTTCACCCACATCACAGTAGCCAAGTAACCGAACTAGATTCTTATGGTGAATTTGGCCAATCACAGTCACGTTGGTTTTAAATTCCCTCTCATCTTCCCTCACCATCTTGTCTAGCTTCCTGACAGCAACATATTTGTTATGACTAGATGCTAATACCCCTTTATAAACAGTGCCAAAAGAACCCTTACCCAATTCTTCTTTGAACCCACCAGTAGCTTCTTCAAGATCTTCATATATAAATGACCATAGATTCATAGCAAGATCTTTTATAAGAACAATTTTGGAGAAATTTGATAGTTTTCCTTGCCACAAGAAGAATACAACTAGAGAAATTGCAGTTACAGAAAAGAAGTTAAAAAATACAGAAGTACCTAAGAGGATTGCAAGGATCAATATTGCTTGATTCTGCTTTCCTAGGCCTGGACTTTGTGAAGAGCTATTCAATTTCAATTTCTTGAACAGTACTTTTCTTTCAACTGCACTGCTGTTGGGCCTCCCGTGAGAAAGTGGAATTTCTTCTTCCAACATCTTCTTGTACCATTGTAATACTCAGGTTGCTGGAAAATGGCAACTGCACAATAACAATTGTGCACACAGGAAATCTTGCATGCAGATTCTGTTGTAGGGTTGTAGGCTGTAGTAGTTCACAGTCAGCTAAAGGCCAAACAACATACTCCATCTCCAAGAATTCAAATTGATCCTCCGAAATTAAGGATCCTATCTTGTAAGATTCACTTATGTAGCTTAAATCACCTTGTTTGCAGCCAATATTCCTCTTATTTACATCCAAGAGAGAAAAGCCTGGGGCGCATTGGCACACTGGCTTACCATAAGCTTCCAGAGTAAATATGCTGTTATAACCACAAGAAGAATACAACTAGAGAAATTGCAGTTACAGAAAAGAAGTTAAAAAATACAGAAGTACCTAAGAGGATTGCAAGGATCAATATTGCTTGATTCTGCTTTCCTAGGCCTGGACTTTGTGAAGAGCTATTCAATTTCAATTTCTTGAACAATACTTTTCTTTCAACTGCACTGCTGTTGGGCCTCCCGTGAGAAAGTGGAATTTCTTCTTGCAACATCTTCCTGTACCATTGTAATACTCAGGTTGCTGGAAAATGGCAACTGCACAATAACAATTGTGCACACAGGAAATCTTGCATGCAGATTCTGTTGTAGGGTTGTAGGCTGTAGTAGTTCACAGTCAGCTAAAGGCCAAACAACATACTCCATCTCCAAGAATTCAAATTGATCCTCCGAAATTAAGGATCCTATCTTGTAAGATTCACTTATGTAGCTTAAATTACCTTGTTTGCAGCCAATATTCCTCTTATTTACATCCAAGAGAGAAAAGCCTGGGGCGCATTGGCACACTGGCTTACCATAAGCTTCCAGAGTAAATATGCTGTTATAACCACAAGTGCAAATTCCAAAATTGCCACCAATATCCAAGCAGATGTTATCAGAAGCATACTAGTTGGCAAGCCAGCTTTAGTTGAGCATAGAGTCTGAAACTCCATCAAAATCAAGTGTTGCCCTATAGGAAGTGTCTGTCCTGAAGACCGCACCCTCTGATATAAGGTTAGATATATTTCCCTATGAGTTCTTGACTTGAAGGTAGCCTGACTTGTCCAGGATTAGCTCAGAAACATCCTGATGACTATAATAAACTCCATAAGGATATTTGCTGTACATGAATAATGTTCTCTATACTTAATCTATTTGATTAAGTATCAGATTGTAGGATGTCTGCTCTATGCCAGTGAAAAGGAGCTGAAATTTCCCCCCTCGTAATTTTCTATCACAAAATTCCCAGTGTCTAGCGTAGCCCCATTTGATACTTCACGATTCTCACTGTTGTTGGACCTTCACAACTCCAATCCACTTGGAGCTTTGAGTACAAGCTGTCTGGTAGCTTTTGATTGTCTCTCTTTACAAACCAAACTATAGTTTCATCTGGTATCTTAGCAAAGCAAATAGCAAGTAGGAACTGATCTTGATCACCTGGAAGCCAGTGGAATCCAAATGATGGTGAAGACCATGTGGAGTTATTGTCAGTAGCAAAGAGAGTTGAAACCACACATACGTTATTGTTAACTTCAGCTATTGTAGGAACCAAGAGGGTGATAACCGATAACAAGGACAAGCAATTGGCAAATGGAAATGAGAAAGTAATGAAACCACTGGACAAAGATAGTGCTAATACAAAGTGGTCAACAGTAGACTTATGAAGAACTTAAATGTGTAGCCTTGGTAAATATTTTTGACTTTGAAATTTGCAAATGGTCAAAATAGTCAGGAAAATCAAACTGCAGGCAGCAAGTAGTTAATTGATACATCTCATAGATCACAAAGTTTTAAAATGGCACTGTTTTGGATAACTTATTTTTTGGATTTTCAAACTCAATATGACAATTTTGGCCGGCATGTGCTTTGAAAATGACAAAATAAATTAATCATGGATAGTTTGACATGTTCAAGTGGGTTTTCATTTAGTCAGGATTGAGGAAGGTTTATGCTTTGAGTGGAGACAAAAGCTAAAGATTGACAAATATCAGCAAATTTTATCTGCAAACAACCAAAACAATCAATATCAAAGGAAGACAGTTTCTACAAGAAATAAATTGGCATTAACGTCTTGACTTCAAGACATATGACCCTTCCTTCTTTTTGCACCCAACAAACAGCAATAACCAGTAGAATATGTTGAACATAAATTATACTTCAGATTGGAATAAGGTAAAACTCTGTTAGTCTGGTCGCAATGCACGAACTTGATTATGTTTAGTTTCAACCTCCAAATATCAATAAATATATTTTCGTCTGTATAGGTGACAAGCAGAACAAACAGTTAAGTGTCTAAAAACAATTTAAGCGATTTTTCAATTTCTAAAATAACTGCAGGCTACAGGCTGCAGCCTTCCTTGCTATTTGCCAAATTATGCTGAAGCTTTGGCGTAGGGATATTCACTCAGTTCTAGTACTCAAGTGCAGCAAAGCAGTGTCTGATTTGTGTAATGGAATGTGTAGCTCTAGCTGGTCTATGGAGGCAGTTATGCTAGACTTTAAGCAGGGTAAAGAAGCAGATGACAAATGCGTAGATTGGACAAGTGGACAAACTCAGTTTAGCTGAACCGTTAGCATTAGCAAATATTGCTTCCAAGTCCTATAAAATTTTACCTAGAATAACAACTAAAGCTCTTGGACTTCTTTTTTCTCTCAACATTTGCTCTGTACTTTAGGAACTATGGTATCAGAAAACAAGAAATAATGAGCCATGCTAAATATGATATCATTATGCCGCCCTCTATCTACAGGGGAAAAAGACAGAGGAAACTTAACTGTCTATGTAAGCAATGGAAAAATATAAAGCCATTTTGGCTGAAAATCCAGACATTGTTCACAGAACTGTTACTTCAAATAAAATAAGTTGTAACACTAGTTTTAACTTGTGTTTGGTTTGGTCAGCTAAAAAATAGTTGTTTGATTATGAAGTGATTTACTTGTAACTTGTAAGGCTGAATATGAGCCATGTTCATGTATACATACTAAATTTACTGGCTGAAACAGTGAATGAATAAAAATCAGGCCCTGGAGTCCTTGTTTTACTGCTCTGTTCTTTCTCTGTTTGCTGCAGAAAATTGCAGCTTCTTTCTCTGTGATAAGGGCTGGTTTGTTGCAATCCTTAAGCTATCTTTGTGTGTCTTATCTGCTAACATTAGTTTTTTCCCTCTCCATCTGCAACTCCCTGCCAAGCTACATTTTATTGTACAATGTCTATGGTTCTAGGTTGTTGTTGTGATTGTTGTCTTTGGCTCTAGGTACGTTAAATGACAAACTGATTACAATGCTTAATACCAGGCATACATTCTTAGAATTTGGATAATTTTATAAATCAAAGCCATTTTATTTTCTGTGGTAGACATATCTTCATAAATTCCTGTGAGGTCTACAACCATGACTTCACACCTCCACTATTACCTAGTTATTCTCACCACCATTACCATCCATATGATCATTTTCATAATGTTCTATTTTCTTCAGCATTAATTATACTCATTCAATTAGTAGAAATTTGAGTTAATAGAATTTCGATTCTATTAATTAATGCAAAATCCTTCATTTTAATAATTCTATAAATTCCTTAAAAGTATTTTTTTAACATCAAACAAAAATCCAATCATCCAATCACTGTGACAGAAACTAGAGCACAAGATTACGTGTTCTAGAGTATTATAGCTCCACCAACGAAAGTATCATAGCCAAAACCCCACGTCCTTGTTAACCTTTCCCTCTATAGCTTCATCATAATCTTAATTCCTTCATATAACACCCTCTCAAGCTAGTGCTAGCCAGGAGAAAAATTAACTTATTTTTTGATAGGTGAAGAAAAAGATTTAAAACTGAGTTGAGAAGGCTCATTGCTTAAAACTGCATTGCACACAGCAAAGTGATTTAAAACAAGACAGGAGTCAAACTATTTGTCACATGAGTTAAGGGCTCAATACATTTGCAAAATTAAATACAATTACCATTCATCTTCCTCAAATAATGTAGTCTATAGCAAGAAAAGTAACACAACAAATCAAATCCGTAATTGGTATTAGTATTATTATTTTTCGAGTATATAAGAAGGAAATAGCTAAGCAAAAGGCTGAACTGTGTTGCACATGCCAGGGTTCCTAATGCACCAAAGTGGCTGAATGGGTTCAGCTCCAATACCTCTTCGCACCATTCTATATCTCCACTCATTCAACCTATCTGTTGCCTCAGCATACCTTTTCTTACCTGTCTCATCTCGGTTCCCAGACCATAGTGTCTCTGCCATTGCTGAAGCTCTTGGCCATATTCTTGCATCTAAAACTGTAGGGTCTGCTTGCTCGGACCACAATGCCACCTCCCCACCTAACACTAGATTGGCCTCCTCCTTGCTCAACCCATATGTTATATCATAGTCGTATATGGTTTGCCATGTCTTGAAAGGTGCACACCATGATCCTCCATTTCCAAAGTTATCACTTGTTTGTTGATCATACTGGCTGTCATTCCCTAGAAAGCCACCATGCCCACAGTCCAAATAATAGAAATCCGCGGATGATACAATAGCCCGATAACCAGAAGAAACAATCTTTTTTGTGTTATTATGGCCATTGTTCCATGTTTGCAAGATGGTATGCTCTGGAGGAAGAGTTGTGGTTGGTACCTTGATATTAGCATCCAATATAACATCTTCCCAATAGACCACTGTTCGGTTGAGGGATACAATATAAGGAAAAGTAGAGTTGACAAAGATCTCGAGTAGCTGATTGAGAGTTCCACCATTTGAGAGGTAGGACTGAATGGCCGGATCGGCTTTCCAACAACCAGGGATGATCTCATCAGCTCCAGCATGGTAGAATGGTTCTGGGAATAGGGTGGCTACATCGTTAATAACTCGTTTCAGGACTTGGTAAGTCTTGGGGTTTAAGGGGTTCAATTGGCCTGTTCCAGGTTCAGAGGCAAGACGGTCTTCCCATTTGCTTCCTGTTGGCCACCAAAACATGTTTGCACATGTTATAATGTCAGGGTAGGCTTCTGCCCATGATCCTGTATGGGCTGCAAGTAAAAAAAATAAAAAATTTAACTCCTTCCATTTCACCACAACAATTACTAAAGTTTAACTAAGTAAAAAGGAATAGACTGAAATTTACTTGATATCATTGTATGCATTATGATTCTGGATTAAATGGTTCAATCATTTGAATCATCTTGTGTTTTATGTCTTTCAATAAGCCTCACCCAATCCCACTGTCAAAAGTTGTATTAGCTCGTGTATATTCACCATATTGTAATATAAGAATTATCAAGGTTTCTCCAATTATATTTGAGTTTGATTTCGAAATTATATCTTGTACATATTCAAATTCAAATATATAAAATGACTAATAAGTTTTGGCAAACAAAGAAAAAATAATGAAAGCATCTAATGGGAAGTTGAATGCTTGATAATCCAATATCTTGTGTAAACTAGCTTGGGCTGCTTCCCTTTATCATATTTGACGCCAAAGGAAGAATCACCATGGACAAGTTAAGGCAGAGGAAAGCATCATTCAATTAAATAGGAGGTGAGGGCTTAGGTTGATTTTGTGGGAATTTTTCAGTAATGCAAAATAAAATTCTATGCAATCAGTGGGGGATGTTTTCTTAAGAGGAATAAATGTCACTGTAGAAAAGCTTAGGGTGTGATTTCTGTCATGTTTTGTTGATTAATTAGATGGTAATGGTAGTTATGGTTAGTTTTATCTGTATTCTTTGGCGTTGTGTAAGATTTGTTTGTACCCCTGGCAACTTTGAATAGCTGCTTGTTTTTGCTACTATGCAATGTTTTTGTAAGTTGAACAAAGGTCAGTTGTTCATCAGAAATTATCTAAGCATTCTAATTTTTAATTATAAGTGCAAGAGATGCATATATGGGGCTTGTTAGATTAGATTTAGACTGATTGTAGTAAATAGGTTGTTGAAACAAGTTTACTAAACATAATCCTTTTTCATTTCTCTCCTTTTTTGGGATAAAAGGTTCACCAGAAATAGTGAGATTCAATCGTTTTGTCTTTTGATGTTTCCTGATTGATTTCTGAACCTGCTAAAGAAGATAAATATTTTGGAGGGGTAAAATTTAGGTACAGTTCTCTATGTATTAAACCTTAGGTTCCTCAAGTAAATTCAATTATGTGTTTGTATTGGCCAATAAACCACATGGTTGAATTCAATTGTCCTTGGGAGAGGATGATAGTATGACACTATTCACACTGCATTGGTCAATACATTTGTGTTGTGGAATATGATTTAGGAACCCAAAGTACAAGACTATACCTAAGTTTTGCCACTTCTGGAATGCACTTAGATGAGTTAGATCTGCATATCCAGTGTTTGAACTCATTCTAGTATCTTTGATGTAGTCTGAGATTCCAAAGTTCTTATGCATATACAATGCCAGCTAGCTAAGAATTTGTTTAATTGTCCTACAAAATACCTCTCTCAAACCCATAAATGTGACAATTTTGTGTACTAGATACGACCTTTATAACTAGCAATACAATCCCAGAAATTTCGCACTAAAAAGAGAAAAAGAGTAGGATATGAAACAAAATAGTAAAGGCAAACGAGAAAAGTTTTACTGACCGGGTGTGTCAATCTCTGGAACCACTCTAATCCCATGCTCCAAGCCAAACTGCACAATTCTGTTAACATCATAAGGAGTGTATAGCATGTCAGGACCATATGATCCCTTAGCTGCCAAATCAGGCTCAGACGGCACCAAAAGTGGGAAAGAGTGTGAGTCAGTGATGTGCCAATGAAACACATTCATCTTATTCACACTCATAGCCCCAATGGTCCTCAGTATATCCTCAACTGGGTAGTAATTCCTTGAAGTATCCAACAAAACCCCTCTGTGAGCAAAAAGTGGTGCATCCCATATATACAAACCCACAGCTACACGTAAAGGGTCACCCCAAACGAGCTGAGAAAAAGTCTCAAGGCCTCTCATGGCACCCCACACAGTCTCTGCCATCAAATTAGCAGGACCCCATGTGGGAATAGTGAGTATATAGGACTCATTCACGTTGTGGTGAAGTGGGGCAGTGAGGTCTGAGACAGAGACCAAAAGGGTCTGTAAAGGAGGGGTAGAGGTGATAAAGTTGAGAGTGGGAGGGACTAAGGGAATGTGGTGCTCGGTTTGAATGAGATTGAGGTAGCGCTTGACGGCGGAGGAGAGGTGTATATGTGTTTGGTTGGGAGTTGAAATGGTGAAGGTGGGAGAGAGAAGAGCGGCTTGTGGTTGTGGCCATGAAAAAGTTCGTGGCTTTGGCCATACTTGGATTGTAGATTCAACAGTTGAGATTGGGACGGACAACACTGCTAGTCCTGTGGAGATTATGAGAATGGAATTGAAGAAAGGAAGAGGCATGTTTCCTCTGTTCACAATAGGTGGGGTGGGGAGACTTTTTGAGCACTTTGAAAACAGTGATTGACATGGTTTTCTTTGTGACAGGTTGCTTTAGACTAAGTTTAAAGTTTGAGAAATTCTGACAGCACGTAAAAAATGTCACAATTTTTGTTATAATTATTTTATGTAATAGATTGTAATTGATTATTTGTCAATTTTATATTAATTTACAATTTCTTTTTATCACACACAAATTTTCACGTGAATAATTGTGATAAAAATTGTGATTTATGCTATGTTTATAGAATTTTTGTTTGAAGTCTTTGTTAATTATATGTGTTGCTTTTGTTGCTGGTCATCACTTTTGGTTGGTTACTGTTTGGGACTTTGCTTTTGTGTTACTAGTGATGGACTTTTTCTTAGCTGGAGGCTGGAGCCTAATAAAAGAAATAATATTGAATGAGTATAATTTAAGATCTACTTTGTTCGGTCAAGTCAATTTACCTCTTGACAGGTAATCTTTATTATTAGTAGAAAACTTAGCCATCCAGTTTGTATTTAATATAGGATGAAGAAGATAAGACCAATTGTATTGTGAATTTTGGATATATTGGATCCCTTTTGGGGTCAAGGGATTGAAAAGAAAATGACAAAATGGTCCTTTCTGTTCATTATAAATTATTCTGTTTTGTAGAGTTTGGCTAGTTTCATGCATTAATTTTTTTTTTTTCTCTTTTTTTCTGGTAAATAACACTTTTAGTCCCTCAAATATTGTTTATGTTCGATTTTGGCCCATTATTTTTAAATATTTAAAATGTAATAATTTGGTCACCCTAATCTATTTTTATATTTAAGTGACCGCAACTTGAAGCTTTTGTTAATGCCATTTTTATATTTGGGTCCACCACTTTCTTATATTTTCTTTATTTTCGTGTGGACTAAATCCATTAATTTTTTTTAATGGGATTTTTGGAGGTACATGGTATGAAAGCAAAGAGTATGACCTATTTGAGCTCAGATATGGGCCCAAGAGGTGGAGTTGTCTAGTGGACTTGAAACTCTTGCAAACCACGAGTCCATAGGAAAATTTGAATAATCTGTTGTATTTACCAAAAAAAAAAAGTATAATTTTCTGTATGTCCCTAAAATTTCAGCCTAATCATCTCAAGCTATGAAAAGTTATTTAACCACATTTAATGCTAAAATAACAAGAAATCTCAAATTTAGTAGGTTTTTAAGCGATCATTTCTCCTAAAAAGGCTCAGAAACGTTTATATTAGCTAATCAAATTATCTAAATTCGATAACAAATTAGACTCATGTAATATCCAAAAAAAGCCTATTGCTCAAGGTTTGCCATTGCAAGAATCCAGCAACCAAAATTTCAATTATTATCTAAAGATAATATTAGACATATCTCTAATCTACTACAAAACCATGTCCCTAGCAAGCTTTATTTAGACTTCATTTTCCTCACCAAGCACATTTATATTTCTTAATTATGCCAAAGCTTGTGAATATTAGATTCAGAAAATTTTAAAAGGGGTTCTATGTTTGTGGACTAAAATTGAAATCAAAGGGCCCAAATCTTGCTATTTAGTTTGAATTTTGGAAGATAAATTTTGGGAAGCAGTTTTTTTTTTTTTTTTTTTTAATGAGCTGGCTTTGGAATTAATTGGCATTTATAAACTCATCCACTTAAATTCTTTTTTTTTTTCCTCTTGGAAGTAAAAAAAGAAAAAGAAAAACAAAGAAAGTCACTTGACAAATGTTGCATTTTCATATTCTTTCACATATTTATTCTTGGTTCCGAGTTAAATAAGCGATTTGCAAAACAAGTTCCTACAGCAAGAGAATGTTCTTTCCACGCAACAAATGTTTTGCTAGCAAACCTGTATCTCATAAACAATCTCTATTTATAAAGGCAAATAAATAATGATGATTTAATAAGCCCTTTCCAATAATATAAATTTTAAACACAATAATAACACCACCATAGAACATGATAAAAAGATCTGCTTTGCTAAAAAGAGGAAAAGCTCTTCTCATCTAAAAAAAAAAATGAAAAGCTAAATACAGCATATAGATTATAGATTAGAATACACTCTCAGTACTGGAAGTATTACACAATATAGAATATTGCATCATGAAAAATCTAAAAGAAAGGAGATCTAAAGGGAATCCCCTTTAATGATGATTTAATAAGTAGAAATTTCTACTTCTTTTGCGATTTGATTGATTAGGTTCGTGTTCATGTTCACCTATCCTATTTTTTTGTCAAAAATGGTACCTCAGGGGAAGGATCTACTTTTGTTCTCACCATATCTTTCACGTGTAATAATCAAATTATTTTTTTTACGTCAGAAAAATATTTTAAAAAATCAAATTAAAACATTCATAAATAGAATATATATTGACAAAAAAAAAAATTATTTATCTTATTTTGCATGCGATTGAACAGAACTTGAATGAATCTCTTTCCTCAGTTTTAAATTTTTCTAAATGATCTATTTGTTCATATCCACAAACTTGACACTTGTAAGTAGCATTAATTAGCTCAACATTCATTCAATTTATTTTTTAAGTGAATGAAAATTATTTTTTTCAAATTAAAAGTGAAATAGTATATATCGGAGACATCTATAAATTTCCTTATTTTACTAATTCGAAGCGCTCTTTTACGTGAAGCTATAAGAACCTAAAACAAAAACAAAAATAATAAGATTATTTATGACTACAAAAAATTTATATATATATACTCTTTTTTTTTTTTGCAAAAAACATAATTAATATAAAATAAAATAAATAAACCTTACTTGGAGAAACTTGTGATCTTTATGCCTACTATTTTTGTAACTTGGACAAAATACTTTGCTTCGGTTGCAAACTTGATAGAAGTAAGTAGAGCATCTACTTTTGCGTTTGTCACAACAAATATTGAATGTAAATCAATCAATATATATGTGGGGGCGAGCCCAACACTGCGAATTGGGGCCCTATTTATATACCATTGTTTCGTCCGAAGAGGTAAAAGAGGTCAGTGCTGGGCCCGTTTGGTGGGAATACGCTCAAAAGAATACTGGGATATGTCCGAAGACAATCCTGCTGGTCCGAAGAGTTTCCATCGTCGGATCATCAGGGTGCTTAGTCAATCAAATATGCTGAGGGCGAAAGCGACCTTCCCAACTGATTCCATGGAGGAAAGCAAATCCTGGGCGCGCCTAAGGATGAGAAGATCATGAAATATCTTAGAGAAAAGGTTGCCACCACCGCATGAAATATCTTACTAAAATTTTAATTGTCTTTGCAACTATTGAAACAATGTCCATCAAAAAGGGGAAAAAAAAAAAAAAAAACTTTAATAACACAAAATCTAGAAAGTAGAAAATAATAATTGAAGGATATTTGCATTTTTTGTAGGCATGAAACATGTCTATTTATATAACCCAATATATCATGCAATTTTAAATTTAAAACCACATATATATACTATGATCAAAATCAATACACTATTCTTAGTGTCTTTCTATTTTGTCTATAAAATAACCAAAGATTACCTTTTTTTTACAAGGAAAGTTATTGAATATTTTTTTTAATACATCGATTGTTGAGGGTGAAGGAACTGAATCTGAATGACTCTATTATAAATTGAGATGTCAGCGAGTTAAATTAAATCTTATTGAAATATTGAAGAAAACTAATAATAAGTTGCACCGTAGGTCGTGCGAAAACTCAAATAGTTAAGTATTAATTATAGATGTAAGTCAAGCAAATGGAAAGTTGGGAGCCATGTATACTAGTGCTTCTTCCACAATATTTTCTGTTGGGATTATGCTCTTTTTTCTTCTTAATGTAAAGAACATGAAGAAAATCTCACAAATTTATATATGTATTTATCTAGTTGAAAGAGGAATAGGATTTCTATCCTATCCCAACTGGTACTTAATAATAAGAATATCGGTGTTGCCGACTAGGTTCTAAATCCCAAAGTGTTTAGGTCTAAAGTGTTTAGGTTCTAAATCCCAAGTTATTTTCAATTAAAACCCAACAATTTGAACTGAATTTTTCTAGATTATTATTATCAAATATAACTAATAAATAAACAAGTATATAATAATCACTAACTTAATTTAATTGCTCAAGCAAATACTATCAATTTAAAAAATAATAAAGAAAAGCTATAATGTGGCAACTAAAGATACCATTTATATGTAGTCTAGACCTTTAGTCACATGACTTTTTTATGAGCCATGTGACTTGTTTAAATAATTTTATATAAATCTCATGTAATGGGTTGGAAAAGATAGTTTCAAACATATTTAAAACCAAATTCTATCCCTTTTGGCTTTTGGTAATCACTCAAAAGTTAACAATCTACATTAAAAGCTACTGGTCCTCTATAGTACTACATTTCTTTTTTTTCTTTTTTCTTTTTTTTTTTGGTCTAATCGAAGAATCATTCTTGATGCATATCAAATTTTATAACTCGTTGATTTATACAACTATGAGTGATGAATATTTTCTGCCTATTTAAACCCAATACTTTTTATTAACCACTCACAATTGTATATGCCAATAACTTATAAAATTGGATGTAAGAATAGTTGTGTCGACAATATTGTTTGCTTAAACTGTAAACATATCACAATTAGAAAATAATACTAAGAGTTGGGTTTTTTTTTTTTTTTTTTTTTTTTTTTCATTTTACATATAGAGTAAAAAATTAATATATTTAATGCGTGACTAATTGTTTCTTTTGCTTTACAAATCTCCAAACGCTGCCTTTGTTTTTCAATGTATAACATGAATTCAAATATGTAAAAGAATGAAGTTTCAAGAAACTAAGAACTAAACTTCTGGAAGAGAGAGAAAATTCTCATTGATAAAATTGAAGAATGAAAAATGTTCAAATAATTAAGCTTTGTTTCCTTATATACACTAACAGAGGCGGGAAAGCTTAAAACAGAACTAACTAACTCCCTAATCTAACCAATTTTCAACTGCACTGTTGGATGCTTGACACCCGGTCTTGCTATAACTGATTCCGACTTGCTTCACTCACATGATCAGCACGTGCCTTCATTAAACAATACGTTGCCGTTTTTCTTCTTCATTTTATTCTGTTTCTTCAATCTTTCTATTGTCGTTTTACCTTTATTTGTAGCTTTGCTCTACCATTTTCCTTAAGTTCTTGTTCTACCACCTCAGTCTCAACAACATAAATATAAATATTTACGAATTCAAATACTTACATAAAGAGAAATTAATTCAAATTATAAACGGTGTTTTTTTTTTTTTAAGAAAATAATAATACTTATTAGAATATACAAATACAAATTAGAAATAAATGCATTTATAATTTTTATAGCATATAAATATATAATAAAGATGTGGCAACCGAATCATGCTGCAAGTAATTTGACACGTACGTGGTTACGAACGAATTGTGACTTACCAATTACCGTGGCCACATGTTAAAGTGTTGGGTAAAGTTGGGAATGGATGGGCTAGTTTTTTGGGTTGGAAGAGAAGGCTATAAGCCTGGCCCAGGAGATAACTTCTTAAAAATAAGATGATTTATGAATAGATACTTCTATTGGGTCCAACTAAACTCAAATCCAAATCAATGAGTCCAATCTTTCTATTCAGTGTAAAATTACCGTGTAGTTTATTTTGAGTTTGCATTTTGGAAGATAAATTTTGGGAAGCTGTTTTTTTTTTCCCCCATAAAGAATCCTTTTTGAGGTGACTTTGGAATTAATTAACACTTATAAATTATAGGATAAAGTTTAACTACAAAATTTATTATAGTTTTAGGCTACAACTTTACTTAATATCTTTTTATTGGAAGTGAATTTTGACAAATTCTGTGCTTGCAAAATTTCTACAATATTAAAAATCAATAGTTATGTCATCAATAAATTATTTAAATTGCAAGTTTTTGTAGTTCAAAATTATGTATAAAATTTAAGCTTTTAGATCATATAGTAAATAATATTTGATTGATACAAAATTTGACATGTATATTAAAAACATAAAGAACATGTAATTTAACAGTTAGATTTTCAAAATATATAATAATATTTATTTTATTAAGTAAGATTGTAACTAAAGCTACAACCAATTTTATAGCTAAACTTTGTCCTAAACTATATTACTGCTAAAGCTATATCTCATAATTAAACAATCTCTTTTTAGAAAGGGTAAATAAATATATTTATTTTTTTCATTTTGGATTCATGCTTAAATAATAAAAATAAAAATAAAAATCTCATGATTTTCTGAATGAAATCAATAGAATTTTTTTTTTCTTGAGAAAAGAAATCTATAAAAAAATTATTGCTAAAAATATGAAATTACAAAGTATATATTGGTATAGACCAAGAGAGCATTACAAATTTATATCTAAAGAATCATGATCTAATAAGCCCTTATCTAACTTTAAACATAATAAAAAGCCCGTTTGCTAAAATCTTTAGAGTTCAGACGTTCTCGCTGGGAACATTACATAATATAGCTAGAATACATTATCATGAAAAATCTAAGAGAGAGGAGATCTAAAGGGTGTCCCTTTTCTTCTTCTTTTGCGATTTGATTGATGAAATTCATCACTCCTATTACTTGCCAAACAAGGCACTTCACAAGAAGGATCTACTCTTGACATTGCATGAAATTCATCACTCCAATTACTTGTCAAACATGGCACTTCATAGTAAGGATCTACTCTTGATATCACCGTATCTTTCACCTATAATCAGATTATCGTTCTAGTGAGAAACCTATATTCAAACATATCAAATAAAACATTAACAAATAGTGTACTGAAAAAAAAAAAGTTTAGAAAAAAAAAATTCTTACTTTGCATGCAATTGAACAGAACTTGAATGAAGCCCTTTGTTTATCTGTATAAAAATTGGATATATCCAATAGTTCATATCCACATACTTGACACTTGTAAGGTGCATTAGCCCGATATTCATTTGTTTTATTTCTTGTTTGAAGAAAAACTATTTTTTCATGGTTAACCGTGTAATGGTGTATATTAGAGATATCCAGCAATCCACTTATATTGCTACTTCGAATTGCATTATGATGTGAAGCTTTGCGAACCTATAAAAAATAATAATATTTAGATTTATGACTACAACGATATGATATTATATATTTATATATTAAGAAAGTAACCATCTTATTGACAAAAAAAAAAACAAAAAAAAAATTACTTGGAGAACTTTGTGTTTGTGACCTTCAGCATCATGCTTATTTTTGCAACGTTCGCAAAATATTTTGTTCTTTTCACAGTCTCTACAGAAGAAATTACAGAACGTATCTTTGAGACCGTGTTTGTCACAAGAACAAGGCTTGTAGAATTCAGAATTTAAGAAAGACGTTAGCCATGGTGGTGGAAACTTGGAATCCATATTGATGCTTTTGCGTTGAAACTATTAACTCAGACTCTCTTTTCTAATGCTAAAATAAAACACCTTAACAAAATAATCTCTCTAGCTTATTGTTTTTGTTAATGAAATAATTGTTCCCTCAGCCTAACTTGTATTTTTATACTTACATTTGTTATTTCGAGTTCGAAGAGGAATACTAGACTGAGAATCAGTAGGAATAGGATAGAAATAAATCCTATTCCGACTAGGGCTCTAATTATGAAAGATTGAAAGGGTTTTGGTTTATTGGTGCGACTTTTTATTTATATATTGTACATACTTACATCCTCATTCTCTAAAATAAATAAATAAATATAAATATAAAACTATATATAAACACATCGTTTAGGGTCCTCATATTCCTAATTTTTTACATACCTTTTTATTTTTATTTTAATTGTTACATTGGGTCGGTGAGAGAGCAACCAACGGCATCCATTGAAGCCACATGCTTAATTAACTTTAACTATGAAGAATAGAAAACAAAATTCTAGCTACAACAAATTGCTAATCTTTAAGATTAAGGTCTCTCCTTACGTGATGGTGTTAAATAAATTAAAGGAAATAGAAAATAGATGTAAAGCAATGAGAGAAAAAGGGAGGACATGAAAAAGTTACGTTGACTTAACGGAGCATAGTGTCTAACTTTTTGTTGACCCCTCTTGTTGCTACATAAGCTTTAAAGTTATATATATATATATATATATATATAATATATATATATATATATAAGTTAAATTGTAAATTACACCCTTAAAATTTTGGGGTATTTGAATTTTACATTCTAAAGTTTTAGAATTTAGATTTTACTTTTCAAAGTTTAGAATGTTTGAATTTTTTGCCATGATATTTCAAAATTTGAATTTTACCTCCGTGAAATTTAGAGTGTTAAATTTACATTCTAAAACATTAAAATATAAAATTCAAACACCACAAAATTTTAGAGGTAAAATCTAAATTTCAAAACTTTAGTGTAAAATCTAAACATTTCTAAATTTTAGGGGTGTAATTTGCAATTTACTCACACACACACACACACACATATATATATATATATATATATTTCCAAAAAAACATTAAACCCTAACGCAAACCTTAAACCAAACTTGCCACCGGTCCTAACTTTCAATTGCTACCATTTCTGAAAAACAAAGGAGAGGATATGTAACGCAAGGAGAGACTTTTATTCTCTAATTTCTAACATAATGAGAGAGAGAGAGAGAGAGAGAGATTATCTTTTTTAGCCTAAATCGTTCATAGAAAATTAAACCTATGAATTCCGTAAGATTTGTTATTGACCTCAACTCAAATAAACTTCAATTCTGAATATTCTTATGTAATATGTTTGCATATGTAAATATGGGTCACAGGTTTGTTTATTGGGTCATTCTTTTTGGTGGATTTGGTTCATTTAGGACGATTGTGGAGGAATTTTGATTATGAGTCTCATAATCTCCATCCCACTTTTGTAGCAATTTTTTCAAAAGAATATTTTGGTTATTCGGTTGAACATTTCTACTAATGGTTGGATATTGTATATGGTTGATAAAGTGCATCTATTTTTTTGTGAAAAATCAAAGCCACAGGCTATATGTATTCGATCAGAGAGGCATGTAAGGTGGATAAAAGAAATCAAATAGCTTTTATCCATAATAAAAGATAAAAGATTGAACAAATATGGAGGTGATAAATTGTTAGTGTTGGTATGTGTTCCAAACACTTTTATTCTTATTTATTTTCTAACCATTGGGAATTTATGAGTAAAATAGTCGTTGGGCAATTATGAAAAAAAAAAAAAAAAAAAACCGTTAGATAATAATTGATAATATAGCCGTTAGGCTTTTATAAGTTATTAATAACCAATAACTATAGATTATTATTTTCATAAGTAGCCTATATAATACAAATTCAGATCCTCAAAATTTTTTAGGGTACTCTATCAATAGATTTCCTTAAATCCTAATCACACTTTAATAATTTAATGATCTAGATTTTGCCATGTCAGCATTCTACTAATAATATTCTTATAATAATAAAATAATACTACAAACAAAACAATTAAGATTATTGTTTAGATATACAAAATTCTATTATTTTGCTCTTCAACAATTTTTTTTTACAAGAATATTTGTTTTAATGGAAAGCAATAGAAAGTTGTTCTCAAATCTTTTGTGAGTGGAAGTATGTACATCACAAAGGTCGACACTATAGTTTAATTTTGGTAAGTTGCTTCGCTAAGTAGAGAAACAATCTCATCAAGTTTTACTTTGGGTGGCACAAATTAACCTTAAGGACAACAATGTCTGCATAATTTTATAGCATTGTGAGATTGTTCCTAAATTACATATATATTTATTTTGTTATTTCTTATTTACATTCTTGCTAATTATTTGAGATATTGTTTGTTGTATCAAACTTGTTTATTCATTATTATATTTCCAACATAAATCTTATTAGAAAATGCTAGACAAGCAAGCTCATGGATTAATCGTTGTGTTGAGATTATTCTTAGTTGAGAAAGAAAAGAAAAAAGGCTCATGGGTTATTCATCTGTAATTCTATTCTATTTGTTGCTTCTTCTTTATGTGTGTGTTATTATAAGGGTTCTTTTTCTAACCAGACCAAAGTTGCTCTTTAAAAAAAAAAAAATCATCTCTGTTATTACAAGGGTTCCTTTTATAATAGAACCAAAGCTGTAAATCTTACTATATATGTTTGTTACTATGTTGTATCTACTAACACCACCTTAAAGGTAGATTGTGGAGTTTTGTATTTCAAAGTTACCCAACATAGGTGATCATTATAAATTTAATTTTATAGGGGATGCATGAAACATGTATGCATTTAATTTGATTTGTTTCACCTATTATTATTTTGGTTAATGCTGACTACTTGCTTGAATTTGTAATGCATTAGGATTATAATTCTTAAGTGAAGAGAGACATCTTTCAAAATTTTCATTCAACCACCCCCTATTGGTGCATCTTCACATTTTGAATTATATTGATCTAATTGTTATTCCTATCTTGCATGGCTAATCATGATGAGTTTGCATATATAATGCATTTATTAATAGTTAAATAAGGGGCAGAAGCAATTAAGGGTTAGAATCACCCCCCCCCCCCCCCCCCCCCCTCTCTCTCCAATACAAAGGACTTTCAGTCAGAAAACTTCTACTATAGACCAATTGTAGTGTACATACTTCTGCACCACTACATTGCCAAAGGATCTAGAAACGAACTCAATTTTTATGTACTTACTATAGCGCCTCTGCTAATAAACATCCTATAATTATTTCCCCTTTTGTTACCAATCTCTTTAGTCTCAAACCCTAAGTTTTTGCTATAAACCTAAATTTTAACTACTTAGAAGATGAAGATATATTTGGCTGAATTCTACTCAACTTCGTAGGTATATTACTATATTCATAATATTTTTGCATTGATTTATTTTCTCAATTTGTTTTAATGTATCAAATTACATGTTTGAGCTTTGTGTATTAGATTAATCTTTTGATTTAATTTTTATTAATTATGAACTAATTATTATTATTTTTATTGAGTAAATACTGTAAATTAATCTAGGTATGAAAAAATAAATTAAAGTTTACAATTTATATTAAATTGTGTATGACAATTACATTAATATATAGTGACTTAATTATTATGTAATTATTATTAATTAATATTTCTCAGATTAAGTTTACTTTCAAATTTTTCATTTAATCTTGCCTCAACCCACCTAAAATCCTGACTCTACCACTAGTTAAATATATATGGTGCAATATATATCTTAATTTATTTTTGTACTTATCAAATATATATATTGTAACTTCTTTTTCTTTTTCTTTTTTTTTTCTTTTTTTTTTTTTTTTGGTAATCTTTACTGAAAAAAATTAATGGTATAGTGAATTTTAGTTTAATGTTCATTTTTACAAATTTAGAAACAATTATTGTTACTGCATTTTTTTATTTAACTATAACATGTATTGCACAAGTTAAACGATTAGTTTAAATATACGATGAAGTAAAAATTAAAGAGAGCCCTAATAGAGTATATATAGAGACTAACACATTTAGTGTTAGGTACAGATGAGCTTTACACTGCAACTGGTTATTACTTATTGTTGGTTAATTTGCAATAATTCTTCCATATACCCTTGTGTTTTGGACGAATGGAAGATGAGCTCTCTATTCCTATTCCATTTACTCTCTCTCTCTCTCCAAAAAAATATATATATATGGACAAATAAGCCAAAAATAACCCTTATTTAAAATTGAGTATTTATGTCAATTCTTTTTTTTAAGGCTAAAATATTAATTCATCTCTAAAGTTTACATGAAATTTATTTTTGGTCTCCCTAAACTATTAAAAATATTATTTTTTCTGCCTTTCCATACTCTTAATTAATTGCAAATTAATATGTGTCTATCAGAATGTTTAGTTTGCACTAGCAACAGATCTACGATTTTAATTCAAGGGTCAAGAAAGATCAAAATAAAAAGGTTGAAAACAAATTAATTCAAAAAATATTCATTAATATATATATATATATAGAGAGAGAGAGAGAGAGAGAGATTTATTTTTTATTTTTGTGTAGTGCCATTAGAGTTGATGCTTATTATAATAATTGCTATCCTTAAGGCACTTTAAATTCTAAGGTCATAAGTATATATAATATATTTTCAAAAAGTAAAAAATAAAAATAAAAATAATCAATATTTAGTCATTATTAGATGAAGTTAAAAAGATTAATCAAAGTTATTAAAAAAAGTCATTTGATTATTTAAAAGTATAATAAAAAATAAACTTAAATGCATCAAAAGTACGATAATTCATTAGAAATATTTAAAATTCTCTATATATGTCGTGATTTTTTAAACAAAAATTGTAAGATTTCTTTTATAATTCAAATTGACATAGAAATATCAATGTTCATTTCAAACTATTCAAAAAGAGTGTTATTATCCTTTTTTTTATATAAAAATATAATATTGTAAAGAATTTAAAAAAATAAAACAATAGCAACAACAACAATGACGACAAATTAAATTTTACCCTGGAATGTTTTAATCTCTCCAAACAAGGGAAGCGCTCAAAATTGCATGACTAAATTAAGATTCAAGTAATCTTCGCTTCTGTAATTGAATGACTAATGATTATTTCAAGACTTGAATTGGACATATCTTAGAAAATGCAAAAAATTTCAGAAATTTTCCTCACCAAGTTGTTTATGTGTCTATGGGATGAACACAATTATTTATGTGTACACGTACTCTCTCTCTCTCTCTCTCTCTCTCTCTCTCTCTCTCTCTCTCTCTCTATATATATATATATATAACAAGTGTATATTTAATGCACATTCCATTATTCAATTAATAATTAAATATTTGATACAATTTAAAGTGCACCAAAGTTGTTAACAAATATCTAGAATATATATAAAATTTGTGTTATGAATGTGAATCACATGTTATTTTGCTTAATGTAACAAAACTACATCCTTTCCTCACAATGCAATTTTTCGAGTGTTTATCAATTTCTTTTTAATCTATAAATGCTTTGGACTTACTTTGCTCATTTTACTTATTATTTATATCTGATAGGCCAAGAATGTATTAACCTATTGTGATAAAATAACCAATTGATTTAGCCAAGTTAATTAATTAATCCAATTAACATGCAATATGCATGGCAGTACAAACAAATTACCAGCTAATGTAAAATACAGCTGAAAATAAAGTTGACATGATGATTTGTTTACGAATGGGGAAAACCTTCAAGGCAAAAATCCCACCAGGTAATTTTAAGGTCATCGCTCCCGAGAATCCACTATTATCACAACAAGCAGTTAGAAGTAAAGGAATCCCAGTATCTTATACCAACCTATAGTTAAACTCTTACCCCAATACCCAATTGGACTTGTTCTATAGTGATAATCTTTCATTTTCAATGCACAGCTCCCAGTACGTGACTAACCAATCGATGCACGGATCCCAGTATGCGGCTTACTCATCAACTTGAGAAATATGTTGGCTGCAAAGTTCTTCAGTTCATCAGTTCATTAACACGATAAAGATCACAAAACTCCTTAATCACAAAACCCAATGGCGTACAAACGCAGCAGCTTTTTCAAGAGAAAAATGAACTAGGGCAAATTCTGTCTCCGGTCACAATTTGCACGAACAAACTTTGCTTTACACTTGCGCAACCTTTGACAGCCCTTAAAATAATCCTTATATATGTTTAGGACTGTGAGAAAAGAAAGCCTAAACATGTATACACGGATTGGAATGAAATCAGATCTGAATCATAAATCTCGATAGATAGGTTATCTATCGAGCAACTATTGAGCATCGAGCAAAAGCTATCTTTTGAACCTCGATAGATGCTATCTATCGAGCTTTAAAATCCAGCACTTCTTCACTTATTTTTTGGATAGATTTGCATGTCTTTAACACTTGGACTTGAAACCTTGTTCCTTGAAATATTAAACACATCCTAGATCTACCCAATTACAAGTAAAGTGAGTTTTGTCAAAAGATTAGCCAATTATATATTAACATATGTTCCTAACATGATTCACATATGTCCTAACAATATCCTATGAATTATGTTTGTCATTGTGGGACTAATCTTTTGATGGTGGATAATTATAACAATGAGCGGGATTTTCAAATACCAATTCTCCTTTATAATGCAGGGGGAATATTCAGACCTCAATCTATATCTATATATATATATATATATATATATATAGATATCTAAAAACTAAAGCGTAATTTTTTTTTGTTACATTCTTGTTAAGCCACATCAACATTCACATCATTCACCAATTTTTAATATTTTTTTTTGGTAAAAACCAAATTTTAACATTCTCTTACTTATTTTAGCTCATTTTTTTCTTATTAATTTCCTAACTCTTTGTTATATTTTCTCTAACTTTTGCCATTCCTTTTACTTTTTCATCTTCCCACTATTATTTACGTACCTTAATACAACTTTTCCTTTATTTCTTTATCTTCATTTATTTTTAGTTTTTTTAATTCGTCTCATATTATTATAAATTTACAATTCTCTTTCCCATTTTATGTATAGTTTTCCCACACATAAAAGGTTATTTCTCTCTCAAATTATATTTTCTTCATTTTTTATGAACTTTTTTTTTCTTGCATCTCTACTTTAGGTTAATGAATTTTTGTATTATTTGAAACTTTACTTTGGGTAGATGTGATTAATTTTTTCATTTTTAAGTTCTTATCTTTTTTATTCTTTTTCATTTCACAAATGTTATCATATTGCACTATAAAGATAGTACATAAGAATATATAAATATAATGTTATTTTATTACAAAACATAAGTTGGTTAATTTGGTGTTTATTACTATATTTTTTATTTTTACCTTTTTTTCTTCTCATATTATTTTCCATAAATTTCTTATTGTTCTCACTCACATTCTCTCTTGAAAAAGTGGTTATTCTCTCTCTCTCTCTCTCTCTCTCTCTCTCTCTCTCTCTCTTGATTTTTTATTTTTCTTGCAACTCTACTTTATATTGGTGAATCATTGTAATTTTTAAACCTCTATTTTGGGTTCATATGTTTTGGTGTTGTATTTTTTAGTTCCCCATCATAAGTAGTCTCTTTCTCTCTATAATAAAATTTAGAGAATAAATTATACATATTCAGTATAAGTTTGATATGAGTTTTGATTATCATGATAATCTATTTTAAGAAAATGAACAACTTGAATAATTTATTTAAATAAAAATTATACGTGCATACATACATACATATATAATTATTTTGCTTAAAAGTGTTAGGTTCTAAAAGTTTAGAACAATTAGCAAACCGTGAGCACAAAATTGTCTATATATAGATTCCTAAGTCTATAGGTATTATTATACAATGCTCAAGGTGCTGCAAGTCAGAATACAAGAAAAAGGAAGTTGCAAGTTCAGGAATTTAAAACATGCCAGGTTCAACCAATCAAGATGCGTTTTTGCAAATTTTTATTTCGGCCTAACAACTCATTAAGCTCATTAAGTGATTAGGGTTTTAGGACTATTTCACATAGTATTTAAAAGAAACCCTAAGGCACATTTTGTTATGACTTTAAAGGTGCTCTTTAGATCTAAAAAGGTACTGTGCCTTCTCCTTTCAAAGTCACTATCGAAATTCCATCTACACATTATTAGAATTGGTAGATCTGAAGTTACTGCAACAAGGTCATACGTAGCTGATGACTTAAAGTTTTGAGTGGGATCTCAGAGTCACAAACGTGGGTGTTTGTGTTCAACAAATTCAGATAGAAAAGTCTTTGGATTCAGAGCTGCGTGTAGTCACGTGAGTAAGTACTACAAGAGGTAGCTTTAGATTTAGGGAAAAATCTATTGTAAAACTTCCATTCTATTTATTGAATTTATTGTCTTGAGGATAGTTTAGGTTAAATCTTCCCCAAGGTTTTTTTTTTTTTACTTTGAAATTGGAAGGTTTCATTAGTTTTTTGGGGTCATCATATTGCTTGTCTTCTTTACTTTTCCACATTAAGTGATATGATTGTACGTGTTTAAACTAGATTTGAATAATAAACCTAAGTATCAACTTGGTTAATTAATTAAGTTAAACAATCTGAGTATACATGGGTCTAAACAAACTTAACAAAATGTAGAATCAACCTCATTCAATTCATTTAAATGTAACAATGTTAAAATAAATGAATAACTCCCCTAAAGATTGCATTTGTATATTTATAGATTTTATATTTAGGTAGACTTTCAGTTGAAATTAGTCATACCGAAGTGGTTTGAAATGCTTCGTTAATATGGTTTAACAAAAGTAATGGTAGAGCCACACTCCCCCCCCCCCCCCCCCCCCCCCCAAAATTTTTGAGTTTAAGAGGTTTAAAAAATTAAACATGTAGAAAATGATAAATTTTTGTACATGTCTAATAGAAGAAATACATGACTTTTATATACTCATTAAATTTTAGAAGATGATAAATTCTCTCCGAAAATTAATTTGTGTGTGTGTGGAGGTTTGTCTTAACTAATATATTAGCATCACAACTTGGCCACCCCAAACCAAAATTTCTGGCTCCGCCTCTGATCAAAAACATATGTAATAACAATATATGCTTTGCTTAAGATTTTAGATATTACAAGTTTGAGATTTATATTTTTTTTAAAAAAAATTGGATTTAGAATAGGTATTTTCAACCTAAACATGTCTTTTCCCATTATGTAAGTGCACAAAAGTAGATCGAAGTGGACAGAAATGGACAACAGTGGCCGAATGGACCAAATTGGACCAAATGAAACAAAGTGGATAGAATGGAGAGAATAATATTGAATGGACCGAACGAATAGGAACAAGGTGGACCGCACAGACCATATAGAACTAAAGTGGACAAAATAAGAACGAATAGATAGATTAGGACCAAAGTGGACAGATTGGATTAAAGTCGACTGAATATGACCAATTTGGATTGAATAGGACTGAAGTGGACAGAATGGACCGAATAGAACCAATGCGGACCGAATAGAACCAACGTGGCTCGAATGACTCAAATGGAACTAAAATGAACAGAATTGACTGAATAGGACCAATGTGGACCAAATAGAATCAATGTGGATAGAATGCTCGAATAGAATTGAAATGGACAAAATGGAATGAATAGGACCAATGTGGACCGAATAGGAACAAATAGAATCAAAGTGGACAGAATTGACCGAATAGGACCAAAGTAGATCGAATAGAACTAAAGTGGACAAAATGGACCAAATAGGAACAACTGGACGGAATATAACTAAAGTGGACAACATAGGACATATGTGGATCGAATACAATTTTATTGGATATAATGGACCAAATAGGACCGAAGAGGATAGAATAGAAAGAATAGAATCAATGAGGACTTAATAAGACTTTTAAATATTTATCATTTTTATTGCATTTTTAGGGCTCATATTCTAATGTCTAATGTCAATTCTTTGTATTTTTTAACTCAAAACTAAAGAGTTTAGCCAAAATATAATAAAAATTCATACTTTTCAACCTAAAAATGAAGAGAAAAAAAAATTGAATTTTTGAGCTAAACTTGAAAATGCAACCTACAAAAAGAATAAATTTAAGGCCCAATTTAGTCTAAAATAGACTGAAGTAGACCAAATTAGATCAAAGTAGACCTAATTGGACCAAATAGAAAATTCTTAATTTTAGGGAGAAAAAATTATCTTCAAAATTTTTTAGAGAAAATGATTATGTAATATATTACAACAAAATAATTATTTATTCCCACGCATCGCGTGAATCTGCAGCTATTTCTCCTAATAATGGAGAACAAGTTGTCAACTTTGTGTTTAACATTTATTTAGCTAAACAAAAAAAGAACAAAAGATATTCTAAAAGGATAAAAGTATTTAGGGGAAGATATTCTAAAAAGATACCGTACCCAACATCCTCTAAAATATGGTTTACTTGTTTTCCTCTAAATTTTTTTGCAAATCAACTCTATTTCGACACAAATTAAGCAAGATAAGGAAAATTAAGAATAGTTTTTCAAACCTTTTTTAAGATTGCAATCAAATATAGGAGAATGAGAAAATTTTTCAAAAAAAAAGGAAATAAAATTGACTCCTTTTTTTGGTAAATCTTTAAGTGGTAGTGTTAAGAAAAAATAGTGGACCTAGTAGTACTACCCTTTTAAAAGGGAAAAATATGGATAA
This sequence comes from Quercus glauca, assembly GCA_023736055.1. Taxonomy (NCBI): domain Eukaryota; kingdom Viridiplantae; phylum Streptophyta; class Magnoliopsida; order Fagales; family Fagaceae; genus Quercus; species Quercus glauca. The sequence continues at coordinate 104,904,777 of CM043318.1, forward strand.
ACGAAAAAAAGTACTAAAATAGATAAACGAATAAAAGGTACTAAAAAAGGTAAACGAAAATAGCCGAAAGGTACTATAAAAGAAAAGGCTGCAGCAATAGTGAAATTGGGGCAAAGTTTGGAATTATTCATTAAAACCCATTCTTTCTTCCATGACACAGAAACCCCGTTGCTCAAAACAACAAAAAAGAAGTTTTTACTTTTGCTGAAACAACAAAAAAGAAGTCGAGATGACCCTTTTATTCCCAATGAATTTAGCAAAATTTGCTTCTTTTCTTATCACTTTATTTGTTATTTTGGTAGCAGGAGATTGTATTCGTGTTATTTGTAGAATTTCACCATGTCCTAAAATAAATCCACCCTTGCCTATTGAAACTGTTTTCCGGCTACCCTCTTCATTACCAATTTGGCCATCAGGTACCTATCAATGGGATCTTTATTAGCTTATTGTTAATTTTCATTATTATTATAATATTAATTCCATTAACCGACCTCAAAATTTTTGGACTAAAATTAAAAAACGTGATTTAAACTCACGATTTTAATGTGTTATATTAAAACTTGCAAGTAAACATGCTAGTATGTAATAAATTTTACCCTTTTTTTTGTTGGAACGCTATCTATTGTACGTAAAAATAGTAATTAAGTCTTGGTCTCAAAATTTGTTCGAATAGTCAAAGATGTGTAATTTTTGATATGCATGGGCAACATGTGTAATTTTTTTTTATTAAATTGTTTTTGTGTCCTATGCTACTACAGGAACAGGATTTGCAACAGCATCTGTGAGTCTAGGAGATTTACAAGTGTCTGAAGCAACAGAGTTCGACGTAGTATGGAGGACTCGTTCGGGTGGTCCAGACAACCTTGGAGCAACATTCTTTGAACCTTCAACAATTGATATAGCACAAGGATACGCTGTGCTAGGTTTCCATAGCCAAGCCAACAACAAGCGTTTCAGTGGACGAAGTGTTGTAGCCTACGATGACCTAAATGGAAATATAAAGGCTCCGGTGGATTACATTAGTCTGTGGAACAGCTTGTCATTCAAAATTGATCAAGATGGAATTGGTTTTATCTGGTTGCCAAAATGCCCAGATGGTTACAAAGCCTTAGGGCATGTTGTCACAAACTCAACTCAGAAGCCATCCCCAAATAAAATTAGGTGTGTTAAAGCTGAGCTCACCGAGCAATGTGAGCATTACAAGTGGACTTGGGGTGCTGAAGGTTTCAATGTTTATACTACAATGCCTAGCAATAGAGGGACCCAGGCAATGGGAGTTCATTTGGGTTCATTTGTTGTCCAAGTTGGTGGGGTTATGTCTGATATAGCTTGCTTGAAGAATACCAAATCTGATTTATCTGCTATGCCTACTCTAGACCAACTTAAGCCATTAATTGATGCCTACGCTCCATGGGTGTTCTTTCATCCTGATGAAAAATACCGGCCTGCTACAGTGGAATGGTTTTTTTGAGAATGGGGGACTATTATATAAGAAAGGGGATGAGGCAAATCCTGTTACGATTTTGCCCGACGGCTCAAACCTTCCTCAAGGTGGTTCAGATGATAATGCCTTTTGGTTGGATGTACCACCTGACTCCGACGCCAGAGACAAGCTTGAGAGAGGAGATTTAGCAAAAGCTAAGGTTTATGTGCATGTAAAGCCCATGTTTGGTGCTACATTCACTGACATAGTTATATGGATGTATTATCCATTTAATGGCCCTGCCACGATAAAGTTTAGAATTTTCAATATTAAATTCGATCACCTAGGTGAACATACTGGTGATTGGGAGCATGTGACCTTGAGGATCAACAATTTCAATGGAGAGCTACAGAGTATCTATTTGTCTGAACATAGTGGGGGTACATGGGTGGATGCTACAGATATCGAGTTTCAAGATCGTAACAAGGCTGCTGTGTATGCATCAAAGCATGGACATGCATTTTATTCAAAGCCTGGACTTGTTTTGGATGGGAGTGATGAAATTGGATTAAGGAATGATTGTGAAAAGGCTGATTTGTACTTGGATACTGGATTTTTTTATACACTACTGTCAGCCGAGTATTTGGGCACAGCAGTTGTTGAGCCACCTTGGATCAACTATAGCAGAAAATGGGGTCCACGAGCTGCTATTTATATTCAGGATGAGTTTGAGAAGATTATGAAAAGACTACCTAAGTTTCTTAGGAATCCTTTCAGGGGAGTTTTCTACCAATTACCAATTAAAATACTGGAGGAGGAAGGGCCCACATCGATCAAGACCAAGAGCAGTTGGTATGGAGATGAAATTTGATAGTCTATATTTGTTATGACTTTCATTTTCTTTTTTATGCAACTGTAGGGCCAATAAATTAAATGCTAGCACTTTTTTTTTTCGACAGTTGGCCTATAAATTAAATAATGGCAAACGGTGTAAGTCAAGAGTTTATTTATAATGCGATCAAAAAAAAAAAAAAAAGAGTTTATTTATAAGCATTTGTATATTAATGAGATGAAGCCTTTAAGAGAATATTCAAGTGTCAACATAGTATTGCATAATTTATCTTATATATCAATTATAAAATAAAGTGTGAGACATCGCAGAACCAATTTTGAATGGGACATGTGAATGCAAGCCGTTACAGGCCCTTAGCCTTCTTTTGCTTTCATTATGTGATGTATTAAATTGTTAATAAAGAATAAAAAAGACCAAAGAGTTGGTTAATCATATCTAACTTTTCTAATGGCAAAGATTGAATTTAGTCTTCTAGTGCACTTGACACATTTATATAAATAAAACATTTAAAGCAAAACTATGAGGTCATTGATGGAAGAAATTATAAGGTTCTCATGGTGGACAAGTAACGTGATCCACTATTCCACTAAAAGATTTCCACCTGTTTAAAATTACTAAGTTAAAAAAAATTTTTAAACGAAAACTAATTACTGACTCAGCAATTTTAAATAAGTGAGAGTTTTTTAGTGAAATGGTGCATATGTGACGTGGTCCACTAGAAAGCTATATAATTTCTCCATTGATGGGTATGTAAATTTGACGAAAGATTTTTTTTTCCAATGAATTAATCTTTAATAACACTAAAAAAAAAAAAAAAAAAACGCTTAATGGATCAGAATATACCGAAAGCTAGAAAGGAAAAAAAGAAGAAGGAGAAAATAGGGTTTTATGAATGGGGGTGGGGGGGGGGGGGGGGATTATAACAAGTATAAAATTGAACTAATTTAATAGAGTCATACAAGAAATATGAAAAGTTTGGGAAGCTAACCATATTTCTTTTGTAAATATTTGGTAAATTTAGGGATAAAAGTCAAATATTTGAGAAGTTGGGGGGGAACTAACATCTTAACATATAATGGTGAATTTATTATGTTATTATTATTGATTAACATTTCTCAGATTAATTTTACTTTCAAGTTTGTCTTTTAATCTTGTCCCACCTCACCTAAAATCATGGCTCTACCACTAGTTAAATATATATGGGGCAATATATATCTTAACCACTTTTTTGTAATCTTTACTAAAAAAATTAACTATAATGTATTTTACTTTAATTTTAATTTTTAATAATTTTAAAAAATTACTGGTGGTATTACATTTTTCATTTAACTATCACATGCAACGTATTAGCGACTAATTTCGATATATTTATAGAGAATCCTATTAGGGTATATATAAAGACTAGCACGTCTGGTGTTAGGTAAATATAGATGAGCTTTACACTACATTTGGGCCTTTGGGGCCAATATATAAAATACTCATGTTCCATTTGTTCTCTCACTCACACTCTCTCTCCAAAAAAAAAAAAAAAAAGTTGGGCAAATAAGTGGTAAATAAAAATTAAAAAAATAATGAAGTGACATAAATACTCATTTTTAAATAAGGCTAAAATATTAATTTTGTCCCTAAAATTTGCATGAAACTCATTTTTAGTCTCTCTAAATTATTAAAAATGTTATATTTTATGCCTTTCCATACATTCTTTGATAGGCCAAGAATGTATTGACCCCCTTGGTAACTTAATCAATTAATTTAGCCAAGTGAAATTAATTAGATTCAATTACATGCAATAAGTGTGGTAGCACAAACAAATCACCAACTAAGTTAAATGCAACGGAAAATAAATTTGACACAGATGATTTGTTTACGAATGGGAAAAACCACCGAGACAAAACCCCACTGGGTGAATTTAAGATTACTACTCCCGAGAATCCACTATTATCAAAACAAGCGGTTACAAGTAAAGAAATCTCAGTACCTAATATCAACCTATAGTTGAACCATTACTTCAATACCCAATTGGATTTGTAATGTAGTGAAAATATCTCCTTTTAATGCACGGCTCTTCGTACGTGACTAACTAATTGATGCATGAATCCAAGTACGTGACTAACACACCAACTTGAGGAAGATGTTAGTTACAAAGTTTTTCAGTTCATTCAGCAATGAAAATTAAGAAGCTCATTTGTTACAAAACCCTTAACATAAAGACGTAGTAGCTTCTACAAGGAATATGATGAACTAGGGCAAATTCTGTCTCCGGTCACAATTTGCATGCACAATCAATTTGCATTAAGTTGCATCACTTTGCGTCACCTTTGACGGCCCTTAAAATAATCCTCATATATGTCTAGAGTTGTGAGAAAAGAAACACAAATACACATGGATATGCATGAAATTAGGTCTAGAGATCTGAATTTCGTAATTCTTAACAGATACAACTTCTGTCAAGCTATTGTCGAACATCAGCATTAAACCTCGATGAATATGGATTTGTCGAGCTATCTGTCGAGCTATCTGTCGAGCTTTAATGAACATCACTTCTTCACTTGTTTCTTGGACAAATTTGCATGGCTTCAATACTAAAATTGAACTCTTGTTCCTTGAAGTAATAAACTCATCATAGATCTACCCAATTATAAGTAAAGTGCGTTTTGTCAAAGGATTAGCCAATTTACATAACATATGTCTCTAACAATATCTACATATGTCCTAACACTCTTGGTAAATATTATGTGTCTAGAAGAATGTTTAGTTTGCACCCACGATGGATCCAGGATTTTAGTTCAAGGCCCAAGAAATGTCAAAATAAAGAGGTTGAAAAAAAATTAATTCAAAAAAATTTCATTAATATAAGTAAAACGTACTTAATTAATTAAAAAAAGTTACTTATGTTGTATATATAGATATATACAAAGATATGTTGTAATAATGATGTTTGAGTTTGGAGAATATGGTTTCATAAAGTGAAAATTCAAGTTTTGAAATTTTCTAAGTGAAAATCCGGAAATCAGAATTTTTTGGAATTTTCTACAGAATTTTCTAATGATTGTTTAGAAATGTTGAAGAGGTTTCAATCTTTGTTAACCATTTTATGAAAAAATAACTAACTCTCCATATGTGACTTTTCATGAAACATAACCCTATGAGTATAAATAGAGGCTTATGTTCACTTGAAAAAATAACTAACTATCTATAAATGCCTTTTCATAAAACATAACCCTATGGGTATAAATAGAGGATTATGTTCACTTGAAACACAATGTCTTGGTCACTTGAAACTCCACAAAATAGTAAGTTTGAGAGAAATACAAGAAATCCTGTGGTCATTCTCTAGAATTGCTATTTGTAGAACCCAACATTTTGGTTGTATCCTGGAGACAAATTTGTGATAACTCTTTAGTAACAAAAGTGTGGGGGGCAAATATTGTCTAAGGAAAATGATATAGTGCCTTTAAGTTATCTATTTTATGTTTGCCTATTGTGTTAACCTTATTCTTCTATTATTACTTTGTGTAATATCCTTAACAACGTTAACATATAAAATATACTTGATATCATGAATAAATGTTTATTCATAGAAGCATCAATGATTATTTCTAACTATTCAAAAATAGAGTTATTAACAATTTTTTAAAAGAATATAATATTGGAAAAGAATAAAAAATAAAACAACAGTAACAATGACAAATTCAAACTCTATTTGGGAGCAAATGAAAGTTTCAATTATTTTAGTTTTAAACTTCTTTTTGGTATTATTTATAGGTCCTATTACACTTTTTGGTATTATTCATAAGTCACATTGTACTATTCAGCTAGCTTTTAACTTTTTTTTTTTTTTTTTAACACTTTCAGTAAAAAGTTTTTAATTTTAACTAAATAAGTAGTTTTCAAAGGGACCCTCAATTTGGCACTAGAATGTTGTAATCTTACCGGGCAAGAGAAGCACCCAAAATTGCATGACAAGCACCCTACAATAGGGCGTCCTTCAAATTCAGGTAATATTTGCTTCTATGATTGAATGACTAATGAATTGGACACATTTTGCTCTCCTAGCTATAGCATCTGCTACCGCATTGCCTTGCCTAAGGGAATGAGAGAGCAACCAATTCTTTAAAGAATTGAAATGAGACAACATGTCCTGTAGTAGGTGACCAAACTCTGAGAAAGTCTTATCTCCATCTTGCAGTGCTTTAATCACAATCTGTGAATCCCCCTCCAAGATACAATTTTCTATCCCCATCTCTCTTGTGAAGGCAACTGCTCTCCTAACAGCAAGCATCTCTAAAATCGTGACCAAAGCAGGAGCATGGATCTTTTCAGAGAGCACTGCTTTGACTTGGCCTATGTCGTTCCTGATAACCACTCTGATACTTGCCTCTCTGGTTTCTATGAAAACCTCTCCTTCAAAGTTGGTTTTGAAGTGGTGCGCGTCTGGCAGTGTCCACCTCACAATCTGAGGCTTGTGATGCTTCATCGCTGCTCTGTTGTACTTCTTATACTCAGACAGATAATGATGGGCTTCTATAGGAACATAGTGTATTGGTGATATGGGATGTTTCAACCTTGACTTATTTCGACAAGTCCAAAGATGCCAAGCTATGACTGTAAACAGCTCTCTAGTGTCAGGTTTGACGCTAAGCAACTCCCATAGGTCCACAAAACTTCCTATGGCGGCTTTTCCCCTGTCAACCCAATTAAAATCCCGCTCCCACATAGCTTTGATTTCTTCACAGTCCCACAGAGCACGAAAAGTATTTTCTGGATAGGATTTGCATACCTCACATTTCGGACAAGCTGCTATCTTCCTTCTCCATAAGTTTTGCTTCGTGGGGAGTGAATCTGAACAAGCCCTCCATAGGAAGTGCTTGATTTTCCTAGTATTTGTAGCTTCCAAACCCCTAACTAGAGATTTTTCCCAATACTAGGACCTGAAAACAAGGCAATATCTCCCAAGCTTTCTTCACACAGAGCCTTATACCCTGTTTTTACATAATAAATTTCGTTGCAGCTCTTTGGCCATATTAGAATGTCTTCCGGAGCAACAGAGCTAATAGAGATGGCTTTAATCCTTTGGGCTTCAAAAGGAAGGAAATTTGTATCAATAATCTAGGAATCCCACCAACCAAAGACTGGATGTATCAGCTTAGCAACTAAGGCATTTGCTGCAAGTGAAGTTCTTGGAGATATCACCTTCCCCGACCCTTCACCTGGAATCCAATTATCACCATAAATTCGAATGCACCTGCCATCACCCACATGCCATTTTGCTCCCAGAGTAATCACTCTTCAAGCCTTTAAAATACTCTTCCAAGCGTATGACTCATTTGTGGACTTTGCTTCAAAAATGGTGGAGTTTGGAAAGTATTTTGATTTAAACCTTATAAAACAGGGAATCCTTGTTATGAGCTAATCGCCAAACTTGTTTTGCGAGCATTGCATCATTGAATTTGTACAAGTTTTTAAATCCCATACCCCCTTCCTTTTTTGGTCGGCACAAGGTGTCCCAATTGTTCCAATGGACCTTCCTTCTATCCCCCCTTTGCCCCGCCAAAACTTCCAGATCATTGTCTCTATATCTTTACAAAGTCCTATTGGGAGTTTGAAACATGTCATCGCAAAGGTGGGAATGGCTTGGACCACTGCTTTAAGTAAAACCTCATTTCCTGCTTGAGATAAATTTTTTTCCTTCCATCCTTGTAATTTCCCCCACACCCTCTCCTTAATAAATTTTAGGCTCTCTTTTATTTTTCTCAATCACCGTTGGTAGACCTAGGTACTTTTCATAGGCTCTTATTTCAGGCAACCCAAAAAGGCTTTAATTTGATTTTTGGCAACAAGCGAGGCGGACTTGATGAAGAAGAGGGTGGTTTTTGCCTTGTTTATTTGCTGCCCCGATGCCTTCTTATACATATTAAGAATCTCTTGAATGGTTTTCACATCCCCCAATTGAGCTCTGCAAAAAAGCAAATTGTCGTCTGCAAAAAACAATTGAGATATTTTAGGCCCATTACGACAAAAAGAGCAACCTCTAATCTTTCCAGCATGGACAGCATTGTTGATGAGTTGTGTTAAACCATCAGAACATAAGAGGAAGAGGTAAGGGGATAAAGGGTCCTCTTGTCTAATCCCCCTGGTAGGGTTAAAAAATTTTGTGGGTTCACCATTTACCAAGACGGAGTAAGAAACAGTACTAATACATTTAGAAATAAGGTGAATCCATTTTGGGCTAAAACCCATCTTTCCTATCAATTGTAAAAAAAAAAAAACAAACCCACTCCACCCTATCATATGCTTTACTCATGTCTAACTTCATGGTCATAATGCCATTTTTACCTAATTTATTGGTCTTCATATGATGAAGGGTCTCAAAGGCTACAAGGTTATTATCAGAGATGGCTTTGTCCGATTGAAAGAAACTTTGTTTTTCTGAGATAATCAAAGGGAGAATTTTTTTAAGTATGTTTGTGAGGACTTTTGAGACTAGCTTGTATAATACATTACATAATGCTATAGGGGCCAAAATTCTGTAACTTGTTTAGGCTTTTTAACCTTAGGGATAAGGGTCAGGTATGTGTGGTTTAAATCAAGAAGGAAGTTGCCATTTTGGAGACAGTATAGCACAGCCCTAGCTACATCATCACCAATGAGATGCCAATAAAGTTGATAAAAGATAGGAGGCCATCGGGGGCGGGGGCCTTAAGAGGAGCCATTTGTTTTAGTGCATGATCAACATCCGCCTTTGTGAACTCACTTGTCAGGACTGCATTCATCTCTCTAGTAATGACGTGAGGAATTACCTCCAAAACAACCTCAATGCCATTTGGATTTGAGGTTGTAAAAAGCTACTGGTAGTAAGACACCAAGAAGGCCGAGATTCCTTCATTGTCCACACATAAGTTTCCATTATTGTCTCTAATGCCCTCTATTTTGTTTCTGCTATAGCGTTTGGAAGCTTTACTGCGAAAGAACCTTGTGTTTTTATCTCCTGAGGACAGCTAATGGGCATGAGACCTTTGTTGCCATAATTTTTCCTCCTATGCAAGCAACACCAAAATTTCCTTCTTAATCGCTGATACACGGTCAAATGGGCCCTCCCTTTTGAGCAGCTTCCTCAGCACACCTAAGCATGTGTTTTTCTCCTTAAGGGTTCGAGAGATGTTATGGAAGTCCTTGCTACTCCACCACTTCAACTCCCTTTGGCATTGCTTTATTTTTTCCCCAACGAAGCTCATAGTTGGACACATACGTTCGGCGCCCTATGTTGCCTTGATGGTTTCATGACAGCCATCTTCAGAGAGCTAAGCTTGTTCAAAACACCATGGTCTGTTCTGCCGAGGAGTGATCCCCTAAGGAAAAATCTGTATTGGTTTATGGTCTAACATCCCACATCCCAAGTGAACAACTTGGAAGGTGGGGAACATGCTAATCCAATCTCCTGTACCCAATGCTTTGTCCAAGCGCTCCTAAATGACTGAATTGTCGAGATAATTTTTTGCCCAAGTAAATCCATCACCAACATAACCAAGGTCTTTTAAAACTCACTCCGTCTATTACATCCCAGAATCCTTGCATTTGACTATTTGGCCTTAGCCGACCACCAAGTTTCTCCTTAGTTCTTGTTATTTCATTAAAATCACTAGCACACATCTAGGGTAGATTGCTCTGACTTCCCAATTGTCTCAGTAAGTCCTACGATTCATGCAGTTTGGCAGTTTCGGGCGTCCCATAAAAACCTGTGAATCTCAATGCATCTTCTTGACCAAAGTTAATAACAGCATCAATAAAATTTGGGCAAGAGTTTATTACCTTAAGATCAAAGTCCTGCTTCCAAAAGAGCGCTAAGCCACCCCCTCTAGTAATCCTTGAAACACTGAATACGTTCTTCAATTTCAAAGTATTACACAATCCTTTTAGCCTAGCTTCATCCAGCCATGTTTCGGCCAAGAACACAACTGTAGGATCTTGTGTCCGGATAATGTCCTCGAGCTCTTGAACTATTTGTGGGTTCCCAAGTCCACGATAGTTCTAACATATGAGACTCATTGTTCCCGACGGGGTTGTATAATAGCCTCCACCGATATAGTTGATGAGAAGAAAGCATCTGGAGAAACCTGAAGTTTTTTGTTTGGGAACTCTGCATGTGCATGGCTATCCCGGGTAGCTGCTAAGCACTTGACACATATATTCTCCTTAAAATTTGGCTCCTGGTTTACAGTAGGTTTTCGGGGGACACGTTTCCAAGTTGCAGAAGGTAGTGGACTCTAACTATCATTCCCATAAGAGTTTGTAACATCCACCAACACTTGGGATTGATTGATCTCACGTGGGTTCAGTAAAGCTTGGCCACGTGGAGCATTAAGATCAGCACGTGATGATATGGGTACGTCATCCATCTTACTTATTGGCTTACCCGATATTCCTTCATGCAAAATCCCATGATTTTCGTATTTCTATAAAGCCAAACCAATATCAAGTAATTGCTGCGAGAATATCTCCTTATTTATGGTGAGACCCGTGGCATTTGGAATGGAGAGATTTTCGGACCCTATTGAATTCAAATTTGAATCCAAAGCATTAATTACATTCTCCGCCAAATCTGGGGTTTCCATATCTGCTTGTTCACCAAAGGGAGGAGGTTGGGTGGTTTCCGATGGTGGTGGCATCTCAGTTCGACCACACGAGCTGGCATTTGGCTTCACTCGACTAGATTGATGACCCCCTTTATCTTCAAAGAAGCTCGACACATGCAGAACGATTTTTCTTAAGTTGACAGATTGTGTCGTACGTATGACCCATTCGAATTGCTTGTCCTGCGGCGTAAGAGAACCCTTGCTTTCAATCCACATAGTGCAATCTCTATCATCATGATCAAGTTGCCCACACCAGTAACATATGATGGGTAACATTTCGTATTTGAAAGATACCCAGACTCGACCACCTTCTTCCAGGTTTACTACTCTTCCATGGCATAATGGTTGTGTAACATCCACTCTAACCCTAACCCGCACAAAATGGCCTCCTTCCTCCGTTGGGTGAGTTTTCGAGCGGCAAACCTCTCCAACTGAACTACATATGTCCTTTGCCACCTCTTTAGTCATATATCTTATTGGAATATCATAAACCTGCACCCAAAAAGACGTTTTGTTTAATCTAACATCTTTTATAGGGGTATTTCTTTCATACTTCTGGACCACCACCAAGTGCTTGTCGAAACTCCAAGGCTTACTGAGCAGAACCCAGTCAACATCTTCCTGATTTTTGAAGACAAACAACAGAATATGATTGCCCAAGTTTTTTATTGTGAAACCATTTATCACCCGCCATAGGGGTTTAAAGGTCCTATCAACAGCAGCAACGTTTAAAGCTCTTCGGGTTAAGAACTTTGCAGCAATGATGTGTTCATTAGATCCTCTATTTTTTCCCAATGTGATTTTGTCTCCCTCTCTATCTAACAATGAAAGCCTAGTCCATTGTTTTGATAGATCTTCCATGGCTACTAGGAAAAGATAAGAGAATAATAGAATGAGAAGAAAGTAGTAGTTATGAGAGAAGAAAAAAAAAGAACAAATTGTTTCTTGAATCCCTGAAAAAGATAAACCCACTAGCCCTGCAGATAACAATGTTATCTCAGGGGAAAGACAATCCTTCAGATGAAGGAACAACCTATTTCATAGCCTTAGGGAGGACTTGGGAGAGACCAAGTCTTTCTTAGCAGCAAGAAAACTTAGTTATTTAAATACTTGATAGTTGATACATTTTAAATCAGAGACAGAACTATGTTTAGATAAAGGGGGGCCATGCCCCCTCCCCCCCAAAAAGTTTTAAAAAATTTTACTTTTTTATGCAAACGAATAAAAATTTTAAAATATGATCCCAAAATTTATATACTTGGCCCCCCCTCTCCAAAAAAATTTACAAATTAACCCAAATAGAAAAAAATATCTGACCTACCTTTTGCCCAATTGTCCCAAAAATAACCAAAAATAAAAATAAAAAAATAAAAAAATAAAAAAAACTTCAGACAAACCAAAGCAACCAATCAAACAAATCACAAATCTAAATAAAAATAAATAATAAATAAAAACCCTTGAGGCAATATAGCAAATCAGGCTCTTCCTTCTCTAATTTGACCTCTCTTCTTTGAAATCTCTCCACAATCCTCTCTCTGCTCTCTCTAAGATGTGTTGTGTGAGCCTGTGAGGAAGATGTTCTGGCAATTTTTATCTGATAAATGCTAGTAACTGATGGTGTGTTAGTGTGTGAACCTGTGACTATCGTTTTCATCGAAATAAAATAAAACAATTGTGTTGTGTTATGTGAATGGTGAACTTGTGAATGCCTAAATGGGTAGAGGGGGTTGTGGCACATGTTTCCTGTAATGCTAGATGGAGTATATATATGTGTCAAACTTTTAGTTCGAAAGAAGTAACTAATGATAAAAATTGTACTCATCCAAAAAAAAAAGAAGTGTAAGGTATGTCTAGATAACACATGAAGAGTACTCATTCTACTATTTATTTAATTTATTTTGAGATACTTCATTATTTCCCTATCTTATAAATATATATCTCCAAAAATTAGTTTCAAACAAAAACCAAATAAACAATGATTTTTACATTGGATAAAATCTCATGACTTTACAAGTCAAGAAATTGTTTGAATGTTATGTACATGTAAAATAAATCCTTATAATTTATAGGACTTTTTATATGATTTCTAGATAATGGAAAAATCAAGTATAATGTTTGATTATTTGAAAGAAAATACAAATAAATTCGAAGTCATTACTGATATCCTATTTTCTGAAAATTGTCGAACAACATTTTGAAGAATTGCTATTGATGAAATAAGTATTAGTTCATTGCAACATGATTATATATTTTTGTCCACAAATATGTGATTAAGATGTTAATAGACGTTACGAAATTCAATGAACTTATAGTAAGCTCCCCCCCCCCCCCCCCCCCCCCAACAATTGCAAATCTTGGTTCCGTCCCTGTTTTAAATTGCATCCTTAAAAGATCGTTGTTAACAAATATCTAGAATATATATAAAATTTGTGTTATGTATGTGAATCACATATTATTTTGCATAATGTAACAAAACTACATCCTTTCCTCACAATGCAAATTTTCATGTGTTTATCAATTTCTTTTTAATCTATAAATGCTTTGGACTTATTTTGGCTCATTTTATTTATTGTTTATAACTTATGGATTGTATTTGTCGCGATGGGACTAATTTTTGAATGGTTGATAATTAAAACAATGAGGGGAGAATATTCAAATACCAATTCTTCTTTACAACGAGGGAGGAATATTCAAACTCCACTTCTTCTATTAAAGGAAAACAAGTTGTCAAATATGTGTTCAGCATTTATTTAGCAAATGATATGCTATAAGGGTAAAAGTATTTAGGGGAAGATATTCTAGAAAGCTACTATAGCCAACCTCCTCTAAAATATGGGTTACTTTTTTAGAGGTTTTTTTTTTTTTTTCCTAAAATTTTCTAAAAATCAATTCTATTTCATCTCATGCTAACCTGGATAAGGAAAGTTAAGAATATTCTAACTCATTTTTAATGTTGCTATCAATTATAGAAAAATATTGTGAAAATCTTAGGAACATAGCAATGTTGTGAAAATATTATGAACCTAGTAGCACTTTCCTTTTTAAAATAGAAAAATATAAATATACCAAAAAATAGTAAATAAAAAGGTACTTAAAAAAGGTAAACAAAAATAGGCAAAGGAAAACTATAAAAGAAAGGCCCCAGCAAAAGTGAAATTGAGGAAAAGTTTGGGAATTTTTTATTCAAACCCAATCTTTCTTCCATGACACAGAAACCTGGTAGTTGATCAAAGAAATAAAAAAGAAGCTGAGATGACCTTATTATTCCCAATGAATTTAGCAAAATTTGCTTCTTTTGTGATCACATTATTGGTTATTGTGGTAGCTGGAGATTGTATTCATGTTATATGTAGAATGTCACCATGTCCTAATGCAAATCCACCCTTGCCCGTTGAAACTGTTTTTAAGCTACCAACTCCATTACTAATTTGGCCATCAGGTATATGTCCCTCAATATCGTCTTTATTATATTGATTCCGTTAACCATTTTCAAAATTTTGAGACTAAAATTTGATTGGTGTTGTATATTCTTTTAGGCCGTGTTTATCACACACTAAAACTGTGGGTCTAACTAACCATTTTGAAATTAAACTCACGATTTCAATGCATTATTTAACACTTGCATGTAAACACACGCTAGTGTGTAATAAGTCTGACCCTATATTCTTTTTTGTTGGAACACTATATATTGTATATAACAACAATAGTAAGTCTTAGTCTTAAAATTGTAAGAACGGTTTAGTAAGTGTGGGAAACATGTGTACTTTTTATTAACATTTTTTTTTAGTGTTCTATGTTACAACAGGAACAGGATTTGCAACTAGGTTTCTGAGTCTGGGAGATTTAATAGTGTCAAAAGCAACAGATTTCGAAGTAGTTTCGAGGACTTGTTCAGGTGGTCCAGACAACCTTGGAGCAACACTCTTTGAACCCTTAACAACTGATGATGCAACACAAGGATACAAGGTGCTAGGTTACTATAGCCAACCCAACAACAAGCCCTTCACTGGATGATCTATACTAGCCTTCGATAGGTACTTACATGGAAATATGAAGGCTTCAGTGGATTACAATTATGTGTGGAGCAGCATGTATTCATTAGATGTCGATCAAGATGGTTTACAAAATGCCCAGATGGTTACAAAGCCTTAGGGCTTTTTGTCATAAACGGAACTCAGAAGCCATCCCTAGATAAAATAAGTTGTGTTAAAGCTAAGCTCACTGAGCAATGTGAGCATTTCAACTGGATTTGGGGTGCTAAAGGTATTAATGTTTATACTACAGGGCCCAGCACTAGAAGGACCCAAGCTATGGGAGTTCATTTAGGTTCATTTGTAGCCCAAGTTGGTGGGGTTATGTCTGATATAGCTTGCTTGAAGAATATCAATTCTAATTTATCTTCTATGCCTACTCTAGAACAAATTGAGCCAATAATTAAAGCCTACTCTTCATGGGTGTACTTTCATCCTGATGAAAAATACCTGCCTGCTTCAGTGGAATGGTTTTTTGAGAATGGGGGACTATTATATACGAGAGGGGACGAGGGAAATCCTGTTCCAATTACACCCAACGACTTAAACCTTCCTTAAGGTGGTTCAAATGATGGTGCCTATTGGTTGAATGAACCAGATGACTTTGATGCTAGAGACAGGGTCGAGAGAGGAGATTTAGCAATAGCTCATATTTATATGCATGTAAAGCCCATGTTTGGTGCTACATTCACTAACATTGCTATATGGGTCTATTATTCGTTGGGCGTAATTGGAACAAGATTTCCCTCGTCCCGTCTCCTATATAATAGTCCCCCATTCTCAAAAAACCATTCCACTGAAGTAGACAAGTATTTTTCATCAAGATGAAAGTACACCCATGGAGAGTAGGCTTTAATTATTGGCTCAATTTGTCCTAGAGTAGGCATAGAAGATAAATCAGAATTGGTATTCTTCAAGCAAGCTATATCAGACATAACCCCACCAACTTGGGCTACAAATGAACCCAAATGAACTCCCATAGCTTGGGTCCCTCTAGTGCTAGGCCTTGTAGTATAAATATTGCTACCTTCAGCACCCCAAATCCAGTTGAAATTCTCACAATTTTCAGTGAGCTCAGCTTTAACACAACTTATTTTATCTAGGGATGGCTTCTAAGTTGCGTTTGTGACAACAAGCCCTAAGGCTTTGTAACTATAACGCCTCAGCCCAACTTTTTATATAAAAATTTAAAAAAAAAAAAATCAGATTTTTTGAGACACATGTGCCTCCTAACTACCCCACCCATTCCCACCACCACACATTTCACTCCACTTTATCTCCCCTCTTTGGCCGGCTCACTCACTTCCCTTCTTTTCTTTTTTTCATTTTCTCTCATACACTCCTCTCTACTCTTATATCCTCTCTCCTCTTATATCCTCTCTCACCAGTACTTCCACACCACCACCACCACCACCACCACCATTTCCACCATAATTTTCTGGCAAGATCACCAGAAAGTTCTTGAGAACCTATAAGCACCTTCACATCCTTTTTTTTTAAGGTAAGACTCCTAATCTTTTGGTGGGTTATATGATTTTGCTTGAGGTTATGTCTATCTAAGCTTTAATAATAATACCCATGTGATTTATAAGCATTAAATGATATTTATGTGTTTTTATGTATGGGTTTTGGTCTTGGTGGATGTATTAATATTTGACGAGTGGGCTTATGATTTTTACAATGGTGGTTAGCTAAGTGGTGAAGATTTGGGAGGTTTGGCTTTCTAATGTGAAATAGTTGATGAATCTATTTTTTTATTGTGTACTTGGAGCTAGTGGAGGATTTACATTTGGGGTTTGTAAAGGTGGGTATTGTTATATATGTTGTTGTTTTGTGGGTCTTTTGAAAATGACATGTATATTGAGGAAGAAATTCATAAAGTGTTAGGATCCCTTATGATGAAGGTGAAGCTTGGAATGACATGTTGATAAGTTGGAGTCTATGCCTTGTAATGAAATTGTTGAGAAACTTTGGAAGTGGAATACATTATTTGTGAGGTTAAATGTTAGGCTTGCCTAATTAATTTTTTAGTTAGCAATTTCTAATTCATAGCTAGATGAAATGTCAAGCTAGATGAAATGTAAAGCTTTATGCCTATTATGATAAGTTTGCTTGATATTGTTTAGGTTCTAGCTAATCTTATTTGGAGTTTGGTGAATTAGGCTTTTTGCAGATTGCAAGGTAAGTAGCTTTTAATGGGATTTTTTTTGGAAAATAATTACATTGCATAAACTCTGTTTTTGGGTCAAACACATTTTGGAAAATTATTTGTGGAACTATGTTTTCTTAAAAGTATTGTGTTGTGACCCTATTATATATGACTATTTATGTATAGTGCACCATATTTGGTAATGTGAATGGGGAAATGCATGATTTGTTAGTATGGAAGAGATAAGCATCTTTTATAAAATTCTTGGGAATGGATTCTATGGATTTATTGCATTATTTGCAAATTCTAAAGATGTTTTATCGTGATTTGTGATATTTGGGAAATTGATAGAAATTCTTATTGACAAGAAATGATTTTGGAAAACTTAAGAACCTTGTGAATATATGGGGTATTTCAAAGGTTTTTGTGAAATTACTTGAAATTGAATTATGTTTGATTTCATGTAAACTGTAAGCTCTTTATGTTTTTACCCTTGGGCCATGACATGTGATTACTCGATGATTACCCAACCAGATGTTGTAGTCTTGGTGACATTGGTATCTTGGCATCCCGTCTTTGTGGTGAATTGATGTCTTTGTGGCATAATTGATGTCTTTGTGGAATAATTGATGTCTTTGTGGCATACCTAACATCTTTATGGCGGCTTGTCATGTGGCCTTGGGTTGGATTTTCAGGTTTTAAAAAGGTATTTTGATAGGTCAAAGTAAATAGTACGTAGTTTCATGTTGGAATACTTCGAAAAAGCTTGGTGCTAAATTCTTTTAATCATTCTTGTCATTTTATTAAGAAAAATGGATTTACTGGATTTTCATGAAAATTCCCAAATTATAACCTGTTTTGTAAAATGTCCATTATCATGAAACTTGCATTTCCCCCACCCCTATTAATTGTGCTACTTACTGGGCTCTGTCTCATTCCATTATTTTACAAATTTTTTTTCAGAGTAGGCAACTATCATTTTGAGACAGCTTTTTGGTGGCTAGCAATAGTTAGACAAACTGCTGATGGAGGCTGACTTTTGTGATGGAGATATTAGATGATGTACATCATAGTGTAGACTTAACTCATTCTTTTGTATGTTATAGTGATTATGACTTTAATTCCACTAATGGGACAAGTTATTGATAGGTAATTGTATTTATTCAAGCCTCCATTCTTTTGTGGCCAGTGGTCCTTGTAATAATTGCATAGAGCTCTGACTTACTTTAGGAGTATGTTTAATGGAATTATTATGATAATTCTTAATGTTTGTACATGATATGATTTAATTGGATTGAATTGTCAAAAAGGAAAAATCTACAGCTACCCTTGAGATGTCTTTCTCATGCTTTGGACCCTTTTTGGGTTCGGGGCATGATAGTAACCATCTGGGCATTTTGGCCACCAGATATAGCTAAACCCATCTTGATCGATATCTGATGAATACATGCTACTCCACACATAATTGTAATCCACTGGAGCCTTTACATTTCTACGTAAGTACGATCGAAGGCTAGTACAAATCGTCCAGTGAAGGGCTTGTTGTTGGGTTGGCTATAGTAACCTAGCACCTTGTATCCTTGTGCTGTATCATCCATTGTTGAGGCTTCAAAGAATGTTGCTCCAAGGTTGTCTAGACCACCCAAACGAGTCCTCCAAACTACTTCGAAATCTGTTGCTTCTGGCACTATAAAATCTCCCAGACTCAGAAACCTAGTTGCAAATCCTATTCCTGCTGTAACATGGAACACAAAAAAAAAAATGTTAATAAAAATTACACATGTTGTCCACACTTACTAAAATGTTGACATCTTTAACCGTTCTCACAATTTTAAGACTAAGACTTACTATTATTGTTATATGCAATATATAGCGTTCCAACAAAAAATGAATATAGGGTTAGACTTATTACACACTAGTCATGTGTTTATATGTAAGTGCTAAATAGAGCATTAAAATTGTGAGTTTAATTTCGAAAAGGTGAGTTAGATCCATGATTTTAGTGTGTAATAATAAACATGGCCTAAAAGAATATACGACACCAATCAAATTTTAGTCTCAAAATTTTGAAAATGGTTAATGGAATCAATATAATAATAATGATGATGATGAAAATTAACAATATATAATAAAGATCATATTGAGAGATAAATACCTGATGGCCAAATTGGTAATGGAGCGGGTAGCTTAAAAATGGTTTCAACGGGCAATGGTGGATTTGCTTTAGGACATGGTGACATTCTACATATAACACGAATACAATCTCCAGCTACCACAATAACCAATAATGTGATTACAAAAGAAGCAAATTTTGCTAAATTCATTGGGAATAAGAGGGACATCTCAATTTTTTTTTTTTTTTTTTTTTTTTTTTGATCAACTACTAGGTTTCTGTGTCATGGAATAAAGATTGGGTTTAAATAAAAAATTCCCAAACTTTTCCTCAATTTCACTTTTGCTGGGGCCTTTATTTAATAGTTTCCCTTCGCCTTTTTTTTTTTTTTTTTTTTTTTTTACCTTTTTTAAGTACCTTTTTATTTACTATTTTTTTGGTATATTTATATTTTACTATTTTAAAAAGGAAAGTGCTACTATTTAAAATAGTAAAATAGTAGCACTTTCCTTGTTCCCTCAGCCTAACTTGTATTTTATACTACATTTGTTATTCCGAGTTCGAAGAGAAATACTAGACTGAGAATCAGTAGGAATAGGATAGAAATAAATCATATTCCGACTAGGGCTCTAATTATGAAAGATTGAAAGGGTTTTGGTTTATTGGTGCGACTTTTTATTTATATATTGTACATACACACATCCTCATTCTCTAAAATATATAAATAAATAAATATAAAACTATATATAAACACATCGTTTAGGGTCCCCATATTCCTAATTTTTCACATTCCTTTTTATTTTTATTTTTAATTTTTACATTGGGTCGGTGAGAGAGCAACCAACGGCATCCATTGAAGCCACATGCTTAACTTTAACTAAAAAGAATAGAAAACAAAATTCTAGCTACAACAAATTGCTACTCTTATGGCCTATTTGGATGTTTAAAAATGGAGGGAGAGTAGAGTAGAGGGAGGGAGAGTAATCTAATTACCTCATTTGGAAGTTTTTTAAGGAAGGAGGGGGAAGGATTAAGAGGGATTTGGAAGGGTTTCAACTACCTCCAACTCCCTAATTTTAATTCCCCCAAATTGGAGAGATTTGGAGGGAGAGTAGAACACATAAATTATTGAATAGGTAAATTACCTCATTTACCCTTGTTATATTAAAAAAATTACACAAGAGGAAGGGCTAATTACTCCCTTCCCCCTTAATAATTTTAAAAACTTCCAAACAAGATGGAGGGGAATCATTTTCCTCTACTCTCCTCCCCACTACTCCCCTCCCCTCTACTCCCCTCTACTCTCCTCCCTCTCTAAACTTCCAAACAAGCCATTAAAGTTAAAGGTCTCTCCTAACGTGATGATGTTAAATAAATTAAAGGAAATAGAAAATAGATGTAAAGCAATGAGAGAAAAAGAGAGGACACAAAAAAGTTACGTTGACTTAACGGAGTATAGTGTCTTAACTTTTTGTTGACCTCTCTTGTTGTGCTACATAAGCTTTAAAGTTATATATATATATATATATATATATATATATATATATTACAAATCAAACCCCTAAAGTTTGTGAGTATTTGAATTTTGCATTCTAAAGTTTTAGAATTTGGATTTTATCCCTCGAAGTTTGGGGTGTTTGGATTTTACACTTTCAAATTCTGAAACTCCAAGGTGTAAAATCCAAACACCTCCAAGTTTTATGGAGTAAAATCTAAACATCCATAAAATTTAGAGGGTAAAATTCATATTCTAAAACATTAGGACGTAAAATCCAAATACCACAAAACTTCAGGAGGTAAAATCCAAATTCTAAAACTTTGAAGTATGAAATCCAAATATCCCTAATGCAAACCTTAACCCAACTTGCCTTAGGTACTAACTTTCAATTGCTACCATTTCTAAAAAACCAAGGAGAGGATATTTAACGCAAGGAGAGATTTTTATTCTCCAATTTTCTAACACAATGAGAATATAAGAAAGAGTTTGGACAGGGGTTATCTTTTTTATTAGCCTAAATCATTCGTAGAAAACTAAACCTACGAATTCCATAAGATTTGTTATTGCATGTTTTTTACCTCAACTCAAATAAACTTCAATTCTAAATATTTTGAAGTAATATGTTTGCATATGTAAATATGAGTCACTGATTTGTATATTGGGTCATTCTTTTCGGTGGATTTGGTTCATTTAGGGCAATTGTGGATGAATTTTGATTATGAGTTTCATGATCTCCATCCCACTTATGTAGCAATATTTTCAAAAGAATATTTTGGTTATTGGGTTGAAAATTTCTACTAATTGTTGGATATTGTATATGTTGATAAAGTGCATTTATTTTTTGAGAAATATCAAAGCCACAAGCTATAAGTATTCAGAGAGGAAATCAAGGTGGATAAAAGAAATTAAATGGCTTTTATCCATAAAAGATAAAAGATTGAACAAATATAGAGGCAGTAAATCTTATTGGAATATGCTAGACAAGCAGACTCATGGATTAATCATTGTGTTGAAATTATTCTTAGTTGAGAAAGAAAAGAAAAAAGGCTTATGGGTTATTCGTCTGTAATTCTATTCTGTTTGTTGATTCTTCTTATCATTTTGTGTGTGTGTGCGCGCTTTTTCTAACCAAACCAAAGTTGCTCTTTTTAAATAAATAAATAAATAAAATTGTCTCCTATTATTCTAAGGGTTCCTTTTATAACAGAACCAAAGCTGTTAATCTTACTATGTATATTTGTTACTATTTAATATCTACTAATACCACTTTAAAGGTAGATTGTGGAGTTTTGTATTTCAAAGTTACCCAACATATAGGTAATCATGATAAATTTAATTTTACAGGGGATGCTATTGCATAGATGAAACATGTATGCATTTGATTTGATTTGTTTCACTTGTTATTATTTTGGTTAATGCTAACTACTTGCCTAAATTTGTAATGCATTAGGATCGTGATTCTTAAGTGAAGAGAGACATCTCTCAAAATTTTCATTCAACCACCCTCTATTGGTGCATCTTCACATTTTGAATTATAATGATCTAATCGTTATTCCTATCTTGCATAGCTAATCATGATAAATTTGCATACGTAATGTGTAGTCTTATTAATAGTTAAATAAGGGGCGGAAGTAAGGGTTGGAAATTCTCCCCCCCACCACCCCTACCCGAATACAAAGGACTTTCAGTTAGAAAACTTCTAGTATAAATCAGTTGTAGTGTACATACTTTTGCACCACTAATTTGCCAAAGGATCTAGAAATAGACCCAATTTTTATGTAATTACTAATACTATAGCGCCTCTGCTAGTAAACCTCTTATAATTATTTCCCCTTTTGTTACCAATCTCTTTAATCTCAAGCCCTAAGTCTCAAACCCTAAGTTTTGGCTGAATTCTACTCAACGTCATAGATATATTGTTATATTCCTAATATTTTTACATTGATTTATTTTCCCAATTTGTTTTAATGCATCAAATTACATGTTTGAGCTGTGTATGTTAGATTAATCTTTTGATTTGATTGTTATTAACTTTTGAGCTATGAATTGATTAATATTTCTCAAATTAATTTTACTTTCAATTTTGTCTTTTAATCCAACCCACCTAAAATCCTGGCTCTGCCACTGGTTAAATATATATGGCGTAGTATATATCGTAACTTTTTTCTTTCTTTTTTTTGGTAATCTTTACTGAAAAAAATTAATGGTGTGGGGGTGAGCCCAACGCTACGAATTGGGCCCAGGGCCCAATTTGAATATCCTTGTTTGTCCGAAGAGGTAAAAAGGATCAGGGCTGAGTCCGTTTGGTGAAGTGCACTTAAAAAGAATGATGGGACACGTCCGAAGACTATCCTGTTTGTCCGAAGAGATCCCCTCATCGAATCACTAGAGAGCTTGATCAAGCAAATATACTGAAGGCCAGAGCGACCTTCCCAACTGATCCCACGGTAAAGAGCGAATTCTGGGCATGCCTAGGAATAAGAAGAGCATAAAATATCTTAAAGGAAAAGCTGCTACCACCGCATTTAATGCACTGCAGCAATTTTCCTGGCCGCATTTATGTGGAGAAGATACCTGAACAGTTCAGCCTCAGCTACTACCACTCACGGCAGACTAAAGCAAATGTCTGATGTGACACATATTCAAGTGGATGTTTGGATGAAGAACAAGTGTACGGTGAAGATGAAGAAGGATGAGGATATATAAAGGAAATAGGCCTCTGAAAAGGGAGGGGAAAAAAATTGGGACAAAGTTTAGCTACAAAATTGGTTGTAGCTTAAGGCTACAAACTCACTCAATAAAATAAATACTACAACATATTTTGAAAATCTAACCGTTGAATTGCATGTTCTTTATGCCTTTAATACACGTATTAAATTTTGTGTCAATCAGATATCATTTACTATATGATCTATAAGCTTATATTTTGTTCATAATTTTAAATTACAAAAACTTGCAATTTAAAAAATTTATTGATGACATAACTATTGATCTTTAATTTTCTTGAAATTTTGCAAGCATGGAGGATATAAGAAGAAGATGTAATCTAATGGTGGATTTGTCAAAATTCACCTCCAATAAAAAGATATTAAGTAAGTTTGTAGCCTAAGGCTACAACCAATTTTGTAGCTAAACTTTGTCCAAAAAATTGTATTCATAAAGTTGATAAATACTAAGTCTCTTCGGACCCAAGAGAGTTTTTACTGAATACTAGTCTGAACATCGTTTTATCCTTACTTGCATGCTTGAACCGTTGCTAAATCCATAACCAGCCCAGTTGTTTAACCCATTCTCTACAAATTTATTGTTGGGGGTTCGTTGGGCTTACAGTGCGAAAAGTTTGTGCCTAACCCATCAAATTTCAACCCTACAATTGGCGCCGTCTGTGGGAAACAGCTTGAGTAAAGGTGGAAGCAACACCTCATAAATGGCTGAACCAAGGCAACAACCAGCGAAGTCCAGGGCATCTCAGCACACCAGTCCTTTTCTCAATCTGGAACAGAGGCAGGATCGTGAAGGTAGTGTGCATACCGCACACGTCGATCATAACCAGTCGCATGGAGAGAGCCACATGTACCATGCAGAGAAAAACCAAAGCATGCAGTTAGAAATTGAAAGGCTAAAGAGGGAGCTGCGCCATGCAAAGAGGAAACGCATTTCCTCGTACTCTGATGAAGATTCTGAGGGCGAACGGGACGTTGACTATAAGCAAAAACTTCGAACACCAATCAGCGAGTCCTTTCCCTATGAGGAGATGCACCACCGTGAGAGGAATCCTTGGAGCCCCTTACCAGGGGCGTAAGGAACGATGCTATGAGTAAAGCTCTGGATCAGATCTCCAGATCTCCTTTTACACGTAACATCGAGAATGCAATACTTCCTCGACGTTTCCACCAGCCTACATTCACCATCTACAACGGCAGGACAGACCCTGTGGAACACGTGAGTCACTTCAACCAGAGGATGGCCGTCCACTCCAGAGATGAGGCCCTGATGTGCAAGGTCTTTCCGTCCAGCTTAGGACCGATCGCCATGAGGTGGTTTGATAGCCTGAAAGTGGACTCCATAAGCTCGCTCCAAGAGCTAACTCAGGCATTTGGGTCGCGTTTTGTCACATGTCGAAGGGTTCCGCAGAACATGGCCTCCCTATTATCCGTCAGCATGAGGAAGGGCGAAACTTTGAAGTCATATTCAGACAGATTCTAGGAAACGTATAACGAGATGGAGGAAGATTGTGACTTGGTGGCCATCAGCTCTTTTAAGCTAGGCCTTCCCACTGAACATGGCTTGAGGACGTCCCTAACGGAAAAACCTGCTACCAGTGTATGCCAGTTGATGGATAGAATAGACAAGTATATCGGAAACCCTGAAAGACGTAACCACAATCTCTACTGTCAATATCATCTTGACCATGGGCATACTACTGAGGATTGTAGGAGCCTATGAGACCATTTGGATCAGCTTGTCAGCGAGGGCAAATTAAAGCAACTTTTACACCACTCATATGGTCAGGGAAACCAAACGAACGCAGGGTCTCGGAGAGATGATTCTGTAAAACCCCCCTTGGGCACGATCAATGTTATCTTTGCCGCACCAGGGAAGACAGGGTCTTGCCCGTCCAGAATACTATCAGTTGCTCGGCTGCCCTCGGAGAGCGTTAACAGAGAGCCGAAGAGAGCTAGGATAGAGGTTCAACCAGTTTTGGGCTTTTCGGACGAGAACAAAGTCGGGACTATACAGCCGCATGATGATGCTCTGGTGGTTACTCTCAGAATAGGCGGATACGATGTGAAGAGAGTGATGGTAGATCAGGGCAGCGCCGCAGAAATAATGTATCCAGACCTTTATAAGGGGCTCAACTTATCTCCCGAAGACCTAACGCCCTACAGTTCCCCTTTGGTAAGTTTTGATGGCAAAGTGGTCATCCCGAAGGGCCAGATCAGACTACCTGTGCAAACCGGATCTAAGACGGTAAAGGTAGATTTCATAGTGGTGGATGCCTACTCACCCTACACCGCGATTGTGGCTAGACCTTGGCTTCATACCCTCAGGGCTGTATCCTCCACTCTTCATCAGAAGGTTAAATACCCGTCCGAAGTGAGAGTTGAGGAGATCCGAGGAGATCAATCTACATCCAGGCAATGTCTGGTGGCAGCCATCCAACACAAACCTCAGGCTTAGTGTTCGGACCGTAACGGTGAGAGTTTATAGCAGTTAAAACCTTCGGTGCTGGACACCGAAACCTCGGCCGAAGAGGCAGAGTGTGAAAGCTTGGCAAGGGTAGTCGTTGGTAACGACCCAGAGAGGTTCTTTCAAGTTAGATCCATGTTGCCTCCTCAAGATAAGGAAGAGCTGATAGAGTTCCTCAGAGCCAACGTTGATGTATTTACATGGGACTCCGCAAAGGCCCCGGGAGTAAGCCTAAAGTTTATTTGCCACCATTTAAACGTCAATCCCACCATTGTCCCCAAGAAACAACCGCTCCGGCATCCATCAAGGGAACATGCGGATGCGGTCAGGGAAGAAGTGATGAAACTAAAGCAGGCAGGGGCTATTAAGGAAATCTTTTATCCCGAATGGCTGGCTAACACCGTAGTTGTAAAGAAGAAAAGCGGAAAATGGCGGGTATGCATTGACTTCACTGACCTTAATAGAGCTTGTCCGAAGGATCCATTTCCCATACTAAGGATAGACCAACTAGTTGATGCTACTGTTGGACACCCTCGAATGAGTTTCTTGAACGCATTTCAAGGTTATCATCAGATACCACTAGCTCTTGGTGATCAGGAGAAAACAGCTTTCGTAACCCCTGTGGAGAATTACCACTACAAGGTAATGCCGTTCGGCTTGAAAAATGCAGGGGCTACCTATTAGAGGATGATGACTAGAATGTTTGAGCCGCAATTAGGTAAAACATGAAAGTTTATATTGATGACATGGTGGTGAAAAGTAAAGTTATAGCTGAGCACATTGGGAATCTTAGGGATGTTTTTGAAATTCTGAGGGGACACAGATTACGCTTGAACGCATCCAAGTGTTCGTTTGGTGTGGGATCAGGCAAGTTCTTAGGGTATATGGTCACTCACAAGGGAATTGAAGTTAACCCCGATCAGATAAAGGCCATCAATAACTTACGAGCTCCTCGGAACTCCAAGGAAATTCAAAAGCTGATTGGGATGACTGCTGCTCTTAATCGGTTCATTTCCAGATCAGCAGATAGGTGCAGACCTTTTTTCTCATTGATCAACAAGTGGAAGGGTTTTGAGTGGACAGAGCAGTGTGCTGTGGCTTTTCAGCAACTTAAGGACTACCTAGCTCGGCCTCCAATCATGTCCAGTCCTGAGCCAGATGAAGTCTTGTTTGCTTACATCGCTGTAGCTCCTAATGCTGTAAGCTTGGTGTTGATACGGACAGACCGTGGTGTGCAAAAACCAATTTACTACGTAAGTAAGTCACTGCATGAAGCTGAAATTCGTTATTTGTCACTGGAAAAGGCTATCTTAGCTGTGGTGCTCGGTACGAAGAAGCTGCCTCACTATTTTCAAGCCCACACCGTTATAGTCCTCACTCAGCTTCCACTCAGAGCCATACTCCGAAGCGCCGACTACACTGGAAGGATCGCCAAATGGGGCACAATCCTAAGGGCTTTTGATATCAAATACATGCCACGCACATCAGTGAAGGGCCAGATCCTTGCGAACTTGGTGGCCGAATTCACGGAGCCCCCTTTAAAGGAAGTAACACCAACACTGGGCCTGGATGGAAGATCTGTTAGCATGGTTTCTCTGCGAGACCCCCTGCCCTGGGAAGTGTATGTAGATGGCGCATCGAATCAAAGAGGGTCAGGAGTAGGATTAGTGTTGATATCCCCAGAGAGAATTATCATTGAAAAAGCGTTAAGACTGGATTTCTCAGCGACAAATAATGAGGCAGAGTATGAGGCTCTATTGATGAGGATGAAGATGGTACGAAGGATGGGAGGAAAGTCAGTTGAGATGTTCTCAGACTCAAGATTAATCGTCAGCCAAGTGCAGAGAGAATTCGAGGCGAAAGACGAAAGGATGCAGGGGTATTTGAGCCTGGCTAAGTCCCTGCAGTCAGAGTTTGAATCTTTTAACCTGCGGCATGTCCCCAGAAGTGGCAACACACATGCCGATTCTTTAGCCACCCTCGCCACCTCCTCGGCACAGGAATTACCAAGGGTTATCCTCATTGAGGACATGCAGAGACCTACAGAATCAAGAAAAGAGGCAGTCCAGGTTCATTGTATCAGGGCCGACCAGTGCTGGATGGATCCTATCATCAAGTTCTTGAAGGACAATGTATTGCCCAAAGAAAAAGGTGAAGCAGATAAAGTACAGAGGAAAGCTACGAGGTTCTGGTTGTCCGAGGACCACAAACTGTATAAACGTTCTTATTCAGGCCCATACTTATTGTGCATGCATCCTGAAGCGGCTGAATCACTACTAGAAGAATTGCATGAAGGGATCTGTGGGAGCCATACTGGGGGTAGATCCTTAGCTCACCGAGCCATTACTCAGGGTTATTGGTAACCAAATATGCAAAGAGAGGCCCATGAATATGTTAAAAAGTGTGACCAGTGCCAGGGGTTTTTGCCGAACATACATCAGCCGGGTGGTACCCTTAATCCACTATCCAGCCCATGGCCTTTCGCTCAATGGGGATTGGATATCGTAGGCCCATTCCCTAAGGCAGTAGGAAACAATAAGTACCTTCTGGTCGGAACAGACTACTTCACCAAATGGGTCGAAGCTGAATCTCTAGCAAATATCAGGGATGTAGATGTAAAGAAATTCATCTGAAAAAATATCGTCACTCGGTTCGGGGTCCCCCATACCCTAATCTCGGATAATAGGGTTTAGTTTGATAGCAAAGCTTTTAGAAGTTATTGTAGCGAGCTAGGAATCACAAACAGATACTCCACCCCTGCTTATCCCTAGGGAAATGGGCAAGCAAAAGCTGTTAATAAAGTCATAGTTAACGGATTAAAGAAAAGGCTGGACGATGCGAAGGGTAGATGGGTGGAGGAATTGCCTCACGTGTTGTGGGCATACAGAACTACGCCTCGCAAGTCTACTGGGGAGACCCCCTTTTCAATGACCTATGGGGCTGAAGCTGTTATACCTCTGGAGACTGGATTCCCAACATACAGGACTAGCTCTTTTAATCTGATCGGCAATGATGGGCAGCTGGAAAAGAGTTTGGATCTAATTGAAGAACGAAGGGAAAATGCAATGGTCCAACTAGCGCATTACCAACAAAAGCTCAAGCAGGGCTACGATGCCAACGTAATGCTGAGACCTTTAGAGCCTGGTGATCTGGTGTTGAGGAAAGTCGAAGGTACTGCAAAGAATCCAGCTTGGGGAAAACTAGGACCAAATTGGAAAGGACCATACTGCATTACTTCAAGGGCTGGCATTGGAGCATACTTCTTAGAAGATCTGGATAATCATGTAGTACCTCAGCCGTGGAATGTAAATAACCTCAAAAGGTATTACTATTAAGTGAATTCTTCCTTCAGTCATGATACCATTTTATTATGCTAAGAACTCTCCAAAGTGTTTAAACTTAAATTCAATCATGCCTGTAGTTCTCAGACCAGATGATTTGGGTTAGTTAACACTCCTTTACGATTCTCATAAGTGTTTAAACTTAAATTCAATCATGCCTGTAGTCCTCGGACCAGATGATTTGGGTTAGTTAACACTCCTTTACGATTCTCATAAGTGTTTAAACTTAAACTCAATCATGCCTGTAGTCCTCGGACCAAATGATTTGGGTTAGTTAACACTCATTTGCGATTCTCATAAGTGTTTAAACTTAAATTCAATCATGCCTGTAGCCCTCGGACCAAATGATTTGGGTTAGTTAACACTCCTTTACGATTCTCATAAGTGTTTAAACTTAAACTCACTCATGCCTGTAGTCCTCGGACCAGATGATTTGGGTTAGTTAACACTCATTTGCGATTCTCACAAGTGTTTAAACTTAAACTTAATCATGCCTGTAGTCCTCGGACCAGATGATTTGGGTTAGTTAACACTCCTTTATGATTCTCATAAGTGTTTAAACTTAAATTCAATCATGACTGTAGTCCTCGAACCAGATGATTTGGGTTAGTTAACACTCCTTTACAATTCTCATAAGTGTTTAAACTTAAATTCAATCATGCATGTAGTCCTCGGACCAGATGATTTTGGTTAGTTAACACTCATTTGCGATTCTCACAAGTGTTTAAACTTAAACTCAATCATGCCTATAGTCCTCGGATAAGATGATTTGAGTTAGTTAACACTCATTTGCGATTTTCATAAGTGTTTAAACTTAAACTGAATCATGCCTGTAGTCCTCGAACCAGATGATTTGGGTTAGTTAACACTCATTTACGATTCTCACAAGTGTTTAAACTTAAACTTAATCATGCCTGTAGTCCTCGGACCAGATGATTTGGGTTAGTTAACACTCATTTACGATTCTCATAAGTATTTGAACTTAAACTCAATCATGCTTGTAGTCCTCGGACCAGATGATTTAGGTTAGTTAACACTCATTTACGATTCTCATAAGTGTTTGAACTTAAACTCAATCATGCCTGTAGTCCTCGGACTAGATGATTTTGGTTAGTTAACACTCATTTACTAACTCCCTTACAAACAGTTTTTCTTAAGTATTATTGTTTACATCATCAACATACTACGGTGGTTGGATTTACGATTTCCCCAAGTATTTTAATTCAAACTCAATTGTATTAACAGTTCTCTGACCAAGTTACTTTCGCAAATTAACATTCCAATGCAGTCGTTATTACCTTAGGGCCTACTTGGCGTTGTCTAAATCAAAATCATGGCATTAGTTGGTTCTCATTTGTCAAGCTATTGTTATTTGCTGTAATGATGCATCCTGACATATACCATGATAGCAATAAAGATAAAAAGTAAGTCATTTCATTGATGAAAGGAAAATAACTTCGTTACAAAGTAAAGGAAAATGGTGTCTTAGCAATTACAAGTACAAAAATATATGTCCCCTAAACAACTAAGCCTTCTTCTGAGGCACTGGGTCAGTCTTTGACGGATCGCCCGCATCCCCAGTTTGAACAGGAGCGTGGCTTGCCTCAGCGGGGTCTGGGAGGTTTGGACCGACCGAAGAAGTTTCCAAGGTATCTGGCAGGTCGCAGATATCGAGGTGGTAGTAAATACTCCCAGGCTGCCTCAGGGCAGACTCTGGGAGAACTCCAGCCGCGTCAAGGCATTTGCCCCATGTTACCTCGCAATATTCCCTGCAGACCTTTGCGAACTCCTCGGTCAGCCTCGTTTGGGTCTCCTTCACCCCCAGCAAATAAGCAGCCTTTTTCTCAGCCTCAAGTGCTTCCTTGGCCAGTTAAGCGTCCTCCTTGGCCAATTTAGCAGAATCCTTGGCTTTGTCGAGCTCGGCCCAAAGATCCTTCACCAACACTCTCTCTGTTTCCAGGTTGATCTCAGTAGTGTACAGTTTTTGGCATTGATCTTCAGCCTACTGCTGAGCGTTCTTAAGGCCCGCCTCCAGACTTTTCTTCTCCTTTGCCTCTGGTTTCAGCTGCTCGGATATATGGGCACACTCATCTTTAAGGCTGCCTAAGGCCTTCTCGGTCTCCGTGCGAGTGTGGACCTCCGCTTGGACTTGGATGTGGGTTTTCTTATTCCACTCTTTGGCCACATATATTTGCTGGGCAATCTGCACGACAGATGAAAATTTCTTTTTTAGTTGTAAACATAGGAAAAAGTTGATAAGAGGGTCAATTCCCTTACCATGGCTAAATCCCTTTTTAGGGATAGGAAAAGTTCCTGCTGGCTGAAGCACCTGTACGACTCCATGTCCTTCGGAAGGAGCAGAGGCTGCTCCAGTGCTTCTGCAATGTAGCCGACCTTCCCTCCACCATAATTTCTGATGGAAGCATCGTATGGGATGGCTGCACCATCCAGTGTCAACTTTGGAGGCCATGTCCGAGCGCCTCGGCGTACATCGGCGGCCAAAGGGTCTTCCTTACTTTCAGTGGATGAAGCCCTTTTGCCCCTGGTTTCATGGGCCACCTTCTGTTGCTTGGGCCCATTCGAAGGCGCAACCTCAGTGCCTTCAGCTTCAGTCGCGATCCTCTTCTTTTTTAGATCCGGCAGCGGCTTTAAGCTGGGATCTGAAGGAGCTTGAGGAGGGGGAGGAAGAGTCACCGCTGGCTGAGATGTGCCAGTGCCCTTGGACGCAACCTTCGGCCTTCTGTTCTTCATCAGATCTGCAAGGCTCTACATGTCCTCGTTAGAAGAGTCGTCTGACACGTTTATTCTTTGTGGGAGAACAACTGATTGCCTATCAGTCCCCTCGTCGGTGTCCAAGATCTGAACCTCTTCTGAAGCTTCCCCTTCAAATCTGAACTGGTCGATTTGCTCGTCAAGGGAAGGGGTAGAAGAAGCAACTCTCTCTTCCGCTGCTGCTGGTTCAGGAGGAGCCTGCTGAATAGGTTGAACGAGCAGCGGTATGCCCTGTGGGTTAGGATGTGGCATAGGGGCAAGGTCGAAGGGAGCCAAAAAATCCTTCTGAGCAACGTCGATATGGTTAATGCGGTGGTCTCCGAGTGTTATCGCGTTGTCGATTGGCTGAAAATCCTTTAACTTTGGAGTATAGCCGAGGATAAGGTGAGCGGCTCTAAGCTATCCGTCTTCGCTTGCGAAGATTTTTGACCGAAGAAGGTAATTGAGCGCTGCGGTGTTTGTGAGACTGAGCCGAGGAGCAACGTGATTTCTATCTGTAAGCATTGCAATAAAACTATAAGAAGAACTTGGAATGTGATAAAAAAAATAAAAAAAAAATAAAAAAATAAAAGGCCGAATCATTGAAAGCAAAAACCCTAAACCTATTGTTAGAAAATCTAAATGGGGGATATCCCACCTGGCTCTCCTGGTTGGGTTGGGCAATGAAGTCCGTCATGCCATGCGCCCGAGACGATCAGATAATCGTCTTTCATCCTTTGTTAGACTTGGGGAGACAGGAGATAAGCCTGACGATATCGGATAGGGACCTTAGATAGTATCCCGCTTCTTCTTTTTTACGACACTCGTACATGTGTACCACATCGAGCCAGGTAAATCCCAACCCTAAATGTCGGTTTAGGTCGTCAACTGCTCCTAAAATCTTAAACATATTAGGTGCGCACTGTTCAGGGCTAAGTCTATGGCCTGTAAGATAGCTTCTGGTAACGGGACCCATGGGGATGGTCATTCCTCCCTCTAGGAAAGCGATAATGGGGATTATAACTTCGCCCACTTCTCGATTTGTTAATAGCTCCTCCGGAGAGCAATACCTCAAGCCCACGTCCTGAGGAATGCGATACATCGCCTTAAACTTCTCCATCTGGGAGGGACTACTCACTAAATATTCAAATCTACCCATTTTCAGTTAGGTTAGAGGGGAAGATGCGAAACAGTAACTGAGGAACGACTACCAAAGGCTGAAGAGGCAAGCCGAAAAGAATTTGAGAATCTCGAACAAGGAACTTACGCAGAATTGAACGAAAGAATGACCTTGATGCTCGCAGAGAGATCGTAGTGTATTCTGGGGTGAGTTGGAGTTGGTGACAGGAAGGGCGTTGTGAGCGTAGATGCCTGAGTTCGCTGAGAGTCTGGAATTTGCAAAGTAAGGGGGAAAAATAACCCCATTTTGGGCCCTTATATAGGGGCAGGCAAACTGGTGGGATTTATCCCGCCCAAATTTTGAGGAAAATCACGACCGTTGATCAGCAACCCACCATTGGATCTCGTAGACAAGACGCCGCCTAGAGTAATTAATGGCGCCTTGGAAACGACGCAACGACAACGGCAATAACGAAGCGCCTAAATTTATGCGCACACGTGTGGATTTAGAGATTCAGTTATTTCAAAGCTTCTATTTCGTAACGGATCAAAATCCTATTTTTTCTCCTCGGATGCGTGGGAAAAATTAGAATTTTAAGAGGCTATTGTGGGGGTGAGCCCAACGCTACGAATTGGGCCCAGGGCCCAATTTGAATATCCTTGTTTGTCTGAAGAGGTAAAAAGGATCAGGGCTGAGTTCGTTTGGTGAAGTGCACTTAAAAAGAATGATGGGACACGTCCGAAGACTATCCTGTTTGTCCGAAGAGATCCCCTTATCGGATCACTAGAAAGCTTGATCAAGCAAATATACTAAAGGCAGAGCGACCTTCCCAACTGATCCCACAGTAGAGAGCAAATTCTAGGCATGCCTAGGAATAAGAAGAGCATAAAATATCTTAAAGGAAAAGCTGCTACCACCGCATTTAATGCACTGCAGCAACTTTCCTGGCCGCATTTATGTGGAGAAGACACCTGAACAGTTCAGCCTCAACTACTACCACTCACTGCAAACTAAAGCAAATGTCTGATGTGACACATATTCAAGTGGATGCTTGGATGAAGAACAAGTGTACGGTGAAGATGAAGAAGGAGGAGGATATATAAAGGGAATAGGCCTCTGAAAAGGGAGGGGAAAAAAATTGTATTCATAAAGTTGATAAATACTAAGTCTCTTCAGATCCAAGAGAGTTTTTACTGAATACTAGTCTGAACATCGTTTTATCCTTACTTGCATGCTTGAACCGTTGCTAAATCCATAATCAGCCCAACTGTTTAACCCATTCTCTACAAATTTATTGTTGGGGGTTCGTTGCGCTTACAATGCGAAAAGTTTGTGCCTAGCCCATCAAATTTCAACCCTACAAATGGTATAGTGAATTTTAGTTTAATATTCATTTTTATGAATTTTGAAACAATTATTGTTACTGTATTTTTTTATTTAACTATAGCATGCATTGCCCAAGTTAACGACTAGTTTTGGTATACGATGAAGTACTAATTATAGAGAACCCTAATAGGGTATATATAGAGGCTAACACATCTAGTGTTAGGTATAGATGAGCTTTACACTACAATTGGGCCTTTGTCCAAAACGTAAAATATTATAAATTCAAATTTATCGTTAACAATTGACATGCACACTTGTACTCTAATACTCATTGTTGGTTAATTAAATTTGCAATAATTCTTCAATATACCTTTGTGTTTGGGATGCATGGAAGATGAGCTTTATTCCTATTACATTTACTCTCTCTCCAAAAAAAAATGTGGGAAAATAAGCTAAAAATAACCTTTATTTAAAAAATGAGTATTTATGTCAATTCATTGTTTCTTAAGGCTAAAAAATTAATCCATCCTTAAAGTTTGTATGAAATTTATTTTTGATCATCCTAAACTATTAAAAATGTTATTTTTTCTGCCTTTTTATATAGTCTTGCAAATCATTATGTGTCTATCAAAATGTTTAGTTTTCACTAGTGATGGATCCAGGATATTAATTCAAGAGTCAGAAAAGATCAAAATAAAGAGTGATAGGCCAAGAATGTATTGACTCCTTATGATGAATTAACAAATTAATTAGCCAAGTTAATTAATTAATTCAATTAGCATGCAATATGCGTGGTAGCACAAACAAATCACCAACTAAGTTAAAGTTCAACCGAAAATAAATTGACACAGTGATTTATTTATGAATGGGAAATTATATCTTATGGATTGTTCTTGTCACGATGGGACTAATATTTGATGGTGGATAATTATAACAATGAGGGGGCTACTCAAATACCAATTCTCTCCTTTATAATGAGGGAGGAATATTCAAACCCTGATCTATATATATATATATATATATATATATATATATATATATATATATATCTAAAAGTTAAAGTGTAGTTTTTTTTTTTTGTTACGCTCCTGTTAAGCCACATTATCCACAAATTTTTAACTTTTTTTTTTGGTAAAAACCAATTTTTAACATTCTCTCACTTATTTTTAAATCATTTTTCTCTTATTAATTTTCTAACTTATTGTTATATTTTCTCTAATTTTTCCCCTCTCTCTTACCTTTTCATCTTCTCACTACTATCTACCTTAATATCACTTTTCCTTTATCTTGTTATCTTTCTTTATTTTTGGTTTTCCTTATTCCCCTCATCTTATTATAAATTTACAATTCTCTTTCCCATTTTATGCATAGTTTTCTCGCACACAAAAGTTTATTTCTCTCTCTTCTCTCTCTCAAATTATTTTTTCATCATTTTTTGTGAACTTTTTTTTTTTTTTTGCATCTCTACTTTAGGTTAATGAATTTTTGTATTATTTGGAAGTATACTTTGGGTTGATGTAATTAACTTTTGTGTTTTTAAGTTGTTATCTTTTTTATTCTCTTTAATTTTAGAGATGTTATCATATTGCACTATAGATATAGTACATAAGAATATAAGAATATTATGTTATTTTATTACGTAACATAACTTGGTTAATTTGGTGTTTTTTACTATATTTTTTATTTTTACTTTTTTTCTTCTCATATCATTTTCTATAAATTGCTTATTGTTCTCACTCACATTCTCTCTTAAAAAAGTGGTTATTCTCTCTCTCTCTCTCTCTCTCTCTCTCTCTCTCTCTCTCTCTCTCTCTCTCTTGATTTTTTTATTTTTCTTGCAACTCTACTTTATATTGGTGAATCATTGTGATTTTTAAAACTCTATTTTGGGTTCATACATTTTGGTGTTGTATTTTTTTAGTTCCCCATCATAAGAAGTCTCTTTCTCTCTACAATAAAATTTAGAGAATAAATTATACACATTCAATATAAGTTTGATATGACTTTTGATTATCATGATAATCTCTTTTAAGAAAATGAATAATTTGAATAATTTATTTAAAGAAAAACTATTCATACATACATACATACATACATACATATATATATATATATTTATTTATTTATTTATTTTGCTTAAATGTATAATCAACCTAGCTCATGCAATTCATTTAAAAGTAATGACGTTAAAATAAGCGAATAATTGCCCTAAAAATTACATTTGTATATTCATAACTTTTATGATTAGAAACTTAAACTCCCTCTCTTTTAATTAGCCTAACCCAACTAACAACTACCCAACTCAAAAACTTAATAAAAAGAAAATTTTAAATAAAAAATAAAAAATCTCAGTCAGCCCAGTTTTAGAGCACTAGCATGAGGGGTTCTAAATGTTAATATTTAATATTTAGAATTCCAAATATCAAAAACACTACTGTATGAGATATTTCAAATGCTATATTAAAGTAGCAAAATTAAGTTTTGGTTTGTGAAAATATATATGTAGGATTAAGGGCCCAAATCATATATTGGGCCTTAAGCCTTGGCCGAGAGCATGAGTGATCTAAGGACGATTAAACAATAGTTAGTGGTTTGAGCTCAAAGCTTCATGAACGTAATACGAATAGGAAGGTGTTCTGAGAAGGAATACCTCCTCGGACACTAAACACGGATCTGATGTAGACCCTAATGATGAAGGTGACATTCTAGAAAGCTCCAGTGACAAGGACGTACATCTCAAGTGCCCCAGAGAGTAGAAACTAGAAGCAACCTAGGGAAAAACTGCTACCACCGCATTGAATGCCCTGCAGCTAACTTTCTGGCCACATTTATGTGAAGAAAACCCCTAAACAGTGCTGCCTTAGCTACCACAACTCACAAAAAACCAGAGGGGATGTCTGATGGGACGGACACTCAAGTAGTATCTTGGATGATCAACAGGAGAAAGGCCAAGATCACTAGGAGGGAGATATATAATGTAAGAATCTTTGAAAGAAGGGGATCAGAAAATCAAGAAAGAAACACTGTAGCAATCTTGAACCAGATTTGTAATCAAGCTTCAAGAGCAATATACAAGAATTAGTCTCTTCCGACTTTTCCAAGGACGTTTTTCCTTAGTGAAAGTTTATTATCTTTCTTTCTTTGTCTTCAAGATCTATTTACTTGATACTTAATCCATTAAGCCTAGTTTTCCAACCCATTCTCTACAAATTTATTGTTTTGAGCTTTTTGGGCCTAAGTCCATATAATTTTTGGGCTAGGAGTTCCAATCAAGTCCTTACAATTGGCACCATCTGTGGGGAGATTACTTGGGCGATAGTGAGTGCAACATTCAACCATGGTAGGCTCAGGTCCACACCGGGAAGAATCCATAGGATCCAAACATGAAAATCCTTTTATTAACCTCGAACGTAAAAAGGATCAAAAGGGGAGTATGCATACTGTCCAGTCCGGTAAGAGTCAGCCCCGGGGTAAGAGTCATCTCTCTCGTGAGGAAGATACCAAAGCCCTGCAACTAGAGGTTGACCATCTAAAGAGAAAGCTATGCCATGCACAGTGAAAGCGAACCCCCTCTAGCTTCGACGCTTCCTCTGATGATGGGGAGGATGTCAGTTATAGACAAAGTTCAAGGACCCCACCCAGCAAGTCTTTCTCCTACGAGAAGGAGCACCATCACAAATGCAAGTATAAGAGCCCGCCTCGCAAAGGCCTGGGAGATAACGCTATGAGTAAGGCATTGAACCAGATTTCCAAGTCGCCCTTCACTCGCAGAATTGAGGGGGCGAGACTTCCCCGACAATTCAATCAACCAACATTCACCATCTACAATGGTAGAACAGATCCTGTGGAGCATGTGAGCCATTTCAACCAAAGAATGGCTGTCCATTCTAAGGATGAAGCCTTGACTTGCAAGGTGTTCCCCTCCAATCTAGGACCCATGGCAATGAGATGGTTTAATGGCTTAAGGGAGGGCTCCATAGATTCCTTCAAGAAGCTCACCTAGGCATTGGCTCTCATTTTGTCACTTGTAGCAGAGTTTCTTGGCCTTTAGATTCCCTACTGTCCTTGTCTATACGAGAAAGGGAGGTTCTAAAAATACACTCGGACAAGTACTGGGAGACGTACAATGAGATAAACGACAACTTTGATGACATTGCCATCAATACTTTCAAGGTCGGTCTCCCAACCAAGCACGGTTTGAGGAAGTCTTTGACGGGAAAACCTGTCACTAGCGTGCACCAACTCATGGACCAAATTGACAAGTATAAAAGGGTTGAGGAAGACCAACAACAAGGAAAAGGCAAGGCTAAAGTTATCCCTCAATAAAGGAGGGATTTCAAGTCGAACCGATACAATAACAATTGGCCTTGGAGGGACTTCGCTGAGCAATCGGGGCCTGCCAATGCTTAGGTAGTTAATGCAGTGTTCTGAGAGCCAATGCACCAAGTTCTAGAGAAGATCAAGAATGAGCCATTCTTCATGTGGCCTAATAAGATGGCAAGAAACCCTATGAGGCGCAATCAGAGCCTCTACTGCCAGTACCACCAAGACCAAGGACACACGACGGAGGACTGCAGGAATTTGTGGGACCATCTCGACCAGCTGATTCAAGAGGGAAAGCTGAAGCAGTTTTTGCACCACTCTAGTAGTCTGCAGGGACAGACCAATCCAAAACCCCTGGAGAGATGCTTTCTTAAGGCCTCCTTTAGGCACGATAAATGTCATCTTTGCCGCTCCAGGGAGAACCGGTTCTTGTCCTTCCAGAGTGATGTCTGTGACTCAGCTGACCACAAAGGACACCAATCCAGGGCTAAAATGGGTTAAGGTGAATACCTAACCAACACTAGGTTTTTTGGAAGAGGATAAGATTGGAACCATACAGCCTCATGATGATGCTTTGGTGGTCATGCTTAGGATTGGGGGGTATGACGTGAAGAGGGTGATAGTGGACCAAGGTAGTAGTGCTGAAATAATGTACCCCGACCTGTGCAAAGGGATGAACTTAAGACCCAAGGACCAAGCAGCCTACGATTCGCCCTTGATTAGTTTTGATGGGAAGGTCGTCATTCCCAAAGGCTAGATTAGACTACCTGTGCAGACTGGTTCAGAAGTGGTGGAGGTGGACTTCATCGTGGTGGACGCTTATTCCCGCTACACTGCCATTGTCGCTAGGCCTTGGCTACATACTCTGGGAGCCATCTTTTCTACCTTGCACGAAAAGGTGAAATATTTGTCGGGCAGTCAAGTCGAGGAAATTGTTGGGAGCCAATCCACGGCTCGGGAGTGCCTGGTGAACGCAATTTTACATCGGCTAGAGGCTGAGTCCTCAGCCTCTGCTAAAAATGGCTTATAGCAATTAAGAGCTCCAGACTTGCACGTCAAGGGATCAGCCGAGGAGGTGGAATGCGAGGACCTTGAATCAGTTGTGATTGGTGATGATCCAGAAAAGCTCTTTTTGGTTAGAGCTAAGCTGCCTCCTTTAGAGAAGGAAAAGCTGATAGAGTTTCTTAAGAAAAATGTCGACTTGTTTGCGTGGAACGCCTACAAAGCCTGAGGGGTGGATCCAAGCTTAATCTGCAATCACTTAAATGTCAATCCATCTGTCACTCCCAAGAAACAACTGCCTCAACGATCGTCCAAGGATCATTCTGATGCTGTCAGAGATGAGGTGAAAAAGCTCAAGCAGGCAGGGGCTATCAAGGAGGTTTTCTACCCTAAGTGGCTGGCCAATACTGTGGTGGTAAAGAAGAAGAGTGAGAAATGGCAAGTGTGTGTGGACTTCACAAATCTAAATAAGGCTTGACAGAAAGATCCTTTCCCTATGCCTAAGATAGATCAGCTAGTGGATGCAACTGTAGGTCATCCTCAAATGAGTTTCTTAGACGCCTTTCAAGGGTACCACCAGATACCACTAGCCCTAAATGATCAAGAAAAAACGACTTTCGTCACTCCCACTGGAAACTACCATTACAAGGTGATGTCCTT
Source organism: Quercus glauca (assembly GCA_023736055.1). Taxonomy (NCBI): domain Eukaryota; kingdom Viridiplantae; phylum Streptophyta; class Magnoliopsida; order Fagales; family Fagaceae; genus Quercus; species Quercus glauca. The sequence continues at coordinate 104,945,190 of CM043318.1, forward strand.
TGATTTAAAGAATGCAAGGTCTACTTATCAAAGGATAATGACCAGGATGTTTGAACCACAGTTGGGCAAAAGTATTGAGGTCTATATAGACGACATGGTGGTGAAGAGTAAGGTAGTGTCCGAGCATGTGGGAGATCTCAGGAACATTTTTGAAATTCCGAGGAAACACAGGTTGCACCTTAACGCTTCCAAATGCTCTTTTGGTGTGGGATTAGGCAAATTTCTGGGCTACATGGTTACTCACCAGGGAATTGAGGTTAACCACTATCAAATTAAAACAATTAATAGTTTACAACCACCTCGGAATCCTAAGGAAGTCTAGAAACTGACTGGAATGACTACTGCCTTGAACCGGTTTATCTCTCAGTCAACAGATAGATGCAGACCCTTCTTCCTGTTGATGAATAAACGAAAGGGATTTGAATGGACGGTGGAATGTGCCCTCGCCTTCAAGCAGCTCAAAGAATATCTCTCTTGGCCACTTATCATGTCCAGTCCTAAAACGGACTAGGTCTTGTTTGCCTACATCACTGTGACCCCCCATGCTATAAGTCTGGTGTTGATATGAGTTGATAGCAGCATCCAAAGGCCAGTTTATTAGGGTTAAATGATTCATTAACAAATAGGCTAAGAGCACCCGTTAACCAGATTCATTTGATAATTATAATGAGGAGGAAGATTCAAATCCCAACTTTGCTAATAAAGGAAAACAAGTTGTGATAATAAATTATAGGGAAAAGTTAACGGATGCCCTAAAAAACATTTACTTGGGAAATATTTTTAGAAAATTTTATGAGAAAAGAAAAAGTAACTAAAATTTTTGCCAGCTTTTTATATTTTCCATTAAAATAGAATTAAAACTTTCCTAAAATGATCTATTAACAAATAGGCTAAGAGCACCTGTTAACCAGATCCATTTCATAATAATAATGAGGAGGAAGATTCAAATCCCAACTTTGCTAATAAAGGAAAACAAGTTGTGATAATAAATAATAAGGAAAAGTTAATGGATGCCGTAAAGCATTTATTTAGAAAATATTTTTAGAAATTTTTATCGGAAAATAAAAAGTAACTAACTTTTTTGACGGCTTTTGATATTTCCCTAGAAAATAGTATTAAAACTTTTCTAAAATGATCAATTAAAAAATGGGTTAAGAGCACCCATTAACCAGATCCATTCGATAATTACAACGAAGAGAAAGATTCAAATCCCAACTTTGCTAATAATGGAAAAAAAAGCTATAATAATAAATTATAGGAAAAAGTTAACAGATGCCTTAAAAATATTAATTTAGAAAATATTTTTAGAAATTTTTATGAGATAAGAAAAAATAATATACTTTTTGGATAATTTTTTATATTTTTCATGAAAGTGGTATTCATTTTTTCTAAAATAATCTATTAAAAAATGTTCTAAAAGCACTCGTTAACCACACCCTAAATTATAAGGTTATTTACTACATCGGATACCATATTACTAAATAACTAATCGCATGTTTTGGTGTTTCCCAAAGCCACATGGCCCTAAAGTCGAGCATATGAATAACATATTGGCCAAAACATTTAAGAGTGAAGACAAAATAGCAGTCAGTGGACGGTGGTATTAATTCATTTAAGAATTTTCTTGCTAAGAACATCCTTAATTTGAGGGACAAAAGGGGCTTCTATCCTTTTTAGGAAAATTAAATAAGAAAATACCTCCCTTCTTAAACTAATTAGGAAAATACCCCTCTTTTGAAAATCGAGTTTCTCAAAATCGATTTAGGCCTTATAGCGGCGTTTTTAAGAAGCCTATAATGACGTTTTTTAACTCGATTACAATAAAATCGAGTTATAGGCAATGAAATCAACCTATAGTGACCTTTTTTTACCTATAACTCGATTTCTTTAAAGTCGAGTTAAAAAACATCACTATAGGTCCTTAAAACATCACTATAGGCTCCTTAAAAACGCCGCTATAGGGTCTAAATCAATTTTGAGAAACTCGATTTTCAAAAGAGGGGCATTTTCCTATTTAATTTGTCCAAAAAGGGCAGAAGCCCTTTTTGTCCTTAATTTGAGTATTTGATTGGGTAAACTACATATTTGGTCCCTAACCTTTACACCATATTTCAATTTAGTCCCTAACCTTTCAATTGTGTCAATTTGATCCCTAACATTTCAATGTCGTGTCAATTTAGTTCCTGATGTTATATCTTAGATGAAAATTGCTAACATGACAAATGACCAAAATAAAATTTAAATTTATTGTCTCATCAATGGAAGCTAATTTTTTGTTTTGACCATTAGACACATCATAAATTTTCATCCAAAAAATAACGGTAGGGACCAAATTGACACAATTGAAAGGTTAGGGATCAAATTGAAATATAGTGTATAGGATAGGGACCAATTACGTAGTTTACCCTATTTGATTCTTCTCAAAAAAATAAAAATAAAAATTAAAATAAAAATTTAAAAAAAAAAAAAAAAAAAGAGTATTAGGGTAATCTTGCACATGTTAAATGCAGCCGAAAGAGAAATACCTGATGCATGATATTGGAGGCTTCATTGATAGCCTTTAGGAAATTTCACGACGGCAAGGCAAAGTTTTAAGCAACTTTAAAGTCTTAACTTTTAAAGCAGTGTATATTTATCTCTGCTGCCATTTTTGTTGTACTACGTTTCCGATAGATACATATGCATGTTGTGAAAGAAATAATGTAAAGGGAGGTACATCTTCATCCTTTTGATTTTGACGCAGACAAGGACGGACCCAGGATTTCAAGCTAAGGAGGGCCGAAGATAAGTGAAATTTTTTTTTTCAAACATGCATCCATATAATATTAATAAACTATCAACCAAGACAAATACTCAAAAATCATTATTTCTTAATATATTAAGATACAATCATCTACCAACAAAAACAAAAGACACGAAACATTATTTTTTCTTAATAACTTGACGCTTTTTCAAATCTTTAAAATCATCTATGATTAAATCTAAACTAAATGTTGAAGCTATATCATTTTCAATATGGGCTGGCCTTTTTCTATGATTACATTTTTTTAACTTACCCTTTTTCCTTTTTTTTTTTATTTATTTTTTTAAACATGTGGGCTGGCCTATGAGTTTTGGATTGCTGAGTTTTACATATGGGCAGTGGGCTAGCCAGCTAGGTTTTACAAATTTGGAGGGAGCCCAAGTCTTTTTATTTTTTTTTTTTTGGGATAGAGATGGTTGAGGTGTTGTGGGGGGGGGGGGTGTCCTAAGCTAAAAATCAAGGGAGGCCAAGCCCTTTACTTTCTTGTTTTTTTAAAAAATTTTCATACTAAAAATATTTTTTTTTGGGCCCCGGGGGTGGGGGGTCCCAGGCCCCCTTAGCACCCCCCCCCCCCCCGGGTCCGTCCCTGGACGTAGATAATTATTGGAAACTCATGATTAATTTTTCTAATTATATTATGTTGGGAAAAGTTAATAGATATCCTAAGAAAATTAAATTAAGAAATGTTTTTAAAAAAATTTTAAAAATAATAATAATCTTCTTTTACAATTTTTTTTTTATATTTATCATAAAAGTAGTGCTAAAACTTTCTTAAAATAATTTTTTACATTATATTAGATCAATAATTATTGTTGTACATGATAAAGATCCTATGCAAACAGGACATTACCAATAAATGGCCTCCCAAAAAAAAATTTGATCCTACTTTTTCTTATCAAAAAAAAAAATTGATCCTACTTTTTTGTTTTCTCTAGCATGTAGAAGTTATTGTTTTGATGATAATATTTATTTCAAGACAAGCTCTTGGATATAATTTATATGAAGATAGATAAATCAGCAAAAATACGTATGCCATATATAACATATGGGGGGACTGTAATATTATATGCCACGTAAATAAATAATTTATCAATCTGTAGCTATGAAGATATGTGCTCCAGCTCACAGTTAAATAAAGTCTTATGGAGCAGATGAAGGACAATGACTAATGTTCACGTTCTGTATATAAATTGGGGTAAAAGGTAAACGAAAAAGTGCAAAGAGTACTAACAAAGCAAAGCAAGTTGTTGTTTAAAGTGTAAAGTGAAATTGAACGAAGTTTGGAAGCATTTATTTTAACCAATCTTTCTTGCACGACTCAGCAACCTAGTTGAGCGAGATGGTCCTTTTATTCCCAGAGTGTTTCACATATTATATTCAGCCGATACCTTTAGCAAAATATGCTTCTTGTCTAATCCCTTTATTCCTTTTAGTAGTAATAGGAGATTGTTTAAATCTCCATCTTTTTTCTCAAGTTTCAGCAATGGGGAATTGTCTTTCTCTCTCTCCTTCTGCAAGGGTTCTCTCTATCTCCAAGAAGAACAAGGCTTCTTTGCCCATTGATAACATTTTCAAGCTTCCCTCTCCACTACCAACTTGGCCACCAGGTACCTCGTTCTAGCTAGTCTCAACAAGTTCACTATTCCTATATTGTTTTTGTTAGCAAATTTCAAAATTTTGGGACTGAAAACTTTATCTTTGTTGTGTACTCTCTATAACGTTCACAATTATGTCTTAATCTTAAAATTTTGGAGTCGGTTAAAGATCTTAACAAATTAATCGGGATCCATTACAATGTTGGTGTTGTATGTTAATTGTTATATAATAGGCAATGGATTTGCAAGTGGAAATATCAATTTGGGAGGATTACAAGTGCGTCAAATATCATCTTTCAACAAAGTTTGGGCGACCAAAGAAGGTGGTCCAGACAACCTTGGAGCAACATTCTTTGAACCCTCAAATGTACCACAAGGATTCTTTATGCTAGGTTCTTATGGCCAAGCCAACAACCAGACTTTCTTTGGAAGGGTTCTTGTAGCCAAAGATGACTCAGGTGGAGCTTTGAAGAAGCCACTGGATTACACTCTTGTGTGGAGCAGTGAGTCTTCGAAAATCAAGCAAGATGGCAATGGCTATATTTGGTTGCCAACACCCCCAGATGGTTACAAAGCCGTAGGCCATGTTGTCACGAGCTCGCCTAACAAGCCATCCCCAGATCAAATTAGGTGTGTTAGATCTGACCTCACTGACCAATGTGAGGCCCACACATGGACTTGGGGTCCAGGTAAGGATAAAGATGATAATGGTTTCAATGTTTATAGTTTGAGGCCCAGCATTAGAGGGATCCAATCCCAAGCTATGGGAGTTTCTGTGGGTTCATTTTTAGCCCAAATTGGTGGGGTTACTTCTCCTTTGTCTAATATAGCTTGCTTGAAGAATTCTAAATCCAATTTATCTTCTATGCCTAATTTAAAGCAAATTGAGGCATTACTCCATACCTACTCTCCATGGGTATACTTTCACTCTGATGAAATATATCTACCTTCGTCAGTTGATTGGTTTTTTGGGAATGGGGCACTATTATATAAGAAAGGGGAAGAGTCAAAGCCAACTCCAATTGAGCCCACAGGCTCAAATCTTCCTCAAGGTGGTTCAAATGATGGTGCATATTGGTTGGACCTTCCAGTTGATGAAGTGGCCAAAGAAAGAGTCAAGAAAGGAGACTTAGGGAAGTCCCAGGTTTATGTACACATAAAGCCCATGTTGGGTGCTACATTCACTGACATGGCTATATGGCTCTTTAACCCATTTAATGGGCCTGCAAAGGCTAAGGTTGAATTGGTCAATATCCCATTGGGGAAGATAGGTGAACATGTTGGTGATTGGGAGCATGTGACCTTAAGAGTCAGCAATTTCAATGGGGAGCTACAAAGGGTCTATTTCTCTGAACACAGTGGAGGCACTTGGGTGGATGCACCAGGGCTAGAGTTTCAAAACGGTAACAAGCCTGTGGCCTATGCATCATTGAATGGGCATGCCTTTTATTCAAAGCCAGGACTTGTTTTGCAAGGGAGTAAGGGAATAGGAATAAGAAATGATTCTGAAAAGAGTAATTTGGTCATGGATACTGGGTTGAATTATTCAGTAGTGTCAGCTGACTATTTGGGTTCAGCTGTGGTTGAGCCACCTTGGTTGAACTATTGTAGAGAATGGGGTCCAAAACTCAGTTATGATCTTGCAGAGGAGATTAAGAAGGCGGAGAAATTACTACCAGGTCCTCTTAAATCTGCTTTTGACAAATTTATCAAGGGCCTACCCAGTGAAGTGTTGGGTGAGGAAGGGCCCACTGGGCCCAAGGTGAAGAACAGTTGGACTGGAGATGAAGTTTAATGGCTTAGATTTGTTTTTTTTTTTTTTTTTTTTTTGTAAATTAGATTTTTTATATTATTATTATTATTATTTTTTAAGTGGATTTGTTATATTATTACTTTTATGTTCTTGATGTAACACTAATAATTTATTGCTTACACAATGAAGTTATGAACCTTAAGGACTTGTGTAAAGATTGGGATTGGGATTGGGATCTAGAAAAATGCATTTGTTACCTCCAAGTTGAATTTGTCTAAGCAATTGCAATCTGTCAACATCTTTAACTGTGACATTTCCTTGTAAACATTACACACACAGACCATCTTTAACTGTGACGTTTCCTTGCAACCTCTCAACATCTTTAACTGTGCCTTTTACGAAGTTTTAGCGCCATTCAATTTAATAAGGTTTTGTACCAGAGTCCACTTTTTTTCCCTTATATGTTTGATTTTGAGTCTTTAGTAGTTAGTACGGTAGCATTATCAAATTCGGTTAATCGCCTATTAGTGGGATTAATAATAAAGATTTAAAATGCTAAGGAGTTGGTTAATCATTATCAATACTTTTAAGGGTTAAGATTAGGTTCTAGTGTTTTAGTGCACTAGATTCGTTGAGATAATAACACGTGTTTATTTTTTTTTATATGTTGTCATCGCAATGCTTCTACTGCATGAAAAATTATTAAGTCTACTGGAAAATGATCAAAACAGTCTCCCCAACTAGTAAAATGTTATTATCTATACAAATATGACATTACTTTGTGATTTTTTTTTTCTTGTACGGATAAAGATTTTTTATTTTATTTTATTTTAAGAATACTTGTATTTCTCTCCGTGCATCCATACTTTAATTGCATCATCCATACTTTAATTGCATCTGTAAAGGGTATTATTGCTTTTTCTGAAAAAATAATAGTTTCCATAAGCCAAGGTGTTGGTTAATCATCATCAATATTTTAATTGCGTCCGTAAAGACAATTATTTGTGATGATTGTTTATGAACAAAATTTATTGGCATCCAAAGTGGATCAAGTCTTAATAAGAAGAAAAGTATGTCCAAACTATTATTGCTTTACAAAGACTTCTTTCTTTCTTGGTTTCTTCAAAAAAAAAAAAAATGATGATTTTTTTTTTTTTTGTATACTCTTTATTAAAAATAATAATTAAAAAAGAAAACCCTCAATCGATCGGAATGCCGAAAGCTAGAATTTGCCACCTAAAATATCTGGAAAAAAAAAATACCGTCATTCTTTAGTTGGGTTTGGAAATCTCAAGGACACAAATTTATTTAAAATGTTTTTTCGCAATTTATGTGTCAATTTTTATAATTAACATTTAACATAATATCACTTTTACCTGTTAATCACTAACACAATTTGTATTTTACACCAAATCACTACATATCAATTAATAGTTGTAGTAGGTTCTAAGTTAACTTAATAGATAAAGTCTTTAATGGTTGAATAAGAGATCTGAGGTTTAATCTCCGCTTACATTAAAAACTGATTGATACCTTAGTTTGATGATAAAGAATTATCATCTGGAGCGGACACTATAAATTGAAATTATCTCAATAATAAGAATAATAATAATATTTGGAGAAAAAAAATGTCTAAACTTATTAAATAAATGTCAAAATGCATAAATACTTCATAGGGTTTGGGTCTGTTGCAAACTAAATTTATTCTAAATCTCCATGAGGTTTCTATTTTCATGTGACTATCAAATAACACCAGAAAACTAATCCGTGATAAATGAAACATAAATAACAATAAAATTGAAGAATTGTTTTTTTTTTTTTTTTTTTTTTTCACGAAATCTGATAAATGTTTAAACAGCCGTATATTTCTTTTTATTTTATTATTTTATGTGTTTCATTTGACACAAATTATTTGATGCTCATATGATTCCTTTTTTTTTTTTTTTTTTTTGGCCATTGAGAGCAAATTGAAGTTAATCCCAAGATCAATTTCATGAATATGAAAATCTCAAGTTATAAGAGAAGTTGAAAGTTTAGGGGGTTAGTTTGCAACAAATACAAACTCCAAGGGGCCCCCACAATGTGGCTAGATGCTAAGTTCTTTTTCAATTTTCTAATTATATTAAGAAATAGGGTTTTTTAATATTTAATGAGAGTGTGATTATGTGTATTAGACATATTCTTTTATTTGGTACGATACAATTGGAGGGTATAAATAATGGTTTTTACATGAATGAAATTTTTTGGTCCCAACTTATATGATCTACTCTATTTTCCACCAATTAGAATATGCCATGTAAATACTATTTCCTAAACATCATCGGAATTGTTAAAATGGTGTCAAATCACATCAACCAATCTCGTGTTTTGTAATTAAAAAAAAAAAAAAAAAAAAAAAAAAAAAAAAAAAAAAAAAAAAAAACATCAACAACAACAACAAACAAACAAACAAACATAGAATTGACTAGATTTATCATGGATTTCAACCTTTGGATATTTAGCTCAACAATTTGACATATGATGTCACTCATAAGATTTAGCCTTGTGCAGGATGAAGTAAAAACACATAACAAACCGCCACTAATAAACACCAACACTAAAATAAGCAATATTTACTAGTCCAAGAGCAACCCACGAGTAAAAGCTTCCACAACAGATTGACCAAAATTAGGATCCCAAATTGCATGAATAGGCCTTACATGTAAGGGGTCTTGTACCCATTTCTCAAAATTTCCTTGCCAAGCTACATGAAACAGATTTCTAGAAGTCCACATAAATATTATTGCTAATAGCCCGAAATGAGAACCAAAATTATTCTGATAGAGACATTCTTGTGTCCTTTATCATCTCCCTATTCTTTTTTATATCATTATAGTCTCTCTCTCTCTCTCTCTCTCTCTCTCTCTCTCTATATATATATATATATAAACAAATTGAGAGAGAAAGAGCAAATAGATCCCCCATCAAACACTAAATCCTATCGATTGATAGGAAGATTTTGCCAAATACCAAACTTTGCCCTTTTTTTTTCAAAAATTTAGGAATTCCACACATCAAAGGCAGAAGCACCCGCCATATGACTACTTGGTAATGCAAATTTCTTCTATTTTATTGTTATTTCTGTTTCACTTGTTGTTGGGTGTTATTTAATAGTCACGTGATTATTTTGTCACTTAGGCAAATATAAGTTAGTCCCGTAGGTCAATTATTTCACGAATATGGAAACATAAGAGAGCCATAAAGGAAAACTAAAAACCCATAGGTCAATTTGCAACTGACCTAAATCCTAAGAAATGTTTATACATTTCTTGGCTTTAATGCAGCATGTTAATTTATCCACTTATTATGCTCTATCACATTTTTGCTCTTTTAACTCCCCAAAATTATACTTAGGTAGTTCTTTTTTTTTTTTTTTTCTTTTTTTTGGGTCCTATTTTTCCATTCCAAAAATCATTATTTTTGCGATTGAACTATTCATGGCATTGGGGAGGAATCCCACCCCTCCCCCATCCCCCCCAATTTTTTTTTTTTTTAAGTACTATATATAGAGGTACTAGTTTTAGCAATTTCGTTCAATAAAATTACATTTCACCCCCCCTAACAATATCATTAATCCTTTTAAAGACCATAAAAAATTTATAGATCTAAAATTTAAAACAAAATTAACAAACTCAAAAAAATTAGCACAACAACAAAAATTACCGATAGCAAAGCTAAAAAAGATCAATCCCAATTAACCAATTTTACCCAAAACAAACAACCCAACCATTTTAAAAAATTTTAAATAAAATAATTGCTCCCTTACCCCGCAGCAATTGCACACATCAAAGACAAAAAAATAAAATAAAATAAATCCTAAGCTAGTAAGCAGCCTAAATCAAGAAAAGAAAGAGTGAGAATTATGGAGTAGGCATTTTTAACTACGAATGTCATCAAAATTCACATTCACAACAAAATGGAAGATGAGTTTTTTTTTCATGAATGCTATAGTGTTATTCAATAAAAGGGATATCACTAGAACAATTAGTATAGATTCAATCATAGATGATTTTGAAGATTTTAAAAAACACCGAGTTCATTTTCATTAATGATTGTGTTGTAATGTATTCAGAAACAATGATTTTGTGTCTTTGTTTTCATAGATGATTTATTAATATTAAATGAATGCTTATTCGAAGTTTTATAATGATTTTATATATATATATATATATATATATATATACTTTTGCCTCCCCCTAACTTAAAGTTCTGGCTCTGTCCTTGATTTTTGTGTGAATTAATAAAATTCTAACAAATGTTGATAGAAAAGATACAATGATAGTACTGTAATACTTGAAGGTTTAAGTTGCGAAATTTCACAGTCAATGAATTGATTTAGAAGCGAGCCTAAAACTTATGGGTGTAAATTAATATTATTCTAACCTAAATAATTTTATAAACAAACTTAAGAGTAGCATTATGTATGAGATAAGATCACATGCATTCTTATCTAGTAAATTGATGAACTACTATATCATCACACTAGCTTGCTTGCAAAATCGTCAATGGCCTCCTCCCCATTTCTTGAAGAAGATAATGCAGCAGGATGCTTGAGTTCTGATAGACTGTCCTGCCAAGCTGCAGTGCCACCTACCAAGCTACCCATAGTTGTAGTGGTCAAACTACGACTCCTTTTGGCCAAAAATCCATCAACAAAAAGAAGAAGAAAAAATATCCCAACTCACTAAGAACCTAGCTAGGCCCATCGATTAAATCTTCTCCTTCATATAATCAAAAAACCAATTAATAGATGGAAAACGAGCTCAGGGATCCACCCCTTTCAAGAATTCTAGATATGATAAATGGATTTGGGGCCACACAAGGAATGGTGAGGAACACTCGCGCGGGATGGTGATAAAGTGATAAACAATCTCAAGGATGCACGCTCAATACCTTTATCTTGTCACAAAGAGTATGTTTGTTCGGAGGAATTTTAAAAATGATGGAAAATTAAGGAGACAAAAATAAAAAATAAAAAATAAAAAGTGGTGGGATTTAAGTATTTTCTCTCTGAGGCCACTGAAATAGGGAGAAATTAGGTGGAGAAGCTCAATTTTTTGAGTTGACAAAAATGCCCATGTACACTTGCACATGTGTTTCGTCTAGTTGTAGGTTTTTTTTTGTTTTAATTTAATTTTTGTTTTGTCCAGTTTCACTTCTATTTCCCTTTTTATGTTTTGCTTTTTTTTTTTTGTTCCTTTATTCTTTTTTTCTACTTCTTCTGTTTGTTTGTTTGTTTTTTTTTTTTTTTTTGGCTTTTCTTGTATTTCTCAGTAGTGTTTTGTTTGCTTGTTTTTTGTGTTTTTGTGCTCATCTTTCTTTGACTTGTGCTATTTTTAAATATATATATATATATATATATATATATATATAAGTGTTCATACACAATTTTTTTAATAAAAAAATGTGTTCATTTTTTGTTTTATTTAATAGAAATATAATTGTAAATTTATATTAACTTTAGTTTCCATCCTCTCATTTTTCTTCTCCACCAAACAAATAAGTTTTCTATCTCTCCACTTTGTCATCTTCCCAACCAAATACAAATGAAAGAAAATTAAATCTCTTATATCCTTCCACTTTTCTATCATTTTCTTATTTTCTATCATTTCACTTTTTTATTTCTCCAATCAAACCGACCCAAAGAATACTCAAAAAGAGAGAACAAAAAATCAGAGGTGATTCACTTCATTTAGCACTCCCTTCAGGGTTTAAGAAATATTATCCACGTGGCTTATTGTAATTAGTGGAGCATATAAGTTGGAGTAGGATAGATAGATTTGTATTCATAAGTTAGGACAGACTGATACGGTCAACAACAATAACACAACAGAAGAACAAAAGCCATCCAACTACAAAAAAATTATGAAAACAACACTGCAACAGAATGTTAAAACGGTGAAAGGACGGTTGTTAACAACAAATTACATAGCAAAAGCACTAGCAAAGAAAACCCCCCCTATGCCACCCAATTTTACCGGACAACCATACATTACAAACTTTCTCCACAACTAAACTCTCTCATCATCAACAACCAGTTTGTCTTCCTTCCAATTTATCTCTTTTTCCATATTTCCCAACTTTTTATTTTTTGTATTCGGGGTTATAAGGCCGTTGCCACAAAGTTTATATTGGATAATATCATTGAATGACAAGACTCTTGACGCTAATTAATTGAGCGAGATATAATATATCAATAGATTCAACATCAGAAGAAGCTAAAATGGGTGCAACCCTAACCAAGGATGAGGAGTTAATAGAAAACGGAGCAGGTAATACGCAGATATGCTACACAAAAAATGTAACCCGTTCCGGTGGCCTATGGCGGGCTGAAAATCCGTTGACGACTTCTCTCCCTCTCTTCGTCCTGCAACTGTCACTCATTATTTTGATCATTCGTATTGTGATGCTCATCCTTAAACCTCTACGCCAACCTCGTATAGTTGCTGAGATCCTTGTAAGTATTATTGTCTACTCTTAATATCAAGTTTGTAGCATATTTCAACGTATGTTTTGAATATTAGTTTCAGTAAACCCCATAGAGCTATTGATAGAGAATAACATTTTAAATGACATGACATTGGATATACTCATATGCCTTTTGCTTTGTAATTTTTAATCTGAACCATAAAATCGATACATTTCAATTGGATAGGCTGGCGTGTTATTGGGCGGATCTGGATTGGCAAGCACACAGTTCATTCACAGCCATGTATTTCCAATTAAGAGCCTCATGACATTGGAGACAGTGGCAAACTTGAGTATGGTTTACTATATGTTTTTGGTTGGCCTAGAGACAGACTTTACCTTAATACTACGTGCAGGGAAGAAGGCCTATAGTGTTGTCCTAGCCGGTTTTGTCGTTGCAATGCCTGTTGGTTATGGCTTATTTTATAAACTTCAACCTAAGGCATCCAACCATGGTGGTGCAATCTTCTGGGCTGTTGCTCTAGCCTGCACCAATTTCCCGGATCTTGCTCGAATCCTTGCAGATGTCAAGCTGCTACGCTCAGAGTTTGGCCGGACGGCCTTAACCTCAGCTCTTATCAGTGACTTATGCTGTTGGGTTTTCCTGGTAATGGCAATGGCATTGCTTCATCAGGGAAAGTACTTTGCACTGGGTTCAACTATTGCCTTCACAATTTTCTGTGTGTTTGCATTACGTCCAGCTCTCAAATGGATAATTCGCCACACGGCAAAAGAAGACAACTACAATGACTTCCATGTATGTTTTGTTCTGACTGGGGTCATAGTGTGTGGATTCATAGCTGATGCTTGTGGTGCTCATTCCATTGCTGGGGCTTTCATGTTGGGAGTTATTATGCCAAAAGGGGACCTTACAGATACAATTATGGAGAAGGTTGAAGATTTTGTGTCAGGGATTTTGATGCCTCTTTTCTTCTTAATGGTTGGGCTCAGAGTCAGAATTGGAAAAATTAGCTATGGCACTAATTGGGCAAACGCTTTTTTAGTTATTGTCCTAACTTTTATACCCAAGATTTTCAGCACGTACTGCATATCTTTTCTGTACGGCATGCCAGCACTGGATGGTCTGTCTCTTGGACTACTGATGAACACCAAAGGCTTGTTGTCCCTTATTATTCTTTGCACCGGCCGGGACTTAAAGGTACTCTACATCTTTCTTTGTGTGATTTGCATGAAATGAAAAAAAATGGGAGTACTATTGCTCAGCATATTTGATATTACTGTAAATAAAATATAAAACCTATAAATTGAGATGACAATTAGTGTGATTGGTGTCGTATCAACGACACAATAAATAAAAATTAATACTAATTTTTTGTTTTGTTTTTAAAAGTTGACATGTCAATTTCTTAGGCATATGTAATAAAATTTGTGATTCTCAAACATCATAATCTAAAATCATTGAATGATTAATCACCAACTCATTTAGGGCTACCTAGCATAAATCATCATATAGGTAGGTGCCAAGATGTAATAATATTGATGAATCAATACCAATTATGAAAAGCAAAAAGAATAAAATCCTTCATTTTAATTAGTAGGTTGCAGACAACATGACTCCTTGCTCTCTATTTATAGGCATAGCTCATTAAGCCATATATATGATCTCTCAGACATTTTGAATCTCTGATTTGATACTAAAACTTGTTCATGCATGTATATATGACTCGCAAAATCACAAAGTTAATTACACAGCATATTGACTCGAATGTTATATATCTTTTGTTGCAGGCTTTGGACAACCAAACCTTTTCAGTTTTGGTGCTTGCATTCTGGCTAATGACACTTGTGGTTGGGCCTATCCTTGCATTCACTTACAAGCGCTCAAGGCGTACCAGGCACTACAAGTGCAGGACCATACAAAGCACAAAGCCAGACACTGACTTTCGAATACTTGTATGTATTCATTCCATGCGCAATGTTTCTGGCATGATTAACCTCCTCCAGAATTCTAATCCCACTCAACTATCCCCCATTAACGTCTTTGCTGTCCACCTAGTGGAGCTCACAGGACGCTCTTCCGCCATGCTAATTGTGCATGACACCTACAGCTCTACAAACAAAGGTGTGATAAATTATCAAACAATTGGAAAATAGTAAATTTAATCATTTAAATTTAATATTAATATTATAAATTTAAATGTGTATTCAAAACAAAAACTGCGGACTAACATGTGGAGATTTGTTAATTTTTAAAATGAGGTGTATAGTAGGGACATGATTCAAACTCATGACTATTTACTGTGATACATAATAAATTATCTGATTGTTCCAAAAATTTTAATTACTAAAAAAATAGTGAATTTAATTAATTAATCATAATTTTAACAGGACGCTCTAGATCAAACTCTGACGGCATTGCAAGTGCCTTTGAAAGCTTGGAGAGCCACAGCAATAATGTTTCTGTCCAGCCCTTAACAGCGGTGTCTGCTTATGACTCAATGCACGAGGATATTTGTAGCTTAGCTGAGGACAAGCGTGTGACACTCATAATCATTCCCTTTCACAAACAACTAAGCATGGATGGTGGATTGGAGGATTGTAACCCTCCTCTTAGAGGAGTTAACCAAAATGTGTTCGCAAATGCACCTTGTTCTGTAGCTCTCTTTGTGGATCGAGGACTTAATGCGTCCATGCGCAGAGAGTCCAACCATGCTGGTCATGGACAACGCTTCGCCATGCTCTTCATTGGAGGCCCCGATGATCGGGAGGCATTGGCTTATGCGTGGAGGATGTCAGGGCATTCCAGCGTCAGCTTAACGGTGGTGCGATTTGTTTCAGGTTGGTAAAATACTATACATGGAATATAACTTAATAGTAAAGTTGTAACTATTTTGGATGATGTACAATGAACTTAGGCAGTGAGTGATGCTTCTGCTATTATAAATTTTACTGCAAGACAAACTTATAACCTGATATGTTAACTTAAATACAAAACAAAAAATAGTTCAGAAATTTATATATTATTTTATTGTTGTGACGCTAACACCAATCACATTTATTTACTCATTAATTTGCAAGTATTTTGTGGAAAAAAAAAAAAAGAAATTGTTAAAACTACTATCAATTTTACTACAAAAAGATTTGAATCTAACAATATTGAATGAAATCAGTGCTACATCAATAACAATAATGCAATGTTTAAAAGTTGACCCATCAATTTGTAAAGCCTATATAGAAAAATTGATAGTATTCTGTAACATCTCTAAGAAACTATATTAACTTTAGCATATATTTTTTTCACTTAAGGCCACTAAAATAAATAGTATTCTATAACATTGTTTCTATTTTGTACCAGTAAATTCTTGATTAAAGCTTACTCAAAGGAAAAAACAAAATATCCTTGATTCAATACTCATAAGGGCTCCATAGGTCAATTCGATTGTGTGTGTATATATTCATAAATTGTATAGACATTCCACACAAAAAATATATACAGATTTTATTGAGCTTTTTTATAATAATAAAAAAAATTTATTTAACAAAAATTAATCTATCAAGAAACTTGCAGTTGATACCTTTTGATGTTTCCAATATAGACAAGTTCAAATACCCTCTTTTATCGTAACTATTGAATTATTAATTATTAAAACACACACATTAGTCCACTATATCTTCTTTTCTTGTTAATATTTGTTTATTTTAAACACAGGCGAACAGAATGCAGCTCAGTTGAACCCGAGAGAGAATAAAGAAGAGGAGGGTAATAACATTGAAAAGCAGCTAGACGATGACTATCTAGAAAAGTTCAGGCAAGACTCCAAGTGCAACCCATCAGTTACATACATGGAGAAATTGACGAATAATGGGGAAGAAACTCTGAAAACAATAAGCACAATGGAGCATCATGAGTATGATCTATACATAGTAGGAAGAGGGGAAGGAATGGAGTCACCATTGACATCCGGGTTAACGGAGTGGAGTGAATGTCCAGAACTTGGAGCTTTGGGGGATTCATTGGTGTCTGCAAGCTTCACATCAAATGTATCAGTTCTGATAGTGCAACAACATGGTGAAGGAAGTAGTGGAGGAGGGGAGGAACTGGGTCAAGTTGGGGTTGAAGAAGAACACACTGGACGTCTAAAAGAGCAATTTGGGCACATGACATGGCAGCCTCCTCCGAGAGATAATGCTGATAAAGAACCTTTTGTACCTCGCGCAGCTCAATATAATGAAGATGAGTATTGATGGATTGTACTTGAAGAAGAAAAAGCTAGCAACCATTGCATGAACCAATTCTTTGTTAAAGGATCATTAGGAAGTCAATAATGTACGTAAATATAGTTTGGTTTTGCACATCCCCTGGATAGTGTTTCTTTAATTAGTTAAAGAGTCCATCTTTGTTTGACTTAATTGTAACTGTGTTGTATTTCTATTTGCTTCTCTCATAGAAGGGTCATTTTCATTTGTTTTTTGTAATTGACTGAAGCATTTTCATCAAAAATAGTAATTGACTGAATCATTTGAAAATGGACAGAATTATTTGCTGTGAAATTGGATAGAATTCGTTTGATGATGGACAGGTAGTAGTTAACAGATGTAAAGGTGGATATAGTGATCAATTATTCTTCCTTATTTTATATATATATATATATATATTGATAAATGGAGAGCATTGTTACAGGCCTAATACATGTTAGCATATAGCACATTTTGCACATTTTTAATGTATTTAGTGTTATCTTGATCAAGTGTGGCTTGAATCAAGGCATATCAATTATCCTTCAAGTCTCATGCCAAAAGAGATTAGTGTATATATATTATTTATATATACACACACAAACACACTATCCAACCCTTCTGAACGTGGGAGGGACCCTTATGGATCAAGTTGATGCATAGCCCAATATCTACAGCATCTTTTTTTTAATAATTAAATTATCAATTAGGGGAGGTATTTGAACACTTGAACTCCTTTATAATATTATTTGAGTTACACCTTATAAGGTTCTTAATCCTTTTGCGGTATCTTAATATATAAAGCGTAAATAAAATGGAATTTTACTTAATGGCATCATTTTTATTAATTTCCTTTCTGATTGTCCACAAAAAAAGGTTGTATAGGAAAAATGTGTTTATTTTTCAAAAACAAAAAAGGTGTCATCTTGTGGTTTTACCTTAAGTTTTAAGTCATAGAACAAGGACCTAAATTCGAATCCAATTCATAGCAAAAATCAATTAATGTCTTGACTCTTGACTTAATAATAAAGAACAATTATCATAAAAAAGACCCTAAAATTAAGATAAAATCTATTATATCAATAAATAATGGTGTAATAATAAATAATATAAAGTAAAAAAGCTGTTGCCTTGGTGGCAATGATTGGGGATAGTGATTAATTGATAGGTTCCTCAGGGTTAAGCAATTAATGATTGTCTAACCCAGTAGTAAATTCCATGCTGGATTAATAAATATATGACATTAATGCCGTGTATCGTTATAAAATGTGAACCAAACCGCCAGTATGTTAGTTAGAAATTTACACACGGTTGGGATATGATAGTAAGGCCATCAACATCATCTACCTCATTATGTTTACTGACCTATCCCACCACTTTGAGTATCTAACTACATAACCAAGCTAGAAAGTAGTGGATATTCATCCATTTTTTCAGTCAAGCAGCATATTTTGGTTTCAACTGCAACGGCACGTTTTTTGACAAGAGAAAGATTGCATATTCACATCACCATCAAACACTCCTTCACGTCCAAGGTATCAATGTTCCTCTCCCTGTCTGACCCTTCACCCAATCACTAATTTTTTTGTGTTTTTATAGAGGTGTAGAGAAGAGAGGGGGGGGATTTGATTTTTGTTTTGTCCATGCTAATCAACAACAAAGAAAGGATGGTTTCTCACTCTCTCCTCTCTCTCTATAAAAGAGAAAATGAATATCAAATTCTCTTTGAAGTTCACACTCAATTCAGTGTAAGAAATCAATGATTGATGCTCCCTCATTAGGCCATCTTTCAAATTCTAAGCATATATGTGAAATTTCTATTATATGGAATATATATTTCTACATATCTTTTTATATTTTCATGAACATTTTCATTATGTCTTGGTGATATTACATTGTTAGTTTATGAGGTATAGCTTCTTTTAGTGAGATGAAAATAAATTGAGGATTGTCTAATTAAGCTATGTCTAAGAAGAAGTGATACTCTAAAAAGTTTTACATAAGAGAATAAGCTTCTTCTTTTTTCTTTTTTTTTTTCTCTCAATAATTCAATTGTTATAATGAGGAAGATGAGATTTAAACCAATCATTAAGTAACAAAACTCTTATTAGAATAATTTATCTAGGTAGCTTAATTACATTTTTAAGCATATGAAACCAAGGGTATCTAATACTTAAATTTTAGAATATGCTCGTTTTGTTAAGACTTTTTGGTAAAATGACATTATTCATCATTTACTAATCGTTATTAGTATAATTAGATGCTTAATTATAAAGAAATGTATGCTAGCTAGGATGTAATTGATTCCCAAATTGCACTCTCTTATAGAAGCTATAGAACAAAAATGATTTCTGTTTAGACATGTTGAATGATGGATTAGTTTTTTGTCTTTACTTTCTGCAGTGTTCAGTAGTACCCTTTTTCTCTTCTGCGTTGCTGGAATACTAAAGCTGCAAAAAACTGACGAGAAGAAGGTTCTGCCTTCTGATATGAATGCAAAAGGCTCATCGGCTACTGTTATGGAACCAACAGAGTACATGGGGTTTATGGAGGAGGACCCCGTCATCATCGATAGGTTAAATTCAGAATACAGCTACCTTACCTTTTCTTTTCTTTTCTTTTTTTGAATAATTGAAGGAATAAAATATTGTGTATACTTTTTTCTTTACAACAAGTGGGTGTAGAACCATGCACACTTTGATTAGAAATATATATATTTTTATTTAAATATAAAAATATTTTTTTATAGATAGATATAATTTAAGTTTATGGTTTTATAATGATTATTTTTTATCATCAAAATAAGACATTAATTAGTTTATCCCGTATCTTTTCTTTATTTCTTTTTTTATAAATAAAAACCAAATTTTTTATTAAATGAATCAAATATTTTACCAATTGAGCAAGCTTAAATTCATATAAATATATTTTATTTGAACATGTATGCTTGAAAAATTATTAGATTTTTTTTTTTTTTTAGAAGAGAAAAATTATTAGATAATACCAATAAATACTGATTATCAAATTCTTTAAAAAAAATTATTAATATAGAACATTTGACATAAATTATGTTTGCACTTTTCTCTTATTCTTAGATTTTCGGTTAATTTGGCTAGCCAAGGTGTATAAAATTGTGTTAAGCTTTCTACCAAAAGACCATCTGATAAATAATACTAATAGAACACAACATATCCAAATAAATGAGAGCACAAAATTTTAGGCAGCACCAACCAATCACTTATTGAAATACTGAATTCAGTGACCCAACCTTCTCCTCTACCTGAGAATAATTCATTCCCAGATTACTCCATTAAATAGGTTTCTTTCCCCCTCACCTTCATCATTTATTTTCATTTTTATTGAGTTAGGTCTATGGTTCAACTAGACCCAAATTCTCCGTACATATCATTTGATCACTGTCCAGTCAGGTCCAAATATATTATCCTTTTATTTGTAACAGACTTACATACCATATTTCTCATATTAGTATCTTGATCTATAATTTAAGAGCAACCCTTTTCCCTTTCTTTTTTGGAAGTCAATTTAAGAGTAATCCTATCCTATCCTATGTACAAAATTATTTTTTTCCCCAATATGCTAAGACTATCTTATGCTACTTTTAATATGTACCAATCAAGACGTGTCACATTAGTATTTTCAAAAATTTTATATCACTATGTTTTAATAAAGAAATTAACAATAGTGTAAATCCAAAAAAAAAAAACCTAACTTTTAATAAATACCTTCTCCCCTCTCCCGTATGTGTGTTAAATACTTAATATTTTTAAAAAAAAAATGTTTATTGATAATTTAATTAGACAAAAACAAATATATCATTACATGATAAGTTGTACAGGTCATCTAATATGAAAAATAATTAGAATATGGTACTACAATTAAGAGACTTCTACTTTCTCAAAAATAAAAAATAAAGAGACTTCTAAGAAAAGGATTTGGGAGAGCGTTAGTAGAATATATGCAATTAATGTAGCTCACTCAATCCATATAGGTAGGATTTTGGGTTAGGTTATCGACCCTTAATGTTTGGATGAAAAATATAATAAATAAATATATAAGGAAAGAACATAGGAAAGAAAAAAAGGACAATAAGGGTAGCAATGGATTCATTGGACCACTGTGAATTTATAGTGTTAAACAAGACCTTTTTTTGGGAATATCATAGTATATATCCGAGTCAAAAGCTGGCAATATGTATTCTCGTATGCTATGTTTGTTAAATAGCGGGAAATCAGATAAAACTTGCGGGTGGCGAGCCAAACTGCAAATCTTTTCTCTCCATATTTATCTGATCTATATTTGGTCAATCCTCCATAATAGTGGTGCTTCCTTATACTACTCTCTCTCTCTCTCTCACACACAGTCACACTTAGAGACTGCTTGCTGAGAAGGGAAAGATAAGTGTTAGTACTGCAAGGAACAATAAGTGGGGTAATCCCGAAAACCAATGATTCTTTTGTTTCTACAAGAAAGTTATGGTTTTTATATATGTGGTTATTATTTTATAGTCCATGCATATAGTCTTGTAGCTAGGCCTGCAAAGATGAATGTTAATCATTAATATTATAATGAGTTATATGTCAAGCATGAGGAATATGTTTTGTTTTCGGCTTTTTGTGGAGCAGGCCGGCAGAGAGACAAAGATCTCTCTTGGGCTTTTCATGGTCTTTCTCTATTTTTTAATGTTAATTTTTGAAATGTTATTGATTAATCAATGAGAGGCTTTGTCTAAAAAGAAGAGGATATTTTGTGTTTTTGTGTTTTTGTGTTGGTGTTGGTATTGGTGGTGCTGTGGGGGACCTTGTGCAAACAACAGAAGAAGAAGAATAAGAAGAAACCAGATAGGAATGGAAGCCAAAGGCGGAGAAGTGAGACGTTTACACATTATTTACTTCCTTAGTCATATGGGTCGAGTTGAGCATCCTCATCTCGTTCGTGTACACCATTTCAATCGTAATGGTGTCTATCTGAGAGGTGACTAGCTAGTCATGAGTCTATTTCTTTCTCAGCATGAATTGTGATTTGTGTTCCTAGGTGATTATTGGGTGCTGATGATTAATTTTTTTTCATTATTTGTGTAAAAGATGTTAAGAGGTGGCTTTCGGATCTGCGAGGAAAGGACATGCCAGAAGCTTTCACTTGGTCCTACAAGAGGTATCTAATTCAATCATTCCCCCCATCCAAACAAGGGGCTTTCACTTAGTTCTATCTCTTAGAATAACGGATTAAATTCATGTATGTATCAGAACAAGTAGGACCAAGAGTGAGGGGAGTGTGAGAATAATGATCAAATGATCAAATTTACCATATCCTAATAGATTAAGCTTTTAAAATTATCAGTAATTTATCACTAGTGTTCCTCGTGTTAAGACTAGTTCTGAATGGCAGGAGGTACAAGACAGGTTATGTTTGGCAGGACTTGCTAGATGATGATCTTATCACTCCTATATCTGACAATGAATATGTGCTCAAAGGATCCGAAATTATCAATACCCCATTGGGTTAGTCAATTAATTAATATCATTGACTTATTTGATTTGATATTTTCCATAACTTTAATGGAATAGTAACTGATGGTGTTTATATTCTGTCTCTGTTTCACAATACTTCCCATTCAATTCAAACTCAAATTGATTTCTCTAGAAGTTAAAGATCATGGTTCACACTCTGAAAAAAAAGCATCAATATTGAAAAAGCAACAGCCTGTTGGAGTCCTAGCTGAAGAACAACACCTGGAGCAACCTTTGACTAATGAAGAATATCAAACACAGCCAGATTCTAAAGTCAATACCTCAACAGAGTTCTCTTCTGAAATCACTGAAGAATCAACTTGTTTCGGCTCTGAGAGGTCAACGTTAGCCAATGATTCACCGAAGCTTGAAGAAGAGAAGCAAGAGCAGAGTGAGAAATTCGAAACTACTTCTTTTTATTCAGCTCTATTGAGTAAGAAGAATAAAAAGAAGAGCAACAAGAACAAAGAGGAAAATGCTGGTACACCAGCCTCAGCATATTCATCATCTTCGTCTTCAAAATCCTCGTTTACAAAGAGCAAGACCTATTCAGGTGGAGCTTCTAGCATGATTCGCAATT
The DNA here is from genome assembly GCA_023736055.1 of Quercus glauca. Lineage (NCBI taxonomy): Eukaryota > Viridiplantae > Streptophyta > Magnoliopsida > Fagales > Fagaceae > Quercus > Quercus glauca. The sequence goes on from CM043318.1 coordinate 104,968,153, forward strand.
TTATTAGGTGTGGTGCTGTGGATACCAATGATGCAGTTTTAATCATGATGAATCGGGCAAACAGAACAAAGACTTCTGAAGAAGAGATATTGGGAGGGCATGGGACTGATTGGAATCAAGAGCAGCAGCAGCAGCAACAACAACAACAAAAACAACAACATCAAGAACAGCAGAAAGCTAGGTAGGTCAAATTAATGAATGTTTTCACAATTATTAAAGTCCTTAAAATTTTGCATAGATATGATACACGGGGCAAAATTTACGTGTAGTTCTTGATCTTAGCCAAAATTAGGGTGTAGTTAATTGTGTATTGTATCTTAGATTTCTCAATGAAATTCAATCATGTGGCAGGCTTGAATTTAGTTATTGTGAAGATTACACCATTTGTGCTACATTATTCAATGCAATTACGAGATTGAATTTAATTGGAGAACTTAACATATTGCATATAGAGGGACTGCGGCTAAGTTTTGTCCTATTATGTAAGAATAAAATAACATTGATTAATATTGAGTTGCATTGTTGGTGCAGGGAAAGCTATGATGGAGGACATGGTTCACAGAAGAAGCATAGTGAATTTTCTAAACAAAAGGCCGTTAACACTGCTTACAAGCCAGTGGCTGGGCCAAATTGCTCGTAAGTGATGCAACCTATCTTGCTAGTACTGAGTTAAACCAATGTTGTCGTTCTGGGTTGACCAGAATCTCCATTTGTTACAAATAGATGTTGCAGGGTACCATAGTCTGAATAAAATATATTGGCTTTGAATCTTTTGACTGACCAAGCCCAACTGAGGTGCATGAGACCCAAAAATAGACCAGAATCATCGGAAGTAAGAAGAAGAAAGTCGAATGCAAACCATAATCACTGGAGAGTATGACAAGTGGTGAAGTGTTTAACCAAGTGGGCATCTATTTAAAGTCAAAGACTCAGCCTCAATGGAATAGGATTACTACAAATCAGCACAAGTCAAATTTCTGTTTCAGTTAAATACAAAATGAAAATAAAAAGTAAATGAATTGTTGATCATGATAGGCATTAATACTACAAATTAGTGTGGTCATGGTTAATTATATATTTCTTGATTAAAAGGTTGGTTTCTATTTTATATTCATAACCTATCATTTCAGCTGAGCTCATGAGCCATCTGGTCGATTATATCCTGTTAATATAATCTGTTTAAAATAATCCATGTATCAAGTGGCCTAATTCAATAGCAAAGTTAGTCACGGATCACTATCAGTTGTTGACACATAAAAATTAATGATCTTTGAGAATGCGTAGCATGATGCATAGGCCAGATCATACTCAGCAATAAGCACAAGCTACTCAACTTGGGGTTTAAAGCTAGAGGGAATTGTACTTCATATCCTTGTGATTGCATAGAACCATAAGGTGACCAAAATTCCTTTTACTTATTGCAGGCAGTGTGGGAAGTCGTTCAAGCCAGAAAAAATGCATAAGCATATGAAGTCCTGTAGGGGAATGAAAGCATTGGCAAAGACTGCAGCAGTTAACACTGAGAAGGCTCCATCTGCAGAATCAATGACTTCCCCCCATAGGAAATCAACAAGTGGCTATTTTTTGACCAACTAAGTTGTTTTTGAGTTAATTTCTGTTGATTTTCCAAAATTGTGAGGGAAAAGAAAAGGCCTCCTCTTTTTTTAGCTAATGTACAGCAGGTGGTCAGAGTAGAAATGAAATATCCATCTGTTCATTTTTGTTAACAATTGGTCTCCTATTATGGAGGCTCAGATTCCTCAATGATCCTATATTACCACATCACATCCAGATAAAAATTGCAAGAATAAACCATAAATGGAAAGGAAATTAAAGTGGACATGAAAAAACCACATTTTGGAAAAAGGACAGATAAGGTAATAACTGTGATCCAAATGGCAGACAAAAAATTTAGCTAAGACCTACATGGAAGTCAACTATACATTTCAATGATATAGCACATGTTTCAGTCATTACAAAAATTCTGTGATAATCATAGGACATCCTGTGATTGAACTCCAGGGCAAAAATACCATATTCTTTGTGCTGTAAAACTCTCGACAGTAAACCCATACCTGGACAAGAAATTAGTGGTTGATAGTGTAATCACTGTTAGTTCTTGTGGTATATATCTAATTAATGGAAACAATGGTGGAATCAACATGCTCTAATAGGAACCCATATAACTTCTTTCTCAAGTCATCTATCCTCTCATCAACCCCAACTCCACCCCCAACCAGGTCATCCAACCACTGATTCACCCTTTTAAGTTGCCCAAGAAGATACGCAATTTCTGATCTTTCCTCTCTGCTTTGCTCAAATCCCACGTTTAATGAATCCTCCAAATACTTCAAGAACCATTCACGAGAAACCAGGAGCAATTTTTCAGCCAAAGTTGCTGTCTCTTTCAGTCTACTTCCCTTAGAACAGTCCTCCCTTACAGTATTTGTTTTCTTTGTTGAATTACGTTGTGAAGGAGTTGGCATCCGCTTTGCATTTGACTCTGATAAAGAGCTTCCATGATTTCTATGATTTTTTTTATCTTGAGGAGAATTACTTTCAGAATTCAATTCCTCTGGATTCTTATCTATGATGACATAATGAATTTTCTCACCATTTTGAAGACTACTCTTTTCTTGCATTCTGAAAAGATTGAACTTGGAAAGATTAGTCCCTACTGCAGCTTGAACCCAAGACGTGGCATTCTTATCACTGAAACTTTTACATGCATCTGGCAATGAACGCTGTAGGCTACAATAACCATTTGACTTAGCTTCAGAAAGTGTTATGCTCTTTAAAGAATTGACAACTTTTCCAGCTCTCTGCATACTTAGATGAAGGTCCAAAAATTGCTCCACCAGTGTTCCTGCAGGAACTTTCTGAGAGGTATCACAGAGTTCGGCAAACATACTGAAAAAATAAAACTTGGTCATCATATATATTCCAAGCTTGAAATCTTTACTAAAGGCATCATGCTCCATATTAGTCTAGATTTTCTTTTTTTTTTTGGAAAAAACTGGAAAAACATGTATATACCCTGTGTATCATAGTCATTAGCAGTTGACAACATCATTATATGGTATTAAAGGAGATTATAATTTTTTATGGCAACAAGGACGGTTTACTAATGAAAAGTTCATATGCATCTTTGTAGGAAGAGAGAACTAGCAAAGTAGGACATTTTCACCAGATGAACTACTTAACTGCTTATGTCTACAACAAAGCACACCCCTGTCAACACCGTAATATGGAAAGGGGAAGGCAGGAAAATTAAATCAATGTAAATTGGGCAGATTATACTCCAAGTAGTTTCATGGTAAAAATCATATAATATAGAACTTAGGTGCACTAAAATAATGTGAAATTGCTAAACTTTCCTATAGCCTACCAACATTCACATGCTAGAAGAAGAAATGCATGTAATCAATGAAAGCTAGAACAGGGGAACAGAAACAAGGAAATGGAGAAACATTCCGTAAGCTACAAGATGACCACTAGGACTTGTTTTAAGTAAATCATCCCACCCCCACCCCACCCCACCCCACCCCAAAAAAAGAAAAGAAAAGATGTATACCAGCATTTGACATCATAAATTCTGCCAGAGAGAGTACTAATGGCTGTCACCAACACTTACCCATCCATATTACCCCTACAAAAGACCTATAACAAAAGCAAATTACTTGAAGGCCCTAAATTTAGTAATGCCACCTACTCACCCATTATTTCACAAACAAGTAGAATAATCTAGCCTGGCTGCATATGAGATATCTTCTGTAGTTCCATAACGGCCTTAAGTAATTCACTAAACAACCCTAACAGTGGGCAAACATGGTCAAGAAAAAGATATTAAAGGTTGTTATTTTTGCTTTTCTTTTTTTCTTTTTTTGAGGTGGTGAGGGTGGGGCTTTTTGGCAGATCTCAAGTGTTACACACATGCCACTGTACCCTGGGTATCTGAACGAACTAGGTGATGTACAAAAATTATTTATGCAGTTCTATCACTTTAACCTTATTCAATACATTGGAGAATTTCAGATTTATAGTTCACCTCCCAAGCATAAGTAATTTCAGGCTGTGCCTGTCACCCAATAAATCTTCCACATTGAACACTAGGTAACATGACAGTACATAAAATTCTTGGTATATGCATTAGCTAATGCTTCTCATCATTCTTCCCCTGAAATGTACTGTGTCTACACACCTGTTCTCCACACTCAATAACAAGTTCAATCCTTTTACATTTCAACAATCCAGTTCCATCACATTTGAGCAATCCAGTAAAAGGAAACTTTGACTCTAGAGTCTGGATTTCCACTTAGCATATTGGATATCATCTTTGCCCTCTGATCTGAAGATGAAAAACATTCATAACTCATCTCCATTCTTGGATTTTTTATTCAATAATGTGTCTTTTCAAATGCATTTCATAAGTCCAGGATATGGTCCATGATTGCCATGATTCTTCTTCTAACACGTTCTTCTTTCCAAACTCATATTCAAATCTGTACCAAAAACACCTTCTGCAGCACAACTGAACTAGGCATGCCAATGCCCTCCAAGAGGCAAAACAGTGTCTTGATAGTTGGCAATTCATAAGTAATGAGACTTCCAATAGACAGTAGAAGCTTCTATTCCAGCATGTATAATGCACAAAACAAATTAATCTATATAAGAATGACAATCTATATAAGAATGACAAGATTAGATGAGTAGCTTCAGTGGTGCACCTTTCTGCACTCAATATCTGGATACAACAGCTTGCTTGGTAGAATATTGTGGGACACTTCCCTTTTCAGTATTGGACCTCATTCAAGACATTCTCTCTCTTTTTCTTTTCTTTTTTCTTTTTTTGAGATAATCAAGAAAGCCTTTTTTATTGAAACAAGCTGGGAGAACCCAGCAAAGACAGTACAAACCAGGCTAGAGACCAGCCATACAGCCAACAGTCCTACTTTAAGCTTCCAATGCTTTGGAAAATGTATGTCATACCTCAGAAAGATACCAAATTTTGTTCCTTAATTCTCCTAGTACAATAGTTCAAGAAGTATCCACTTCTCCAATATGACTAACATTCCCACTTAACAGCATCAAGACTCAAGTAACGATGTTCTTCAGGAAATTTACACTATATACATGGAACTAATAGGTTATGCAGTAAAACATAGGATGAATTCATTGTTGTCTATTCATGATCAGGAGCACTAGAGACTCTTACCGTGTATTTCAACATGTTTATCAAACACAATATAAGCTAAGGGATGTACTGCATAGCATTAGGAAAAATTCAAACTATTAATACTCATTATTCCATAGACAGTTGTAAATAAATATGGAAAATTACCGCCAAAAAATATAACACAAAACGCAAAAGAGTTTAAACTGTATACCGCATGCAATTGATGATACCCTCCGCAGCAGATGCTTCTTCTAATTCACGTACAGCAGCCAAAAATGCGACATTTCTATGAGACACAGCTTTCTGAAAAGGGTCAATGTCAATGTCATCAGATAAACTGGAAGTATGGAACTTTATTAAAACATGGACCATACCTTTCCAAGATTATTTATAGTAGATGGGAGTGCATTCCACAAAATCCTCTGGTCAGACCAAGTCTTGAAATTGAGGGGCACATTAAGCAGATGAATTGGGATAGTGCCCCCAGATGATGATTTCAAATCCTTTTTTGAAGTCTTGCTCTTTGATTTTGGAGAAAATATGTCATTTTTGTTTTGCAATGGGGAAACACTCAAACTTGGAGGCTTCGTTGGTTTATCATTCTTGCAAGCTTTCTTATCAGAAATCACCTGCAGCAACATCCAGCCATTAGCTTCATGGAAAACACCAATGTGAGATTTGTAGAATGGAGTACAAGTTGAAGCAATAAACTTTAATTTCACACATGCGACACTTGTCCAGAATGACAAAAGGAGGGAAAGATCTAATTTTACCCATCAAATTTGTCAAACCCAAATCAGAACACTTTTTTTTTTTTTTTGGCTTATCAATGATTCAACGGGTATCATGTTCTCCCAATCATTAAAGAAACATATCCAGATAATAAAATCTACACCAGAATGCACAACTGTCAATTAATAAACCTGCCAACTACCCAAAATGACAAAGCCAAAGACTTGCTGTAGCTGTAAAAGTTTACAATATAGGTGCAACATAAATTAAAATTTACAACGGCATTGGCACTATATAATTTTTGGCATACAAGAACAAATATATCCCTAATTCCACAATCAAATTCTTTACAAACATTTAAGCAGAACTAAAACATCTGAAAGTTTAAAATAAAGGATTAGGTTCAATACACTATATTACTATTTAACTATAATAAATTCAATCCAGGGCCCAGACAGGAAAAGTGTGTAACTGCTCTATTTTACTGCGCATAGGATTGTATAAGAGACTTCATCATATTGAATAGTGCCATTTCTGAAATAGCTGCCTTTCTCATCAAAATGGTCATTGAGATAATCAATTAAAAAGTTCAATTTTCATATAAATTTAAATGGGTCAATTCAATCCCGATGGATAATCACAAAAAGGAAGGGGCTTTGACAATAAGATATAGGCTAGAAACACAACAGTGCAAAGATAATGCCAAAATGTCAAAATACAAGCATCCTTCTACCACCTTGCTCGATAAATAACCAAAGAAACATAAGAAGAAGAAATAGCCAAAATGCAAAACACAAAAAAGCATTTTGAGAAAACAAGGAAAAGGGTAGTGAAAAGAGTCAAACTTGGAAAGCAATAAAATGTGGGCACAGACACAAAAGGTGTAAAACAGAACATTACAGAAGCATTGTCCGAAGAATTGCAAACTTGTTTGGACTTTGAACTCGATGTAGTAGTAGTAGTATGAGCAGCATTAGTCCTAGAAGTCGGAGTAGAAGTAGCTCTAGGACCCTGATCCCAAACCCTCCTTGCAGAATCCAAACTCAACCTCCTCAACTGTAGCCCCTCAACTTCCACATTCTTAGGCTTGGCCTTGGTCTTGACCACCTTGGCACTGTGAAAATCACGCTTTGGTGTAATGGGCAACAAATCAGAGGGCACCAAATCAGTGGGATTGCCAAGACAAGGACTAGGGCTTCTCTTGCCTTTGGGAACAGGTTTCAACCCACGAAGAACTGGAACTGGAGAACCCAAGTCGAGCCGCGAGGCATAAACAAACTGACCCAGTTGAATCTTGTCGCTGTAAATCAAGTCCACGTCATTGTCTGAGATTGAAACATAGGCTGAGTGAAGTGAATCCGAGACTTTCAAGAAGAACCCTTTACTCTTCCACGGATCATTGTCGTGGTCATTGGGTAGAGAAGGCACAATCTCAATGACTTGGAGAAGAGCAGAGCGGTGCTCTCCTGTGACTTTCACGTCCTTGTTGCCTGCATGTTGGAGAAGCTTCGAAAGAACACCAGGAGTTAGAGAAGCCATAATGTCATGTGTGTGTGATTTTCTCCTCAATGTGGTTATGGAAGTTCAACAGTTTTGACGCCACCATGGGCATGGTACTGTGGCACAGAGAGAGAGAGAGAGAGAGAGAGATTGGAGGAATTGATGTTGTGGACACGTGGCAAATGGGGATATGGTTTGCTTGAGATTTTCAAAAACTTTTTGCAGCACAAGAAAGAGGGAATGGACAATACAAGGTTGAGGTTTCGAGGTTTATCCCACAGGCAAAAGCTAATGAGGACAAACAGAACCATCTTTCTCTCGTTTAAATATCAACCCAAATGGCAAATATGAATATCATAAACTACTTTTTTTTTTTATTTAAAAGGGAATTTTATTTTCTCTCTCTCTCAAATTTTTTTTTTTTTAAATTTTTGACGAGCTCTCTCAACTTTTTTATTCATTTAGAAAAACTAATTTTTAGGTAAATAACAATTGATATATCATTGTCAAACAAAAAATATATCATTGTTGTAGGGCCTCAAATTATATTGGACCCAAACAGGGACGAACCCAAGCAGAGGCCTAAGGGGGCCCGAGCCCCCCCTGGGCCCAATAAAAAAAAATTTAGTAGCTAAAATTTCCAAAAAAAAGAATAAAAAAAGACTTGGGCCCCTCTTGTCCAAATGACTTAGGCCCCCCCTATCCCAGCCCGCCAGCCCAGTCAAGACTCAAGAGCCCGTTTTGGATAACAAGCTCTTAATTCTTAGTGATAGTCTCTGTTTGAACTTTTTTAATCTTTGTTTGGTGACTCTGTGCTGGTAGTTATAAGTTTGCTGTAAGTTGCTTAAGCCTTTGGGCTTAGGAGACTTGTGACAAATGGCTATCCATTGTGTTTCTTGCCAATCAAAGCACAAAAGTTTGGTTGGTTGTGCTTTTAAACCAAACAGGTCTATGCTAGCATTTGCCCCCTTCTATTAGTCATGTTTTTCTTTTTCATTTTATTTTTTTATTTAATAATGTATGGTAAATTGGTAGGATATATATATGTGTGTGTGTGTGTGTATTTATTTTTTTGAGAAAAAAAAGGGCGTGAGATAAAGTTGCAATTAGTATAGTTAAACAAGTTTTGAAACAATTGGTTAGCAAAAAAAAAATTTTAATCATTTCATCAATATTTATTGCTAATTTTCATTTGAACTATGATGGGTTTTAAGTAAATTGAAAATTTTGTAGTTTCCAGATAGCAGATTTTGTTTCTGTTTCTAATAAGAGCTGTTGTGTTTTTTGTTTTTGTTGGTAGATGAGATTCTATCTTAATATATTAAGAAACAATGATTTTTGGGTATTTGTCTTGGTTGATAGTTTATTAATACTATATGGATGCGTATTTGAAAATTTTTTTTCCATTTATCTCCGGCGCCCCCCCCCCAGCTTGAAATCCTGGGTTCGTCCCTGAACCCAAACAATGACATTTGTAGAGCATGGGTAGAAGGGCTTGGCACTAGCAAAGCGGACAGTGGTTTGCATGAGATTCACAGGAATAACAATGAAGGAATTTGATTAAGAATTTGGGACGATCAAAACAGTAATTTTCGTTAAGTGTTTGAGAAGAAAGTTCATCCTCGGCTCAATCCGAGGATTCATTTCTTCTAGAATCGACAAAGACAAGGGTTGTCCTCAGACTCCCTGAAAACCACTTCTATGTCTCTGTTCCATTCATCATCCCCTTCCCCCCCCCCTTTTTGTCAGAGGTTCTATCTATTATATAGCCTTGTTTAGTTGATCTCCCACGTCCACTTGTCGGTCATCTGAACTTATGTCTGAGGGCTTGTCCCATTAGTCACCTCTGCAGGCTTTCTATTAGTTGGAGTAACCAAGGCTGCACTGTTCACTGGTCACTTCACCATTAATGCGGCCAGAGTGTTACTGGCGTGCATTTAATGAATGGGTGACAACTTCCATCAATCAACATCGGCCTACCGAGGACGTGAGCGTCCTCGGCGAGGTCACCTAGCCACCTAGGCCTCATCCGCTTATCCTCGGGCTCTGCCTCTCCTCAGCGCGAACCTTGGGCCCGATGTGGAATGGGCCGGGGTTGTTAAATATTGGAGACCCCACAATAGCCCCTCAAAATTCTACTATCCGACCTCCCAGGCAGAGAAGAGGATTTTGACGTTCTCGGGCCTATTGTCCTAGCCTGTTGAACCTTGCCTTTCTGCTAGTGTCACCATCCTTTTAACCGCCCCTGCAACATTTCTTAGCACAAAGGGCCCGACTAAGGAGTTTTTCCTCGTTTTTGTAAGTCTTCTTTTCTTTCTAGTCTATACTTCTCTATCTGAGTTTCTTGTTAGTTCTTCTAGGATGGGTAGGTTTAAGTCGTTGTACTTTAGCGCACAGTTTTTCTTGGTTTTCGTCCCTAACAGGGCTCATTACTTAGCATCAAAGGGATTGGCTCTGCCGTAGGTTTGGGCCCATGGTCAGTACAAAACCCTAGTTCTGCCCAGTGCTTATATCGTCCTATAGTGACTGGTTTCCACATAGGTTTGAGTCCGAAGACCATGCAATGCCTATGTTCTGTTTAACACTTAATTTTTGGTCTAAAGTAGCTGGTTTCCCCAGAGGCTTAAGTCCGAGGACCATGCAAGGCCTTGGTTCTGTCCAGTACCTAGTTTTCTGATTTTAAATAGTTAGTTTCCCTAGAGGCTGGTGTCCGAGGACCATATAATGCCTAAGTTCTGTCTAACACTTAGTTTTTGGTCTGAAGTAACTGGTTTCCCCAGAGGCTTGAGTCCGAGGACCATGCAAGGCCTTGGTTCTGTCCAGTACCTAGTTTTCTGATTTTAAGTAGTTAGTTTCCTCAGAGGCTGGTGTCCGAGGACCATACAATGCCTAGGTTCTGTCTAACACTTAGTTTTTGGTCTGAAGTAACTGGTTTCCCCAGAGGCTTGAGTCCGAGGACCATGCAAGGCCTTGGTTCTGTCCAGTACCTAGTTTTCTGATTTTAAGTAGTTAGTTTCCTCAGAGGCTGGTGTCCGAGGACCATACAATGCCTAGGTTCTGTCTAACACTTAGTTTTTGGTCTGAAGTAACTGGTTTCCCCAGAGGCTTGAGTCCGAAGACCATGCAAGGCCTTGGTTCTGTCCAGTACCTAGTTTTCTGATTTTAAGTAGTTAGTTTCCCTAGAGGCTGGTGTCCGAGGACTATACAATGCCTAGATTCTGTCTAACACTTAGTTTTTAGTCTGAAGTAACTGGTTTCTCCAGAAGCTTGAGTTCGAGGACCTTGCAAGATCTAGGTTCTGTCTAGTACCTAGTTTTTTGATTTTAAGTAGTTAGTTTCCCCAGAGGCTGGTGTCCGAGGACCATACAATGCTTAGGTTCTGTTTAACACTTATTTTTTGGATTTTAAGTTTTGCCGAGGAGGGGACCCTGCTCTGCTCTGGTTTCTTCGTTTGGCACGACTCTTCTAATTATGAGGCGTCTCTTGGATTGTTCGAGTAACGTGTTTTGACGTTTCGGTGCCTCCTCGTTAATGAGGCGCCTCCTCATTAATGTCAATTGTGAATTTACGAGGATCTAGCGGCGGATAAGTCCCTTGGAATTTGGGTGGAGTTATTGCCTCCGGTAATCTCTCCCTAGGATTTAATGCGGATTGGCTCTCACCAATTTTTCGCCTTCTATATAAGGCGTTTCTGGGACAACCTTTTTCTTTACACTCGACAAACATTCGTTTTAAACTCTCCCAAAGACACTGCTCAAGGATTCTGCAAAAAATAGCAGTTTGAGCCCCACCAAATGAACTGGCCCTTAGAAAGGGCAGTTTCGAGGATGCTTAGCCCCTTTCAGGAACCGAGGATGGCACCCCGACCTTGGACGCCATGCTGGGGTTGGGGTAGGAGAAAACCGAAGATTCTCCTTCTTTTTAACCTTACCAGAGGTGGAACCCTCCTTGCTGTTTGGAGGAGGATCCAGAAAGAACGTAACCTCCCTCCCTTGGTTTTGGATCCGTCGGCCTTCCAAGCCGGCAGTGATTGGTTTGGGAGGGAAACCAGGTGGAATCAATAGGTGGAACCGTCCGGTGCCGCGGCCTCTTCCGCCTTTAACGTTGCCTTCCTTCCTCCATTTCCTCTTCTCTTACTCCTCAACCAGCCTTCCTTCCTTCTTTTGCTCCTCAACCAGCCTTGTTTCCTTCTTTTGCTCCTCAACCAGCCTTGTTAGGCATCTTTCCTTGTAATTAGTTTTAGAACAAGCCCCACGGGCATCAATTGTAAGATGTAACTTTTTCTTCATATATTAATAAAGAAGCAGACCTGTTTCATCTCTTTTATTTCTCGCATATTCTTGTTTCTTGTGATTGTTGCCTTCTGAATGAATGTTGTTGCTACACACTGTATTGTTTTGGTGTTTTTATTTATTTTTTTTTTTTAAAGTGTTGCTTTTAATCTCCTCACACCAACCATCGCACTTGCTAGTGCGCAAGTCCCTCCCCACAGACGGCGCCAATTGTAGGGACTCAAATTGTATTGGACCCAAACAATAACATTTGTAGAGCATGGGTAGAAAGGCTTGGCACTAGCAAAGTGAACAGTGGTTTGCATAAGATTCACAGAAATAACAATGAAGAAATTTGATTAAGAATTTGGGACGATCAAAATAGTAATTTTCGTTAAGTGTTTGAGAAGAAAGTTCATCCTCAGTTCAGTCCGAGAATTCATTTCTTCTAGAATCGACAAAGACAAAGGTCGTCCTCGAACTCCCTGAAAACCACTTCTATATCTCTGTTCCATTCATCATCCCCCTCCCCCCCCTTTTTGTCAGAGGTTCTATCTATTATATAGCCTTGTTTAGTTGATCTCCCACGTCCACTTGTCGGTCATCTGAACTTATATCTGAGGGCTTGTCCCATTAGTCACCTCTGCAGGCTTTCTATTAGTTGGAGTAACCAAGGTTGCACTGTTCACTGGTCACTTTACCATTAATGCGGCCAGAGTGTTACTGGCATGCATTTAATGAATGAGTGACAGCTTCCATCAATCAACATCGGCCTGTCGAGGACGTGGGCATCCTCGGTGAGGTCATCTAGCCACCTGGGCCTCATCCGCTTATCCTCGGGCTCTACCTCTCCTCGGCACATACCTTAGGCCCGATGTGGAATGGGCCGGGGTTGTTAAATATTGGAGACCCCACAATTGTCAAACAAAAAATTATCAATCTCAAAAAGATTGGGTGGATAGGATATTAATTATTTTTTTCAATTTTTCATTTTTTTTAAAACAAAGTTAAACTGCATATGAATATTTACGAGAGTAGAAAGTAGCCAAAAAATATAAACTATATTTTTGGCTTCTTCTTATTGAAATTTGTGACAAATTGATATGTCAACTTTTAAATATAAAGCAACAAAGTAATTAAAGAACTTATTTATTATGTTGTTGATGTGATATTGACACCAATTACATTTAATGTCACGTTAGCTAGTATGATCGTAAAATTGGTATTAGTCTTAACATTTTCCATCATATAGTACCAAATTTAAACTAAGAGAATCCAAAAGCAATTTAGAGAACCTCATCGATTTGACGAACAACTGCCAACAGAAAATGAGTCCTTCCTCCCCATTGCATTAGAGGATTGACAACTCCACTTGGCACAAGACCTCGAATTCCAAAGAATTACACATCACATAAATGATTATGTATTCAATCATATTCACATCAGATGGGCATATACATAAAACCTTAGAAACCTACCAATGGCCCCCGTGTACAACTTCCAAGAATGCAGCTGTTTGCAGCAAACCTTCAATCCAAAAACAAAAACAGTGATAATAATAATAATAATAATATCAACAATGTTAAAATAATAGTTAAATAATTGAATTTATCATTTTTTACCGTTTTAAACTTTTGTGACAAGTGATACTTTATCATTGTATCAAAGCAATGACCTAACTTCAAAACTTGGGCTCTACTTGCAAAGAGGAGTTTAGACTCACACGGTAGAGAAAATTTAAAAAATATATAATGATTAAATGATTGAATTCATTATTTTCTTTGAGCCTAAGCTTCTTAGATAAAGAATATAATTAAATAGTTTGAAATTTAAAAAACATAAGATTGATAAAATTCTCTCTTTTTTTCTTTCCTAGTTTTCTTTCAAATTCAACAAGAATTAAGAAACCAAGCTGAGCTGAGACCAAGAAAAAACTGACAGATTAGTTCTCCAGCAGAAGCGTAAGCTCCATTCACGGACTTGGTGGTTACAAAGCTGCTCAAAATTCTAGAGAGAGCAATTGCCCTGACACAAACAAAAATAATAATAAATATTACAAATAAGTGTTATTGACAATGAATAATGCATGAATGAACTCGGAGAGATAAATAGAAGATATAGAGATAGTACAATTTTTGGTAATTTTGGAAAGAAATAGTAATTACCAGCCAATGGCGTGGAGAGAATTGTAAGTGCAGAGATAAAGGTTGGACAGTGGAGACATTGCCAGCGCGGCCCTTGCTTCTACGGTTTGCTTGAGATTTTCAAAAACTTTTTGCAGCACAAGAAAGAGGGAAAGGACAATACAAGGTTGAGGTTCCGAGGTTTATCCCACAGGCAAAAGCTAACGAGGACAAACAAAACCATCTTTCTCTCGTTTAAATATCAACCCAAATGGCAAATATGAATATCATAAACTACTTTTTTTTTTATTATTTAAAAGGGTATTTTCTCTCTCTCAACTTTTTTTTTTTTTTGGATGAGCTCTCTCAACTTTTTTATTCATTTAGAAAAACTAATTTTTAGGTAAATACCAATTAATATATCATTGTCAAACAAAAAATTATCAATCTCAAAAAGATTGTGTGGATAGGATATTAATTATTGTTTTCAATTTTTCATTTTTTTTTAAATAAAGTTAAACTGCATATGAATATTTAAGAAAGTAGAAACTAGCCAAAAAAAATAATAATAAACTATACTTTTTGGCTTTTCCTTATTGAAATTTAGGACAAATTCACTTTTGATCCTTTAAATTAAAAATTAAAAAGTTTGAATTTGGTTCTTACAATTTAAAAGCAATGAAAAAAAAAATTCCCTACATCTATAGGTTAGATTTGATTTTAATCCTTTAAATACGTTGTTAACTTATTTTGATCCTTAAATATAAGATTAATTCAATTTTAATCCTTAAAGAAATCAGTCTTCCAATTTAGTTTCAATTTTTTTAAACTTTTTTTTTTGAGAATATTTTTTTTTCTTAAGAGACCAAAATGTGATCGATATACTATAATTTAGCCATTATTAACATGTGCATCTTTTTTTTTTGCACAGTTAATCCTATTTTAATTAGCCTAAAAGGTTCAAAATATTGAAATATACATGGTACATGTAATTAGAAATTTATTATCTTATCACCTGTATTTTTAACATAATTTTCTTTTATAAATGTATTTTGAACATTCTTGTTAACTTATACATGATAAATAAATTTCAAAACAACAAGCTACCTTTGAAATGATGGGAATTACACCATGCATCTATTTTGTCGTGTGTAAACAAATCCTTGCACTAACAAAAGTTAAAAATTATTGTATATTTTAGGAGTATGCTCCCTTCCTCTCATAAAGGGATGGACCCTACTATGGAACCCCACCCCTTTATAAGAGAGAGAGATTATACTCCCAGAACATACAATAACAGTCTATCAAAACTATGATTTTATTGAACTAAATTCTTGTGTTTGTGATTTTGTGACTAATAAATAATCAGGTAAATTACGCTAACAAGCTCAAGATAAAACAAAATTATAACCCTTATACCCTATTTTTATGAAATTACATTTCATCCCCAAATAATCAAAAATAATTAACAGTTCAACCCCTTTTCCCACCCTCCAAGTGATCAAAATAATTTATTCTCTACTGCTAAAATAGTTAAAAAAAAAATAAGTGAGTGGTGTTAATTAATCTGATCATTTGAGAGTGTTCTAAAACATCGAGTATAACGAGTCTCATCTCATTATAAGTCGTAAGTTGAATATTTAAGTGTGTATTATATGGGTGTATGGTGAGTCTCATATCAAGTATTTACTAAATGAATCTTGGATATATAATTAAGAAAAAGGTAAACACATGCTTGGTTTAAGAAATATTTTTAAAAACTTTTATGGAAAATACAACAACTATTTTATAAAATATTTTTTTTATATTTTTCATAAAAGTGATTGTGGGGCCCTATCACACTAACCGCCCTGGCCCACCACATACGGCCCAAGGCCCGCGCCGAGGATAGTACTGAGGCCGAGGACAATGGGAAAACACCCAAAACGTCCGAAGGCCCATGCCGAGGATGACCTGTCCTCGGCGCACCGACTTCATTAAAGGGAAAATATCCCACCAACCTTCTGACCACTTTAATGACAAAGTAACCTGAAAACCCAAGGCATCAGTCACTTCAATTAGCATAAAGCCTGCAAAGGCGGCTCTGACCCAACATAAAGCCTATAAACTACAGATGATAAGGCAAACTTCTACACGCAAAGCCCAGATAACCAACAAGTGGACGGCTAGGATTAAACAAAGAAGACAATATATAGTGAAGGGATTTCCCAACAAAGGGGGGAGCAACGATAAAAGAGAGATCCGAGGCCCAGGCCGAGGACAAAGATGTTTCGCAAACACTTAGCCAAATGCTCACGTTTAGATCCCGGTGGACCTCATGTCTTCCATTATCCATCAATAAGCTTACACCGGCTATGGTTCACTTCGGTGACGCCAAATCCTTGAACCCATTCTCTCTACAAATTTCATTGTTCAGGGTCCATTACAATTTGAGTCCCTACAATTGGCGCCCACCGTGGGGCGGGTTTGTGCGCCGGCAAGTGCAATGGTTGGTGTAAAAACGCCAAGGGCAACTTTCTCAGAAACAATCCTTGAGAACAATACTATTTACTACAGCAGCAAATCATTCAAAAGTCAACTATCACAAGAATGAATATATGCGGAAAACAGAAAGAATAGAAACGGGTCTACTTCTTTTATTCATATATGAAGTAAAGTTACATTTTTTACAAGTAATGCCCAGGGGGCTTGTTCTAAAGCTAACTACAAAAGGCGGACGCTTGATGAAGCCGGCCGAGGAACAAAGTGGTAGAGAGCAACAATGGTAGAAGAACAAAAGGTGGAAAAGGAGAGTAGAGGAAGAGATGAAGAAAAGAAGAGATGAAGAACAAATATCAGAGAAAGAAGTGAAGGAAGAGAGGAGGAAAGAAAAAAGCGGAAGTGAGAAGAGAGAAGAAGTGAGAAGAGAGAAGAAGGGGGAAGATAGGAAAGCTACATTAAAGGGTGGAAGAGGCCGCGGAACCTAACGGTTGCGCTCTTGGGTTCCGCCTGGTTTCTCTCCGACCCCCAATGCAGCCGCCTTGGGGGGTCAAAGACCCATACCCAAGGGAGAGAGGTTACGTTCTGTCCGGATCCTCCTCCAGGTGGTAAGGAGGGCTGTGTCCACGGTTAGGTTGAAAAGAAGGGGAATCTTCGGATCTCCCAGATACCCATCCCAGCGTAGCGGCCAGGGTCGGAATGCCATCCTCGGCTCCTGATAGGGGCTGTGCATCTCCAGGATTGCCCTTTTTGAGGGCCCACTCATTCGAAGGGACTTAAGTGGCTATGTTTGGCGAAGCCTCGTTGGGAGATGTTTGTGGGAGAAATTTGGTTTGGACTTTTGCCAAGAGTGAAGGAGAGGGTTGCCTTAGAAGCGTCTTATATAGATGGGGGGATATTTATGAGCGCCACTCTGCCATAAATCCCAGGGAGAGATTTTCGGAGGCAATAATGCCGCCCCAATTTCCAAGGGGCTGGCCAACCGTTAGATCCTCGTAGATCCACGGCCAGCATTAATGAGGAGACGCCTCACTAAATGAGAAGACACCGAAGCGTCAGAACGCCTTACCTGGACAACCCAAAAGACGCCTCGTTATTTGAGGAATTCCACCAAACGAAGAGGTAAGACACGGCAAGGTCTTATCCCCCCACCAAATCCAGCATTTATTATTATTATTATTCTGCTTGAGAAGTGTAATTATTTAATGCTTGTTGTAAATTGTATCAATATAGAACTAAACGGCTACGGACAAATAGATAGAGTAAATAGTTGATAAAACGAGAAAACTAGGTACTGGACAGAACCAAGGCATTGCATGGTCCTCGGACCCAAGCCTCTGGGGAAACCAGATACTTCAGATGATAAAACGAGAAAACTAGGTACTGGACAGAACCAAGGCATTGCATGGTCCTCGGACCCAAGCCTCTGGGGAAACCAGATACTTCAGATGATAAAACGAGAAAACTAGGTACTGGACAGAACCAAGGCATTGCATGGTCCTCGGACCCAAGCCTCTGGGGAAACCAGATACTTCAGATGATAAAACGAGAAAACTAGGTACTGGACAGAACCAAGGCATTGCATGGTCCTCGGACCCAAGCCTCTGGGGAAACCAGATACTTCAGATGATAAAACGAGAAAACTAGGTACTGGACAGAACCAAGGCATTGCATGGTCCTCGGACCCAAGCCTCTGGGGAAACCAGATACTTCAGATGATAAAACGAGAAAACTAGGTACTGGACAGAACCAAGGCATTGCATGGTCCTCGGACCCAAGCCTCTGGGGAAACCAGATACTTCAGATGATAAAACGAGAAAACTAGGTACTGGACAGAACCAAGGCATTGCATGGTCCTCGGACCCAAGCCTCTGGGGAAACCAGATACTTCAGATGATAAAACGAGAAAACTAGGTACTGGACAGAACCAAGGCATTGCATGGTCCTCGGACCCAAGCCTCTGGGGAAACCAGATACTTCAGATGATAAAACGAGAAAACTAGGTACTGGACAGAACCAAGGCATTGCATGGTCCTCGGACCCAAGCCTCTGGGGAAACCAGATACTTCAGATGATAAAACGAGAAAACTAGGTACTGGACAGAACCAAGGCATTGCATGGTCCTCGGACCCAGGCCTCTGGGGAAACCAGATACTTCAGATGATAAAACGAGAAAACTAGGTACTGGACAGAACCAAGGCATTGCATGGTCCTCGGACCCAAGCCTCTGGGGAAACCAGATACTTCAGATGATAAAACGAGAAAACTAGGTACTGGACAGAACCAAGGCATTGCATGGTCCTCGGACCCAAGCCTCTGGGGAAACCAGATACTTCAGATGATAAAACGAGAAAACTAGGTACTGGACAGAACCAAGGCATTGCATGGTCCTCGGACCCAAGCCTCTGGGGAAACCAGATACTTCAGATGATAAAACGAGAAAACTAGGTACTGGACAGAACCAAGGCATTGCATGGTCCTCGGACCCAAGCCTCTGGGGAAACCAGATACTTCAGATGATAAAACGAGAAAACTAGGTACTGGACAGAACCAAGGCATTGCATGGTCCTCGGACCCAAGCCTCTGGGGAAACCAGATACTTCAGATGATAAAACGAGAAAACTAGGTACTGGACAGAACCAAGGCATTGCATGGTCCTCGGACCCAAGCCTCTGGGGAAACCAGATACTTCAGATGATAAAACGAGAAAACTAGGTACTGGACAGAACCAAGGCATTGCATGGTCCTCGGACCCAGGCCTCTGGGGAAACCAGATACTTCAGATGATAAAACGAGAAAACTAGGTACTGGACAAAACCAAGGCATTGCATGGTCCTCGGACCCAAGCCTCTGGGGAAACCAGATACTTCAGATGATAAAACGAGAAAACTAGGTACTGGACAGAACCAAGGCATTGCATGGTCCTCGGACCCAAGCCTCTGGGGAAACCAGATACTTCAGATGATAAAACGAGAAGACTAGCTAAGCAAAACCAAGGCGTTGCATGGTCCTCGGACCCAAGCCTCAGGGAAAACCAAGCATAAAATGAGAAAACCGGGCACTAAATAAAATTTAAAGCGTTGCATGGTCAAAGACCCCAGGTCGGCAGGAAGGAAATCTCCCCGTAAAAGCTAAACGCTAAGAAAAATCAAGGTCGCGTGCGAATGACAGACCCAAACCCCTATAGGGATCAGTCATTATGAAGCCATGCAAACGTTGATCGAAACCAGGGCTCTTGTACGGATCATGAGCTAAAAACTGAGGCAAAGCCAATTCACTTTTAGGTGCCGAGCAAATGAGTCCTATCAGAGACGAAAAACCATGAGAAATTAAATGCTATAGCACAAACGATCCAAGCCCAACCATCCTCGGGCAACACTTTGCGCAAAAGGTAAAGTTGCGTAAATGGCCGAAATAGCAATAAACACCGACGATAAGGTAAAACTCAGCAGGCCGAGAATTATCGCCGAGGAAGTCAAAATCCTCCTCCCCGCCCAAGGGGACGTGCAGCAGAATTTTGAGGGGCTATTGTGGGGCCCTATCACACTAACCGCCCTGGCCCACCACATACGGCCCAAGGCCCGCGCCGAGGATAGTACTGAGGCCGAGGACAATGGGAAAACACCCAAAACGTCCGAAGGCCCATGCCGAGGATGACCTGTCCTCGGCGCACCGACTTCATTAAAGGGAAAATATCCCACCAACCTTCTGACCACTTTAATGACAAAGTAACCTGAAAACCCAAGGCATCAGTCACTTCAATTAGCATAAAGCCTGCAAAGGCGGCTCTGACCCAACATAAAGCCTGTAAACTACAGATGATAAGGCAAACTTCTACACGCAAAACCCAGATAACCAACAAGTGGACGGCTAGGATTAAACAAAGAAGACAATATATAGTGAAGGGATTTCCCAACAAAGGGGGGAGCAACGATAAAAGAGAGATCCGAGGCCCAGGCCGAGGACAAAGATGTTTCGCAAACACTTAGCCAAATGCTCACGTTTAGATCCCGGTGGACCTCATGTCTTCCATTATCCATCAATAAGCTTACACCGGCTATGGTTCACTTCGGTGACGCCAAATCCTTGAACCCATTCTCTCTACAAATTTCATTGTTCAGGGTCCATTACAATTTGAGTCCCTACAGTGATATTAAAATTTTCTTAAAGTGTTTATTATAAATGCCTTAGGGCACCCAAACCCTATAAGTAATTATGAAATATTCTAATTAAAGTTTAAAATTTTAAATAGTCTTTTTTTCCACTCAAATAATATGCATTTTAACAACAAAAACAAATAAAGAAAATAAAAGTGGTACTAGTGCATTATGAAGATTGTTTGGGTCCGATAAATATATGTCTTAAAATACTAATTATCCATTTTATGAAACTTTTTTATAAAAAATTGAAAAAATTATATAAAAAAAATATTTGTCACTTTTCATCTTCCCATAAAACACATCCTAAACTAGTTTATTAGTTAATGAATGTCCTATGTCTCCAAACTCCACCTATATTTTTATATTGGATGTGAAAATTTTAACCATTAAATTATATGTATATTAAAAACATATAACTAAATTTAATATGCATATTAAAATAATAAAAAAATTATAATTTCGTAGTTAAATTTTTAAATATAATATTTTAATAAATAAATATATAACTAATAAATAAATATATAACTAAAGAACTTTTGTTTTAAGGCATTCGTTTTTGAAACCCAAGAAAAGATATTTAAATAATGCAGAGGTCGCAATCAGGGTCAGAACTGTTGAGTGTTGACAACTGAAAAGAACTTAAAACTGAAATGTCTCTGTCGGAGACCCAATCAGCAGACAGTTAGGCTTACAGAAGAAGTGGAATCCCACCACAGTGCCACTTACTTTTTCTTTTTCTTTTTTATTTTTGTTTTTGGTAAACCTTGCAACTTCAAGATAAAGCACAATTCAAGCTCGATCAACAACTCGTGGAAAAGTCATTGTTTTTACCCATTTAATATCACGTGATGCGAACAATTCCATAAACTAGTTTTCTTGGTTGGTAAGACCCAAGAACACAGAAAAATTGCTTGAACTACCCCTCCAAGAACACATATAATGCACAAGTGAGTCCTTACCCCTCCAAGACCTTTCGCTCATTACCCCTCCATGACTCAAACCATAGATTTCCTTGAATCATTTTCGAGTTATGAAAAGCTCTATCTATTCTTGTGCATAAAATAAGCAAAAGGTCCTCTTAGATTTAAATTAAGGTGATATCATTTGGGATTATCGTTTAGTAATAGAAGTCTTTGTATCGCTTCACATGATACTTGAAGAAGTTGACTAGTGGTTCTTCAATGAATGTGGTTTATCCACAATAACAGTTTCATCAATACCCCGCCGGTACATGTAGTATTACGTATTAGCAACACAAAGCATGAAATCGATGAATTCACACTTACAACCTCTTTTTTATTTAGGAAAAAAAACAAAAACGAAAACAAAACAAAAATTAATGTCATATCACCTCCGAACATGCTAAGCAACAAGCTCGGAATTGCACAAATAATGTGTAGGACATAAGTAGACGTGCTAACCAACAACATTGATGGGAAACGCAATAAATAATTAAATATATATAATTCAACCTCCTAATCCAAGCCATATATCTATACTTCAACAATGGTGATGCTTTTATATTTTTAGTTGCCTATAAGCAACGTTTTTTTTTTATATATATATATAAATATTTTTTGGCAGAATAAGAAATATATTTATCAATCAAACAGGGCTACAAAAACACACGGACCAGCCCAATCTTGTAAAGAAGAGCTGAAAGTGAGCCCTCATGTGGAAGAGCGCGGCCCAATCATAAATTTTAATTCTGAACATGTGAATAGCCTTGAATATTTACAATTTTAATGAGAAAAGATTCATCATGTTTAAGGACACAATATTTTTTAGTTTTTCCATGTGACGTGGTTTTTTATGACTTTATTGTTATTATTATAGAAAATTGGAACGTTTTATTCAGTAAAAAAAGAAATAAGAAAAATAATGAGATATAACATGTTCTAAAAAACATGGTATGTTATGATTAGTTTGTATTATATCTAAAAGTTGAAATGTAATATTACTGTTAATAAGCCACTGTTAAGCCACATTATCGATCTTGTCAGTATTTTTTTTTTTTTTTTTGATTTGTTCCTCTAGTTTTTTTTATAATATTAAAAAAATTAAGCATAATGAATTGAAGTAAGAGTAATTTAAAAAAAAAAAGTGGGAATGAGTTCTTTCTAAATTAAAAAGTATATGAATGTTTAAAGGCACAATATATGTAAAGTTAAAACTATCCAATATATTATTAGGAAAAAAAAACATTCAAGATATTAAAAAAAAAAACTATCCAAGATGCTGTGGACTTTATGAAAGTGCTAAAATCTAATCAAGAGATCGGACACATAAGTAGGGTGTGTCCCTACCATTTCTCAAAAAATGGTCATGTAACCGATGATTTGGTACACTTTGCTCTATATTGGTCCATTTTTGCCCATTTCGATACACTTCAATCTATTTGATTCACTTTAATTCATTAAGGTCTATTTCAGCCCATTCGGCCCACTTCGGTTGATTCTAAATTAATGATAGTTCTAATTAACTCAACTAATAAAATCTTTTAATATCAAATAAGATATTTGGGTTTTATCCTCATCTTACACCAAAGTCTATATAACTAGTGTCTTGGTTTCTCCAAGAAAGAAAGAAAGGTAAAAAAAACAAATGACAGCAAAGAAAATTGCTTGAATTTTCGTATTTGCTATAGTTGAAAGCATGAAACTCACCTACTTGATTTAAGGTATCAGGAAACAAAAGAAAAAAAGTTATTAATTATTAATTACTAGTGAAAGTGAGTGATTACATGGTGGATACGTTTTATAGTTGACATTCGGTCTATCTCATGAGCACTATTGGATGTCATATTGTGCCAACCTCCTTCAATCATGTGGCTAGAGATTGGTGAATACGATCAAATATCATCACAGTTGTTTGGAACTGATCAAATTATCAGTTTCTTCAAGTAGGAAGGTGTTCGGTGGTTTAGTCGTGAAAAATGGACAATTTTGAAAACAGACATTCCAACTTTTTTTGATAGGCCTTTAAACTACCCTCTTAATTCTTCACCAAGTAATCTCCTTTCTAACCACATATATTTTTCTTTTTGTTTTGTCACAGAGTAATCATGGTTGTTATTTTATACAAGCTAAAAAGCACCATTTCTCTGCTACATTCACTTTTTGCAAGGCAATGGAAAGTGACTACAATTCAGGTAAACGCCACTATGATATTACCATGTCAAAGAGAACCAGAAGGCCAACAAATTCCAGTCAGATTTATTCAGCACCAGTTTCCCCATATCAAGATATTCCTCCGCCTGGTAAAGCAGTTGTGAATGAATTAGGAGAAGATGAGAGCAGTTCTCACTCAGAAGAGAGTGATCGTAAAAGCTTGAAGCAGCTGATAAATAGCAGGAATTCACTGAGCCAACACTTCACTGCAGAAGAAAAGCAACTTCAAATAGTTACAAAGCAGCAAAAGGAAGAGGGTGTTCATGATGATGGAGTGAAGCTAAAGAAAATGGTGAGTCGCTATGCCAAATTTTTGAGCCGCTTGATCAAGGTTAAGCGTGACTTACCTAAGGGTGGAGAATCCCGGAAAAAACCACTTCTCCTATTGAAAGCCTAGGAATATATATATATGTGTTTGTCATTTATGAGCTTGTTTCTGCAGTGGCTGATTACCTATATGCATTGATTATCGGCCAACTGCATATACTTTTTTCTCCTATTTCATTTTGTATTTTAAGTCCTTGAGGTATAATTAATATGTAGCACATATATGTTATACTCTACATGAGCCTTTATCATCTTCCTATATATGCATATATGTTTACAAATCAAGTACTTGTAATGCATGGGTTTCTTCTCTTCAGATTTTACACAACTTATTTTTTTAAACAAAATAAGTTGATGAAAGTAATCTTATCAAAACATAATAATTTAGTTCCTCTCCAATAACAACAATAATTTATATGGGACAGTGTTGTGCATACTAGCAATCTGTTTGCGTATTTTTTGCACCAAATTAAACCTTGAAATCGTTACTCAAAAATATGCGTAAATTTCAAGGGCCGCTTAAATTCCTAATTCATTTCTCCAACTATACTTCCTTTTTGGAAGAATTTACCCCATAAGCCTATGTTCAGAGGCGCTGCTAATTGAAAGAAGTGATCAATGGGACAATGATTCCCTTAGAATTTCAAAATATTATATATTAATAGTTAACATTTCAATGTTTTGGCTCAAAATATTTCATACATACCCCCCTCAGATCGAGATCTGCCCAACTTGGTCCATATTGTGGTCGGTGACCCTCTCCCAAAATAAAATATAAGCCACTTCTCCATTATTTTAGCAAGAATTCACAAATCATGAAATATTCTTATTGAAAAAGGACCTTCTACATTATGAGTGTCAGAATATAAGCCCAATGGGCTTAGGCCCATTTGTAGTATGCCTTCCCCCAATGACATCTTCACTAAACCTCTTCCGCTGGAACGCTTTTGTGCATTACTTATGTTGATCACAGTACTTCACCCAACATGAGTTTGAAAATATAAGCCCAATGGGCTTAGATCCATTTACTATTATACTTGCTTGTACTACAAGCATATTATTTGTACAACGTACATTGTCTACCTATACACTACACAATTTAATATATAATTGTAGGGACTGAGTTTGAGCACTTCGGTTCTTGGACAAGTGGACTCAAGCCCAACTAGCCCAATATAATGAATTTGTACATAATAAGTTTAAGAACTAGACGTTAGCGCATGGACAACGGTCAATATGTCATTTTTGGCCATCAAACGGAAGGGAACTGAGGGAGAGATTAAGAAAATTGGTCCTCGGCACAATCCGAGGAGCCATTCTCTCATTTATGGATTGTAATCCTTACAAGAATTCTACCCCCCCCCCCCCAATCTACAGAGGGTTTCTCCTATTATATAGTCCTATTTCATTAATCTTTGCCTTCCACTTGTCGATCATCCAAGTCTACACCTAAGTGCCTGTCTCATCAATCGTCTTTCCAAACCTCCTGTGAGTTGCAGCAACCAAGGCAACACTGCTCAAAAGTCATTTCCTCATTAATGCGGCCAGAATGTCGGCTGTGGGCATTTAATGTGGAAGTGACAGTTTCCTCCTGAATTGCTCCCCCATCGTGCTCCTCTGGCTGATCCATGATACCTATCCTTTTCCTTCGGATGCTCTGAGGGGCTGCCTTTGATGGTGTGTCGTTCCTCTCTTCTATAATCTCGATTGGCTAAGGATAGGATCGTCCTCGGTAACGTCCCTAGGCCATTTGGGCCTTCCTTGTTCATCCTTGGACACTGTTTCCTCCTCGGCGCGGGCCTTGGGCTTAATATAAAGTGGATCAGGGTTACCAAACTCTCGGGCCCCACAATAGCCCTTCAAAATTCTACGGTCCGTCTCCTCGGGCGGGGAGGAGGATTTTGATGTCCTCGGACCCTCCTTATGCGTTGGCAAGCCTTGTCTTCCTTCAGTACCAAAGCCCTTTCACCTGCCCAAGGCGTGTTCCTAACGCTTCAGTGCAAGGAGCGCGCCCGCATTAAACTCTGGCGGCTATGTGCTTCTCATGTTCAACGGTGTGATGGTAATCAAACGGCAGGGGATCTTTTTGACTTTATGGACTGTTATTTTTAACTAGGGGTATAAATTCCCATTTAAACTTTGGTTAATAATTCAGCCTTGATAATATGACTTGCCTTTGCTGAATTGAATATTAAGGGGATGGCTTTACAATACTAATACCTTAAGTGATGCTCCTGGGCTTGGGTTTGTTCACCTCTTTTACGAGAGTAGTTAATTTCTCCATAGGTTTGAGTCCGAGGACCATGCAAGACTATGGTCCTGTCCAGCACCTTGGTTCTTCTTGAAGTAACTAATTTCCCCACAGACTTGAGTCTGAGGACCATGGAAGACCTTGGTTCCGTCTAGCACCTTCGTTCTTCTTGAAGTAACTAGCTTCCCCATAGGCTTGAGTCCGAGGACCATGTAAGACCTTAGTTTCGTCTAGCACCTTCGTTCTTCTTGAAGTAACTAGCTTCCCCAAAGGCTTGAGTTCGAGGACTATGCAAGACCTTGGTTCTGCCTAGCACCTTGGTTTTTCTTGAAGTAACTAGTTTCCCCATAGAATTGAGTCCGAAGACCATGTAAGACCTTGGTTCTGTCTAGCACCTAGGTTCTTCTTGAAGTAACTAGCTTCCTAATAGGCTTAAGTTCGAGGACCATGCAAGACCTTGGTTCTGCCTAGCACCTTGAAGTAACTAGCTTCCCCATAGGCTTGAGTCCGAGGACCATGCAAGACCTTAGTTCTGCCTAGCACCTTGGTTCTTCTTGAAGTAACTAGCTTCCCCATAGGCTTGAGTCCAAGGACCATGCAAGACCCTGAATCCGAGGACCATGCAAGACCTTGGTTCCGTCTAGCACCTAGGTTCCGTCTAGCACCTAGGTTCTTCTTGAAGTAACTAGCTTCCCATAGGCTTAAGTCTGAGGACCATGCAAGACCCTGGTTCTGTCTAACATCTAGGTTCTTCTTGAAGTAACTAGCTTTTCCATAGGCTTAAGTCCGAGGACCATGCAAGACCCTGGTTCTGTCTAGCACCTAGGTTCTTCTTGAAGTAACTAGCTTCCTCATAGGCTTGAATCTGAGGATAATACAAGACCTTGGTTTTGTCTAGCACCTTGGTTCTTCCTGAAGTAACTAGCTTCCCCATAGACTTGAGTCCGAAGCCCATACAAGACTTTAGTTCTGCCTACCACCTTGGTTCTTCTTAAAGTAACTAACTTCCCCATAGGCTTGAGTTCGAGGACCATGCAAGACCTTGATTCTACCTAGCACCTTGGTTTTTCTTGAAGTAACTAGCATCCCCATAGACTTGAGTCCGAGGACCATGCAAGACCTTGGTTCTGTCTAGCACCTAGGTTCTTCTTGAAGTAACTAGCTTCCCAATAGGCTTGAGTTCGAGGACCATGCAAGACCTTGGTTCTCCCTAGCACCTTGATTCTTCTTGAAGTAACTAGCTTCCCCATAGGCTTGAGTCTGAGAACCATGCAAGACCTTGGTTCTGCCTAGCACTTTAGTTCTTCTTGAAGTAACTAGCTTCCCCATAGGCTTGAGTCCGAGGACCATGCAAGACCCTGGTTCTGTCTAGCACCTAGGTTCTTCTTGAAGTAACTAGCTTCCCCATAGGCTTGAGTTCGAGGATCATGCAAGACCCTGGTTCTGTCTAGCACATTGGTTCTTCTTGAAGTAACTAGCTTCCTCATAGGCTTGAATCTGAGGACAATGCAAGACCTTGGTTCTGTCTAGCACCTTGGTTCTTCTTGAAGTAACTAGCTTCCCCATAGACTTGAGTCCGAAGACCATACAAGACTTTAGTTCTGCCTACCACCTTGGTTCTTCTTGAAGTAACTAGCTTCCCCATAGGCTTGAGTTCGAGGACTATGCAAGACCTTGGTTCTGCCTAGCACCTTGGTTTTTCTTGAAGTAACTAGTTTCCCCATAGAATTGAGTCCGAAGACCATGTAAGACCTTGGTTCTGTCTAGCACCTAGGTTTTTCTTGAAGTAACTAGCTTCCTAGTAGGCTTAAGTTCGAGGACCATGCAAGACCTTGGTTCTACCTAGCACCTTGATTCTTCTTGAAGTAACTAGCTTCCCCATAGGCTTGAGTCCGAGAACCATGCAAGTCCTTGGTTCTGCCTTGCACCTTGGTTCTTCTTGAAGTAACTAGCTTCCCCATAGGCTTGAGTCCGAGGACCATGCAAGACCCTGGTTCTGTCTAGCACCTAGGTTCTTCTTGAAGTAACTAGCTTCCCCATAGGCTTGAGTCCGAGGACCATGCAAGACCCTGGTTCTGTCTAGCACCTTGGTTCTTCTTGAAGTAACTAGCTTCCCCATAAGCTTGAGTCCGAGAACCATGCAAGACCTTGGTTTTGCCTATCACATTGGTTCTTCTTGAAGTAACTAGCTTCCCCATAGGCTTGAGTCCGAGGACCATGCAAAACCTTGGTTCTGCCTAGCACCTTGGTTCTTCTTGAAGTAACTAGCTTCCCCATAGGCTTGAGTCCGAGGACCATGCAAGACCTTGGTTTTACCTATCACCTTGATTCTTCTTGGAGTAACTAGCTTCCCCAAAGGCTTGAGTCCGAGGGCCATGCAAGACCTTGGTTCTACCTAGCACCTTGGTTCTTCTTGAAGTAACTAGCTTCCTCATAGACTTGAGTTCGAGGACCATGCAAGACCTTAGTTCTGCCTAGCACCTTGATTCTTCTTGAAGTAACTAGCTTCCCCATAGGCTTGAGTCCGAGGACATCTAGCACCTAGGTTCTTCTTGAAGTAACTAGCTTCCCCATAGACTTGAGTCTGAGGACCATGCAAGACCTTGGTTCTGTCTAGCACCTAGATTCTTCTTGAAGCAAAGGGACTTGTCCTCGGCATTGGAAAACTTGCCTCGAGAGTGACAATGGCCTTGAGCTTGTTTTGCCGATGAGGGATTCTTCCATGGACTGGGCCCTTGGCCCAACACTGGCCTGGACATGGGCGGCCTAGCTTTCCACACCCGCGTATAATAGTAGCTCCATCGCGCCACTTTTTCACCACTTCCAATTACGAGGCGTCTTTTGGCTATTCGAGTTGCGTGCTTGACGTTTCGGTATGCGAGGCATGTCATCATTAATGTCTTTGTGGATTAATGCAGATCCAGCAGCTGGTGGCTTCTTTGGAAATTGGGCGAGGATTAATTTCCACCAACCTTCGCTTTCAATATAAGGCGCTTTGGGGGAATCGTTCTTTCACGTTTCATAAATCCTTGAGTTCAATAGGAACTTTAAGCTCTCCACTTTTTGGGCATTTCTAAGGACTTTGCCAAGACTGTAATCAAGGCTTAGGGAAATAGGGTGGCCCTGGGTAAAGGCAAGGGCACGGAAGCCAAGCCCTCTTCAGGAACCAAGAATGCCACTCTGTTCCTAAAAGACGCAGTGGGGGCAGAGGAAACAAAGGCTAAAGGCGTTCCCTCCTTTCAGCCGAGCGAGGAAGAAGACCCTCATCCTTCAACCGAGAGCCGGAGCGGGCATAGATCGCGTCAGCCTTTCGGTGCGATAAAGTTTGGGTCTCACCTTGTTGGAAGGGCATTTTGCAGTTAGGAGGAAGGTTCGCAAGAGATATCACATTCTTCTCCAGTACGCGGATCTGCCTGCCCTTCAAGCTAATAGTGATTCGCGTCCAGTTTACTTGCCGATGGAGGCTTGTAAGACTGCGGACCGATTGATGCCCCAGTGTTGCTGCCTCCAATGCCTAATTATCATGAAACTGTGAGAGAATCAAGAGAACATCTTGGGGTGGGGCCATCAGGCGCTTTCGCTTCTTCTTCTTTCTCATCACCGATTCTGCCCTTATTGGCTCAGTTGCTGTTGGTAGCCTTAAAACAAGCCTGCCTAAGGCTCTATTTTTATAGTTATCTTTAAAACAAGTTTGCCTAAGTATCTACTGTTACAGTTAACTTTAGAACAAGCCTGCCTAAGCCATTTGGTGTATGATGTATTTTTCCTTTATTTAATGAAGAAGTGACTTTACTTTTTTACTTACTTTTTTTTTTTGAATTTTTCGTTTCTTTGCGATAATTGCTTCATGAGTGAATGTGTTGTTGTTTTTCCCTCCCTTGGGACTTGGAGTTGGTGTTGTTCACGGTAACGAGAGATTATCATCCCGACCTTAATGAAACCGACGGTGGCGTTACACCGCTAACCTTAAATAAGCTAACACCGTGGGAACAATCAGGAACATGACCTTGTGCCCTATACCGCAGGCTACGCAATCATCAAAGAATGTTGCCAGTGCGCATGTCTTTCCGACACAGTGGGTTCGAGGACCCTCGCTGATGGGAGATCGGTCCTACCATGATTGACCGTTGCACCCACTAACGCACAAGTTCTCCCCACAGACGGTGCCAATTGTAGGAACTGAGTTTGAGCATTTCGGTTCTTGGACGAGTGGACTCAAGCCCAACTAGCCCAATACAATGAATTTGTAGAGAATGAGTTTAAGAACTAGATGTTAGCGCATGGACAACGGTCAATATGGCATTTTTGGCCGTCAAACGGAGGGGAACTAAGGGAGAGATTAAGAAAATTGGTCCTCGGCACAATCCGAGGAGCCATTCTCTCATTTATGGATTGTAATCCTTACAGGAATTCCCCCCCCCCACCCCAATCTACAAAAGGTTTATCCTATTATATAGTCCTATTTTATTAATCTCTGCCTTCCACTTGTCAATCATCCAAGTTTACACCTGAGTACCTGTTCCATCAGCCGCCTTTCCAAACCTCCTGTGAGTTACAGCAACTAAGGCAGCACTACTCAGAGGTCATTTTATCATTAATACGTCCAGAATGTCGGCTGTGAGCATTTAATGTGGAAGTGACAATTTCCTCCTGAATTGCTCCCCCATCGTGCTCCTATGACTGATCCATGATACCTGTCCTTTTCCTTCGAATGCTCTGAGGGGCTGCCTTTGATGGTGTGTCGTTCCTCTCTTCTATAATCTCTGCTGGCCGAGGATAGGATCATCCTTGGCGACGTCCCTAGGCCATTTGGGCCTTCCTTGTTCATCCTCGGACACTGTTTCCTCCTCGGCACGAGCCTTGGGCTTAATACAAAGTGGGCCAGGGTTACCAAACTCTCGGGCCCCACAATAATCATTCAAACTTTTAAACAATTATTATAATATAGTTCAACATTTGCACTTCAAAAATTTGTAAAATATTTTTGAATTATGCCAATGGCTAGTAAGACTGTAAAATAAATAGCCTACCAATTTGTTTATACATTGATTATACTTATATATTTTTATATAGGAGAAGTCAAGGAATTATTTGAATTGTTATGTTGTAGCAAGTTGTAACATAAATCTCTATAATTAGAATGACTTTTATTTGAACGGTAGATCAAGGAAAATTCAACTATAACGCTTGATTTCTTCAAAAGAAAAAAATAAAGATAATAAGATAATTTGTTCACAACCTCTAGTATTGATTTCCTAATATTTGAAAATCGTTAAACAAAATTTTGACCATTCACCACCAATGAAATTAGTATTTGTTTATTGCAACGTGATATCAGATTGTGTCCACAAATATGAGATTAGAGTGTTATTGAATGCGATAAAATTTGATGAGCTTACATTAAACTTGACCTCAATGTCCTCCCATCATGTTTGAATCTTGGCTCCGTTTGAATCAAATAAATGTAGGTTTATGTCCATAATGAGAAGGCCTTGATGGCTACATTTTTTATATTAAAAGCTTGTATTACAATGTACTCAATGTAGAGTTTATATTTTCCTTAAAAAATGTAGGTTTATATACTAGAGAACCCTAAACAAATTCTAGGTTAATTTGTTGGGCTATGTAAAGTTGTAATTTACAACTATTTTGTATTGGCTTTAACTCCGTACCAAATTTGATTGTAATTTTATTCAATCATTTGTCCTTGTATTTATGTGAGGTTTTTAATTATATGGAATGAGTGTGAGAGAGTATGAAGACTCAAGCTTAAATTGAAGAACAAGTGGATTTTGCGAGAAGCTCGCGAGAAGCTAACCCGCGAAGTAGCCACGTGTAGAGCACATGATTGGAATGCAAAGAGTCATGATAGCCTGGAGTTTTCACGAGTGTCTCGCGGGTAAGGCTTTTCTACGAAATACTCGCGAAAAATTTTGTTTGGCTATCTTGTCATGTTTGTTTTACTAAATCTTTACCCACACTATATATATTCTCATTACTTACATATTGTAAGGAGTGTTTTTTAGAGAGAAAAAACTAGAAAATACACTTGAGAGTTAGAAATTGTTATATCTACAATCATCTACACATTTTCTTGTGGTTTTCCTTTACTCCTACCTCTCCATATCCAAATCCTTGAGAGGTTGATAGCCCAAACACTTACCACAATCATCTACACATTTCCTTATGGTTTTTAGAGATTGTTATATTTATAATCATCTACACATTTCCTTGTGGTTTTCCTCTACTCCTACCTCTTCATATCCAAATTCTTGAGAAGTTGATAGCCCAAACACTTACCACACCCAATCTGAGTGTAAAGTGAGGTTTTGGTATTGCTGGGAAGTATTGGAAGGAGCCGATCATTGGCAGATGCAATCAAGCTGAATTATGCAAATCCTTGAAAGGTTGATAGCCCAAATATTTACCACACCCAATCTGAGTGTAAAATGAGGTTTTGGTACTACTGGGAAGCATTTGAAGGAGCCAATCATTGGTGGATGCAATTGGGCTGAATTGCAAGATCAGGGAAAACTAGAGAAGACAAGGTTCTGAGAAACCAGTTGGTAGCAAGAGCTTGGAGGGTTCAAGTACATTGGGTAGACAAGGCTTAGAGGATCTTTTGTTATATGTGTACTCCAACTTATTTTCTAATGGATTGATTACCGCTTGAGGGGCGGCGGAGAGGTTTTTCACCGAATTTTTCGGTTTCCTCTTTGATAACACGTCTCGGTTCTTATATTTGCATCCTTCTTGCCTACTATTTAAGCTTTCCTTTTATTGTTGACATTGGATGAATATGGCTTATAATAGTTTTATCGGTTGTTTGCGCTCATTTACTCTTATTCCACACTTAGTTTAAGTTAGAGGTAAAAGCAATCGAACCGTAATTTTTATTGGGGGTCTAAATAAGCTCTTGTATTTTCACACAAATTCGAGCTTTTAGGCTCTAATACCACTTGTTGGATAGATAACACATTTGGGAGACCTAAGTTGAGATGTTAATATAATATACAAGGACACCACTTTACCCAAAAGCTTAAGTTTATGAGATTGGGTCCAAATATGTTATGTTAACCATTAACTCTTCTCATTATTATTCAATGTATGACTTTACTCATATGCGTATACCCATCATGTTATAATTGTCTAGAGCTAGGTTTTCAAATCCAATTATTCTATCTTCTATATGATTGAAATTGATCATATACTTCTTTACAAAATTTTCAGTTTATACAAATGCTCTTTTTTTGGGGTGGTTGTTTAAGGGATTGGAGGAATTGGGAAAAGGGAGAAAATTTTAGGTGAGCTTATGCCATCATTTAGATCAATTTGATAAAAGATCTAGAATCAAATGTAACTCATAAGTCATATGGGCCTAAGGCTAGCAAGGTGTTGGCAACGTACAAATTAAGCATTATATTGCAAAAGTGAGTGACTAAATTGAAAAATCTTTACATCTCAAGTACTCTTTCATCTAATACGTAGTACAATTTTAATATAAGCATGAGAAATTATTCCAATATACGTTTCATAGTCCTCTGCGGACATTATTCAAGCGGTAATATATATAAACATGAAGACACAGATATGATATAGAAAAGGGCTCAACCTAACACCTCTCTCTCTCTCTCTCTCTCTCTCTCTCTCTCTCTCTCTGTGATAAAGTTCTTTATTCATTGATCACTAGTCTTTCCTCCATAACATGCCTTCTTACACCTGGAATATGAATGTCAACAATGTAATCCTCCCAATTTATGCTTCGTACATTGAATTCAAAATTCCTCATTTCTTCCAAGGACATGTTTTCCATTACGAGGGTCAAATCTGGCAGCAAATTGTACAAGATCGTAGCTTAACAAATTATTAGCAAGTAACTGGAGTAATGCAATAATGTTATCATCTAAGAAGAGTGAAATAAGATAAATGATTTTTTAGCAAACACAAAAAGTGATGTATAGTACTCATCGTACGTGAGTTTGGAAGATTATATTTGTTTGATAGTTATAAACAAGTTTTATTTTCACGAATTTAGAAATAATGAAAAAATATTTTTGAAAATGAAACTTCAAAATTATGAGGATGATGTGGTTTGACATCATTATGCAGTATAACTAACCAATTTGTTTATAGAATTAATATAATTATACTTATTCTTTTAATTTCTATTGCATATATGTAACAAACATTTTCAATCATAAATATTATCAAATTAAAGATTCAAAACTAGGTTTTGCGACAAATTGAAATATGATATTCTAATAGACTTTTTGATTTGTAAATCAAAATGGAAATTTTTTAAAATTTAGCACAAAATTAATCATAAATAATTTTCAGAATCTAAAAATATATCTAGTTTTAATTTGATATATGCTAGATTATTGAATGGAAATGCATGAAGATATTGTTATTTATGTCCTTTTTAATTTAAATTTTTTTAATACTGAATAAATATTAGTTTTATTTTTGAATTTTTGTATTTTTCTTACTTAGTCACCCTAAGTCAAATTCTTTGATGTCGTCCCTGCTAATTAACATACTACCTTGCTTTGTTCAACTGAGGAATTCATTTTTATTATGGTTTCTTTTCCCAGCTAGTTTCAAAGGTCTGATTTTCAGATGCTGAAATAATGAAACATAGAGAATTGTGTGTGATGATTTCAAAGTTAGAAATACTACCGTGCCCTAAAGAACGCATATGGCTTATATAACTTCGCCATGTGAACAATAAGCTCCGCTCTATTCTTGCATTTCATTTCCAGCTTGCTTTTTAAGATAGAGTCTGAAATTTTTGCATCCATTAGTCCAATTCCTTGAGCTATCTCATCCGATATGTAAGAGGAAAAATTGGCTATTGAGCTAAAAAACTTGAATCCAGTGACCCTTATGTTCTTCCCTTTTGAGTCCATCAACGGAAAACTAGTGAAGTGATCGCAACAAAACTTGAATACATCTTCATACGCAATGGGGTTTACAGTAGATGACCCAATATTGTAGACATTTAAACCTGGTTTCGCAGCAGTCCCATGCTTTGCTATGGCTGCTATGGATGCATTGACGACCATGTCCACAGGAACCTATAACCATGCATGCTTTCAACTCATAGTGTAAAAATTAAGAAAAGTTTGGTACGTCAAATGAATATTGAGAGGAAGCAAATATGTAGCTATGTACCACATCTACGATTGCTTTTGGATCTACAGCAAATCCTGAGAGTTGGCCTTTACCGTAAGATATAATCACTGGATCTAGCATTCTGATTTGTTCACATATAAAAAATAAAAAAGATTAAACATATGGTTATAAATTTTACTTTCACATGCAGGATAAAAAAATTATGAATACCTCCATAAAGTGTATATATATCTATACTATATATATAAAAAGATTCTTCTCTTTGAACTGGATTTTTATATTATTCAGAAATACTCATAAACTTTATGTTTAACTAGAAAAAAACTTGGAAACTGTCCTACTAATCGATGTCATCAATACAAATGTATCAAAGTTTTCTAAAAAATATATATATATAAAAAGAAAACTTATCCAAAATTTTTATAAAAAAAACAAAGCCTCATTGCACGTGTAAAACACGTGTGATAAGGCTAGTATATATATATGTGGTTCAGAAATACACCTAAACCTTATGTTTTACTAGAAAAAAACTTGGAAACTGTCCTACTAATCTATGTCATCAATACAAACATATCAAAGTTTTTTCAAAAAATAATATATAAAAAGAAAACTTATCCAAAATTTTTATAAAAAAACAAAGACTTATTACATGTGCAAAATGCGTATGATGAAACTAGTATATATATATATATATATAGACACACACACACACAAGCACAAGGTTGGATTCAAGTTACACAAACTTTACTTTTTGAGAAGAATATATTACCCTACTTGATAACTCTATTTAATATGTTTTTGGAAAATCCACAATTAAATTATATTATCACCTTATATCAAGATGATTAATAACTAGAGATCAAAAATTATTTATCTCTTTCCTCAAAAAAAAAAATTATTTATCTCATCTATAAATTAATGTCTAACTTCTAGGTACTTTTAATTTTAAAGTCATATATAAACATGAGTTTAAGGATTAAATATTAAATAACACCTACTTAAAATAAAATTTATTGCGTCTTTAAAAAGTACAAAAAAAAACATATATGCAATTCAATAGTATGATTTTCAAGTACCAATCTAATATAAAATTTCTTCTAAAAAAATTTTGATAATTTTTTTTGTGGCATATTACAAGTGTAACTTGATCTAACCTTTTTTATATAAATATAAATAAATATATATATACACACACAAATTAAAGGTTAAAAAGGAGCACCTATTTCCTTGTATCCATCGAGGAAAAGGATCTTTATAGGTACTCTCAATGATGGTAGGGCGGATGATGACTATTGGAATATCTCCTCTCATGCTATTTATTAGCATCTCTCCCATGGCCTTAGTGAACACGTATGTGTTTTCCCATCCGAATAATTTTGCCCTGTTACAGTTCTACTAGTTATATATTAGGATTAAAATAGCTTGAGCAATGAAAACCTAAGCTTAATTAATTAGAATGGTGTCAAAAAATCATTGAAAAAGAGAGAGTGTTGATTTTCTTGGGTATTGGTTTTGATCGATTACTGTTTCATCTCTAATTGAGCATTAAATTAAGCACAGTTCATTTCCTTTCCAAACCCAATTCTTTCAACTTTTGAGTAACTTCATTTTTATGCACAGAAAACTTCAAATTTGAAGCCAACTCTATTTCAGCTATAACATCCAGCACTGGGATAGATATTGGTGGGGTTTCTGAGGTGACACTTTCCCCTACTATTGTCTGTCCCATGTGGAAAGGTTTCTCCATAATTAATCCTTGTCTCTCCCCATTGACATATGCTGTGTAACAAAGTAACAGTTTAAAAAAAAATGTTGATATAGATATTAAGCTTTATAACAACTTATTCGCATACCGGTTGATACATGCAAGAAAAGGCCAAGTTTCTTGCACTTCTTTGCAAAACCTAAGAGCCGAGAAGGTCCTCTTGTGTTTGTGTCAAGAGCAACATCATACCTATATATATACACATAATATTTAAGATTCATTTTCGAATAAAAAAATAAAAAATAAATAAAAAAGAGAGGCTAAAACAACCTTGTTTTAAATAAATGCACGTTCAAAATAAAAAAATAGAGAAACCTTTCATCAAAATTTGTATTGCCAGCTGAATTTATGATCACATCAACTTCTTTTGCGATTTCATTAGTTGTATCAGAATCCATCCCTAGATTGGGCTCACAAACATTCCCAGCTACTGGGACGAGCTTTGTCATCATGAAAGCCTTAAAGGATTCCCCATGTATTTGTTCCAAGCACTTGAAAATTTCCGAGTCTAAAATCTAATCACAATAATTAAATCTCTGAGACTATGAACGTAGATTCAGAAGTTCTTTATGCTTAAAATACAAAGAAACAAAATAGTAACATGCGTCTTTACATAGCTTTATTATTCATTCTGTTGACTATGAACCCACACAACAAAAAACAAAAAGAAAATCTTTATATTATAACATACTTCAGTTTTCAGTCTGTGGATTGCAGCTTCTTTGTCCTTTGCCTTAATCAAGAGAAAGATTTTCCCCACATCTGGTATTGTACGTAACATCTTCTCAATAAAAGCTGCACCATTGAATATATATTCCCAAATTACTATGTTAGATAAACTAACAAGATCTATTGTTGTATCACATGAAATTCACTTATTCATAATAATCTAGATATGTAGTAGAAATAAAATGACCGTGGGCACAATTTAAGAGTTCAACAATCTAGGTATCCTAACTTATTGCCAGGAGTCCGTCAAAATTTCTTTGAGGAGCTTAAGAATAAAATGATTGTGGTGCAAAAAAACCAAAAAAAAAAAAAATTACATGCAATCCTTACTCCCCAACCCCCCAACCCTAATTAGAATTGAAAGTTAATGCGTAGAACAATTATTATTATTATTGTTATTATTTAGGAACATTTCTAATTCTACTTATTTTGGGATGATAAATTACTAATTAAGTTTTTATATTTAGATTTTATTAACATCACTTTTACAATTGGAAAAAGTAAATCAACTTAATATGTTTATGACATAATCAATCTTAAGTAGAATTTTAATAAATTGAATTTATTATAAACATTATTGTAACTTCACTTAATAATATGATTTTCTGTTATGGGTGACTTATTTACAAAAACCAAAGCTTCAAGTTCGTAGGGAAATTGATTGTCAATGGTTAATTAACATATACACCCTTACGACATTTTGTTTTTGTTAATACATTTTGATCACAAGTCACCACCAATTTAAGTATTTTAGCTTAGTTTCCAGGCTTGAGGGTTTAAGAAGAAACCAAATAAATAAATAAAAATATATTGTAACTAAGCATAAATAAGGCTAACCCTAATCTATAAATATACCCTACTAGGGTTCTTGGTAATCAATACTTCATCATAAATATTATTAATAATCCTAATTGTAATTTCATTAGTGCTTTTTTTTAGATATAGTGTATAAGTAGCTTAGATTAATTTCTTTTAAATCTACATATTTTTTAAACAATTTATTTTTAAGTATTAAAAATATTAAGTTTATTATGTGATTATATGTAATGACCTAAGACGTCACCCAATATATTGTAACTAAGCATAATTAAGGCTGGCCCTATTCTATAAATATACCCTACTGGGTTCTTTGTAATCAATACTTCATCATAGTAAAAAAACAACTTCTCAAGGCTTTCTCTACAAACATAGGCCGTTAGGCCAAATCACATAATCCTCGTATCTTCATCTTTTTATAATATTTTCTTATATTATTCTTAGTCTTTTATTAAGAAAAGAAACTATTGAAAGCAATCTATATTCGGAGAACACTAAAATATGGTTTATATTTTTATTTTTATTTTCAATTTAAGAAAAACAAACTATTGAAAACATGGTTCTAAAAAAGCGACAAAGAGGCCTTATGTTTTTAAGAAATATGAAAATGCAAAAGAAAGTAAATACCTTTGCCTAGAAACCCAGTTGCACCTGTGATAAGATAGTTCTTGCCCCGAAGATAACTAACAATGCCAATACCATCAGATGGTTTCAGAAGAGGCATGATAGCAGTGGTGGTAGACGTGGTTTTTATACCATTGTCAACCACCCTACCTGTGGATGTTATCACATCCTGAGGGTTTTTGTGGGACAGTGTCAGAGCTGAAGAGAGACTGCTATTGCCCCCTTCTGCGTTTTCTTTGTTTTGGCAACTGACAATCTTATTAGTTCTCCGAGAAGTTTTGGTACTATAGCAGTTATAGTAGCAATGGTGGTTGTTTTTTGTAGCGAGAACAGGGGTTGTGCAGCAAACCACGTTAAAAGTTCCACCAGAAGTAGTGGTACTATAGTAGTGATCATAGCAGCAATGATAGTTGTATGTGCTAGTGAGGACAGGGATTGCATGAGTGCTGGTGAGAGATTGAGAACAGGATCTATAATGAGGCACAGATGCCGTGGACGTGAAACTTTGGAAAATACTCATTGTAATTTCAAAAGGCTACCTGAGCAAGTTATCTAATTTAGATATACCTATAGTACTGCTCTATAC
Organism: Quercus glauca; assembly: GCA_023736055.1. NCBI lineage: Eukaryota > Viridiplantae > Streptophyta > Magnoliopsida > Fagales > Fagaceae > Quercus > Quercus glauca. The sequence goes on from CM043318.1 coordinate 105,007,996, forward strand.
AATGGAGAAGCTGGGTGCCTCTTTATATACATAATTACGGCATATATATAGTACCTACATGTAACATCCTACCTACATGTAACATCTTCCGTACAGGTGTTGTTAGAAGTTGGGACGGTTAATTAATAGTAGCCTTCTTTATGTTTATGGTTGATAGATATCGATCATTGGATTGGACCAAAATTTATCACAACAATAAACTAAACAACCACCATATATACAATAAATAATCACAACAATTTACATGGATTTGACAAGATACATTCAGATGGAAATGAAAAGAAAAATTCACTACAAAATTAATGAGCTAACAATAATAACAGAAGTATTTTCTTAAGAAATTCAAAATCTAAACTCACCCAAGATTCTTTTTCATACAATCAGTGGCAGAGCCAAGTATCTGAGTTGGGATTGAAGTTTTATATACATAAATATATGCATGTCCCCTTCCCTCAATTAAATAATTGTTGTCCCAAATGGACAAAAATTAGTACATCCAAAATAGCTCCTCATATTATAGGGCGGTGTAGTTTACTATTAAGTTATAATATTAACTCTCCTGAAACTTTTACTACTATAGAGGTCAGTCTATGAGACACATTATTGAAGACACCCCATTTATATTCCATGCATGCGATACATAAGTACAAATGTTTAGGAATTTGTGGGGCACAATAAGATAATTTAAATATCATAAAATTATATATCTGTATCAAATATACAACCGAAAAATTTAACTAAGATAGAAGTTGTATATGTGTATTTATTCTTTGTGATTATGAAACCTCAATGGGATAACAATTTCAAGTTATAATTTTATTGAAATGCAAAAGTTTAAGTTGCAACAATGTAACTTTGAGATGCTATCTGTTTTCTATTATAAATTTAAAAGATATTTATACACATAACATGAAAAATTTAACTCTAAAGAAACTAAGTTGTAAGACAATTTTCCTCACCAGGTCATAGTCATGTCCTAAAGTAATGTTGTTTTAACAAGTTGATGAATATTAGTCATCATTAGGCTAATCTGCGTCGGTGTGTTCTATTTTTCTCTTCCCAAAAGTGTAGAAACTAGGGCATGGTTAAACACTAAAGTAAAAAACAATGTAAAAAGTGAGTCATAACTAAACACGATAAGGCCAAGAATAAATGTAAAAAGTAGATAGAATTTTCAGTGAAAGTTACTGCATGCATTATTGGACATATTTTTCCTCTAAAAAAATGAAGCAGCCAACACTATAATTTGAAGAAAGCAATGTCAAACAAAACTTCAAGGCAGGACTTAATGTCCCATTGTACTCTTTCCAAGAAAGTGGAAAGTGGGCTAGGCTTTAATATATTTTTCCTGTTTTCTTTATTTTTGTTACGTTAGATTTTGGGTTTAATAGAGGGAAATTTACATTATTTTCTTTAGAATCATTTCCAATTTTATGGTTGTGGAAGAATAGCAAACATTGATTTTTAATCTGTTGGGTGACTTGCGTCAAAATGACTGGGAAAAAAAAGGAGAGAAAAAAGTAATTTAGTGACTAAAAAGAAATTTTTTATAAAAACTAAAATAAAATAAAATTTGGGATAGCTGTGCTCTTTCTTGGAGGTTCAAAAGTTCTTTTAAAAAAGAGTAAATAAATAAATATAATATAGAAAAAAAAATAATAATTCAAGAGAAAAAAGATACAAAATGTATTGTTTACCCTTCAAAAGTGTTACGAGTTTAACTTTAAATTATTCAATAGTTAAGTGACCTCTATCCTATGGACATAGACAGAAGCATTGTGTTTTGACATGAGTGTTAGACACATTATCCTATTGTTTTATTTTCGGAAAGCGGGGTCACGTAGCTTGCCCCTAAGAGTATTCACAATGGGGCTTGTATATGCCAAATGTTAGGAACATTTTGGTATTTAAGCTCCAAAACTGCTCAACAACTAGAAGGGCATATGGCATATGCCAAATTTTTTTTTGAGATTTTGCTACAGTACCATCTCAAATGTAAGATGGTACTGTAGCTAAATGTTATAAAAAATAATAATATTTTAATGCTCTCATTTCTCTCTCCTCTCTCATTTTAACCCGGCAAATTCTCTCTCTTCTCTCATTTTTTCTCTATCTTTTCTCTCTCTTCCTTCTCTCTCTTTCTTTCTACTCTCTCTTCTTCTTGCTCTCTGATTCTTCTCAATGGCTTCACTCTCTCCGGCAACTCTCTAGATCGGCGGTGGATCGTCTACCATGATTGGAGAGGATCGGCGTTGTACCAAATCTAGATTAGTGGTGGGTCTCGAGATCGGCGGTGGGTTTTTAGATCGGTGGTGGGTTTCCATGTTCTTCCTTCTTCGGCAACTCTCTAGATTGGTGGTGGGTCTCCTCTTTTTTCCTTCTCCGGCAACTCTCTCTCTCTTTCATTTTTCCTTCTCTGCGTGGGTCAACAAAATCAACTTCCTTCAAGCTTCCCAGCGGCGAATCCGCTTCCTTCAAGCTTTGGCGGTGGTGGGTCTGGTTTTTGACCGTGGGTTGCTGTGTTTTTTTTTTTTTTTTTTTTTTTGTGGTGTTGATGGGCGGGGAGGGTGGTGGTGGTGGTGTTGATGGTCGGAGGGCAGTAGGTGCAGCGGCGTGGTTCTGGTCTTTTCTTTAGGGTTTTTTTTTTTTTTTTTTTTTTTGTGGTGTTGATGGGCGGAGAGGGTGGTGCTGGTGGTTTTGATGGTTAGAGGGCAGTAGGTGCAGCGGTGTGGTTCTGGTCTTTTCTCTGGGTTTTTTTTTTTTTTGGTTTTGACGGTAGATTATTGGTTGCCGGTGGTGGTGGTGGTGGTGGTGGTGGTGTGCAGTGGTGGTGGTGATGGTGGTTCTTAAATAGAAAGAAAGAGGGAAAGAATAAATAATGTATATATAATGTGTTGTATTGTATAATAGTAATTGTGAGATATATTATTTTATTGCGGTAGAAATATTATTTTAATGAGTAGAATTGGGAAATAAAAGTTGGGATGTTAGAGAATTGTAAAATTGTATTGTATAATTGATAAAGTAAATTTTTGAGATGGTAAAATAAGATGAGATTAGGATTTCGGATGGGGATGCTCTAAGCCTTCCTTGACAACTGAGTTAAGTTTTTTTTTTTTTTTGGAGAAACAACTAAGTTAAGTTTGACAAATAAAATGATAAATTACACAAATTTCCCTTAACTTCTTCAATGTGCATTTTCTCTCATATCCTCTCATAATAATAATAATAATAATAATAATAATAATAATAATAATAAGATATAGTTTCAAGCAATTTATGCATGTTAGAAATATATTAGATATATTAGCCCAATGTAATAGGCTCAAGCTCATACCTACTATGTCCATTCCATTTCCATAAAAAAAATTGAAACTATACTATATAGCTGGTTACCACCATTAGCTTAATCTGTGTCGGTGACTAAGGTGTGTCATATTTCTTTTTCTAGTATTTATTGAAGTTTCTAGTATTTTCAATATAAAAATAAAAAATAGAATAGAACAAAAAAGAAAAGAGAGGACCGTGAAAAGTGAGACATGGTTAAAGTTAAACACTAATGTAAAAAAACAACTCAGAAAGTAAACCATGGTTAAGCACTATTGAAAAATACTAAGGTCAAGAGTAACCGTAAAAAGCAAATAAAATTTTCGGCAAAAGTCACTGCATGCATTATGCATTATTGGTCGTCCATTCCTCTAAAAACAATCATGCAACCCACAGTACACACTATATAAATTTATGTCTAAATTGATGAAAGCAAAATCAGCAGAACTTTATTAACGCAGGAGTTATGTCCTACTGTACTCTTTCCAAGAACGTGGAAAGTGGAAAGTGGCTAGGCTTGAAGAGTAGTAAATTAATTCTTCGTTAAAGCCTTAAACGTGTTGAGCAAAAATATAATATATATCACTCTTTTTTTTTTCTTTTTTCTTTTTTAACTCATCGCATGTCAATTTAAATAACTATTTATTTGTGTGTTCAATTCTATTGCTTATAAAAATCATATTAACTTATGCAGGAACCGTTCTGTCTTTAAAATTGTCCAACATGCAACCATTGACATATATGATAAGGGATTAACATAAATATTCACAATCCAAAAGTCATGAGTTTTTTTTTTTTTTTAAATGAAATAAAGGATCTTCATTATGGATACATCTATCTCACGTGACATCACGTGACCTAAGGGTAATACCACATGTATCACCGAAGTCTTGGTGGAACTATTGTTATGGGCACAATACATTTGTTGAAGCACTACTACTTAAACCACTCAACTCATGCCAAGTATCTTGTGAAGTGATATGAGAACTTCTACCACAAAGCCACACCTCATGGTGGAATCCAAAAGTCATGACTAGTCAATTAATTTCTAACAAAGAAATATATTTAAAAATATATGATTGTGATCAAAAGATTAAGACAAGAAAATTAATCTTCTCAACAAAAATAATAATAATAATAATCAAAGCATGCTCTAGATAATTTCTAAGCATGGTGAAAATCTGTTATACGAAGATAATGATAGTGTAATATACTTCTTTAGAAAATCAAAAATACAAAACAATATTGTCTTTGTACTTGATTTGATTGTCTAATTCCAAGCGCTTTTTTTCTCTCTCTCTCTCTATCAAAATCCATGTCATATATACAAATTTTATCAGATATTTTTCTTGTTTCTTAATTTTTGTTACTTAAAATTTTGGGTTTTTAGAGATAGATTTTTCATTATTTATTCATTTTATTCAAAATCCTTTCCAATTTTTGTGGTTGTGGAAGATTTGCAATATGGGATATCACGCAAACATTAATTTTAATCTCTTGGGTGACTTGCGTAAAAAAAAAAAAAAAAAAAAAATAACTAGTGACTAGTGTGGAAACTTTCTCCAACATATATACCCCACCCCCATCTGATTGATGGGAAGATAACTACATAGACTATAGAGTCACCACGAAATTACTAGCTAGCTTCGTCTTCTTGGGAAAAGATGCATGCACTAAAGAAAGTGGGGAATCAATGACTTGCAAGTCTTTCAGCAAAAAAAAAAAAAAAAAAAAAGACTTGCAAGTTTTGCATATAGCGTTAAAGACTTTTAGAATTGCGTGGTGACTTGCGTCAAAACTATTTGGAAAAAAAAAAAATGGGGGGTGGAACAAATATTTGGGTGACCAAAAAGAAATTTTTTATAAAAACTAAAATAAAATAAATTCTGCGATAGCTGTGCTCTTTCTTGGCCATTGTATTGGCCGCGGCCTGTGGGGTTTCCAACAACAATGGCACCAAGGGAGTCTAGGTGGTTTCCTATTATATCAAATTAAAATTTAAGGTTCGAAAGTTTTTTTTTAAAAAAAAAGGGTGAATAAATAAATATAGAAGAAATTAAAAAGTATAATGCAGGAGGAAAAAGATACAAAACTGTGGGTGAGAAAGTCCAAAGCCATATGTTGGGCCTGGGGCCCAGTCCAAATACGACTGTCCATCCGAAGAGGCTAATAGTATCAGCGCTTCACCATCCTGATGAAAAAGCAACTTATGAGGGACAAAGGCTCCGTCCGAAGACAACTGGTTGAGCCGAAGGAGCCATATCCATCGGATCAGTCCAGAATTTGATCAAACGGATATGCTGAGGGTTTCCCTGCGAGGATTAGGCTCCGCGCGTGTCTAACTGAGTGGCTATCATGAAATCCCCTGCTAATAAAGCTGCCACCACCGCATTTAATGCGCTGCAACAACTTCTCTGGCCGCATTTATGTGGAGAAGACACCTGAACAGTGCATCCCCACCCATCACCACTCACTGCAGGATAAAGCAAACGGCTGATGTGACTGGCACTCAAGTGGGCGTGTAGATGAAGGACAAGTGTGCGGTGGAGATGAGAAGGGAGCGCATATATAAGAGAGGCAAGCCTCACGGAGGATGGGGGAGAAAAAATTGTATTCATTAAGTTCTTAAATACAAAAGCTCTTCGGACCGAAGAAATTCTTGTTAAAGGCTAGTCTAATTTCTTTTCATTGGTCTGCTTGTATGAACCGTTGCTAAATCCAAACCCAGCCTAGCTGTTTAACCCGCTCTCTACAAATTTATTGTTGGAAATTTGTTGGGCTCACAATACAGAGAGTTGGTACCTGGCCCAACAAATTTGGACCCTACAATTGGCGCCGTCTGTGGGAACAGCTCGAGCAAAGGTGGGAGCAACACCTCAAAAGATGGCTGAATCAAGACAACGACCAGCAGAATCCAGGTCATCTCAACACACCGACCCTTTTGTCCATCTGGAACGGAGACAAGATCGCGAGGGGGACCCGCACGCCACCCATGGCGACCAAAACCAATCACATGGAGAGAGCCACATGTTCCATGCAGAGGAAAACCAGGCCATGCAGTTAGAGATTCAGAGGCTGAGAAAAGAGTTGCGCCATGCAAAAAGAAAGCGCGTTTCCTCGTACTCTGATGAGGGTTCTGAGGACGAGCGGGACGACAATTACAGGCGGAGGTCTCGAACACCAGTCAGTGAGCCTCCCCTCTATGAGGAAGCGTACGACCGTGAGAGAAACCCTCAGAGCTCCTTTCCCAGGGGCACGGGGGACGATGCTATGAGCAAAGCTCTGGATCAGATCTCCAGGTCTCCTTTTACACGTAATATCGAGCGAGCCAAACTTCCCAGGCGTTTCCACCAGCCCACATTCACCATCTACAACGGCCGAACCGACCCAGTGGAGCACGTAAGTCATTTCAATCAGCGGATGGCAGTACACTCTAGGGACGAGGCCCTAATGTGCAAGGTTTTTCCATCCAGCCTAGGACCAATAGCCATGAGATGGTTTGACGGTCTGAAAGCGAACACCATTAGCTCCTTCCAAGGGCTGACTCAGGCTTTTGGATCCCGTTTCGTCACCTGCCGAAGAGTTCCCCAATCCGTGGCCTCCTTGTTGTCCATCAGTATGAAAGGGGGTGAGACTTTAAAGTCCCACTCAGATAGATTCTGGGAAACGTACAATGAGGTGGAGGAAGATTGCGAGTTGGTGGCCATAAGCTCTTTCAAGCTGGGCCTCCCCACCGAACATCCTTTGAGAACGTCCTTGATGCGCAACCCTGTCACCAGTATACGCCAGTTGATGGATAGGATCGATAAATACAAAAGAGTCGAAGAGGACCAACAGCAGAGTAGGGGAAAGGAGAAGGTTATCCCTCATGAAAGGAGGGATTTCAGGTCGGACAGGCAGAATCACAACAGGCCGAGGAAGGACTGGGCCAGCCAAAGCACAGCGAACTCCCAGACGGTCAATGCAGTTTTTCGCGAACCAGTGCACCAAGTCCTGGATAAGATAAAAAACGAACCATTCTTCAAAAGGCCGAACAAGATGGTGGGAAACCCTGAGAGGCGCAACCACAATCTTTACTGTCAGTATCACCTGGATCATGGGCATACCACTGAGGACTGCAGGAGCCTGTGGGATCACTTGGATCAGCTGGTCGGCGAAGGCAGATTAAAACACCTCCTGCACCACTCGCATGGTCAGGAAAGTCAAACTAGCACGGGGCCCAGGAGAGGCGACTTTACAAAACCCCCCTTGGGAACAATCAATGTCATTTTTGCTGCGCCAGGAAGGACAGGGTCCTGCCCATCCAGGGTATTGTCAGTCGCTCGGGCGCCCTTGGGCAAGGTTAACAAAGAGCCGAAGAGATCTAAGACAATTGTCCCAGTTTTGGGCTTCTCGGAAGAAGACAAAATAGGGACTACGCAGCCGCACGATGATGCCCTGGTAGTGACTCTGAGAATAGGAGGATATGACGTGAGGAGAATACTAGTAGATCAAGGCAGCGCTGCAGAAATTATGTACCCGGACCTATATAAGGGGCTGAATTTGTCCCCCGAAGACTTGACTCCGTACAGTTCCCCATTAGTCAGTTTTGATGGAAAAGTGATCCTTCCGAGGGGCCAGATCAGACTGCCTGTGCAAGCCGGTACTGAGGTTGTGGAGGTAGACTTCATAGTGGTCGACGCTTACTCACCGTACACTGCTATAGTAGGCAGACCTTGGCTCCATACCCTCGGGGCTGTGCCCTCTACTCTGCATCAGAAGATTAAGTATCCATCCGAGGGGATTGTCGAGGAGATCCGAGGGGATCAGGCCATGTCCAGGCAATGCCTAGTAGCAGCAATCCGACACGAGCAGCATGCCGAACCCTCCCACTGTCGTAAGGAAGGCTTATAGCAATTAAAACCTTCGGCGCTGGATGCCGAAGCCCCTGCCGAAGAATCAGAGTGCGAGAGCCTGACAAGGGTAATTGTTGGCGACGATCCAGAGAAGTTTTTTTCAAATCAGATCCATGTTGCCTCCCTAGGAGCAGGGAGAGTTGATAGAATTCCTCAGGGCAAACGTTGATGTTTTTGCATGGGACCCTGCGGAAGCCCCGGGGGTAAGCCCAGATTTCATTTGCCACCACCTAAACGTAGATCCCACCATAGTCCCCAAGAAGCAGCCCCTCCGGCGTCCATCGAGGGAGCACGCAGATGCAGTCAGGGAGGTGGTAACTAGGCTCAAGCAAGCAGGGGCTATTAAGGAAATCTATTACCCCGAATGGCTAGCTAACACGGTGGTGGTAAAGAAGAAAAGTGGGAAATGGCGGGTGTGCGTGGACTTCACTGATCTTAATAGAGCCTGCCCGAAGGATCCGTTTCCTATGCCGAAGATAGATCAGCTAGTTGACGCTACTGTTGGGCATCCTCGGATGAGTTTCTTAGACGCGTTTCAAGGTTATCATCAGATACCATTGGCTCTCGCCGACCAAAACAAAACGGCTTTCGTGACTCCTGTAGGAAACTACCATTATAAGGTAATGCCATTCGGCTTGAAGAACGCAGGGGCTACCTATCAGAGAATGATGACCCGAATGTTCGAGCCACAGCTTGGCAAAAGCATGGAGGTTTATATCGACGACATGGTGGTTAAAAGCAAGGTTGTTGCGGGACACATTGGGGACCTTAGGGACATCTTCGAAATTTTGAGGGGACACAGATTGCGCTTGAATGCCTCCAAGTGTTCATTCGGGGTTGGCTCGGGCAAGTTCCTGGGGTATATGGTCACTCACAGGGGAATCGAAGTTAACCCCGATCAGATAAGGGCCATCAACGACTTGCGAGCCCCTCGGAACCCCAAAGAAATCCAAAAGCTGACTGGGATGACTGCTGCCCTTAATAGGTTCATTTCCAGATCCGCAGACAGGTGTCGGCCATTCTTCTCGTTAATCAATAAATGGAAAGATTTTGAATGGACGGAGGAATGTGCTATCGCTTTCCAGCAACTTAAGGACTACCTGGCTAGACCTCCCATCATGTCCAGTCCCCTGCCTGACGAAGTGTTGTTTGCGTACATTGCCGTGGCACCTAATGCTGTAAGCTTGGTACTGATCCGAACAGACTGTGGTGTGCAAAAGCCAGTTTATTATGTGAGCAAGTCGCTGCAAGAAGCTGAGACCCGCTATTTGCCACTAGAAAAGGCCATTCTGGCAGTTGTGCTGGGAACCAAGAAGCTGCCCCATTATTTTCAAGCTCACACGGTCATAGTCCTTACCCAACTCCCCCTTAGGGCGGTACTCCGAAGCGCTGACTACACGGGAAGGATTGCCAAATGGGGGACGATGCTAGGGGCTTTTGATATCAAGTACATGCCACGCACGTCAGTGAAGGGCCAGATCCTTGCAGACCTGGTCGTCGAGTTCACAGAGCCTCATTTAGAGGAAGTAGCCCAAACTCTAGGCACAGAGGGGAGGCAAGTCAGCACAGTTTCGTCACAAAACACCTCACCCTGGGAAGTATATGTGGACGGCGCATCAAATCAGAGGGGCTCAGGCATAGGGCTAGTGCTGATATCCCCTGAGAAAATTATCATTGAAAAAGCCTTAAGGCTAGACTTCTCGGCAACGAACAATGAGGCAGAATATGAGGCTCTATTGATGGGGATGAAGATGGTGCGAAGAATGGGAGGAAAGTCCGCCGAGATATCCTCAGACTCAAAGTTGATCGTCGGCCAAGTGCTGGGGGAGTTCGAGGCAAAAGACGAGAGGATGCAGGAGTATTTGGACCTGGTCAAGTCCCTACAGTCAGAGTTTGAATATTTTTCCCTTCGGCACGTCCCTAGAAGCGGCAACACGCATGCCGATTCTCTGGCTACACTCGCCACCTCTTCGGCGCAAGAGTTGCCAAGGGTCATCGTAGTTGAAAACGTACGGAGGCCCACGGAGATAAGAAAAAAGGTACTCCAAGTTCACAGCGTTGGAACCAACCCATGCTGGATGGACCCCATCATCAAGTTCTTGAGGGACGATGCGTTGCCCGAAGAAAGAGTGGAAGCAGACAAAATACGGAGAAAAGCCACAAGGTTCTGGCTATATGAAGACCATAAACTGTACAAACGATCCTATTCTGGCCCGTATCTGTTGTGCATGGCCCCCGAGGTGGCTGAATCGATGTTAGAAGAACTGCATGAAGGAATCTGTGGGAGCCATACTGGAGGGAGATCTTTAGCTCACCGAGCCATTACCCAAGGCTATTGGTGGCCAAATATGCAAAGAGAGGCGCATGAGTACGCTAAAAAGTGTGACCAATGCCAACGTTTTGCGCCAAGCATACATCAACCTGGTGGAACCCTTAATCCGCTATCCAGCCCGTAGCCTTTTGCTCAGTGGGGGCTGGACATCGTTGGCCCTTTCCCTAAGGCGGCAGGAAACAGGAAGTTCTTGCTGGTCGGAACGGACTACTTCACCAAATGGGTAGAAGCTGAGCCTCTGGCAAATATCAGGGACGTAGACGTGAAGAAGTTCATTTGGAAAAACATCGTCACCAGATTTGGAGTCCCACACACCCTCATCTCAGACAACGGGCTTCAGTTCGATAGCAAAGCTTTTAGAAGCTATTGCAGTGAGCTGGGGATCACAAATAGATACTCCACCCCCGCCTATCCCCAGGGAAACGGGCAGGCCGAAGCCACCAATAAAGTCATAGTCAACGGGCTAAAGAAGAGGCTAGACGATGCGAAGGGTAGATGGGTAGAAGAACTACCCCACGTATTGTGGGCATATAGAACCACGCCTCGTAGGTCCACTGGGGAGACCCCTTTTTCAATGACCTATGGAGCTGAAGCCGTCATACCTCTCGAGACTGGGTTCCCAACGCACAGGATTAGCTCTTTTGACCCAACCAACAACGACAGGCAGCTGGAAAAGAGTCTAGATCTGATTGAAGAACGAAGGGAAAGCGCGATGGTCCGATTGGCACACTACCAGCAGAAACTCAAACAGGGCTACGACATCAATGTGAGGTTGAGACCCCTCGAGCCTGGTGATCTCGTCCTAAGGAAGGTGGTAGGGAATGCAAAGAATCCAGCATGGGGAAAACTGGGGCCGTATTGGGAAGGTCCGTATCGTATCACTTCGAGGGCCGGCATTGGAGCATACTTCCTGGAAGACCTGGATAATCACGTAGTGCCCCGGCCATGGAATGTAAATAACCTCAAAAGGTACTACTATTAAAAGAATTCTTCTTTCAATCATGATTGTTCTTTTGTTATACTAGTGTTTCTCAAGTGTTTAAACTTAAATCCAAGCATGCCTGTAGTCCTCGGACCAGATGACTTGGGTTAGTTAACACTCCCTCACGATTCTTACAAGTGTTTAAACTTAAATCCCATCATGCCTGTAGTCCTCGGACCAGATGATGTGGGTTAGTTAACACTCCTTTACGTTTCCTTACAAGTGTTTAAACTTAAATCCCATCATGCCTGTAGTCCTCGGACCAGATGATGTGGGTTAGTTAACACTCCTTTACGTTTCTCAAGTGTTTAAACTTAAATCCAAGCATGCCTGTAGTCCTCGGACCAGATGACTTGGGTTAGTTAACACTCCCTCACGATTCTTACCAGTGTTTAAACTTAAATCCCATCATGCCTGTAGTCCTCGGACCAGATGATGTGGGTTAGTTAACACTCCTTTACGTTTCCTTACAAGTGTTTAAACTTAAATCCCATCATGCCTGTAGTCCTCGGACCAGATGATGTGGGTTAGTTAACACTCCTTTACGTTTCTCAAGTGTTTAAACTTAAATCCAAGCATGCCTGTAGTCCTCGGACCAGATGACTTGGGTTAGTTAACACTCCCTCACGATTCTTACCAGTGTTTAAACTTAAATCCCATCATGCCTGTAGTCCTCGGACCAGATGATGTGGGTTAGTTAACACTCCTTTACGTTTCTTTACAAGTGTTTAAACTTAAATCCCATCATGCCTGTAGTCCTCGGACCAGATGATGTGGGTTAGTTAACACTCCTTTACGTTTCCTTACAAGTGTTTAAACTTAAATCCCATCATGCCTGTAGTCCTCGGACCAGATGATGTGGGTTAGTTAACACTCCTTTACGTTTCCTTACAAGTGTTTAAACTTAAATCCCATCATGCCTGTAGTCCTCGGACCAGATGATGTGGGTTAGTTAACACTCCTTTACGTTTCCTTACAAGTGTTTAAACTTAAATCCCATCATGCCTGTAGTCCTCGGACCAGATGATGTGGGTTAGTTAACACTCCTTTACGTTTCCTTACAAGTGTTTAAACTTAAATCCCATCATGACTGTAGTCCTCGGACCAGATGATGTGGGTTAGTTAACACTCCTTTACGTTTCCTTACAAGTGTTTAAACTTAAATCCCATCATGCCTGTAGTCCTCGGACCAGATGATGTGGGTTAGTTAACACTCCTTTACGTTTCCTTACAAGTGTTTAAACTTAAATCCCATCATGCCTGTAGTCCTCGGACCAGATGATGTGGGTTAGTTAACACTCCTTTACGTTTCCTTACAAGTGTTTAACCTCGATTTCGATTACACCGGTAGTCCTCGGATCAGAGGCTTTAGTTTGGTGAGCGCACTCAGGTTACCAGTCTAATTTAGCGGAATATGTGGACTTGGGCAAAACTACGTCAGTGGTTATTCCCACAATTCTTTGTCTTAGCCATACATGGAAGATTACCGCATTTATGATTCATTCTTAATCACTAAACTGTCATTATTAGCCGCAATAATGCAATATGATAAGTACTCCACAAGCAACAAGTAACGAAAATAAGCTGTTTCATTCATTTAAATGATAATTTTCATACAAAAAAGGTCAAAAAATATGCTAGCACTACACAAGATGGAGGTTCTAGGCTTTATCTTGAGAATCTGGGTGGATCTCTGGCAAATTGCCCGCATCACCGATCTGAAGAGGGGCCTGGCTCGTCTCAGCTGGCGCTGGGGGGTTCTGATCTGCCGAGGATGCTTCCAAGGCCTCAGGAGCATCACATAAGTCCGGATCGTAATAGATGCTCCCAGGCTGCCTTAAAGCCGACTCTGCAAGGACTCCAGCCGCATCGAGGCACTTGCTCCATGTGATGTCGCAGTAGTCCCTGCAGACCTTGGCGAACTCCTCGGTCAGCCTTACTTGGGTCTCCTGCACCCCCAGCATGTAGGCGGCATTCTTCTCAGCCTCAACTGCTTCCCTGGCCAATTGCGCGTCCTCCTTGGCCAACTTAGCAGCGTCCCTGGCTTTTTCCAGCTCAAGCCGAAGCTCTTTTACCATCGCCCTCTCCGTCTCCAGATTGGTTTCAGCCGCGAGCAGCTTCTGGCGCTGGTCTTTGGCTTGCTTCTCTGCATTTTTAAGGCCCGCCTCTACATTTTTTCTCGCTTTCACCTCCTCCTTCAGTTGATCGGAGATGCAGGCGCTTTCATCCTTTGCCTTGCCCAGAGCCTTCTCAACGTCCTCCTTGGACCGGATCTCAGCTTGCACGTCAACCTCCTTCCTCTGAACCCACTCTTCAGCCACGTAGATTTGTTGAGCAAGCTGCATGACGACCAAAAGACGGTTACATAAAAATATACATGCACGAGGGCTTCAAGATAGTTGCGAAAGAGCATCAGTTGTCTTACCATGCCTAAATCCCGTTTGAGGGACAAAAAGAGTTCTTTTTCGCTGAAACGCCGATAAGACTCCATATCCTTCGGAAGGAGGAGGGGCTTCTCGAGCGCTTCAGCAACGTACCCGGCCTTCCCCCCAGCATAGTTTCTGATGGAGGCGTCAAAAGGGATGGCCGCACCATCCAAAGTAAGCTTTGGGGACCACACCTGGACCCCCCGCCGCACGTCAGCAGCCACATTCTCCTCCCTGCTCTCAGTAGAAGAAGCCCGTTTATTTCTTGTATCGTGGGTCTTCTTCTGCTGCTTGCGGCCCTTCGGAGGGACCATTTCCCCCTCCTCGACGTCAGTTACGTCAGTCACCACCCTCTTCTTCTTCAAATCGGGCAGCACTTTCAGACCTAAATCTTTTGGGGCTTGAGGAGGGGGAGGCGGTGGTGGGAGGTTCACTTGGGGCTGGGATGTGCCAGTACCCTTGGCCGCGGTCGTCGTTTTCATGTTCTTCATTAGCTGGCCTAGGGGCAGCATGTCTTCCTCCGAGGAATATTCTGGCAAAGCTAAGTTCAGAATTGGGGCAGCTGACTGCCTGTCAGGGGCCTCTTCGGGAGATAAGATCTGAACTTCCTCCGAGGTATCCTCTTCGAACTTGAACTGATCGATCTGGGCGTCAAGCGAAGGGGTAGAGGAGGCGATCCTTTCCTCGGCTGTTGGTTCAAAAGGCGCTCTTTGGACTGGCTGAACTAATACTGGGATGCCCTGCGGATTGGGATGGGGCACTGGGGCGAGGTCAAAAGGGGCCAGGAAGGTCTTCCGTGCCACGTCGATGCGGTTTATGCGGTGATCTCCCGCTGTGATTGCGTTCCCTCTCGGCTGAAGTTCAGTCTTCGGAGTATAACCGAGGATGAAAGGAACAGATCGAAGCTGTCCGTCTTCACTCACGAAGATCTCTGACCGAAGAAGATAGTTTAAGGCCGCAGTATTGGTGAGGCTCAACCGAGGAGTCACGTTCCTTCTATCTGTAAACATGGCAAAAGAACTGTCAGGGGGGTTGCAACATGATGAAAGGAAGTCCGAATAGGTGAAGGTACAAAAGTGGGAAGGGCTCAAGGGGAAAAGTCCCACCTGGCGTTCCTGGCTTGGTTGGGCAGTGAATCCCATCATGCCAGGCACCCGAGACGATGAGGTAATCGTCCATCATCCCTTTGTTGGACCTGGGGAGACCGGAGAAGAGTCTGACGACATCGGACCGGGACCTTAGATAGTATCCCGCCCCTTCCTTTGTACGGCATTCGTACATATGCGCCACATCATGCCAGGTTAACCCTAAGCCTAAGTGGCGGTTCAGGTCATCAACTGCCCCCAAAATCCTAAATGTGTTGGGTGCGCACTGTTCGGGACTAAGCTTATGGGTGGTGAGGTAACTTCTGGTGACCTCACCCATAGGGATGGTCATTCCTCCCTCCAGGAAGGCGATAATGGGGATTATCACCTCGCCTACCTCTCGGGCCAGTAACAACCCCCCCGTGGAGCAATACCTCAGGCCGACTTCCTGTGGAATGCGATGGGCCGCCCTAAACTTCTCTATTTGGGATGGACTATCCACTAGGTATTCGAATCTACCCATTTCTAACAAGGTTAAAGGAGGGGGGACGTGAAACGGCGACTGGGAAGATCTATCACGCGCCGAAGAGGCAATTCGTACAGATTACTAAAACCTCGGGAAAAGAACTTACGCGGAATCAGTTCGGTGGACGAACTTCAATCTGGAAAAGAGAACGGCAGTGGATTGAGGAGCAAGCCAAGGCAGATGACAGGGAAGTCTCTGGGAGTCTGAGCGCTTGAGTTCGTCGGAGGATCAGAAGTTTGCAAAATAAGAGAACAACCCATCCTGGGGCTTTATATAGGGGGAGGCGAAGTGGGAAAATATCCCGCTCGAATTTTCAGGAAAGAATCTCGTCCGTTGGATTTGAAACGGACCAATAGATTCCACTGACAAGACGCCGCCTGGAGTAGTTAATGACGCCTCGGAAACGGCGCGACAGCAGCGGCAATAAAGAAGGCGCCCAAATCCACGCGCACATACTTGTGAAGTCAAAATCTAGGGCCCTCACTCGTCACAAGGTCAAAACCTCACTTTTCCCCTTCGGGCGCGAGGCAAAAAGTAAAATTTTGAGGGGCTATTGTGGGTGAGAAAGCCCAAAGCCATATGTTGGGCCTGGGGCCCAGTCCAAATACGACTGTCCATCCGAAGAGGCTAATAGTATCAGCGCTTCACCATCCTGATGAAAAAGCAACTTATGAGGGACAAAGGCTCCGTCCGAAGACAACTGGTTGAGCCGAAGGGGCCATATCCATCGGATCAGTCCAGAATTTGATCAAACGGATATGCTGAGGGTTTCCCTGCGAGGATTAGGCTCCGCACGTGTCTAATTGAGTGGCTATCATGAAATCCCCTGCTAATAAAGCTGCCACCACCGCATTTAATGCGCTGCAACAACTTCTCTGGCCGCATTTATGTGGAGAAGACACCTGAACAGTGCATCCCCACCCATCACCACTCACTGCAGGATAAAGCAAACGGCTGATGTGACTGGCACTCAAGTGGGCGTGTAGATGAAGGACAAGTGTGCGGTGGAGATGAGAAGGGAGCGCATATATAAGAGAGGCAAGCCTCACGGAGGATGGGGGAGAAAAAATTGTATTCATTAAGTTCTTAAATACAAAAGCTCTTCGGACCGAAGAAATTCTTGTTAAAGGCTAGTCTAATTTCTTTTCATTGGTCTGCTTGTATGAACCGTTGCTAAATCCAAACCCAGCCTAGCTGTTTAACCCGCTCTCTACAAATTTATTGTTGGAAATTTGTTGGGCTCACAATACAGAGAGTTGGTACCTGGCCCAACAAATTTGGACCCTACAAAAACCTTTTGTTTACCTTTCAAAAGTGTTATGAGTTTAACCATAAATTAACCTGTAAGTGATCTCTATCTTGTGGATATAGACAAAAACATTGTGTATGGACATACCAGAATTCATAATATTTCTAATTTTTCTATGAAAAGGTGATTATATTCAATAGAAAAATTGCACCAAAATTTATACAATGGCAAATCTCTCCACAATCCGTTGAAAAAAAATTATACTAAATATTTTAAAATACTCTTTAATTTAAATAATTGATTTTAGAATTAGGGAACAAGAAATGGAGAAAAGTTAATTCTTCTTCCTTTATGGGAGTTCTTTTAGGACATCGATCTACTTGTTTATTAGCATCAGTAATAGTAGCATCAATTCTTGGCATTTTGGGTATTTCAAGTAAAATATAAGAGCATTTGTGCACTTGTGTTTACTAGGTAGGGTTTTTTTTTTTTTTTTTTGAAGTTTTAGACATTTTAAATCTAATAGGAATGGTAATTTTGGAAGACTGCCGTTACCCAAAGGGTAGATTAATACACAACATTTTTTACTTCAAATTAACAAAATTTTGTTAATTGGTGGTGGGATATACTATTTGGGATCATAATTTTCTAAGATAGTAATTGTTTATGTGCATTAGGTATTCTTTGTGATTAAACCTCAATGCTATATAATTAAATTTCAACTTATCTTATTGAAAAATACAACAGTTTAAGTTGTGAAGATGTAATTTTGAGATGTTTAGATTTGAGTCGGTTTAAAGTGTCTTCCTTAAGAACTAGTGCACAATTCTTGTTATAATTTTGGTTAAATGATTATAATTAAATTTACCATTCCCTAACAATTTAGACTTTTGAAAAAATTAGTAATTTAACATGGTATATACCATGTTAAATTACTAATCTTGACTTCAATCTTTATCTCTCATTTAAAATGTTAAAAATCTTACATATTAGACCTCACTTATTAAAGGAGAGTTTGGGCTTACACGTGAGAAAAAGGGATAGAATTATAATTAATAAATGATTTAATTCACCCTAACAACCTAAGCTTTTAAAAAAAATTGATATCTTGTAAGCCAAATCTTATACCTGCAGGTCATCAGAAAATTACTCTACATCCTATTCTCTTCCTTTCACGAACCCGGAAAGTGGGTCACGCTGCTCCTAAGCCTTCCCTGACAACTGAGTTAAGTTTGATAAAAAAAAAGATAAATTACACAAATTTTCCTTGAACTTCTTCACGTGCATTTTCACCCAAATTCTCTAATAATAATAATAATAATAATAAAATACAGTTTCAAGCAATTTATGCAGCCCATTCCCTTTCCATAAAAAAATAGAAACTAAACTATATAACTGGTCACCGTTAGGTTAATTTGCGTCAGTGACTAAGGTGTATTCTATATTTCTTTTTTTTAGTGTTTATTGAAGTTTGTTGTGAAAATGTTATAAATGTACCACTTCTCTTAAGTTAAACACCGAAGTCAAAAAACAATATAGAAAAACCTATACTATATTCTTTGTTTTTTTTTTTTTTTTTTTTCTCTCTCTCTCTAGAAAAACCTCTCAATTGAAACTATACTATATAGCTGGTCACCACCATTAGTTTAATCTGTGCCGGTGACTAAGGTGTGTCATATTTTTTTTTTCCAGTTTTTATCAAATATATGATTAATGGAAAGAGAGGACACTTCTTATAACCTTCCAAAATTCTCCAACATACATACCCCACCCCCCATCTGATTAATTGAAAGAGAACTATATAAAGTCACCATGAAATTTACTCGCTACCCTCGTCTTCTTGTTCTTGGTAGGTGGGAAAAAGAGAAAATGGGGAAGATGCATGCATTGAAGAAAGTGGGGAATCAATGACTTGCTGCAAGTCTTGCATATAGCGTTAAAGATTGTAAAGGCACTGAAATAAAGTCTATAAAAGAAAAAAAGAAAAAGAAAAAAGAGATAGGAATTGGGAAGCCTTTTTTGTTTTATTAAGGGGATTACGCTACGCCCCTAGGTTTTGAATCCATAATGTCTTTTTAATTTAGGGAGATACAGATCGACATACTTCTAAGAAATTGAATTAAAAATAGTAAGAAATATAACAGAAAAAAACTTCAAATCTTGAGGGATGAAAAATTTCCCATTTGAAAAACCCACATAAATTAAGTTCATAATTTCCTTCTGCACTTTCATTAAACACTGTTTTAACATTTGTGACTTACTCTACTCAAATATGCATTTATATGCATGACACCCTTAGCTAGACAATATTTATGTACGTGGTATATTTTGTGGTGTTTAGTTTGAATCCTACCGGTAACTTTCCCTCACCCATTATCAACATATGGAAAAAAAATATTTAAGCAAATTGGAAAAATAAAACTATAAATTAAAATTGCACATTAATTATGTCCAACACGGCACACTAATTATGTCTTCTTGCCAAACTCGAAAGTCATCAACTGAGCAATTTGAAATTCATGTTAGATGGACTTCATACCATAACAAGATTCACCAAATAAGAATAGGCAACTGAATAAAATCTGTCAACCCTAATAAAATCTATAAAATTTGGTTCAGTACCTCCCACCAAAATAAATTTGTAGTCTCCTTTGCATTATTCTTCTTCTTATAATGCTTTTAGATTATGCATAATAATCAGGTTTCATCAGCTCATTTAAGGCCCAAGTGTACAAGTTTTCAATAAAAGCCCTTAGATATTTTCTACTGAAAAACTTAATGCCATCTGTTGTGGGTTGAGTTGTGTAGTTTTCCATTCTATTGGTAAGCGATTATGTATTAATTTGATATTGTCCGTTTAGATAGAACTTATTTTGCTGAATTGAAAACTGAAATACTATATCAAAATAATTTTTAAATGTGTGAATAGTGCTGTGGAACCTATTTTTAATGAAAAAGTTACTAAAAAGTGATATTTGTGGGTATGTAAACAGTGCACAAATGCATTATTCACAGTTGAAAAGTCCTTCTTTGTGGCTACTATTCATGACACGCGTGAAAAAAAAAAAAAAATTTGAAAGAAACGCAAACGTTTTTTTTTTTTGAGAAAGGTTATTGCTATATTAATAAGCCAACAGGGATCAAAAAGGTTATTGCCGCATTATAGCATTTTGTTGATTATATTATATGCTTGTCTGGGTCTTTAATATTTTCGGCCCTTAAAAGATTCACTTGTTTGTCAAATCTATTGAATATAGATTTTGTTTATATTCTTCTATTTTTCCCCCCTTTCACATCTATAATCAAAAGTTGTGTTGATATACAAATTTGAGTTTGAAGCTTTTGTGGCCAGTTTGAAGTTCTTCTATTTTAGTGCTTGTGACATGGGGAATTATCATTTCATTTACCCATTATAATAGTTAATGGTGTTTATCAATCATATAGTTCAACTGAGTCTCTCATGCATGTTGAAGCACCAATTTTTGCATCACTAAACAGAAATCATTTTAGTTTGTTACACTAAAAAAGTTTGGTATTCTAAAAACCCGAATGTAAAAGATACAAATTAAATAAGACAACTATAGACCCATGTGTTCCGAGAAATCGATTGAATAGATATCTTCTTCTCCTTTTTCAATCTAATTAATTTTGACCCAAAAAATAGTTGGTACCTAAATTGGGTGGTGAAGAAAACAAGAAATTCGCCCTGCAAGATCTACTTTTATGCGTGAGTTATGATTAATTTACGATTAACTCAACTAATAAAATTTATTATCGTTAAAAAATAAAATAAGGGTTTGAACCTCGTTTATACCAAAAATCAATTGATATCTTAGTCTGATAACAAAGACCAATCATTATGGAGCAGATCTCATTGGTTAAAATTTTATCCTATCTATAAAAAAAATAAAAATGAAATCTATTTTTTTTCTCACAAATGTTGATGTGCTAAGCCGTGATTAAAACATCATCACTTTTACATGTTTCTCTTGTGATTAAGTGTCATTAGTGCACCTAATTTTTTTTTTTTTTTTTTCTAGCGAGTAACAGTTGTGGTCCGTGTGTGCATTGAAATTCAATTAAAATTGAATGTGAATTTGAGTGTGTAGCCGCTTCCATTTCCATACATATTCAGAATTGAACTTTATGCTTTAGCTAGTCACCGTCTGTGTCCTATTTTCCTCTGTTAAAAATAGTGGAAAATGGGCTACGGTTAAACACTAAAACCAAGAAGTTAAAACAATGCAGAAAGTGAACCATGATCAAACACGCAAATATTATTAAGAAGAACGCAGAAAGTGGATAGGACTTTCACTGAAAGTT
This sequence comes from Quercus glauca, assembly GCA_023736055.1. NCBI lineage: Eukaryota > Viridiplantae > Streptophyta > Magnoliopsida > Fagales > Fagaceae > Quercus > Quercus glauca. Next base: position 105,029,141 of record CM043318.1, read on the forward strand.
ACTGCATGTATTAGTGGTCGAACTCGTACATTCCACACTTCTATCAACCTGTTACTTCGTGCGTGGAAAATGGGCTAGGCTTGAATACGACTTTGAATTATCGTTAAAAGGTATTGAGTTTTTCAGGAGAAAATATCTAAGGGCTTTTTAAGAAAGTGCATGAAAAGGGATTAACTTATTCACGAATATTCAAAAACCATGATTATTTGACTAATTTTTAATAATAAATATTAATTATTATCCTATTAATATTTTAAAATGATTGTTATCAACAGTTTAAGAACATAATTTTTTTTTTGAGAAGATTTAAGAACATAGAATTAATTCAAAAATTAAAGCATACTTTACATGATTCTAGTATGCGCTTATAAGTTATAGTTTCACAAGGCATAGTGAAAATTTATTATGAAAAAAAACACGAGTTTAGACCCCAATTACCACTAATTTACCAACGTATATGCTAGATCTTAGTATCAACCTAATAAATTACATTGTAAAAGATTTTATAATTAGAGATTGAAATTTTACTTCATAAGAAAGCTAGAGTTAATTATGTTGAAGCACCAACTTTTGCATCACCAAACAGAAATCGTGCTTGTTTATTTGGAAACATTCTAGCGAAGCTATTCAAAGCTCAATCTCAAGCCTCTCTCAAAGGGGTGTCACATGTGTTAAACATAATGATTCAAATGATGCCCTTTCATAGGCTACTTAACAGTAAGTGTGCGTTAGAATGTGGACTAAATTATAAATTATTTCACCTTTGCCTCAGTATATAAGTTTCATGGTCAGATAATTTTTTTTTTTTTTTTTAATAATTCTTAGGGATTTCACGTTATGAAAATCATGAAAAGAATAAAAAGTCAACAAATTTGCTATTTTTAATTTTTTAGGAGTGGAATAAGTGCGAGAAAATCATAGAAAGCTCAATTATCTAGTCTCAACGAGAGGTTAATTTCTGGCCAACTCTACTCCACTCCCCCTCCCTCCCCTCAATCCAAACAGGCTATAAAAGTCAAATAATATTTTGTTTTGATTTTAAATTTTTTTAGAGATTTTACATGATGAAAATCATGAAAAACATAATAAAGTTAAATAAAGTTATGATTTTGACGGAGTTTAATAATTAGTTAGTTAACTAAGTAGATCAGTTTTGTTAGAGATATATAACTAATATATATCTATATATTAGTTATATATCTCTAACAAGTTTAGGTAGTTTCCGGTAAGTTAATTCCAAGCTAATCACATATTCCTCTCTCTCTCTCTCTCTATATATATATATATATATATAATTTTTTTTTAAAAAATTATTAAAATCATATTGTGTCATTTAAAAAATTAATTAATTTTTTGCTTTTTAAACTTCTTTGAATAACACTTATTTTTCTTCTTGTTGGTACCATTGGCTAACCTAGAAAAAAAGTAATTATTATATAAAAATTTAAAAAATATATATTATGGTTTTTTTTATCCCTAAAAAATATTTGTGACACAAATCACCCTAAAACTTTTTAAGCTCAACATAATTAAAAAATAATTAATTGAATTTAATAAAAGACCTCTAAATAAATTTGTTATTAGCAATAAACCAGTTATAACAAAAAAATTTAGTTCACTAATCTCACAAGTAAACAAGAGATTTCTATAAAAAATTTGTTAGAATATAATGAAAGGATATAACAGGAAAATGAGAGTAAAAAATAATTATAATGATGTTTAAATAGATTGTAATATAACAATTCTTGATAAGAACATCAAAATATAAGAAAAGTAAATTTTAAATAAAAAATTATTAATATTTAATAGACATTTAATTAATAATAAATAAAAAATGACAAAACATAAGTACAGTACCTTAAGTGCTGTTCTTTAGGTACCCCTCTTAAAATTCAGCCATGTGGTTATTTAGCTAAAAATTACACTTTCATTCTATAAAAAAAAATTCACATGACAGAATCTTAAAAGGAAAACCTAAGGAACACAGCACTTAAGTATTGTACTTAAGTCTTATTTAATAAAAAAAAACTTCTTTAAAAATATCACCTTGCCCTAAATAGCTTTGAGCTAGCTTGTATTGAGCATTAATTAAAGGAAAATGCTAACAGATGTCTTTAAAACAATAGTTAATAATCCATTTAAAAAAAAAAATTTATGAAAAAATGAGAAAAAATAATTAATATTTTGACCATTTTTTTTTATTTTCTATAAAAAATATTTTCAAAACTTTTCTAAAATATATTATTATTATTCCTTTTTTGCTAAAATGTATTATTAACCATTACACTCAAGAGCAACTTCTTAAGCAATTCTATAGAACTTTTCTTAGATACGTGAGTCCGTCTTTTTATTTTATTTTATTTTTATTTTTTTAGGGAATTCGGGTCAGTAAAGCCAATTGCAATCAGGAAACTTCCTACAACTTTCCTCAACTCTCCAACTTAATACTAATAGTTTTCAATACTATTTATATGTTTTGTGTTTCACTTTTGTTTTACAGTATCAGTATCTGAAATTCTCCTCTTATACCAACTGTGATTGTTAAATTGCAAACGTTTTTCTCTTAATACTATTATGTGAAAAGCTAACTGTATATAGGATTGATGCTTAAAGAATTCATTAAAAACACAGAGGATGCTTTTTGTTTTTAATGGACCATGTGTGAGGCAGTGGGCAAATTGAATGTAGTTGTAAGATTGTTGTGAATTTTGTGGTGACCTTAGTTTTAGTAATGCCTACCTCCTCTCTCTCTCTCTCTCACAAACTTACAAACAAAAGAAAGAATGGTGATCATTCCTTTATTAAACAAGAAATTATTATTTTATAAGATTATATAATAGGAATTGAATTATGTGTTGTTTCTACTTTCTAAGAGATAGTGATAGGGCCACTATCTCTTAGAATAGTGAGCTTTAATGTCACTGTTGCAAATTCATTTATCATATTTGTAAGTTTTCACTTTTCACACATCTCCATCTCTTTTATTCAATACTTTCACTCAAAGAAATGAAAAAATCAACAGCAAATTGTTATCTTCTGCTCTAATTTTTTTTTTTTTTCCTTGTAATTTTTCTTTCAATTTTAATTTAATGTACTTTTTTTTTATTATTATTATCTTTTTTGTAAGATTTGCCGACATAGTTCCAATGTCTTCCATTAGCACTCAAAATGCCCCCTCTTTGTTGTCATTTTCATCTTCAACACCACAATGGAAATATTTACACCTGCAATAGTTTTACGGACCATCTCTACGTTGCTTTGAAACAAAAGGGCATATTCATCTTTAGAGATGAGGAAAAAATTAAGAGAGGAAAATCTGTTTCACCAGAGTTCTTGAAAGCAATAGAAGAATCAAGATTTGTGATTGTCTGCGTTGTATTTTGTTCTCATCCACATCACCAAATCCCCAACGGTGATTCACTTTCCTGTTGGCTGGTAGCCAATGGAAAAAAAATGTCTTCTGCACCAAACACTGGCCATGTTGTCGTTTTATTGGATCATATCTGGCTACTTTATTTGCTTCCTCAATACTACCAAGAGAAACAAATAAAATTATTGTGGGAATGTGATGCAAATGGATTCATTCGGGTTGGAATTAGAATTATGACTCATTTGTTCAGTCTTTGAGGTGAAGAGATGCGGGTTCCGTATGGTATATAAGAAAGACATTGAAGATGTCAACCAAAGTATGGCTCAGTGTAGCAACAATAGCACCATTCCTTATAAGGGTTTGGATGTTCTCCATCATAAATTCGGCAATGCCAAGCGAACCCATGATGACTATGATGGGGTTGGACCTAATGGAGAAGGAAGCTCTAACGATGTACCACACCCAAAACGGATTGTGAGGAGTCAATTGAGTATAGAGAATGTAGTGAGGAGTTAAGTGATCGGGAGGAATCTAGTGAAAGTGACCAGGAAGGTTAATCAACTTTTTTCTCTACATTACCTGTAAGTCACTGTCTTTATTCTTAATTCAAGTTCTATTGATTGTTGCACTATCTTTTTCTCTTAAGTGTATGTTTATGAATGGATTGCCCACCATATGTTTGATTAGAGCTGTCAATGAGACTCCTTGCAATTTAACTTGAAAGAACAAAGAATGAGGAGGAAAAGCTTTTTTATTGTGATTGACAACAAAATTCGTAAAGTTTATAATGTCACTAATAAAAATCAACAAATACTGTGAATAATAGATATTATTGAGTTGATTACCAAATGCCATGTGCTGTAATTACTTTGCAATGTTAGGTTAACATCTTACACCTCATCATCCCATGTGATGCATGTGTTGAGGCATGGGTGAGACTGAGACTTTAATAATATTTGAATCTCATTTAAAAGTGACACATCTTTTTCCTCTGCAATTTGTTAGTTAGAATGTATGTAATGTCAAATATGAATGGAAAGGGTGCTACAGCCTATCACATGCATTGCCTCATTGATATGTAATATTAATAGTCTAAAACTCATTTCATATATACCATTCCTCTTTATAATTGAAGTTCTTACCATATGACTTTTGTGCTTTGGGCTCTTGATGTTCTTGAAATTTCCCAGACCCATTTCACATGTTCACCATTACAGTAATTGGTCTTGTGCAGGCAAACAACCAATGTAGAAAAGGTTGAAAAATGGAGAAGGTAGTCTGCTTAGATTTGTAAGCCTTGCCCTACTTGTTATGTTGTTTTATGCATTCTGTCTTTAATTTATGTTTTGTCACATTTTCCTTGTTATTTTGTCATTTTAGCCTAATATATTACATTTCATTGTGAATTGATAATACCCCTTTATAAACATCCAAGTATATACATATGGTAGATTTTCTGAAAGTTGTGGTAGATGTGCTAGTCAAAGATACTTTCGGGTGGAATTCTAAATTAGTCACTCTATAGTCAAAATGATGCTGAGAGAATTTTACTAATTCCTGATTGTGTCGCTGACAAGCTCATAAGGGCTCATTCTAAATTTGGGGCTTCTTTGGTTGACATAGGATAATGGCTGTTGCATACCAGGAATTATATAAACAAAGCTGCCAGGTCTTTTAGTGATCTTACTGGCACAACCTTAAGTGAAGACCCTGTGTATTGGAACTAGTTATGTAGGTTACAATTACCATTTAAAATGATTGTCATTCTTTGGAGGATTTTATTATATTTTCTAATTGTGATGGCAGAATTGTGAAGACATCTTAGGTCAGTTCTCTTAGGGCCTATTAAAAAAATGGCATGTGATCTGTTTTTTTTTTTTTTTTTTTTCTTTCACTACATCTCCCCTTTTGAAATCTAAAAATTGAGATTTTATCTGTTATTTTCTTGATTTTCTCTGAGGTTATGATGAATTTTGTTGATTTTGTTCTGTTTGGTGATTAGAAAGCTGGAAATTTGCCTCTTTTATTTATTTATTTTGATTTTGTGCTGAGTTTTCCCTGGAAGTGGAGGGCTTTTTATTTTTCTGAATCCCAATATAAGAAACTTAAAGTTTATTATTTTTTGTTTTCATTTAAACAATTTGATCTTAGAAATGAAATTTTTCTAAATCCCAAGTAAGCTCTCATATAATATTATTGATTTATTTTCTTAAAACATTTGTAGTAGATGGATTATCTTCTAAGAATTTAATATCTTCAATTGTGTTATTGCTGATTAGAATCATCTTTATCTTTGTACTCAACACAAACTCTTATTTTATTTATTTAGTTTTACTTGTTATCCATGCACTTCTTTTTCAGTCCATGAGCATTCAGACACAATTCTTGACAATTTGGAATTAGAAACTTCTCATTATCTTATTTTTCATTCAGAAACCAATATAAGACACAGGGTTTTTTTTTTTTTTTTTTTTTGTTTAACATTTGTTTTTGTTTATGTGACTATTTCTATCTTTGGCAGCTAGGAAAGTTGAGCAAAATTAATGTAGAAAAGGTACAAAGCCTTTGAATTCTATCTTGTTTTGATGTTTTAGATTTGGGAATTGTAATGCTTGACTAATATGGGCTGAAAATTAGTTCTTGACTTCTCAACTTTGTGGGTTCCCTTTGAAACATATAAATTTTGTTTTCTTATCCTATAATTTTCATAGAAACTGGATGAGTGACAAAATGCTGGGTTTATGCTTTCTTATGGTTTTGTTTTCAGAACACATAACCATGGGTCAAGCAAGTCAGTTATGTTTGGCTTTGCTGGAAATTTCTTTCCTTTACATAAAATGCATTTTTTTTTCCCAAGAAGATAGGAGAAGCTTATTGTGGGTTATGTCTTTTTGTTTATTTGTTTTCTAAAGGTACCAGTTGGAGCTATGCCAGAAAGCTTTGGAGGATATAATTTTTTATTTGGGGCAGGTTGTGGGAAGACCCACATTTCTGTACTGCTATACATGAGCTGAGTCCCTTTATAAGGAATCCCCAGAAGAATATATGCATCTTTCTCGCCCATACAGTGGCCCTGGTTGAGCAGGTAAGGTACTATTTATCTTGTTTGATTTTGTAATTTGATGTTTAGTTTAAAGTTGTATTTAAGTTGGAGACAATTTTTGTAGTTTATATTGCTGGTTCATTGCACAATAATGGAGTGGTGTTCTTCTTGGCTTGGCTGAAGTGGTAGGTGTGCAGGCCTTGATAAGGGGGTTAGGCTATAGGTTTTCAGTGCTTATGTATGCAATTTCTCATCGTTATTCTAGATTTTAAGACAGGGCTTTCTGATTATACATGCTTCAAGTTCACCTTGGAATGGAGTTTGGCATTTAATAAATAGAATCGTGATTATACTATGAATTCTTTCTTTTATAGGTTACTGTAGCACTTGTGCATTTATTTACAATTTTACATCCACTGATGTGGGTGATTTTTTTGCTCAAAATGTGTAAAATTGACTACTTTTTGTATTTTGCAAGATTTTGCATGAGCTGATAGGGTTGCTCTCATGATGCATATTCCCTTAGGATGAAAGAAAATCGTGCCTTAGAGGGTTCGGTTTTGAGACATTTGTGGTGCCCTGCACCATTTAAAACCCTTTTAATAACTAGTTAATGTAAGATGAAGTTAATTTAAATGTCAATTCCTTGAGCAACATACTTAGTTGAGTTCCATATGGTATATAAGCAACGGGTAACTATGTTTTATATAAATTTACTATGAACAATATCTTTAATATATAGATATTAGTTCATCAAAATATATATATATATATATATATATATATATATATAGATATTAAAGTGCTGTATATGTATAAGTGGGAGGGTAAACTAGTAATGTCACATTCACCTCCATTGGGGCCAATTAAGTGAGCACACTTGGAATCCACTTTACAAGCTCTCGTGCACGTGGGACATGTGGAACACCACTGCTAAGTGCTAACACACCACCAAGAGGTGACACATGTTATCCACTAACCCTAATTATATTATTAATGAATGATTGTATGATATATATATATATATATATATATAGGGAAATGCTAACGAGTGCCCTTAGGGCATTCATTAATAATCCGTTTAAAGAAAATTTTTATGGAAAATGAAAAAAAAATGTAATTAATATTTTGACAGCTTTTTTCATTTTCCATAAAAGTGGTATCAAAACTTTTCTAAAGTTGATTATTAAAGAGTGCCCTTAGGGCACTCGTTAGCATGACCCATATATATATAATAGCGAGAGAGAGAGAGAGAGAGTAATATGATTAATGTCTAAATGGATAAATTATGGCCTTTTGGAATATGTTAAATGCATAAGGTTGTGTGTGCAATTTTCTGAGTGCTTGGGTTAAGAATAAATTGAGAGAAGTTGTAAGGGTCAACTGGTAGTTATACCGAACAAACCACAGCCCAAAATACTTACCACCCGACTCATGGTTTTGGTCCTTGAAGCAACCATTTCCAATGAACATCAAAATTTTGAAAGGAAAATCTCTCTCCGGGACAACCTTTATTTGAGGTGAATTCCCTTCCATCTCTATGGAGGCTTAAATAATGATGCGAGATAATGTTAGTTAAGACTTAAGACCTAAGTTCAAGTATAAAGAGCTAGAAATTGTTTAATTGTGACTTATCAAAAATAAAAATAAAAAATTGTTTAATTGTGGCTGTATATGAACCGGCCTCCAAAGGTACACGACAGCTGAAAAATTATTGATTTCCTCGTGCTTGTTTTACCTTAGCCTTTGAAATTTGGTTGTGGGTAATTGCTTGGAATTAGTTGAAGAATTATTGATATGGTAAAATGTGGATTTTATTTTTTTAAGCATTCATAATAAGTGATAGTGGTATTTAAAAGATAGGGGAAATTGCATTTTACTACCTTAAACTATATTTTTTATTCCTTTGCACTCTAAACTTTTAGAATACACGATTACCACTCTAAACTATAACATGTGTTTACTTTTACCCCTTCGTTAGTTGAGTTGTTAACTTAGACGGAAAAATATGACACCATGTGAAAAGACTCATTTACCCCTCTTTTCAATCCCTTAAAAATAAATGAGAAATTTCCCTTTATCACTCTAAACTATACTTCTAGTTACACTTTGCACCTTAAACTTTGGTTTTCCATCTTTCGTCTAAAATAAATGTAGAATTGACTGCGGGGTATAAAGTCTATCGTGGGTTTTAGTTTAAGGTGCTAATTGTACATTCTAAAAGTTTTAAGTGCAAAGTGTAATTTGAAGTATAGTTTAGAAGGGGTAAAGTGTAATAACCCCTAAAAGAAATGGGCATACTTGTATGTCTATGTGTGGGTAGTTATTTATGAAAGATTTATATGCTTACTTTTGTTAATTTATAGTTGTTGGTGGTATAAGTTACAGATATATATATATATATATATATATATATATATATATATATATAAAGTAGTTTTGTTGTTTTTAATTATATAAGTGTTGTTGGTGAGCTTTAACCAGCCACATACCAATTTATATTCCTTGATGTAGTGACCTGAGTACTACATTTTTTTGATGATTTTAGTCTCTCTTTCACCGTCTTTTTTTTTTTTTTGGTTTTTCCTCACGTACCCATATCTGATACGTCTCGTACCAGTATGCACAGATACACGAATAATACTATATTTTGACTTGAGTACTACAGTTTGATGATTTAGTCCTACATATTGATGTAATGGTTGCTAGCCTATGCGCGGATACTCCATTTTTCTCATGTAATTGTGCCCGATATATCTTTTATTAGTATCATTCTGGATATATACCTCTAATATATGTACCTAGTAATTTTTTTTTTTCTTAAAAGAAGAAGAAGCCAAAATTTCCAATATATTTCCAATGTTAAACACTTATGCTTATCTAGTTATCTTTTATTTAGTCTTTTGCATCTTGATTTGTATTCTAAATATCATTTAAAGGACGTAGATTCATTTTATTATTCATTATTGCTCTTAAATTGATATGTGATTAACAATATATAAATATATAAATAAAGTATATTTAATAAGTAATTAATACATGTATGCCCGACATATCGTATCCTAGGGTTTTCAAGAAATGTGGTATCATTATACTCTTACCCGTATCATATCCATACCTGTATCTGTACCGTGCATCTTAGCTGCTAGCTAAAGTTAACCTTTCTAATGTCAATACTATGTTGCACGTCTTAATGTCTTTAAATTATTGATGTTGGATTAAGTTCTGGCTTGCTATACCTAAGAATTTGTAAATGGCACTCAGTAACTTGCACCTGTATAAGACTTGATAAAGGATATATTCCCAAGCTCATTGTTATTTGAGTGATGCATTGACAACTTAGCTGATGTGGTCATGTGCGTTAATGACTTTTAGATGTTGGCTACAAGCACATGATAACTTTAATTCAAGAGTTAGTGTAATGGTTAAATATGTTGTTAATATTTGTTTCACTGTATTGTGGATTACCCTATGAATGCGTGTTGTGGCATGGCTATGTTTTGGGATTCTCATATGCATGGGATAGGGTTCTAGGGAGTCCTAGGGTTCAGTAAGGTTTGAGTGAGTCAGGGTTTCTGATTTAATGAGTTAGAATGGAGCATATGAGTGACACCTCCCTACTTTTCTTTTTCAATATGGTGCTACCATCTTTGATAGAATTAGTGCACATCTTTATTATTCTAGTAGTCAATGTGAAATTTCAAAACCAATAAGTAGTTTTCTAAACTTCACCTATCATGGGTGAGACTTAACAAAAACAATAGGTTTCTATAAACTATACTCTAAAACCACCGTTCAAATCAAAGGTACAATTGATTGTTATTGGTCTTAAATCAAAATAAAACTAATTATAGACATAATTAGTCTTTAGAAAGTCCAAGATGGTTGCAATCCATACACCACTTTGTGTGTTTGCTAAAAATTCTTTGTGCTTACTTCACTAATGTTATAATTAAGGCCATAACATTGTTGCTTTTCTCTAGTTATTACTTACAAATAATTTGTTGAGCTACGGTTACAAATGATTTGCTACTAGGTTTGACAATCGTAATACCCAGAAATTGATGGAAGACATGTCATTGGAAGAGATGAGGGACTTTGGATTTAACGTAGGCAGCATAAACTGGGAGAATTATATCTTGAAAGTTCATATTCCAGGTTTTAGAAGGCATGTATTGAAAGGAAGACTTATATTCTAATATTTATTCTTTTGTTACCAGGATCCCCATACCTTGATAGGGTGTTGGGGATTCTTACATTTGTGTTTATTGTACCACTTGAATATTGTGCAGAGAAGACTATGAAGTCTTTGTGATGCGTGCATTATCAATCTCAAAGTAATATTGGGATTCCCTTACAAATAATAATAATAATAATAAAGTAATATTGGGATAGTTCATCTTGTGTCATGTCTTGGATGGAAGAGTAATACTTTTCTTTTAGAAACAAACACACCCTTGAACCCTAGTAAAGATGACACACTCAAACAAGGATGATAGGTTAGCTAGCGTGCGAAGGGTCTTAAGAGAGTCGACCAAGGTCACTGGCACGCAATGGACTCTGTTTCTGTGTGGAAGTCAAAATGGTTTGTGGTGAGAGAGAGAGAGAAAAAAAAAATATTTCATAACTTTTATTGATGGACAGTTCCTTAATAGAGGTATATTGAAATACCATTCATTTGTTAATTTTGCCCATTAAATTGTTGAATTTGATGCATGAAGGTTTTTATGGTGTTTAATTAGTTTATACTTAACAAAATGCTATTTTAGCAAGTGTGATGAGAGTGCTCGGAGTTAACAGGACACTCCCTTCCTTTGAACCCTTGACCTTGGCTTACGATTTCATTCTTGATCATTTTTTCTACACCAAATTTTGCTATATCACGTTAGCCTTTGGTGATAGGGAGCAACAGGTTCTAACCAACTAACCGCTAATTGATGTACATATTGTATTAAACATTTGAGTATCTGACACATCTTGTATTACATTTCCTCTTATTTGTGAGAAGCAATGTCCTCCTTCCACTATTATTGTAACTAGTTGCAAACCCAAACGATGTGTGAGAATAAATAATTATTTTGTATTATAATATAATATATAATTTTTTGAAGATAATTTGTTCTCCCTAAAAATTAAACAATTTTTATTCGGTCCAATTTGGTCTACTTCGGTCTCATTCGGTCGAATTTCGTCTAATTAGGTTTACTTTGGTCCAATTTGTTCCACTTGGTCTAATTCGATCAATTTCAGTCCCCCTTCAGTCCATTTTAATTGGACCTTAAATTGATTCTTTTTGTATTTTTTTTTTCAAGTTTAGCTTAAAAATGAGTTTTTATTTCCTAATTTTTAGATTGAAAAGTATGAAATTTTATTATATTTGGGCTATATTCTTTAGTTTTAGTTAAAAAATACAAATAAAATACTAAAATACACATTAGAAATTAGTAATAGAGTCTTAAAAATGCAATAAAAATGATAAATATTCAAAAGTCTTATTCGGTCAACATTGATTATATTCGGTCCTATTTGGTCTATTTAGTCCAATTCAGTCCACTCCGTCTTATTTAGTCTATGTCGGTCCTATTTAGTCCATTCTATCCACTTTGAGCCACTTTGGTCCTATTTGGTCCGTTTTTACCACTTTGTCCTTATTCGGTCCATTCTGTCTACTTTTGTTATATTTGGTCCTATTCGGCCCACTTTGATCTACTTCAGTCTTATTCGGGATATTTAGTTTACTTTGGTCCTATTTGGTCCATTTTTTCCACTTTGGTTCTATTCGGTTCATTCTGTCCACTTCGGTCCTATTCAGTCTACATGGGTCCTATTTGGTTCACATCGATCTAGTCTGTCCACTTCGGTCCTATTCTGTCCATTCGTTCTTATTCGGTCCATTTGATCCTATTCGGTCGACCTCGTTCCTATTCAATCCATTTGGTCCACTTGTTCCTTTTGGTCCACTTCGATCTATTTTTATGCACTTACATAATGGATAAAAACATGTTTGGGTTGAAAACACCTAATCTAAATCCAAATTTATTAAAATAAACTTGTAATATCTAAATTAAATTTTAAGCATAGCATCTATTATTGTTACGCTTTTGTTAAGCCACATTAATGTAGCATTTTAGTCCACTTAGGTATGGCTATTTAGGTGAAAGTCTTTCTAAATATAAAAGCTGTGAATATACAAATTTAATCTTTAGGACAGTTATTCATTTGTTTTAACATCGTTATTTTTAAATGAATTGTATGAGGTTGGTTATACATTTAAGGAATATGTGTATGTGTGTGTGTGTAATATTTATATAAATAAATTATTCATTACCTTAGAAGAGATTGTCATGATAATCAAAACTCATATCAAATTTATACAAAATATGTATAATTTATTCTTTAAATTTTATTGTAAAGAAAGAATCTGTTTGAGATGGGGAACTAATTAAAAAAATACAACATCAAAATATAAGAACCCTAAAAATTACAATGATTTATCAATATAAAGTAGGGTTGCAAGAAAAAATAAAAAATCAAGAGAGAGAATAACCACTTTTCAAGAGAAAATGCGAGAGAGTATAATAAGAAATTTATAGAAAATAATATGAGAAGAAAAAAAAGTAAAAATAAAAAATATAGTAATAAATACCAAAATTTTCAAGTTATGTTATGTGATAAAATAACAGTATATTCTTATATACTATCTTTATAATACAATATGATAACATCTATGAAATCAAAGAAAATATTTTTTTTATAGAAGAAAATCAAAGAAAATAAAAAGATAACAACTTTAAAACACAAAACTTAATCACATCTACCCAAAGTAAAGTTCCAATTAATACAAAAATTTATCAACCTAAAATAGAGATGCAAGAAAAATATAAAAAATTCCACCAAAAATGAAAAAAAAAAAAAAAAAAAAAAAAAAGAGAGAGAGAGAGAGAGAGAGAAATTCGTGTGGTTGAAAAAGTGTGTGAAAATACGTGTAATGTTATTTAAAAACTGAAAACATGTGTTTGAATGGGTGTAGACGTGTAAATAAAGTTTAGTGTAAATAACATCTCCTTTTGGTTTAGTGTTTGAATGTGTGAAAATACTGTTAGATTCTCCTTTTGGTTTAGTGTAAATAAAGTTTTTTTTTTAAATTTATTTTAGGATTTATAACATCTTTCTTTCTTATATACACTTGTGTGAGTTTGTGTGAGACAAAATATTTAAGAGTCCAAATCAATCCCAAAAGCTGCGGCAAGAGACAAACCACATGGAGAAGAGAAAAAAAAGAAACCAAAAGCCGGAACAGAGGGAAGAATTAACAGCTACGGAATAAAAAAAAAGAAAAAGAAAGGGATTTTAACGTTAACGTTAGTAACGGTGGGTGTTAAAATAAGAGTTCTCTCATTTAATGAGGGATATTAGTTGTTAAAATTTGATTGGTGGAGCATGGAGTGGAGCACAATTGATGGGACAGAAGATTTGGACTCGTAGATGTGGCTCAACAGAAATATAGCAACATTAAATGCCACCATTCAGTTTTTAAGCATAAAATAGATTTATCAAGTTATAAAAAAAATTATATAAATTAAAAAACCAAAAAGAAAAACATTAATGAAATTCTTTTCTCATTAATAATAATAAATAAATAAATAAATTGTCCACTGGAATGTAGAAGTCCTGGTAAAAAGGACATACAAAGTCTAACGGGCTTCTGTTTTGTACTTTGATGGGCCAATTCTAATGTCCACCCAACAATATTGGCTCATATAATATAATATTTAATTTAATGAAACCATATAATATAAATGGGAATTACTGATTGATTCGGTATCATATGAGGAAAAAAAAATATCATCTATCGTTAAATCACAATGAGTTCCTGGAGATTTCTCATTATGGCTACGTGTGTGTTACGTTCTAGATCAGTTTTTATTAACATCGATGAATACATTATGACAGACTCTAATTTTGATCTTACATGTGAAAAAAAGTATCTTGTGAAAGGGGCATTACATAAGCCGATTTTATAAGATAAGTTTTTCAAAGTATTAACATTGTGTCAGTGAGCTGATTTTATAAGATAAGTTTTCCAACGTATTAACATTGTGTCAGTGCGTGAGTGAGTCTGAATAAGGATATTATTAGAAGAAGAGGCTTTAAGAGTTAATATTTCAATTGCTAAATACTTCACAATATTTTCATTGAGAGCTACTCGGGTTTAAGGGTTTTTTATTCTATTACGTATTCCCACAATTTTCTCTTAAAATTAAACCCATTCAAGGTATGTTCCTTTTTTCTTTCAAGAGCCCTATTTGGTTATTGGTATTCAAGTTAGTTTATTTTATTCTGGATTTTTAGGATTTAGTGTGTTTTTAATATGTAGTATGTCAAAATATAACTTTAACTTGGTGTGTGTTTAGATTGTTACGTTGGAGAAACAAGCATGGTTCTGAACTTTGATTTGAATGAATTACCTGTGGACGAGGACATGGCTTTTGATGAGTATGAATTACCTGGCTACGAGAAGGTGGTTTTTGATATGATTGGATTACCTGTGGAAGACGAAGAAGACGTAGCTTCTAATACCACATCCCCTGAGGTACACTTTTCAGTATTTATCATAATTTATGCTATGCTATTGTCTTCTTTTTTTGGTTTAATTTTTTCAAGGACTTTGATTGTTTGAACCAATATGTATCTGATTTTTTGTCTTTATAGATTGGTGACAGTTCTAGCAGTAACAGTGAGTTACTTGGCCCCAAAGAAACCTATGATGTTTTGCCTGCAGTACCTATGGATGAGGATGTGGCTTTGAATCACCAAGAACTTAAGGTATATATACATATATTCAATTTTGTTTTTCATTTTGGTTGTTAATTTGATATATTTTGAATGAATTTCGTGAATTTTATGTTTTCATATAGAATGGAGACAATACTAAGACTCATGTTGCAAAAAAAGATAATGAAAGTGACCAAGGTAATTAATAATTCCACATATATATATATATATATATATTTTTTAATTTAGTATTAGATGTTCAAGTAGTTGGAGTTAAAATTTTTGCCTAATGTATTGATTACCCAATACTTCATATAATATATGTTTTATACAACTGAACAAAACTTACAAGCAATGATGTATAGAACTCGCATATTTTGAGAGATATGTGTTATGTATATGTACGATGCATAAAATAATTATATTTTGTTCTTAAATAATAAAATTTTATTATGTATTCTAATCAGTATTTGTTGAAACATATTTGTCTTTCATTGCTAACTGCGAACATATTTCCTTTTTTGTTTACATATATGGCGATAGTTTGTATGGCTGTAGATGGAGGCAAGGTTTTATCTAATGTGAAGCTGTCAGCTCAATTGCTTGAAGGGAATAAGGAAAAAGTTTTACGGTCTAATAAAGTTGTGAAATTAGTGAAGATGTGGAACCATTCAAAAGGGAGGATCACATGGGAAGGGGAGGAGGATATGAAAAAACATTACCCTCTGTTGTTCCAAAACAAGAAAATGTAATATATGTTTAAGTTTAATTTTGTTTGAAAGAGAGATGAATCTGATTGTTCATAGTAGAATAATTGTTTCATATCTTGGATGGACAATTAGATGCTTATAATAATTACGTTCAGTTCTTTTTCAATCTAATGCTTTGTACTTTAATTGCTCAACCCTATGTCAACCTGAATTTACAAGTGCTCATGCATGCATGCTTTTGGTTATAATTTGCCTAATGCACTAGAAGAATTTTTGGATAATCAATACTTGTGGGAGGAGGAACTCCATATTTTAAACTTCTTTCCCTTGAAATCTGTCGTAGGAACAAAAATAAAAAGTTTAGGGAAGTTTTAATCCAAAGAGATAAATATTATCAACACTCAACAGCTCACTTGAAATAGAAAAATAACCTCACCATGAAAGAAAAGTGGCTCAAAAGAAGAAGAAAGAACCAAAAATCTAGAGGACAGACCAAGTTATACGCAAGGCTTGTCTTTTTCACATTCTTTTGGGCCCTCCCTACAAATCTTGCAGAGCATAGGGTTTTGATATAAACAAACAATCCTAAAATAAGCTAAAACAGTTTCAACCACCGCATTGAACTAGTATCCAGCTGCTGCAGGATTTTCAGCAGCTTAAGCAGGGTTATGAGTAGCGAATCAAAGCATTCTGCAAATTACATCTGATTCTCCTCTACCTGGAGCTGCCTCAAACTGCCATCAATATAACATGGCCCAGTTTGTTTTCCGGCATAAACTATATAATCTCGGCTAGCCCCAAACTGAAGGTGAAGAAACTGTGATCTTACCTAATTTATCAAATAATACGCGGCCACAAATGTTAGCATAAGCAAACACCTACGCTGTATATAAGGGAGATTGAATCAGAGCAAAATCATCGGTAATACATTATGTTATTCACCATTTCATTCACCAAGCAATGGGCATCACTTGGCTCACTCGGGGCATAGGCAAATAGGGGAGTTAGCACCATCAATTTGAACCCCATTTGCTTTAACGATACCAAGGTAGTACCAATCTATATAAACACAGTCAATCTTCACTATCAATAGGTATCATTACTTGATAACAACACCTAACAATATGTAGCAATTTTTTTTCTATTAGGAGAGTATCATTCATATATGTATAAGTTCAATGAATAGACTTTTCATTAACAAATATAAAATCTTGATTATACACATGATAATGTCCTATAAGCAAAAAAAAGTGTATTGAAAAAAAAAATGACTTCATGGAAAGAAATAAAAAAGAATAAGAAAATCTCATGGCTTTCTCCATCATATCTATCTAAAAATTTTCCTTTCCTATAGAAATGTGTGCTATAAAGCTTTGCTTCAGGTAAATACTCAAAAGCAAATGCTCCAACATCTTAAAATCAGTGTTGTTTAAAGTAAATTGGCCTTTTGCAGACTATTCCAACAGCGGCTCCATTATAGGTTTCGAAAAAGGGGTATGGAGTTTCATGCTGTACGTAACTGCCACCCCAATTAGTGCACAAAATGACGGTAAGAGACCCAAACCAAACCGTGTAACTGAAATATAGACATTTATTGCATTTGTTCTCTGAAGTTCTGGAGAGCAACCTGCATTGGAGTATATAAAATATCAAACAGAAATTTTTAACTAAGAACCATTATGGACATTTGAGAAAGAACTCAAGAATTTTTTACACACAAAGACAGACACAAAAAATAATGTCAGTGTTACTGATGAGTTCTGAAAATTAAGATGGCAACAATTAACAGAGGAATTAATCAGAAAACAAGAAGAGATCCCATGTCTGGAAAATCAGTATCAAACTTTCAAACCTACTCAAGAAATGTTTCAAGTAAAATTTCTCCATCTGGTAGATCACTTAAACTAAAGCTAACAAGGCTTCCATGATTGTTTCTGTTGGTTGCTCCAGTGGTTGTCTAATTAGTCAGTAACATAATTGACCAACAAAAACATTACCAAAAATAAAACATAAATAGTGGATCATCTTAAACAAAAATGATAGTCATGATAGTGATCTTCTTTTTTGGCATGTGAAATTTCAAATAGTGAGTGAATCTTTTCTCAATCTCCCTTTAGCATAATAAAAGCCAGAATCAAGCCCTAGGAAGCATGGACACCTCTGGGCACAGCTGCAAGCATGTCCAGCCCTTTCTTTTCTTTTTTTTTCTTTTTTTTTTTTTAAATGACAGGACACGACCAGGGTGTATTTTAGTTTTTCGTTTTTTGGATTTTGTAATAGTATTATCCATTATTGCTCTTAAATTCTTTTTTTTTTCTCTTTAGATCTTCCATCCCTCAAAAGAAAAGATCGAGGATAGTAGGATCTAGAGAAACAGCTAATGAATCTAAGCCAAGATCCCTCTCCATTCATTCATAAATATACATACTTGTATGTAATAATCGAGTACGTAACAAAGCACCTAGAATCATATAAAAGAACCCTAATTTTAAAGCTTTTGCAAAGACTGAAGATTCAAACAACTTACTTTGGAAAGACTGAAGAACATACAAAACAAGCCCACATGAGATTTTGTCCAAGAAGCTCAATGATCCACAAACAAATGCACAGCCACCAAGATTCTCCCCAATTAGAACATTTTGCATGCTTATTCCAGTCACCTACAGTAATTGAGGAAAATTTTTATACAAGTTCATTGAAATTAATCATAAGAAGTCAATAATGGCTTGAGTGTAGTCTTTAAAGAGGACCTAATCTTATGTGAAATATCAAGTTCCCTGTTAGCATTAATACATTTGTAATTGTACAGGAACGTTTTTATGTTGTTTCTGTTAGCATTAATACATTTAGACAATGTTTAAGATTCAACTATCCTTGTAAAGTGTGTGGACTGTTAGTTCACAGACTATGTTACATCATACAACCTATTAGGTAAAGTACTCATTTTTCACATAAGTTCTATAGTTTTGATTTCTTTCATACTTCATTTAGACATTTCAGTGTTAGGATCTCAAATCATTCACTAATTTAGATGGAACTCTTTAAAAATTCTCTTGTATACACTTGGGAAATTTTGGGCTATTGGCTTAATTTGTTATTAGAATCATCATTGTAAAACTCAAATCAATAAGCTTGGGTCGAATTAGAAGAATACAAATGTTCTTTAGTTAATGCTTTGTTAGCAAAATTACCTGTTATGAAGCATAACTATTCAGAGGAAGATTTATAAACTCTAAGGTTGTCATATTGCTGTAACAAGTCCTAGAAGGCTGGTTGTTTATCGTGCCATAATATTTTGATTCTCAAATCTAATTGGTTTCCATCAACCATGAGGACAATGCCGTTTCTTTTATCGATAAGAAAATTCAACAATAAGGGCAATGCTTCACTTATCTTAAAATGTCATAGAAGTGAAATGGACTCATAAATAACTTGAAATGAAGAAAAGATTAATAAAAAAGAATATTAGATCATACCATCATCAAAGCATTTGCTACACCAATAAATATTGATATTATGTACATGAAAGCACTCATGCTTCTAGGTAAGAAAATGATTGCTGCACCAGAAAACATCCAAATAATGCCACCAGCAGTGTAGTAGGCCTTCAGGCGTTGGCCAGTCCATGCAATCTCCTGAAAAGGTCAGGTATCAATAAATAAAGAATTTGTAGAAAACACGGTTTTTCAACCAAAGAAGTGGGTTTCACAAGGGGACCTGTAGAATAACAGATACAATGAAGCTGCAAGTGTAGATGATGGCAGGAACCTGCACCCATCAATTTGAAAGAATTAGCCATGCATCATTTTTCCAAATAAAATATTTTTAAGATTAAAAGAAATATGATTTGGAAAGGTTTGTGCATGTACCAGAGCTTTAGCTGATTGGGCCATCCGTAGATCATTAATAACATAGAATGCAAGATACGCCTGACAAAAGAAGCCATCTTGATATCAGAACTACAAAGATAGCTTACCAATTTTAGGGAAATCGCTTCTTTTATAATTTGTAATATTGGTGGACAGATTTTTCCAGTAGGGAAGCCCATTTTTCATAGGACATTTTTTCTTGGAGGCTTAAGATATTCTTAAAAATATCAGCTCCTCATATGATGTTATAATATATAAAGTTAAGTTTCTTCTTTCTTTTCTGTTTGTTAAAATGAACACCACTAAACAGGAAAATGCACTGACCTGTGACACATTGACAATTAATCTGGTGAGCACATAAACGATAGCAACTTCATAATATAGAACTCGCTTGAACCAGTAAGCCCATGCAATCCTAACATGAAAATTTCCTTGTGCTCCTACCCTGGATCTACATAAGAGAAGTAAATAATTATTGTAATTAACTATGCCGAGGTACCCCCAAACTTTCTAAAATTTCAAATATTTCCCTTAGATGGTGTTGGAATTTCTCACATCTAGTTCCTAACCAAATGGTTCAATTAAACAATGTGAAAAAATGAGGTCTTTATCCATCTAGTACCAAAGGCAAACAACAAAACTTGAAATTAAATGCCCCTAGTCATTTTTCTTATATTAAACCAAACAAAATTAAGAATGAGAACACTATTACAGGTCATGGTACTATAAGATTAATTTTTTATCTCGCAACACATCAAGAAAGCATTATAAAGACATTTCCTAGAAACTTCAAAGATGAAGACTATTTATGTCACCTTGGCTCTTTGGTTCCAAAAAGGAATATGCCCACGAAGCAGCATCCAACAAAAATTGATGAATATGCAATCCATCGATACTGCTCGGTTGAATACAGTGATTAAAATCCAGAAGGAAAACTCTTAATAATAGATCAAAAATTCTTTGGACATACCTGATTTTCAACATCAGCATATGTGTTTGCTTTGGTGACAGCAAAGACTATTAGAGCAACTGCATATAGGCTGAGGTTGGCAATCTATAAAACAAAGATACCAAAAAAAAAACCTTCATTGGTACCATGTTACAACATACAGACAAGTAAAACCAAATAGAATTCAGTTCGAAGCTGACCATTGTAAATGCATTTCGACAGCTAGTCAGCACTACTCTACTCGTTGAATTCAGTGTGATGCAATTCACCATAGACCTTCAACAAAACAGTTAAGGTTCATAGCATAAGTGAAAAATACTTCCAAAGCCCACATGTGTTTCTTCCTTTTATCTTTTCCATCAATGTGGAGGGGCCACGTGAAGGGGTTCACTGGTGCCCCATGCTTTAAGGAATTTCCATAAGGTCCCCCTGTTTTATGTGATCATCCTTTTGTTAAATTAACAAACTTTCAGGCTAGTCCCTCCGCATAGACAAAAATTCAGAAATAAAACAAAATAGCCATTTGTTACCAATCAGTTTTTTAGGCTTCAATTAAATGCCCAAAAATTATGAGTGTTCACAGAATAATAACCACTCAAAGGAGTGGCAGCAGTGCCTTTTCCCTTGTTCTTATATAGGATAAAAAATAGAAACGATGATTTGCACATTTCAACTGGAAATTTTAGATTGAGAAGGTTATTACATGTGTGAAACCTGAGTAGCAGCCCAACCAACATTGAAGATTGCTGCAAACACGCTGTAGCCAACAGTTTCCAATGTTGATGAAGAAGTACCAAAGATCTTACAAGGTACGCAACCACCAAAAACAGAAGAAAATGAAACGGCAACCAGAACAGAGCCTGCAGCATGCCATATTTTGAAATGTCCAAACCTGTCAATCTATCATGGAAAAAATAGGAAGCAGAATTATTTCCAGCAAGCTAAGGCCACAATTCCCACCCCCACCCCCCCCCCCCCCCCTCTTTCAAAATCACCCAAACAACCAAAAATAGAAGCTTATGTATTTAACAAAAATTTTGTAAAAATATATGAATTTCAATCATTTAGGAGACAGAATAACTGGATATTAAAACCTAGCCCTAGGAAATCATAATATGTGCATACAATCTTGTGTAGGACATGAAAACATAACAATCAGACATGACATCTGCATTGTACTTTCTTGTGAAACCATTTGCCTATATAGAGCTAGTAAACGAGGTTTAAAAAACTGATTTGAAGAACATATAGAATTTAATTCCTTTTGTTAAATATTGTTAGTGTATATTAGACATTTAAAAAAAAATGTTTCACACATGTAAAACCCTCTTGTAAACCCAACCACAAATTAGAGAAATTGCTTGCTATTTCCTTTTTTTTTTCCCTTCATTTTATTCTTGTACTAGAAGCAAGCAATGCAAAATGAATCAAACACTCACATGTAAGAAGTATAAGAAACACATGTTAACTTGTCACTAGACTCAAACTTGAGAACCATTGTGAAGGCTCCAATGAATTAAATAACAAAAAGAAAAATCAATGAAAGGAAAAAACAATGATGAATATTAAAAAGCATTCAAAACAAAACAAAACAAAAAAAATGGACCACATATATATAATATTCCACTGTTTTAATTTTACAGTATCTATTTATGTATGTTTAGCATATCAATTTGTGAGTAAAAAAAAAAACAGAAAAAAAAAATATAAATATGTACCAGTTCACCAGCCAATATGGTTGTAAATCCATCAGCTACTTGACCTAAAAGCATAACCATAGCAGCATCCCTATAAAATGAAACAATTTTGATGAAAATTTATAGTAGCTCAACAATTCATTTATACCATGAGGTAAACAGAACTCAATGCAGCAACAGACAAAAAACTTTATTCAAGAACAATTTTGATGAAAACATAAGGAAATCAAGAAGTTCTAGGTAGTGTCCTTAGTGTGTGCTTGATATAAATTGTTTGCTGAGTTCACTATATCTCAAAACTAAAATCTCATCATGCTGC
Source organism: Quercus glauca (assembly GCA_023736055.1). Lineage (NCBI taxonomy): Eukaryota > Viridiplantae > Streptophyta > Magnoliopsida > Fagales > Fagaceae > Quercus > Quercus glauca. The sequence goes on from CM043318.1 coordinate 105,051,873, forward strand.
AAAGAATAAGAGTTTGAGTCTGGTAGAATAGCACCAGATTTACTTTTCCCAAATAACATATAAAACTTGTACCTGATAAATCCCTTATTACCAAATTCAACATTACCCAGGATAAACACCACTTTCCTTCCATGTATCGTTCTTTTTCAACATAATGTGAACAAAATTTAAACTGCTGGCCAGGTAATAAGATATATACCTTGGAGAAAGTCCAATATCTGTCAAGAACAATAAAAGGTAAGTGAACCAACACGCAGCAGTGATATCATTGAGCATGTGACCCATGCCATAATAAATGACAGACCGTCTTCCAAGGGGCTTAGTGAAAGAATCATCATCATCATCTTCAATACTATTTCCCATCATGATACTTTTTTAACAAATGGGAAACTGCAAAATATGAACTGAAGCTTGAGAGAACAAGCATAAATAGCAATTTAGCAGAGTAATCATGTTGGAGTATTTTTTTATTATAAAAAATCTATTAATTTTATTCTAATTTAAAATAAATGATCATTCACGTCAACTATAGAAATAATATAGTCATGAATTAACTGTCATTTGACTTTCTCATATAAGTTGACAGGCTTAACTACTTACTGAGCTTTAGTGATGCATATCTGTTGTTCAATCTTAATTCATTGCTTTTAACCATTACCTTAATTGGCTGAAGTTAATGTCTTTAAACAAATTCAACAATTAAACAAACTATGATATTTCCGTTTATATAATTCAATGTTTTACAGGATCCATAATATGTCTATAACATTTACATGTCCAGCTGCCTAAAGGAAATTTAAAAATAAAAAAAAGGTACTTTTTTAAGCAAGCGAATTTTTTTTTTGATAAGTAAAAAGATGTATATTCAAAGAGCTACCTCAGGAAAAACAAAAGGTAGAGCAAGGAGTACAGAGAAGGAAACAAACAACAAGAAAAGACAACAAAACAAACAAAAGCCAACAAAAGAACTAAGTACAGAGCAGAGAATTAAGGAACGAAGGGAGAGAATCACTAGAGGTGATTCCCCAAGCCCTAGTCCAGTCAAAAAGAGAACCACTAAAGAAAGCGAGCAACTGATTATCGGATTTGTCCGTATCCTCAAAGGTTCGCCAGTTCCGCTCCCTCCAGATACACCACATAAGGCACAAAGGAGCTAAATTCCAGATGCTAGAAGAGTGCTTTCCAAACCAATTCCACCAACCAAAAAGCGTATCAGCAACCGATCTTGGCAGAACCCAAGAGATCCCAAAAGTTCTAAAAACCAAGCTCCACAGCTGAAAAGCTTTTTCACAATGGAGAAGCAAATGGTTCACCGACTCCCCGTTACTACGACACATAATGCACCGGTCAACAAAAACAACTCCTCTACGCCTCAGAATGTCCCCTGTAAGAATCTTCTCCCAAGTTGCAGTCCAAACAAAGAAAGAGACGCGCGGAGGAGCTTTAACCTTCCAAATACCTTTCCAAGGAAAGATAATAGGCAAAGGACAGCGAAGCTTGTTGTAGAAAGAGCGGATGTCAAAATCCCCCTTCTTTGTCAACTTCCACCTCATACGGTCTCCGAGCTCAGATCGAGGTAAATTAGAACCCAAGGTACGAAGGAATTCATCCACCTCACCCATCTCCCAATCATTGGGACCCCTTAATAGGCGAACATTCCAGCTTCTCCGAGCCTCCGTCCCCAACCTTTCGAGAGACAAGGCCACTGATGCCTCCCTATTAGAAGCAATCCCATACACTAATGGGAAGGATCGATGGAGAGGTAAGTCCCCACACCACCTATCTGTCCAAAACTTCACTCTATCCCCCACCCCTACCTCAAACTGAATGCAATTACTAAACACCTCCCAACCTTTACGAATACTTCTCCATAAACCACACCCATAGGCACCCCTACCCAGCTTAGAAGACCAACCCCCCCACTCTTCCCCGAATTTCGAAACTACAACCCTCCTCCAAAGACGAGTCTCCTCAACCCCAAACCGCCATAACCATTTTCCTAACAAGGCTTTATTGAAAGTGGTTATTTTCCTTACACCCAGACCACCGTTCGCCTTAGGAGCACACACCTTATCCCACCCCACCAGGTGAGCCTTCGAATCCCCCCACAAGAAGTCCCTTTGCATCTTCTCAATCTTATTCGCCACATGCGATGGGATGGTAAAAAGAGACAAATAATAAGTAGGAAGGCTAGCTAGCGTGCTCTTTAGTAACGTCAGTCTTCCGCCTTTCGACAAATACAGCTTCTTCCACCCAGCCAACTTCCGCTTAATTTTCTCCAAAATAGGATTCCAAATAGAGGGAGATTTATGAGGAGCCCCTAACGGCATACCTAGATAGGTCATAGGCAAAGTCCCAATCCTACAACCCAGAATCTCTGCCAAGGCATGCACATTATTAACCTCTCCTATTGGCACCATCTCGCTTTTCAGGACATTAACCTTCAAACCTGTCACAGCCTGAAAACAAAGGAGAAGCATCCGAACATTAAGGATCTGCTCCACTTCCGCATCACAAAAAAGAATAGTGTCATCCGCAAACAGAAGATGAGAGACACATTCCCCTTCACCCCGTCTACCATCTGCCTTAAAACCCCTGATCAAACCAGCACCTTCAACTCTTTTCAGCATTCTACTTAAAACTTCCATAATAACCAGAAACAACATAGGAGAAAGCGGGTCCCCTTGTCTCAGACCCCTCGTGCTCCTAAAAAAGTCAGCTGGAGTCCCATTAACCAAAATAGAGAATTGAACAGTTGAAATACAAGTCCGGATCCATCTACACCACTTCTCCCCAAAGCCCATTCTCTTCAAGAGATCCAGCAAAGCCTCCCAATTCACGTGATCATAAGCTTTCTCGATCTAACTAGTATAAGCAATAAGAAGAGAATTTATCTCTAAAGTTTATTTCATTAATAATGGTTTAGTGGTAATTTCATTTTGGGCGAATTTCAAGAAAACTCAAGTAATATCTCTCCTTTATTTCCAACAAATCAGAACTAGGTTTACTGATGATTATACTTTGTCATCCATGCAATGAGTTTATGAGAATTTTACCACACCCAGCAAAATTCTTAAATGCCCTAAATATTTCCAAACATAGTTGTTGCTAAACCAAGTTGAAGGTAACACAAGTTACCATAATCAAAAAACATGCCAACATACAAGGATAGCAGACCCAAGGGGTAATGAAAGTATACATGCTTGCAGACCCAAGGAGTCACTAACCACCCCTACCCTTTAAGGGTAGCAGTGCTGGAGCGAGGGCTACATTGGAATTGGTGAAGCACCATTCACATCGTTGCAATTTAACTTTTTCTTTTTCTTTTTTTGGGGGGAGGGGGTGGAAATAAACGTTTTGGCCTTTCTTTTGGGGAATGGTCTTCCTAACATACAAGATGCTAAGCATGATGCAAAAATAGCATAAATCTAGACCATTCAAGTATGTGAATGCCACATAGTCCTGCATTAAGTACTAGCATTGTAGGAGATATGGGAAGATTGACACTTTGGATAGCCTTTCAATGACGCCTTGATATGCACATTGGATACAACTTCAATTCAAAATCTTAGGCCATTTTGTTTGGGGATTGACTATTATATCAATCTCTCAAACTCAACACTTACATGTGAACGCCAACAAGTTGTCCCCTTCATTGCTCATGTTCAAGCCTCTATATCTTTCAGGACGCTCTTGCCAATTGAACATACTAACAATGATGCTCTGTTACCATCTATAAGAAATATTTTTGATATCATTTGAGACTAATGAATCGCAAGAGAGGACAAAATTAAAATAATCTTAACAAAGGGACAGAATCCTGTTCCTCTCTTTTCCTGCATTCCTCTCCTCAAATTCAGCTACATCCCATCTCATATGTTTAAAAAAACAAGACACGCCATCTTGTTCCTAATCTACGCCCAAAATAAAAGTCAGTCACTTGGTCTTCAATTTGCTAACAACCTGCCCTTCATTTTGCTAGCAACTCAAATTAGTAAATTTGATATATTGATGTAATGTTGGGCAAGTCTTTTTGGCAAATCAAAGAAATTCCCCCGTTGTCCAGCCTAGCTAACAGATGAATAATTTTACTTTCTTTTTGCCTGATTTACTTATAGGACAGGAAGCTCAAATACTCAAATGCAAAATTTTTCACAACACATGAATAATGTAAGAAATGGATTTGACCATTTTAAGCTCCACACAGCTTTGAACCAGATACAGATACAGAACATATGGACTCCAATTAACTCAACAAAATCTGAAATATCAAATTTAGAAAAATTGAAAACAATGAAGGAACCATTTCTATTGAATTTGGTGAACACAGGGTTCTCAAATTTAACAAAGCTTTTACTTGTTATATTCATATAATGTTTCTCATATACGCTAATAGCTTAATCATATCCAGCGAAGAACCTAGGAAACTTTCTGAATAACTTTCATAGTGCCATCAAAGTAACTCCCTTCCCTCCAGAGTCCAGTCTATATTGGACAGTCACAGCCCCAAAAGACAAAAACTTTCAAAGAATGCAACCCTCTGAGCCTCATCCATCTCCAATTCAGGAAAAGAAGCATTACCCACATAAAAATCCTCATGTAAAATTCAACAGTCTAATAAGCAAAAGAAAAACTGACTGTACCCTTATAACACCCAAAGCGGAAAGCTATTAAATTTACAACTTCAACAGCTTAAAAACCAATAATAATCATCAACTAAACATGCCCTTCATCCATAGCACCAAAAAACAAAACCAGATACAAACTATATATAATAACAGAAAAACTGTAAAACCCAGATACAATTCGAATTCTACATAAGTGGAAAGAAACGAAAAAGGGTCAGAAGGAACATACAGACAGAGGAGATAAGCTAAGCAGAACCCATCAACGAGAGCCCCTCAAAACGTTAGCAGAACAACCTTCGTTGGTTGCCCAAAAGAGAAACCGATGTTGTTTGTCAACTGTGTGAATATATATAACTGAATCTAAGTAGACCAATATTCAGCCAAAAAAATAAAGAAGAATCTAAGTAGACCAATAAATATGATACTACTATATTCCTTTTCTGTCATCTAAGCAATCTTGTTTGTTTGTTTGTTCTCATTTTTCTTTCTTTCTATTTTCTGATTCTTTTTCCTTTGTTTGGGGAATGTGCGTCATCAGTGTCACCGACCGTGAGAGTCTGTGAGTTATGGACTCTCAGACTCAGAATAAGAAGCGCAAAAGACAGTGCTGTCCATGTAAGAACATTTTTTCGATGAAAATAACGGGGGTATGTTTGTCTTTTAGTAGAGGATGATTGACTAAGGAATGGGAGTGGGAGATGCATTTGGGTGTGCCTTGTTTGTCCGTTATATATTGTTGGAATCAAGAAGATGTAGAGCGCTTTTGAAGGCTTCAAATTGAGCCCATCTCTCTCTCTCCTTATCTAGAACTTTGAAGGGTCCCACTACCTCTGATTCCAACCCCTAATAAAGATTCTAAAAAACTACCATTCCTTGCTCCCATGTCTGAACCAACCTAAAAGCTTGGACCGGTAGATTTTGTGGACCGTGCTCACTGGATGAATATGAAAAGAGGAAAGCCTTGGGTGTGATATCTTCTTTCATGATTCTCTTATTTTAGATTGCAAGATTCTCGTAAGTCAAATTCTTCAATTGAAGATGAATTTCTATTTCCGTGAAGCAAACAAATGCATCGATGCTCTAACTAGTGTTAATAATATAAAGTGAAACAGAATGACTGAATAATCTGTATATAATGTGTGTAAAACAATGTACAAAAGAGAGCCTTATATAGGCTAGGTATGTGTGCAGTACAAGTAAGGCTAGGTATGTGTGCAGTACAAGCAAGTGTAGTACAAGTAATATACTGGGCTAAGCCCAATGGGCTAATATAACCTAATCTATACACTAACATCCCCCCTCAAACTCGAGGTGGCAAGGAAGAAGCCAACTGGAGTTTGGATATAAGATCTCGAAGACGACCAGGCGGGTGAGACTTGGTGAAGATATCAGCAGGCTGGTCAGCAGATGAGATGGAGAACAACTTGAGATTGCCTTTCTTGAGATGCTGGCGAGTGATGTGGCAATCGATCTCAATGTGTTTGGTACGTTCGTGGAAGACATCATTATGAGCAATGTAGATAGCACTACGATTGTCACAATAAAGAGGAGTAGCAGTGGGCTGTGGAGCATCCATGTCAGCCAAGAGCCAGCGAAGCCAAACAAGCTCGCAGGTGGTGTCGGCAAGGGCACGATACTCGGCCTCAGTACTGAAACGGGAAACAACATCCTGCTTTTTGCTACGCCATGAGACAAGAGAAGTACCCAACAGGAAACAGAAACCTGTGATAGAGCATCGATCAGTCGGATCACCTGCCCAATCTGCATCTGAGTAAGCATGAAGCTCAAGAGAAGACCGAGAGGAGTAGTGTAGACCATGATAAAGTGTACCCTTAACATACCGAAGAATCCGAAGAACAGCAGCATAATGGACAGAACGAGGGGCATCCATGAACTTACTAACCATACCCACAGCATGTGAAATATCTGGACGAGTAACAGTGAGATAGATCAAACTACCAACCAACTGACGATAGCGAGTAGCATCAGAGATAGGTTCACCATCCAAGGGTGTGAGCTTTGCATTGTATTCCAAAGGAGTGGAAACAGTCTTGTTGTTAGGGATACCTGCTTTGGAGAGGAGATCAGAAGCATATTTAGCTTGGGAAAGATAGTATCCATCAGAGGATGAGGTAACCTCAAGCCCAAGAAAATAGCTGAGAGTGCCCAAATCTTTCATCTCAAAATGCTGACTAAGGAAGTGCTGAAGAGAGCGGATACCTGCAGAATCATCTCCAGTAATAATCATATCATCAACATAGAGAAGAATAAGAGTGATACCAGCAGAAGATCTTCGGACGAAGAGAGCAGTGTCATGAGGACTCGAAGTGAAACCCTGCTGAGCAACAACTGAGCTGAACTTTTCAAACCAAGCTCGAGGAGCCTGCTTGAGGCCATAAAGAGCACGGCGAAGGCGACAAACTTGACTGCCTGAGTGTGGATAGCCAGGGGGTGGTTGCATGTACACTTCTTCTTGAAGGTCTCCATTTAGGAAAGCATTCTTCACATCCATTTGATAAAGAGGCCAACAGCGAACAGCAGCCACAGCAATGAGACATCTGACAGATGTAAGGCGAGCAACAGGAGCAAATGTTTCCTCATAGTCAATGCCATACTCTTGGGTAAAGCCCTTGGCAACTAGGCGAGCCTTGTATCGTTCAACAGATCCATCAGCCTTGGTCTTGATCTTGTAAACCCACCTACAACCTACTACAGACTGACCAGGAGGCAAATCAACCATATCCCAAGTGTGATTTTTATGAAGGGCATCTAGTTCATCATTCATAACTTGCTGCCAAAGAGGGTCAGTATGGGCCTCACGATAGGTATGAGGTTCATAGAGGGTGACAAGGGTAAAAGAGCAGTGATAATCAGAGAGATAAGGGGGAGGAATGCTTACCCGAGTGGAACGACGAAGTTCAGGACCATCAGGAGACTCAGGAGAGGGTGGTGCCACAGGATCCAAGACAGGCAGGTCATATGCCGGGGACAGAACCGGAGATGAGTCGTCTGGAGAGGCAGCCAATGTTGAAGAATCCTCCACAAGTTCAGGATAGAGAGGGAGGAAAAGATCAGTAAAAATAGGAGACTCAGAGGAAGAGGATGTAGAAAACTGCTGAAGACTCGTGAAAGGACGATGTTCCCAAAACTCAACATGACGGGAGACACGAAGACGATGAGAGATGGGATCATAGCAGCGAAACCCCTTTTGAGATACACCATAACCAAGGAAACAACAGAGACGAGCACGAGGTTGGAGCTTTGTGCGTTCATGAGGAGGAAGAGAAACAAAGCAAGCACAACCAAAAACCCGAAGAGAAGAGTAGTCGGGGGTTTGACCATAGAGAAGCTCAAATGGTGATTTGTTGTGTGTAGTTGGTGAAGGGATACGATTAATGGTGTATACAGCAGTGAGTGCAGCCTCACCCCAAAAGCGCTCAGGAAGAGAGGCAGAAATAAGAAGGGTGCGGACAACATCAAGAATGTGACGATGTTTTCGTTCTGCACGACCATTTTGTTGAGAGGTGTAAGGGCAAGACCGCTGAGTAAGGGTACCATGATTATCTAAAAAGGATAGGAAAGTTTTATCATTATATTCTTGAGCATTATCTGATCGAAAAACTTTGACGGTGCGATTGAACTGTGTTTCAATCATTTTATGAAATGTTTGGTAAATAGACACAAGTTCAGACCTATGGTGAAGCAGATAAATCCAAGTATATCGAGAAAAATCATCCACAAATATGACAAAATATCTAGATCCCCCCTCAGTAGGAACAGGTGCAGGACCCCAAATATCAGAATGTATAAGATCAAAAGGTGCAGAAGAAAATAAGTCACTATTATTAAAGGGTAATTTTGTTTGTTTGCCAAAATGACAGGAAGTACAATCAAATTTTTGAAACTGAACTGAACCTAAATGACCTTGAGAAGCTAACAACTGAAGACGAGATAAGGATGGATGACCAAGACGAGCATGCCATAGATCAGGTGAGGAGGTGGCAGTGGTAGCAGCGGCAGAAATAACTTGTGAAGGAATCTTCAAGTCATGAACCTCAAACATACGACCAACCTTACGGCCTGTCCCAAGCACTTGACCCGTCCGGGGATCCTGCACATCCACACCATGATTAGTAAATAGAAGATCTATGCCTAATTCACAAAGTTGACCAACAGAAAGCAAATTGAGCGATAACTTGGGGATATGAAAAGTGTCACTAAGGGATAAACAAGGAGAAGAAATTGTTCCTTTATGACTAACAGGCATAGGAGTTCCATCAGCAGTGTAAATGGTGATTGGATGTTCTAAGGGTGCCTTATCAGAAAATTGGGATGCATCAGGAGTCATATGGTTACAACATGCAGTATCAAAAAACCAAGATTGTTTACCTGAGGTGACAGAAAGGGCAGTAGAAGTGCGGGATAAAACCTGTTGAACAACTGCCTCAATATCAGCCGTAGTAAGTGAGGAAGCCAAAGATGGACCTGTAGGAACCAATGGATCGGAAGGACACACAGCAGCTGCCCGAGGAAGAGTAGCTTTATTCTGCTCTTGCATAAATTTCTGCAGTTTGCGACAAACTGAGATGTCATGGCCTTTAGCACGGCAAAACTCGCAGCGAGTACCTTTGGAAGACTGAGAGGTGGGACGCCCAGAGTTTATCCGTGGAGGAGCAGTGAATGCAGCAATGGGAGGCTGTGGAGATGGTGTAGCCAATACATGATCAGATGATGACATGTGATGAGTAGGCCGACGGTTTTCCTCAGAAATGAGCTCCTTGACTGCAGCATCAAGAGAAGGAGTAGGAAACCGGCTAAGTAGAGAAGCCCTAGTAGGCTCAAAATCCTCACGCAAACCCATCATGAAGTGCATAAATTTACGGCGATCCCGATATTTGACAAAGAGCTCAATATCCTTAGAACACACTAGTGGAGGATCTGCAGCAGAGAGTTGTTCCCACATAGTAGAAGTCTGAGAATAAAAATCAGAAATAGACTGACCTGTTTCTTGGCGCATTTGATAAAGTTTTGATTCAATGTGGAACTCCAAACTTGAATCATTAGTGCAATTATAGCGATCAGCCAAAAATTTCCAAGCAGCCTCAGCAGTCTCAAGACGAGGAAGAAGATTATGAATGGAGGGAATAGAGGTATTGATAAACCAAGACAAGATCTTACTCTGAATACTCTCCCATTCCTCTAGGCGTTCTTCATAATCATCTTCAGCAGCTGTGGCTTCGGACTCAGGGTTTGGTACTGGGTTAGGAATTGAACCAGTCACATATCTCCACAGTTTACGACCCTTGAGAAAGATAGTCATATTCTGAGACCATGCATGATAGCTGGTAGGACCATCCAACATAATGGTGATAGGACGTATGATGTCTCGATCATTTTGTTGAGCCATAATGAAGAAAATGACCAAAAAATAAGATTTAGAGACCTCAAATGCAGAAACAGAGCCCAAAATCGGAATCTACGCGAAAAACTGAGCAAGACAGGTCCGGTTGAAAAATTTTGACTTTGGTGAAAGTCAACGGTCAACGGTCAACGGTCAACAAAGTCAACGGTCAAAGTCAATATGCTGACGTGGCAATCAGAGGAGCTGGCACGTGTGGCGCGTGGAGAGCGTGAGGCGCGCGTGAGAAGCGCGTGAGGTGCGTGGGAGCGCGTGAGCAGCGCGTGGGAGCGCGTGAGAAGCGCGTGAGGCGCGTGGGAGCGCGTGGAGCTTCGCGGCGGCGCGTGGGAGCGCGTGTAGCGCGTCTTCGACAGGCAGAAACTTTGGGCGGCGCGTGAGGGCGCGTGGGAGCTTCTTTTGGACAGTTTCTGGCTGGGTTTTGATCGGGGAAGTCTTATCTATCACGTCGTATCTGTGGTTCGACGATTTGATTGATAAATAGACTAGATCCGAGAGAGTGGTTGGGTGTGACGGCGGTGACTCGCTTCTGACGGCGGCTACCGGTGAAGGCGAGGGCAGCGGAAGAACGCCGGAAAATACCACTAGGTCAGAGCAATGGCTCTGATACCATGTTAATAATATAAAGTGAAACAGAATGACTGAATAATCTGTATATAATGTGTGTAAAACAATGTACAAAAGAGAGCCTTATATAGGCTAGGTATGTGTGCAGTACAAGCAAGTGTAGTACAAGTAATATACTGGGCTAAGCCCAATGGGCTAATATAACCTAATCTATACACTAACAACTAGAAAAAGGTTCGGATCTTGACTAGGATTTAATTGTTTTTGACAGTCCCTGTGGACATTTGTATGTTTTTACTTTAGGACAATTTTGGTATGTATTATGAAAGGAGTTTTGCTCTCAAACTGTTTAATAATGTATCATATGAAAGAGGTGTAATTATCGTGCCAAATTAACTAACCTTTGGAAAGAGATGATACCTCTATTGTTCTCTCTTTATAAAGTTCGTTTGTTTGCTTTTTTTTTTCTTCTTTTTTTTTTTTTTTTTTTTTGTTATTCAGCAAAAAAAAAAAAGAAAAAAAGTTAATTCTAATGATGATAGCCTGATAGGTATTAACCTTTTGGATGCAATTTTGGTTTGTCCTATTTTTTGACGTTAAGTGGTTGAATTTATGGCAAGCTTTGTTGTTCAACTTTATAAACAAGGAGTTCCATCAAATAGGTAAATCAATCCAATTTGCAAGATCTTAGAACTATTTATCAATATATCTAATAATGACACAACAAATTTTACAATTTTTTTTAATAACTATGGACGATGGATTATGATTAATGTATACTAAAAATAATATTAGTGATAATCATGTGTAAAAGCGATGTTATACTAATCGCATTCTATCACTTTAATAAGTTGTGAAAAAAAAAAAGGGAAATGAAGGTTCCATAAAATAAATTATTTATTTTCTATTTTAGGGCATCTCGTCTCTCTCTCCTTTTATATATATATATATATATATATATATATATATATATAAAAACAAAGAAAGGAAGTGTGGATAAATAAATGACAAAAAGATATTGGAACATCAATTTGGAAGAAATTACCCGAAATTTGATCTTGGTTTATTTGAGATTGTTCCTTTTAATCGTAAATTCGTAATCAAAGATGTTTAATGTATTATAAAATTGTTGATTGATATTATTTGATTTTTTTTATATTTTGATTATTTTATATAAAAAGTGAAATAAATAAATGGCAAGTTGTGAATGGTGAAACTCAAAAGATGGTAAAGAGGATTTGTATTCCTTAACACCAACATATAACTTAAGCAAAAAGCTTTTAATTGACTTATTTTAGGATTGTTGATGAGTTTAGTTTCATTGTCCATACTTCATTGGCAACAATATATATATTTTTTTATTCCTTAATTAACTATGTACTCTTCTACAAACGGGATCAAATCCGCAAACAATAGCTATCAACAAGGATGTAATGTCTTGCAATTCAATTAGTAGGCAATTCCTAATGTTTGTGATTGATACATCTAAGATTTAAATTCTCACCCTCTCCAAACTATAAAATTATCACCAAAAAAAAAAAGAAAGGATAGAATGTAGTTGGGTTATTAGCATATTGGCAAGTCAAGTTGTTATTATTATTATTATTATTTTTTTTTGGATGATAAAAACAAGTTTTTTTTTTTTTTTGAGGAAGCAAGTTGTTAATTTTATTTGTGATATAATATGACATCTATGAAATTAATTTTTCACCCGTTAAAAACTTATAATACATTAGATATGTATAAATTGTTGTAAGATTTTTGTCTTCCATCACTCTCCTTTGAAATTATATTTGTGTATATAAGCAAGCCAAATTTAGTGCACATCGAATTTGATAAACAAAGTTATTATTAGTAAACAAAATGATATGCAAAGCTGTGTTAAAATGTGAAAACTCAAAACTGCCTCGAGTCAGTTATCTTGGTTCTACAAAAACAATGAGTGTGGAAAACTCAGGTGCAAACTCTTTCCCCAAAGAAGAAAGTGGATATTATCATTATGTGAAAAAGGCTATCATGAAATCATGATCCCCATACTCCATCCCCAATTCAGCCATGGGCCTTACTTAACCCTTAAAAAAAAGTCATAGGCCTCACTGAAGCCCATCAAGATAAGTTTTAGACTAAGCTTTTACCCTTCCCGAATCAACTCCAATTAGTGGGCCTTGAAATTTCGGACAACCTAGCTAGTACGTATCAACAAGAACAGTATATAATTTCTGTGTGGACCTAGAAAAGGTTTAAAAAGAAAGATAGAAGTTAAAAACTATAGTAGTCAGTAGGGCATGTGTAATTGTGTATAAGACAATTGACAAAGGTTGCTTTAATAATGGCGAAGAGTGGAAAGGAAACACTTGTGGTCCACACGGTTTTCTTTCGGTGCTGAGATGCAATGGTTGTTTTCTCTGCTTTGAATCATTGATGCAAGTTGGGGAACTATGCTTGACGTTAAGTGGTTGAATTTATGGCAAGCTTTGTTGTTCAACTTTATAAATAAGGAGATCCATCAAATAAGTAAATCAATCCAATTTGCGAGATAATAAAACTATTTATCAATATATCTAATAATGACACAATAAATTTCACAACTTTTTTTATAACTATAGACGATGGATTATGATTAATGTACACTAAAAGCAATATTAGTGATAATCACATGTAAAAGCGATGTTATACTAATTGCATTCTATCACTTTAATAAGTCGTGAAAAAAAAGGGAAACGAAGGTTCTGTAAAGTTGTGATTTCTAACTATATTGTGTTAGTTTTAATTTTGTACCAAATTTAATTGTAATTTCTTCAATCATTTTTCCCTATATGTATGTGGTTTTAATTGTAAGGGATGAGTGTCAGAGATTGGTGAAGAATTAAGCTTCAAAAGTTGAACAAGTGGATTTCGCGACTAGATCTTGACTATATCGCAAGAAGCAACCCGTGAAAGAGCCACATGTAAAGCACATGACTGGAAGATGAAGAGTCGTGCCAGACTGTCATTTTCATAACTATCTCACTGGAAAGGCCAACCCACAAATTGTAAGGAGTGCTTTTTAGAGAGAAAACCCTAAAAAATTCACTTAAGAGTTAGAGATTGTTATACCCACAATTATCTACACATTTCCTTGTGGTTTTCCTCTACTCCTATCTCTCCATCTCTAGATTTTTAAGAGGTTACTAGTCCAAACACTTATCACACCCATACTGAGTGTAAAGTGAGATTTTGGTGCTGCTGGGAAGCATTGGAAGGAGCTATTCATTGGCGGATGCAATTGGGCTGAATTGCGGGATTCGGAAAGTTAAAGAAGACAAGGCTCTGAGAAGTCAGTTGGTAGCAAAAACTTGGAGGGCTCAATTGTACATGGGGTAGACTAGGCTTAGAGGACCTTTTGTTATTCGTGTGCTCCAACTTTATTCTCTAGTAGATCGATTTCGACTAGAAGGGTCGCGGAGAGGTTTTTTCCTCTTCGATAACATGTCTCGGTGTTATCTTGTATTTGCATCTCTCTTCCCTACTCTTTAAGCTTTCATTTTATTGTTGATGATGGATGAATATGGTTTAGGGTAAAGTTATCGATTCATTACGCTCATTTACTCTTATTCTGCACTTAGTCTAAGTTAGAGTAAAAGCAATCTAGTCGTAATTTTTTTTTGGGAGTTTGAATAAGCACACTCTTATACAAATGAGATCAAACCTGCAATTAATCAATAACTATCGACAAGGGTGTAATGTCTTATAGTTCGACTGGTAGGTATTTATTGGTATTCTCAATAAAAATATATAAAGTTTAAATTCCCACTCCTCCAACCAAAAAAGGAAAAAAAAAACAAAACAAAACATAAGGGTGGAATGTTGTTGGATTATTAGCCTATGGGCAAGTCAATTTGTTAATTTTATTTGTGATATAATATCTAAGAAATTTCCATTAAAAAGTTGTATAAATTGTTGTAAGAAATTATATTTTTGTTCCGAAAGACAAAAAAAGGAGAATGATAAATATATAAAAGCAAGCCCATTAAGAGATGTTTTGGACTATGCTTTTGCCCTTCCTGAATCAACCCAACTGGGCCTTGCGACTTCGAATAACCTATACTAGAACCAATGCGTTTAACCCAAAAAGGTTTAAAAGATACTACTGTGTCGGTTGCTTCAATAATGGCGAAGGTGGGAACACTTGTGGTCGTGTGGTTTTCTTTCTATTCAAAGGGCCATTGGAGGTGTTTTGTCTGCTTTCGATTATTGATGCCAGCTGGGGAACTGTGCATGTTTTGTACCCTACAACTACGTGTTTTACTATCATCCAAGCATTCAAAAAGCAGGGTCTTATCTTTTGGTCAATCTGCTACTCCATCCCTAATCACACAGATCGCATATCACAGATCACAGATCATTCTGGTCTTACTCTTACCCCCCAGTTCTCAGTTCTCACATCCAATTCTCACAATTTTTTTGATAACTATAGACAATGGATTATGATTAATGTACACTAAAAGTAATATTAGTGATAATCACATGTAAAAGCGATATTATTCCAAATGCATTCTATCACTTTATTTATTTCTATAACTAGAATTGGCTGCACGTGGCACGTGCTGTCCCAATAGTGAGAAAATTAATATAGATTTTGTGTGTGAAACCGTAAATTTTGGCTCACCTAATTTGATTATATTAAAAAAGAATTCTAAGAATATAACAAAATATCAAAATATTTTCACAATATCTTCATTTTTAGGATTTGAATAGATATTTTTTATTTTATTTGAGAGAAATGCTACATTCATAACATTTTTAGAACAAATTCTAAATGACAAGTTATTATTGGTTTTAAGCTAATAACATTGTTATTGTTATTCTTAAAACATTTATTTTCAGTTGTGATTGGTTATAGTCTCATATTTTATTATTTGATTTCAACTTGTAAGAAATTGATACTTCAATATTTGTAAAAATATTATGAAATTTGTTGTATCGGTATAACAATATATATGCTAGCTTACATAAATATTTAAAAGAAAAAAAAGCACAAACCGATTACTGGGAAAAAAAAAACTTTAGGCACTGTAGAAATTAATGTTAAAATGTTGTGGACTTAGCATTTTTTTATTTGATCTATAAGAAACTGAGATCTCAACAATTGTGAAAATATTGTGATAATAATAAGTGTTGTAACATTTTCTCAAAACATTTATTTTCAGTTGTGGCTAGTCATAGTCTCATATTTTATTATTTTATTTTTACTTGTAAGAAATTGGCATGTCAATAATTGTGAAATTTGTTGTATCAGTATAATAACATATATGCCAGCTTACATAAATATTTCAAATAAAAAAAAAAAACACAAACCGATTATTGGGAAAAAAAAAAAAAATTAGGCACTGTAGCTGAATAAACCAAAAGCACTGTAGCTCTAGTGCTATCCATCAATAATAGCTTACCTATGATTTGTTGTGAAATTAATGTTAAAACGTTGTGGATTTAGCATTTTTTTTATTTGATATATAAGAAACTGAGATTTCAACAATTGTGAAAATATTGTAATAATAATAAGTGTTGTAACATTTTTTTTAAAACATTTATTTTCAATTGTGGTTGGCTACAGTTTCATATTTTATTATTTTATTTTGACTTGTAAGAAATTGACACGTCAATAATTGTGAAAATATTGTGAAATTTGTTATGTCAGTATAACAATATAAATGTCAGTTTACATCAATATTTAAAAGATAAAAAAAACACAAACTGATTATTGAAAAAAAAAAAACTTTATAACTATAGTGCCAATTGAATAAACAAAAGGTTGAAAAAAAAAGAAAAAAGGACTCATGAAACCAAAGCACTATTGCAACTACAGTGCTGCGTACCAACACTCTTGATGCACAGTACCGAAGCACTGTAGCAGCATAACCGCTTTGTTGTGTCAGCATAACAATATATATGCTAGCTTACATAAATTTCAAAGAAAAAAAAACACAAACCGATTACTAAAAAAAAAAAAAAAAACTTTAGGCACTGTAGCTACAGTGCCAGTTGAATAAACCAAAAGCACTGTAACTCTTATACTATCTATTTACCTATGATTTGTTGTGAAATTAATGTTAAAATGTTGTGGATTTAACATTTTTTTTTATTTGATATATAAGAAACTGAGATTTTAACAATTGTGAAAATATTGTGATAACAATAAGTGTTGTAACATTTTTTTAAAATATTTATTTTTAGTTGTGGTTGGCTACAGTCTCATATTTTATTATTTTATTTTGACTTGTAAGAAATTGATACGTCAATAATTATGAAAATATTGTGAAATTTATTGTGTCAGTATAACAATATAAATATCAGCTGAAAGAAAAGACAAAAAAACAAAAAGCACAAAACAAATCGAAAAAGAAAAAAAAAAAAAAAAAAAAGAGTCACGAAATCAAAGCACTGTTTTCGCTACAGTGCTTGCACAGTGTAAACACACTGAGTGCACAGTGCCAAAGTATTGTAGCGGCATAGCCGCTTTTTATATAATAATTTATTTTGACTTATAAGAAATTGACACCTCAATAATTGTGAAAATATTGTAAAATTTATTATGTCAGTATAACAATATATATAAAAGAAAAAAAAAATACAAACGGAAGAATTAAAAAAAAAAAAAAAAAGGTGCCTCAACAAAGCACTGTTGCCGCTATAGTGCGTGCACAGTGCACATACACTGAGTGCACTATAGAGGCATTGCCTCTTCTTATATAGTCTGTAGGAAAAAGAACACAAATCGATGATTGAAAAAAAAAAAAAAAAAGGTACATATTGAACAAACTAAAAGTATTGTAGTTTTTAAATATTCACCTAACAAGTGTCACAACATTTTCACAAAACATTTATTTTCAATTGTGGTTGGTAACAGTTTCATATTTTATTATTTTATTTTGACTTATAAGAAATTGACACCTTAATAATTGTGAAAATATTGTGAAATTTATTGTAATATATATAAAAAAGGGGGAAAAAAAAGCACGAACGGAATGCTTGAAAAAAAAAAAAAAAAAGAGACTCACCAAAATATCACTGCAGATAAACAGTGAAATATGCGGAATGAACAGTGCCAAAGCACTGTAGCGGGCATAGGTGTTTTTTAAAAAGTATTGTAGTTTTTACATATTCACCTAACAAGTGTCACAACATTTTCACAAAACATTTATTTTCAGTTGTGGTTGGTAACAGTTTTATATTTTATTATTTTATTTTGACTTATAAGAAATTGACTTTTTAATAATTGTGAAAATATTGTGAAATTTATTGTAATATATATAAAAGGAAAAAAAAAAAAAAAGCATGAACGGAATGCTTGGAAAAAAGAAAAGAAAAAAAGGAAGAGACTCACCAAAATATCATTGTAGATAAACAGTGAAAGCTGTGGAATGAACAGTGCCAAAGCACTGTAGCAGGCATAGGCGCTTTTTATATATATATAAGAGAAATTTATTGTAATATATATAAAAGGAAAAAAAAAAAAAGCACGAACGGAATGCTTGGAAAAAAAAAAAAAAAAGAGACTCACCAAAATATCACTGTAGATAAAAAGTGAAAGCTGTGGAATGAACAATGCCAAAGCACTGTAGTGGGCATAGGCGTTTTTTATATATAAGAAAACAAAGAAATGAAGCGTGGATAAATAAATGAAAAAAGGTATTGGAACATCCATTTGGAAGAAATTACCTGAAATTTGATCTTGGTTTATTTGAGATTGTTCCTTTTAATCGTAAATTCGTAATAAAAAATGTTTAATGCATTATAGAATTGTTGATTGATATTACTTGAAATCGAAAAAAAAATATTTTGTATCACTTTTTTGTTCCACCAATCATGGTACATATGCCATGTGTTTTTATTTTTATTTTTTAAATTTTGATTATTTTATATAAAAATTGAAACAAATGAATGACAAATAGTGAATGGTGGAACTCAAAAGATGGTAAAGAGGTTTGTATTCCTTAAAACTAACATATAACTTAAGCAAGAAGCTTTTAATTGACTTATTTTAGGATTGTTGATGAGTTTTGTTTCATTGGATTAACTTATTTTGCTTAAAAAATAAAGTAAATAAATTGGAAAATAAACTCAGTATAGCACAAAGACTACTTTCATTGTCCATTCTTTATTGTAATTCAATTAGTTGGCAATTCCTAATTTTTCTGATTGATACATCCAGGATTTAAATTTTGCTTTCCAAATTATAAAATTATCAACAACAAAAAGTGTGGAAAACTTAGGTGCAATCTCTTTTCCCAAAGAAAAAAGTGGATATATATATATATGTGTGTGTGTGTGTGTGTGTGTGTGTGTGTGTGTGTGTGAGAGAGAGAGAGAGAGAAAAGGCTATCCCTATCCTCAATGCAGCCATGGGCTTTACTAAACCCTTAAAAAAGTCATATTGGCCTCACTGAAGCCCATCAAGACAAGTTTTGGACTGTTTCTCAAAAAAAAAAAAAAAGACAAGTTTTGGACTAAACTTTTACCCTTCCTGAATCAACTCCAAGTGGGCCTTGAAATTTCAGACAACCTAGCTAGTACGTTTCAACAATGACAGTATATAATTTCTCTGTGGACCCAAAAAAGGTATAAAAAGAAAGATAAAAGTCAAAAACTACGGTAGTAGTGCATGTGCATGTGTATATGACAACTGACAAAGGTTGCTTAATAATGGCGAAGAGTGGAAAGGAAAGCCCCTGTGGTCCACACGGTTTTCTTTTGGTGCTGAGGTCCAATGGCTGTTTTCAATTAAGGGCTGTCAAGCGGGTAAAAGACCCGACCAAACTTCCCGGGTCAGACCGACCCGAGGCCAGCGGGTGAACCCGAAGTCTATGGTGGGTCGAATTCGGGTTCCTCTCTAATAAAACCCGAATAGTCTGTTCGGACGGCGGGTTAATTTGTTAAAAACCTGTACATCCCGACCCGACCGATGGTTTAAGATTTAAAAAAAATATTGGTAGATCACGTGAAGTCTGAACGGAGAAGTGTACTGATTACCAAAAGCTGAGTTTGTTTAGTGCTCCACGCAAGACTGCAACAGTGATGGGACTAAAAGGCTAAAACCACTGAGTATCCATCCCTAAAAGTTGAATCATTGATGCAAGTTGGGGAACTATGCTTGTTTTCTTCGCATCCTTGTGCCCCACATCTACGCGTTTTACTTTCATCGAAGCACTCAAAAAGCATGGTCTTTGTCTTTTATTCCACCTGAATAGTCCATTCCCACCCACTGTCACAGATTGCTCTGGTTTTACTCTTACCCTGCAGTTCTCTGTTCTCACAAAGACACAGTTAGCATTCATTCAATTCTCTCTAATTCAAGAAATGGCGGAAGGAGCTCTGTACGGCGTTGCTAAAGGAATCGGTGGGAAAGCGGGCGAGCTAGTAGCCCAAGAGATTGCGCTCATCTGGGGTGTCAAAGACGAGATCAACAAACTCAAGGACACAGTTTCCACTATCAAAGCTGTCCTTATGGATGCAGAGGCGAAGCAACACAACAGTGAAGCGATCAAACTGTGGCTGCAAAGGCTTAAGGACGCCATGTTTGATGCGGATGACTTGCTGGATGAAATCTCCACTGAGGCTTTAGAACGGGAAGTGATGGCCCGTGACTTGCAGGATGAAATCTGTAAAGAGGTACGCATCTTCTTTTTCCTATTTAAGCAGCTTGCATATGGTCTTATAATGGGTCATAAGGTTAAGGCCATGAGGGAGAGGCTAGTTGCTATAGCTGCGGACAGGGAGTTTCACTTGGGTGAACGTCTTGAGGAGATACAAGTCAGGAATGAGTCAAGACGGCAGACTCATTCCCTTGCAAGTGCTGAAGATGTTATTGGGAGGGAGGAGGATAAAAAGGCCATTATTGGATCTCTGTTGGATCCCAATGTTAAGGAGAACGTTTCTGTGCTTCCGATAGTTGGTATCGGAGGACTAGGAAAGACCACAGTTGCTCAACTTGTCTTCAATGATAAAGAACTCAAAGACCATTTTGAGCCAAAAGTTTGGGTTTGTGTCTCTGAGAATTTTGATGTGAAAATAATTGTTCAGAAAATCTTGGAGTGTTTAAAAAATGAGAAACCAGCAAAAGACCTTGAAATGAACACATTAGTCAATGATGTTCATAAAGAAATTAATGGAAAAAGATACTTGATTGTGTTGGATGATGTGTGGAATGAGGAGCGTGAAAAATGGTTTAGCTTGAAAAAAATTTTGATGGGTGGCGCAAGAGGCAGTAGAATAGTAGTGACTACACGTAGTCAAATAGTGGCAAAGATTTCACAATCTATTCAACCACATGTGTTACAGGGTTTAGATGAACAACATGCTTGGTCTTTATTTATGAAGATAGCGTACGACGAGGGGCAAGAACCGAAGAATGCAAGTTTTGTAAATATTGTGGAGGAGATTTTGAAGAAATGTGCGGGGATTCCGCTTGCTATAAGAACAATAGGAGGTCTGGTAAATTCTAAAGAATTCACAATAGAGTGGTTATCATTCATAAACAAAGAACTTTCAAAAATACCTCAGCATGAAGATGACATTTTACCAACACTAAAGTTGAGTTACAATCATCTCCCGTCACACTTGAAGCAATGCTTTGCTTATTGTAGTTTATTTCCAAAGGGTTACAAGATTGACAAATCAAGTTTGATTAATATGTGGATGGCGCATGGGTTCGTCACGTTGCATGATGAAAAGCAATGTCTAGAAGATGTTGGTCATGAGTATTTTATGAATTTGCTTTGGAGATCATTCTTTCAAGAAGTTGAAGAAGATGAACTTGGCAATATTTCAAAATTCAAAATGCATGATCTAATGCATGATATAGCAATGCAAGTAACGGGATCAGAGAGCACCATCATTTATTCAAAAGATAAAGACATTGACGAGAAAACTCGTCATGTGTCATTTGGGCATAAGTTGTACTCATCATCGAAAATTCTGATCTCATTATATAGAGCAAGAAGGATAAAAACATTTCTTTTGCCATGTCAACCACGGTATGATACCATAAGATCAAATGATTCAACTTATAGTGCAATTGTGGCTAGTTTTAAGTTCATACGCTTGTTGGATTTGCATAACATGGGGATTAAAACAATTCCAAGTTCTTTAAAAAAGTTGAAGCATCTAAGATATCTTGATCTTTCTTCGAATGTAGATATTGAGATGCTTCCTAAATCTATTGTCAAGTTGTATAATCTGCAAACACTTAAACTCTCTAAGTGTTATAAACTTAAAGAATTGCCAAGAGATATTAACAAATTAGTCAACCTAAGGCTTCTTGAGATTGATGGGTGTTCGGGTTTGACTCATATGCCAAGTGGACTGGGCCAATTGACTAATTTGCAAACATTGTCAAGATTTGTGATGAGTAAGGGTAGGATTGATTCAATGCCTAGGAGTTATGATGAATTGAATGAACTTAACAGGCTAAATAAGCTAAGAGGAAATCTGTCAATCGAAAATCTCAAACAAGTAAAAGATGCCCCTTTAGAGTATAAGGATGCAAATTTGAAAGAGAAACAACGCCTTGATAGGTTGGACTTACAGTGGGTAAAAGAAGAAATTAATGAGACGGGTGCTGGTTATGATGACATGTCATTGAAAGCCTTGCAACCACATATAAATCTCAAAGCATTGAGTTTAGAGTGGTACGGGGGAGTGATATTTCCACGTTGGCTTGTGTCGCTCACAAATCTTGTCCAATTTAAATTAGATTGTTGTATAAAATGCCAATATCTTCCACCATTGGATCTATTTCCTTCTCTCAAAAATATCCATTTGGCCAGATTGAAGTCTTTAGAGCACATATCAGATTCAGAGAGAGATAACAGTGTTTCTTTATTCTACCCATCTTTGGAGAAACTCCATATTAGGTATTGTCCTAATTTAAAGGGATGGTGGCGGGGAAGGAGGGATTCTCTTCCTTCATTTCCTCGTCTTTCCGACTTATACGTTAGGAAATGCCCTCAGCTGACTTCCTTTCCTTTGTTTCCATATCTCGAAAGTTTGAGGCTAAATGATTGTAGCTTGAACTTGAAGCAGTCATTGGAGAGGATGATGATAAACAACAAGACTTCTTCAGGGAGTCTACCATTAATCGCTTCTTCCTCTTCTTCTTCTTCTACAATTGTTGCCCCTCTCTCCAAATTAAGTTACATGTGGTTATTCGAAACAGCTTTGCCAGAGGAGTGGCTACGAAATCTCATTTCTCTCCGTACTCTATATCTAGTCAAATGTTCTCTTCCTCAAGGCATGCGATATCTTACGGCACTTCAAAATCTGAGTGTTTGGAAGTCGGAGGTGGTTGATTTATCCAACGATCGGGATGAGATGGAATGGCAAGGACTTAGGACCCTTCTCTCTTTGAAGTTCTCTCGTCTTCCGAAGTTGGTCTCTCTCCCAATGGGACTTCAATATGTCAGCGCTCTACAAAATCTCCAAATTTCGGAATGTCCTAGTTTGATAGCTATACCGGAGTGGATTTGCAAACTTATATCTCTTCAATCACTTAGTATTTCGGGTTGCCCTAATTTGGAATCATTGCCGGAAGGATTCGGTGCCCTTACCTCTTTGCAAACACTAGAAATTGAAGGATGTCCCATCTTACTGAAAAGATGCAAGAAGCAAATCGGGGAAGATTGGCATAAAATTTCTCACATTCCCAATTTGGAAGGAGATCTGTCTCGGCAAGAAAGAAGAGCCAGGTATGTAGAAGTCACCATTTTACTCCCTACCTTTGCTTAAAAGAAATCCAAAAGCCCAATTCTTCTTCTCCATTGTTCTCTCTCAACGTCTGTATTTCTTGGTGATTAAATTTCAGATGAAGAAGAACCAAATGAAGAAGCAAAGGAACCTGCTTGTCAGAATTGGGACTTAATTAAAGCTTTTGGGTGCTGCAATTGTTCAACAACTCAACAACTCACTCGCTGGTACTGTTTCCTTTCTCTTCTTTTCCTTTTCCCCCTTTATCTGCTCATAATATTCTCATTTTTTAAATTATGTTTTGGAAAAAAAAAATTAATGTGAACTTTCTTTCATCTAATTTCTTACATTTCAAATAATTCCATTTTTTTATTTGATGTGCTTCATTACCCATTGTGTAAACAGAGTCAATATTACTAGGAGAATTGAACTGGGCAACCGTGCCATAGGATTCAGCTCATTGTACAGGTATTCAATTCCTTTTTAAATTTATAAGCTTCCAATTTTCTGTTATGTCTACAGATAATGCCATTTATCACAATTTTTTATCAAAGTTAAATCACTATGGGATCATGCTTTGTAGCAAAATATAATTTTCAAGCATCATGTTTTTATTTTGAAATGTAGCTTGATAAGTTGATATTTACAAGGAAAATGTTACTATATGTTACCGAAACATCGAACTATCTAAGTTTTCTCAGTTTGTTGGTTTTAATATTGTTGGCAGGTTTGAGCTAAAAACAACTTGAATTCTACCACTGACCTGTTTTATAAATTATAACACCAAATATACTTTATAGAGATCAAGCATCGATTCATTATTTTTATTGTCATTACAGACTAAATGCTGCAGTCAAGACAAATCCTTGTGTTTTTTTTAAACCTGATGCATCATTTTAATGCGATTGCTGCAGGCTTTTATCATGTACATTTATATAGCCAGCTTTCAACAACAATATGTGGCTTTCTCAAGTGATTCATCAATGGAGGTAACTCATATACAATATCCTAACCTCCCTCTCAAGTGTCCTTTGTCCTTATTTCTTTTGTTTCTTCTTTCGCATCTTTGCATCTTCAGATACTAACATCAATTCTTGTTTTGCTGTATTTCACATGCATCAGCACAAGACAAGAAGTGGAGAGTAAATATAGGGCCCCATGTATAAGTGATATAGTGCTTTTAATCTCAAAGTACATTGAGATACGGGGATGTTTGCTTTCATAATCAGCATATAGCCTCAAGACTCCTGTGAAAGGTAAGCCTACTTATCTAAAATCGTAATGGTTTAACTACTGCTTTTGTATATTTTAGTATTTTATATTTGCAACTTTTACTTATCCTGTCTAATTCTGTTTCTAGGTATAATTTTTGTATGTCCTTTTTTTTCCCCTCTAAATATCCAATGATACTTCCCCTAGTAATGTGGGAGTTGTTTCACCAGTTTGTATAGCAAACAAGATGTGTTTGCATCATAGTGCTTTTTTTTTAGACATTTTAGCCTTATCTATTGAATGGGAAAGGAAGAGGAAGAGGAGGAATTTGATTCCTGCGAACCAAAATAATATGAATTTATTTGAAAAATGCAGGAGGAAATAGGTCATTAGTGCATTAAGCTGCTCACATCCCAGAGATTGAAATTTATTTTGGAAGGATTTAGCTCCAGTCTGTATACAGGTTTCTCATATCCCTCCAAATTTCTCAAGTACTTTTTTTTATCAGTATATAAGTAAGTATTTTATCAAACAAAAAGACAAGGTCCAAATATACAGTTAGTATACTACATAACCAAATTTCTCAGATACTAATCTCGTTCACTCTTAAATTTACCCTTTGGTTTCAGGTTGATGAGTTTATCATTTATTGGGCTCTATATGGAAAAATCTGTGGAGCTTTGAATACTAAAGTAGGCAAGAATTTAAAAGTGCATGTTTTTTTCCAAACTAGACTATGTGAAGTTTACACAGAAACCAGGAGAAAATAATGGTAACTATCTCATTCCTTACCGCATTAAATCTTTCCTCATACGTATGGCTTCAATTTTTGAGTTTTTTAATTTTTTTTTTCCTGTCAATATGATAGGCAACATCATCAACAAAGTGTTATTCCCAAGTTTTGAGGTTAGCTATGGATCCTCATTTCCTCTCAAAACTTTTTCTTTTTTTGAAATACGGTGGAAAACTTATTCACTCACTTATTAACCTTTTTATTTCTCAAACTTTGGCCTGATAGGTTACCATGGATGAAAGCTATAGCTTGGTGTTAGCACTCAAAAGTATTACCTGCTTTTAAGGATAGCTTAATTTCATGGTGAATGATTTTTGGACTTCTCAACTAGTAAGACTTCGTTGAACAAGGGTTGCTTGGAGAGTTCCGTTACTTAATAAAGAAGGCATTTCTTTCATCTTTGGATTAATTTCTTAAGGTTGCTTAGCATACCATGGAGTTATATTAGAGATATGGCACCTGTGAAATATCACATGAATCTAACACCTTGTTGGAATTTTTTGTTTAGTGCTCTGTCAGTTGGGTTCAGGCTTGTTGGTGTGTTTGTACTGCTGCTGTAAAGAGTCATTCTTTTGTTGTCCTGAGTTGTAATTGTCTTCGTGCTCTGTCTGCTGCTTCAGACTTGCTGTTGTATTTGAGAATTGAATACTAGAGGAGGCAGGAATTTAAAAGTGCATGCTTTTTTTCCAAACTAGACTATGCAAAGTTTACACAAAAACAAGGAGAAAATAATGGTAACTATCTCATTCCTTACCTTCATAGGTTTGGCTTCAATTTTTTAGTTTTTAATTTTTTAATTTTTTTTTTTTCTGGCAATATGATAGGCAACATCATCAACAAAGTGTTATTCCCAAGTTTTGAGGTTAGCTATGGATCCTCATTTCCTCTCAAAACTTTTTTCCTTTTTTGAAATATGGTGGAGAACTTATTCACTCATTTATTCACCTTTTTATTTCTCAAACTTTTTTCCTTTCTATCATCTTTGGATTAATTTCTTAAGGTTGCTTAGCATACCATGGAGTTATATTAGAGATATGGCACCTGTGAAATATCACATGAATCTAACACCTTGTTGGAATTTTTTGTTTAGTACTCTGTCAGAAAGGTTCAGGCTTGCTGGCGTATTTGTATTGCTGCCCCTGTGTGTGACTTGTGCCCTGTAAGTACTCTGCATGTCCTCATACACTCTGACACTCCCAAAGAGGTGTAGTATCTACAAATATTTGAGAAATTTCTCTTGTAGACAATTGAGGAAGTTACTTTTTGTTTTTGCAACATCCTTACAGCTTCACTTCAAGGATAGTGATTAAATTTCAATTTTATCTGGTACTTTTTTATTCTCATACTAGATACATATACTTTATCCTTCGACTCTTTTTTTTTTCTTTTAGAAAATTTATAAGGAATGCATATTTCAAAAGACACCCCTTGTGGAAAAGTAGAGACAATGGTGAGTTAGAAGGTTTTCATTATTATTCTGGGATAAATAGAGGCAGGGAGTATTGACAAATAAAATGAACATAACATGAGGATAATAATTACAGAACAGTAGTCAAAGGCCAAAGTTATTGAAGAGTGACAGTCCAAGTGCCTATTTGAACAAGCGTGAATTAATGAAACACCATGTTAAGGCTCCGCCAATAACAATGTCCATTCCAAACCATCTCTTTGGACCATAACAACTTTCATTCTTGTCCTGACCACTAGTCCCCTCACTTTTGGCACTCGTGGAAGTCCCTCCACCTATAGCCAGAGAAATTACCCACAAATTTAAGTAGATTTCTACAATATCAAAAGAAATTGAAATTAAAAAGAAGACTCATGTATGTTGGTTACATTACCACTTGGACTAGGGGCAGGACTAACATCACTTTGATTAGAACTCCTTTCCAATTGGTAGAAAACTTGAGCTTCTAGTGAATTAGGATCCAGGTGTAGAAGAGCTGCATCCATGACCATGCAAACAAATCAAATCAGTGTGTCAAATATTAGCCACTTCTAGTGATATTTGTCATCCTTTTTAGAGAAGTGTAAAACCAAAACAGGTCTATAGCACTCACCATTCACTTCTTACATTGAATTTCATAAAAAACAATTTGCTGGAACAAAACAACTCTTATAGCTGAATGCATAGTAGGACACTGGGAGACATTAGCAGGGGCATGGCAAACAGAAGGCAGACCCAAAGCAAATGTAACATTAATCTGTAGTCCTAATTCTGGATCATTACGATCTCTGATGATGACGCACAAGCACTTCTCGTTGTCCTTTAGGACTTGTTTAAGACCAGTGCAACAGTCTGGTGTAGGAGCTTTTGATTGACCTCCAACATAAGGCAGACATGTAGCCAGTCCTACTAGTTGCTGTGCACACTCTTCTCTGTCTTTGGCTGCGTCTGCCATTGTATAGCTAACAATAACTGACATTAGCACTAATAGGAATGGAAGTATCAAAGTGCTTGGGTGTAGGGCTATTGCCATTTTGTTTACACATGTAGAAAGAGGGGGTCCAAACTCAATTTATGCTTAGGCTATTTAAAAAGAGCCAGGTGGTAGTGGACTCAATCATATCATCTGCTTTGTCCTTGGTTGTCACTACTTTTGTTATTACAATCACCAAGTTTAGCACTACTTTTGAATTATTACTTGTTGACAACATTCCACATCGAATTGATATGTAGTGCACTCTTAAGAATATCTCAAGAATTGGTATCTTACTAGATGTGGCATTCTATGATTGCAGCAGGATGCAAGAAAAGTAACTAAAACTTCATTCCTTTAAATGCACGTGATGAAATCTACTAAAGCACCTTTTCTTTCTTTAGTCATAGTTGCTAGTAGTACTGACCTGAGATAAGATAACTTGTGTAAAGAAATAGAAGATTGCTGAAGTTCTCCAATGACAACTTAAAAAAGACTTTGGAAAACATATAGTGGTTCACTTCACCTACCCCAATCAAAGGCAACAAATCGGTGACAATGATGCCCTTGGCTTTGAAATCATGATATCATTCACCGTTCTCAATGACATCACCATCATAAACCCGTGCACTTCATTTTTATGCTCTTGCACAATTCCTTTAGGCTTGAGTTCATATTTGGGCCACAGCATTCTCCAGGAAGGACGAGGTTTTGAGGCTTTGAGATTTGAGCTACCACAAATATCTGGTGTTAGCCTTAGCCCAAACCCAAATAATGATCCACAGCATTCTCTATTGGAACTTTCCAATCCGCATGACCCTTTTTGTTTAAACTATTTTGGCTACAAGTAAATTTGTCAAATAAATTCTATACTCAGCCTTTCCCATAAGTCCCATGCTTAAAAATTACATATATAAAACACAAACACCTTCCAAGCTGTGGACTATAGCACCTTTCTAATTAGAAACCCATAGATGTGATGATTTTTCAGTTATGCACATTCATTTAAAAAAAGACAACTAACATTGTGTAAATAAAGATACGCAGCAAACAAGTGTATCAAATTAAGAAAGTCATAAAACATTGTGTGATTGTTAAGATCATCACAAAGAGTTACCTATTGTGGAGATACTATTGCTGCTGTGTGAATTATGGATACTGCTGCTGTGTGGAGCTGTTATTGCTACTTTAGACTAGTGGAGATGTTGCTGATGTAGAGTCCATTTGGATAGGCCGTTCACAAAGCCTTAACGCGCGTTTTAGACAAAACGTAATTTTGTAAACCGTTTGGCTTCACAAAATCGGCACGTTTGCATTTTCAAAATCCAGATTTTTCACATTTACAAAACACTGCAAAGCTCTGCTTTTTCAGAAATGCAGATTGGGTTACCGCTGTTTTTTTTTCTTTAGAAAATCAAAATAGCGCCAATACGATAAGAAATACCAACTTTATCCCTTCCCCCATGTATATCTCTTCCTCTATTTTCTCAGTTAGCCTATACTCCTCCATGTATGTCTGCTACTCTATTCTCTCAATCCCCACGGGCTCTCTATTCTCTGTTCCTACTTCTGCTTTGTTTATGGTCTTCGTTCTTCATCTCACTTACCAGGTAACAATTCTCTATTCCTCTTCTGCTGAATTTATGTTATAGATTTGGGCTTTTTGGATGGTGGGTTACATGATTGTTTGAATTTGAAATCAAAATTTTGGAACTTATTTTGGCTGAGGGATTTGTTGCTGCTGCTGTTTTTGTTTCTTCATGGGTTGTGAATTTATTTGGGTTTTTGGCTGCTTTTGAGACCTGCCCATTTTGGGTTTTGATTATAATTATTGCTTTATATTTGTAGACACATAGATATCATTGGAATTAGACCCCCGTGTTTTTTTTTTTGGGTGGGTTGGGAATGAATGGATATAGGAGTTTTCTTTATTATGTTTCTCATTCAAGAATTAGGATTGTGTTTATGGGCTTTAACATTCTTTAGTGATAAAAAGCTTAATGGGTATTGTAAATGCACTTCCAGTATAGTGTTTGTGTGTCCTCTCTATGTGAGGTGCCCTTCTGAGTTTGATAGATTTTGGAATCTATTTATGTGTGTTGCTGGGGAGTTGAGGGTTAGATGTGTCTATCTCTGTGTGCTTGTAGTGGGCATAGTTCTGATAACAAAAGGGAAAAGAGCAAGAATACTATTTATTGAAACAAACAATTTGCTGGAAATTTTGGATTGTGGTTGTTTATAAGTGGTGGGCAGGGAAAGTATGTTGGGCTTTGTCTTGTAAGCATAATTGCTCATGCCTCTTGGTCAGATTATTATTCATATGTTTCAATCTTGGTTTTTTGCTATAAAAAAGGGGCATATGGACGTCTGGCAGAACAAGGTCAAGTCTGTCCTTCCTCTCTTGAATAGCCTCTAATGCTTCAGTTGGCCTATCATAATGAATAATCGATATAGACACAAAGAAAAACGTTATGACCATGGGATCAAATGTTGGCAAACTTTTCTAACTAACTAACTATATATGTGTATATATATATATATATATATATATTGGCCCCTCAATTATCAATATGGGATCTTGTTTGATTTTGGTTTCCATAATGACAATCATATACAATGTTTATGACATTACAAGTATCTTTCACTGACATTGTATATCAGTTTTTTAGGACTACTTAGGACTACATCCTCAATGATGGGGTTTTGCCCCAAAATGCTGTAAGAAACAAAAGAAAAAAAATGTTTTTACAGGGGATGACAGGACGTAATGATCAAGACTTCCTAATTTATGTGGCTAAGTTAAATGACAAGATTGCTACCATAGTGTTTTGTTTAAGCTAGCATGGCATGTGTTAGTGACTCATTTTGCCAAACTCAATGTAGTTCAGCTCAACTCAACTAAGGCTTCGTCCCAATTAAATTGGGGATTTCATGCAGCAAAAGTAAAAATAATAAATCTACTTGTCATTACCATTTTTTCAGGTAAATATACCCCTCGATACAAATGGCTTGAAGAGGAACTACCAAAAGTTAACCAGACTGAGACACCTTGGTTGATTGTTCTAATGAATTCCCCTTGGTATAACAGCTGCAACTATCATTTTCTGGAGGGTGAATCCATGAGAGTAATGTATGAGGCGTGGTTTGTGAAGTAAAAAGTAGATGTGGTGTTTGCTGGTCGTGTTCATGCTTATGAACGAACTGTAAGTTCTTGATACTTCCTATTTATTAGTTTCTGAAATGTGATTTTTTTTTTATTGTGGTATAATATGTGTAACACTGGTAGTTGTCTCTAATCACTTTTTGAACCTATCCTGCATTAATTGATTAGTATCATGCTCTATATGATGAAAGCTTGCTTATTATGTTGACTCGTGATTGAGTTTTTTTTAATCTTATTTGATGCATTGTGTAATCATCATGATTAATTTGATTTGCTTTTGGTTTATTTATTTATTTATTATTTAATTGTTTTAAATATTTTTATTGGAGCTTACTATATGAGTTGTATATTATGGCCCTTTTAAAGCTATTTGTTGTTGGTGTTGTATTTCTTGGTAACAGAAAGATGATGCTGCTCAGCTGCATCAGTTCATATTACATAACAGAGAGAAGATGCTGCTCAGGACCTTGCATGGACTACTAGTGCCATGTGAGTTCTGTTCCTCATGATATAAATATGTCAATGTGATAAAAACTATGCTTTTGCTCTATTATTCTTGTGTTGCACCTATTTTTGTCATCAATGTACCTCCTAACAATCTCCTTCCTTACATTCTTATGCAGGTTTTTGAAAGCAATAGACAGATTTAATGATTTGGTGGTGTCAGTTTATGTTACAGCTGGTCATATCCTCTCTACTTGTGGATGCTTTATAGACGGCATAAATTTTGTGTTTCTATCATGAGAGAGTTAAATTTAAAATTTTTCTTTAAATCTGATACTGGCATTATGCATTGGTGAGATGGTCACCATTGTTTGGATCCTGTAAACTTTTATGTCTAAAAGTTATTTAAAATCTAAACAACGACATGGCCCTAGTGGAATAGTTGTATCACACGTATGAGAAGCACATTAGATGGGATGGTAATAGTGCCTAATGTCTTCAAGGCTGTTGTCACTGTGGTATTCTTTTAGCATGCTTCAAAACTGTGACAGTTAAATGTCTTTTTATTTATTCTTGTAGTTTTTTGCTGGTATACCAAGTCTCTGTACCAAACGTATGGTTCAGTGGGGGTAGGTGGTGTTCCAAGTCTATTAATGGGCCGTGTGGGGTTTGGTTATGGAAGTATATTCAGAGAGGATGGACAAAGTTTTCTTGCTTCATTAAATTTGAGGTAGCTGATGGTACTAGAATAAAATTTTGGTTGGATGTTTGGTGTGGCTGCTGTTTCTTTACCGGTTGTAAAGTTTAAAAAATATATATATATATATATATATATATATATAGATGGGGTTGAACAAAACCATTTGGATTGGATGGGATTAGTTTTTTTTTTTTTTTTGTTGAATAGTAGATGGGTTTGAAGAAAACAGTGATTACAGGAAAAATGACAAAATAATCTTAACAAAATAGTTAAGTCATTTTTTGGAATTTACATCCAAAACGGCTATCTTTAAAATAGTTTATCCAAATGCTTAATGTGGCTTTAAAAATAAAAAACGCATATTTTTACATTTTTACCTAACACTTGTATGTGGTTTTTAAAATGGTGTTTTCAAAATGCATGGTTTAAAAATGCTCGTTTTTAAAACGTACCTTTTGAAACAGCTAATCCAAACAGTCTCGTAGTTACTTGAGTATAACTGTGTTGAAATTGAGTCATTGTAATTGTAATTTTGATTAGTAGAGTTTGAGCTAAGTGGATGTATTAAGACCTAAATTATATTAATTTTACTGTAGATCATCTATTAGTTGATATATTTGGTATTTTATTGTTTTCATGTTACTAATTAATCAATTAATATATTTTTAAATGTTTAGAGAGGAACAAAAAAAGAAAAAAAAAAAAAAAACAGTGTTACGCTACAAACTCTTGCAAATGCATCATAAGTCAAAAAATCTATATATTACTAAAAGCTGAAGCGTAGCATTTAATGTTACTACGCTCACATTGAGCTACGTCAACAGCCATGTCATTCCCATTCTATTTTCTGTATTTTTAATTCAATTTTAAAATAATTTTACCAATTTTAAAATGCTGATAAAACTAAAATTATTTTCAGCCCTATCTCTAATTTAAACTAAAGTCCACTTCTTATACATTTAAATCCATTATAAAGCCCAAGCCCACACCCAAAGCCTTTTCAATTAACTCCCTTTGTCAAACCTAATTGCTTTTCATGGTTACAACTTATGATATTCCCTTCTGTTACACAGCTCAAATTCCAGTCTACCACGTTTTGTTTCATCGTTTCAAGTTTAGTTCCTTCTCCTTCCCCACCTTTTGATTCTCACTTCTGTTCTATTGTTTCACTCACGGTTCAACTTCCTGCTCTACGGTTTCAGCTTCTTTTTTGGCTTCTAACAGTAGCCTCTCTGTCTTCCTTCCTCTCCTCACATCTATATAAATACTGATGTAAGCTGGGTGGTTCAATTGAGGTATCCCTACATCTTTGTGCTCTATTATTTTGCTTGATGGTTTTTTTTCCCCCTTTCAACGTTTGTTTCTGCCTATTTCTTGCTGTGGTGTGGATGGTTGTTACGTTACATTTACTTTCTAAATCATTTTTGTCAGGGTGTTGAATTTGTCATTGTTGGGTTATTTAATTGGAGCACTGCTGTATGTTCATTTGGATCTGGCTAGCTGTTTTTTTTTTTTTTTTTGGGCTTACCAAGTAATATTTCTACAATCATTTGATGATTTTATGGCTATTTAATAAAATGATTTGATATATTCTTTTGTTTTGTTTAGTTGAGGATTACATGGTTTGGTAGATCGGAGTCTCATATATTCCCCAAATTTCAGGTGCTTTTTTAGATAGTATGTTACTCTACTACTTTCTTTGTTTGGTTAATGGAAAATTGTGAAAAAAGAAAAGGAGAAGATTGGGCTTACGTATTAATTGTCAAAAAAAAAAAAAAATGATAATGTGAGGATCATCTATCTGGAGTCTGGCCTATTAAGATTCATAGGCCGATATTCAATTTTTTCACATAATAATAGGTCATCATAATATAAATATTCAACGGATTAAAAAACATATCATATGAGAGAAAACAAAGTGAAAGTTATATCATAATTTTTTCATAGTAAGAGTTTGACTTTTTCTGGTTTTTATATATATTTATTTTCCTTCAATGTAACTTAATAATAAGCATTTTGATATACTAATTAGCAAATTGGAAGATGTCTACTAGAAAAGAGTGGTGAGATTTGTACACTTTAAATCATAGTTACATTTTTCACACAATTAATAAAATAGATTTGACTTACTTTTTTTTTATATAGAAGAATTGAACTAGCTTCTTTAATTCATAGATGGTAATCATAAGTTGTTAGAATTTGGATCATAATAATTTGCATATGATATAGACTGAACTCAATTTTATATAATTTTCTTCTCAAAAAAAATATATGTATATATATATATATATATATATTTTTTTTAAAAATATTTTTGACAAGTTAGGCATGTGTTTATAGGGTCCTCTTTTTTGCCAATTATTTTCATTCATCTCAATTTAAGGTTGATGTATTTATTAATGAGTTTTTTTTTTTTTTTTGGATAAACTCAATAGTTTATAACAAGCAATGGAGGATTTGAATTTTAGATATCCCAGTTGAAAACACCTAAAAGTAACAATTGCTATTAACATAACAAAGTTTTAAAAAAATTTATATTTGCACTAAAAACTATGAAAAATATACATTGTGATGATAATACATAGAACACTTATATTTTTGGCAAGAAAATCCTACATTCTTATCTATAAGAAAAGTGTGTATGACACAGTCACTTCAAGCAATCTATTTATTTGCGACTCCATTTTGTTTTACTTATTGCCCAAATTATTTTGTGCATTTGGTTTGGTACAACTCTTTAAAAATTTATTGTATTTTTATACTGTTTCTATTTTAAACAGAATAAATCCTACACCATTCTCAAAAAAAAAAAAAAAAAAAAAAAAAAAAAAAAAAAAAAAATCCTACACTCTCTTTCAATATAATAAATCCTGTACTAAACGTACACAAAATTAAACTCATCCTTAAAAATAGATGGGTAAGATCCATGTTAGTTTTTGCTAGATAAGCATCTATATTGATGAGTAGGAAACATCTAAGTTGGCCCAGTCCATCTCCAAGAATAAAGATAAAGATCCAAGCAAAAGTAATGGCAATGGGCTACAAAGCCACATTATCCGCTTCTTTTGCGTCCATTAGATAGGACATGCATATTCAACAATACTACAATATACTAAAGGAAAATCCAATGTGTTATTTATTTATTTTTGCTGGATTAAAAAAGGAGGTTTTTGGTAAGGATTCATGGAACTCACCTCACGTGATCCAACACGTTATAACATTGTGTATGTTCCTCCAATATAAAGTCACAAGTTGTAGAAAAAACAAGTTCTAAAACAGTCATGTCGTTTAGTAATTAGAGATTTTCCTTTAGAGTAGGACGACATGTTGCTGAGAGAGCCTTAACTTTTGTGGAAAAAACAACACGTGTTACCCAAGAATACTTTAAAAGTTTCTAATGGATATGGAAAATATTGGTAAGATCCTACTGTAAAAATTAAAGGCATGATAGTAGAACACAAATAATCAATAAATATATAAGGTTTAGGGACATACCTCAAAAAATTATGAGTAAACCCAAATATATTACCAATAGCAACAAACAAGCTTGGAGAATCCTCACAAATTCGAGTTCCTTGGCAACCTGTATTCTTAAGGCAAAATATTTCCCCTTTTGTGATATTCTCCATGCAAACCTAGGCAGCAGCCCATCTTACACCTGGCAGAGTATCTTTAACAGCCTGGAGGTTTTGCGTAATGGTACAAGATGGAGAGTGGGAAATGGACGTCTAATCCACATTTGGGAGGACAAATGGCTCCCAAACCCCTCAACTTACAAAGTCGTCTCCCCTCCTCGCCCTTTTGAGGACTACCCAATGGTCTCATCTCTCATTGATTCGGTGACTAGATGGTGGAAAATAGAGACTATTCGTGCTCTCTTCTTCCCTTTTGAGACTGACATGATTTTAAAAATTCCCCTAAGTTACACTCTGCCTGAAGACAAACTCATTTGGATAGGGAATAAGAGGGGTGAGTTCACAGTAAAGAGTACCTATTTTGTTGCAAACAAACTCCTTGACACAAGGGATGAAGGGGAATGTTCTTCTGAAGATCCAAATGCTCAGATTTGGAGGAAAATCTGGTCTCTAAAACTTTGGAAAAAAATCAAGATTTTCTCTTGACGTGCTTGTGTGAATGGCCTTCCCATGCTCATAAATATGGCTGCTAAAGGTATTCAAATTTCCTGTGTTTGTCCAATCTGTGATGAAGAGCCCGAAAGCCTTATTCATGCTTTAATCTCTTGTGATTTTGCTCTCTCGGTGTGGTCCCTTTGGCAAGACTGTCCCATTGATTTGTTGCTAAATGCAAAAGATTTCAATGATTTGGTGCTCCAACTTTGCTCTACCCTGGCTGCAATGTACCTGGAACTTTTCTTTGCAATTTCCTGGTCTATCTGGTACAACAGAAACAAGCTCATCCATGATGAGAACAGTTTGTCACCTTTGCAAGTTTTGGAGCTAAGAACATGGTGGAGGATTTCAGGGAGGCCTCCTCGTTGGACTTTCCCTCACTTCCGTCTTCTCAAAGTGGTTGGACTGCTCCTCCGCCGGGCTATTTCAAGATCAATGTGGATGGTGCCTATTCCATTGATGGCAGCGGTGTTTCTGGTGTAGGAGTAATCATCCGGGACGAGTTGGGTGAAGTTGTTGCTGCTCTTTGTAAAGCTCTGCCCATGCACTACCCAGCCGAGTGGACGGAATTTTTTGCTTTGGAACATGGTGTACTCTTGGCTTAGGAATTGAATATGTCGAAGGTGATTTTCGAATCTGATGCCTCTTCGGTCATTTTAGCAGTTACTCAAGCCTACAATGGTGGCATTATGGGACATCTGGTGCAAAGCATTCAGTCCATGAAGTCTGTTTTCTCTTGCTGTTTGTTCTACCACGTGAAAAGGGATTACAACAGGGCTGCTCATGAGCTAGCCCAATTTGCTAAGTGTAATCAAGCTTCCAATCTCTAGAAGGGTGTTATTCCGCCCTGCTTAGTTCATTTATTTCAATCTGGCCTAAGTTGATTTTGTTAGCTTTTGGCCTCTGTTGTACTCCTTTTCTTGTGTTAATGAAATACAAGTTTCTCTTCAAAAAAAAAAAAAAAATGCAACAAACATGTATGTGCACACTTGGCACACAACCTAAGCAAGATACTCCTCTTCATGCTCCTCCTTTCATGACAGCTTTCAATGGGGCAAGCCACCATAATCTCTAGAAGAATGAGATGTATGGTTTTACTTTCATTTAACATTAAGAGTGGAGAGAGGGCCTAGCCTTATGTACACTAAATATTCACCCATTATTTTTGATGTTTTTGAATGATATTAATATTTTTTGAATTGGTCTATTTTCCTTTAACTATTATTATTAAGCTTTATATTTTCCTTTTTTTTTTTGTACAACTAAATATTTTTTTCAAATTTCTCATTCTTCGAATTGGACCGAAGTTGATCGAATCAGACCAAAGTGGATAGAAATGGACTGAAATGCTATGCTAATGTTGCTCAACATGAGTGTAGCAACAAATATATATATATATATATATATATATATATTACTATTCAAATTTTAGATATTATATCCTTCAATTTTTTTTTTAAAGATTTTATATAGATATAATCATCACAATACAATCCCTGTTTGTCCTTCGTTTTTGTTTTCCTTTCTACACTTCTTGGGCCGACATTCTCTCTATTCTATTCGAGCCTCAATTCCTTTTAGGAATGAGTTAGGGGATTTGGATCACAACATTCTCTAGTTGGACAAACTTGTACCAAAGAGGAGAATTCAAGTTAGTTCAACTTGTAAAGTTTTCTGATGGTTGAATGAGAGATCTAGAGTTATCACCAAAAACTTATTGGTGTCTTAGTCTGATGATAAAGAGTTATCATCATGAGTGGACGTCATAGATTGAAACTCTCTAAAAAAAAAAAAAACTTGTACCTAAGAGAGGGTAGAAATATAAAACAAGAGTTAGAACGATTCATGGACCAAGTTTGCGGTACCATCAATCCACCTCAATTTATCATGACATATGAAGGTAAAAGGAGCCATTAGTTTTTAGCTTCTCTTCTTAAAAATGTATGACTTTGTACCTACACGTAGTAGTAAAAAAATAGAAGCAGTAAGAGCATTGATTTCCCCAACCAATTTGCTATATCTTTTACACAAATACTGCACTTCAAGTCTTCACTCTTCAACAGCCCCCCAGTGAGATTAATTTTCGTGCAATATCTAATATACCAGTTCTTAGTTGTCAAAAAACATATTAGCTACCACCAATATATCTAACATTTTGTTGAATATTTCGACTGCATTGGAGAAGCTTGCTTATGACATCCAATCCTACCTAATTTTATCATGCACTAGTCATGCTTTCATTGCTTCTTCCAACACCGCCATAGCTCAAAAATATCCTTGATCTCCAATAGATAAATTTCCCCCAAAAAAAAACCAACAAGGTAACTATTACAAAGGCATTGAAACGTAAGCATTGTGACATGCTCGGAAGTGCACTAAACAATTGGTCATAAAAAGGCAAAGTAAACCATTGTGTCAATCGAAGGATTGCAATTTTGTGCAATTATTTTTATTATGGAATGAATCAATCATTTACTACTTTGATATCATATTAAACAAAATGGCAGCATCATCTAATCTAGAATTTTGTGCAATTATTTTCATTATGGAATGAATCAATCTTATTAAACAAATGGCAGCATCATCTAATCTAGAATTTTCTTTTCAAAAAATCTATTCTAGAATTTCAAGATCCAAATAAATAATTCTTGTACTATGAAATTAAAAAAAAAAAAATTAAGTGTTTGATGCATTAATTTAAAAAAAAAAAGTATTTTAAAGAATTTTTTTATTATTAAGAAGAGCTAGTTTCTAAAACCTAAACCCTAAACCTCCTCAAAAAAGAAAAAAAAAAAGAGCTAGTTTTGGAACCATCATTAAGAAATTATAATAACTTATTCATTTCTACAGTTAAATGTGAAGGACACCTATGGTTTAAAACCAAATTAACCAATGGTTTTATACTATTACATCTTGTATCTTGAAAAATGAGTCCATTATAGGGATTCTTACAGTATGATACTTAAGAGATGGATGAGATAGATTCAAGAAGGGAAGACCTTAGAAAAATGCCAGCATACTAGGTTGTCATGCATCAAAAAATGTCAATGATAAATTCTCATATGAAACGCTAAGAATTTTAGAGATTCAACTTTTAATTCTTGTGGATAGGGTTAATTGCTTCCCCCAGATAAAACATAGAGCCAAAAGAAACCAAGGACTAGCATTGAAGAGTTTTAGCAATCGAATGTACTAAATAAACAAATACAACATTGTATTGTACATATTCATAATATGCCGAAAAAGACACGATGGATATATAAATTGTCGTAAGATTTTTGTCTTCCTAAGTCCCATCACTATCCTTTTGAAATTATATTTTTATCCTCAAAGACAAGTGAGGGTGAATAATGCCAGCCATTTTAAGTTCACATATGAAAAAAAATCTACATTACGTGAACTCAGGTGCAAACTTCTTCACCAAAAAAGAAAGCTACATTATGTGAAAAAGGCTATTATTTATAATCCCATCAGCAAATTTTTTTTTTTTTTTAAGTCATGGGCCGCACTCAAAGCCCATCAACAGAAGTTTTTGGACTAGGTTTTGGAAGCCCTTCCTGAATCACGTATGAACGCGGTTTGCATTCGGTGCAGTGGGGGCCATTGCCATTGGTGTTTTGTCTGATTATTATTGATGCAAGTTGGGCAAATATGTATATTTTTTTCGTTGGCATCGTTGTATTCCACTACTACGTTATTATACTAACTAGTCGCAGACCCGCGCGTTGCGCGTGGTTATTTTTTTTTTATGATTGTGTTATTATTTGAAATATTTTTGTAAGTGTTACTACTTAAGTTGCATTATATATGTATAAACAATATATTGTAGGATTCATGATTGTAGAAGGTATTGTCTTGGAATTAGATGTGGAAACAATACAACTATAATGGTAGAATGTATTGTGTTGGAATTAGATGTGGAAACAATACAACTATATTTGGCCTTGTAGTCAGTCAAGAGATGATGTTCCATCTTCCCAAGTTAGTAAAATTTAATTAATTTAAAATTAGATAGAAATAATTTTATAAATTCAAAATTAGCGTCATGCTAGGCGAAAACTTTAGAGGATTATAATAAGTTGTTTCAAGTGTTTTAAAATAAAAAAGATGTATTCCTTTAAAGATAGAGATTAGTATTATAAATAGGATGAGGAAATTTTATTGTATTATGCTTTTTGAGAACATAATTTCTACCAAACTCGGTTGGCTAATTTGTACATTTCCAAGTCAATTGAGCACATTTTGCATGTTACATGTAATTCTTTAGCTTTTGCAATTGTATTTTAATTATTATTATTATTTTATAACAATACATATATAGAAATTTAATTATTAGATTTTGCAAATAATTGTTTATCTGATAATATGTTTTGGGTGGATGAAATTGCAA
Source organism: Quercus glauca (assembly GCA_023736055.1). NCBI lineage: Eukaryota > Viridiplantae > Streptophyta > Magnoliopsida > Fagales > Fagaceae > Quercus > Quercus glauca. The sequence continues at coordinate 105,092,456 of CM043318.1, forward strand.
TTTCAACAAAGAAAATAACCTTAATAGATTATCAACGACAAATTATTTTGCTAATTGGTTCAATTAATCATTGTTAAGTTTTGTTAATTTTTTAGTTACGTTTTTCTGTATTTGGATTGTAGGGTAGAAAAAATAGAGTTTTAGAAAGTTTGTTTAAAAATAAAAGAAAATTTTCCAAATTTTATATTCTTTTTAATGATTCACAAAATGTTATAAATAACTTTTATTAAAAAAATGAATATTTTTGTTAACTTGCCTTTTCAATTTTTGAGAAATATTTTTTTTTGTTTTCATTTTGGTACTACAAAATTTATATTTATGATTTATGATTGTTCCTATAATGAATAAAAATATGAATGTTCAAATTTATATTTATGTCTATGATTGTTCTTATATTACATTGATGATTGTTCCTATAATAAATAAAAATGTTATTATGAAATACATTACTATTTATTAAATTAATACAAATTGTAAAAAATAAATTTAATGAGACCATCCTAAAAAATTCATCACGCGCAAAAACATATGAGGATGCAGTCACAGGGTCATTGGATAAAAGTCTCTAGGCAGGTATTCCTTGAATATTTTTAAAGTTGTATGATAAATGTATTTGTATGTCTTTAGATTGAAGGGAAAGTAGGGATTGTAATGTTCTTTCATAGATTATAGATTAAAACTGGCCATGGGCCAGGATAGACAGTCATGGGATTAGGCCAGAGACAGAAAATAGGCATTGATATCTTTAATTACTACCCTTAATTTTGAGTGCAATTGACTAAAGAATTAAGGAGTGGTTTGCTGTGACTTTTAATTCTCACCAACACACAAATCATGTGTTAGCATAGGATCATAGTTGGCTCATGCTTTTGGTCAGATGTGAAGACAAATGCATCATATATTTGATATGCACCCTAAACTATTTCAACATCAACAAAATTAATAATTGGATTCATATCTTATAATTGGGATTTAGAAGTCATGTAGATGTGGGGTACATATATGATTAATGCATTGATAACAATCAGTTTTTTTTTTTCCCCTTAAAAAATCAGGCCCAAAACTTGATTTAAATTAAAGACATTTCAATGTACCACTACCAAACTCCAATATACCAATTGATCAAGCCAAAATCTGGCCATACCCACTCCTAACAACCACTCAAACTCCAATATACCACTACCAAACTACTTTCCTCAGTCATGGAATATAAATAATTGAGAGAGATGAAAACTCACCTTTAAATCCCCTTGGAATGGATGAGCCGTGCCACCAACACTTTATACTTCACTACTTTAGAGTCTTACATTCTTCCAATAAGCCACAACACATTAAAAAAATTACACCTGAGATATTTCCAAATAAACCAAGGTAAAATAAAATAGTTTTTTTGGCAGTAAAATTGTAGCACTATTGAAACGTCATTCAGGCAATCTCACAAACACATCAATGGCATGCCAAGGATGCTCATCTAATATAAACACAAACACAAACAAAAGAAAAAAAAAAGCATCTCATATTAATATAAACAAAGCATAAAAGTTTTGCACAAAAAAAAAATTGAAACAGAGAATAAAAGTTTTGCACCCAAAAAAAAAGAATTGAGATGTAGAGATACCTCAACCAAAGCAGGGAGATTCTATCAGTATTTATAAGCCGTGTGAAAAGGAATAAAGGGAGGAAGGAAATCAGATAGGCAGCCGTTACTGAGCAGGAAGATGAGTAGCTTTCAAACTCTTTGTTTTCTCACACAATACCTGAACAAACTCTCTGTTTTCTCACACAATACCTGAACGCTTCAATGTTTTTTTTTTCTTTTTCTTTTTCCTCCCTTTAAGCTTCCCTCTACGTTACATATTACAAGACCCTGAACTCAGTATTTCAAAACCTTAAATGCAAAACCTAAACGCTTCCCTTTTTATTTTTTTCCTTTTTTTATTTTTTTTTCCTTTTTTCTTTCTTCCAAATGGCCTTCAACGTACCTTTTTTTTTTTTTTTTTTTTTTCCTTTTTTTCGTTTTTTCTTTTTTTCCTTTTTCAGCCCTTTAAGCTTCCCCACGCTTCCCTTTTTATTTTTTTCCTTTTTTTATTTTTTTTTTCCTTTTTTCTTTCTTCCAAATGGCCTTCAACGTACCTTTTTTTTTTTTTTTTTTTTTCCTTTTTTTCGTTTTTTCTTTTTTTCCTTTTTCAGCCCTTTAAGCTTCCCCACGCTTCCCTTTTTATTTTTTTTTCCTTTTTTTATTTTTTTTTTCCTTTTTTCTTTCTTCCAAATGGCCTTCAACGTACCTTTTTTTTTTTTTTTTTCCTTTTTTTCGTTTTTTCTTTTTTTCCTTTTTCAGCCCTTTAAGCTTCCCTCTACGTTACCCAATTCTTACGTTCAAAGATGTTTAAGTCTATTGATGACTATGCAATTACCATACCAACATTTTTAAGTCTTTTTTTTCTTTTTCTTTTTTTCTTTTTTTTTTTTCTTTTCTCTTGTGGAACCAAATAAATATAAGATAGGCTGAATTAAATAGATAGTGGAATTAAATAAATAGATAGTGGGAGTAAATAAATAAGTAGTGAGCTGTAATTATAGGGCTGAGATTTATAGGACTGCAAATTATAAAAACCAATTAAAAATTGAAGGAAAAATTATTTTTTTAATAAAGAAAATGACGTGGCAGCTGATGTGGCGCAACGTGAGAGCAGCAGAATTAAATTCCACGCTTCAGCTTTTAGTAATATATAGATATAGATTAAGAGCTCACTGTCATCGAAGCACTCAAAGAGTCAAACAGCATATTCCCATCCCTTATCACAGATCACAGATCCTTCTGCTCTCAGTTCTCTGTTCTCACAAAGACAGCTTTAGCATTCATTCAATTCTCTCTAATTCAAGAAATGGCGGAAGGTGCTCTGTTCGACGTTGCTAAGGGAATCATCGGGATAGCGGGCAAGCTAGCAGCCAAAGAGATTGCGCTTATCTCTGGTGTCAAAGACGAGATTACAAAACTGGGGGAGACAGTTTCTACTATCAAAGCTGTGCTTTTGCATGCAGAGGCGAAGGAACACAACAGTGAACGGAGTGAAGCGATCAAACCGTGGCTGAAAAGCCTTAAGGATGCCATGCGTGATGCGGATGACTTGCTGGACGAAATCTCCACTGAGGCCTTGCGACGGGAAGTGATGACCCGGGACAAGAAAGCCAAAGAGGTACGCATCTTCTTTTCCAAATCTAATCAGCTTGCATATGATCTTAGAATGGGTCATAAGGTTAAGGCCATGAAGGAGAGGTTTGATGAGATCGCAGCTGCTAGGAATAAGTTTGGCTTAGAAGAACGTTCTGAGAGTCGAGTTCGGTATAAGGCAAGAGAGCAGACTCATTCTCTTTTACCTGCTGAAGATGTTATCGGGAGGGATGAGGATGATAAGAAGGCTATTATTGAATCTCTGTTGGATTATGCCAATGCTGAAGAGAATGTTTCGGTCCTTCCGATATTTGGAATCGGAGGCCTAGGAAAGACGACAGTCGCTAAACTTGTCTTCAATGATGAACAAATCAAGAACCATTTTGAGCTAAAATTGTGGGTATGTGTGTCTGATGATTTTGATGTGAAAATAATTGTTGAGAAAATCTTGGAGTGTGTCAAAAACAAGAAACCAGAAGGCCTTGAAATGAACACATTAGTCAATGATCTTCAAAATGAAATTAATGGAAAAAGATACTTGCTTGTGTTAGATGATGTGTGGAATGAGGATCCTGAAAAATGGTCTAGCTTGAAAGCTATTTTGAAGGGTGGCACTAGAGGCAGTGGAATATTGTTGACTACACGTAGTGAAAAAGTGGCAGAGATTACACAATCTAAGCAACCACACAAGTTAAAGGGTTTAGATGATCAACAGTCTTTGTCTTTATTTAAGAAGATGGCGTTTAAAGAGGGGGAAGAACCAAAGAATGCAAGCTTTGTAGAAATTGGGAAGGAAATTTTAAAAATGTGTGTAGGAGTTCCGCTTGCAATAAGAACAATAGGAGGTATGTTGTATTTTAAAAAGTCTGAAAAGGAGTGGTTATCATTCAAAAACAATGAACTTTCAAAAATACCTCAGAATGAAAATGACATTTTACCAACATTAAAGTTGAGTTACGATCATCTCCCGTCACACTTGAAGCAATGCTTTGCTTATTGTAGTCTATTTCCAAAGGATTACAAGATTGACAAATCAAGTTTGATTAATATGTGGATGGCACATGGGTTCATCACATTGTATGAAGAAAAGCAATGTCCAGAAGATGTTGGTCATGAGTATTATATGGATTTGCTTTGGAGATCATTCTTTCAAGAAGTTGAAGAAGATGAACTTGGCAATATTTCAAAATTCAAGATACATGATCTCATGCATGATATAGCAATACAAGTAACGGGATCAGAGAGCGCCACCATTTATTCAAAAGAGAATGTCATTGACGAGAAAACTCGTCATGTGTCATTTGGGGATACATTGTACTCATCATCAGAGATTCCAATCTCATTATATAGAGCAAGAAGGATAAAGACATTTCTTTTGCCATGTCAACAAGGGTATGTTACTTCAAATTTGGGTAGTTCAACTTGTAGTGCAATTGTGGCTAGTTTTAAGTTCATACGCTTGTTGGATTTGCATATCATTGGGATTAAAACAATTCCAAGTTCTATCAAAAAGTTGAGACATCTAAGATATCTTGACCTTTCTAAGAATAAAGACATTGAGATGCTTCCTAATTCTATTGTTAAGTTGTACAACACTTAAACTCTCTGAGTGTTCTAAACTTAAAGAATTGCCTAGAGATATTAACAAATTTGTCAACCTCAGGTTTCTTGAGATTGATGGGTGTTCGGGTTTGACTCATATGCCAAATGGACTGGGCCAATTGACTAATCTACAAACATTGTCAAGATTTGTGATGAGTAACGGTAGGATTGATTCAGTGCCTAGGAGTTACGGTGAATTGAAGGAACTTAACAAGCTAAATAAGCTAAGTGGAAATCTGTCAATCGAAAATCTCAAACAAGTAAAAGATGCCCCTTTAGAGTATAAGGATGCAAATTTGAAAGAGAAACAACGCCTTGATAGGTTGAACTTAAGGTGGGTAGCAGAAGATATTAATGAGACGGGTGCTGGTTATGATGACATGTCATTGGAAGCCTTGCAACCACATATAAATCTCAAAGCATTGAGTTTAGAGTGGTACGGGGGAGTGATATTTCCACATTGGCTTGTGTTGCTCACAAATCTTGTCCGATTTAATTTAAGTTCATGTAAGAAATGCCAATATCTTCCACAATTGGACCAATTTCCATATCTCAAAATTATCTTTTTGTACGGATTGGATTCTTTAGAGCACATATCAGATTCAGAGAGAGATAACAATGATTCTTTATTCTACCCATCTCTAGAGAGCCTCCTAATTGAGCATTGCCGTAATTTAAAGGGATGGTGGCGGGGAAGGAGGGATTCTCTTCCTTCATTTCCTCGTCTTTCCGAATTAAAAATTTGGGATTGCCCTCAGCTGACTTCCTTTCCTTCATTTCCATATCTTGAAAGATTGACCCTATATAAGTGTAGCTTGAAGCAGTCATTGGAGAGGATGATGATAAACAACAAGACTTCAGGGAATCTACCATCGATTGCTTCTTCTTCTTCTTCTACAATTGTTGCCCCTCTCTCCAAATTAAGTTACATGAATATAGAGAACACGGAAGAAGCTTTGCCAGAGGAGTGCCTACCAAATCTCATTTCTCTCCGTACTCTAACTCTATACAAATGTCCTCTTCCTCAAGGCATGCAATATCTTACGGCACTTCAACATCTGAATGTTTGGGAGTCTGAGGTGGTTGATTTATCCAATGATTGGGATGAGATGGAATGGCAAGGACTTACGACCCTTCTCTCTTTGGAATTCTTTGACCTTCCGAAGTTGGTCTCTCTCCCGATGGGGCTTCAATATGTCAGCTCTCTACAAAAACTCCAAATTTGGCGCTGTCCTAGTTTGATAGCTATACCAGAGTGGATTTGCAAACTTATATCTCTTCAATCACTTGAAATTTGGTACTGCCCTAATTTAGAATCATTGCCAGAAGGAATCGGTGCCCTTACCTTTTTGCAAACAGTAGACATTGGAGGATGTCCCATCTTACTGAAAAGATACAAGAAGGAAATCGGGGAAGATTGGCATAAAATTTCTCACATTCCCAATTTGAAAGGAGATCTGTCTCGGCAAGAAAGAAGAACCAGGTATATAAAAGTCACCATTTTATTCCCAACCTTCAATTAAAAAAAAATCCAAAAGCCCAATTCTTCTTCTCCGTTGTTCTCTCTCAACGGCTGTATTTCTTGGTGATTAAATTTCAGATGAAGAAGAACCAAGTGAAGAAATTTTAGATGAAGAAGAACCAAATGAAGAAGCAAAGAAACCTGCTGTTAAGAATTGGGACTTAATTAAAGCTTTTGGGTGCTGCAATTGTTCAACAACTCAACAACTCACTCACTGGTACTTTCTCCTTTCTTTTCTTTATCTCCTCATAATTTTCTCATTCTTTAACTTATATCTTTGCATGCCAAGGAAAAAAAAAAATAATGTGAACTTTCTTTCATCTAATTTCTTAGATTTTATTAAATTCCATCTTTGGATTTTCAACCGGGCTGATGTGGTGATGTATTTGATTTGCTTCATTTCCCATTGCGTAGACAGAGTCAAAATTGACAAAAGGTAATATTACTAGGAGAATTGAATCAGATAACTATGCTATAGGAATCAGCTCATTGTACATGTATTTTGTTGCTTCAGTTCCATTTTATATAAAGCTTCCAATTTGCTGTTGTCTACAGATAATCGCATGTATCACAATTTATTATCTAAGTTAAATCACCATCGGATCATGCTTTATAATAAAATATAATTTTCAAGCATCATGGTTTTATTTTGAAAAATAGCTTAATATTTAGAAGGAAAATGTCATTTACCAAAACTGTAAGGTTGAATTTAATCAACCATCTTGTTGGTTGTATTCCGTGCCAAATTTGCTTGTAATTCAGCATTTAGAAACCCTGTATTTAGGTGTGAATCATGTAAGGGTAGTGTGTAAGAGAGTGTAAAGAAATGCTCAAGACTGTGCAGTGAAGTAGAGACTCGTGACTGGATCTTGTGGGTGGCTCGCGACTAGCAAGCCGCCAGAAGATGCACACGAGTGAAGCATGAAGAGAAGCTGAACCGTCATGCTAGATGTAGCATTACAGGACAAAAAGTCCAGACTGGTCATTCAGTTAGCTCGCGGCTTGAACCCGTGACTCAGTTAAGTCGCCAGCTAGCTCTATTTTGGAAAAACTGACTCTTCGCATTCCTTTCTCACCTCAGTATAAATATCCCTTATACCCACGAAATGTAGGGAGCTTCCAAAGAGAATTTTGAGAGAGAAACCCTAGAAAAAAACAAGATTGACTCATCCACAATCTTTACATAGAGACTCTTCAAATTCCCCTACTCTCACACTCTCCATTGTTACATCCTTGAGAGGTTCATTACCCAAATCATTTTCTCACCATACCCATATTTGTGAGAAGGCTATTTGGTGCTTGGGAAGCAGTTAGGAAGGGACCAATGGATATTGGTTAATGCTATGGGCTATAGCGGAATTCGGTAAGTTAAAGAAAATAAAGGTTCGGCGTAACCTCGTTGGAGTAAGAAGCTTGGAGGGCTTAGGTACACTAGGTAGATTAGGCTTGGAGGGTCTTCTGCTGTTCATGTATTCCAACTTCATTCTTTAGTGTATTATTGACCGCTTGAAGGGCGGCGGAGAGATTTTACGCTGAGGACTTCGGTTTCCTCTTCAATAACGCATCGCTGTGTTGTCTTTGTGTTTGCATCTCTCTTCCTTTAATCTTTGCCATTTAATTTCTACTGTGGTTGTGATTTTATTTGGTTTAGATTGGTTTATCAATTCTGATTTAGCTTATGTTCATATTCCGCACATATATTGCTTGATATTAAACTTGAATTGGTAATTTGTAATTTGGGGGTCTAAACGTTCATAGTGTTATATACGTTATTTGAACATTCAAAAACAATGAACTATCTAAATTTCTCTCACTTTGTTGGTTCTAATATTGTTGATTGGTTTGAGCTATAAAAAAATTAAAAAAAAAAAATTTCTCCCTCTGACATGTTTTATAACACGAAATATACTTAATAGAGATCAAGCACCTATTCAATATTTTTTTTTGTCATTACTTAGTAAATACTGCAGTTGAGACAAATCTTTTTATTTTTATTTTTTTAAAGCTGTTTTTTTCTACTGATAGTGACAGTAGAACCTGATGCTTCATTTTAATGAGGGTGTTTCAGGCTTTTATCATGTACATTTGTATAGCCAGCTTCTACAGCAATATATGGCTTTCTCAAGTGAATTATCAATGGAGGTAACTTGTATACAATATCCTAACCTCCCTCTCCAGTGTCCAATGTCCTTTGCCCTTTTTTCTTTCGTTTCTTCTTTCACATCTTCAAGATGTGAATGTAGTTAATGATTGTTTGTCATTTGATGCTTTCATTTACATACTAATATCAATTCTTGTTTTGTTGTATTTCACATGCATTGGTACAAGACAAGAAGTAGAGAGAAAATATAGGGCCCCATGTATAAGTGATGTGGTGCTTTTAATCTCAAAATACATTGAGATACAAGGACGATTGCTTTCATGTAGTGTGCAAATTGCTTCAAGAATCCTGTGAAAGGTGAGCGTATGTATCTAAAATCATTATGGTTTTAACTTTTAACTAAGCTGCTCACATCCCAGAGATAGGAATTTCTTTTGGAAGGATTTAACTCCAGTGTGTAGGTATTAAGTAAAACAAAAAAAAAGGTCCAAAACTCCAAATATATAGGTAATATACTACAGAACCAAATTTATCAAATACTAATCTAGTTCTCTCTTTAACTTTACCCTTTGGTTTCAGGTTGATGAGTTTATCATTTATTGGATTCTATATGCAAAAGCTTGAGGAGAATTGAATACGAAAGCAGGTAAGAGTTTAAGTTTGCATGTTTTTTTCCAAACTAGCCTAAAATAAGTTCGTTCCGAAACTAGGAGAAAATTAAGGTAACTATCTTGTTCCTTAACTAATTAAATCTTTCCTTATAGGTTTGGTTTCAATTTAAGAGTTTTTTGTTTTCTTGCAACATGATAGGCAACAACAACAACAAATCATTAATCCCAAATATTGAGGTCAGCTATGGATCCTCATTTCCTCTCAAAAGTTTTTCCTTTTTTGCAATGTGGTAGAAAACTTATTATTCACTTTTTTATCTCTCAAACTTTGGTCTGATATGTTATCATGGATGAAAGCTATAGCTTGGTGTTACCACTCAAAGTATTCCCTGCTTTTCATAGTGAATGATTCTTGGACTTCTCAACAAGGGTTGCTTGGAGAGTTCCGCTACTTAATAAAGACGGCATTCCTTTCATCCTTGAATTAATTTCTTAAGGTTGCTTAGCATACCATGGAATTATTAGAAATATGGCTCCTATGAAATATCACATGAATCTAACACCTTGTTGGAATTTTTGTTTACTTCTCTGTCTGATAGGTTCAGACTTGCTGTTATATTTGTATTTCTATTGTGAAGTGTCATTCTTTTGTTGTCCTGAGTTGCTATTGTCTTAGAGCTTTGTCCACTGGTTCAGACTTGCTGTTGTGTTTGTGTTGCTGGTTTTCAGCTTGGTTTCAATGAAATTTCTACTTGATTATCAATAATAAGTAAATAAATAAAATTTAGCACCATATATTCTCAAGAATAGGGGTTCCTAACTTGTTTAATGGCTTTTAAATTGAATACTAGACAAGAGCAGCTATTAGACAGAAGAGAACAAATGATTTTATTTTCAACAATTTGAGTTCCAAAGTAAAATTATAAGGTCTTTACAAAAATTGGACCCTTTTCTTTATTTTTCATAAAAAATTCCAATTATGTTATATAAGTATATTTTTTTCTGGGCAGAAGTTGTCTTTCAAGGTGAAGGCGAGACTGTTCACCTAATTGAGAAAGGTCAATGCTTTTAAAGATGAACGTCGTCTTTTGTGGTCATGGGATGTTGGAATGGATACCAAGGCTTATTTGACTGAACTCATTGGTATTATCTCATTTCCAATTTTTTACCCTTTCGAATATTAAGACAAAAAACATGGTACTTTTTCTTCATCGTTTTCTTCTTTCTAATAAATTGCATCTTTGTATCTCAAATTGTGTTGATGAGATGTGTATTTGATGTGCTTCAACTATTGTTTAAACAAAGTAAAATTTGGCTCAAGGTAATATTGCAGGGAGAATTAAATCTTGCATCCATGCTGCTGGAATTAGCTCATTTGTAGGAATTTTGCTGGTTCAAATCCCTTTTACTCCCAACCTTCAATTAAAAAAAAAAAAAAAAAAAATCCAAAGCCAATTCTTCTCTATGCATTGTTCTCTCTAAACGTCTGTATTTCTTGGTGATTAAATTTCAGATGAAGAAGAGCCAAATGAAGCAAAGAAACCTGCTAATAAGAATTGGGACTTAATTAAAGCTTTTGGGTGCTACAATTGTTCAACAACTCAACAGCTCACTCATTGGTAATATGACCTTTCTTTTCTTTTCCTTTTCCCCCTTTATCTACTCATAATATTCTCATAATTTAACTTATATCTTTGCATGTTTAGGAAAAAAAAATAATGTGAAAATCCTTTCATCTAATTTCTTACATTTCAATTTCTTACATTTCAATTTCTTACATTTCAATAGATTCCATCTTTTTATTTTCAACTGGGTTAATGTGGTGATGTATCTGATGTGCTTTGTTACCCATTGTGTAAATAGAGTAAAAATTGGCACAAGGTAATATTACTAGGAGAATTGAACTGAGTAACGATGCCATAGGAAACAACTTAATGTACAGGTATTTTGTTGCTTCAAATCCTTTATATATATATAAGCTTCCAATTTCCTGTGATGCCTACAGATAATGCCATTTATCACAATTTGCTATCTAAAGTTAAATCACTATGACATCATGCTTTATAATAAAATATAATTTTCAAGCATCATGGTTTTATATGTTACCGAAACATCAAACTATCTAAGTTTTATTAGTTTGTTGATTTTAATATTGTTGGTTGGTTTGAGCTAAAAAACAAGAATTCTACCACTGACCTATTTTATAACACCAAATATACTTTATAGAGATCAAGCACCTATTCATTATTATTATCGTCATTACAGACTAAATACTGCAGTCAAGACAAATCCTTGTTTATTTTTTTAAAGCTATTTTTTCTACTGATAGTAACAGTAAAACCTGATGCATCATTTTAATGCGGGTGCTGCAGGCTTTTATCATGTACATTTATATAGCCAGCTTTCTACAACAATATGTGGCTTTCTCAAGTGATTCATCAAAGGAGGTAACTCACATACAATATCCTAACTTCTCTCTCAAGTGTCCTTTGTCCTTATTTCTTTTGTTTCTTCTTTCACATCTTCAATATGTGAGTGTAATTGATGATTGTGTGTCATTTGCTCCTGGTCATTTACATACTAACATCAATTCTTGTTTTACTGTATTTCACATGCATCAGCACAAGACAAGTAAGAAGTGGAGAGTAAATATCGGGCCCCATGTATAAGTGATGTAGTGCTTTTAATCTCAAAGTACATAGAGATACAGGGATGATTGCTTTCATATAGTCTGCATATAGCGTCAAGACTCCTGTGAAAGGTATACCTACTTATTTAAAATCGTAATGGTTTAACTATTGCTTTTGTATATTTTAGTATTTTAGATTTTCAACTTTGACTTCTCCTGTCTGAATCTGTTTCTAGATATAATTTTTGTATGCCCTTTTTTTCCCTCTAAATATCCAAAGATACTTCCCCTAGTAAAGCGGGAGAGGTTTCACCAGTTCATGTAGCAAGCGAGAATGCATGCATCATAGTGCTTCTTTTAAGACAATTTAGCTTTATCTATTGAATGGGAAAGGGAGAGGAAGAGGAGGAATTTAATTCTTGTGAACCAAAATAATATGGGACATATGATTGGAAACTACTTTGTATATTTTTTCTCACTTATTTGTAAAATGTGGAGGAAATAGGTCAAGAGTGCATTAAGCTGCTCACATCCCAGAGATTGAAATTTCTTTTGGAAGGAATTAGCTCCTGTGTGTATACTGGTTTCTCATATCCCTCCAAATTTCTCAAGTACTTTTTTTATCAGTAAAGAAGTTATCAGATGCTAACTCATTCTCTCTTAACTTTGCCTTTTTGGTTTCAGGTTGATGAGTTTATCATTTTTTGGCTCTATATGCAAAAACCTGAGGAGAATTGAATACTAAAGCAAGCAAGAATTTAAGAGTGCATGTTTTTTTCCATACTAGCCTATACGAGGTTTACACAGAAACTAGGAGAAAATAATGGTAACTATCTCATTCCTTACCAAATTAAATCTTTCCTCATAAACGGCTACAATTTTTGAGTTTTTTTTTTTTTTTTTTTTTTTTTTCCTAGCAAAATGATAGGCAACAACAACAACAAAGCGTTAGTCCCAAATTTTGAGGTTAGCTATGGATCCTTATTTCCTCTCAAAACTTTTTCCACTTTTACAATATGGTAGAAAACTTATTACTTCACTCACTTATTCACTTTTTTATTTCTCAAACTTTGGATTGATAGGTCATCATTGATGAAAGCTATGGCTTGGTGTTACTACTCAAAGTATTCCCTGCTTTTATGGATAGATTCATTTCATCTTTGGATTAATTTCTTAAGGTTGCTTAGCATACAGTGGAGTTATTTTAGAGATATGGCACCTGTGAAATATCACATGAATCTTGCACCTTGTTGGATTTTTTTTTAGGGCTCTGTCTGATAGGTTCTTGCTGGTGTATTTGTATTGCTCCTGTAAAGTGTCATTCTTTTGTTGTCCTGAGTTGTAATTGTCTTAGTGCTGTCTGCTGGTTCAGACCTGCTGTTGTATTTGTGATTCTGGTTTTCAGCTTGGTTTCAATGAAATTTCTGCCTGAGTATCCAAAAATAAAATAAATAAAATCTAGCACCTTCTATTCTCAAGAACAGGAGTTCCTAACTTGTCTAATGGCTTTTAAATTGAATACTAGACAACAACAGCTATCAAACATAAGAGAACAAATGATTTTATCTCCAATGATTTGAGTTCCAAAGTAAAATTATAAGGTCTTTACACAAATTGGACCCTTTTTCTTCATTTTTCATAAAAAATTTCCAATTATGTTATATAAGTAAATTCTTTTTAGGGCAGAAGTTGACTTTCAAGGTAACGGTGAGACTGTTCACCTAAATGAGAAAGATCAATGCTTTTAAATGCAAACTTCTTTTTGTTGGATTCTGAGAGTAGCCAATAGGGCTGCCCATGTTCTTGCTAAATGGTCTATATGTAATTGGATAATTAGTTCTTTTGATGTTAGTAACTGCCCCCCTATCTCAGTGATGTTCTAAGGGTGGAGGCATGTTCGTTGTTTGTTGTGTAGTCCTATTCTCTAATAAAGATTTGCAATTCATCAAAAAAAAAAAAAAGAAAAAAAAGTGAACTTCCTCTCATTGTGGTTGTGGGATGTTGGAATCGATACCAAGGCTTATTAGACTAAACTAATTGGTATTTATCTCATTTCTATTTTTTACCCTTTATCTGCTCTTTGGATTTTTGATCCTTAATTTATTACTTTTGCATATTAAGAAAAAAACATGTGACTTTTCCTTCATCATTTTCTTCTTTCTAGTAAATTGCATTTTTGTATCTCAAATTGAGTTGATGAGATTATGTATTTGATGTGTTCAACTGTTGTTTAAACAGGGTAAAATTTGTCTCAAGGTGATAGCAGGGCAATATTGCTGGGAGATTTAAATCTTGCAACCATGCTGCTGGAATTAGCTCATTGTATAGGAATTTTGCTGGTTCAAATCCTTTTTATACGTAAGTGCCCAATTTTGTCTAGTAAGCTTGGTCTTATTTGAAAACACAGCTCCATTTTTTAAATCATTTGATAAATTCCAATAAAATGGAAAATATTCCAATATGTTATTGAAACAGCAAACTACTATATTTTTCTCACTATCAATTTTTATATTATAGGTTCCTTGGGAAAGAAAAAGAACAAAAATAAATATCTGGCATATGTTTCATAACACTAATTTTCATATATTATAAAACTAGAGATCCAAAAATCTTTCTACAGAGATATTAGCAACAGAACATGATGCATCATTTTAATGTGTGTGCTTCATGCTTTGATCGTGTACATTTATATTGGCAGTTTTTCACAACAATCCATAGCTTCCTTTAGTGAATCATCCAAGGAGGCAACTCATGCAATATCCTAATTTCTATCTCTAGAGTCCTTTTTTCACTTCCCCTTCATTTCTTCTTTCACCTCTTTAAGATCTGATTTGACTTGTAGATTGTTTGTCATTCCATATGACTTCTTGTTGTCAGTTTTTGTATTAATATCTATTCTTGATTTGTTCAATTTCACATGCTAATATGATGAGAAGTGTAGAGTAAATGATAACCCATGTATAAGGTGATGTAGTGCTTCTAATTCCATACTTACTTTGAGATACATGGATAATTACTTTGACAAAGTATGTAAATAACCTCATGACTCCTGCAAGAGGTGAGCCTACATATCTAAATTAGTAATGGTTTAATAGTTGCTTTTGTATTCCAGTACATTTAAGTTTGCAATTTTTACTTGTCATGCTTGAATCTGTTTCTAAGTATTATTATGCATGCATCAGAATTGTTATTTGAAGATATTTCCCCATGGTCTTGGTGCTCATTGATGAAGACACAAGGTGTTGGAAGGTTGATGTTGTTAGAAGAACCTTCCTACCTTTGAAGCAGACATCATCCTAAACATCCCTCTCAGCTACACCCTCCCAGATGATCAAATCCTATGAATTGGAAGCAAGAAAGGTGAATTCTCTGTCAAAAGCGCTTACTATGTAGCACTTCCAATCATTCATCCATCTAATAAGGGTGAAAGCTCAAGAGATGATCCTCGCTCCCCTCTCTGGAAAAGGATGTGGCACCTCAACATCCCAAAAAAGATCAGAACCTTCTCCTGGCGTGCCTGCATGAATGCCCTCCCCACTATGCATTGCCTAAGAAACAGAGCAATAAGCACATATGGTATTTGCCCTGTGTGTGACTTGTGCCCTAAAAGTACTCTGCATGCCCTCATACAGTGTGAAACTCCCAAAGAGGTGTGGAGCAGTTGTCTAAACTGTCCAGTGGATTAGGAGACAAATTCTAGGGATTTTACTGATCTAGCATTTCAGTTCATCACCAATGGCACCACTCAAGACTTGGAAGCTTTTTTTGTCACAGCCTTGCCTATTTGGTACAACCAGAATTAGATGGTACATGAGTCAACCTCATCACTTCCCATCCAAATATGGGAAACTGCTAGGAGAACTCTCAAGGATTGCAACGTTGCCTTATCAACTGCATTTCAGCTGAAATCCAACCCAACTTTGTGCTGGACTGCCCCACCTCCTGGCACTCACAAATATGGTAGAAAAAGTATTTCTTTGTACCTTCTCTTTTTCATTTATCTTTCTCTTATTCATTTTTTTTGGCAATAAGTATGGATTGGTAGAAAATTTGTTACTTTCTCACTTATTCTCTAAATTTATTTCTTAAACGTTGATCTAATAGGTTCTCATAAATGAAGACTGATGGCACTTAGAGATTTCTTAACTTGATTAGTTCCGTGAACAAAAGGATTCTTTGGTGAATTTTGTAAAATCATAAACAAGACATTTGCTTTCATCTTAGCTCTAATTTCTCAATGTCGCTTACCATACCATGAAGTTATAGACACATTTTGAGATAGGATACCTATAAAATATCAGGTAATGTTATTTCCAACTGTTTGAGTTCCAAATAAATTTGTAATATGGTCTTGGCACATATTGGATATTTGAATCTTTATGTTTTTCATTTCAGATGATGAAATTTCAAATAAAGAAATTTCAGATGAAGAACGAAAGAAACCTACTCTTAAGAAGTGGGACTTAATAAAAGCTTTTGGGTGTTGCAATTGTTCAACAACTCAATAACTCACTCACTGGTACTATCACCTTTCTTTTCTTTTCCTTTCCCCCTATATCTGCTCATAATATTCTCATTCTTTGACTTATATCTTTTCATGTTAAGCAAAAAATAATATGAAATTTTCTTTCATCTAATTTCTTACATCTATATCTATATATATCTAAAAGCTGAAGCGTAGCATTTATTGTTGCTACGCTCTAGTTAAGCCACATCAGCGCCATGTCATCATTTATTTTCTTTTTCTTTTTTTTTTTTTTTTTGTTTTACCGATTGCCATTTATTGAGTCTCTTTTTACATTCAAGTGTTACTTTATCTCCATATCTATCGTGTGTCTCTCCATTAACCTAGACTCTTGAGATGCCGCTATTATATGAGATTCTTATAATCACCGATACTTTATCTCCAAATCTATTGTGTGTCTCTCCATTAACCCAGACTCTTGAGATGTCGCTATTATATGGAATTCTTTTAGTCACCGATAGATTACAACCTCCTCACCTCGTCGCCTCTCATTTTTTTTTTCTATAAATTTTCAATTGTTCTCTGTTTACAAATTAATTGGTATGGCCTTCAATGCGATAGTTTCTTAAGTGTTTTTTCCGTTCTTTTGGTCATTGCTCAAGTTCGTCTACCAAAACCCAATCAAATGAGTGCAAGAGACAGATAATGACTCTAGAGCTTGTAAACGAAACTGAAGCAAATGAGAGGTGAACATTGGTAGCCTAGGTCCAAAGGGTATAAACTGAAAATGAGTTCTGCTATTTGTACTATTCTTATTCTTATTCTTTTTTTTTTATTCCCATCTCCTTATTAGGGAAAGAAAAAAAAAACGTAGTTCAATTTTGGGATTTCATTATGAATGAGATTGAGTTTTCATGGTCTTAAAACTATTACAATATATTTTTTTGCTTTTTAAAAATTTATTTGAGTTGGGCATTTGATCATGTTTGTTATAAATTTTTTATGGTTGCCCTTCTCTAGACTGTAGGAATGTTACTCTCAATATGTTAGCTACAATGAATGATAATTAACTTCAATGTGATGTTTTTATAGTTAGAGTGTTATTCATTTTCATCAAAGAGAAATTACTATAGTTCTCTTTTTCCCGTTGTCTTATATGCTGAACTAAATTTCATTTTTATCTCTGTTTTGTTTGTCAAATCCTCGACAGATGTCAATGATCAAGACTTGCAATCACTGGAGGCTTTTTAATCTATTGAAGGTCATACTAATCAATTGGTAACCATTTTTTTCGTAGAACCTTTTGAAGGAAAGAAGAATAAATTTGTTGCTTTTCTTGGGTGGTGCTTGATAATTTTCTTTTTATGGTTCAATACACATAAGCTATATTAGATTTTCATTTCCTTATACTAATAATTTGTTATTTATTGTTTAATTTGACTATTTTGTGTCCCAAAAATTGTGGGAAAATGGAAGAGAAAAGAGAGTAGAGTTTGAATCTTAAATTTTTTTTTGTGTGTGTGTGTGTGTATGGAACTTGGGATGTAATAGTTTAAAGGAAATTCTAATTCTTCAAAGATTGTTGTGTTGTGGCTAGAATTTTTGTGTTTGGGACCTTAGTTGGCTTGTTTGGTTGATGAATAACTTTGGGGATTATTTAGCTTATGAAAATTTTTTTGGTATTTTAGGAGTGAAAAAATTCAAAGAATTGAGTTATTTTTAAATTCCATTAGTACCTAGCTTTATGCTAACTGTTGTGTGGATAGAAAAATTAATTGGTTCTTGATTTTTGAATACCTATTTATAATATTGTATACATGAACAATAATTGGGTTTTTAGTTTTAGATTTTGAATTATGCTATTTTTTCAACAACTTGATTTTCTTTTTAGAATTTTCTCTTCTTGAATATCTAGAATACTATGTACATGAGTTTTAGACAAATCTTAACAATATTATTTCTTTTGGATTTTACTATTTCTTTCCTTATTAAACACAATATGATATAGCGAATGTGTTCCAATGAAGGCAGAAGCAATTGCTATTTTTGGAGCATAGCAACTAATACAATTTGATAACTTCCTATAGCCATTTGAAATTCATAACCTGGAATGTTAATAGACATCTTCTCCGAGGTAAGAACAATTGGCCGAGTTTGCAAGTTTGCCACCAACTTTGACCATGTTATGGCAATACAAGTGATTCACTTACTTACAATTCATATACGCTCTATTTTGATTTTCTATGGGAATTCAAAACAATGGCAATTGAGTGATTTGCATATGGACACATTGATAAATGTCTGTAGTGGACATGGGTGGAATCAATGGCACATTACTATTTGACAATTTGGTCTTTGATGGAAATTGATATAAGCGAGGGTTTATTAAATTTTATCATTTTACTGAAGTAAGGTTTGTTTAATATGTATTTTATTTATTTACCTTATTGTAAATAAGTTTTTGTACGTGGCGATTTTAACCTATAAAACTTCACTTTATTTTTTTTATTTTTTTTTTGTAGTCTTATTCTTTTTTGTTGGCAACTAACTAGACATCACTATTATGAACTAAGGATTTAGCAACTAGAACGAAGGTCGTACCTCAAAATTTAGAAGAATTAAAATATGATACAATCTCATCATAGGAAGAAAAATAGAAATCTAATGTTGTGTTGGCATGTCCCTCCATTATTGGGTTACAAATATCATATCAAAAAAAAAAAAAAAAAACCAAAATAATATAATGATATATTTGTAGAGATAGAGAGTTGGAAAATAATTTTAGAAATAGTTCAATTTTTTAGGAGAAAACTACCTTCAATAAATTTTAGAGAATAAATTATGAATTGTATCATATTACAAAATATATATATTCTCACGCATCGCGTGAGTCTGCGACTAGTTTGAATAAATTCCATCTTTGTATTTCAATCGGGATGTATTTGATGTGCTTTTTTTCCTGTTGTGTAAATAGAGTCAAATTGGCACAAGGTAATATTACTTGGGGAATTGAATCTGCTGACCATGCCGTAGGAATAACCTCATTGTACAAGTATTCCCTTTGCTTCAATTCCTTTTTATATATAAGCTTACAATT
Organism: Quercus glauca; assembly: GCA_023736055.1. NCBI lineage: Eukaryota > Viridiplantae > Streptophyta > Magnoliopsida > Fagales > Fagaceae > Quercus > Quercus glauca. The sequence goes on from CM043318.1 coordinate 105,111,655, forward strand.
TTCTGTTATGTCTACAGATAATACCATGTATCACAATGTTATGTCTACAGATAATACCATGTATCACAGTTTGTTATCTAAAATTAAATCACTATGGGATCATGCTTTATAATAAAATATAATTTTCAAGCATCATGGTTTTATCAAGTACATTTGCATAGCCAGCTTTCTACAACAATATGTGGCTTTCTCAAGTGATACTTGGACTTCTTAACTTGATGAGTTCCATGAACAAAAGGATTGTTTGGTGAGTGTTGTAAAATCATAAACAAGACATTTGATTTCATCTTTGCACCAATTTCTCAAGGTTGCTTACCATACCAGGAAGTTATAGACATTTCGAAATAGGAAACCTATAAAATATCAGGTAATTATATTTCCAACAGTTGAGGTTCCAAAAAAATTTGTAAATATGGTCTTGGCACAGATTGGATATTCGAATATGTATTTTTTCATTTATTTTTATTTTTTTGGTTATGTTTGTTCTTAGGTAGGATACTTGAAGTAGTGAATCCTGGAATTGAGTATATGTGTACAGAAGTTTCATTCTATTGATAAGATTATACACATAATTATTTGGGCACAAGTTGGCTTTCAATGTGATAGTGATGTAGAACGAAAACAATTTAGATATCATTCTAATTGAATGAATACCTTGAAAGTTGGAGGAAAAAAAAAATGGAATCTTCAGAAATTTAGCAAAATTCTCATATAAGTTTTTTTCCCCAATCTAATCAAGGATAAGATATATGGTATATACAAAAATTGGAGAAATTGCTCTTGTAGACAATTGAGAAAGTTACTGTTTTGTTTTTTTTGCAACGTCCTTTGAGCTTCACTTCAAGGATAGTGATTTGAGTTTAATTTTATCTTTAACTTTTTTATTCTCATACTAGATACATATAGATGTACTTTGTCCTTCGATTCATAGGTCTTCATTGTGGAAAAGCTGAGACAAAGGGAGAGTTGGAAGGGTTTTATTATTATTTCGAGCTAAATAGAGGTAGGGAGTATTAATAAATGAAAAGAACATAACATGAGTATAACGATTACAAAATAGTAGTCAAGACCGAAGTTACTGAAGAGTGACAGTCCAAGTGCCTATATGAACAAGTGTGAACTGATGAAACACCATGTTAAGGCCCCGCAAATAACAATCTCCATTCTAAACCATCTCTTTTGACCATAACAACCTTCATTCTTGTCTTGACCAATAGTCCCCTCACTTTTGGCACTCGTGGACTGCCATCACTTTGATTAGAACTCCTTCCCAATTGGTAGAAAATTTGAGCTTTTGGTGAATTAGGATCCAAGTGTAGAAGAGCTACATCCATGACCAAGCAAACAGATCAAATTAGTGTGTCAAATATTAGCCAGTTCTAGTGACATTTATCCTTTTTTTTAAAGAAGTGTAAAACCGAAAAAAAAAACTCTATAGCACTCACCATTCATTTCTTACATTGAATTTCATAAAAATCTATTAGCTAGAACAAAACAACTCTTATAGCTAAATGCATACCAGAACACTAGGAGACTTTAGCGGGGGCATGACAAACTGAAGGCAGGCCCAAAGCAAGTGTTACATTAATCTGTAGTCCTAATTCAGGATCATTACTAGGTGTGTTCACAGAGCGGTGTGGTGCGGATTTGAGCCATTTTTAGCACCGCACTTTGCGGTGTGGTTTAGCTAAAACCATAACTGCACCGCACCTTATTTTTGCAGTCACATATGCGGTGCTGTGCGGTGTGGTGCAGTTTAGAGTTTAGCCAAAACCATAACCGCACTGCACTTCATTTTTGCGGTCACATGTGCGATACTATGTATAAGATGCGGTTTGAAGTCGGTATATTTTTCAAATTTTGGATTTTTCCTACTAAGCCCAAAACTAATTTTTCTCTTTTTTTGGGCAAAGTTTTAAATTATTGAACTAGTTTTCCTTTATTTTGGGTTAGCTTTTCTAGTCAACACTTGCTAGGGTTATTAAAATCTTTTTTTTTTTTTTTGAAAACTAGGGTTATTAAACTATTAATAATATATTTAATATTAAAAATAAATAAATATATTAATATATAGAGAGGGTGTGGTGCGGTGCGGTTTGTGCGGTTTTCTTATTATAAAACCGTAAACCGCACTGCACCATGCGGTGTGGTGCAGTGTGGTGCGGTGCGGTGCGGTGCACTATTACTTGCGGTGCGGTGCGGTGCGGTTATGCTATTTTGCGGGCGGTTTTGGTGCGGTTTTTGCGGTTTGTGCGGTTTATGCGGTTTGGTGAACACCCCTAATCATTACAATCTCTGATGATGACACACAAGCACTTCTTGTTGTCCTTTAGGACTTGTTTAAAACCAGTGCAATAATCTGGTGTAGGTGCTTTTGCTTGACCACCAATGTAAGGCAGACATGTAGCCAGTCCTACTAGTTGCTGTGCACATTCCTCTCTGTCTTTGGCTGCGTCTGCCATTGTATAGCTAACCATAACTGACAATAGCACTAGTAAAAGGAATGGAAGTATCAAAAGTGCTTGGGTGTAAGGCTGTTGCCATTTTGTATCATTGCATTTGCCCTCAATAGTCACTACTTGTTGAAAACATTCCACATTGAATGATATACACTCTTTAAGGATAGCTCAACAATTGCTATCTAATTAGATGTGGCATTCTATGATTGCGGCAGGTTGCAAGAAAAGTAATTAAAATTCCACTCCTCTAACAAACGCCCAAGATGAAATCTACCAAGCATCTTTTCTTTCTTTAGTCACAGTTGCTTGTAACACTGTTCGATTGGGGCATATGTGATGCAATGCAAAGAAAAAGAAGATCACAGAAGTTTCCCTGAGGTCATACAAACCCCACCTAGCGCAACAAGTCAGTACATGACGTGATGGGGGTAATTATTGGGTACTCCTGGAGTACCATAAATGCGTACTCCTTCCTCTCACATAATTGTGGATCTCACTTATTAAATTTATGGTGGAACCCACAATTCATGTGAGAGGAGGGAGTACGCATTTATGGTACTTCCGGAGTATTCAATAATTTTCCGATGGTGAGCCAAGTTTGATAATTATTATATGTACTTCCAAATATTTATTCTTAAAATATTGTTGATAATTTGTTTTCTCTAAAAATTAAACAATTTCTAAAAGTATTTTTTATCTTTCTATCTTTACAAATATATAAAATTATTATTTTTGGCGCTTTTGGTTGATTTTATTATTTTTTGAACTGGTTCATATTCTTTTAATTTTTCTATAATACATTTTATTTTCCTAATTTCTTTTGGTATTACTAAAAATTTTAAATTTCAAATTTATCATTCTTCGAACTGGACACCGAAATGGATAGAAGTTGACAAAAATATGTCAAATGAAACTAAAATAAACTGAAATGCTATACAAATGTGGCCACTCAACATGAGCATAGCAACAATTAATATTACACTTTTAGATATTCATATTATATAGATTCAGATTGAAATTATGGTATTATGCACCATTTTTAATGACATCAACATCACAATACAACCCCTACCTGCCCTTCATTTTTAGCTGTGAAAATACATATTAGCTACCACCAATATATCTAATCTTTTGTTGAATATTTTGATTGCACTGGAGAAGCTTGCTTGTGACATCCAATCCTACCCAATTTTATCATGCACCAGTCAAGCTTTCATTGCTTCTTTCAACACCACCACAGCTCAAAAATATCCTTGATCTCCAATAGATAATTTTCCCCCCAAAAAACAAACAAGGTAAGTATTACAAAGGCATTGAAACATTAGCTCTGAAGTGCATTAAACAATTGCTCTTAAAAAGGCAAAGTAAACCCTCGAGTCAATCGAAGGATTGCAATTTTGTGCAATTATTTTTATTATGGAATGAATCAATCATCTACTACTTTGTTATCTTATTAAACAAAATGGTAGCATCATCTAATCTAGAATTTTCTTCTCAAAAAATCTAATCTAGAATTTCAAGATCCAAATAAATAATTCTTGCAGTATGAAATTTAAAATAAAAAAAAAGAGAGAAATTGAAAGTTTGGTGCATTAAAAAACTTTTAAAGTATTTTTATGATTTTTTTTATTATTAAGAAGAGCGGGTTTTGGAACCATCATTAAGAAATTGTAATAGCTTATTCATTTCTTTATTTTTATTTTTGAGAGAACCTGTGGTTTAAAACCAAATTAATCAATGGATCTTTACTATTAAATCTTGTATTTCTTGAAAAATGAGTCCATTAAAGGGATTCTAATGGTATGATACTTAAGAAATGGATGAGATAGATTCAAGGAGAGAAGACCTTCAAAAAATGCACCTCTTTTATACTAGTGATTGTTTGTTCCCATGATAAATGCTAGCTTGCTAGGTAGTCATGCATAAAAAAACCCCAATGATGAATTCTCACATGATACTCTAAGAATTCTATAAATTCAACTTTAATTCCTGTGGATAGGGTTAATTGCTCGCCCCAAATAAACCATAGAGCCAAAAGAAACCATGGACTAGAATTGAAGAGCTTAGCAATCGAATGTACTAAATAAACAAGTACAACATTGCATTGTACATATTCATGATAGGCCAAAAAAGACATGATAGATATATAAATTACTATAAGATTTTTTTCTTCCTATCGCTATCCTTTCAAAATTATATTTCAATCATCAAAGACAAATGAGGGTGAATGCTAGCCATTTTAAGTTCACATATGAAAAAGATCTAATTAGCGTGGAAATGTAAACTCTTTCACCAAAGAAAAAAGCTTATATTCTATGAAAAATGCTAATATTATCATCCCCATCAGCAATTTGACCATGGGACTTACTTAACCCTTAAAAAATTCATGGGCCACATTTAAAGCCCATCAAGAGAATTTTTGGGCTAAGCTTTTTTTTGGGCTAAACTTTTGCACGACCTTCCTGAATCAACTCCAAGTGGGCCTTGCAACTTCGAACAACCTAGTACCAACACGGTTTTCTTTTGGTGTTTTTTTGTCGGACTTTGATTATAAATCCAAGTTGGGGAACTATAAATGTTTTTTCTTGTATTCCACAACCACATGCATTATAGTATCACTAGTCTCATAACACACGCTTTGCGCATGCAATGAGGCCTTTTATTTTTTATTTTTTGGGTTTACACATTTTACTATGACAATTTTATTTTATTTTTTATTATAAAAAAAGTTGTATTAGTACTTGACTACTAATGTGAGAGAGAAATGTGGAGGTGAGAAAAATAGTTTAGTGATAAAAAAAATAGTTTTATTTTTTTATATTTTTTCAAGAAGAAGAATTTGTACTTGACAACAAACGTGAGTAAGAAATGTGGAGGTGGGAGAAATTTTTTTTTATTTTTTATATTTTTTAATTTAGCTAAAAATTAAGAGTTTTTAAATTACTAATTTTACATGTTTAACCCTATGATTTATAAGAAAAACATAGTTCTAATGACACCTCTTGTGGAAAAGTTGAGTCAAAGGGAGAGTTGGAAAGTTTTTTTTTTTTTTTTGGGATAAATAGAGGCAGGGAGTATTAATAAATGAAAAAAAAACATAACACAAGTATAACAATTACAAAATAGAGCAATCAAGGTTAAAGTTACTGAGGAGTGACAATCCAAGTGCCTATATGAACAGGTGTGAACTGAAGAAACACCATGTTAGGGCCCTGCCAATAACAATTTCCATTACAGACAATCTCTAGTCCCCTCACTTTTGGCACTCGTGGAACTCCCTCCACCTGTAGCCAAAGAAATTACCACAAATTTAAATAGTTTTCTACAATATGAAAAGAATAGTAATTAAATTGAAATGAAAAAGAAGGCTCATGTATTTACATTACCACTAGGACTAGGGGTAGGACTACTATCACTTTGATGAGAAGGGGCATGGGAAATGGAAGATAGGCCGAAAGTAAGTGTTATATTAATTTGTAGTCCTAATTCAGGATCATTACGATCTCTGATGATGATGCACAAGCGCATCTTGTTGTCCTTTGACTTGTTTGAGACTAGTGCCACAGTCTGGGTGTAGGTGCTTTTGCTTGACCACCAACGCAAGGCAAGCGTGTAGCCAGCCCTACCTGTTGCTTTGCACGCTATTCTGTCTTTGGCTGCATTTGCCACTATTCAATAAACATCCGCATTCTCAATGCTAGTATAGGCCACACCAGAAAGGGCACCAAGCAAGAGAGCCATGCTCCGGGTAGTTCCAACTCTAGCTCACATACCTATGATGAAAAGCTAGACAACATCATGGACACTCTCCAAGAGATCAACACTAGAATATCCGGACTAGCCACCATCATGCACTCCCAACACATTCGCTTTGACACGAAGTACACATCTCTCCAGACTCAGTTGGACCAAATTCAAAGGAAGTTAGAAGAACATGGAGACTAGCTATTCCATGACAAAAAGGGGGAGATGGTTATTGATAGGGGGAGAGCATTGAAGATCAAGCAAGCCAGCCTAACATTAGGCATTTTGTTGTGTTTCACATTATCTGTTTATATTTACATTGCTTTCTTTTAAAGTTTAAGTACTTTGGTTTAATTTCAGTTTAATATTTAGTACTTTGTTTATTTCATTGCTTTGTAGCATTTTTTGTACTTTTAGATGTTGCTAAACTATCTTGAGTACTACACACGTGTACCCTAGTAGGATCTTGTATCCTTGATGCAAATACTGCTTGTATTTTGCATTGGTTGTGTGTTGGACATGCAATTGATCCTTGTAATTGGTCTTAATTGCATTGCATGTCTGGATGATCATTTACTAGCTAAATGTTCATTGTAGTAATTTTTTAATGATTGTTCTTGTATGATCAAGATATACTTAACTGCTTATATTGTGTTTATTAACTTGTTCACACTTTACTTGCTTATATACATACCATGTATTCAACTTGTCATAAGCTTAATGAAAGTTTTGTTTGTGTGTGAGTGTTTCAGGTTACAGGTATATATATGCAAGTGCTTCACAGCTTCTAGATTAGGTGTGAGTGAGTTTTGCCACTGTTCTTAAACTCACGTTTAAGTCTAGAGTCTATTTTAGGGGTTTTGTCACGGAATAGCCAAAGGAGGAGATTGTAAAGTTGTAATTTACAACTATTTTTTGTTGGCTTTAATTTCGTGCCAAATTTGATTGTAATTTTGTTCAATCTTATGTACCCCGTATTTTATGTGAGATTTCATTGTAAGGGTTGTGTGTAAGAGAGAGTGTGAAGACTCAAGGCAAAGTGAAGAGCAAAGAAGTTTTCGCAAATAGCTCATGAGAAGCCTTCTTGCGAAGTAAAACATGTGCCCAGCAAATGACTAGAATGCGAAGAGTCAGGACAGGATGGTGACAGTTGGTTTTCGTGAGTGTCTCGCGGGTAAGGCTTTCCCATGAGATACCCACGAAACATTCTGTTTTTACTAATTTGTCATATCTGATATACCCTATCTCTACCCACACTATATATACCTTCATTACCCACATATGTTGAGGAGTGCTTTTCAGAGAGAAAACCCTAGCCACAACTCTTAAGAGTTAGAGATTGTTATACCCACAATCCTCTATACCATCCATTGTGGTTTTCCTCAACTCCTACCTCTCCATTTCCAAATCTTTGAGAAGTTGTTAGCCTAAACACTTACCACACCCATTCTGAGTGTCAAGTGAGGTATTGGTGCTGCTGGGAAGTATTAGAAGAAGCCAAGCATTAGAATATATTTATATCTAGGGTGAGGGGTTTTAATTTTTTTTTTTAAATATTATATATGTATAGTGGTCGGGTCTGGGCTGGGTTTGCATAATACTCGAACCCGACCCAAACCCATTTCGGGTTTTTTTATTAAAACCCAAACCCGCCCCATTTTCTTCACGAATCAAGTAAAACCCGCTTCATTAGGGTCGGGTCGGACCGGGTACCCGTGAGTCGGCCCTATTTTGCCATCCCTAAAAAACGAAATTGCTAAGTTGATTTATTTGATTCATTTAGCAATTCACTTTTTTTCAGACTTGGATTTTTATGAGGTTGATGTTCCATTTTTAAATAGTAATTAAATAATATTATTAGCCACTTAAGCTTTAAGTGTGTCAACAACGCAATCCATTAGCCACGTACCACATAGGCATTTTTCGTTAGTACGTTAACCGCAAGAACTGAATTGACTATGACTCTAAAATGTAGGAACCAAAATAAAGTTTTTGCCAAAAATTAAAACTGGGGTGTGATATTTTTTTCATGATTACAAATTATGATTAGAGAAATATTATTGTTATTTCAGTCTATTTTTATAATTGTGAATAATATTTTATGACATATAAGAGGTCTATTTATCATGCCATATTTATCAACCTTTGGAAAGAGATAATACCTCTATCTGTTTTTCTCTTTATAAAGTTTATTTTTGTTATTCAGTGAAAAAAATATGCTGATTCTAATAATGATATATACTCACCTTTTGAATGCAATTTTGGTTTCTTGTTCATTTTCTGATGTTAAGTGGTTTTTTTTTTTTTTTTTTTTTTTGAGGGGGTGATGTTAAGTGGTTGATGTATATATTGCTAAATAATGTGCTTGAATTTATGGCTAGTTTTGAAACCCATCAAATAGGTAATCAATCAAATTTGCAATATCTTAGAACCATTTGAGAATCAATATTTTTTGAAACTATTGAGATTATAGATTGTGATTAATGTATACTACAATTAATATTAGCAATGATTACGTGTAAAAGTGATATTTCACTAATCACATTTTCTAACCGCTATATAAAAAGTGTCAATACGCTTATCTACAGTAATTTTGGTTTATTCAAGTGTTGTGCCAAAATGGTGCGTTCGGGTGAGAAAAACGGCAAAACTTTAAACGGTGTGTTTTGTTGTGAATTTTTTTTTTCAACACAAAGGCAGCGAGGGAGAGAGAAAGGAGCAGAGGAGTCAGTGAGAGAGAGACTAGGGAAATCACTAGTAGGCCTCTCTCCCTCACGTTGGAATACAGACTTTCTCTGTTAGGGGAAAAAATTATTTATTTCTCACATTCTTTGCTTATTTGATTGAATTTTTGGATTTTTATGAGTTTTTCCTTGTTGGTTGCTTTACTTGCAGTGTAGGATCATGAAGATTTTGGGTTTGGGGACACAAATGGAGGAAGAGAAAGATGCTTTTTGGGGTTTATAATTGGCATATATAAGAGTCTGTCTGTGTGATTTCCAAGCTCAAGCCAGGTTTTCTATAATCTTTTTCATTCTTATAATTTTAATTTCTGACTTTATGTGTTTGAAATAGCTATGGAAAAGTAAATTTCTTTTTGGGTTTGTCTAATATTTTACATACCCAGTTGGGTTTGGCCTTGTGGGTCTTCTTTATTTGGATAAATTTCCTGTTTGTTTGATATGAATTCCCCAAATTTTGTTAGGATGGCTTCTACCGATCAGATTTTGCTTCTACATGACTTGTGCTGTCAAATTGAGAGATGAGGGGAAGGAAACAGATCAAAATTGATATTCACCCATCAAAGGAGAGAGGGATTAAGAAAAAAAAATTCAAAGTTAGAGCAACTACAAAGTAACTTTATTCAAGTTGTATCTCTCACAATCTTGATTTGAGTTTCTAGATTACAGGTGCAACAAATTCAAGCAAACACAGAAGGAGCAAATGATTTTGTGAGTGTATAATAATTTCATCTGGTATGAATAACAATAAAAGTCAATAACTTCATTTCAATAGATTCATTGCTATATTGTAGGAATGAGAAGCAAAAGGGAATTTAACTTATGTTCATTTAGGAATTTTGGTGATGCAGAGCACATATTGATAAGGGGCATTATTGAAAACTGAGGGTCTAGTGATGTACAAATAATTTGCATTTTATATTTTCATCTATCTCTGCATTGATATATTGCTTTGTCATGTAGTTTTATTTGTTTCGTATAGTCTCATCATCAGAAGGTTGGGTTGTCTTAACATGCTTAGCTCTTATGTTTTAGTGTAAAGCAAAGTTAGGAGCATTCAGGTTCTGTTTTGATTTAGATAACTGCACTTTTGCTCAAACTGGTTAGAAGTGTGCTTAGACTTTCCATTTTATCTTCTATATGTTTCTAAAGGTAAGGAATCCATCTTTTTTTTAATGTAGCACTCACCATTTGTTATTTCTCGTAGCCTCGATAGGATGCTTGATAATTACTTGATAAAAAGTCCATTTGCTAACATATAGTGGATTCAATAATTGTTTCATTAATAGGTGAAGTAAAATGCAATATTCCATTGTCATGTAAAGGACCAACATCAAAACGCACCCATTTCTTTAAAGATAAAGCACTATTGAAATATAATCTCACAAAGAATGTGATGTAAAAATGCGCACATAAAGAAAGATGATCAGGTGACTTTAGGAAGGGACAAGTGAAATAACACTAAACAAATGAAAAGTTTGACTTTTTTTTTCCCAGAAAGTTCTGAAATGAACATAATTCTACAACTTTTTGTCCTACTTTTTTTCTTGGCCTTGGAACCTGATACAACATAAAGGGAAAGAAGCCAGAACTTCATTCTTAACTCAAGCATAAACAGAAAAAATAAAAATAAAAAGTTACAAAGCAAGGAGAGAACATGAAAGATTAAATGTCGTATATGTGACAATAGTTCTACTTTTAATTATTGACTAAACAAATCATATAAAAAAATACTTTACATCTAATCTAAGTTGCTTGGATAATTAAATCACATTCATATTTAGATTGCAATAATCAAGGAGACAACTATCTTAATTGATAGTCTAGGTAATCAACAATTGAAAAAGTTTACTGACTTTAGTGAAACCTTGGACAACAGAGAAAATAGGTGAAGACTTATTTTTTAGGATTTTGCAAAAGAAAAAAAAGGAAAGTTCTGCATCTTTCTTCAGCATGATCTCCAAACCTTGGCAGTGTGTTTTACTGATGCAAATATGCACAACTTCACACTTTTTCCAAGGTATGGATTTTAATTCTTTTGCTTGATGGATTTAATTTTATAGGTTTGTTCAATTTAAGTTTATCTGATTTTTGCACATGTTATTTCAGTTTCATTATGTGATTGTGTCAGTTAGTTTGGTTTTATTGTGTTATTTCATATCCAAACTGTGTGTTTGCCATTACTGTTTCAATTTCTATTTATTTTTTCTTTTAAGTTTTATGTTGTAGTCATGGTTGGAAAGTTAGAATGGTTATATAAGGTGTTCTACTTGTTTACTAGAATGGTTATATAAGGTGTTCTACTTGTTACCTAGAAAACAATGATTTACTATGTTTTAATTTCTACACCTATAATCTTATCTAATGAAAACTTCGAAGACACATATATGCCTTTTGTTATCTTGTTCTTTTTTATTCCTTTTCTCATGTATAAGGGGGTTCATTAAGAACTAAGTAAGCTAAACATCATAGCTAGATAAGATAATGAAGGAAGTACGGATAACAAAATCTTCATTGTGAAAAGCTTCAATAGCAAAACTTAGTTGCTTATTGTTGGAAGTTGATATTCGTTATCATTCTTAAAAATTGTTAGTCAATAGATATTGCTTTTAACAAAGGGGTTCTAAGAGACTATCATAGTAAAATAAATATTCATTTGTTAATTTTCTACTCTTAAGTATTTATGTAATCAATATTCTTATAAAGGAGAATAGTATTGTATGACATACTTTTTTTAGTACATGATTTTCATACTTTTTCAAATAGAAGCTCTATCTTAATTTTTTCACTCAATGGGCATCTTAAAAAGTTGTAAAATAATTATGAAATTTAATGTATTTGATTTTTTGTAGAATTGTTGATTGATGTTAGGGAAAAGACTAGTGGGCCGAGTCTAGCATCCTGCAAAGATGGAGGCCTAGTTGGGTTGAGAATAGCATCACGTTGGCACTAGGCACCCTTTAAAGGAATAAATTTGTGCATTTACCATCAGCCATAATTTTTGGTGCGGTAGATAAGTGCTTAGTCCTAACAATTGGTATTGTAAGTATTTGGTCATAACAATTGATGGTACTTGAAACCAACATTTGACTTAAAGCAAGCAGCTTTTAATTGACACATTGATTAGATCCTTCTATACCATGCAGAAACAAACTACCAAAGTCGTGGCTGCGAACAAAAGTAACATTGGTCCTTTGTTCTTTCTAGGATTGTTGATGAGTTTAGTTTCATTTGATTAACTTATTTTGCTTAAAAATAAAGATATAAAGTCAATAAATCAGAGAATAAACTCAGCACAGCACAATGACTACTCCCATGGTTGATACTTTATAAATAACAATACATCACTTTTTTTTTAATTAACTCTGCACTCTTATACAAATGGGATCTAATATGCAAGCAATGGTTATCAACAAGGATAGAATTTCTTCTAGTTCAATTAGTTGGCATTTTTTAATGTTTCTAACTGGCATATCTAGAATTCAAATTTTCACTTTTTCCAAACTATTAGATTATCAAAAAAATAAGGGTGGAATGTCAGTTGGGTTATTAGCCTATTAGCAAGTCAAGTAGTTAATTTTATTTGTGATATAAATCTATATGAATTTAATTTTGCAGAGTTAGAAATATAATACATTAGATTTTTGTCTTCCATCCTGTAATCCTTTGAAATTATATTTGTGTTCCCAAAGACTTTGTGTTCCCAAAGACAAAGGAGGGTGAATGACCATGTTTATATATATATATATATATATATATATATATATTTATATACAAAAGCAAGCCGAATTTAGTGCACATATGCATCTTTTTTTTCTTTTTTTTTTTGAGAAGAAAGATAATTCAGTATTAAAACTAAACCCGAAGGTCAGATAGTACAAAAGACGAGATATCTGGAGGAACAAACTCCATCCAAACCTCCAAAGGGCAAGATAATCTGGCTCTCTGGGCTAAGGCATGCGCTACTGCATTTCCTTACCTACCAATATGAGAGAAAGAACAACTCACAAAAGAGTTCAAATGAGACAAAATGTCTTTTAAGATGTGCCCCCCCAGGGAGTGAGACACGTTGCTATCCTGTAAAAGCTTAATAACAATGGAAGAGTCACCCTCAAAAACAGAGTTGTGAAAACCCATTTCAGTGGAGAAGAGCACTGCCCGTCGAGCTGCAAGGATCTCAATTAACTCCGCAGTTGGAGGTTTCACAATTTTCTCAGATAGAGCGGCCATGACCTCTCCCTTCGAATTTCTTATCACCACATCGATTCTAGCACAGTCCGATTCCCCAAACAGAGCACCATCGAAGTTAATTTTAACTTGGTTTTCACACCGAGGGCTCCAACTTACTATTGTTGCTGATCTACTCACGGGAGGCACTTGCTGTCCATTCCGATCTACATAATTCTGCAGATAACACTCGGCGAAATCGGCAAGCCTGCCCAGGGGCACCGTGGTTGTTTGTAGACGGAACTTGTTCCGGTGGTGCCAGATAGTCCAAGCAGTGACTGCAAACAAAGGGAACAGCCTAGGAGTTCCCTGCATCACTTGAACCAGGTCCAAAAAAGAACCTTCCGCACCCTGAGAGTTGTCCAACCACCCAAACCTCCTTTGCCATACCTGCCGGACTTTAGAACAACCCCATAGAACATGCTCAACATCTTCAGGATGAACGGAGCAGAGGTGGCACACGTTTTCTTGTATGATAGTTCTCTTCATCAAATTTACCTTTGTGGGCAATGAGTTGGTACAAGTCTTCCATAGGAAATGTTTTATCTTTCCTAGTACTTTGAGTTTCCAAATCCCCTTCCACATCCTCCTCTGAGCTTCAGCAACTTCCGGAACAAGACCACCGGTTTGATGATCTTCACAAAGAATTTTGTAACCCGACTTCACTAAATAAGAACCATTTCTTTCAGCAGGCCAAACAAAGGTTTCGGACTGGGGAGTGATGCAAAGGGGCAAAGATTTAATGCTCTATGCATCAGGGGGGTAAAAGCATTGGTCAATCGAGCCAATGTTCCACCACCCCGAGTTGGGGTCGATGAGCCTGTCACCTGTTGCAGACGGAGAAAGAATACCACTGCAGAAAAGGATTCTGCCTGCATTAGAATTTGGTAGCCAAGCATCTTGGAAAATCTTAATACTTTTTCCATCCCCCATACGCCAACGTCCATTTCTTTCAATTAGATTTTTTGAGTAGAGGATGCTTTTCCACGCAAATGAACCCGTGGCTGACTTTGCTTCAAACACACTGCCATTTGGGAAATATTTAGCCTTAAACACTTTGTAGAAAAGGGAATCCGTATCATGTATCAATCTCCAAACATGTTTTGCTAACATTGCCTTGTTAAACTTACAAAGATCTTTAAAACCCAAACCACCATCAAATTTTGGCTTGCACAAGACCTCCCATTTCTTCCAATGAATTTTCCTTCTATCTCCCCTTTGTCCCCACCAAAATTTACGGATAAGCATTTCAATGTCTTGGCAAAGGCCCACCGGGAGGCGAAAACAACTCATGGCAAAGGTGGGAATGGCTTAACAATTGCTTTCAACAACACTTCTTTGCCTGCTTGAGAGAGTAATTTCTCCTTCCACCCTTGAAGTTTCCCCTACACCCTGTCTTTGATGTAATTCAAACTAGCTTTCTTGTTTCTTCCCACCACTGTTGGAAATCCCAAATACTTCTCATACTCCTTAATCTCGGCAACACCCAATAGATTTTTAATAGTCTCTTTTGTGAGATCCGAGACATTTTTACTAAAGAAAATGGTGGTTTTTGTAGAGTTAATTTTTTGACCCGAAGCCCTCTCATAAAGACTCAAAAGGGCTTGGATGACTCTCACATCCTCTACCCGAGCCCGACAAAAAAGAAGACTATCATCTGCAAAAAATAAGTGGGAAATCATTGGATCAGAGTGACAAAGAGAAAAACCCTCAATCCATCCATCCTCAACCGCATGTTGAATGAGCCCGTTTAAACCCTCTGAGCACAGTAGAAAGAGATATGGAGACAAGGGGTCCCTTTGCCAAATACCTCTAGATGGAATAATGTGGCCTTTGGGTTCACCATTTACCAGAATGGAGTAAGAAACCGATTGGATGCATTCCATTATCCACCCTACCCAAGTAGGATGGAAACCCATTTTCTCCATGATCTTCTTCAAAAAACCCCACTCCAACCTATCATAAGCCTTACTCATGTCTAATTTTAAGGCCACATGTCCCACTCTACCCACTTTCTTCATCTTCATATGGTGGAGAGTCTCGAACGCTACCAAAATATTATCCGAGATGGCTTTGTCCGGTTGAAAAGCGCTTTGAGATTCAGAGATAATCTGGGGCAACACTCTCTTTAATCTGTTGGCCAACACTTTGGAGACAAGTTTATATAAGACATTACAAAGCGCAATAGGGCGAAATTCAGAAATAAATTTCGGGCACTTGACTTTGGGAATAAGTGTAATAAAAGTATGGTTAAGACATGACAATACTTTTTTGGAATTTAAACAGAATAAAACAAACTTAACAATATCATCACCAATACTATCCCAATAATGTTGGAAAAAAATTGGGGGCATACCATCGGGGCCGGGGGCTTTTAAAGGCGCCATCTGTTTAAGGGCAACTTCAACCTCCTCTTTTGTAAAGGCTTCAACCAAGCTATCATTCATGTCTGCGCTCACCACCTTTTTAGTATGTTGGACCACCACCTCCATGTCACACGGGTTTGAAGAAGAGAAAAGCTCACTATAGAAATCAACAATCATGGCTGAGACATTTTCCTCTCCTGAAGCCAAAACCCCATTTTGATCGCGAAGCTCAGAAATAGAGTTGCGGTGGAAGCGTTGGGACGCCCTATTATGAAAATACTTTGTGTTGCTATCACCCGAGACCAACCAATGAGTACGACTTCTCTGTTGCCACATTTGCTCTTCCATGCAAAGGAGCTTATTTACTTCGGATTTTAATTGCAGGAAAACATCCACACTGCCCCCTTGTAATGCTGCAACCTCAGTTTTGCTCAACAACTTTTTCTTATCCACCAAGGTCCGTCAAATATTGCACACTGAATTCTTGCTCCACTATTTAAGATCCGCTTGGCACCTATCAATTTTACCCATAGCAGCTACAATGGGAGAACCCGACCGAGCTGCAGCCCAAGACTGAGCCACTGTATCATGGCAACCTTCCTGCTCAAGCCAAAATTGTTCAAACTGCCACGGTCGCTGCGATTTCACAAGAATGCCCTCGGGAAGGATTACAATAGGGCTATGATCGGACTGCCCACAAACCAAGGATTGGACCTTTGTTGCCGGAAAACGCTCAACCCAATCAGCCGAACTCACTGCTCTATCAAGGCGTTCCCAAATGCCACCTGAGGGGTAATTCTTGAACCAAGTAAACTTCTTCCCACTGAAGCCCAAATCCAACAAACCACATTCATCTAACACCTCTCTGAACTTTTGCATTTGACTATAAGGGCGAGGACGCCCACCTTTCTTCTCATAAGACTTCACAATTTCATTGAAATCTCCCCCACACAACCAAGGAAGGGAAAACCGATTTTGAAGGTTTCTCAACAAATCCCATGAAATAGAGCGGCGATGAGTCTCCAGGGCTCCATAAAAACCCGTAAATCTCCAAGCTTTTTCAGTACCACCACAGATCACTGTATCTATGTGGTTGAGGGAGGAAGAAACAACCCGTAAATCAAAATCTTTTTTCCAAAAAAGGGCTAAGCCACCCCCATGATTCACTTTCAAAACACCATGGTAATGACCGAATTGTAAAGAATCACGAATACTTACTAGCCTAGCTTCAACCAGCCATGTTTCGGGTAAGAACACAATTGTAGGATCTTGTGCCCGGATAATATCCTCGAGCTCCTGAACTGTCTACCAGTTCCCAAGCCCGCGATAGTTCCAACACAGAATACTCATAAACCTTGGCAGGGCTGGGACCCAGCCGCCGCCAAAAATACAGAATTTTCCTTATCATCCTGAGAAATAATGAATTTCTTTTTTGGTGCTTCAACCTGATCAAAGGCCACTTCATAAGCTCTTTTCTGCCTTGCATGTGCAAGCACAACTTCCTTACTGCTTGGAGAAGAACGCAATACCCGTGACCACTTTGATCTTGTAGCATTAGAACCTTGCCTTGTTGACTGGAAATTGGAAATATCAGCTAACATGGGGCCCTGGGTCACGTGATTGTTTTGTTTCAATAAATATTCCTGTTGTGCACTTGACTTAGTAGAGTCAGCTGATAGGTTAGCATTAATTCCTTCATAATGGGGCCCACTAGATATTTCAAAAGTAGGAGCATCCAAAGTTGCTTGCTGGGGAAATCCATGCTCTAAAATTTCGAGGGTCCCTGCATGCCCTTCAAAAGCATATAAATCCTTACTCACATGATCGCCTATCCTACGCTGTCCCTCAAAACCTGGCGGGCACTCATCCAATGGTCCTGATTGCTCAGTCACCACAAGGCAGTTGGTGCAAAGAGACGTGGGAGAGGAGATTACCTCGGGATGTGCCTTCCCCAATTCATGCAAATGTACCTTCTCCCACAGCATCACGTCTGCCATCTCGGTTCGGGTGCCAAGTGTGCCTGGCAAATTTACACACGAAGAGGAAGGTTCTTTTCCCACCTTTTCCTTTGACCCGTTAGCCTTGCCATTTCCATGAAACGTCCCAGCCAGCTGTTTTGGCACCTCCAAAGGCGTTTCTTCACCTGTCAATCCTCTATTGCCTTGAGAAGAACGTTGAACAGTACCCTCTCCTTTCTTTTCCCCAGGCAAGTCGGACGGGACAGGTGGAGTTTCCAGCCAACCTCCGACGGCCCCACATCTGTGATCTTATTTTACTCCACCACCATGTTTGACTGGTTCTTTTGGGTACCTACTAATAGGTTCGCCTCTCAACCATGCCCCATACTGAAGGCATTCTTCTCCCAACTGGTTATTAGCAGGAGATAACGAGCATTCTCTAAGGGCATGGCTGAGCAGACCGCATCGGTAACAGAAGTTTGGAAGTCGTTCAAACTTTAGCTAAACCCACCTTGACTCACCTTCTTCAATGGTGATTTTTTTACCCCGGATTAGTCTTTTTGTAACATTGATCCGAACTCTCACCCTAAGGCATTTACCCCAGTTCACTCTTGATTCAGGAACGTCAACCTCCATGACCGTCCCTAAGGTGGACCCAATCACCCAACCGGTTTCCTTTGTTCTACTCTTCAGAGGAAGATTGAAGATTTGAATCCAAAAGGGTGCCCATTTTAACTCAATCTCCTTAGGAGTTAACTCACCTTCAAACTCTTGTAAGAGCACCAACTGTTTCTCATAACTCCAAGGGCACATATCGAGAATTTTCTTCTTGTCTTTTCCATCTCCAAACTCCACCAAAAACAAGTCCGCTTCTAACTCAGAGATATTGACCCACTTGTTTGTTTTCCACAACATCCTTAAATTTTTCCTCAGTGAATCTAAGCTGATGCTTCTATGGGGTCATAATCCTCATAATAACACAGTTTTTACCAACTTCTTTTGCAGCTTTTGTACTGCTGCTCCCCAGTTCAACATCTTCACCCTCCTCCTCCGTGAAGGACAGCTTTTTCCACAACACCTCCAGTTCCTCTGCCATTACTAAACTATTCTCTCTGACCACCCCACTACAGGACTTACTGACTAATAAAAAACCACGACCCGACCTTACCAACGGAAGGCCACTATAACTCTTGCAAGGGCTGCAAGACTGAAACTGCTACTACGTGCATGAAACACGAGAGCACCGAAACACTTCCAACCAATACATATGCATCTTATTTAATTTGATAAACTCACGTATAGAACACAAAATGATATGCAAAACTGTGTTAAAATGTGAAAACTGCATTGAGTCAATTATCTTGGTTCTACCAAAATAAAAAGTGTGGAAAACTCAGGTGCAAACTCTTTCCCCAAAGAAGAAAGTGGATAATCTGTGAAAAGGCCATCATCTGATCATCCCCATCAGCAATTCGGACATGGGCCTTACTTAACTTTAAAAAAAAGTTACAGGCCATACTCAAGCCCATCAAGAGAAGTTTTGGACTAAGCTTTTGCCCTTCCTGAATCAACTCCAAGTGGGCCTTGTGATTTCGGACTTACCTACTCACTACATCAGCATCACTATTTGTAAAAAAAACTTTTGTGTTTTGTAGCAATTTCTACGTAAAAAAACTGTATATAATTGTTGTGTGAACCCATAAAGGTTTGAAAGATTGAAGTTAAAAACTACAGTGGTGCGTGCATCATGAGTATATGCTTTAATAATGGCGTAGAGTGGAAAGGAAACACTTTGTGGTCCACACGGTTTTCTTTCGGTGCTGTGGGCCAATGGGTGTTTTCCCTGCTTTGAAATTTGAATCATTGATGCAAGTTGGGAAACTAAATTATGCTTGTTTTCTTCGCATCCTTGTACCCCGCAACTACGTATTATTACTTTCATCGATCGAAGCACTCAAAAAGCAGGGTCTTAATTTCCCTGAGCAGGGTTTTAATTTCCATTGATGGGACAAGTTAGTGATATAAAATTATATTTATTTAGACTTTTATTCTTTTGTGACTAATTATTTTTGTAATTATTGCATAGAACTCTGATTTACATTCGGAGTATCATTAATGAAATTGTTTTGATAATTCTTAATGTTGATACTTTTACAATGAATTTTGAATTGAATTGTAAAAAGGAAAAATTAACAAGTACTTTTGAAATATGGGAAATGTTAACGAGTGTCCTTAGGGCACTCGTTAATAATCCATTTAAAGAAAGTTTTTATAAGAAATGAAAAAAAAAGTAATTAATATTTTAATAGCTTTTTTCATTTCCCATAAAAGTGGTATCAAAATTTTTCTAAAATAGATTACTAATGAGTGCTCTAAGGGCACTCGTTAACATAACCCTTGAAATATTTTCTCATGCTTTGGACCCTTTTGGGTTTAGGACGTGATAAATAGAACTCCGAGGCCAGCAAATGATGCAGTTTTTGGTCCCTCCCTTAATGATGACACGATTTCACTTCTCATTTACAACATTTGCATGAGTTTATGCAAAACTTCTAATCTATTTTTGTATAAAAACTTTTTTTTTTTAACATAACTTTCTAAAAGTACTCGTATGAGTCTATCTATTCTAAAAATTTATTTCTATATGATATTAAATTTCTCTTTATTTTTTATTACTTCTTTCAACCTTCTCTCTCCCCTTCTCTCACAAGTCACATCTACCACTATTAAGTAATGATTAAATTGGTCATTAGTTTAATAGATTACAAATTTATAATGAATATACATTTTATATATATAATTTATAAATTTTTTAATAATATTATTAGATGTTTGTGTATCTTACGATATACCAAAAAAAAAAAAAAAAAATCATTTCACGAGATGATTCACTTTTTGACAACCATGTGGAATGTTATAGACGGAAATGAATTTCCTAGAGCTTCATACAGTCCCTAACTTTAAGAATTATGCAAGTGGTGAAGGCTTGACAATTTCTACTTCTCTTAAAAATCAAAATCAAGAACAATAAGAATCTAAAAAAAAAAAAAAAAAATCAAGAACAATTCTAATTTTCGTTAATAAGGAAACATGGCATTAACAATGAAAGATACAATTAGACTCACCATTTCTTTTTCACTAATTAAGCTAGAGAAATACATATTGGACAAGCAATCTACAAGATAAGCTCTCATGTCAAGAGTTTCTAGATTCCAAAGGTTTAAATATGGTATTTGAATAAACTTTCAAATGACATCAGATAATCTCAACTTCATGTCTATTGCATTAGAATCGAACAAACATATACATGCACGAGATTTAAAAAAGTAAAGGTCATATTTTTTATGTATTGACATATTCAAGATCAAAACACACTTTTTTTTTTTTTTTTTATAATTGAGTCCAAGTTTAAATTTGTCATAATGTTACTTGCAAGTGCTATTAATGAAGACACAAGACGACTTAAAAAGCTGTTCAAGAAAAGCTGATCTACATGTCTTGATACCTCTCGATCTATCAAGAATAAACGAATCTTGATACCTAGCTCGACATCTCTCAATCTATTGAGCCTCGGGAAAATTAAAAGATAAATTCTGTTTTTGGCCCATGATGACTTGGTTTTCTAGGGATTCATGTACTATGGTTCCAGAGCGTATAAAAAACATTTTATAGTCATCATCATAAAGACAAAGAGACATGCATAACAGTTGTTGCTGCGATGTTTGTGCGCTTAGAGTTTTGTACCAAGCTACTTCAAGTTCATCTAAGTATGGATTGAAGAACTCTACAAAGCAACACAATCAAAATGGTTGTTGCGGAGTTAGTCACATATAAGAGATTCGTGCAAAGAAGAAGTTTTCTACGAGATCAAATGTAATTGGGGGATTGTAACTAAACTTCCTGTATAGATCAATAGATTATTCATTGGGTAAGGTTTTTACTACGAAGGTTTTTCTTATTGTGACCAAATCACCATGTTAAATTTATTTTTCGCTATACTCTATTTAGTTAGGTGATTTGATTATGTCATAACTGAATTTGCATGTAATTCAAACTAATTAATCAACTTGGATAAATGGATAATTAACTTGGTCAATCTATAACCCAACAAAAACCAAAGCTACTTGGGGTACACAAACACAGACCAAACTAGCATTATAGTATAACAACTAATTACTCAAACAATATACACATCAGTGCAAACCGTTACGTATACATTACCCGGAACATGAAAAAATATTGGAAGTAAAGGCTTGAAAATTGGAAACTATAAAAGGTTAACAAGTCTATCATACATCATATTGAAACCCGAAGCCATGGACAAATGAAAAGAACATATAGGAACCCCTCAACCCCGAAGCCATGGACACACAGCAGCAGATGAAGCGTTCATTCATTAGCTTGCACTCAGGGGAGGATAAACTTCGAGCTTACACCCACTCTTCTTTTGCAACTGCCGAAGCTTACATGCCAAAGTTCTAGAGGGATATAAAACTTCCACATCCTGCAAGTCAGTCAAGCACCATAGTTCGTCAGGGAGCGTATCCAAATACTTACAATTGTCGATGACCAAGTGTTGAAGGCTTGGCATTGCACCTGTTTCTATGTTCCAATGCATAATCTCCAAATTTTCCATTTTAAAGACCTCCAGTTGAGAAAAACTGCTCCCATCGCAATTGAGGTCCATCTGTACCGGATTGACTCCTCTTATTTTCAGTATTTCAAGTTTAGGAAGGCTACCCAACGCTGTCACGACATTTGGAGAAATGTTCATGCACAGTAAGGTTATCTTGGAGAGAGTCAACTGGAATGATTCTGGACTTGGAAGATCAAAAAGTCCATTAATTTTCAAAGTTTTCAGATGAGGTAAGGGACGGAGGTTTGACAATAACGTTGGCTCCACCCCGCTTGAAGAATGTAATCCTAACTTTTTCAAATTAGGAAATCTGGCCTTGGCAAGGAGGCTCTCAGTGTCTTGATTTATAGCTATACCAGTAAGGACTTGAAGATTCCGTAATGCTTTTGTGTTTGTTCTAGGTAGAGATGTTGGGCCCCCCAGGTAAAAATGCTTCAATTTTTGTAACCTCCATAACTCTTTAGGTAAACACTTTATTTTAGATTTTCTCATGTCCAACGTCTCCAGATTCCAGAGGCTACATATGGAAGCCGGCATGACATCAAGCTCACCAGGCTGAATCCTCAGGTACCTCACAAGGATTAGCTTTTCTATTTTCTTGGGATTCGAGCTAAGAGTCGCCATATTCCCAAGATCTAACACCCGAACCAACTTAAACGTTTCACAAACCCATTTCAAGTTGCTATCATCATTCAAAGTTACATCATCCCCCAAGCATAATAAAGAACGAGTATAAGAAGGCTCACAAGGATTTGAAGAAATGAATGGGCGGGTGGCACATTGGATGGAAAGTCTGCGGGATCTGCTAATGGATGAGACGTTTTTTTCTGTACAAATGTCAAGAAACTTCTCTTCATCACTCTCTTTTATGCAGAAGTCTCGTAGAAGATCATGAATACGACATGTTTTGACTCCACCATCTGCCCTTCTCGTTGCCACTTGAATTAAGCTCCGATTAATGAGTTCCTCCAAGTACTCTTCAGCAACATCCTCCACATTTCTGTCGGGAGTTTGCGGTATAAATCCCTCAGCTATCCACAGTTGGATAAGTTGCCTCACAGATATCTCAAAACCTTCTGGAAACATACCAAAATATAGAAAGCAAGGTTTCAAGTGCCGGGGCAAGTAGTTGTAGCTTAGAGCCAGTATGTCTGAGCAATCTGATGTTTTCTGATTAAGGAATGGAGTGACGTTACCTGTCACCTTTTTCCATATATGACTTGATTTCTCCTTCTTGGCTAAAAGACCCCCCAATACCACAATAGCTAGTGGTAAACCATGACAACTTGCCGCAATTTCTCTCCCGAGTTTTTCAAGTTTTGAAGGACATGTAGCTCCTTGGAAAGCCTTCTTAGAGAAGAGTTCCCAACTTTCCTCCTCGTTAAGAACTGGGAGTTCGTAAGGAGGAAAATGAGGACTTGCATGATTGGCCACTTCTTTCATGCGGCTAGTGATCAATATTCTACTTCCTTTCGACTTGTCAGGAAATGCAGCACTTACCTCCTCCCAGACTGCATTGTCCCAGATGTCATCCAGGACTAATAGGTACCTCTTTCCTGTCAAGCATCTAAATAGCCCTTTAGTCATATCATCATTAGTGAAATCTTGCAAATCTTTACAATTGCTTTCATATATTTTTGCCACCCAACTTCGTATTGAATCTCGATATTTAGAGTCTTTTATAAGTTCCAACTGCGTGTACAGCGTCTCTTGGAATTCTGTATCATCCTTTTCCTTCATTTCTTCCAAGTGTGTGAATAGTGAGCAGTCTTCCAATTTATATTTATTGCACCTATAACTAGCTTCTAAATTTCGGAATAATTTCTCGTGCAAGTCGTCTTTCAAGATCATGAACTTCAACTGTGACGTTGGCTTCACAGCCTTTAGAATTTCAAGCAACAGATCTCGTGTTTTGTATTTTGGAGATACATAAAGCCACCCAAGCACATCGAAATGTTTTTGGACTAGATTGTTGTCGAAAATCTTTCTAGCAAGAGTGGTCTTACCTTGGCCACCCATGCCGATGATTGAAATGACGTCACGTCGAGAATGCCCTTCAACAAGTTGCTTCACCAATTTTTCTGTGTCTTCACGGAAGCCCACCACGTGATCTTTCTCGACAGTTCTCCTGCGCTTGTGCAGCATCTCCTCCGCTTCCGCATCTGCTACGGATTCAACTTCTGTGCTGTAGGAGCTCCAATTTTGTTTAATTTCCTTGATGGCATTTTTGATGCGCTCTATCTCTTTTCCAACATCGTGAAGTGTGCTTAATTGGTTGCGGAGAGAGATTAACTTCCTCAACTTACTTCTTTTCCTGTGCATTGCTGCTTTTATGATGAATGTATCGATAACATCCTCTGCCTCGTAGGCTACCTCCTTCAACGTGCCTTTCCCTTCAGCATCACGTTTTCCCTCACGATTTTGAAGGTCGCGGTTGATCATGCTCAGTTCGTTTTGAAGTGACCTGACTTGATCCTTCACCCCACCAAGCAACTTTGCTTCATCTGTGAGCAACTGATTCACGTTCTCTAAGAGGAAAGTCACAACACTGCCCACCACACTGTCCACCATATTTGCTTAACAATAGAAGAGTGGAGGGGTGTCTGGAAGCTATATTATACAGGACTAGGGGAGTAACGAAGGGGTTAAGAGGAGGAAATGGGGGCGTAAAGGCGACATTTTGCCCTGAACCGAACTAAATCCAAGCAAAAAAGAGTGGTAGCACAGGAGAGTCTTCTTATCTAGCAATGGCCTCTCATCTAGAAAGAGAGAGAGAGAGAGAGGACAGGCGGCTGAAAGAAAGGAGAGAGGGATGGGCGGCTGATTGAGGAGGAGATGCTAGGGTTTAGATGCTTACTTTTAAATAAAACCTAAAATGACGTCGTTTGAGGGATTTTTAAAAAAAATAACTATAAATCCTAAACTATATTATTAGTTAGGCAAGGTTTGAAACATATTTGGTTTATAACAATTCGACTTTTCTAGAGTCGATTTTGGCCTTTGAAAATCTACTGGGAAATCGAGTGTGAGACACTCGAGTTTGGAAATCGAGTGTCTCACACTCGATTTCCCAGTGGATTTTCAAAGGCCGAAATTGACTCCAGAAAAGTCGAATTGTTATAAACCAAATATGTTTCAAACCTTGCCTTACTAATAAAATAGTTTGAGGGATTTGGTTATTTTTTAATAAAATCCTCGTTTGAGTAATAGAAACTTAAAAAAGAAAAAAAAAAGTGCCTTTGAGAAGGTTAGAGCAGCTCAAACCCTTTCTCTTCTAAACCCCTAAGCACTTTGTATATGGAGAGGTGTCAATTCAGCTACAAGGCTTTTGGCCACTAATGTGGTGTTTATTATGCATATACAGCACCAATAATTATCCAACTTTGAATTTTTTTTTCCATTTAACTTTATTATTAGAAGAATTTTGTTATTTGACAAGGTGCGAAAGAAAGTGGAAAACTGGCATCTCGAGTTTTTAAAACTCGAGTTCAATAACAAATTGAGTTTTAAAAACTCGAGTTCAAACTTCTGACTTAGTGATGTGGATAGAAATTCCACGTGGAACTTGAGTCTTATTTAACTTTATTATTAGAAGAATTTTGTTATTTGACAAGGTGCGAAAGGAACATCCTTTTGGAATAAATGACCCAAAATTTGATCTTGGTTTATTTGAGATTGTTCCTTTTAATCGTAATCAAAGATGTTTAATGTATTTATAGAATTGTTAATTGATAGTGCTTGAAATTGAATACAAATATTTTGTGTTACTTTTTGTATTTTACTTTATGTTCCACAAATTATAGTATGCTATATATTTTGATTTTTTTTTTTCATTTTTAACTTTAATTATTTTATATATAAAGTAGAACAAATATATGACAAGTTTTGAATGGTGAAACTCAAAAAGTGATTACAAGGGAGGATTTGTATTCCTTAAAAACAGCGGAGTACAAGCAAAATTTGCTGAATAGTACCATTTTAGAAAATTTTTTGGTGAAAGCATGCATTTGAAGTTATTTAGTTATGTGGACTGTTTTTGGAACTTGAATTTAGCAAACTTGAGTTCCAACCCAAAATCGAGTTTAGCATACTCGATTTCCAATTGGTTTAGTCGTTTGATGTGGATTTAAAAAAAAAAAACATGTGGAACTCGAGTTTAGCAAACTCAAGTTCCAGCCCAGTTTAGACCTCCATACTAGAGAGCTCCAAGCTTAGCCTTTCACCGCTGCTAGCAACAAATCACCACTGCCATTGTGATGGTGGCTTTCAACTCAAATCCTATTTCTCTATCCATTATGCACAGACCCATTCTCTCTCCACAGTTGGTTGATGGGTCACGGCGATGGGTATTTGGGTTGTTGTGCTTTGATGGGTCGCGACAATTGATGGGTGTTTGGTTATTGTGTTATGATGGGTCACGAATGCAAGGGAGAGGATGGGTTTGCTAGGATTTTGTTTGGCTTGGTGATTACCTTCGGTTATCCCACGAATGGGTTTGTTGTTTGATGTAGGGGGTGCTCTTGTTAGGTGGGTGATTCAACAGATGGGTTTGGTTTAATTAATTTTCCTTTGATGGGTTGGTGGATTGAATGGTTTTTGGGTCTAATGGTGTGTGTTGTGTTTGATCTTTGATTGTTCAACTTGACTGGGTTTGATTATTTTTGGGTATAAAGTTTATGGTTTTGATTTTTTGGGTTTGAATTTGCTGGGTTTGTTTATTGTGTTCATGGTGTTCATGGTGTCAGATTTTTCATTTACTGGGCTGGAACTCGAGTTCCATGTGGTTTTTTTTTTTTTTTAATTCCATGTCAGAACTATACCAGTTAGACCTCGAGTTTGTTAAACTCGATTTTGGGTTGGAACTCAATTTTGTCAAACTTGAGTTCCAAAAACATTATACATAACTAAATAACTTCAAACGCATGCTATTCACCTAAGATTCTCCTTTTTTTTTTTGGATAGTCAATGCATAAAGATTTTCATTAATTGAGGCAAGTGCCCAATAAGGATACATCCATGCAAACTTGGTTTTCTATTATCAGGGGAGTGTCTTCCACCCAAATTACATAGTCAAATACAGACTCAGCATATTTCGCTAAACTATGGGTTGCACCATTGCTACATCTCCACACATGGTTCAATTCCCATCCATTGAAGCCTTGTAGAAAACGCAGGGATCCTCCCACCATTTTTTGAATAGAGCTGGATGACTTGTTTAAACCAGAAAAAGCATTCATCACAGTTAAAGAGTCACCTTCTACTACCACATTCCGAAGGCCTAAGTCCCTTGCCAAAATAATCCCTTCTTCCGCTACCTTTGCTTCCACTGCCAGGGCCCCCAAAAGGAAAGGAAGCTTCTTGCTTAGTGCCCCTATGATTTGTCCCCTTTCATTTCTTATCACCACGCCAATTCCATAGCAACTAGACTCTGTAAATACCGGTCCATCCACATTGATCTTGTACCAACCATTTCTTAGAGGTCTTCATTATGGTCTGTCATGATGGGGTTGTGAGGTGCTCTTAGGGGTTTGCAAATTCCCTTGTCTGGACTCCTTTAAGTATTTGGCCGCATCTGTAGCTATGGTCTTGGCAGATTTGCACCTGCCCTCATGTTTGAAGGAATTTCGGTTGTTCCATAACCCCCACGCAGTGACTACTTGAAGTTCCCAGTCCACGCCAGCTTGCTTGTCCATGAGATTCCAAACCACATCAATAAATTTCATTTGTGTGGGGCATCCAGTAGGCATTTGAATACCTATTTCCTTCCATACCTCCGCTGTAATGTTGCACTGCACCAACGAGTGGCATGTTGTCTCACAAGCACCACATAGAACATAATCATCCATTGAGGCTACCCTTCTTTTCTTTAAACAGTGCTTTGTGGGAAGGATATTTCTACACGCTCACCACATAAAATGTTTGATTTTATTTGGGCAATTTAAATTCCAAATGGACTTCCATACCTTAGTCATTATTGAGCTGTTTGAGGTTCCTCCACCTTCCCCCTGTTTTCTGGTTTCCTTGATGGTTTTAAGTGCCATCTCGTAAGCACTTCTAACCGAAAACTCTCCATTTTTCGTCCATGCCCAAACCTGTGAATCTTCAGGAAAGCTAGGACTGATTAGAATAGCCAGAATCCTCTTGACTTCATGTTAGAGAAAAGAATTTCTCACTTTCTCTACATTCCAACCACCCCAATCCACATCCAACAGATTTTCCACTCTTTCTAGATCAAGATCAAGTATTTGTGGGCTTACTACCTTAAAAGATTCAGTGGTGGGCAGCCATCGATCTTTCCATATCTTTGCCTTCTTCCCATTTCCAATGGTCCAAATAAGGCTCTTGTCAATGATGTTTCGTGCTGCAATGATGCTTCTCCAGGCATAGGATGGATTCTTTCCCAATTGAGCTTCCATGAAGGAGGTTTTTGCAAAGTATCGAGCTTTGTAAATATTGTGGAGTAGGGAATTTGGATTCCTAAGAATCCGCCAGCCCTGTTTAGCCAACAAAGCCAAATTAAATGCTTTTAGATCTTTAAATCCCATCCTTCCCTCTGATTTTTTGGTACATAGCTTTTCCCATGACACCCAGGCCATTTTCCTCTCCTTTTCCTTCTGGCCCCACCAAAAGCTCCACACTAGTGAGTTGAGATCATTGCATAATGAGTCTGGGAGCATAAAACAACTTATCGTATAAGTGGATGTTACTTGGCCACCTTGATGAGGATTTCTCTACCCGTTGTGGACAAAAGCTTCCCTTTCCAACTTGCAATCTTCCTCCCCACTTGATCCTTAATTCGGCAAAATGCTTTCTTTTTTCTCCTTCAGACCATAGGTGGCAAACCAAGGTATTTTTCGACTTGTTGTATAACTTGTGCCCTGTACAGATTTTTAATTCCATCCTTAATCTCCCTCTTGGTATTTTTACTAAAGAAAAGAGAAGTTTTCTCTTTGTTTAGCTTTTGTCGCGAGGCTTCCTCATAGTCCTTAAGTACCTTGCTAACCCGATTAGCTTCATCCATGGTGGCTCTACAAAATATTATACTGTCATCTGCAAATAACAGATGTGAAATCTGGGGTGCCCCTCTACACATCGATAACCCCTTAATCTTCCCCATGTTCACTTCATCCCTAAGTATTGCTGATAAACCTTCGGCGCATAATGAAAAAAGATACGGGGATATTGGGTCGCCTTGCCTTAAACCCCTAGTTGGAATGATCCTCCCCCTCAGTTCGCCATTTATAAGAACGGAGAATGACATTGTTCTAACAAACATCATAGAGAAGGAGATCCATCTTTCTTAGAAGCCCATTTTCCTCATAATTGCCTCTAGATATGCCCATTCTACTCTATCATACGCCTTGCTCATATCGAGCTTCACAGCCATCCAACCCTCATTTCCCTTCCTTTTTTGATTTATTTGATGCATGATTTCAAAAGCTACTAGCACATTGTTGGCGATTTACCTTCCGGGGACGAATGCACTCTGCTCTTCACTAATCACCTCAAGTAGGATTTTCTTTAACCTATTTGCAAGAACTTTGGAGACAATTTTATATATAATGTTACATAAACTAATTGGTCGGAATTCAGTGATTTTTTAGGGGCATTTCACCTTTGGAATTATAAGTCTAACCCATGGGAATCCTACCCGAATTAAGGATATCAAGGACACAATCAATTACATTAGGCCCAACCACATCCCAGTATTTTTGATAGAAAATAGGAGGTATACCATCTGGTCCTAGCACCTTCGTAGGGTGCATTTGATTAAGGGCACTTCTGACTTCATCTGCCTTGAATTCCCCCAATAGCTTGTTGTTCATCTCTGTTGATATCCTCGGCTTAACCGCATTAAGGCTAGCTTCACTTATGTTTGGATGACCTGTGCTATAGATCTCAGAGAAGTACTCCAAGATTATTTGTTCCACCTCCTCCTTGTCCTCATGCCAAACCCCATCCGCTCCCCACAAACCTTCAATTTTATTATGCTGTTACCTTTATGTTGTCGTTGCATGGAAGAACTTCGTATTACAATCACCTCATCTCATCCATAAGGCTCTCGACCTCTTTTCCACATCACCTCTTCTCTAATAAGGGTCTTATTGATCTCCCTTCGTAATTGTTGTATTTCTTCAGCCATTTCATGGAGGAGGTTCAGATTCTCTAACTGTTGCAACCTATCTTGCTTCTGCTTCAACACTTTGTTTACATTACCAAATGCCTCTCGGTTCCATCTCATTAAATGGAATTGACAACTTCTCAGCCTATCTCCATTCCTCATTCGCAACAACTCTGTCAAATCTGACGACGGTCCTTTGCTCACCTAGTCTTTCATTACACCATGTAAACCTTTGCCTAACAACACCCAAGTCCGTGTGGCCGCAAGAGCTCAGACAATCCCTGAAATTCCGCATCTGCTCAGCATCCCTTTCCCGCCAACCCAACTTCTCATCCGATTGAGTGATTTCATTAAAATCCCCAAAAACCACCCACAACATGTCACATTGCTCCTTCAGTGTTTCCAGCAACTTCCATGAAGTGTACCGTTTGCTTGCATCGGGGTGTCCGTAGAAACCCGTAGCTCTCCACGGCAGCATGCCCTGTTCTCCAACCACGACCACGTCGATGTGTGAATTTGAACAGCTCTTGAAATGGATGTTAGTACCTTCTCTCCACAGCATTGCAAGCCCTCCGCTTCAACCATTGCTCGGAATTGAAATACCTTGCGTTAGTTCCAATTTATTATGGATTCCCTTCACCTTACAGGAGCTTGCTTTCGTCTCTGCGAGGAAGAAAATGATCGATTTCCTGAATTTCACCTCATTGGTGAGAATCTGAACTACCGTGGTTGATCCCAGTCCCCGACAATTCCAGGCCAAGACATTCATTAGGCTCGGCGGTGCTACCCAGCAGACGCCGCCACTTCGCCATCTGATTTGCTTTCGCACTTCTGTGTTTTGTAGGTTTGTTCACTCATTTTCCCCGATCTGAGTTCTATGGTATTAACATCTAGCTCTTGTAAAGGCATTGGACTCTCTCTTTTTATTTTTTCAGGGCCTGCTTCCTCATTTTGGGCTTTAGTTTGGGCCTTTCTCGCCAACCTTTTCCAATGCCCGCTTCGTGGGCCTAGTTTTTCCCCAGTCCAACCTTCCTCCTTATCAAATGTTATAGTAATTGGGCCTGTTTCATTGTCTAGCTTCTTAGCACTTTCCTCAGGCCCTGTTTTTGAAAAACTTTGCTTCATTTTGAATATGAACATTGGATTCTCCTCCTAAGGGGTTATTATCTCCCACTGCATCCCTCCCTTAGTTACCTTTTGTTGCTACTCTACATCCAATGCTTCCTTCCTAAGAGTGGGAAGAATATTGCCTAGGTCGGATTCATTTCTACTTGCCCCCCCCCCCCCCTCTTTTCTTGAATACTCTCTGTACCCCCCACCAACTTTCCTGACTTGTTTGTCTCCTACCCAGTGGTGCTATTCTTTGGCGTAGGAAAGTTTGACTTTGGTTCTTTCTCCGTCTCCATTGGGACCATTGGTAACTGCCATTCCACCACCATGATATGCCTATTTTCTTTTTCCAACTCCCTTCCACCTTAAGTTCCTGTGTTACTGCCAAACCGTGGAGCCTCCCTTATGCCTCGTCTTACAACTTCACCCCTCAACCAAGGGCCATATTGAAGACTATCAAGCTCTAAAGTCTTATCCTTTCCCATGGCAGCCTGGCAATCCCTCCAGTCATGGCACAACAAACCGCAATAATAACAGAAGTTTGGGAGTCTCTCGTATTTGAATAGGACCCATCTGTTTGCTTCCCCCTCTATGGTCACCCTCTTTCCTCGGACAAGTTTCTTTGTCACATCAACACTTACCTTTACTCTAAGATACTTCCCCCATTAGACCCCATTATCCTCAACATCCACCTCTAGAACTTCACCTAGCATTCCTCCAATGGCCCAAAAGGGTGATCTTGTAAGGGAGATCTCCTTTGGTGCTTGCTCTCCCTTGAAGTCCTATAAGAGAATAAGTTGTTTCTTGAAGCTCCATGGACACATCTCCAAGACTCTCTTTTTATCCTTCTCATCACCGAACTTTGCCATATGTAGCTCCTCTTCAATCTCTATTATTTGCAGCCCTTTATTTGGCTTCCACACCATCCTTAGATTTTTCCTTAATGTATCTAGCATGATGCTTCTACGGGAAAGTATCTTCATAATGAGGCAATATTTGCCACGTTCCTTAGCTGCTTTAGTGCTGTTACTCCCTAGCATAATACTCTCATCTTCCTCTTCTGTGAATGCTAGTTTCTTCCATAAAGTTGCCGATTCGTCTGCCATATCCACAAACTTAAATGGCCTCACTAGGGCACGAGAGCACGTTGTTGAAAATACCTAAGATTCTTCTAAAAAGTTACCATTCAGCAAATTTTGCAGTAGAGTATGACTTAAGCAAAAAACTTTTAGCCTCCGTTTGGATAGTAATGAAAAATGAAAATTATTTCACTATTCAACTTTTTTTTGCTACTATTTATGGGCCTCACTGCACTTTTTGGTACTATTCATGGGCCCCACTGTACTATTTCAGCTAATTTTTACCTTTATTTATAGAACTTTCAATAATAAGTTTTCAATTTTAGCAAAATAAGTGGCATCTAAACATGCCCTTAATTGACAAATCAAATCGTTCTATACCGCACCAAAACCAAGTAATGGCTGTAAACAAAAGCAATGTTAGTCCTTTTTTTTTTTTTTTTTAAACGTCCTTTGGTTGGTCTTTCTAGATTGTTGATGAGCTGTTTTATTTTTATTTTTTTTTAATCGGGATTTTTGAATCTAGGGTAAACAAATTTAGGACAAAATTGGCCAATGCCCTTTTCGCCCAAATTATATAGCCTTCTGCCCCTCTTCCCAAACTAATTAGGGAAATGCCCCTCTTTTAAAACTCAATTTGCTCAAAATCGAGTTAGGCCCTATAGTGGCGTTTTTAAGGAGCTTATAGTGACATTTTAAGGACCTATAATGACGTTTTTGAACTCGACCTCCATGAACTCGAGTTATAGGTAAAAAAAATGTATAAAAAGTAAAAAAAATTACCTATAACTCGAATTCATGGAGGTCGAGCTCAAAAACGCCACTATAGGTCCTTACAATATCACTATAGGCTCTTTAAAATGCCACTATAGGATTCCAAATTTTTTTTTTTTTTTTTTTAACTCGATTTTGAGCAAATCGAGTTACAAAAGATGGACATTTCTCTAATTAATTTAGGAAGAGGGGCAGAAGGCTATATAATTTGGGTGAAAAGGACATAGGCCAATTTTATCCAACAAATTTAATTAAAAGATAGAGATAGAAGTTGGCTAAAATGGCCAAATACTACCATTTTCAGAAATTTGTAGCAAAAAAACACTGTTTTGGAACTATATAGGGAAATACCACTTTTATGGAACTCAAGTTTCTTAAACTCGAGTTCCAAATGGTACTCGAGTTTAAGAAACTCGAGTTCCTAGAAGTTTTGCCACTGTGGCAATGCTGAGGTGGAAATTGGGCGATTAAAATAATAATGTGGTACTCGAGCTTGGTATACTCGAGTACCATGCAACACAATACTTGAGTATGCCAGGCTCGAGTACCTTTTATAAATAAAACGCTGTTTATTTTATTTCTACGGTACTCGAGCTTCCCAAGCTCGAGTACCTTGTAACTTTTTTTTTTTTGGATTATCAACAAATAAACATAAACATAAAAACAAGCTACTTTTTTTATGTTTTTATTTATTTAAATAGAAGCATTGTAAAATATAGAGATTTTAATTTCAAAATATGAATTTAATTTCTACCTTAAGTAAAACTGTTCACTGTTTTCTCATAAAAATTGTTCACTGTTTTTTGCATAAACTATTTCTAGCATTCTGCATAAAATTATTTTTTGTTCAGCATTATTTAAAAAATTGTTCACTCACTTTTCTATGTAAATTATTTTCTGTTCACTATTTAAAAAATTGTTCCCTGTTTTCTCTAAAAACACCTAGTGAAATCATGTTTTCTAAATCTAAACGCCAAATCTGAATGCTTTTTTATGTTTAAATTTCACAATAATCGAATCTATTTTTCTGCATTGATAAAATCTGTTTCTACATTAATCAAATTTTCTCCCTGCACATCATGTTTACTGTATATTCGAATCTGCTTACTACATTCATAAAATCTATTTTTTGCATTAATTAAAATTGTTCACCATTTTCTTATAAAAATTGTTCACTGTTTTCTGCATAAACTGTTTCTAGCATTTTGTATAAAATTATTTTCTATTCAGCATTATTTAAAAAATTGTTCACTCTCTTTTCTGTGTAAATTATTTTATGTTCACTATTTAAAAAATTGTTCACTGTTTTCTCATAAAACACCTAGTGAAATCGTGTTTTCTAAATTTAAACGTCAAATCTGAATGCTTTTTCATGTTTGAATTTCACAATAATCGAATCTATTTTTCTGCATTGATAAAATCTGGTTCTACATTAATAAAATTTGCTCTCTGCACATCATGTTTACTGTATATTCGAATCTGCTTACTACATTCATAAAATCTGTTTTTTTGCATTAATTAAGACTATTCACTGTTTTCACATAAAAATTGTTCACTGTTTTTAGCATTGGCGCGGTTATTGCACTTAAATGGTTTGTGTGTTTTTTTAAATATGTAACCATATGAATAATGGACAAACTCCATGAAAGAAAAATGAATGATTCGTATAAATCACCTAATGGTAAATGCCTCGAATAATTCGAATTTGTAAAAAAGTTTGAATTAGTTGAATGTAGAAATTCAGGAAAAATCAATGGAAAATCAATGAATGTACCAAATCATGAAGTTGTACATAAGATGTACAGATAGTCTAGACTTGTTGAGAAATTTGACTTCGTTGAAAGTACAAAATAATGAAAATTCAATGGAAGAGTATGTACGTTAGATGTACAATCGTATGAATTTGTTTAAAAATTTGAATTCGTTGAATGTACAAAACCGTGAAAACTCAAGGGAAAATAGTGTATATTAGATGTACAGATAGTACGAATTTGTTGAAAAATTCGAATTCGTTAAATGTGTAAAATCGTGAAAATTCAAATGAAAATTGAAGAACATACCAACTTGAGTAAACTCAATGGAAAATTAATTATATTAGATTTACAAATCTTCCAAATTTGTTTCCAAATTAGAAGTAGTCAAACGTACAAAATCGTGAAAATTCAATTTAAAACTGTGTATTAATGTACTAATCATCTTGATTTGATGAAAATTTCAAAATTGTTGAACGTACAAAATCGTGATATTGTCCATAATTTTCAGAGGACATTGTCCAACCAAAGCACAAGAATCATATGTAGCAGCAAAGAACAGCAGGGAAAAAAAATGAGCAAGTGATTTCATATAAACTTAGCAAAAAATAATGAACAGTTAATCTTTAGATTTGCAAAAGTTGAATGTACATAATCATTAGTGTTTCAGGCTGTAGGGCTGCTTAATTTGTAAGAGTGATGGTTCTGAGAGCAAAGTGATGCTTTTAATGTACATATTTATGAGATGTGATTGTTTGACAGCTCAGTTTCAGGGTTCAAGATGGCTTTACCATGTGCTATTACTTCTAACCAGTAGTCATGGATTATGGGAAGAGCATTTTGACTAGCATCCTTGAAAATGACCAAAGATAATAAACAACTCGGCACTGTTGAGCCTTGACCAGAAGTACCCCATGTGCTATTACTTCTAACCAGTAGTCATAGATTATGGGAAGAGATGCTTCCTAGCATCCTTGAAAATGACCAAAGATAATAAATAGTTCTACATGTGCTGCTCAACAGCTCGGCACTGTTGAGCCCTAACCAGAAGTACCCATCCACACTCACGTGAATACACTGATATGCAACCCTTTGTAATGCACCATTTTCAAGGATGCTGAGCATCCCTGGAAAATTTGTGCATCAATTTTAGGGGTGAGTTGTCCATCAATTTTAGGGGTGAGTTGTCCACAGTTTTCCATTTAATTTTCATGATTTTATACATTTAACAAATTCAAACTTTTCAACAAATTCAGACTATCTGTACATCTAATTTACACAATTTTATTTTGTACTTTCAAGATTTACACATTCAACGAATAAGTTTTGTTTTTACAAATTAGAAACGATCTGTACATCTAATATACACAATTTTCTCTTGAATTTTCACGATTTGTACTTTCAATGAAATCAAATTTCTCAACAAGTCCGGAATATTTGTACATCTAATATCCACAACTTTCCATTGAATTTTCATGATTTGGTACATTCAACAATTTCAAAATTTTCATCAAATCAGGATGATTAGTACATTAGTACACAATTTTAAATTGAATTTTCACAATTTTGTACATTTGACGACTTCAAATTTGGAAACAAATTTGGTCGATCTGTACATCTAATGTAATTAATTTTCCATTGAGTTTACTCAATTTGGTATGTTCTTCAATTTTCATTTGAATTTTCACAATTTTACACACTCAACGAATTCGAATTTTTCAACAAATTCGTACTATCTGTACATCTAATGTACACAATTTTTCCTTGAGTTTTCACGGTTTTGTATATTCAATGAATTCAAATTTTTAAACAAATTCATAAGATCTATACATCTAACGTACATACTTTTCCATTGAATTTTCATTATTTTGTACTTTTAACGAAGTCAAATTTCTCAACAAGTCTAGACTATCTGTACATCTTATGTACACCTTCACGATTTGGTACGTTCATTGATTTTCCATTGATTTTTCCCGAATTTCTACATTCAACTAATTGGTCACTGTTTTTTACAAATTCGAATTATTCAAGGCATTTACCATTAGGTGATTTATACGAATCATTCATTTTTCTTTCATGGAGTTTGTCCATTATTCATATGGTTACATATTTAAAAAAACACAAAAACCATTTAAGTGCAATAACCGCGCCAATGCTAAAAACAGTTTATGCAGAAAACAGAGAACAATTTTTATGAGAAAATAGTGAATAGTTTTAATTAATGCAAAAAACAGATTTTATGAATGCAGTAAGCAGATTTGAATATACAGTAAACATGATGTGCAGAGAGAAAATTTTATTAATGTAGAAACAAATTTTATCAATGCAGAAAAATAGATTCGATTATTGTGAAATTTAAACATGAAAAAGCATACAGATTTGCTTTTAAATTTAGAGAACACAATTTCAGGAGGTGTTTTATGAGAAAACAATGAACAATTTATGCAGTGAACAGAGAATAATTTATGTAGAAAAGAGAGTAAACAATTTTTAAATAATGCTGAACAGAAAATAATTTTATGCAAAATGCTAGAAATAGTTTATGCAGAAAATAGTGAACAATTTTTATGAGAAAACAATGAACAGTTTTAATTAATGCAGAAAATAGATTTTATGAATGCAATAAGCAGATTCGAATATATAATAAACATGATGTGCAAAGAGCAAATTTTATTAATGTAGAAACAGATTTTATCAATGCAAAAAAAAAACATATTCAATTATTGAAAAATTTAAACATGAAAAAGCATACAGATTTGGCTTTTAAATTTAGAGAACACAATGAACAGTTTTAATTAATGCATAAAACAGATTTAAGGAACCATTAGGGAGCTCTGACCATGGCCTCTAATCGCTATTGTCAACCATTTTTTTCTTCTTACTTCTAGACCCCTTGAGATTTGTGTCACTGCGCCGCGCTCGTAGTGCCATGCCTACCTTCCCACAAAGAGAAAATATAGTTTTGATTGTGCATATGGTTATACACTCATAATAGTGGCTTATTGTTTTATCCCAATGTTCCACATTACATGCTTGTGCTGTGCAAGACATTGTAACTTAACAGTATATCATGTCCTACTTGAGCCAAAATCCATCTTGCAAACAGTTTTGAGTGTTAAGGATCATAACAACAGCATTCACCACTTTTAACAGGCACAACTACTTTCAAACACCAAAAAAACACAGAAACAAGTTCAAAATCACACACATAAATGGACACTCAAAACATGCTCTGAGGTAAAAGTCATAATAGAAAATTGATTATTAAGCTACATTTTATTTTATTTTTCAGGCACGATTGCAACCATTAAACCAACATAGATTCTATTACAATTTTTTTTTTCTAGAAATATAGATTCTATTCTCTCAGCCCCTAGACAGAGGGAAAGTATGTAACAAATCTGATATTAAAAAACTTTAAAGAAACAAAATATTTGGTCAAGAACCTGTTTCGAAGTTCTATGTGAAAATTGAAAACTCAAGCTACCACCTTTATTTGATCAAGTGGATGTAGTTTCTGTTTTTTTTTTTTTTTTTTTTTTCCGTTGGTTGGTAATTTATGTTGCTTGTGACAACTTATTTAAGTACAGCAACAATGTCGCTCAATTTTTTATTTTGGCATTTCTTTGGTCTAGATTTCCCGCCATGTATTTCGTGGCATAGATTTTTGGATAAACCCAAAAATGTTTAACTTTTTAGATAAACTAAATAAGGAGTAATAATAATAATAAAATGTAATAAAGGGAAATTTTCAATACATTACGATTCATTGTGTTCAAATCATCTCTAATTTCTACTCATTTTGTCACACTTGTTCTATACTTCTACATGGTAGACTGTAGGTGAAATAGAAAAAATAGTGAGTTTATTAGAAAGTGATAAACAGCCAATCACAATCTATCATTGTTGGATAATTTTGAAAAAGTGTGTATAAAAATAGATTTTATCAATGCAAAAAAATAGATTTGATTATTGTGAAATTCGAACATGAAAAAACATATAGATTTGGCTTCTCAATTTAGAAAACACAATTTCACTAGGTGTTTTATGAGAAAACAGCGAACAATTTTTTAAATAGTGAACTAAAAATAATTTACACAGAGCAGAGAGTGAACAATTTTTTAAATAATGCTGAATAGAAAATAATTTTATGCAAAATCATAAAAATAGTTTATGCAGAAAACAGTGAACAATTTTTATGAGAAAATAATGAACAAATTTTTTTTTTTGAGAAACGACAATGAACAATTTTAATTAATGAAGAAAACAGATTTTATGAATGCAGTAAGTAGATTCGAATATACAGTAAACATGACGTGCAGAGAGCAAATTTTATTAACGTAGAAACAGATTTTATCAATGCAGACAAACGAATTCAATTATTGTGAAATTTAAACATGAAAAAGCATTCAGATTTGACGTTTAAATTTAGAAAACACGATTTCACTAGGTGTTTTATGAGAAAACAGTGAACAATTTTTTAAATAGTGAACAGAAAATAATTTACACAGAAAAGAGAGTGAACAATTTTTTAAATAATGCTGAACAGAAAATAATTTTATGCAAAATGCTGGAAATAGTTTACGCAGAAAACAGTGAATAATTTTACTTAATGTAGAAATTAAATTCATATTTTGAAATTAAAATCTCTATATTTTACAATGCTTCTATTTAAATTAAAAAAAAAAAAACATAAAAAAGGTACTTATTTTTATGTTTATGTTTATTTGTCGATAATCCCCCCAAAAAAAAAAGTTACAAGGTACTTGAGCTTTGGAAGCTCCAGTACCGTAGAAATAAAATAAACAACATTTTATTTATAAAAGGTACTCGAGCCTGGTATACTTGAGTATTGTGTTGCATGGTACTCGAGTAAACCAAACTCGAGTACCATATAATTTTTTTTAATCACCCAATTTCCACCTCAGCAGTGCCACAGTGGCAAAACTTCTAGGAACTTGAGTTTCTTAAACTCGAGTACCATTTGGAACTTGAGTTTAAGAAATTCGAGTTCCATCAAAGTGATACTTCCCTAATAAGTTCCGAAACAGAGTTTTTTTGCTACAAATTTATGAAAATTGTGGTATTTGGCCATTTTGGCCGATAGAAGTTAAAAACTACAGTAATGCGTGATTTGTGAATAAGTATATGACAAGGTGCTTAGCCTTTAAGGGAAACACTGTGCTTTTGTGGTCCACATGGTTGCTTTAATAAATGATTGATGTAAGTTTGGGGAAAGATGCTAACGTGTTTTACCATCATTGAAGCACTCAAAAAGTAAGAGAGTGGAAAGGTAACACTTTATGGCCCACACGTTTTTCTTTCAGTGCTGAGGGCCAAGGGGTGTTTTCCCTGCTTTGAAATTTGAATCATTGATGCAAGTTAGGGAGCTAAATTATGCTTGTTTTCTACACATCCTTGTACCCCACAACGACGCATTTTACTATCATCGAAGCACTCAAAAAGCATGGTCTTTTCATATTCATCGTTGTCCCAATACCTTTGATTCCATCCCAACCCGTTTGGTAACCTTTTTCGAGCAATAATTTTCACATTTCAACCACACTTACACACATTTTCATACACTTTTTTACCCACATGAATATCACAAAAACTCAAAAAATTACAAAAATCCCATTTTGGCCGATAGAAGTTAAAAACTACTGTAGTGCCATGATTCGTGAATGAGTATATGACAAGGTGCTTAGCCTTTAAGGGAAACACTGTGCCTTTGTGGTCCACACGGTTGCTTTAATAAATGATTGATGTAAGTTTGGGGAAAGATGCTAACATGTTTTACCATCATTGAAGCACTCAAAAAGTATGAGAGTGGAAAGGTAACACTTTATGGTCCACACGTTTTTCTTTCGATGTTGAGGGCCAATGGGTGTTTTCCCGGCTTTGAAATTTGAATCATTGATGCAAGTTGCGGAGCTAAATTATGCTTGTTTTCTACGCATCCTTGTACCCCACAACAACGCGTTTTACTATCATCGAAGCACTCAAAAAGCATGGTCATTTCATATTCATCGTTGCCCCAATACCTCAGATTCCATCCTAACCCGTTTGGTAACCATTTTTTAGCAATAATTTTCACATTTCAACCAGACTTACACCCATTTTCATACACTTTTTCACTCACACGTATATCAAAAACACTCAAAAAATTAGAAAAATCCCATTTTAGCTGATAGAAGTTAAAAACTACAGTAGTGCGTGATTCGTGAATGAGTATATGACAAGGTGCTTAGCCTTTAAGGGAAACATTGTGCCTTTGTGGTCTACACGGTTGCTTTAATAAATGATTGATGTAAGTTTGGGGAAAGATGCTAACGTGTTTTACCATCATTGAAGCACTCAAAAAGTAGGAGAGTAGAAAGGTAACACTTTATGGTCCACACGTTTTTCTTTCGGTGCTGAGGGCCAATAGGTGTTTTCCCTGCTTTGAAATTTGAATCATTGATGCAAGATGGGGAGCTAAATTATGCTTGTTTTCTACGCATCCTTGTACCCCAAAACTACGCGTTTTACTATCATCGAAGCACTCAAAAAGCATGGTCTTTTCATATTCATCGTTGTCCCAATACCTCTGATTCCATCCTAACCCCTTTGGTAACCTTTTTTGAGCAATAATTTTCACATTTCAACCATAATTATACACTTTTTCATACACTTTTTCACCCACACGTATATCAAAAACACTAAAAAAATTACAAGAATCCCATTTTGGCCGATAAAAGTTAAAAACTACAATAGTGCGTGATTCGTGAATGAGTATATGACAAGGTGCTTAGCCTTTAAGGGAAACACTGTGCCTTTGTGGTCCACACGGTTGCTTTAATAAATGATTGATGTAAGTTTAGCAAAAGATGCTAACGTGTTTTACCATCATTGAAGCACTCACAAAGTAGGAGAGTGGAAAGGTAACACTTTAGGGTCCACACGTTTTTCTTTCGATGCTAAGGGCCAATGGGTGTTTTCCCTGCTTTGAAATTTGAATCATTGAGGCAAGTTGGGGAGCAAAATTATGCTTGTTTTCTACGCATCCTTGTACCCCACAATGACGCGTTTTACTATCATCGAAGCACTAAAAAAGCATGGTTTTTTCATATTCATCGTTGTCCCAATACCTTTGATTCCATCCTAACCCGTTTGGTAACCTATTTTTTGCAATAATTTTCACTTTTCAATCACGCTTACACACATTTTCATACACTTTTTCACCCACATGTATATCAAAAACACTCAAAAAATTACAAAAATCACATTTTGGCCGATAGAAGTTAAAAACTACAGTAGTGCGTGATTTGTGAATGAGTATATGACAAGGTGCTTAGCCTTTAAAGGAAACACTGTGCCTTTGTGGTCCACACGATTGCTTTAATAAATGATTGATGTAAGTTTGGGGAAAGATGCTAACGCGTTTTACCATCATTGAAGCACTCAAAAAGTAGGAGAGTGGAAAGGTAACACTTTATGGTCCACACGTTTTTCTTTCGATGCTGAGGGCCAATGGGTGTTTTCCCTGCTTTGAAATTTGAAGCATTGATGCAAGTTGGGGAGCTAAATTATGCTCGTTTTCTACGCAACCTTGTACCCCAAAACGACGCGTTTTACTATCATCGAAGCACTCAAAAAGCATGGTCTTTCCATATTCATCGTTGTCCCAATACCTCTGATTCCATCGTAACCCGTTTGGTAACCTTTTTTGAGCAATAATTTTCACATTTCTACCACCCTTACACACATTTTCATACACTTTTTCACCCACACGTATATCAAAAAAACTCAAAAAATTACAAAAATCCCATTTTGGCCGATAGAAGTTAAAAACTACAGTAGTGCGTGATTCGTGATTGAGTATATGACAAGGTGCTTAGCCTTTAAGGGAAACACTGTGCCTTTGTGGTCCACACGGTTGCTTTAATAAATGATTGATGTAAGTTTGGGGAAAGATGCTAACGTGTTTTACCATCATTGAAGCACTCAAAAAGTAGGAGAGTGGAAAGGTAACACTTTATGGTCCACACGTTTTCTTTCTGTGCTCAACGCCAATGGGTGTTTTCCCTGCTTAGAAATTTGAATCATTGATGCAAGTTGGGGGGCTAAATTATGCTTGTTTACTACGCATCCTTGTACCCCACAACGACACGTTTTACTATCACCAAAGCACTCAAAAAGCATGGTCTTTTCATATTCATCATTGTCCCAATACCTCTGATTCCATCCTAACCCCTTTGGTAACCTTTTTTGAGCAATAATTTTCACATTTCAACCACACTTATACACTTTTTCATACACTTTTTCACCTACACGTATATCAAAAACACTCAAAAAATTACATGAATCCCATTTTGGCCGATAGAAGTTAAAAGCTTCAGTAGTGCGTGATTCGTGAATGAGTATATGACATGGTGCTTAGCCTTTAAGGGAAACACTGTGCCTTTGTGGTCCACACGGTTGCTTTAATAAATGATTGATGTAAGTTTGGGGAAAGATGCTAACGTGTTTTACCATCATTGAAGCACTCAAAAAGTAGGAGAGTGGAAAGGTAACACGTTATGGTCCACATGTTTTTCATTCGATGCTGAGGGCCAATGGGTGTTTTCCCTGCTTTGAAATTTGAATCATTGATGCAAGTTGGGGAGCTAAATTATGCTTGTTTTCTACGCATCCTTGTACCCCACAACAACGCGTTTTACTATCATCGAAGCACTCAAAAAGCATGGTCTTTTCATATTCATTATTGTCCCAATACCTCTGATTCCATCCTAACCCGTTTGGTAACCTTTTTTGAGCAATAATTTTCACATTTCAACCACACTTACACACATTTTCATACACTTTTTCACCCACATGTATATAAAAAACACTCAAAAAATTACAAAAATCCCATTTTGGCCGATAGAAGTTAAAAACTACAGTAGTGCATGATTCGTGATGAGTATATGACAAGGTGCTTAGCCTTTAGGGGAAACGCTGTGCCTTTGTGGTCCACACGGTTGCTTTAATAAATGATTGATGTAAGTTTGGGGAAAGATGCTAACATGTTTTACCATCATTGAAGCACTCAAAAAGTAGGAGAGTGGAAAGGTAACACTTTGTGGTCCACACGTTTTTCTTTCGATGCTGAGGGCCATGGGTGTTTTCCCTGCTTTGAAATTTGAATCATTGATGCAAGTTAGGGAGCTAAATTATGCTTGTTTTCTACACATCCATGTACCCCACAACGACGTGTTTTACTATCATCAAAGCACTCAAAAAGCATGGTCTTTTCATATTCATCGTTGTCCTAATACCTTTGATTCCATCCTAACCCGTTTGTAACCTTTTTTGAGCAATAGTTTTCACATTTCAACCACACTTACAC
This sequence comes from Quercus glauca, assembly GCA_023736055.1. Taxonomy (NCBI): domain Eukaryota; kingdom Viridiplantae; phylum Streptophyta; class Magnoliopsida; order Fagales; family Fagaceae; genus Quercus; species Quercus glauca. The sequence continues at coordinate 105,155,992 of CM043318.1, forward strand.
ACATTTTCATATACTTTTTCACCCACACGTATATCAAAAACACTCATAAAATTACAAAAATCCCATTTTGGCCAATAGAAGTTAAAAACTACAGTAGTGCGTGATTCGTGAATGAGTATATGACAAGGTGCTTAGCCTTTAAGGGATGCACTGTGCCTTTGTGGTCCACACGATTGCTTTAATAAATGATTGATGTAAGTTTGGGGAAAGATGCTAACGTGTTTTACCATCATTGAAGCACTCAAAAAGTAGGAGAGTGGAAAGGTAACACTTTATGGTCCACATGTTTTTCTTTCGATGCTGAGGGCCAATAGGTGTTTTCCCTGCTTTGAAATTTGAATCATTGATGCAAGTTGGGGAGCTAAATTATGCTTGTTTTCTACGCATCCTTGTACCCCACAACGACACGTTTTACTATTATCGAAGCACTAAAAAAGCATGGTCTTTTCATATTCATCGTTGCCAGTACCTCTGATTCCATCTTAACCCGTTTGGTAACCCTTTTTGAGCAATAATTTTCACACTTCAACCACACTTACACACATTTTCATACACTTCTTTCACCCACACGTATATCAGAAACACTCAAAAAATTACAAAAATCCCATTTTGACCGATAGAAGTTAAAAACTACAGAAGTGCGTGATTCGTGAATGAGTATATGACAAGGTGCTTAGCCTTTAAGGGAAACACTGTGCCTTTGTGATCCACACGGTTGCTTTAATAAATGATTGATGTAAGTTTGGGGAAAGATGCTAACATGTTTTACCATCATTGAAGCACTCAAAAAGTAGGAGAGTGGAAAGGTAACACTTTATGGTCCACACGTTTTTCTTTCGATGCTGAGGGCCAATGGGTGTTTTACCTGCTTTTGAAATTTGAATCATTGATGCAAGATGGGGAGCTAAATTATGCTTGTTTTCTACGCATCCTTGTACCCCACAACGACGCGTTTTACTATCATCGAAGCGCTCAAAATGCATGGTCTTTTCATATTCATCATTGTCCCAATACCTCTGATTCCATCCTAACCCATTTGGTAACCTTTTTTGAGCAATAATTTTTACATTTCAACCACACTTACACATATTTTTATACACATTTTCACCCACACGTATATGAAAAATACTAAAAAAATTACAAAAATCCCATCTCAAACTACGTTACCAACTGGGCTGATTCTAAAAAACTACCGCTCCTTGCTTCTCAACCAACCAAAAAATGTGGACTGGTAGATTTTGTGGCCAGCCTGAATGGATGAATATGAAAGAGTGAAGTTTGGGTTTGATATTTTTTGATGATTCTCTTATTTTGGATAGCAGAACTCTCGTCACAAGATTTCTCAAGTAAAAATAAACCACTATTTCCATGAAGTAAACTAGTATGGTGACGCTCTAGTTAGGAAGAGTTCGAAGCTTGACTAGGATTTTACTTTTTTTATAGTCCTCATGTGGACGTTGGACATTAGTTACTTTTATTTTATAACAATGTAGATGTGTACCATGAGAGGGGTTCTGCCCTCAAACTGCTTCTTCTTTTGATTAGTTAATGAAATCCAGATTTTATCAAATATTTTTTTTCATGATTACATATTATGATTAGAGAAATATCATTTTTATTTGAGTCTATTTTAATAATTCTGTATAATATTGTATTATATGAAAGAAGTCTATTTATTTTGCCAAATTAACCAACCTTTGGAAATAGATGATACCTCTATCGGTCTTTCGCTATATAATGTTTTTTCTTTTTATTCAGCCAAAAAGAAAAAGATGATTCTAATAGGTATTGATAAGGGCATTTTCGTCTAGGAAGAGAACATAGCTTCCTCATTCGTCGATACGAAAGAAACTTCGCCTACGTCTCTTCGGCCAGCAGTTGTCTGCCTCTTAGGCTGTCTGTCAGGCGTCATTTGGTTAAATTAACGGTTGGCCCTTACGTGACACTCATCCAACAGAGGACTGAGTATGCCGACAGAGAAACGACGGAACCTATGAGACCCTTGCATCACATACCATCGGACAGAGTATCCATAGTGACGGACGGATGACCATGTCAACGGAGGAGCATGGTAAAACCCACCAGTTTTTGCTTGTCCCTCACTCATGAGCATCTACATAGCTACCAAGTATTCATAATTTGAGGAGTCTTACTTGTGGGTGAATGTGATTAGAGATTCAAGAGTGTTTAACTGTGACTTATTACCGTAGCTGACTTTGAAATTTCAAAAGGAAGGTTTGTGCTTGAATTGACTCGTTGAAAAATGATATTAGTAATGGTTCTTTCTTTTTGTTTTGGCCTAGAATTAAACATAAACTCTTTTTTGGGTTTATTTTTGAAATTTATCCTATATATATATTTTTAGGGGTTTACGCTACTTGGTTTGATTTAATTTTTAATTTATAGAAATTTGGGCTTCTTTTTTTATTTTATATAGTAGGAATTTACGCTTCTCTTTGTAAAATAACGTGACAAACTAAAACTAAAACTCACCTCCAGTGTGTTAACTAACTACATATATTTTTATAAAAAAATAAAACAAACTGCATATATCAACTTCATCACTTACATTTTCTCAAAAAAAAAAAAAAAAAAAAAAAAACTTCATCACTTACAGTACCTCAAGTCTTCAATTGCGGCGTAATTTAGTGGGTTTTCTTTTTTAATAGAAAATGCTCGCCTTGGCTCGCACATGAATTGTAATCCTATTTTATCAATAGCATGTGACATTGTGATCCATAAGAACAAAATTTTCCTACCATCCACTGATCATAATTAAACCAATCAATAAATATTGGCATGGATCTTTTTTTATATAGGAATTTACTCTTTTTGTAAAATAACGTGACATAACATGCATGCTACTTGGTTTGGTGTTTTTTTTATAGGAATTTTTTGAGCGGATTACATTACTTAATTGTTTTTTCAATTTAAAACAAACACAAACTCTTTTTTTGGGTTTTTTTTTATCATATTTTTTTTATTAAAGTTTCCTTCTTCTTTTTTTCCTAACTCTTTTATCTCTCTCAGGTTGACCTATGCACAGATTTATTGGATTGCATTAATGAGACATTGGAATGAAATATTAGATAAGTTCGGGTGAGAGACTTTACAAGAATTATTGTATGATTCAAACCTCACATGAAGTTGTTGTTATCTAAGAAATTGTTATAAAAAAATTTCTTTTGTAACGGAAGCTATATTTATCATTTATATAATTCTATGTGAAATACAATTTACGTTTTTTTTTATAATTATTATTTTACTATTTCATAAAAAAATGTTATATACCTTTTCTCAGTTTTAAAGGTAGTTGATATATTTGAAATTTAAACTCTTTTAACTTTTATTATGGATGTGTAGTAAGTGGCCTACTAACTTTTAGGATTAAAACACTACATTTTAGGATTAAAATTGAGCCTTTTTTAGTAAAAGAAAAAAATGTTGGTTGCTAAATTTTAAATATTAGCTTTTATTAACTTTTTGTTAAGGATGTGTAGTACATGGCTAAATTTTAAGATTAAAACACAAAATTTTAGGATTAAATACAACTTGATAATTGTCATAAATAAAAGAACAACAACAACACCACTAAAAAGGAAAAAAAGTGGATGCACATTTGGAGCCTTTCCTTAACAAAAAAACCAAAACAACAAAAATTTGAGTCTTTTACTATAAAAGAAAAAAAAAAAAAAAGGTAGTTGCTAAATTGTAAATATAAGCTCTTTTTAACTTTTTGTTATGGATATGTAGTACATGGCTAAATTTTAGGATTAAAACATTACATTTTAGGATTAAATACAATTTGATAACTGTCATAAATAAAAGAACAACAACAACACCACTAAAAAGGAAGAAAAAAAAACGTGGATCCACATCTAGAGCCTTTCCTTAACAAAAAAAATCTTTTACTGTAAAAGTAAAAAAGGGTAGTTGCTAAATTTTAAATATAAGGTCATTTTAACTCCTTGTTATGGATGTCTAGTATACGGCTAAATTTTAAGATTTAAATACAACTTGATAATTGTCATAAATAATTTTTTTTTTTTTTTTAAAAACAACACAAAAACAACAACACAAAAAATGTATTGTTTTGATTTTGGTACTATAACAGATTGTTCTAGTTTTACTCTTACTCTCCTGTTCTCAGTTCTCACAAAGACTAGCGTTCATTCAATTCTCACTAATTAAGAAATGGCGGAAGGAACTCTTTCCAACGTTGCTAATGGAATCATCGGGAAAGCGGGCGACGTAGCAGTCCAAGAGATTGCGCTCATCTGGGGTGTCAAAGACGAGTTCGAAAAATTCGTGAAGACAGTTTCGACAATCAGTGCTGTGCTTTTGGATGCAGAGGAGAAGCAAAACAACCGTCAAGTGAAACTATGGCTGAAGGGGCTTAAGGATGCCGTACTTGATGCGGATGACTTACTGGATGAAATCTTCACTGAGGCTTTACGACGGGAAGTGATGACCCGGAACAAGAAGGCCAAAGAGGTACGCATCTTCTTTTCCAAATCTAACCCGCTTGCATATGGTCATAAAATGGGTCAGAAGTTTAAGGCCATTAGGGAGAGGCTGGATACCGCCGCAGCAGATAGGAGGTTTTATTTAGAAAAACGTTGGGAGGAGAGACAAGTTGGGTATGTGCCAGGACAGCAGACTTATTCTGTTGTAAGTGCTGAAGATGTTATTGGGAGGGAGGATGATAAGAAGGCCATTATTGGATCTCTGTTGGATCCTAATGTTAAGGAGAATGTTTCTGTCCTTGCGATAGTTGGTATCGGAGGACTAGGAAAGACGACACTTGCTCAACTTGTCTTCAATGATGAAGAAATCAAGAACCATTTTGAGCTAAAATTGTGGGTGTGTGTCTCCACCGTTTTTGATTGCAAGATAATTGTTAAGAAAATCTGTGAATGTATAGAAAATGAGAAACCAGAAGACCTTGATATGATCACAGCAGTCGATTATCTTAAAAAAGAAATTAATGGAAAAAGATACTTGCTTGTGTTGGATGATTTGTGGAATGAGGTTCCTGACAGTTGGTTTACATTGAAAGATATTTTGAAAGGTGGCGCAAGAGGCAGTGGAATATTATTGACTACACGCAATAAAAAAGTGGCAGAGATTGCACAAACTATGCAACTGCACTTGTTAAAGAGTTTAGATGAAACACAGTCTTGGTCTCTATTTAAGAAGATGGCATTTGTAGAGAGTGAAGAGCAAAAGAGTGCAAGTTTTGAAAATATTGGGAAGGAGATTTTGAAGAAGTGTGGAGGGGTTCCACTTGCTATAAGAACAATAGGAGGTCTGTTGTATTTTAAAAAAACCGAAAAAGAGTGGCTATCGGTCAAAAACAATAACCTTTTGAATATATCTGAGAAAGAAGATGATATTTTACCAATATTAGAGTTGAGTTATGATCATCTCCCATCACATTTGAAGCAATGCTTTGCTTTTTGTAGTATATTTCCAAAGGATTATGAGATTGAAAAGGCAAGTTTGATTTATATGTGGATGGCGCAAGGATTCATCAAATTGTATGACGAAAAGAAATGTCTAGAAGATGTTGGTGATGAGTATTTTATGGATTTGCTTTGGAGATCGTTCTTTCAAGAAGCTGAAGAAGATGAACTTGGAAATATTTCAAAATTCAAAATACATGATCTCATGTATGATTTAGCAATGAAAGTAATGGGATCAGAGATAACTACCATTTATTCAAAAGAGATAAACATTGACGAGAAAACTAGTCATGTGTCATTTGATATATTAGACTCATCATTGGAAATTCCGATCTCATTATATAAAGCAAGAAGGATAAGAACATTTCTTTTGCCATGTCAACCAGAGTCTATTTTTGGAAATTTGGACCAATCAATTTGCAGTGCAATTATTGAAAGTTTTAAGTTCCTACGCTTGTTGAATTTTCATTGTATGGGGATTAAAACTATTCCAAGCTCTATCAAAAAGTTGAAGCATCTAAGATATCTTGATCTTTCTTGGAATAAAAATATTGAGACGCTTCCTAATTCTATTGTCAAGTTGTACAATTTGCAAACACTTAAACTCTCTGGGTGTAGAAACCTTAAAAAATTGCCAAGAGATATTAAGAAATTAGTCAACCTCAGGTTTCTTGAGATTAATGGTTGTTGGGATTTGACTTGTATGCCAAATGGACTAGGTCAATTGACTAATCTACAAACATTGCCAAGATTTGTGATGAGTAAGGGTAGGATTAATTCTATGCCTAGGAGTTACGGTGAATTGAAGGAACTTAACAGGCTAAATGAGCTAAGAGGAAATCTGTCAATCGAAAATCTCAAACAAGTAAAAGATGCCCTTTTAGAGTATAAGGATGCAAATTTGAAAGAGAAACAACGCCTTGATAGCTTGGACTTAGAGTGGGTAGAAGAAGACATTAATGAGGAGGGTGCTGCTGGTTATGATGACATGTCATTGGAAGCCTTGCAACCACATATAAATCTCAAAGCATTGAGATTAAATGGGTACGGGGGAGTGATATTTCCACTTTGGCTTGTGACGCTCACAAATCTTGTCAAATTTGAATTATATTATTGTAAAAAATGCCAATATCTTCCACCGTTGGACCAATTGCCTTCTCTCAAAATTATCAAATTGTTCAGATTGTATTCTTTAGAGCACATATCAGATTCAGAGAGAGATAACAGTGATTCTTTATTCTACCCATCTTTGGAGGAACTCTATATTAGAGGATGCCTTAATTTAAAGGGATGGTGGCGCTTAAGGGGGGATTCTTTTCCTTCATTTCCTCGTCTTTCTGTTTTAGAAATTACGAATTCCCCTGAGCTGACTTCCTTTCCTTTGTTTCCATATCTCGAAAGATTGAGGCTAATTAATTGTAGCTTGAAGCAGTCATTGGAGAGGATGATGATAAACAACAAGACTTCTTCAGGGAATCTTCCTTCATTCGCTTCTTCTTCTTCTTCTACAATTGTTGCCCCTCTCTCCAAATTAAGATGGATGAGAATAGAAGAAGCTTTGCCAGAGGACTGCCTACGAAATCTCATTTCTCTCCGTACTCTATATCTAGACGAATGTCCTCTTCCTCAAGGCATTCGATATCTTACGGCACTTCAACATTTGGGGGTTTGGAATTCTGAGGTGGTTGATTTATCCAATGATTGGGATGAGATGGAATGGCAAGGACTTACGACCCTTCTCTCTTTGCATTTCAATAATCTTCCGGAGTTGGTCTCTCTCCCAATGGGACTTCAATATGTCAGCTCTCTACAAAAACTCCAAATTTGGCAGTGTCCTAGTTTGATAGCTATACCGAAGTGGATTTGCAAACTTATATCTCTTCAATCACTTGGTATTGCGGGTTGCCCTAATTTGGAATCATTGCCAGAAGGATTCGGTGCTCTTACCTCTTTGCAAACACTAAAAATTTATGATTGTCCCATCTTACTGAAAAGATGCAAGAAGCAAATCGGGGAAGATTGGCATAAAATTTCGCACATTCCCTACTTGGAAGTAGAAGAGCCAGGTATATAAAAATCACCATTTTACTCCCAACCTTTGATTAAAAGAAATCCAAAAGCCCAATTCTTCTTCTCCATTGTTCTCTCTCTCAACGTCTGTATTTCTTGGCGATTAAATTTCAGATGAAGAAGAACCAATTGAAGAAATTTCAGATTAAGAAGAACCAAATGAAGAAATTATGTTTAAATTATGTTTTTGGAAGGAGATCTATCTTCGCAAGAAGAAGAGCCAGGTATATAAAAGTTACCATTTTATTCCCAACCTTCGATTAAAAAAAAAATCCAAAAGCCCAATTCTTCTTCTCCACTGTTCTCTCTCTCTCAACGTCTGATTAAATTTCAGATGAAGAAGAACCAAGTGAAGAAATTTTAGATGAAGAAGAACCAAATGAAGAAGCAAAGAAACCTGCTCGTAAGAATTGGGACTTAATTAAAGCTTTTGGGTGCTGTAATTGTTCAACAACTCAACAACTCACTCACTGGTACTATCTCCTTTCTTTTCTTTTCCTTTTCCCCCTTTATCTGCTCATAATATTCTCATTTTTTTAAATTATGTTTTGGAAAAAAAAATTAATGTGAACTTTCTTTCATCTAATTTCTTACATTTCAAATAATTCCATATTTTTATTTGATGTGCTTCACTACCCATTGTGTAAACAGAGTCAATATTACTAGGAGAATTGAACTGGGCAACCGTGCCATAGGATTCAACTCATTGTACAGGTATTCAATTCCTTTTTAAATATATAAGCTTCCAATTTTCTTTTATGTCTACAGATAATGCCATTTTTCACAATTTGTTATCTAAGTTAAATCGCTATGGGATCATGCTTTGTAGCAAAATATAATTTTCAAGCATCATGGTTTTATTTTGAAATGTAGCTTGATAAGTTGATATTTACAAGGAAAATGTTACTATATGTTACCGAAACATCGAACTATCTAAGTTTTCTCAGTTTGTTGATTTTAATATTGTTGGCTGGTTTGAGCTAAAAAAACATGAATTCTACCACTGACCTGTTTTATAAATTATAATACCAAATATACTTTATAGAGATCAAGCACCGATTCATTATTTTTATTGTCATTACAGACTAAATACTGCAGTCAAGACAAATCCTTGTTTTTTTTTTTTAAAGCTAGTTTTTCTACTGATAGTAACAGTAGAACCTGCTGCATCATTTTAATGTGAGTGCTGCAGGCTTTTATCATGTACATTTATATAGCCACCTTTCAACAACAATATGTGGCTTTCTCAAGTGATTCATCAAGGAAGGTAATTCATATACAATATCCTAAACTCCCTCTCAAGTGTCCTTTGTCCTTATTTCTTTTTTTTTCATCTTTCTCATCTTCTTTCGCATCTTCAGATACTTACATCAATTCTTGTTTTACTGTATTTCACATGCATCAGCACAAGACAAGAAGTGGAGAGTAAATATCGGGCCCCATGTGTAAGTGATATAGTGCTTTCAATCTCAAAGTACATTGAGATACAGGGATGTTTGCTTTCATAATTTGCATATAGCCTCAAGACTCCTGTGAAAGGTAAGCCTACTTATCTAAAATCGTAATGGTTTAACTACTGCTTTTGTATATTTTAGTATTTTATATTTGCAACTTTTACTTATCCTGTCTAATTCTGTTTCCAGGTATAATTTTTGTATGTCCTTTTTTTTCCCCCTCTAAATATCCAATGATTCTTCCCCTAGTAATGTGGGAGCTGTTTCACCAGTTTTTATAGCAAACAAGATGTGTTTGCATCATAGTGCTTTTTTTTGAGACATTTTAGCTTTATCTATTGAATGGGAAAGGAAGAGGAAGAGGAGGAATTTGATTCCTGTGAACCAAAATAATATGAATTTATTTGAAAAATGCAGGAGGAAATAGGTCATTAGTGCATTAAGTTGCTCACATCCCAGAGATTGAAATATATTTTGGAAGGATTTAGCTCCAGTGTGTATACAGGTTTCTCATATCCCTCCAAATTTCTCAAGTACTTTTTTTTATTAGTATATAAGTAAGTATTTTATCAAACAAAAAGACAAGGTCCAAATATACAGTTAGTATACTACATAACCAAATTCATCAGATACTAATCTTGTTCACTCTTAAATTTACCCTTTGGTTTCAGGTTGATGAGTTTATCATCTATTGGGCTCTATATGGAAAAACCTATGGAGCTTTGAATACTAAAGTAGGCAAGAATTTAAAAGTGCATGTTTTTCCAAACTAGACTATGCGAAGTTTACACAGAAACAAGGAGAAAATAATGGTAACTATCTCATTCCTTACCACATTAAATCTTTCCTCATAGGAATGGCTTCAATTTTTGAGTTATTTATTTATTTATTTATTATTATTATTATTTTTTTTGGGCAATATGATAGGCAACACCATCAACAAAGCGTTATTCCCAAGTTTTGAGGTTAGCTATGGATTCTCATTTCCTCTCAAAATTTTTTCTTTTTTTGAAATATGGTGGAAAACTTATTCACTCACTTATTAACCTTTTTATTTCTCAAACTTTGGTCTGATAGGTTACCATGGAGGAAAGCTATAGCTTGGTGTTAGCACTCAAAGTATTACAGAACAGCTTAATTTCATGGTGAATGATTTTTGGACTTCTCAACTAGTAAGACTTCGTTGAACAAGGGTTGCTTGGAGAGTTCCGTTACTTAATAAAGAAGGCATTTCTTTCATCTTTGGATTAATTTCTTAAGGTTGCTTAGCATACCATGGAGTTATATTAGAGATATGGCACCTGTGAAATATCACATGAATCTAACACCTTGTTGGAATTTTTTGTTTAGTGCTTTGTCAGATAGGTTCAGGCTTGCTGCTGTGTTTGTATTGCTGCTGTAAAGAGTCATTCTTTTGTTGTCTTGAGTTGTAATTGTCTTAGTGCTCTGTCTGCTGCTTCAGACTTGCTGTTGTATTTGAGAATTGAATACTAAAACAGGCAGGAATTTAAAAGTGCATGCTTTTTTTCCAAACTAGACTATGCAAAGTTTACACAGAAACAAGGAGAAAATAATGGTAACTATCTCATTCCTTACCCTCATAGGTTTGGCTTCAATTTTTGAGTTTTTAATTTTTTTAATTTTTAATTTTAATTTTTTTTTTCTGGCAATATGATAGGCAACATCATCAACAAAGTGTTATTCCCAAGTTTGAGGTTAGCTATGGATCCTCATTTCCTCTCAAAACTTTTTTCCTTTTTTGAAATATGGTGGAAAACTTATTCACTCACTTATTCACCTTTTTATTTCTCAAACTTTTTTCCTTTCTATCATCTTTGGATTAATTTCTTAAGGTTGCTTAGCATACCATGGAGTTATATTAGAGATATGTCACCTGTGAAATATCACATGAATCTAACACCTTGTTGGAATTTTTTGTTTAGTACTCTGTCAGAAAGGTTCAGGCTTGCTGGCGTATTTGTATTGCTGCCTTGTGTGTGACTTGTGCCCTGTAAGTACTCTGCATGTCCTCATACACTGTGACACTCCCAAAGAGGTGTAGTTTCTACAAATATTTGAGAAATATCTCTTCTAGACAATTGAGAAAGTTACTTTTTGTTTTTGCAACATCCTTACAGCTTCACTTCAAGGATAGTGATTAAATTTCAATTTTATCTGTTACTTTTTTATTCTCATACTAGATACATATACTTTATCCTTCAACTCTTTTTTTTTTCTTTTAGAAAATTTATAAGGCATATTTCAAAAGAGACACCCCTTGTGGAAAAGTAGAGACAATGGTGAGTTAGAAGGTTTTCATTATTATTCTGGGATAAATAGAGGCAGGGAGTATTGACAAATAAAATGAACATAACATGAGGATAACAATTACAGAACAGTAGTCAAAGGCCAAACTTACTGAAGAGTGATAGTCCAAGTGCCTCTATGAACAAGCGTGAATTAATGAAACACCATGTTAAGGCTCCGCCAATAACAATCTCCATTCCAAACCATCTCTTTGGACCATAACAACTTTCATTCTTGTCCTGACCACTAGTCCCCTCACTTTTGGCACACGTGGAAGTCCCTCCAGCTATAGCCAGAGAAATTACCCACAAATTTAAGTAGTTTTCTACAATATCAAAAGAAATTGAAATTAAAAAGAAGACTCATGTATGTTGGTTACATTACCACTTGGACTAGGGGCAGGACTAACATCACTTTGATTAGAACTCCTTCCCAATTGGTAGAGAACTTGAGCTTCTAGTGAATTAGAATCCAAGTGTAGAAGAGTTGCATCCATGACCATGCAAACAAATCAAATCAGTGTGTCAAATATTAGCCACTTCTAATGATATTTGTCCTCCTTTTTAGAGAAGTGTAAAACCAAAATAGGTCTATAGCACTCACCATTCACTTCTTACATTGAATTTCATAAAAAACAATTTGCTGGAACAGAACAACTCTTATAGCTGAATGCATACTAGGACACTGGGAGACATTAGCAGGGGCATGGCAAACAGAAGGCAGACCTAAAGCAAATGTAACGTTAATCTGTAGTCCTAATTCTGGATCATTACGATCTCTGATGATGAAGCACAAGCACTTCTTGTTGTCCTTTAGGACTTGTTTAAGACCGGTGCAACAGTCTGGTGTAGGAGCTTTTGATTGACCTCCAACGTAAGGCAGACATGTAGCCAGTCCTACTAGTTGCTGTGCACACTCTTCTCTGTCTTTGGCTGCATCTGCCATTGTATAGCTAACAATAACTGACATTAGCACTAATAGGAATGGAAGTATCAAAGTGCTTGGGTGTAGGGCTATTGCCATTTGGTTTACACATATATAAAGAGGGGGTCCAAACTCAATTTATGCTTAGGCTATTTAAAAAGAGCTATGTGGTAGTGGACTCAATCATATCATCTGCTTTGTCCTCAGTTGTCACTACTTTTATTATTACAATCACCAAGTTTAGCACTACTTTTGAATTATTACTTGTTGACAACATTTCACATCGAATTGATATGTAGTGCACTCTTAAGAATATCTCAAGAATTGGTATCTTACTAGATGTGGCATTCTATGATTGCAGCAGGATGCAAGAAAAGTAACTAAAACTTCATTCCTCTAAATGCACATGATGAAATCTACTAAAGCACCTTTTCTTTATTTAGTCATAGTTGCTAGTAGTACTGACCTGAGATAAGATTACTTGTGTAAAGAAATAGAAGATTGCAGAAGTTCTCCAATGACAACTTAAAACAAGACTTTGGAAAACATATAGTGGGTCACTTCACCTACCCCAATCAAAGGCAACAAATCGGTGACAATGATGCCCTTGGCTTTGAAATCACGATCTCATTCACCGTTCTCAATGACATCAACATCATAAACCCGTGCACTTCATTTTTATTCTCTTGCACAATTCCTTTAGGCTTGAGTTCATATTTGGGCCACAGCATTCTCCAGGAAGGACGAGGTTTTGAGATTTGAGCTACCACAAATATCTGGTGTTATCCTTAGCCCAAAACCAAATAATGATCCACAGCATTCTCTATTGGAACTTTCCAATCCGCATGACCCTTTTTGCTTAAACTATTTTGGCTACAAGTAAATTTGTCAAATAAATTCTATACTCAGCCTTTCCCATAAGTCCCATGCTTAAAAAATTACATATATAAAACACAAACACCTTCCAAGCTGTGGACTATAGCACCTTTCTAATTAGAAACCCATAGATGTGATGATTTTTCAGTTGTGCACATTCATTTAAAAAAAGACAACTAACATTGTGTAAATAAAGATACGCACCAAACAAGTGTAACAAATTAAGAAAGTCATAAAACATTGTGTAATTGTTAAGATCATCACAAAGAGTTACCTATTGTGGAGATACTATTGCTGCTGTGTGAATTATGGATACTGCTGATGTGTGGAGCTGTTATTGCTACTTTAGACTGGTGGAGATGTTGCTGATGTAGAGCCCATTTGGATAGGCCGTTCACAAAGCCTCAACGCGCGTTTTAGACAAAACGTAATTTTGTAAACTGTTTGGCTTCACAAAATCGGCACGTTTGCATTTTCAAAATCCAGATTTTTCACGTTTACAAAACACTGCAAAGCTCTCCTTTTTAAGAAACGCAGATTGGGTTACCGCTGTTTTTTTTCTTTAGAAAATCAAAATAGCGCCAATACGATAAGAAATACCAGCTTTATCCCTTCCCCCATGTATATCTCCTCTATTTTCTCAGTCAGTCTATACTCCTCCATGTATGTCTACTACTCTATTCTCTCAATCTCCATGAGCTCTCTATTCTCTGTTCCTACTTCTGCTTTGTTTATGGTCTTCGTTCTTCATCTCACTTGCCAGGAAACAATTCTCTGTTCCTCTTCTACTGAATTTATGTTATAGATTTGGGCTTTTTGGATGGTGGGTTACATGATTGTTTGAATTTGAAATCAAAATTTTGGAACTTATTTTGGCTGAGGGATTTGTTGCTGCTGCTGTTTTTGTTTCTTCATGGGTTGTGAATTTATTTGGGTTTTTGGCTGCTTTTGAGACCTGCCCATTTTGGGTTTTGATTATAATTATTGCTTTATATTTGTAGACACATAGATATCATTGGAATTAGACCCCCGTGTTTATTTTTGGGTGGGTTGGGAATAAATGGATATAGGAGTTTTCTTTATTATGTTTCTCATTCAAGAATTAGGATTATGTTTATGGGCTTTAACATTCTTTAGTGATAAAAAGCTTAATGGGTGTTGTAAATGCACTTCCAATATAGTGTTTGTGTGTCCTGTCTATGCGAGGTGCCCTTCTGAGTTTGACAGATTTTGGAATCTATTTATGTGTGTTGCTGGGGAGTTGTGGGTTAGATGTGTCTATCTCTGTGTGCTTGTAGTGGGCATAGTTCTGATAACAATAGGGAAAAGAGCAAGAATACTATTTATTGAAACAAACAATTTGCTGGAAATTCTGAATTGTGGTTGTTTATAAGTGGTGGGCAGGGAAAGTATGTTGGGCTTTGTCTTGTAAGCATAATTGCTCATGCCTCTTGGTCATATTATTATTCATATGTTTCGATCTTGGTTTTTTGCAATTAAAAAGGGGCATATGGACGTCTGGCAGAACAAGGTCAAGTCTGTCCTTCCTCTCTTGAATAGCCTCTAATGCTTCAGTTGGCCTATCATAATGAATAATTGATATAGACACAGAGAAAAACGTCATGACCATGGGATCAAATGTTGGCAAACTTTTCTAACTAAATATGTATATATATATATATATATATATTGGCCCCTCAATTATCAATATGGGATCTTGTTTGATTTTGGTTTCCATAATGACAATCATATACAATGTTTATAACATTACAAGTATCTTTCACTGATATTGTATATCAGTTTTTTAGGACTACTTAGGACTACATCCTCAATGATGGGGTTTTGCCCCAAAATGCTGTAAGAAACAAAAGAAAAAAAATGTTTTTACAGGGGATGACAGGACGTAATGATCAAGACTTCCTAATTTATGTGGCTAAGTTAAATGACAAGGTTGCTACCATAGTGTTTTGTTTAAGCTAGCATGGCACGTGTTAGTGTCTCATTTTGCCTAACTCAATGTAGTTCAGCTCAACTCAACTAAGGCTTCGTCCCAATTAAATTGGGGATATCATGCAGCAAACGTAAAAATAATAAATCAACTTGTCATTACCATTTTTTCAGGTAAATATACCCCTCGATACAAATGGCATGAAGAGGAACTACCAAAAGTTAACTGGACTGAGACACCTTGGTTGATTGTTCTAATGAATTCCCCTTGGTATAACAGCTGCAACTATCATTTTCTGGAGGGTGAATCCATGAGAGTAATGTATGAGGCGTGGTTTGTGAAGTAAAAAGTAGATGTGGTGTTTGCTGGTCATGTTTATGCTTATGAACGAACTGTAAGTTCTTGATACTTCCTATTTATTAGTTTTTGAAATGTGATTTTTTTTATTGTGGTATAATCTATGTAACACTGGTAGTTGTCTCTAATCACTTTTTGAACCTATCCTGCATTAATTGATTAGTATCATGTTCTGTATGATGAAAGCTTGCTTATTATGTTGACTCGTGATTGAGTTTTTTTTTTTAATCTTATTTGATGCATTGTGTAATCATCATGATTAATTTGATTTGCTTTTGGTTTATTTATTTATTTATTATTTAATTGTTTTAAATATTTTTATTGGAGCTTACTATATGAGTTGTATATTATGGCCCTTTTAAAGCTATTTGTTGTTGGTGTTGTATTTCTTGGTAACAGAAAGATGATGCTGCTCAGCTGCATCAGTTGATATTACATAACAGAGAGAAGATGCTACTCAGGACCTTGCATGGACTACTAGTGCCATGTGAGTTCTGTTCCTCATGATATAAATATGTCAATGTGATAAAAACTATGCTTTTGCTCTATTATTCTTGTGTTGCACCTATTTTTGTCATCAATGTACCTCCTAACAATCTCCTTCCTTACATTCTTGTGCAGGTTTTTGAAAGCAATAGACAGATTTAATGATTTGGTGGTGTCAGTTTATGTTACAGCTGGTCATATCCTCTCTACTTGTGGATGCTTTATAGATGGCATAAATTTTGTGTTTCTATCATGAGAGAAAGTTAAATTTAAAATTTTTCTTTAAATCTGATACTGGCATTATGCATTGGTGAGATGGTCACCATTGTTTGGATCCTGTAAACTTTTGTCTAAAAGTTAGTTATTTAAAATCTAAACAATGACAGGGCCCTAGTGGAATAGTTGTATCACACGTATGAGAAGCACATTAGATGGGATGGTAATAGTGCCTAATGTCTTCAAGGCTGTTGTCACTGTGGTATTCTTTTAGCATGCTTCAAAACTGTGACAGTTAAATGTCTTTTTATTTATTCTTGTAGTTTTCTGTTGGTATACCAAGTCTCCATACCAAACGTATGGTTCAGTGGGGGGTAGGTGGTGTTCCAAGTCTATTAATAAGCCGTATGGGGTTTGCTTATGGAAGTTATTCAGAGAGGATGGACAAAGTTTTCTTGCTTCATTAAATTTGAGGTAGCTGATGGTACTAGAATAAACTTTTGGTTGGATGTTTGGTGTGGCTGCTGTTTCTTTACTGGTTGTGAAGTTTAAAAAAAAAAAAAAAAAAAAAAATTAGATAGATGGGGTTGAACAAAACCATTTGGATTGGATGGGATTAGTCTTTTTCTGGTTGAATAGTAGATGGGTTTGAAGAAAACAATGATTACAGGAAAAATGATAAAATAATCTTAACAAAATAGTTAAGTCTTTTTTTGGAATTTACATCCAAAACAGCTATCTTTAAAATAGCTTATCCAAACGCTTAATGTGGCTTTAAAAATAAAATAAAAAAGCATATTTTTACATTTTTACCAAACGCTTGTATGTGGTTTTTAAAATGGTGTTTTCAAAATGCGCGTTTTAAAAACGCTTGTTTTTAAAACGTACCTTTTGAAACAGTTTATTCAAACAGTCTCGTAGTTACTTGAGTATAACTGTGTTGAAATCGAGTCATTGTAATTGTAATTTTGATTAGTAGAGTTTGAGCCAAGTGGATGTATTAAGACCTAAATTATATTAATTTTACTGTAGATCATCTATTAGTTGATATATTTGGTATTTTATTGTTTTCATGTTACTATTTAATCAATTAATATATTTTTAAATGTTTAGAGAGGAACCAAAAAATAAAAAAAATAAATAATTGTGTTATGCTACAACTATTGTAAACGCATCATAAGTCAAATAATAATAATAATAATGAAAACCATAAATAGTGCAAATTTATGGTTAATCAACCTATTAAAAAAAATAAATAAATAAAAACAAACAAACAAAAAACAAAACTCATGACTCATGAGATGGCAAACTAGTCACAAAGACACTCACAAAATTAAAGCTTTTGGATTAGAAATTCAGTGCAAATTTAATGAAACCACAACGAGGATCACAAATCGGTACCTTTTGTATTAGTTGAAGGTAAATTAGCAGAGAAGTTGTCATAAATTATCAATAATCATGGACTTAACACATAACACAGAATCCCACAGCTTATATAAATAATCCATTTCGTACTTTTCCCTTTATTATAACAAAAGGAATGATTTATTTGATTAAGAGAACATAAAGGCAAGTACCACTACATTGTGGTTTCACACAACCAGAAGATTCATAGTACTTTCAATCTATGATATGCACCTGCACTATATCTTCCAAACATCCTTCAATGATATTTGATCAGCCACCTCATAATGTGTATGATTAGATTTGTAAATCTAATTCGACATATATCTTATGCATACTATGATATTTGATCATCATAAAGGAAATCCCAAAAAAATGATATTAGGGGTACCGTGGACTCTACTGCAATTAAATTACAAATTGAAGAAATCATTTATCATGGGGCTTAGTGTAATGTATGGTATCTACAAGTTGCATTCCAACATTCAGGAGCCTCACTCCCACTGATCTTAAGTTCTCTGGCAAATACCTCGAAGCCATTCTTGTTTAACTTCTTGTCAACAATACACTTCTGCAGTAGAAGTAATAAGAACATGAAGAGCAATAATAATGATGGGAGAAGAAGAAAATGATAGAAAAGAGAATTAACGAAGTTTGGATTTGGCAGATACATATATCGCATAAAACCTGGACATTATATATCTTTATTATTAATAGGCCAATATTCAATTTTTCACACAATACAACAGATCCTCATAATATAAATATTCAATGGATTTAAAAACCTATCATATGAGAGAAAACAAAGTGAAAGTTATATCATAATTATTTTATGGTAATGAGTATGGCTTTTTCTGGTTTTTATATAATATTTATTTTCCTTCAATGTAACTTAATAATAAGCATTTTGATGTACTAATTAGCAAATTGGAAGTTATCTACTAGAAAAGAGTGGTGAGATTTGTACAGAAAAATTATATATAGATGACATATTTATCCACGAAATTAATAAAATAAATTCAATTTACTTTTTTTTCTTTGCTTGAAAAGAATTGAACTAGCTTCTTTAATTTTATAGATTGTAACCATAAGTTGTTAAAATTTGGATCATAATAATTTGCATATGATATAGCTTGAACTCAATTCTCTATATATTTTAATTTTTTTTAATGATTTAGGCATGTGTTTATAGGGTCCTCTCTTTTGTCAATTATTTTCATCATCGCAATTTAAGGTTGATACATTTATTTAATGAGTGTTTTTCTTTTTTTGTTGATAAATTCAATAGTTTATAACACGTAAGGTAGAATTTGAACTTTTAATGTCTCCGTTAAAAATAACAAGACGCAGAGGTGGCAGAGCCAGGATTTTTTGTTTGAGGAGGCCAAATTGCGGTACTCAAATATTGGATAACAGTCAAGATAAATCATCACACACATGCTTAATTTATACCCATCTATTAAAATTATTTATATACATGTATTTATAATTTATGTATGTAGAAAATTACAACCAACCAAATAGCAAAATGTTTCAATACATTATGGTCATGGTACATATTGTAATGCTTTTTGCTAATTGATGATTCAATGCCTTTCGTTGATGTATGTTTGTTATAAAAAAAAAAAAAAATGCCTTTCGTTGATCATTCCAATATCTATATTTTTTTTCTTTAGTAACAATTGCTATTAACATAACGAAATTTAATGAAAATTTGATATTTGCATTTTTGCACTAAAACAACGAAAAATACACATTGTGATGATAATACGACCAAAATGGACTGAATGGACCGCATAAGACCAAATATGACAGAATGGACCGATGACCAAAGTGGACCAAATGTGACCGAAATGGACAGAATTGGAGAGAAATATACCGAATTAGACCGAGTAGACCGCGTAAAACCTAATGGACTGAGTATGAACAAAATGGACAGATTAGGACCAAAGTGGATTGAATAGAACTAAAATGGACTGAATGAACCGACTATGACCAAATGGACTCAATGGACCGAAAAAGACTGAGGTGGACAAAATAGACCAAGTAGACCAAAATGGACTTAGAAAGACGGAACAGACCGAATTGGACCGAATGGACTGTATAGGACTAAAATGGACCAAAGTGGATTGAATAGGACTGAATAAGACGAAAGTAAACATAATGGACCAAATCAGACCTAAATGGACCAAATTGGAGCAAGTGGATCGAAGAGAACAAAAGTGTATTGAATAGGACCGAATAAGACGAAAGTGGTCATATGAACCGAGTAAGATCAAACTGACAGAATGAACCGAATAGAACAGAAATGGACAGAATAGACCAAACTAGACCGAATAAGACCAAGGTGGACAAAACGGACAGAATATTACCAAAGTGAACCGATATGACTGAATATGACCAAAGTAGACTGAATGGACCAAGGTGGACCGAATAGGGCCGATTAGCACCCAATTTTTTTTTTAATTTATAAATATTAATCTTTTAGACACCTAAATTACTTTTTATAAGTATTTCTTAAGAAATTTAAAAATTATTATCAAAGGGTTTGAATTTTATTGCATTTGTTTTATACCTATGCTACTCCTTTTATATATACTAACTTGTAATCTCATGCATGTGCGTGAATACACTTAAAGATATACAATAAGATACATAATATAATTCATATATATATATATATATATATAATTTAAATACTATTGATAGTCATTTTTATATTTTATTAACTCTTTAAAAAAATTTGTAAGGATATTGTAGGGACTCAAAATGTAATGGACCCTGGACAATAAAATTTGTAGAGAAGTGGGTATACTGACTAGGCATTAACAATGCGAACAACATCTGGGGTGACTTTGGATCAAATATTTGAGAGGATCTTGATGGCTTTGGTTCAGTGTTTTTGAAATGTATTTATCCTCGGCTTCGTCCGAGGATCTGTTTTTTGTCTTGTAATTCGTCTCTCCCCCCCCAGGGGCCTCCCTTTATGTTGGGAAATCCCTTAATTATATAGTGTTTCCTTTAGTTAACTTTAGCCGTCCATTTGTCAATTATCTAAGCTTTGCGTGCAGGGATCTGTCCCATCTTTTGCGATTGCAGGCTTTATGTTAGGTCCAAGCCGCCTTTGCAGGCTTTATAATTGTTGAAGTGACTGATGCTTTGGGTTTTCAGGTCACTTCACCATTAAAGCGGTCAGAATGTTGGTGAGATATATTCAACGGATGAGGGATATTTTCCCTTTAGTGAAGTCGAAGCGCCGAGGACGTGTCATCCTCGGCGCGGCCTTTGGATGACCTGGGCTTTTCCATTGTCCTCGGTGCGGGCCTTGGGCCGCATGTAGTGGGCCAACGTGGTTAGTGTAATAGGGCCCCACAATAGCCCCTCAAAATTCTGCTGCACGTCCCCTTGGGCGGGGAGGAGGATTTTGACTTCCTCGGCGCGTTTTCTTGGCCTGTTCGCTCTACCTCGTCGTCAGTGTTATTGCCGTTTTTACGGTTTTCTTTTTGTGCACGGGGTTTGTCCGAGGATGGGTAGGTTTGGGCCGTTTATACTATAGCGCCCAGTTTCCCATGATTTCCGTCCCCGATGGGGTTCATCATTTAGCGCCTAAGGGGTTTGGTTTTGCCTCAGTTTTGGACTTGTGGCCCATACATGCACCTTGGCTCCGATCAGCGTTTGTATTGCCTCATATATAGTAACTGATTCCCATAGAGGTTTGGGTCTGGAGATTATGCAAGACCATGATTTTTCTTAGCGTTTAGTTTTTACGAGGAAATGTTCTTCCTGCTGACCTGAGGTCTTTGACCATGCAATGCTTTAAGCTTTGTAGTTTTCTCATTTAATCATCTGAAGTATCTGGTTTCCCCATGAGGCTTGGGTCCGAGGACCATGCAATGCCTTGGTTCTGTCCAGTACCTAGTTTTCCCATTTAATCATCTGAAATATCTGGTTTCCCCATGAGGCTTGGGTCCGAGGACCATGCAAGGCCTTGGTTCTGTCCAGTACCTAATTTTCCATTTAATCATCTGAAGTATCTGGTTTCCCCATGAGGCTTGGGTCCGAGGACCATGCAATGCCTTGGTTTTGTCCAGTACCTAGTTTTCCATTTAATCATCTGAAGTATCTGGTTTCCCCATGAGGCTTGGGTCCGAGGACCATGCAATGCCTTGGTTCTGTCCAGTACCTAGTTTTCCATTTAATCATCTGAAGTATCTGGTTTCCCCATGAGGCTTGGGTCCGAGGACCATGCAAGGCCTTGGTTCTGTCCAGTACCTAGTTTTCCAGTTTAATCATCTGAAGTATCTGGTTTCCCCATGAGGCTTGGGTCCGAGGACCATGCAATGCCTTGGTTCTGTCCAGTACCTAGTTTTCCATTTAATCATCTGAAGTATCTGGTTTCCCCATGAGGCTTGGGTCCGAGGACCATGCAATGCCTTGGTTCTGTCCAGTACCTAGTTTTCCATTTAATCATCTGAAGTATCTGGTTTCCCCATGAGGCTTGGGTCCGAGGACCATGCAAGGCCTTGGTTCTGTCCAGTACCTAGTTTTCCAGTTTAATCATCTGAAGTATCTGGTTTCCCCATGAGGCTTGGGTCCGAGGACCATGCAATGCCTTGGTTCTGTCCAGTACCTAGTTTTCCCATTTAATCATCTGAAGTATCTGGTTTCCCCATGAGGCTTGGGTCCGAAGACCATGCAATGCCTTGGTTCTGTCCAGTGCCTAGTTTTCCATTTAATCATCTGAAGTATCTGGTTTCCCCATGAGGCTTGGGTCCGAGGACCATGCAATGCCTTGGTTCTGTCCAGTACCTAGTTTTCCCATTTAATCATCTGAAGTATCTGGTTTCCCCATGAGGCTTGGGTCCGAGGACCATGCAAGGCCTTGGTTCTGTCCAGTACCTAGTTTTCCATTTAATCTGTTTTATCTCTTTATCCGTAGCCGTTTAATTCTACATTGCTATAATTTACAACAAGCATCAAATAATCACATTCTTCAAGCATAATAATAATAATAATAAATGTAGGCTGGAGTTGGTGGAGGATAAGACCTTGCCGTGTCCTGCCTCTTCGTTTGGTGGGACTTTTCAGATAACGAAGCGTCTCCTGGGTTGTCCGAGTGACGCGTTCTGATGTTTCGGTGCCTTCTTGTTTAATGAGGCGTCTCCTCATTAATACCGGCCATGGATTTACGAGGATCTAACGGTTGGCAAGCCCCTTAGAAATTGGGGTGACATTATTGCCTCCGAAAATCTCTCCCTGGGATTTATGGCAGATTGGCGCTCATCAATATCCCACCTTCTATATAAAGCGTTTCTAGGGCAGTCTACTCCTTCACACTTGACAAGTTTCCATCATAAACTTCTTCCCAAAAATATCACCCAGAAGGGCTCTGCCAAACATTGCCGTCTGAGCCCCTTCGAACAAGCTGGACCTTGGAGGGGGCGATCGTGGGGATGCACAGCCCCTATCAGGAGCCGAGGATGGCACTCCAACTCTGGCCGCCACGCTGGTGTGGATGTAGGGGAGATCCGAAGATTCTCCTTCTTTTCAACCTAACCGGAGACACAGCCCTCCTCAACGCCTGGAGGAGGGTCCAGAGAGAACGTAACCTCCCTCTCTTGGGTTTGGGTATTTGACCCCCCAAGCTAGCTACAACGGGGGTGGGAGGGAACCCAGGCGGAACCCGAAAGTGGGATCGTCCTGTGCCGCGACCTCTTCCGCCTCCAGTGTAGCTCTTCTTCCCTCAAATCCTTCTTCTCTCTTCTCCTTCCTCTTCTCTTGCTTCACTTCTTTTCTATCTTTTGTTCTTCTGCCAACTTTCTTTCTCTTCTTTCCTCTTCTCGTCTTTCACTTTCTTTCGATCTTCTGTCCTCCCACCAGCTTTGCTTTCTACTATTTGTTCTTCATCTCTTCCTTCGTTCCTCTCTTCTTTCTTTTCTTTTGTTCCTCAACCAGCTTTGCTTTCTATCATGGGATCCTCTGCCAGCTTTCTCAGGCGTGTGCCTTTGCAGTTAGCTTTAGAACAGGCCCCCTGGGCGTTACTTGTAAAAGATGTACTTTTTCTTCATATATGAATAAAAGAAGTAGACTTGTTTCACGTGTTATCTGGTTTTTTTTTTTTTTTTTTTTTTTTTTTTTTTTTTTTTTTTGGGATGAATATTGTTGCCGGCGACTGGATAGATCTGCCTTTGCTCTTGATTGAAAATTTTTTTTGAACACCAGCCGTCGCACTGCCAATACACAAGTCGTTCCCACAGACGGCGCCAATTGTAGGGACTCAAAATGTAATGGACCCTGGACAATAAAATTTGTAGAGAAGTGGGTATACTGACTAGGCATTAACAATGCGAACAACATCTGGGGTGACTTTGGATCAAATATCTGAGAGGATCTTGATGGCTTTGGTTCAGTGTTTTTGAAATGTATTTATCCTCGGCTTCGTCCGAGGATCTGTTTTTTGTCTTGTAATTCGTCTCTCCCCCCCTAGGGGCCTCCCTTTATGTTGGGAAATCCCTTAATTATATAGTGTTTCCTTTAGTTAACTTTAGCCGTCCATTTGTCAATTATCTAAGCTTTGCGCGCAGGGATCTGTCCCATCTTCTGCGATTGCAGGTTTTATGTTAGGTCCAAGCCGCCTTGCAGGCTTTATAATTGTTGTAGTGACTGATGCTTTGGGTTTTCAGGTCACTTCACCATTAAAGCAGTCAGAATGTTGGTGAGATATATTCAACGGATGAGGGATATTTTCCCTTTAGTGAAGTCGGAGCGCCGAGGACGTGTCATCCTCGGCGCGGCCTTTGGATGACCTGGGCTTTTCCATTGTCCTCGGCGCGGGCCTTGGGCCGCATGTAGTGGGCCAACGTGGTTAGTGTAATAGGGCCCCACAGATATTATTAGGTATAAAATTTAAATTGTCCATGTTTTTTATTATTATTATTGTGAAGCACTTTTTTTTTTTTTTTTTTTTTTTTTTTTTTTTTTATGATTCATTTATTCTAGACTCTTTGGTTTTTGTACTTAATAACTCGCTTAGATAAATATTTATGATGTGGTTTCACATTTGATTCTAAAATTAAAAAATAAAACTCTTTAAGAATAAAGTTTATATAGATATATAGATGTGTGTGTATGTCTCCAGTGCAATATAATAAAATGTAAAAATATAATCTATAGCTTACTTATTTAATATTTTGAAACTAAACGTTTGAAAAAAAGAACCACTTAACTTTGTCAATAATCTTCTATGTAAAATTTTAGTTCTATAGTAAATTTGTTAGGAAAAAAAAAAGATTTCTATCAACATAATTTTGTGAATTTCAAAGCTTTCATATGACGAAATCTTTTGTCAACATTTCTGAAATACTTGAATATGCAAAGATGCCCTTAGAAATTAGAGAAAGAAGAAAAAAAAGCTAGTAATAATCAATAATTGCATCAACCAATAACAACTTTAATAAATTTTATTGGAAATATTCACCAATAAATCATATAGAAGAATCATTAGGAGATTTTGGGTGACATATTTGCCCATGAAATTAATAAAATAAATTCGACTTACTTCTTCTTTTATTTTTAGAAGAATTGAACTAGCTTCTTCAATTTATTGATTGTAATAATAAGTTGTTAAAATTTGGATCATAATAATTTTCGTATGCTACAGTTTGAACTCAATTTTATATATATTTTTCTTCTCAAAAAAAAAAATTTACATATATTTTAATATTTTTGACGAGTTAGGCATGTGTTTATAGGGTCCTCTTTTTTGTCATTTATTTTCATTCATCTCAATTTAAAGTTGATGCATTTATTTATTTATTTATTTGTTCTTGATAAACTCAATAGTTTACAACAAGCAATGGAGGATTTGAATTTTAGATGTCTCAGTTGAAAACACATAAAAGTAACAATTGCTATTAACATAACGAAGTTTAATGAAAATTTTATATTTGCACTAAAAACTAGGAAAAATATACATTGTGATGATAATACACAGAACAGTTATGCTTTTGGCAAGGAAATCCTACATCCTTGCAAGGATGTAGGATTTACTTATTGCCCAACTTTTTTTATTGTGTATGAGAAAAGTGTGTATGACACAGTCACTCCAAGCTATCTATTTATTTGGGACTCCATTTCGTTTTACTTATTGCCCAACTTTTTTTATTCATTTGGTTTCGTACAACTCTTTAAAAATTTGTTGTACTTTTATACTGTCTCTATATTAAACATAATAAATCCTACACTTTCTTTCAATATAATAAATCCTGTATTAACCGTACACAAATTAAGCTCATCCTTAAAAAAAGATGGGTAAGATCCATGTTAGTTTTTGCTAGATAAGCATCTATATTGATGAGAAGGAAAACATCTAAGTTGGCCCAGTCCATCTCCAAGAATAAAGATAAAGATCAAAGCAAAAATAATGACAATATAGACAAAAATCACGCTGTTTGTTTACATCTTTGTCTTTAATCTTCGTTTTTTGTACTATAACAAATTTCCAAAAAGGTTTACTAATGAGTAATGCATTTGAAAGTGGGACTTGCAGGTGGGAATAATAATTTTGCCCCGTCCCGCTTAACCCGCCCCTTCCCGCTTCGCCCCGCGCAGGTTAAGTGGGGCGGGGATGGGGCGAAATTTTAAACCCGCTCCATGGGACGAGGCAGGGATGGATTTTGAAATGTCACATTTTGAAATGTCCAAACTTGTCAATCTATCATGGAAACAATAGGAAACACTGTGGAGCAAATCCTACATATTCGATTGCTGCTACTTTGTTTTCAGGCTGTGACCGGTTTGAAGGTGAATGTAGCTAAGAGCGAAATGGTTCCTATGAGAGGTAAATAATGTGCATACTTTGGCTGAGATATTGGGTTGTAGGGTTGGGACCTTGCCTATGACTTACCTTGGTATGCCGTTGGGGGCGTCCCACAAAGCCCTCTCTATTTGGAACCCTATATTAGAAAAAATTGGAAGAAAGCTAGCAGGTTGGAAGAAATTGTACTTGTCAAAAGGTGGCAGACTGACATTGATTAAAAGCACATTATCTAGCCTCCTACTTACTTCTTATCTCTTTTTACCATTCCTACACGTGGCGAACAAAATTGAGAAGCTACAAAGGGACTTCTTGTGGGGTGACACTAAGACACATTTGTTGGGTTGGGATAAGGTATGTATGCCTATGGCTAATGGCAGTTTGGGTATTAGGAAGTTAACCACGTTCAATAAAGCCTTACATGGAAAGTGGCTTTGGCGCTTTGGGATAGAGGAGAATAGGCTGTGAAGGAGGGTGGTTGCTTTGAAATTTAGGGAAGAATGGGGGGGAGGACCTCTAAGTTGGGAAGGGTTGCTCATGGGTGTGGTCTGTCTAGAAGTATTCGGATGGGATGGGAAATGTTTCACAAAAATGTCCACTTTAAGGTTGGGGTGGGGGCAAGAGTGAAATTCTGGATAGACAAGTGGTGTGGAGACCTTCCTTTCTAGTTGGCTTTTCCGATCTTGTACACTTTTGTTGCTAACAAGGAAGCTTCTATAGAATCTTCTTTGTTGTGCCAAGGAGAGGGGAATAGGAGAACTTGGGATGTTCGCTTCATTCGGGGTCCTAATGATTGGGAGGCAGATGTGATGGATGAGTTCTTCCGTTTCTTGGCTTCCAATCAACCCCTTGTAACCGAGGGTGATTGTATGAGATGGAAATTGTTTAAGAAAGGGGATTTTACTATATGCTCTTTTTATCACTGTGGGGGCCTTTTTTGTGTTTTTGGGTTGGGCTGGGTTGCCTCCTGCGGTGATGGGCCCTAGTATCTTTCTGAGTAGGAGAGTTGAGACCGGTCCAACTGTAACTCACTTTGGGCCGGCTTGTGCACAAACTAAGCCTTGTCTGCTAGGAAACGTTCTTACAGCAAGCAGAGTTACTACAAAAAGGTTACGGCAGGCAGTTATAATAACAATAAAGGAAAACAGAGTACAGCGGCTTTTTCTTAATAACAAAGACCGAATATTCCTATGGTAATAACAATGGTAATAATAATAACAACTTTTATAGAAAAGAATAACTGAATGAACAATGATGGAATAAACGTCTAGTCAAGTGTAAGTCTGTAATGGCAAAGAATCAAAGAGGAAGAACGCTTCCTCTCAATGAAACTAATCTCCCAGGAGAATATCCTGCCGTGGAGATTAATAACTCTGAGGGAATCGGACCTAAGTGATAAATGTCTGAGGGAATTCCTTTCGCTTAATTGTTTCTTAAAGAGTGGGATTTTGAGGGGAGAGAAGAGAAATGATCTATCGGTGCATGCCCACTATCCTTACTCTTTGTTTTCTTATCTTTTTCTTTCCTTCTTTCTTTTTATTTTTAGTTTTTCTTCTATCTTTCCTTCCTCTGTTTTTCGGTCCCCTGTATAGGGCATGGCAAGGATCCTTTTATAGGGCCTGCCGTGATTGGTTTTTACTACTTTACCCTCCAACGGCCTTTGTCTAGCCTGGGTGTACTTGCTGACCACCGTCTATATGTTACTTACCCTCGCCAAACAAAGACTGGTTCGTGTTGGTTCCTAGTCCGCCGTGGCACTGTTTTCCTGCTGTGGCGTAAATGCTCTCTCTCTCTCCCTATGGCATGCACCCAACATCCCCCCCCCCCAACCTTGCCTCTTTTGGGTGGTCTGTTATCCCAGCAGGACGTACTTCCCAAAAGGGCTTGGACAGGGAGCGTCAAATAGATCTTTTCCCCTCTCCCCACCACCAAACCACACCCCCCCTTACCTCTTACCACTGACCCATGGCCCCACCACGTCCCATATTGGCTGGGTACAGGCTGGTGGCACCTGGGTCTTGCGCGTGCTTTCTTGTTATGTACGTTCAAAATCTGCCTGTGGTTCATGTGTTTGTCGCGGTCTGGAGCTTTGTTTGCATCGTTTGTCATGCTTCTTTGCTTTCTTGTGTGGGCCGTTTTGCATACTTCACTGTTTCCTTTGGGATTGGGCTTTTCTTAGCATTGGGTTTCACATTTTTCTTAGCCCAGTTCTTGGTTATACTCACGTCCTGTTTCATTACTTAGCATTTCCTGCCATGACGACATGTTCTTGCTAGGCCTCTTTTCAAGCCTGCCATTTCGTTCCTTCCCCCAGTGACTTAACAGAGCCATTGGTGTTCTCACTTACGAGCTCCATTGTCCCTTTCTTTTCTCCCTTGGGCCTACGGCCCATTTACTTCCTTTGGGGCTTCCTCGGCCCATTTACTAACTTTGCATTCCCATGGGCTTTTGCTAACTTAATTGGGCTTCCCCAGCCCAATCTCCTCATTTTCATCCTTGGGATTTATGGGCTTGCCATCAACCCTTACTTTCTTTGTTTACATTGCTTTGGGCCTGCCGCGGCCCATTCTCACTTTTGCATACCACATACTACCCATGGGTGCCATTTCTCTCTTTCCGGGCCTTTTGGGCCCATTTGCTTCCTCAAGACCCATTTATTCATGTTATGGGCCTGTGCTCTATTACTCCTGCCGCCTGGGCTTAATAGTCTTATTTCTATGCCTACCGCTCTTATTGCCTGCTTTGCTTGAGTTGGGCCTGCTTTACAAAAATGACCGTCAACAATCACAAGTTACATGGTTCTTCTCCCATTGTCTTTCCTTGGAAAGGCATTTGGAAGGTTAAGGCACCCCAGCATGTCTCTTTCTTTATTTGGACAGCGGCATGGGATAGGATTCTCACAGGAGATAATTTGGGGCTTAAGGGCTATGACTTCATGGATTGGTGCATTATGTGTCGGTGCTATGGGGAGACAGTGGATCACTTATTGTTACATTATGGAAAGAATTATCGGATGTGGTGCTTTGTCTATAGAACCTTTGGGATTTCATAGGTTCCTTCTGGTACGGTGTCAGATCTTCTCTTTAGCTGGTGGAATTGGTTGGGGAAGCATTCATCTCACATTTGGAATTTAGTTCCATTGTGTCTGATGTGGTGTATTTGGAGGGAACGCAACTGGCGGACATTTGAGGATTTGGATTGATCCGATGACCAAATGCTTGCCCTCTTTACTGGTTCCCTTTTTGATTGGGCTAGGGCTTAAGGACTCACATCTAGTGATTTTCTTCCGCTCTTCCTTAGCTCTCTTTGTCTTTGTTCTTAGTGTTTTTCTTCTTTTTGTTTGAACTTTTCTTTCTTTTATTGTACGTTTGATATGCTAGTGTTTTTTTGCACTTAGTAGTTTTTTGAATATAATTTTTTCTTACCTATCAAAAAAAAAAAAAAAAAACAATAGGAAACAGAATTAATTCCAGCAAGCTAAGGTCACAATTATATTAATATATAAATAAAAAAATATTGTAAAAGGTATATGAATTTCAATCATTTAGTAAACAGGATAACTGGATATTAAAACCTAGCCCTAGGCAATCATAATATGTGCATACGATCTTGTGTAGGACATGAAAACATAACAATGAGACATAACATCTGCATCTGTACTTTCTTCTAAAACCATTTGCCTATATAGAGCTAGTAAATGAGGTTTGGAAGAACTGATTTGAAGAACATATAGAATTTAATTCCTTTTCTTCAATATTGGCAGTGTATATTAGATTTATTTTTATTTTTTACATGTTTCACATTTGTAGAACCACTTCAAACCCAATCACCAATTAAAGAAAGTGCTTGCTATTTCCCCTTTTTTTTCTACATTTTAGTCTTGTACTGGAAGCAAGCAATGCAAAATGAATCAAACAAACACGTGTAAGAAGTATAAGAAACACATCTTAACTTGTCACTAGACTCAAACTTGAGCACTATTTTGAAAGTTCCATTGAATTAAGTAAAAAAGAGGAAAATCAACGAACAGAAAAAACAATGATGGATCTTAAAAAGCATTCAAAACAGAACAAAATAAAAATGGACTAGATAGACATATAATATTGAACTGTTGTTTAATTGTACAATAACTAGTTATATATGTATGTTTTAGCATATCAAAAAGAAAAAGGAAATACCAGTTCACCAGCAAAAATGGTTGTAAATCCATTAGCTATTTGACTTGATAGCATAACTGTAGCAGCATCCCTATGAAATGATACAACAATGTCAAAAAAAAAAATTTATAGGAGCTGAATGATTCATCTATACCAGTTAAATAGATATAATAATAAATTGGGAAATTAATAAGAAAAAAGATAATAAAAAATGAGAGAGAGAATGTTAAAAATTAGTGGATGATGTGACTCAACAAATGTATAGCAACATTAAATGTCATGCTTTAGTTTTTAAGTATATATAGATTTATCAAGTTATAAAAATAAAATTAAATTAATTAAAAAAAAACATTAATGAAATTCTTTTCTCATTTAAAACAAAAATTGTCCACTAGAATTTTTTTTTTTTTGAAAGATTTTCAACCTATGGCGTCCGCTTCTGATGATAGCTCTTTATCATCAGACCAAGACACCAATCAGTTTTGAGTGTAGGTGGAGATTGAATCCTAGATCTCTTATACAACCATCAAAGACTTTACCAGTTGAGCTAACTGGAATCCACTGTCCACTGGAATATAGAAGTCCTTGTAAAAAGGACATACAAAGTCTAACGGGCTTCTGTTTTGTACTTTGATGGGCCAATTCTAATGTCCACCCAACAATATTGGCTCATATAATATAAAATTTAATTTAATGAAACCATATAAATAGGAATTACGGATTGATTCGGTATCATATGAGACAAAAAAAATATCATCGATCGTTAAATCACAATGAGTTCCTGGAGATTTCTCATTATGGCTACGTGTGTGTGTTACGTACTAGATCAGTTTTAATTAACATCGATGAATACATTATGACAAACTCTAATTTTTATCCTACATGTGAAAAAAAGTATCTTGTGAAAGGGGCATTACATAAGCCGATTTTATAAGATAAGTTTTCCAACATATTAACATTGTGTCATTGTTCTCTCAAAACAAAAACAAAAAAAACATTGTGTCATTGCGTGAGTGAGTCTGAATAAGGATATTATTAGAAGAAGAGGCTTTGAGAGTTAGAGAGTGTAAATTAATATTTCAATTGCTAAATACTTCACAATATTTTCATTGACAGATACTCGGGTTTAAGGGTTTATATTCCATTACATATTCCCACAATTTTCTCTCAATATTAAACCCTATTCAAGGTATGTTCCTTTTTTCTTTCAAGAACCCTATTCAGTACTCAAGTTAGTTTATTTTACTCTGGATTTTTAGGATTTAATGTGTTTTTAATATGTATGTCAAAATATAACTTTAACTTGGTGTGTGTTTAGATTGTTACGTTGGAAAAACAAGCATGGTTCTGAACTTTGATTTGAATGAATTACATGTGGACGAGGACATGGTTTTTGATGAGTATGAATTACCTGGCTACAAGAATGTGGTTTTTGATATGATTGGATTACCTGTGGAAGACGAAGAGGACGTAGCTTCTAATACCACATCCCCTGAGGTATACTTTTTAGTATTTATGCTATGTTATTGTCTTCTTTTCTTGGCTTAATTTTTCAAGGACTTTGATTGTTTGAACCAATATGTATCTGATTTTTTGTCTTTATAGATTGGCGACAGTTCTAGTAGTAACAGTGAGTTACTTGGCCCCAAAGAAACCTATGATGTTTTGCCTGCAGTTCCTATGGATGAGGATGTTGCTTTGAAACACGAGGAACTCAAGGTGTGTGTATATATATATATATATATTCAATTTTTTTTCTTCTTTTTGTTGTTAATTTGATATATTTTGAATCAATTTTGTGAATTATATGTTTTGATGTAGAGTGGAAACAATACTGAGACTCGTGTTGCAAAAGAAGATAATAAAAGTGACCAAGGTAATTAGTAATTTCATATTTTATTTTTTATTTTTTAAAATTTAGTATTAGAAGTCCAAGTAGTTGGAGTTAAAATTTTTGCCCAATGTATTGATTAACCAATACTTCTCTCATATAATATATGAATCATACAACTGAACGAAACTTACATGTTATGATATACAGGACTCATGTATTTTGAGAGATATGTGTTATGTATAAGCAGATGCATAAAAGAATTATATTTTGTTCTTAAATAATAAAATTTTATTGTGTATTCTAATCAGTATTTGTTGAAACATTTTTGTGTCTTTCATATTGTTAACTGCGTACATATTTCCTTTTTTGTTTACATATATGACGATAGTGAGTATGGCTGTAGATGGAGGCAAGGTTTTATCTAATGTGAAGCTGTCAGCTCAATTGCTTGAAGAGAATAAGGAAAAAGTTTTACGGTCTAATAAAGTTGTGAAATTAGTGAAGATGTGGAACCATTCAAAAGGGAGGATCACATGGGAAGGGAAGGAGGATATGAAAAAACATTACCCTCTGTTGTTCCAAAACAAGAAAATGTAATATATGTATTAAGTTTAATTTTGTTTGAAAGAGAGATGAATCTGATTGTTCATAGTAGAATAATTGTTTCATATCTTGGATAGACAATTAGATGCTTATAATAATTGCGTTCAGTTCTTTTTCAATCTAATGATTTGCACTTTAATTGCTCCACTCTATGTCAACCTGAATTTACAAGTGCTCATGCATGCATGCTTTTGGTTATAATTTGCTTAATGCACTTCAGGAATTTTTCGGATAATCAATACTTGTGGGAGGAACTCCATGTTTTACATTATCAACACTCAACAGCTAACTTGAAATAGAAAAATAACCTCACCATGAAAGAAAAGTGGCTCAAAAGAAGAAGAAAGAAAAATCTAGAGGACAGACCAAGTTATAAGTAAGGGCCCTAGGCTTGTCTTTTTCACATTCTTTTGGGCCCTCCCCACAAATCTTGCAGAGCATAGGGTTTTGATATATACAAACAATCCTAAAATAAACTAAAATAGCTTCAACCACCACATTGAGCTAGTATCCAGCTGCTGCAGGATTTTCAGCAGCTTAAGCAGGGTTATAAGTAGTGAATCAAAGCATTCTGCAAATTACATCTGATTCTCCTCTACTTGGAGCTGCCTCAAACTGCCATCAATATAACATGGCCCAGTTTGTTTTCCGGCATAAACTAGATAATCTCGGCTAGCCCCAAACTGAAGGTGAAGAAACTGTGATCTTACCTAATTTATCAAATAATACGAGGCCACAAATGTTAGCATAAGCAAGCACCTCAGCCGTATATAACGGAGATTGAATCAGAGCATAATCATCGGTAATACATTATGTTATTCACCATTTCATTCACCAAGCAATGGGCATCACTTGGCTCACTCGGGGCATAGGCAAAAAAGGGAGTTAGCACCATCAATTTGAACCTCATTTGCTTTATCGATACCAAGGTAGTACCAATCTATATAAACACAGTCAATCTTCACTATCAATAGGTATCATTATTTGATAACAACACCTAACAATATGTAGCATTTTTTTTTTTTCTATTAGGAGAGAGTGTATCATTCATATATGTATAAGTTCAATGAATAGACTTTTCATTAACAAATATAAAATCTTGATTATACACATGATAACGTCCTATAAGCAAAAAAAGGGTATTGAAAAAAAAAATGACTTCATAGAAAGAAATAAAAAAGAATAAGAAAATCTCATGGCTTTCTCCATCATATCTATCTAAAATTTTTCCTTTTCTATAGAAATGTGTGATATAATGCTTTGCTTCAGGTAAATACTCAAAAGCAAATGCTCCAACATGTTACAATCAGTGTTGTTTAAAGTAAATTGGCCTTTTGCAGACTATTCCAACAGCGGCTCCATTATAGGTTTCGAAAAAGGGGTATGGAGTTTCATACTGTACGTAACTGCCACCCCAATTAGTGCACAAAATGAAGGTAAGAGACCCAAACCAAACCGTGTAACTGAAATAAAGACATTTATTACATTTGTTCTCTGAAGTTCTGGAGAGCAACCTGCATTGGAGTATATAAAATATCAAACAGAAATTTTTAACTAAGAACCATTATGGACATTTGAGAAAGAACTCAAGAATTTTTTACACACAAAGACACAGACACAACAAATAATGTCAGTGTTACTGATGAGTTCTGAAAATTAAGATGACAACAATTAATAGAGGAATTAATCAGAAAACAAGAAGAGATCCCATGTCTGGAAAATTAGTGTCAAACTTTCAAACCTGCTCAAGTGATGCTCAAGTAAAGCTAACAAGGCTTTACTAAAACTAAGAGATCCCAGATCACTTAAACTAAAGCTAACAAGGCTTCCATGATTGTTTCTGTTGGTTGCTCCAATGGTTGTCTAATTAGTCAGTAACATAATTGACCAACAAAGACATTACCAAAAATAAAATATAAATAGTGGATCATCTTAAACAAAAATGATAGTCATGATAGTGATCTTCTTTTTTGGCATGTGAAATTTCAAATAGTTTGTGAATCTTTTCTCAATCTCCCTTTTGCATAATAAAAGCCAGAATCAAGCCCTAGGAAGCATGAACACCTCTGGGGCACAGCTGCAAGCATGTCCAGCCCTTTCTTTTCTTTTCTTTTTTTTTTTTTTTTTTTTTTTTTTTTTTTTTTTTTTTAAATGACAGGACACTGCCAGGGTGTGTTTTGGTTTTTGGTTTTTGGATTCTGTAATAGTATTATCCATTATTGCTCTTAAATTCTTTTTTTTTTTTTTCTCTTTGGATCTTCCATCCCTCAAAAGAAAAGATCTAGGATAGTAGGATCTAGAGAATCAGCTAATGAGTATAAGCCAAGATCCCTCTCCATTCATTCATAAATATACATACTTGTATGTAATAATCAAGTATGTAACAAAGCAACTAGAATCATATAAAAGAACCCTAATTTTAAAGCTTTTGCAAAGACTGAAGATTCAAACAACTTACTTTGGAAAGACTGAAGAACATACAAGGCAAGCCCAGATGAGATTTTGTCCAAGAAGCTCAATGATCCACAAACAAATGCACAGCCACCAAGATTCTCCCCAATTAGAACATTTTGCATGCTTATTCCAGTCACCTATAGTAATTGAGGAAAAATTTTATACAAGTTCATTGAAATTAATCATAAGAAGTCAATAATGGCTTGAGTGTAGTCTTTAAAGAGGACCTAATCTTATGTGAAATATCAAGTTCCCTGTTAGCATTAATACATTTGTAATTGAACAGGAACGTTTTTATGTTGTTTCTGTTAGCATTAATACATTTGGACAATGTTTAAGATTCAATTGTCCTTGTAAAGTGTGTGGACTGGTAGTTCACAGACTATGTTACATCATACAACCAATTAGGTAAAGTACTCGTTTTTCACATAAGTCCTATAGTTTTGATTTCTTTCATACTTCATTTAGACATTTCAGTGTTAGGGTCTCAAATCATTCACTAATTTAGATGGAACTTTTTAAAAATTCTCTCGTTTTCAATACACTTGGGAAATTTTGGGCTTTTGGCTTAATTTGTTATTAGAATCATCATTGTCAAACTCAAATCAATAAGCTTGGGTCGAATTAGAAGAATACAAATGTTCTTTAGTTAATACTTTGTTAGCAAAATTATCTGTTATGAAGCATAACTATTCAGAGGAAGATTTATAAACTCTATGGTTGTCATATTGCTGTAACAAGTCCGAGAAGGCTGGTTGTTTATCGTGTCATAATATTCTGATTCTCAAATCTAATTGGTTTCCATCAACCATGAGGACAATGCCTTTTCTTTTATTGATAAGAAAATTCAACAATAAGGACAATGCTTCACTTATCTTAACATGTCATAGAAGTGAAATGGACTCATAAATAACTTGAAATGAAGAAAAGATTAATAGAACAGAATATTAGATCATACCATCATCAAAGCATTTGCTACACCAATAAACATTGATATTATGTACATGAAAGCACTCATGCTTCTAGGTAAGAAAATGATTGCTGCACCAGAAAACATCCAAATAATGCCACCAGCAGTGTAGTAGGCCTTCAGGCGTTGGCCAGTCCATGCAATCTCCTGAAAAGGCCAGGTATCAATAAATAAAGAATTTGTAGAAAACACGGTTTTTCAACCGAAGAAGTGGGTTTCACAAGGGGACCGGTAGAATAACAGATACAATGAAGCTGCAAGTGTAGATGATGGCAGGAACCTGCTCCCATCAATTTGAAAGAATTAGCCATGCATCATTTTTCCAAATAAAATATTTTTAAGATTAAAAGAAACATGATTTGGAAAGGTTTGTGCATGTACCAGAGCTTTAGCTGATTGGGCCCTTCGTAGATCATTAATAACATAGAATGCAAGATATGCCTGACAAAAGAAGCCATCTTGATATCAGAACTACAAAGATAGCTTACCAATTTTAGGGAAATCGCTTCTTTTATAATTTGTAATATTAGTGGACTGATTTTTCCAGTAGGCCGGGAAGCCCATTTTTCATAAGACATTTTTTCTTGGAGGCTTAAGATATACTTAAAAATATCAGCTGTCATATGATGTTATAATATATAAAGTTAAGTTTCTTCTTTCTTTTCTGTTTGTTAAAATGAACACCACTAAACAGGAAAATGCACTGACCTGTGACACATTGACAATTAATCTGGTGAGCACATAAACGATAGCAACTTCATAATATAGAACTCGCTTGAACCAGTAAGCCCATGCAATCCTAACATGAAAATTTCCTTGTGCTCCTACCCTGGATCTACATAAGAGAAGTAAATAATTATTGTAATTAAATATGCCGAGGTACCCCCAAACTTTCTAAAATTTCAAATATTTCCCTTACATTGATGGTGTTGGAATTTCTCACATCTAGTTTCTAACCAAATGGTTCAATTAAACAATGTGAAAAAATGAGGTCTTTATCCATCTAGTACCAAAGGCAAACAACAAAACTTGAAATTAAATGCCCATAGTCATTTTTCTTATCTTAAACCAAACAAAATTAAGAATGATAACACTATTACAGGTCATGGTACTATAAGATTAATTTTTTTATCTCGCAACGCATCAAGAAAGCATTATAAAGACATTTCCTAGAAACTTCAAAGATTAAGACTATTTATGTCACCTTGGCTCTTTGGTTCCAAAAAGGAATATGCCCACGAAGCAGCATCCAACAAAAATTGATGAATATGCAATCCATCGATACTGCTCGGTAGAATATAGTGATTAAAATCCAGAAGGAAAACTCTTAATAATAGATCAAAAATTCTTTGGACATACCTGATTTTCAACATCAGCATATGTGTTTGCTTTGGTGACGGCAAAGACTATTAGAGCAACTGCATAATGCATATAGGCTGAGGTTGGCAATCTATAAAACAAAGTTTCCAAAAAAACACCTTCATTGGTACCATGTTACAACATACAGACAAGTACAACCAAATAGAATTCAGTTCGAAGCTGACCATTGTAAATGCATTTCGACAGCTAGTCAGCACTACTCTACTCGTTGAATTCAGTGTGATGCAATTCACCATAGACCTTCAACCAAACAGTTAAGGTTCATAGCATAAGTAAAAAATACTTCCAAAGCCAATGACATGTGTTTCTTCCTTTTATCCTTTCCATCAATGTGGAGGGGCCAGGTGAAGGGGTTCGCTGGTGCCCCATGCTTTAAGGAATTTCCATAAGGTCCCCCTGTTTTATGTGATCATCCTTTTGTTAAAGTAACAAACTTTCAGGCTAGTCCCTCTGCATAGACAAAAATTCAGAAATAAAACAAAATAGCCATTTGTTACCAATCAGTTTTTTAGGCTTCAATTAAATGCCCAAAAAATTATGAGTGTTCACAGAATAATAACCACTTAAAGGAGTGGCAGCAGTGCCTTTTCCCTCGTTCTTATAAAGGATAAAAAATAGAAATGATGATTTGCACATTTCAACTGGAAATTGTAGACTGCCCAACTGGAAGGTTATTACATGTGTGAAACCTGAGTAGCAGCCCAACCAACATTGAAGTATCTAGTTATGTATGTTTAGCAAATCAATTTGTGAGTAAAAAAAAAAAAAAACAGAAAAAAATATAAATATGTACCAGTTCACCAGCCAATATGGTTGTAAATCCATCAGCTACTTGACCTGAAAGCATAACCATAGCAGCATCCCTATAAAATGAAACAACAATGTCAAAAAAAGAAATTATAGGAGCAACAATTCATTTATACCATGAGGTAAACAGAACTCAATGCAGCAACAGACAAAAAACTTTATTCAAGAACAATTTTGATGAAAACATAAGGAAATCAAGAAGTTCAAGGTAGTGTCCTTAGTGTGTGATTGATATAAATTGTTTGCTGACTTCACTATATCTCAAAACTAAAATGGTGTTTTCACTAAAAATTAAAGCTGGGGTGTGATATTTTTTCATGATTACAAATTATGATTAGAGAAATATTATTTTATTTCAGACTATTTTTATAATTGTGAACAATATTTTATAACATGTAAGAGGTCTATTTATCATGCCAAATTTATCAACCTTTGGAAAGAGATATTATCTCTATCTGTCTTTCTCTTTATAAAGTTTAGTTTTGTTATTGAGTGAAAAAAATATGCTGATTCTAATAATGATAGATACTCACCTTTTGAATGCAATTTTGTTTTCTTGTTCATTTTCTGATGTTAAGTGGTCATTAGCTTATTGGCAAGCCAATTTGTTAATTTTATTTGTGATATAATATCTATGAAATTTCCATTAAAAAGTTGTATATATTGTTGTAAGATTTTTGTCTTCCATCACTATCCTTTAAAATTATATTTTTTGTTCCGAAAGACAAAAGAGAGAGAATGATATATATAAAAGCAAGCCAAATTTAGTGCAAATATTCATCTTATCTAATTTGCTAAGCTCATGTAGTATTAGTTCACCGATTGATAATCAAAGCTGTGTTAAAATGTGAAAACTGCCGAGTGCATTGTCTTGGTTCTACCAAAATATATGAAGTGTGGAAAACTCAGGTGCAAAGTCTTTCAACAAAAACTCTCAAGCCCATTAAGAGATGTTTTGGACTAGGCTTTTGCCCTTTCTGAATCAACCCGACTGGGCCTTGCGACTTCGAACAACCTATACTACAACCACTGCGTTAACCCAAAAAGGTTTAAAAGATACTACTGTGTCGGTTGCTTCAATAATGGCGAAGGTTTAAAAGAATAAGCATCGATACCATGATTATATTTCACTTCATTTGATTTTGATTTTGATTAAATCATGCTTCCAAGGTAGGGCTATGTGTCCATACTCTTCCATTAATATGCCTTGCCCAAATTATGATCTTAATGTATCTTTGCACGTTTCCACTTTGCAGGGGTGTTCGTTTCTTAGTATCCAAGCATTCAAAAAGCAGTTTTATCATCCAAGCATTCAAAAAGCAGAGTCTTATCTTTTGGTAAATTTGCTAGTCCATCCCTTATCACACAGATCACAGATCATTCTGGTCTTACACTTACCCTCCAGGTCTCAGTTCTCACAAAGATAGCATTCGTTCAATTCTCACTAATTAAGAAATGGCGGAAGGAGTTCTGTATGACGTTGCTGCTGGATTTATCGGGAAAGCAGGCAACTTAGCACTCAAAGAGATCGTGCTCATCTGGAGTGTCAACGACGAGATTACCAAACTTGGGAAGACGGTTTCTTTTATCAAAGCTGTGCTTCTGGATGCAGAGGCGAAGCAACACAACAGTGAAGAGATCAAACAGTGGCTGAAAAGGCTTAAGGATGCCATGTGTGATGCGGATGACTTGCTGGACGAAATCTCCACTGAGGCCCTGCGACGGGAAGTGATGACCCGGGACAAGAAAGCCAAAGAGGTACGCATCTTCTTTTCCAAATCTAATCAGCTTGCATACAGTCTTAGAATGGGTCATAAGGTTAAGGCCATGAGGGAGAGGTTTGATGAGATCGCAGCTGATAGGAATAAGTTTGGCTTAGTAGAACGTTCTGAGGAGAGTCGAGTTCAGTATAAGGCAAGAGAGCAGACTCATTCTCTTTTACCTGCTGAAGATGTTATCGGGAGGGAGGATGATAAGAAGGCTATTATTGAATCTCTGTTGGATTATGCCAATGCTAAAGAGAATGTTTTGGTCCTTCCGATAGTTGGTATCGGAGGCCTAGGAAAGACGACAGTCGCTAAACTTGTCTTCAATGATGAACAAATCAAGAACCATTTTGAGCTAAAATTGTGGGTTTGTGTGTCTGATGATTTTGATGTGAAAATAATTGTTGAGAAAATCATGGAGTCTGTCAAAAACGAGAAACCAGAAG
Source organism: Quercus glauca (assembly GCA_023736055.1). Lineage (NCBI taxonomy): Eukaryota > Viridiplantae > Streptophyta > Magnoliopsida > Fagales > Fagaceae > Quercus > Quercus glauca. The sequence goes on from CM043318.1 coordinate 105,196,731, forward strand.
ACCTTGAAATGAACACATTAGTCAATGATCTTCAAAAAGAAATTAATGGAAAAAGATGCTTGTGTTAGATGACGTGTGGAATGAGGATCGTGAAAAATGGTCTAGCTTGAAAGCTATTTTGAAGGGTGGCACCAGAGGCAGTGGAATATTGTTGACTACGCGTAGTGAAAAAGTGGCAGAGATTACACAATCTAAGCAACCACACAAGTTAAAGGGTTTAGATGATCAACAGTCTTTGTCTTTATTTAAGAAGATGGCGTTTAAAGAGGGGGAAGAACCAAAGGATGCAAGCTTTGTAGAAATTGGGAAGGAAATTTTAAAAATGTGTGTAGGAGTTCCGCTGGCAATAAGGACAATAGGAGGTATGTTGTATTTTAAAAAATCTAAAATGGAGTGGTTATCATTCAAGAACAATGAACTTTCAAAAATACCTCAGAATGAAAATGACATTTTACCAACATTAAAGTTGAGTTACGATCATCTCCCGTCGCACTTGAAGCAATGCTTTGCTTATTGTAGTCTATTTCCAAAGGATTACGAGATTGACAAATCAAGTGTGATTAATATGTGGATGGCACATGGGTTCATCACGTTGTATGACGAAAAGCAATGTCCAGAAGATATTGGTCATGAGTATTATATGGATTTGCTTTGGAGATCATTCTTTCAAGAAGTTGAAGAAGATGAACTTGGCAATATTTCAAAATTCAAAATACATGATCTCATGCATGATATAGCAATACAAGTAACGGGATCAGAGAGCACCACCATTTATTCAAAAGAGAATGTCATTAACGAGAAAACTCGTCATGTGTCATTTGGGAATACGTTGTACTCATCATCGGAGATTCCAATCTCATTATATAGAGCAAGAAGGATAAAGACATTTCTTTTGCCATGTCAACCAAATTATGATACCATAAGATCAAATGATTCAACTTATAGTGCAATTGTGGCTAGTTTTAAGTTCATATGCTTGTTGGATTTGCATAACATGGGAATTAAAACAATTCCAAGTTCTATCAAAAAGTTGAAGCATCTAAGATATCTTGATCTTTCTATGAATGAAGACATTGAGATGCTTCCTAATTCTATTGTCAAGTTGTACAATTTGCAAACACTTAAACTCTCTAAGTGTTATAATCTTAAAGAATTGCCAAGAGATATTAACAAATTAATCAACCTCAGGTTTCTTGAGATTGATAGCTGTTGGGGTTTGACTCATATGCCAAATGGACTAGGCCAATTGACTAATCTACATACATTGTCAAGATTTGTGATGAGTAAAGGTAGAATTGATTTAGTGCCTAGGAGTTGCAGTGAATTGAAGGAACTTGGTAGGCTAAATGAGCTTAGAGGAAATTTGTCAATTGAAAATCTCAAACAAGTAAAAGATGCTGCATTAGAGTATAAGGCTGCAAATTTGAAAGAGAAACAACGTCTTGATAGGTTGGACTTAAATTGGGTAGAAGAAGACATTAATGAGACAGATGTTGGTCATGATGACATGTTAGTGGAAGACTTGCAACCACATATAAATCTTAAAGCATTGAGTTTACGTTGTTACAGGGGAGTGATATTTCCACGTTGGCTTGTGTCGCTTACAAATCTTGTCCAGTTTAAATTAGATTCATGTAAAAAATGCCAATATCTTCCATCGTTGGACCAATTGCCTTCTCTCAAAATTATCAATTTGTACGGATTGGATTCTTTAGAGCACATATCAGATACAGAGAGAGATAATAGTGATTCTTTATTCTACCCTTCTCTGGAGATACTTGCTATTAGAGAATGCCCTAATTTAAAGGGATGGTGGCGGGGAAGGAGGGTTTCTCTTCCTTCATTTCCTCGTCTTTCCGGCTTAAAAATTAGGAATTGCCCTCAGCTGGCTTCCTTTCCTTTGTTTCCATATCTCGAAAGTTTGGTCCTAAGTAATTGTAGCTTGAAGGAGTCATTGGAGAGGATGATGATAAACAACAAGACTTCAGGAAATCTACCTTCATTCGCTTCTTCTTCTTCTTCTACAATTGTTGCCCCTCTCTCCAAATTAAGTTACATGAGTATAGAGAACACGGAAGAAGCTTTGCCAGAGGAGTGCCTACCAAATCTCATTTCTCTCCGTACTCTATTTCTACACAAATGTCCTCTTCCTCAAGGCATTCGATATCTTACGGCACTTCAACATCTGAATATTAGGAAGTCTGAGGTGGTTGATTTATCCAATGATTGGGATGAGATGGAATGGCAAGGACTTAGGACCCTTCTCTCTTTGAAATTCTATAAACTTCCGAAGTTGGTCTCTCTCCCGATGGGGCTTCAATATGTCAACTCTCTACAAAATCTCCATATTGAGAGGTGTCCTAATTTGATAGCTATACCGGAGGGGATCTGCAAACTTATATCTCTTCAATCACTTAAAATTTGGTTTTGCCCTAAATTGGAATCATTGCCAGAAGGAATCGGTGCCCTTACCTCTCTGCAAACACTAGATATTACAGAATGTCCCATCTTACTGGAAAGATACAAGAAGCAAATTGGGGAGGATTAGCATAAAATTTCTCGCATTCCCAATTTGGAAGGAGATCTGTCTAGGCAAGAAGAAGAGCCAGGTATATAAAAGTCACCATTTTATTCCCAACCTTCGATTAAAAAAAATCCAAAAGCCCAATTCTTCTTCTCCATTGTTCTCTCTCAACGTCTGTATTTCTAGGTTATCAAATTTCAGATGAAGAAGAATCAAATGAAGAAGCAAAGAAAACTACTCGTAAGAATTGGGACTTAATTAAAGCTTTTGGGTGCTGCAATTGTTCAACAACTCAACAACTCACTCCCTGGTAATATCAACTTTCTTTTCTTTTCCTTTTTCCCCCTTTATCTGCTAAATTTTCCTTCATCCAGTTTCTTACATTCTAATAAATTCCATCTTTGTATTTTCAACTAGGTTGATGAAGAGGTGATGTATTTGATGTGCTTTGTTTCTTGTTGTTTAAACAGATTCAAAATTGGCACAAGCTAATTTTAGTAGGAGAATTGAATAAAGGCAAAGTTGCATTCGGCACTGGAATCTGGTAGCCAAGCCATAGGAATCAGCTCATTGTACAGGTATTCTGTTGCTTTAATTCCTTTTTATATATAAAACCTTCCAATTTTCTGTTATGTCTACAGATAATACCAAGTATCACAATTTGTTATCTAAGTTAAATCACTATGACATCATGCTTTATAATAAAATATAATTTTCAAGCATCATGGTTTTATTTTTGCAAAGTATCTTGATATTTAGAAGGCAAATGTTACCAAAACAACAAACTAACTAAAAGTTTTCTCACTTTGTTGATTTTAAGATTGTTGGTTGGTTTGAGCTAAAAGAAAAGAATTCTACCTCTGATATGATATATAACATCAAATATCAAGCGCCTATTAATTATTGTTATTATCATTACAAACTAATTATTGTAGTCGAGACATCCTTTTTTTTGAGCTATTTTTTTCTACTAAAAGTACTAGCAGAACCTGATGCATCATTTTAATGCGGGTGTTTCGGCTTTTATCATGTACATTTGTATGGCCAGCTTTTTACAACCAAGTGGCTTTCTCATGTGAATTGTCTTTGGAGGTAGCTTATACAATATCCTAACCTCCCTCTCCAGTGTTCTTTGTCCTTTTTTTCTTTTGTTTCTTCTTTCACATCTTCAAGATCTGAATTATCAATTCTTGTTTTATTTTATTTCATATACATTGGTACAGGACTAGAAGTAAAGAGTAAATATATAGGACCCCATGTATAAATGATGTAGTGCTTTTAATCTCAAAGTACATTGAGATACAGGGATGATTGCTTTCATAAAGTGTGCAAATAGCCTCAAGACTCCTATGAAAGGTGAGCAAACGTATCTAAAATCATAATGGCTATAACTTTTAACCACTGCTTTTGTATATTTTAGGACCTTAGATTTGCAACTTTTACTTCTCCTGTTTGATATTTTGTACATTTTTTTTTCCTTCTAAATATCCAAAGATATTTCCCTGGTAATGCGGGAGCTATTTCACTAGTTTGTATAGCAAAAGAGATATGCATGCATCATAGTGCTTGTTTGAAGAAATTCTGCTTTATCGGTTGAATGGGAAAGGGAGAGGAAGAGGAGGATTTTAATTCTTGTGAACCAAAATAATAAGAAACATATGATTGGAAACTTGTTTGTATATCTTTTCTCACATATTTGAAAAATGCAGGAGGATATAGGTCAAGAGTGCACTATGATGCTCACATCCATCCCAGAGATTGGAATTTCTTTTGGAAGGATATAACTCCAGTGTTTCTACAGGTTTCTCAATAAAGATGTAAGTATTAATTAAACTAAAAAACAAGGTCTGAATACACAGCTAGTTACTACAGAACCAAATTTATCAAATACTAATCTAGTTCTCTCTTAATTTTATCCTTTGGTTTCAGGTTGATGAGTTTATCATTTATTGGATTCTATATGCAAAATCCTGGGGAGAATTGAATTCTAAAGCAGGCAAGAGTTAAGAGTGAATGTTTGTTTGTTTGTTTGTTTGTTTGTTTTTTTTTCTCCAACTAGCCTATACGAAATTTACACAGAAACTTGGACAGAATTATGGTAACTATCTCGTTCCTTACCTAATTAATTCTTTCCACACAGAAACTTGGAGTGAATGTTCTTTATTTCTGTTGTTTTTCTTGCAATATGATAGGCCATAACAGCAACAAAGTGTTAGTCACAAATATTGAGGTCAGCTATGGATCCTCATTTCCTCTCAAAACTTTTTCATTTTTTTGCAACATGGTAGAATACTTATTACTTCACTCACTTAATTCACTTTTTTATTTCTCAAACTTTGGTCTGATAGGTTATCATGGATGAAAGCTATAGCTTGGTGTTACCACTCAATGTATTCTTTGCTTTTAAGGATAGCTTAATTTCATGGTGAGTGATTCTTGGACTTCTCAACCAGTAAGACTTCATTGAACAAGGATTGCTTGGAGAGTTCTATTACTTCATAACGAAGGCATTCCTTTCATCTTTGGATTAATTTCTTAAGGTTGCTTAGCATACCATGGAGTTATGTTAGAGATATAGCACCTGTGAAATGTCATATGAATCTAGCACCTTGTTGGAATTTTTTGTTTAGTGCTCTGCCTGATAGGTTCATGCTTGCTGGTATATTTGTGTTGCTTTTGTCAAGTGTCATTCTTTTGTTTTCTTGAGTTGTAATTGTCTTAGTGCTCTGTTTGCTGGTTCAGACTTGCTGTTGTATATGTGTTGCTGGTTTTCGGCTTGTTTTCAATGAAATTTCTGCCTCATTATCCAAAAATAAAATAAAATAAAATCTAGCACCTTCTATTCTCAAGAACAGGAGTTCCTAACTTTTCTAATGGCTTTTAAATTGAATACTAGAAAACAAAAGCTATCAGACAGAAGGGAACAAATGATTTTATTTCCAACAATTTGAGTTCCAAAGTAAAATTATAAGGTCTTTACACAAATTGAACCCTTTTTCCTCGTTTTTTGTAATAAATTTCCAATTATGTTGTATAAGTAAATTATCTTCTGGGCAGAAGTTGGCTTTCAAGGTGAAGGCAAGACTGTTCTCCTAAATGAGAAAGACCGATGCTTTTAAAACATGAACTTCCTCTCTTTGTGGTCTTCTTTGAAAACACAGCTCGATTTTTTTTTAATCATTTGATAAATTCCAATAAAATGGAAAATGTTCCTATACGTTATCAAAACAGCAAACTACTATATTTTTCTCACTATCAATTTTTATATTATAGGTTGCTTGGGAAAGAAAAAGAACCAAAAAAAAAAATCTCTGGCATTTGTTTCATAACACTAATTATCATATATTATAAAACTAGATATCCAAAAATATTTTAACTATTCGTGTTGCTATGACAGAATAAATAATATTGTTAGCACTATTTTTTTGTGAAGAAATCCTTTCTACAGAGATATTAGCAATAGAACTTTATGCATCATTTTAATGTGTGCTTCAAGCTCTGATCATGTACATTTATATTGGCAGTTTTTCACAAAAATCCATAGCTTCCTTTAGTGAACCATCCAAAGAGGCAACTCATACAATATCCTAATTTCTATCTCTAGTCCTTTTGGTCATTTCCCCCTCGTTTCTTCTTTCACCTCTTTAAGACTTGATTTTTACTTGTAGATTGTTTGTCATTCCATATGACTTCTTGTTGTCAGTTTATGTACTAATCTCTATTCTTGATTTGTTCCATTTCACATGCTAATATGATGAGAAGTGTTGAGTAAATGATAATCCATGTATAAGGTGATGTAGTGCTTCTAATTCCATAATTACATTGAGACATATGGATAATTACTTTGACAAAGTATGCAAATTAATGACTCCTGCAAGAGGTGAGCCTACTTATTTGAATTAGTAATGGTTTAACAATTGCTTAGGTATTGCAGCACATTAAGTTTGCAATTTTTTACTTGTCATGGTTGTGTCTGTTTCTATGTATTATTATGCATGCATCAGAATTGTTATTTAAAGATAGTTTAACTTTATATATTGAGTTAAAAAGGTGCAAGGAAGGAAAATATATTTCTGGTAAAGAATAAATAATTCCTAATGAATTCTCATTTTAAAGGAGGAATTTGATTTTCATGATCCAAAATAATGTGAACCATTTGTTTGGATTTTTTTTGTTTGTTTTTGGTTTTGTTTATTTATTTATTTTTTTTTTAATATCTTTTCTCACTTATTTAGTAAAAAAAATCCAGGTGGAAATTTGTCAAAAGTAGACTAAGCTTTTCACATCCCAGGGTTCAAAATTTATTTTAGAAGGATTTAATTCGTGTGTCTACAGGTGCACACATCTCCATTCTCTCTTAGCTTTTCCACTTGGTTTCAGGTATGGGGACTTTATTAGTTATTGGGTTCTATACTTCTAGATGCAAATGCCTAAGGATAATTGATAATACAGCAGACAAGAGTTTAGTAGTGCATGTTTTTCTAAATCTACTTGGTACAAAAATTATGCAGAAACTAAGAAAAAGAATGGTAATTATCTCTTTCCTAGCCTAATTAAATCTTTCCTCATAGATTTGGTTTCAATTTTTGAATTTTCTTTTTCTTGAAATATGGTAGAAAAAATATTACTTTCTACATTCTCTTTTTTTAATTTATCCTTCTCTTCGTTTTTTGGCAATATGCATGGCATGGTAGATAAATTTTTACTTTTTCACTTGTTCTCCTTTAAATTTATTTCTTAAACATTGGTCTAATAGGTTCCCATGAATGAAGACCATGCTTTTAAGGATAGTTTAATTTCATGGTGAGTGATTCTTGAACTTCTCAACCAGTAAGAATTCATTTAACAAGGTTTGCTTGGAGAGTTCCGGTACCTAATATTGAAGGCATTTGGCATTCTTTTCATGTTTGGATTAATTTTGTAAGGTTGCTTGGCATACCATGGAGTTATATTAGAGATATGACACCTGTGAAATATCACATGAATCTAGCACCTTGTTGGAATTTTTTGTTTAGTGCTGTGTCTGATAGGTTCAGGCTTGCTGGTTATTTGTATTACTGTTGTAGAGTACTAAAGTGTCATGCTTTTGTGGTCCTGAGTTGTAATTGTCTTAGTGCTCTATCTGCTGGTTTAGACTTTCTGTTGTATTTGTGTTGCTGGTTTTCAGCTTGTTTTCAATGAAATTTCTGCCTGATTATCCAAAAATAAAATAAAATCTAGCACCTTCTATTCTTATAAATATTCCTATATGTTATTGAAACAGCAAACTACTATATTTTTCTCACTATCAATTTTTGTGTTATAGGTTGCTTGGAAAAGAAAAAGAAAAGAAAAAAATCTCTGGCATATGTTTCATAACACTAATTATCATATATTATAAAACTAGAGATCCAAAAATCTTTTAATTATTGGTGTTGTGATGACAGACTAAATAATATAGTTATGTTGGCAGTTTCTCACAACAATCCATAGCTTCCTTTAGTGAACCATCCAAAGAGGCAACTCATACAATATCCTAATTTATCTCTCTAGAGTATTTTTTGTCATTTCCCCCTTGTTTCTTCTTTCACCTCTTTAAGACCTGATTTACTTGTAGATTGTTTTTCATTCCATATGACTTCTTGTTGTCAGTTTATGTACTAATATCTATTCTTGATTTGTTCCATTTCACGTGCTAATATGATGAGAAGTGTAGAGTAAATGATAACCCATGTATAAGGTGATGTAGTGCTTTCTAATTCCATACTTACATTGAGATACATGATAATTACTTTGACAAAGTACGTAAATAACCTCATGACTCTTGTGAGAGGTAGCCTACGTATCTGAATTAGTAATGGTTGAACAGTTGCTTTTGTATTCCAATACATTAAGTTTGTAAATTTTTGCTTGTCATGCTTGTATCTGTTTCTAAGGGTCCGTTTGTTTTGGTGGTAAATGATTTCAGGAAATCATTTACCACCTGACCCATGTGTTTGGAAGGCAAGGGAAAATATGCCTCAAGTTTGACCAAATTTTCACCTTTGACCCAGAAATGGTTTTACGCTTTCATTTTACCTTCAAACCATTTCCGGGTCTCGCACAAAAAACGCAAAAGAGAAGAGAGCTATGAGTGAACTTGAGTGAGAACGAAAAAGAACAAGGAAACAGCCAACAACAGTCACAGAAAACGATTGAGAACGCCGGCAAGTCCGATCGGTATTGAGAGAACCAAGAACGCGAACCGATCCAGAGCCAAGAATGCGAACCGATCCACCTCCGATCCGAGAAACCCAGACGTCACCGAGCCGGTTTCGACGCTGTTCCACCACCACCACTCAACGGCGAGCCCGATCGACGTCCCGATCTAAGAACCCATAGCTCACATCGCCGACCCAGACCCGTCGCCTTCGACGTCCCATCGCCTTCGACCCAGTGCAACCCATCGGCTTCGACCCAGAGCAACCCACGAACCGACGAACCCAGAGCAACCCACGAACCTCGATCTCGTCGCCGACCCAGACCCGTTGCCTCCACACTCTCTCTTCCTCGATCTCTCCGTTTTTTTTTTTTTTTTTTTTTTTTTTTTTTTTTTTTAAATTTGATTGTTGTTGTTGTTTTTTTTTTTTTGGATGAACTGATTATTGTTGTTGTTGTTGTTGTTGTGTTGTTGTTGCCAGAATTTGCTGCCGAAAATTGATGTTGAATTGGATGCGATGTTGAAATTTTTTGTAATAATGTGAAAAATTTTCCGGAAAATAGCATTTTAGAATATATCCAAACACATGAAAATATTTTCCACAACAATTTTCATAATTCAACCAAACACTTTAAAAATATTTTCCTTTTCCGGAAAATAACATTTCCGGAAAATATGTATTTTCCGGAGAACGTTTTACACGAAACAAACACAGCCTAAGTATTATTATGCATGCATCAGAATTGTTATTTGAAGATATTTCCCCATGGTCTTGGCACTCACTGATGAAGACAAAAGGTGTTGGAAGGTTGATTTTGTTAGAAGAACCTACCTACCTTTGAAGCAGACATCATCCTAAACATCCCTCTCAGCTACACCCTCCTAGATGATCAAATCATATGAATTGGAAGCAAGAAAGGTGAATTCTCTGTCAAAAGTGTTTACTATGTAGCACTTCCAATCATTCATCCATCTAATGAGGGTGAAAGCTTAAGAGATGATCCTTGCTCCCCTCTCTGGAAAAGGATGTGGCACCTCAACATCCTAGCAAAGATCAGAATCTTCGCCTGGCGTGCCTGCATGAATGCCCTCCCCACTATGCATTGCCTAAGAACCAGAGGAGTAAGCACATATGGTATTTGCCCTGTTTGTGACTTGTACCCTAAAAGTACTCCGTATGCCCTCATACAGTGTGACACTCCCAAAGAGGTGTGGAGCAGTTGTCTAAACTGTCCAGTGGATTAGGAGTCAAATTCTGGGGATTTTACTGATCTAGCATTTCAGTTCATCACCAATGGCACCACTCTTGGAAACTTTTTTTGTCACATCCTGGCCTATTTGGTACAACTAGAATCAGATGGTACATGAGTCAATCTCATCACTTCCCATCCAAATATGGGAAACTGCTAGGAGAACTGACAAGGACTGCAAAGGTGCCCTTATCAATTGCATTTTAGCTGAAATTGAACCTAGCTTTGTGCTGGACTGCCCCACCTCCTGGCACTCACAAATATGTTAGAAAAAGTATTTCTTTCTACCTTCTCTTTTTAATTTATCTTTCTCTTCATTTTCTTGGCAATAAGCATGGATTGGTAGAAAATTTATTACTTTCTCACTTGTTCTCTAAATTTATTTCTTAAATGTTGATCTAATAGGTTCTCATAAATGAAGACTGTTGGCACTTAGAGCTTCTTAACTTGATTAGTTCTGTGAACAAAAGGATTGTTTGGTGAATTTTATAAAATCGTAAACAAGACATTTGCTTTCATCTTAGCTCTAATTTCTCAATGTTGCTTACCATACCATGATGTTATAGACACATTTTGAGATAGGAAACCTGTAAAATATCAGGTAATATTATTTCCAACTGTTTGAGTTCCAAATAAATTTGTAAATATGGTCTTGGCACAGTTTGGATATTTGAATTTTTATGTTTTTCATTTCAGATGATGAAATTTCAAATGAAGAAATTTCAGATGAAAAACCAAAGAAACCTACTCTTAAGAAGTGGGACTTAATTAAAGCTTTTGGGTGCTGCAATTGTTCAACAACTCAATAACTCACTCATTGGTACTATCACCTTTCTTTTATTTTCCTTTCCCCCTTTATCTGCTCATAATATTCTCATTCTTTGCCTTATATCTTTGCATGTTAAGCAAAAAAATAATGTGAAATTTTCTTTCATCTAATTTCTTACATTGGAATAAATTCCATTTTTGTATTTTCAATCGGGATGTATTTGATGTGCTTTTTTTTCCCGTTGTGTAAATAGAGTCAAATTGGCACAAGGTAATATTACTTGGGGAATTGAATCCGGTAACCATGCCGTTGGAATCACCTCATTGTACAAGTATTCCCTTTGCTTCAATTCCTTTTTATACATAAGCTTACAATTTTTTGTTATGTCTACGGATAATACCATGTATCACAATTTGTTATCTAAAATTAAATCACTATGGGATCATGCTTTATAATAAAATATAATTTTCAAGCATCATGGTTTTATTGTGAAAAGTTTCTTGATATTTGTAAGGAAAATATTACTATATTACCTAAACAACAAACTAACCAAGTTTTCTCACTTTGTTGATTTAATATTGTTGGTTGGTTTGAGCTAAATAAAGTTCTACCTCTGACGTGTTTTATAACACCAACTATACTTTATAGAGATCAAGCACCTATTAATTATTGTTATTGTCATTACAGACTAAATATTGCAGTCAAGACAAATCCTTATTTTTTAGGAGCTATGTTTTCTACTGATAGTAATAGTAGAACTTGATGCATCATTTTAATACAGGTGTTTCAAGCTTTTATCAAGTACATTTGTATAGCCAACTTTCTACAACAATATGTGGCTTTCTCAAGTGATTCTTGGACTTCTTAACTTGAAGAGTTCCATGAACAAAAGGATTGTTTGGTGAGTGTTGTAAAATCATAAACAATACATTTGATTTCATCTTTGCACCAATTTCTCAAGGTTGCTTACCATACCATGAAGTCTTTGCACTTTTTTCTCAAGTTTGTGTATGTACCATACCACGAAGTTATAGACATTTCGAAATAGGAAACCTGTAAAATATCAGGTAATTTTATTTCCAATAGTTGAGGTTCCAAAAAAATTTGTAAATATAGTCTTGGCACAAATTGGATATTTGAATATGTATGTTTTTCATTTATTTTTATTTCTTTAGTTATGTTTTGTTCTTAGGTAGGATCCTTGAAGTAGTGAATCCTAGAATTGAGTATATGTGTACAGAAGTTTCATTCTATTGATAAGATTATTCACAAATAATTATTTGGGCACAAGTTGGCTTTCAATGTGATATTGATGCAGAAAGAAAACAATTTAGATATCATTCTAACTAAATGAATACCTTGAAAGCTCAAGGAAAAAAAATGGAATCTTCAGAAATTTAGCAAAATTCTCATAGAAGTTTTTTTCCCCAATCTAATCAAGGATAAGATATATGGTATCTACAAAAATTGGAGAAATTTCTCTTGTAAGACAATTGAGAAAGTTACTCTCTTGTATTTTTTTCAACATCCTGTGGGCTTCACTTCAGGGATAGTGATTAGAGTTCAATTTTATCTATAACTTTTTTATTCTCGTACTAGATACATATAGATATACTTTATACTTGGATTCATAGGTCTTCATTGGGAAGATTTATAAGAAAAACATAGTTCAAATGACACCCCTTGTGGAAAAGCTGAGGCAAAGGGAGAGTTGGAAGGGTTTTATTATTATTTTGGGATAAATAGAGGTAGGGAGTATTAATAAATGAAGAGGACATAACATTAGTATAACAATTAGAAAACAACAGTCAAGGCCAAAGTTACTGAAAAGTGATAGTCCATGTGCCAATATGAAGAAGTGTGAATTGATGAAACACCATGTTAAGGCCCCGTCAATAACAATCTCCATTTCAAACTATCTCTTTTGACCATAACAACCTTCATTCTTGTCTTGACCAATAGTCCCTTCACTTTTGGCACTCGCGGAACTCCCTACACCTGTAGCTAGATAAATTACCCACAAATTTAAGAAGTTTTCTACAGTATCAAAAGAAATTGAAATGAAAAAGAAGACTATGTATGTTGGTTACATTACCACTAGGACTAGGAGCAGGACTACCATCACTTTGATTAGAACTCCTTCCCAATTGGTAGAAAACTTGAGCTTCTGGTGAATTAGGATCCAAGTGTAGAAGAGCTTTTTTTTTTTGAGAAAGAAGTGTAGAAGAGCTAAATCCATGACCAAGCAAACAAATCAAATTAGTGTGTCAAATATTAACCACTTCTAGTGACATTTATCCTTTTTTTAAAGAAGTGTAAAACCGAAAAAAACTCTATAGCACTCACCATTCGTTTCTTACATTGAATTTCATAAAAATCTATTAGCTAGAACAAAACAACTCTTATAGCTGAATGCATACTGGGACACTAGGAGACTTTAGCAGGGGCATGGCAAACTGAAGGCAGGCCCAAAGCAAGTGTTACATTAATCTGTAGTCCTAATTCAGATTAATGTAACACAAGCACTTCTTGTTGTCCTTTAGGACTTGTTTAAGACCAGTGCAACAATCTTGTGTAGGTGCTTTTGCTTGATCACTAACGTAAGGCAAACATGTAGCCAATCCTACTAGTTGCTTTGCACATTCTTCTCTGTCTTTGGCTGCATCTGCCATTGTATAGCTAACCATAACTGACATTAGCACTTAAAGGAATGGAAGTATCGAAGTGCTTGGGTGTAAGGCTATTGCCATTTTGTATCTTTGCATTTGCCCTCAGTAGTCACTACTTGTTGAAAACATTCCACATTGAATGATATACACTCCTAAGGATAGCTCAACAATTGCTATCTAATTAGATGTTGCATTCTATGATTGCGGCAGATTGCAAGAAAAGTAACTAAAATTCCATTCCTCTAATAAACGCACGAGATGAAATCTACCAAGCATCTTTTCTTTCTTCAGTCACAGTTGTTAGTAACACTGTTCGATTGGGGCATAAGTGATGCTATGTAAAGAAATAGAAGATCACAGAAGTTTCCTTGAGGTCATAGTCACCAACCCCACCTAGCTCAACAAGTCAGTACATGATGTGGTGAGCCAAGTTCCATAATTATTATATGAACTTCCAAATTATAGTATAATGTATAATTTATTCTCAAAATTTTATTGTAGATAATTTGTTCTTCCTAAAAATTAAAACATTTCTAAAAATTAAACCATTTCTAAAAGTAATTTTTATCTTTTTATCTTTACAAATATATAAAATTATTATTTTTGGTGCTTTTCATTGATTTTATTATTTTTTGAACTGTTTCATATTCTTTTAAATATTTTTATAATGCATTTTATTTTCCTAATTTCTTTTGGTACTACTAAAAATTATAAATTTCAAATTTATCATTCTTTGAACTGGACACCGAAATGAATAGAAGTTGACAAAAATGTATTACATGAGACTAAAATGGACCGAAATGCTATACAAATATGGCCGCTCAACATGAGCGTAGCAATAATAAATATTACAGTTTTAGATATTCATATTATATAGATTCAGATTGAAACTATGGTATTATGCACCATTTTTAATGACATCAACATCACAGTACAACCCCTACCTACCCTTTCATTTTTGTTTTTCTTTTACACTTCTTGGGCTAGCATTCTCTCTGTTCTGTTTGGGCTTCAATTCCTTTTAGACACGAGTTAAAATTTGGATCACAACATTCTCTTGTTTGAAAAACTTATACCCAAGAGAAGGAAAAAACATAAAACAAGAGTTAGAACTTAGAACGATTCATGGACAAGTTACTACCAATCCACCTAAATTTATCATGACATATGAAGGTACAAGGAGCCACTAGTTTTTAGCTTCTCTTCTTAAAAATGTATGACTTTTTACCTACATGTAGTAATTTAAAAAAAAAAAAAAAAGATTGATTTCCCAACCAATTTGTTATATGTTTTACACGAATACTGCACTTCAACGATCCTCCAGTAACATTAATTTTCGATCAATATCTAACATGGAGTACCAGTTTTTAGTTGTGAAAATACATATTAGCTACCATCAATATATCTAATATTTCAACTGCACTGGAGAAGCTTGCTTGTGACATCCAATCCTACCCAATTTTATCATGCTCTGAAGCGCATTAAACAATTGCTCTTAAAAAGACAAAGTAAACCCTCGAGTCAATCGAAGGATTGCAATTTTGTGCAATCAATCATCTACTACTTTGATATCTTATTAAACAAAATGGCAGCATCATCTAATCTAGAATTTTCTTCTCAAAAAATCATATCTAGAATTTCAAGATCCAAATAAATAATTCTTGTAGTATGAAATTAAAAAAAAAAATTAAATTTAAAGTTTGGTGCCTTAAAAAACTTTTAAAGTATTTTTATGAATTTTTTAATTATTATTAAGAAGAGCGGGTTTGGAACCGTCGTTAAGAAATTATAATAGCTTATTCATTTCTTAATTTTTTTTTGGAGAGAACCTATGGTTTAAAACCAAATTAACCAATGGTTCTTTACTATTAAATCTTGTATTTTTTGAAAAATGAGTCCACTAAAGGGATTCTAATGGTATATACTTAAGAAATGGATGAGATAGATTCAAATAGAGAAGACCTTTGAAAAATGCACCTCTTTTATACTAGTGATTGTTTGTTCCCATGATAAATGCTAGCATGCTAGGTAGTCAGGCATCAAAAAACCCCAATGATGAATTCTCACATGATACTCTTAAGAATTCTATAAATCCAACTTTAATTCATGTGAATAGGGTTAATTGCTTCCCCCAGATAAACCATAGAGCCAAAAGAAAGCATGGACTAGAATTGAAGAGCTTAGCAATCAAATGTATTAAATAAACAAGTACAGCATTGCATTGTATATATTCATAATAGGCCAAAAAAGACATGATAGATATATAAATTGCTGTAAGATTTTTGTCTTCCTATCGCTATCCTTTCAAAATTATATTTTAATCATCAAAGACAAATGAGGGTGAATGCCAGCCATTTTAAGTTCACAAATGAAAAGATCTCATAAGTGTGGAAAACTCAATTGTAAACTCTTTCATCAAAGAAGAAAGCTGATATTCTATGAAAAAGACTAATATTATCATCCCCATCAGCAATTTGACCATGGGCCTTACTTAACCCTTAAAAAATTCATGGGCCACATTTAAAGCCCATCAAGAGAATTTTTGAGCTAAGCTTTTGGGCGACCTTCTTGAATCAACTCCAAGTGGGCCTTGCAACTTCAAACAACCTAGTACCAACAAGGTTTTCTTTTGGTGTTTTTTGTCTAATTTTGATTATAAATCCAAGTTGGGGAACTATGAATTTTTCGCTCTTGTATTCCACAACCACATGCATTATTATAGTATTACTAGTCTCATCACACGCGCTTTGCGAATGCAATGAGATTTTTTTATTTTTTATTTTTTGGGTTTACATATTTTACTTATAACAGTTTTATTTTATTTTTTATTTAAAAAAAAAAAGTTGTATTAGTACTTAACTATTAATGTTAGAGAGAAATGTAAAGGTGGGAAAAGAATAGTTTAGTAATAAAAAAAATGGTATGTTTATGGAAAAAAAAAACAGTTTTATTTTTTTATTTTATATTTTTTCAAAAAGAAGAAGTTGTATTAATATTTGACAACAGATGTAAGAAAGAAATGTGGAGGTGGGAGAAAAAAATTTTATATTTTTAATTTAGCTAAAAATTGGGAGTTTTAAATTACTAATTTTACATTTTTAACCCTATGATTTATAAGAAAAACATAGATCTAATGACACCCCTTGTGGAAAAGCTGAGACCAAGGGAGAGTTGGAAAGTTTTTATTTTTATTTTTTAATTTTTGGGATAAATAGAGGCTGGGAGTATTGATAAATGAAAAAAAAAAAAAAAAAAAAAAAAAAAAAACATAACACGAGTATAACAATTACAAACAGAAATAGTAATGAAGGCCAAAGTTATTGAGGAGTGACAATCCCAGTGCCTATATGAACAGGTGTGAACTGAAGAAACACCATGTTAGGGCCCTGCCAATGACAATTTCAATTACAAACCATCTCTAGTTCTGATCACT